>LR990614.1:3494522-4819752 GCA_905147815.2 Phalera bucephala
TCCAAGGATCTCTATAAAGTTGTGACTATAATGTACCTAAATAAAAAGGATTTAACAAAAAGGTGATATGAGGGGGTTATAAATTTATGAGTGGTCATCATTGCCATTTAGTAACACAATAAACAGTCCACATTCAACCGTGATTCTTTATACGGATACATTAGAAAAAGCATATAAGTACAAAGACATAAAACTAAAAAAAATCAGCGAGTCTTACAGAAGTCGCATATGATGTGTAACATCTGACATGTTATTCTACTATGAAAAAGATCCGCATCAAATCAAAAAGCGCGCGCTCATTGGTCAAATCAAATAGCGCGCGCTTCCCCGGTTTCCTGTAACACATTTCCGTCCGTCTGAGTCAGCAACCGAGAGGAAAGATGTTACACATCAAAAATATAAACTTTTCCAAGCAGTGGTGGCGGTGGTGTACTGTTTGTACACTTTTCAGCAACGGTGTTGTTTCCTAACGAAAACTCCCCAGTATGGGTCCGGAATCTGGAATTGTGCCCGCTATATGGCAATAGGCTCGCCCCCTGTAACATGGGACCTAACATCGTCGGAGAAACGTGGGTGTACTTAGTACACCTCTGCCACCCCCTCTTGGAGAATTAGGCGTGACGGTGGGTGTGATATTTTCAGCTGCCAATGTAGGGGCCAGATCTCGGACTGATACTGGTTTTTTTTGGATAGAAAAACTTCACTCTGTACTTCCCGCCTTATTCCTACATAGGGGGTGTGGCCTGATAACATAGATAGATACTAGATCTACTCTCTAACCGACCTGGATTGAAGCCAGAACATCTTGATCACTACGCATATTAACCGGCGAGCGTGTATGAAACGAACTATGAGAGTGGAGGAAGCCAGAGAGGTCTCTAAGGCAAGAACCTGTTGGAACTCTGTACTCTCTGTCTATCCCGCAAGGGAACCGGCGTGATGATATAGATAGATAGATAGGCCAACGATACATAATGACATACTATTATTCCACAAAAGTAAAAAGAAATTTCATTTCTACAAATGGACTGCTGCACCTCAATAATTGCGAAGCATTTAAAAAGTAATTACGTTTTAATTAGACTGCGATCACGACTGAATCGGTTGAATGTTGCCGCGTGAATAAAAATGGTTTCTTTTTGTGTGGCCAGTGAAAAAAAAGTTAAAATAAAATGGCTGCAAATAATCGTTCTGCCGGTTTACAATTTCAGTTAATACTGTCTGCAAATTGGATAATTGATACAGATTTTCACAAAAATGTGTGATTATTAATAAAAGTATTAAATAGCAATAAATGATTGTATTATCCTGCGGAATCACGACCGATCCTGGGGGATAAGCAGACAGTACAGAGTATCGACAGGTTCTGGCGTGATGATATAGACAGATAATTGTATTTTTTTTAAATGTAGGCCCACACTATGATTTTTTTCTTTGTCGCGGGTGCGTTTACAAACATTAAAATTCACATACACAAATACCCAGACCGGAATAAGTAATTGTCAATCACAAAAAGATTTTTACCATGCGGGAATCGAACCCGCGACTATTAGGCACTATGGGCAAAGCGGCTTAAGCTCTCAACCACTGCGCTAAATTATCTGTCATATTATTTCTATTTTTTAACGTGTATGTCGGGTTGATTCAGAATCAGAATCAGAATACTTTTATTCATGTAAACCATTACAGTATTTAAAAGTAATAAAGACTCTACCGCCACTTCGGAATGTCATTCCTGTGGAGAAGAAGGGCAAGAAACTCCACGGTTACTCTTTTAAAATAAAATTTTTACAAACTTCATCTTCTTCATTCCCTCGTGGATTCGCTTTCGTTCGTTTTGATCTGATCTGATCGTTGATCCTTGGTTGATGATGTTTCGGCACATAGTGCGGCTAGCGATTACAATGACCTGAGTTCGAATCCTAGATCGAACAAAGAGATTTTTTCATCAAAAAATCTCCTCAAAGCAGTCCTGTGTCTGATATTGTGCCCTGTATAATGGCAATAGACACACCTTCTATTACATTGGAACCTAGCATTATCAACGATGTGTGGGTGGATACGCCTTTAAAGGAGAGGCTTAGGAATTTATGTAACAACTAGTTTCCACCTGCGACTTTGTCCAAGTTGACTTTAGACAGGGGCCTAACATTTTTGCGGATAAAATATCCTATGTGTTAATCCAGGTAATAAACTATCTGTGTGCTAAATTTCATCCAAAGCCGTTCAGCCGCTTTTGCATAATTGACTAACAAACATACACACTTTCACATTTATAATATTATAGTAGGATCCACAAAGTGCTTGTACGAGTAGCGCTGCATCAGTGTTTGTAGTGATCACCAAGATGATTTAGACTCGGTCACTCTGAGGTGGGTGACCGTTCTGCTATATTTAACAATATAGCAGATGTGAGAAAGTAATATAAATACGAGTACCAAATCACAAATAAAGCTGCTTGTAAAAGTGCAGCTGCCAGAAAAAAGTGTTTTAGGTATGGCCATCCAAATATTTAATAAAGTTCCAAATGAATTGAAACGTTTGCAACTAAAGGAATTTAAATATAAATTTTCAATTTTATTAGAAAAATGTTATTATAGTATAAGCGACTTTCTAAATGACCATGACATCTAAATTGTGTTTGACTTACATATTAATTTGACTTGCAGTATGAGATATAGTATGATTTATTGTTGTTGACATGATATTTTACAATTGAGGTTATTGTTACGCATTATTTTGATTTTATGTTGGTTATCATCTGATTATTGTTATATTCTTTTTATTTGATTAATGTTCCTTTTTATTATTAGCATGAAATTTGTATTCCCTAAGGGTGAAACATAGTGAGACTATTCCTGTATCAATACCTGATTTTTTACCTATGTTTTGACAAATAAATAATTCATTCATTCATTTGGAATTTCAATTTTCGAAAGTGCTTCGAAAAGTACGTTTAACATTTCCACCCGGTTACTATATTCATATTTTATTTTGCGTGGCACAATGTAGTTCAGATGGTAACATTGATCCGCTTAAAAGCTAGGTTAGGTAATAATCATGGACCCTCTCGGGCACAGCAAAGTGTTTAGGAAAGAGAAAGACTCTTAGGGATTTAAGATTAAAAGAAATAAATATTACTATATTTTTTTAGATTGAAATACTTAGCTTGGAACTTAGTTATGTTATTATTTGGACGAGGTCGTATTTTGTTGATTTTGAGCGGCTTGATTACTTGCAACAGCAGGTGGTCACGAACTTTTTTCGAACTTACTTCCATCGCTTCGCACTGGGTGTGCGTCGTAGAGTAAGAACTAATCTCTCTTACCTTGGCTTTTAAGAGAAGACCGTTGAAACCGATAGGTCGATTGTTTACATAACAATACAGCTAGAATATTGTTGGAGAAAAAGAGCCAATGACTGGGCTCAATGACATGCCTTGGGAGAGGCCTATGTTCAGCAGTGGACCGATACGGGCTGATGATGGTGATGATAACGACAGCTAGAATATTATTTTCTTCTCTTCAGCAGATGCTCGTAGAGCTTTGCGACCGCGGTATTCTTACCGATATTCAAGGTTAAGCAGCGTTCGATTCTGTCGATCTGAGATGGGTGACCGTTTGTGGCATTTTCATATTCGAGCGTCTCCGTGCTTCGATAGGCACGTTAAGCCATTGGTCCCGATTACCACTGAATGTGGTAGTTGTTGATGAGTTCCAACAGCAGGCGGCCACAAACTTGCCTCCGCCAATCCGCACTGGATCTGTGTGGTGGAGTATGACCTAATCTCTCTCACCTCTTTGATCTTTACACTAGGAGTTCTTTCATGCAAGTTATTGTAAGAAAAAAAGCGGAATTGTCTTTTTAAATGAATCCATATGCACTCAATGCACGTGGCTTTTGTTTCGTATCAAAGTCCGGTAGCCGAAAATTTTACGTAAGACAGGCCACTTCAGATGCAATTTTTCTCTTCTTCAACTCTAGCAGGTTTCGATTATCTTATTCGATTATAATCACGTGCGTATGTAGGTTACTATCTCACTTCTGATATCGGCAATTAGGTTTTCGGGGTGGCCATTTCAATGCTGCTAACTATGGAAAATGGGTTTTTTCTTCGTTTTCACGGTCTTCAGTTTAATGGCCAAGCTTGTACGAAATCTTAAAATAACACTCGGCACTTATCCGGTACACGAACCTTCCTTGATATACTGACTTTAGTAGCAGAATATCAGAAGATGTTTGCAATAATTGAGGATTTATATTGTCACATGGAATGCTGTGAGGTTAGCTGCCATGCAATACGTCCGACTGCACGTCCCGTTGCCAATCGAATCACCAAGTAAAGTCATCTGCCATCTCACATACACTATCGTCGGTCGATCGTCTAAAATAACAATATTAGATTGTTCTTCAGTAACGTTAAATATGTACTATCTATACAATTTTTCAATATTTTCAGGTTGCTATTTAATTGTTTTATTTAATTTTGTTTTCAATTTTGGTGTGACATTTTTTATTATTATATGTATCTCGCTGAGATTCACGGGCTTTACCCGGACCTTTGAAAGGCTTGCATGGGGGCATGGGTCCAACACGTAGAGGCCCTTTGCGAGAAGTTAATGTTATGTAAGCCACCTGCTGAGATCACTTGCTGAAAATGAAGAAACATAACCAGCGAACTGAACCCGACAGGTGTAAATTATGGGAAGAAAACAAGGGTTATGTAAAATGAGGTTTGATGGTGATTATTATTATTATTTCGTTTAATTAGAATTTATATACTTTTATTTTCATTATTATTTTATATGTGAGACGATGTTTGGACTACTAGGTTGTACGCACCTGTAACTGATGCCCATACTAATTAATATAAGTTGCTTCTTCTATTGATATAGTTCCTATGTTTGTATGTGTACTGTCGGTATGGCTATGTAATAAAAATTAAAAAAAAATAACTGCTTGACATTCCATTAACTTTGATTCTCAAATATTGTTCAAATAATACGCTCCAACCATGGATATATTACAATCCATGGCTCCGACATATGTATTATTTATGCAGGCTTACATTACTCAGCATTTCAATTTACTTGTCTGCAGCTTTTTAGATAGGTAGTAATAGACAACATTTTCAACGAGTTCCGTCGCCCTCTGTACATTTCCATGTTAAATATCAACTTTTAAAAGCTGATCAAATAAAGTCCCGGAGAGCTATTGTTCCGATACAATTATGACGGCTCTGCTATGTAAACGACTTTCAATTCAATAATAAACACGAAACTGGAGTGTTTGGGGGCCCTTATTCGTTGTAACCAAATGCGGCGTGTTACGAAAACCTCGTGATATGGCACTGTAACGGTATTCTGTTTTCCATTGGAATACTACTAAACGACCATTTCTTGAAGTTATCGTAACGTGCTGCGTTTATTTTGATTTGGTTGTAGCGAATAGAGACCCAGGGACGGCAATACGCCCTTTTACGGTATTACCGGAAAGCCGGTTGTGTTGTGGGAATTAATTATTAGTAATACCAGAGATCATTCCAAATGAATAGACTTACAAGATCCTGCAATATCGTGTCGTCACTTTCATCACATCAATAAATACAATTTAAAAAATAATAATGAAAGATTTTTAAGAATTGTGCATAAAAATCAAAATAGAATGAGTAAATCTTTTATGTTTATGTTATTAGTCGGTGAGGATTTTATTCGTCCGAAGCCAGTCTGGGATACGGTTATGTTTACCATAGTATAAGTTGCTCACAATAAACCCTACTAATAGCTCTCAAAACTCACAATGCAAGGTCCTATTGGTGCAAAACCAATAAATGGAGCACTTTATCCAAGGTCCATCTCGTTCGGCACTTTGTTCTTTGAAGGACAGATCGACGCCGAAGCCGGAATACTAACGGAGGTACTTTCGTGAGACAAATAACATATGTTGGAGCGTGCGGATGTTAAAGAGGGATGGTTAGTTGCGAGATTAGTGTTAGTGAAGGCAGATTTGATTATTGAAGTTATGGGCTTTGTGCTTATATGCTGGGTATCGTGAAAATATGATTAGCTAATTTCAAATAATGTTGCCTTAGAGGGAAAACATTGTATATGCGAAAGTAGTAGCGTTGCTAATATTAGCCCTGTTAAGAGACTGTCCTACCGTTAGGCACGGGCCTCCTCTCAAACTGAGGGCCATAGTTTATCACGCTGGCGCAGTGCGGGTTGGCGAACTTCACACACTTTCGAAAAACTCTTAGGCATGCAGGTTTCCTCATGGTGTCCTTCAATAGCGTTACAGGAGAAAAAAAACCGTCCCGTACCTTTTAAATTAATTATTGATTTAAAATCAGCTTAAAAACGTCTACTGCAAGACAAAAAACCACCCCAAAGACCGTCACGACGACTGGCTTTGTGCTGTACGCTGTATATATCTGTAGAAATTCATGAAAACATGATTACTTAATTTCATCTAACTCGTCTTGGCGTGAAAATATTGGATACGCAAAAATGGTGGCGTTACACAAGCGACATCAAACTGCACCCTATACCCTTTAAATTGATTATAAGTACAGCTTATTTTTTTTCTTTTTAGTGCGCAAGATAGATAAGATTAGATACGCGATGGTGAATATTATGAGACAAGCATTCCAGACGACTTCACTCTAAGGTATATCTATCTATCTATCTATCTATAACCTCACGCCAGATCCCTTGCGGGGTAGGTAGTCTAAGGTATATAAATATATAAATTAGCCTTTACTGTGTTACTACTGGGCAAAGGCCTTCTCTCCCTCTTCGTTAGAGAATAGGTCATACTCCACCTCATAGACCTAGTGCGGATTGGTGTTGACGGGAACCGATGGCATAACGTGTCTTCCAAAGTACGGAGATGTTCGAATGTGGAAATCCCAAAAAACCTCACTCTTCTCAGACTGGACGACATGAACACTGCGTAATAACATTAGCCCTGTTAGGAATCTGTCCCACTGTTTGGCGCTCCTCTCAAACTGAAAGGGTTTAGGCCATAGTCCATCGCGTTGGCCCAGTGCGGGTTGGCCACACACTGTGTAACTATGGTGATAATTAGAACACAGAGGTCAGGCAGTACCATGAATGCCCTCTAATTTCACATATTTTTCTATTTTTTAGGCTCTCTTGGATATAAAAGTTTCCTTACTACGTCTTCGCTGTTACTAAAAATGTATACGTGCGAGCTGAATTTTGAATGCTGCATATAATGACCAATTAGGCTATCACTACTTTTATTAAATACACATAAATAACATTCCTGTGTAGAAATATAAATATCATCGTCAGGAAGTCCTTCACATACTGCTTATTATTTTAATGATAGCTATATTTGAGCTCGACGAGTATGTTATTAAATGTATTAAAATTATGTTATAATAAGCTATAATACCAGCGTATTAATACGAGGGTTCTACGTGGTATGATATTTAAATATTTTCCATATAATTACCTATATTATACAACAGTAAAAAAAAAAATTACGTCTGGTTGGGTTTGGGGAAACTCACTAAAATTTTATAGGATTGTCTTGAACTATATACTACGTATTTTTTTTCTTTTGTTCATTTTTAGTGTTCCATATCTCAAATAAGAAAACTCATTTCTTTTAAGATCACTCTTCTAGTTTTGTTGGTGTACCTTAAAAGTATTCTATTCTATTATCTTAATGAAAGAAATTCACGCGATCACTTCCTTACCGACTTTAAAAAGGAGGTTTTATGTTTATTTGTATTTTATATTTTCTACAAATTATTGGACTTTCTCTGCATTGCGTTATCTATGCTAATATTATAAACAGGAAAGAATTGTTTGCTATCGATAAACTTTGAAACAACTGAACCGATTTAATAAAACGGTTAAATAAAGCTTTTTATGTTTGTTGAGATATATATTCACTATAAGAGTCTGATGCGCACTTGGCCCTTTTATCTAGCCCTTTATATTGCCTAAGTGGCTGGGGCAAAGGTGTACTTACACTCACTTTTCGCCGATGATATTGTATTTAAGTTTTAATTTCCAGTTTAACAATTCCAGACTCTGGACTGGTTCAGGGAATTTCTCGATAGAAACACAACAATTTGTCCGACCTATATCGGTTCGAACCAAAAACCTCGTGTTCACTACGTGTATTATTCGGCAATAGAACAACAGGCAGAATTTAAAATGTTTTATAGAAGAATTTTATGTATTTATTTAGTAGAAGTCACATCAAAAATAATGAGGTCCTCGTCTACGACCGTTCTGCTACAATATAATTAACTGAATTCACTCTGTAACAGTGACTCCGCAATGAAGTTTGTTTAAGGCAACCGCTACTGCCGACCCGAGGTCCCTCGCTATTAACAAAAATGCATATACGAACAGATGCATATGGTATATTAAAAGACTAAAGTTACAAAATGGTTGCGTAGATAATACGGACAAGAATAAAAAACTTAGCACCGCAGTTTAATTCGACGCTGGCGCCATCTCTTGCAGAACGGTGTAAATAAGGTTAATAAAACGTTATTTTAAAAATATTTGCACAACTACTGTCATACTGCAAGTTTCAATTGTTTTAAGGAATATTATGTATGTGATCATAAGCATGTCATTTTTTTAATAAACACGAATTAATATTATAGCTTTGGTCAAATAGTCTACGGAGAGCAACCGGAGCGGGACGGAAGCGCTTGGCTACACTCGGTCGTGACACTTGCCGTTCCGCTGAGCGGAGTTACGCTGTGTGGCATCTCCGTCGCGCTCCGTCGGCTATGTGGCGAAACCTTAAAGGTTTGGTCAAATAGCTGACGGAGCTCGACGGTGGCGTGCAACTGGCTGTCGGGCGGTGGACCGCAGCGCGGCGCGCGGCTCACACTGGGGGCGCGACGTCAATCGCGCCCGCCGTGGCCGGACGGCCGCCCAGCACTAACATCCCGCGTGCACGCTTATTGCTGTCTCGCTCCCGCCGTTAATCCTGTCGGGCGCGGTGGTGGCGGGACATGAAGATTGCCGTCGCGCCGAGCGTGGCTGCTTGTTTCAAACTTCTTTGGTGGCTGCGCTGTGTAGCGTCTCAGTATATTACACCTCACCAGGTCGCACCACCGTCGCGCTCCCGACGCGCTCCATCGGCTATGTGGCAAACCTTAAAAATTATGGAAAATCAGTTAAGGCCACAGAAATCGTAACAATAAAACACTAGAATTGAAAGAGACTTTGGGACATTTTGCCAGAGTATGGTATAGATGGCATTCTGTTGCAAGCCGTCCAGTCCACTTATGTGGACTGCAAGGCATGCGTACGGGTGGGTGGTAACAGGTCACCCTGGTTTGACGTTAAAATCGGCGTCAAGCAGGGTTGCGTGTTGTCCGCTAGACTGTTTATAATATATCTGGACAAAAGTCTTCAAAGACTGAAAGCGATGAATGAAGGTGTACAAATGGGTGACTTAGTGGTAAACCATCTACTTTATGCAGATGACGCGGTTTTAATAGCGCCAACAGCCACTGATCTGCAAACACTAGTCACAGTTATGAAAGACGACTGCATGATCAATGGCTTACACTTGAATGTGAAGAAAACCAAGATTATGGTTTTTGAAAGGGAAGAAACCAGAACGAATGTAAGGATTGTGGTTGGTAACGATGTGCTGGAGCAAGTGAATGAGTTTGTATATCTTGGATGCGCCTTCAGTAAGGATGGGAAATACACCGCTGACATAGAGAGAAGAGTGAGTGCAGGGAACAGAGTGAATGGTGCGATGGGAAAGCTACTCGGGAGCCGGCACTTAAGCCATAAGGTGCAGCTGGCCATACATAACGGAGTTCTTGTCCCAACGCTGTTATATGGCAGCGAGAGCTGGGTATGTAAGAAGGAGAATGAAAGTAGGATAAATGCGGTAGAAATGCGAGCTCTGCGGAAGATGTGCGGAGTGAAGCTGACCGACCGCATTAGCAACAGCATAGTAAGACAGCGAGTAGGTATGAAAGATAGTATCGGTGTAAAGATGAGAAAGGGCATGCTCCGTTGGTTCGGGCATATAGAAAGAATGCCAGAGGAAAGAATGACAAAACAGATATACAATGTGAAAGTGGAAGGATGCAGGTACCGGGGAAGACCTAGACTATCTTACCACGACCAAATAAACCGAGTCTTATCTGATGGAAAAGTCAAGAGTCTCCGTAACCGGCGAGCGTGTATGAGACGAACTATGAGAGTCGAGGAAGCCAGAGAGGTATGTAAGGAAAGAACCTGTTGGAACTCTGTACTCTCTGCCTACCCCGAAAGGGATCTGGCGTGAGGTTATAGATAGATAGATAGATAGATAGATAGAATTGAAATAGCGTACGATTTTGTTGAATGCTGCTCAAACCACTGCCACTGCTTTGCCATGCATGCACCGTTTGGAAAAAAATAGACACGTGTATGTGACACTCAAATTATTGTTGCAAAAATATTTTGCATGATTTTACACCACTTTCTCCTTATGTCCGCACATATCGGGTGCATTTCTTATTGTATTTTTACACCTAGACACAGCACAGTGTTGTTCCATTGTATAATAGTCGCAAAATACAAAATAAAAGTAAATTCTACAGCAGTTAACTAATTGATTGTTATTATAGACTTTGACGTCACGCCAAGCGCGCCAAAATGGCGGGCGTTTAAAGTGCTCTTATCTGATTGCTATCTTCAACATTTTATTTTTACCCTTTTATTTTGTTTTTGACGCTTAATTTTTTTTTTCAATTTTATATTGATGTAATCTATCGTATAAAAATATAAAAAATACACGCATATTCCCTATTGTATCACCTTGTAAGTACAATTACATTGGAAGACTTTCATATCAAATTAAGCCACTGTATCACATACATTGGTCCACACAGTTCTGAGGCATTTTGTGATAATTTTCTGACATGTAAGGCGACATATGCGCGCAGCTACATTACTTCTAGTGTCTTATGGTAAAATGACAATTCATGTTTTTTGTCTCTAATTTATCTCTTAACTTACCAGTGGCTTGAAACGCCGCTTCTACTGTGAAGATCCGGATAAAAACATAGATGGGATCAATCGACTTCGTAATTCGGAAGGGACGTTAGGCTGTTGGTCCCGGCTACCACTTAATATGATAGTACCTAAGCTCTTGACTCCTTCCAAAGAAAATCTCCATTGGGACCGCATAGCAGAGTACGAACTTTCGACAGACGATTTGGCGCAGTTGTTAAGAGTTTAAGCCCCTTCACCCGGGACAAATGTTTGTGTGACGCACAAACATTTGTTTCGGTCTGGGTGTTTGTGCATGTGAATTTTATGTTTGTAAACGCACCCATGAGACACAAATAATTTCTAGTGTGGGGCTACGTTTTGTAAAAAAAATACATCTTAGATCGACATTTCTCAGACCGCAATTATTGCTCAACAGATGTACCACCCGCCACCCTCAAGATATTCCTTTGAAATGTATAATTCATTTGATTAAATACTTCAACTGCGGTCTCGAAGCTCAATTAACTCGTAATTATTGCAGAACAGTGGTCTGGTCTACACAGACCACGGTCTGGTCTTGCAAATTGTAAATATTGAAGTCAAAGCTTCGGTCTGAATTATTAAGCCAATGGAATGCTCTCCGGAAGTTTGACTCTGTGATGCTGTAAACAGATTTGTTTGGATGATAAATTGCTTGTAGTTTCTCCTTGTTGCTGTGGCTTTAGGATGGGCTTAAGTTGGTTTTCTGTGGAATCTAACTTATTAAATGTACAACTTTGTGTATAACGTAAGTTAGTCTCTTGGGATTTGCTTCTCTGTAGAGAACTTTGGGCGCAGAAATTCGTGCTTAACTAAGAAAGGTTAAATTAAATAATTTGTAAAATTTCTTGAATTGACATGGCAGGTGGACCAAGGCCGTGACAAAGTGGTGGCCCAGAAAGGGACGCAGACCCATAGGCAGACCATCAGCCAGATGGAGCGATGCCATCGTGAGAGTGGGTGGCAAATGTTGCAATAGATTAGCACTGGACCGGAACGAATGGCGTGATAGAGAAGAGGCCTATACTCAGTAGTGATAACAAGCTGATTGGTGGTGATGATAATGATCAAATTGGCTGATTCGTTGGTACAGCGACACATGGTGCGCCTGGTGATCGTTACCAGTTCGAATACTAGGTCAAACAGTGTCCTTTATTATCGAAAAAGTATCAGTAGCGTTTGGCGTCTGGAATCGTGCCTAATGTAATTTCAATAGGAATCAGAGGGGCAATCCTCTGTTTTTTCTCCTCCACCATGTCCGAGGAAACTATTAAAAATTTCAATGTGAGATGATGTTGACAAGAATAATAACAGATCTTATCTATATATCTATATCATGACGCCAGATCCCTTGCGAGGTAGGCAGAGAATATAGAGTTCTAACAGTTTTTTTCCTTACATACCTCTCTGGCTTCCTCTACTCTCATATTTCGTCTCATACATGCTCGCTGGTTACGAAGACTCATGACTTGTTTTTCAGATAAGACTCGGTCTATTTGCTCATGGTAAGATAGTCTAGGACATACAACAGATTCGCCCTCTGTAACATCAAATGCACGGCAAAACGTTACAGCTTTTGCTCTCAACCTTCACCAGGTCATCGATCTACCTTCTGGGAATTTTTGAACATCGAACAGGCCAGCATAAGCGTCAAAGTATTTTTTTACCCACTGCCAAGTTGGATCTATACTATTTTCTCAATTCCTAAACTATCTGCGTTGGATATAATTATGAAGATGTGTATGTAGACTATCAATCAATAAGGCCGCCAATTGTACCCTATATTGTTTTGTACCTTACATTATTGTTTATTTATAATTTGGTGTACAATAAAGAGTTTTCTATTCTATTCTATTCTACTATTACCAAACAATATTCTCACAAGACGGACGATTTGGCGCAGCGGTTAAGAGCTTAAGCCGCTCCGCTCTCAGAGTCGAATAGTCTCAGGTTCGATTCCCGCACGGGACAAATCTTTGTGAGATCCACAATTATTTGTTTCAGTCTAGGTATTTCTGTTTGTGAATTTTCATGTTAGTAAACACACCTACGATACAGGAATAAAATTCTAGAGATCCAAATAAAGCCATACTCTACCAAACCAAACCGATATCCGCAAGCCACCCAAATTAAAATTCGTTCAAATCAACTTTCCCATTTCACAAAAGGATCACGGTATTAATCACCAATAAAGCTATAATAATAAAAGTTTTATTCAAACCTAATATTTACGTAAGATTCGAGGTTCCCGGAGGAGATCCGGGAACTTAACAACCGACAGGTTTAATTAGGGAACGGAGCTAATTCCCAAGTTTTGATGAATGCGATTTCACGGATACAGCCCCGTTTCGCCCTCTGTGAGAGTAGCATAATTTGAAATTTTGATTTAAAGCCTTGTTTGGTTAATTGCTGTTAATACTATCTGCTCCGGTTTGGTTATCAGGAATCTTAACCCTTTTGATATGAATATTGGACTGTTTAGAACTTTGATTCAAATTTGATGAAGTATGAATTAAATAAATAATGATGGTTTATCATCACTTCAAAGGTTTTCGTGGAAACATCAGTGTAACACGTAGAGGTTCTTAAGGAAAATGTATTATTATGTATGACTACAAAGAGTCACGGATTTACGCGGCCCTTTTGAAGTCTAAAACCACATGGATGTCCAAATGTCCAAAACCTAACGGCCCATGAGAAAATTTTATGCCACGTAGATCTGAATCTGCTAAAAATGTAAAAATATTGATAAGAAACTGATCTGATGATTTGAGTGAGGTTTTGATAGATATTTAATCGAGCTATAGAAAAGGTATCCGGGCTATTAATAATTTTCATTTAATTTATAGGACACGCATATATGTTTGTGTAAAGTTATATCCGGCAGAGTGTGAAGTCAGAGTAACCATTGCTTGATAATGTGTGATCTTCTTGCGTAGATCATACACTAACTCACTTAAGTTATTCTGTGTAGATCTTCATTACCCCTATTATATTTTTCAATTTATTTTACCTACATAATAATATTTTTTTTTAAATTGCTATCGTGAAATGCTCCACAAGCAATTATTCATTATTCTTTAATTTACGTATGATCGTCTAGTCTCTGTAAATAATAGAAGAACTTTATGCCTTTAATATTACAGCAATCAATTAACCACAGAAATGGGTAAATTTAATCAACAATTGCGCATATCACGATAAATAGAAGTTCGTAATTCAAGTCGTATTCTGACTGTTTGCTAGTGATATGTAATTTCCGATTCAATTCTTGAAGTCAAATTCAACTGTTGTCATTTAATTAATATTATAAATTAATACACACTGTCACGCATGTATTTCCCAAGCGGGGATGGCAGAGGTGTACAGTGTACATTCACTTTTCGCGGACGATTAGGTTCCAATGGTATTATTATGTTGATCTAGTGGAGCATGATGCGGCTGGCAATCAGGAGGTCCTGGCTTCGAATCTTAGGTCAGGCAAAGTGTTATTGTTGGCGTTCTAAAGAAAAACTCTGAATTACGGCAAAATCACCTACCTGTGGTTTTAGGCAGTATAGTCTAGTACCAGTCTAGCTCGGGTAATGTAGGTGTGATCTATCTTCAGTAAAAAGACGTCCACTCCAAGACAACTCCAAGACCTCCACAAGGACTGTCTTCGTACTGTATGCTTCCGCCTTCTACCCGTGACCCCTTCAACTCAAGCCAGATCCCTTATGGGGTAGGCGCAGTTCCAGCACATTGTTTCTTTACAGACCTCTTTGGCTCCCTCCACTCTCATAGTTCGTCTCATACACGCTCACCAGTTACGGAGATTTTTGACTTGCCCTTTCTATTTTGAAACGTACTATGAATTGAAACGTACCACACTATGATTTATTTCTATGATGCCGTTACAAACACGAAAATTCATAAACACAAAATACCCAGGCCAAAACAAATGTTTGTGGGTTTCACAAAGATTTGTCCCGTGCTGGAATCGAAATCGCGACTCTTCAATCCAGTGGGCTAAGCGGCTTAAGCTCTCGTCCATCAATCGTCCTTCAAACACGACACGACAATTTCCTGTCTACCGGTTAAGAATCACTCTCAATAATTTTAAGTTAACTGGAAGTAGAATAAAATCCTGCTACATTTAACGTTTAATGCACTTCATTCCGACAAACGAGTTCGTTATTTTACAAAACGGCTGAATCGCACAATTTGACGGGGACATGCTTTAGTTTCTACTGGATTTATTAATGCTGACTTCGACCTGGAACAAAGAATTGCTGGTAGTTCGGGTCAAAGTGATTTTATAAGAAGCTTAAGTATACCTAAATGGTGTCGTTTAAGTGTATCGGATGGAATTTTCCATTGGTTTTTAGCCCCTTAACAAAGACGTTTTATGTCAAAATTTTGCCGGGAACAATACTACATCCTATATTCAAATCCGGGGCCTTGTAAATACATGTGCGCATTATTCTCCAATAGGCTATCATCAACACTACAACGATGAAAGATCCCCACAAAAACCGAGTGCGCTGTGAGCATCCCGCTTTTGCCCGTTATTTTCATCAAGTCATTGGTCCGTCTATTTATCTATCTTAGTCATCACGCTAGCTCCTTTGCGGGGTAGGCAGAGAGTACAGAGTTCTAACAGATCCTTTCCTTATATACCTCTCTGGCTTCCTCCACTCTCATAGTTCGTGTCATACACGCTCGCCGGTTACGGAACTCTTGACTTGCCCTTCAGATAAGACACTAGGTCTTCCCCGGTACCTACATCCTTCCACATTCTCATTGGTTCATCTACGCCTAAGCAACTTACGCGTACAAATATCCCGCGCAATCTCATCAAAACATCCGTCAACCAAACAAGCCCATCAGTTCTCCCTAACCGGAATAAACAAAATCCCAATTGAAACATTCGTCTTCCTATCCGAAAACATTAAGTTTTTCATCCCTCATTCACCGTATTTTAAACTGTGACACTTCTCTTTAATAGTTCCCTCTAACGATCTTTGGATACATAAAAGATAAGATAATACCGGCCATCGGGGCTCAAAGCGGAAAATCTCCACAGTATTTGATCGCAAAAGCGTGGCCAAGGTACGACATGAAATTTTAAAATTCTTATTTTGATCCTTATTCCTACAGGCCGTTAGGTGTTATCTCTTTAAAGTGTTTTCATTATGATTTTATCTAGGACACCTGAATTTACTTCTTCAGTTATATTTCAATTCTGGAGAAACTCATAGCATTTAGGTATCGGAGTGTTTATAACGATCATCAAGCGCGGAGCGTGTATAAGATAAATTATGAGAGTGGAAGAAGTCAGAGAGGTCTGTAAAGAAGTCTACCCAGCGAGGGATCTGGCGTGACAATATAGATAGTTTCAAGTTAAACATTTGATACAATCACTCTGGGATGGGTGACGGTTTGTGGTATTTACGAGTGTTTCCGTGCTTTAAAAGGCACGCTAAGCCATTAATTCTGGTACCACTGTCATGTGGAAGTTTTAAGGCAAGTTGAAAACCACATGGGTGACTTGATAAGTTGCAACAGCAGGTGGCCACAAACTCAAGATTCTCGACTTGCCCTTCGAAAAAGACAGTCTATTTGATCAAAGTAACATTGTCTTCAACATTCCCATATTATTATAAAATTTTCTTCTAAATTGCACTTCTTTGAATATATTATTCCGTGCCTTAAAAAAAAAAAAAAACTTTCAGAATCAGAATCAGAATCCGAATATTTTTTATTCATGTAAACCATTACAGTATTAATGAATCGTCAGAAAAGTAACAAAGACTACCACCACTTCGGAATGTCATTCCTGTGGAGAAGAAGGACAAGAAACTCCACGGTTACTCTTTTAAAATAGTATTTTTACATTTTCTTTTTCCATCTAAATTTTGTTGTGGGATATGGGAGAACGATGTAGGCTGGTCTATCAGGCAGGTCTAAGTTAAATTATACAAATTATACTATTCATGTGAATGGCTACATGGTTCCCTCATTTACAGAGAAAGAAATGAGAAAAAAAAGAAACATTTTACTAAATCAATATAAGGAAGAGAGGGAATATTAAATAATAATAGCTAAACAAGTTGTCCATATTCAATTAGTACTAGACTACTAGACCAAATACGCGGGATCGATCCCCGCACGGGACAAATCTTGGTATGACCACACAAATATTGTTTCGGTCTGGGTGAATTTCGTGTTTGTAAACACACCCATGAGACAGGAACAATTCCTATTGTGGGGAAACGTTTTTTTTTCAAAAAAAAGCCTTAACTAGACTTAACATATACTCGTATCAAAGCAACAACAAAATCTCGAAATGACGTGCAACCAAGAGTGGCTCGTTAAGAGTGGAGTATATCCAAATGAAATGTACCATAGCTTGTCTAATTACAGGAGTATTGCAGAATGAGATCTAGTCACGATACTGAGACACGCGATGGTATCAAAGGGTGTGGAGAGGATAATTTGTTAGTTTCGTGAGGTTTAAGGGAATATTATAAGTTAAATATAGTGCTCGTCGTGAGAATTTTGCTGGTATTTTTTTATATTAACAAGCCTTTATTTTCATTATCACCGTGGCAGGCCTAAAAAGCGACGGCTGACCTTGACGAATATCGAATAGATTAGCCATTATTGACATAATAAAGATCGTTGGAGAAAAGAGGGGGAGACCTTTTTCCAGCAGAGAGACCCATTAGACATTATCTTGATTTGTTCGTATGTCGTTCGTGTGTCTGTCTTTTCGTTTCAAAATTTTATCATTTTTTCTTGTACTTCCTGGCATCCGAATGAGATCAAATTTGGTATACCAAGTAATTTTAGTGTCGATGCAATGATACGGGACCATAAAACTGTTGTAATTATGAAACTGGAAGCTGGTCATAGGAACTCTTGTCCTAAACGAGACAGCGCAGTCGTGTTTGGGCTCGTGAGATTTGTCTTAACAAGTTCTATTATAGCCTTCTGTGGTGTCCAGTGCCTGAAAATGGCGTCTTTGGGTTATAAAAGCCGACCCCCTGGAACAAAAAGTTTTCTTCCCCCTTCCTTTTATCCTTTGAAGAGTAGACAGAGAATACAGGGTTTCGACAAGTTCTTTCCCTACTAATCTTTGTCGCTTTTGACACTCCCATACACACTCGTCAGATACGGAGCCAGCGGCTGAGACACTGTCTATTAGATCATGTTAATATATTTTGGGCCTTCCCGGCCTCCAAGGAGGATGGTGGCGTTTTGCTGTAAGCATCGTAGGAGTCGCAGTCTACCCTCGTCAATTTTCGAATGTTTAGAGCCTGCTCTTCTCGTCATTTCATTAAGTACTATTATTTTCATTTTAATTCTAACGATGCCGCGGGAACTAAATATCGTAGCATCATTTTGTCTAATTTCTAGAGCCTGCCCCTTCTCATCATTACATTAAGTATTACTATTTTCATGACAATTTTAACAATGCTGCGGGAACTTAATATAATAATAATATCAGCCCTGTCACCATGTGGCACAGGTCTCCTCTCAGACTGAGAGGGTTTAGGCCATAGTCCACCACGCTGGCCCAGTGCAGGTTGGCGAAGTTCACACACCATCGTGAAACACTCAGGCATGCAAGTTTCCTCACGATGTTTTCCTTCACCGTTAAAGTAAGTAATAGATCATTTTTAAATACGCACATGCTTTCGAAAAGACAGAGGTTTAAACCCGAGACCGTTGGACTGTAAAGTCTGACTTTATAACCGCTAGGCTATCACTGCTCTTAATATAATATAATAATGCTAGGAATTAATTGGATCATATGTTGCGTATATTAAAATGTAGTCTAGCAGAAGTTTAACAAGTAAATCTCAATTCCAACCCCAATACATTTCTACAGAAATCTGTATATCGCGCGCACTCGTGCAAAAGAAACGATCTGTAGAAAAAACATGTCAGCCACACGAACGCCTTATTAGCACACACTAACTATATATAAGTTGCGCACGATTTTTTGCGCTTTATTTTGATGGCATACAGTACAGAATAAATTGAATTTGAATTATCAATGACCCGACACGTAATTAATCACTTTAGAGCTTGTTGGTGCCCTGGTATTTATAAGTAACCCGTCAGGAATAGTCCCACATACCTACCATAATCATGTATGTATGAGGTTTAACGTAATGTGTTACAGTAGGCAACATTACAATCCTTACTAATCTAGAGTAATTTTAATTGTGGAACAAACAATAGTTCTATTATTTTAAATCTTAATCTACTGTTGGTGTCAATTTTTTAGTAACTTAGGGATTTCATTTTTCATCAAAAGGACATCAAGATTTCCATTCCACGTAAGTGATTCGAGTAATGGACAACTTGAGGGTATACTAATAGTGTAGAGGGTGAAGGTATAAAGGCTCTAGCCAACAGCAATACTATTCAAACAACAACAATGACAGCAAGTGTACTAGTAAAAACAGGTTTTATATTTACAAAGTAAACCACATAGTTTATGGTTTGACTAAACTTATAATACACACGCCCCTTTGTTAATAATCGTGATGCTTCTATTTAGCGCTCGCTCATCCATACAACGGTTATGTCGCTGCATCGTTTACAGTACACCGTGTTGCTTAATCTCACCAAGGTTTAATTCAAACACGCACACCCTAAGAGTATTGTGTTCTTAATGTTATAAACGGCCAAACTGAACTTGCTATATTATTTATTTCCCATTGACAAGGCAAACAAGATTTTTGAACTAAACTCGTAATATACATGCCCCTATTGTTTCTTCGGCAATAATCGTGACGCCCCTATTTTGTTCTCGCCAATAATCGTGACACCCCTATTCAGCGCTCCCTCATCCATACAACGGTTATCTCGATGCGTCGTTTACAGCAAACCGTGTCGCTTAATTTCACCAAGGTTTAATTGAAACACGCACACGCTACGAGTCCTGCATTCTTAATGTTATAAACGGCCAAACTCAACTTTTTTGCGAATAATAAAACCTTTTTAATGTAAAAACTTTTACGAGAGAACATAGCTTTTTTCTGGTTGTAACTTTTTCTGGCCACTGTTTAGGAAATTATGCTTTTAATTTAGGATTTAGGACGACTGCTTTATTGTCCAGGGATTTTTTTTTACGTTTCAATTATTTTTTAATTTATTTGTTATTAGAACGGTGACATACGGTGCCAATCTTTTTGATTTTCTGCAAATAATATCGATGATTTTTCTGAAAATAAACATTTTTTAAATTAAGAGATCTGAGGGCTTGGCACGAAAGCTTTGACGTTGACGTGACGCTAACGAGAAATCGTGCTGTCACAATGTTTATTTAGTAAATTTGTTACAAGGATGGCATATTGACTCGGTAGCGTCACGCTAGTCAATCTTTTTAATGAGACTAAGATGGGTCTAGCACTAACAAAATATTGAGGTTCATACTACAAAGCATCTACGAAGTAACTAAAAAAAATGAACGTGTCAACACGCTTTCTCGAGAATAGTACTGTAACGTCAAATGATTTGTGCTTAGCCCCTAACTCATTCGTATTTTTAAAGAAGACAATGCAGACATTAGTACACTATGTGTGTGTAAGTAAGTAGATAAGTTCATCATGTAATTATTTATGCTTATTTTTAATACTATCAAGCCTCCTCTGCATCGTTCTTTCACACCTCATATTATTAAAATAGATTTTACGCCCACAACTATTGCGGCTCCTTCTTTCTTTCTATTTATAAAAGCGTGGCTCCACACTAGGAATTATTTGAGTGTCGTGAGTGCATTTACAAACATGAAATTCCCATACACAAACACCCAGAGCGAAACAAATATTAAAAGGTCAAACAAAGATTTTTCCCGTACGGGAATCAAGTCTGCAAATAATAAATTAAAAGTAAAAAAAGTTTTTTAAGAACAAGCTTTTATTTAAATGCGCTAAAAAGAATAAAACGTGGGAGTTTTGGCAGGCAATCGAAGAGTGATGTCGTCAATTTGTTTTAATTTCCAAAACTTGTGCTATTTCGAATTATACTGTGTAATGTTGGTGAAATATTCTTTTTTTTTTTTCTTTTTGGTATATAAAGTATCCATCGCTTTACTGTCTAACGTGGGGCACTTCATCAATGTTATAATCATCTTTGTCCTCAAGTTCATCGGAGAGTTGAATTAATTTAGAAAATAATATTCGTAATACTAGACATTGGCAAAATACGCGTCGACGTGAAGCCATAAAAAAAAACAAAACGTCATTACACAATTTATATGATATAAAAGCTAGTCGCGAGATTTAAGTACTCATATTTAGTTCTTTGAAAATTATAAAAATTAAAATCAATCAAATCAAGTTATTTAATTTACTTGTTTATCTACACAGGTAAATTCCGCGACGTCTACACGTTAGAAGTTGATAGTTAAAGTTTTAAAGATAATGTTTATTTTATTCTTTTTAGCGCATTTAAATAAAATCTTGTTTTTAAAAAAGTTTTTTTACTTTTCATTTATTTTTTACTTTTTGGCAATCGTAGGACAGGTTTCTCAGTCTGTTCATCTCATTCAAGTATTTCAACGCATCATTCCCAGCAAATCCTTTCATTTGATACCCATATTGTAGGAAAGCATCAAAAACTAGTCCGCCATCTTTAGAAGTCCGCCATATTGGATTTAGCGTGACCTCACTTTATTTTTCGAGTTATTCTCAGCAAGCCCTTACATTTGATACCCATATTGTAAGAGTGCATTAAAAAAATAACTAGCCCGCCATCTTGGGTGTTCCGCCATGTTGGATTTAGATCGACCTCACACAGCTAACCATGTACTGTCATCCAAACTAATTTAAGCTCTTTCAGTCGAAGATATCTGCTTCAAAATTGAGTTGCAAAATTCCATCCGAACATAGTTACATTGCAAGTTAAATGAAAGCTTGTAAAAACCTGTTGTAACTCTGTACTCTCTGCCTACCCCGCAAGGGATTGCAGCTACACACTATTGCAGCTTTTGTATATTACCATCACTCCTTCAAACTTATAAGTATAGATTTCACCTGCACCAACTTCATAACAAATTCAAACTTTCCGAACAACTGAAGGGGAAACAAAACGGCGAATGTTTGACATGTTTTCCAATACAGCGCTCTTATTCGGTATGACTAATCAAACACTTACCGCGGTGCGTCACGGTATCTACGAAAGGGTCGTCTGATAGTACTCCAATGGTCTACAGAATACTATAATATTATCAGTCTTAAAGTCCCACTGCTGCAAGGGCATTCTCTCACAAATCGAAGTGAGAGAGATCTTTCGTGATCATACCGCACCACGCGGACAATCAATTAATCGATAAGTAAGATACATTATTTATGATAATATTTTTTAGAAACAAAAGAAGATGATAAATTCAAAAATAAAATAAAAATTTAAATACAATATCAAATATACAATACAATGACTAACATAACATTTTATAGTAATTAATAACAAAGTAATAATACAAAATTAGCAAGTCATAAGGTCTTCAAGTTGCCCTAACGACTACCACATTGAGTGGTAACCAGGAACAACGGCTCAACGTGTCTTTATAAGCACGGTAACGTTCGAATGTGAAAATGCCCCAAACCGTCACCCATCTCAGACCGACCGAGTCGAACGCTGCTTAACCTTGGTGATTGCTAAAATCACCGCAGTCGCACAGTACGAGCATATCTACAGAATACCATGACATGATCATTTCAAGAAGATATTGTAACGCGCCCTGTTTGATGATAGCGAATAGGGGTTTAGCCTGAGCTAAGTTCCGGTTGCTTTCAATGGACGTGCCAGAACCTATGTTTTGCTGGACAAAGTTTTTAATTTAACTTCAAGCACAGATTTTTCAAACTTACTTTAATGTAAACACTACTTTGTAGTGGAATTAGTTGTGTTAAAGCGTTAAACTTATATATCTCGCTTAGAGTTAGGTCAAATAGCCGACGGAGAGTGACGGGAGCGCGACGGAAGCGCTGGAACGACTGTTGGCAGCACGGCGTACACATCACATTGCAGGAGCAACGTCGCGCAACTCCCGTCACGCTGCGTCGGCTATGTGGCAAAACCTTTAACATGGGTTGACGAACTTGAAGCATAGGGTCTTTGGACCACGACGATTTGGTCCAAATATTCAGTGTTGTTCTATTCAGTGGATCTATAATTCGCGTGTTTGATCCTCGCACGGAAAAAGCTCTTTTAGTATGTGGGTGTATGTGAATGAGAGTTCATGTTTCCAAACGCAACCACGGTACCAGAATAATTTTTTATGCAGGAGACAAGAAAAAAAAGTGTTTGAATTAGGCGTTGCGAAACCACTCAAGATTTTAAATATGACCTTAAATATGAGTAGTTATTATGTTTTATAAACTAAACGGTCAACAACACCTTTATGTTATATGGCCTATGTTACTCCTGGATTAGGTAGCTTTCCAATGGTGAAATAATCAATTAAATCGGATCATAGTACCGGAGATTATCCCGAACATCCAAACTCACAAACTTTACCTTATCTGCTCCATATCAAAACCCAGTAAGTGCTTCAAACTTAACTTTCTAGGAGAGCGCAAAAACATAAATTGCAGCTGCCTTTGAAGAGCTTTTGGGTAAACTTAAAAAAAATATAATAATTAGGTAGAGTACTAAAAAGTGAATATATAGTATAAATACGATGATGATAATGTATAATGCATGTTTTATAACCCTTACAAACTTTGAAAATTGACAGATTCGACTTGACTTCCTGACATGACCTGTATCAAAACAGAGTGTGTGCGTTCACTATTGCGGAGGACCATTCTGTCGGCGACGATGACTGACTGTAGGTTAAAAACCTAAAATATGGCTATTTATAACATTTCTGTCAATTTTATTTTGTTTACTCCCTCTATCTATTTTAAAACCGTGGGCATCGGTTTTCCTTTTTTTTAATGCTTTATCTAACTCTGCGATCACACTATCAGTTTTGTAACACAGGGTATCTAATAAGAACCTCTGATATACTGGAAGTAATTCGTTTAAAATGCGACAACATGGCGACTTTCATATCTAATAAAACATTCCTGCGATGAACAGTTCTGTATCTTACGTCTTTTTACCATAGAAATAGATATGCATTTCAAAGTTCGCTTTGGTACATAGTTTTAATACCAGTATTCTTTCGATATTCTCTTTCGACTATCAAATTAAAATGTGCAACACTTCCTCTTACGTTTTCCTTCGCAAGTATTTATAATTGTGATGCTTTGCTTTATTCTTAATGTTTTTAATTGCTGAATTGTGATTGGAGGCAATACACAGTGGTAGGGCACTATTTACTAACGGTGTATCTTGTGCAATGTTTTGATTTAGATGTTTTTCATTTGTAAATATCGGACCAGGGTATGCTACTACACTATTCCTTAAAATATTTATTTGCGCGCTCCGTCGACCTCAAGGCTGTCTTGTCGACGAGCTCGACGACGAGCACAGCCACAAAATTATTTCTTAGAGAATAGCATAGCAGGACGTTAGCAAATAAAGTATTGTTAGTTGGAGCAGAGGAAGTGGACATTGAATGGTTATCATCAGTGCCCCTCTTTTTGAACAGGGCGTTAAGTATTCTTTTTGAACGATTAAACTGAAAAGGTCGGCTCATTTTATAACAATAAAACTAATAGACCATACAAACAGGTGCAATACTCTCGCGCAAACAATAAGACGGACGGGGAGCGTCTATGTGGCGCGATTTCAAAAACCTAGTAACGGACATTTACCAGTGAAACACCTAGTAAGTTTCAAATACTTAAATTAATATAACATTAAACAAATAGTTAATTTACTTGAAATGGTCAAAGGCGCTCGTAGGGCTGCGTTCGACTCGGTCAGCCTGAGATGGCTGACCGTTTGTGGCATTTTCATATTCGAGCGTCTCCGTACTTCGGAAAGCACGTTAAGCCGTATCGCTTAATGTGGTAGTCGTTAAGCCGAGTTGGAAGCCTTAAAGACGGCTTGATAATTTCCAACAGCAGGTGGCCACAAAATTGCCTCCACCAATCCGCACTGGGTCCGCGTGGTGGAGTATGACCTAATCTCTCTCACCTCGATTTGTGAGAGAAGGCCTTTGGCCAGCAGTGGGCAATAGAGGCTGATCATATCAAAGTGAGTTACTGGGTTTTTAGTTGGTTTTTAGACGGTACGTGGTGCACTTACTAGATTTAGAGGTATTTAAATATCCGTTATTTTCTAGGATTTTGATGCGAGTGTTTTTGCATTTGACGGGGCTTACTATAAAAGTTATGATTATCTGATAAAACTATTTTTCTTAAATTTGTTTAAGAAAAATAGTTTTATCTAGGCTTTGATATAAGGCAGCCGACCTCTTTATAATATTAGTATAGATAGTCACTAGGTAAAATAACAACACTTTCCCGTAAATTTTTTGAAAGGCAACTTAATCAATTTAGACTTTCTACGATTGTCATGGCAACATGAGTTCTATATATTTCATTCAGTATATTATAGTGAGTACCCCGCGAGGGAGCTGGCGTGATGATATAGGTAGGTAGGTAGGTATATTATATTGATTTAATCTTTATGGAGATACCAAAATTTGTATCATAAAATCGACACACATAGTTGGTTAAACACATTTCCTGCTTTGTAGACCCAATCTGACCACCGTCTTTGGGGTTTTGGGGTGGTCATGCTCACTATAATGTCTTTGCTTACGGTGGCTGTCTGGCGCGGGTCACTCCCTTCCCTCCAATATGGTTGAGGGGAGTGATAGCTGTTCCAGTAGTCATACTCGTGAACGGGCGCTGCTTGTAAGGACTGGTCCATCTGAAATCCTTTAGACACTATAAATATCATTATTAGTCTCATTTCTTGCTCGTACGGAAACACGCTGGAGCTAAATTACTTTACTATTCAATTGTAACCTACTCATTGTATCTACACAATATAATTAAAAAAATTAGAGAAAGATAATTAAATAAAAAAAGACAAGCTCGCTGAGTTTCTACGCCGGATCTTATCAGAGGCCGCGTTCCGATCCGGTGGTAGATTAGTAATTACTTTAGATTTAAAAAAGATGTAAATTGACTATCTGGAACCGCCCCGCAGGGCTTATACAAAATAAAATATTTAAGTTTGTGTTTAAATTCAAAATTTAAAAGTATTAAAAAAGAAATATGAAATAATACGCGTTTATGAGACGAACTATGAGAGTGGAGGAAGCCAGCGATGTAAGGAAAGAACCTGTTGGAACTTTGTACTCTCTGCCTACCCCGCAAGGGATCTGGCGTGATGATGTGTTGTTGTTGTTAAAAAAGAACATTAAGCACTATCAGTCTATATTTTTTAAGCGACGTAAGGTGTAGGTAAACTAATATTTCTACGACGATATCAGGTCTCAATGTAGTAGGGGTTGCACCTATTGCCATTACAATGGGCCCGATCATGGGATCGGGCCCATTGTAATAGTATGGACTTTGGACTGGTGATCCCATGCGGTGAACATATAAAAAAACTTTCATATCACCAGTACATTATAAACTTCAAAGTCAAAAATCATTTATTTGTTTAGGCCAATACATAAGCACTTACAAACGTCAAAATTATTAATTTTTTTTGTTTTCTTCTCATTAAGGAGAACATTATTAATGTTGAACCAATGAACAATCTTAGACAGTGCGTTGTTCACATCTTCATATTAAGCAGCTGTCTCTTAATTTTGAATATTAGAGATGTATCATCTGCGAACAGCACAATGTCCTGATTATCCTCTACATAATAGGGTAAGTCATTTATATATATGAGGAATAGAAATGGACCGAGAATCGAACCCTGGGGCACGACCATTGTCACAGAACCGGGAGATCGTTTTCCATTAACATCGACCTTTTGAATTCTATCACACAGATAAGAAGTCAAGAGGTCGAGAGCCCTGTTCCTAACTCCGTAAGTCAGTCAGTCCATCAGTAAAAAGCCTTAGACAAGTCGCAGAATATACTTAAAGCATCCTACGAGTTCTCCCAGGCCTCAAAAATATTCCTCATTAATTCAACGCCTGCATCAGTAGTTGAGCGATTCTTAGTGGAGCCACACTGGTTTTGGTGAAATAGTTTATGATTACTAAAGTAGCTTAACATCATATTTAAGATAATTTTTTCAAATAATTTACATAACGTGGACATCACAGAAATAGGCCGAAAGTTATTTGGATCTGATGGGCTACCTGATTTGAACAAAGTAATCATACTTCTTCATACATCATTCCAGTTTACAAAACCCTCGTTGTAATAAATTCCATTCGCCATACTAATAACTCGATACCGAATGCCCGCATAGACCCACTATCGCGCAATAAATTCCAAAAGTCCATTGGAGTTATCTCCGCGTTGAGAGCTAATATCAGTATATCACGCAAAAAGAAATATTGCCCAGCACAAACAAAACACGAACTAATAGTTCAACGAGGATCCTTGGAGATTTGAATACGGAATATAGAAACACTTTGAACATAGGTATAATATACCATTTTGATATAAGCAAATATTTTGATTGCTTGCTATTGTTAGAAAATCAAATAAACACCATCACGCCTATATTCTCCAAGCAGGAGTGGCAGAGGTGTACTGCGTATACCCACTTTTCGCCGAAGAGGTTAATGACCATCCCATGTAATCGGGGGCATGCCTTTTGCCATATAATGGACACAATTACACCGGCCAGACACCGGATCGATACTGGGAACTTTCCGATAGAAAAACTACATTTGTCCGACCTAGGATTTGAACCCAGGACCTCGTGATCGCAAGCGCATTATTCACCACTAGATTAACGAGACAGTAAAATCATGTAAAAATCAGTTTAAAAAGCAGTAATAAAGAATTAAGATATACACAAGACAGCTACAAAAGCTTTAATGAAAATATCCCCGGGCATACGTTCTTGGATAATATAAAAACTCTCATTCTAAAAAACTCTATTATCAACACTCAAATAAGCATTCTGAATTTCCAAATTTTGTTAACATCATTACCAGCCGAAAGGCTGCCCCGTTGGTCTAGTGGAAAAGCGCATCGCTCTGGGATCACAAGGTCCTGGGTTCAAATCCTAGATCGGACAAATGTGGTTTTTCGAACAAAAACTTCCCAGTATCAGTCCGGAGTCTGGAGTTGAGCCCGGTATATGGCAATAGGCTCGCCACTATTACATGGGACCTAACATCTTCTGAGAAAAGAACCTTATAACGCCACCCCACCCCACCACCACCCGACCACGTAGAACAGAGGCCTACTGAAGATCACCATGACAACCGGGTATGTGCTGTCCGCATCCCGCTTTTACCTGTGAACTCCAAATCTTGTAATGTCTTCAAAGACCCTTGTAAAATTATCAATTTTGGATTTTTTCTATCTAGATAACCTACTTCACCCCTGGTAAACCTTTTGGGGAGATTGCTTACAAAAAGTGGGCCGATGATCTGATAAAGTGATGTAGGATTGTGCAATTTTGCTAACACAAATCTACATGAATAGTTCAAGTTATAGGTGTTGGGTCGATTGCTATGATGACGAAATGCTTGATCAGTGGTAGTTTTAATCAATTTTGTGGACGCCTATGGGAAAAAATAGTAGTGAACATGATATCCTGGTTGCTGCCTCTGCAAAAATAACCACCATGTGCACCATGTGGTGCTCTATACAAAACGGACACAAAGTGAAATTCAGGTTGTGGCACTATTGAATAATAACTACTACGCTGTGGCTTTGAAGGAATGCTAAAAAACCGCACTGTCGGTAAACTTACCTTTGTAGGTAGCCCTAAACAGTGCCAAATGATATAGAGATCACATATCCCATACAAGTTACGAAATTAGGAAATTTTTACTTTTTTGGAGAAGGAACCTACTCAGTAAAGCTCAGCTAAAAACTTTCCAGCTAAAGCGCTAGCTAGCTTGACTTCTTAGTCGGCGAATCTTTACGGCCAACTTGGTCAACAGGGTACTCGTCCACTAATCAAAACCATTTTAAATAAAACACGCCAATATCATGAAATCGTTTACTTTTTATTTTAACTAAAAACTCGCTATAATTTTGTAATTATTATTTTTTTTGAAACGTCGACTAAAATGACATCGCCCACCCTGGCCGCTTCCGAGTCAACTACTGCAGAATTTGGCAAATATCAGCGGAGCCTAGCCTTAAGAAAATCTTATTGAAAATTTCATATTTATTAATCGGGTATTACTTTATCAAATAAAAAGGGCAGTAACTTCTCCTTTAATTCAGAGTTTAAGTAGTTGATTTAATCTTTTTTATAACACACTAGAAACCATACTAAAAATTATTTCTGAATTCAAATACACACAACTAGACCAAAACAAATATTTGTGGGTGACACATTTGTCCCGACTGGGAATCGAACCTGCAATCACTCGATTCAGGCGGTAGAGTGATAAGTCCTTAACTTGATAATTTTAGCACAAAAGGTCCTTACTGCAGATTTTGTAACTCTTATTGTTTTTTCTTCTTTACCGATTAATTTTTAATATATTTTAGTAATACTCATTTATTATTATAAGTTGTTAGCTTAGTTGTTTTTAATTTTTGTTGTGCATGCTGTGGTGTCCTTTAATTGGAGGAATACACTTAAACGAGACCCAAGTATCTTTTGTTAATATCAAAAATGTGTATATTTTCTGTTGGAGATCCATATAAATAAATAAATAAACCACAGGACCAAGCTATCAAACCTCTATTCACTCAAGTTGCATAATACTATAAGGTCATGATCCAACACAATATAAATGGCCACATTTATGCTCCATTTGACCTACTTCAGCAAATTGCCAAGTCAGGTAGTCGATTTTTAGAAGCTTGGGCAATTGTGACTACGCGATTTCCCACTTTCCTTCAGCAAAGACTAATTGCGTAGTTCCCTAAGACTTTTCATATATCTTAGTCGGTTGTTTGGGAACAGTGGAGTGGAATCACGTTTGCATTTTTGTTGTATAATCCGTATGCGTTCTTATATGAAGTTCTTCTTATTTAATACGATTATAGGTATTGTTTTTACTAAGTTATCAAACTGTCTGAAAATAATAATGAAGTGTATTAAGTTCCTCAACTTATGAGAATATGTCACATGAAATTAAACTATATTTCATATGTTGGATTTTTCTTGACCATGAATGCTGTAAAGAAAAAGAAATGTCAGAATCTTAAATTAAAAAATAAGCTTCGATAAAATCCGGAAACTGTTTTATTTAGTTAATAACAAATTATACAAATGAGGTCCTATAATTACAGTTATATAGGTACACGTATTGTTACTTTTAAACCCAATTGTTTATAGTTGGTATATGATCGACTGTGTGCGGGCGCCATTAAAAGTCTGCAGTTCTGCAAGGATCTTTTGGCCTGTGGATGACATTGACAGGACACTTGTGTGAAATGAGGGTTACTAATTAATCTATCTATATCATCAGGCCAGATCCCTTGTAGGGTAGGCAGAGAGTACAGAGTTTCAACAGGTTCGTCCTCTACATACCAATTAGTTACCAATTAATATTTTTTTCTACTTTCAAGGAGATATTTGAGAAGGTGTGTACACAAGGTTACTAATTAAAAAAGATCTTGGATAAATTTCATAGCAAACATCGTCTCTAAAACTGTCATGAAGTGATATAACACTCGATGACAGCGTTAGTTGCGATTTTGGTCGCAGACCAAAAGATCCCTGTGCGACTATATCACAGCTTTGCCACACATATAATAACAAAAGAAATAAAGAACCATATAAAGTTTCAAATTATGCAAATGTGTTACTAAATAAATACATTATAGTTCCGTTATTAAGGTATTTATATATTTATCGCGATCCCTCTAATAGGTTTAAATGTTGACATCCGCGATTCCAACACTACAGTTGAGCGTAGATTTGTTCACTGAAATTTTGCGGGGCGATTTATTTAATTTCTCGTCGGAAAATGGCCGAATAATGGACGAAGTGGCACCAAACCTGTCCACTCATAAAAGCCATTTTACGATCCATTCTGTGCCACAGAATGGCCGTTTACACGGCACAATGTGTTTTCAGAATCACGCCACCTTCTCCCTTGTATGGTATAAAAATAAATATTATGTTTAATATTCATTATCAGCTGTTTAAAAAAATTAATTGCGCATTTATAATATTTTTGGGGAGGCTGTAATGGCACTTGCCTTTATGTTATTTATGATAATGTGTTTTTATGGCCCTGACATTTGACATTGACAGGTGTTTGAAAATAGAAATTTGTTCTAACCTTGAACTGTTCAATTGAAAAACTGGCATTAAAAACATTGAGTGATGATAAAGAAGCTATTTCACATGAAAATGGGGCGCAACTTAATGACCACAGATACGCTCATGATGAGCGGGATTGTTTGTGTTTTTTTAAATAATAGTCTTCTCAGGTCACATTAAGGTTAACAGTTTTAGTTGTAGTTTTTCTAAGCATTTGAATGTTACACATTACTTAAAATACCTGGCACGAAGGGAGCCAGAGTGCATGCACCCTAACGCCTATCTTCCCTAGTACGTGGTACCATAATAACTTAATGGTCGCGATTTGGTTATCTCAGTGGATATAAGCGCATATTTTTAAAATGAAATTAGCAATGGAATATTTTCCGTTGTGGCAAGCACCTGGTTAACTAAAATGTATGTGCTAGAAAAGCCACCTCAAGATATTTTGTCATAGCACGCGTTGGAACGTGTGCTACAAAAAAAGTTGAGGCTTTTGCTTTAGTAAATGGTGTATAGGGTGGATTTTTAAAACCGGACAGTAAGGACTGCTACCTTAACTGTTATAGCTACATAACAAACCATCTTAAGAAAATATACTTAACTTTGGGATATTTTAAGTTGTTTTACAGATTTTGAAAAAAAAAATTAACAGTTAGTAACAAAATCGGCACTTTAAACAAAAAAACTTTTAATGATATCAATTGATCCTGTTTCTTATACAGATCAAAAACCTCTACTGGACCAACTGAAGTTTAAGTACTAGAAAAGTTAGAAATCGAAAACACTTATCTTATACATTTTGTAGAAAATAAATAACTAAGGGTTCAAACCCAGGCACGCACCTCTGTCTTTTCGAAAGCATGTGCGTATTAAAAATTAATTATCACTTGCTTTAACGGTGAAGGAAAACATCGTGAGGAAACCTGCATGCCTAAGAGTTTCTCGATGGTGTGTGAAGTTCGCCAACCCACACTGGGCCAGCATGGTGGACTATGGCCTAAGCCCTCTCAGTTTGAGAGGAGGCCCGTGCCCAATAGTAGGACAGTTTCTTAACAGGGCTAATATTATAAATAACTCAGTGATTTATTAGCAAAAAGTAATCAAATTTCAAATCTTTTCTCATGTCAAACTTTTGGCTTGGCACGCCGCGCTATTACGTAAAACAAAGCGGTTATCTTACGACATATTATGTCTTGTCGTGCCACCTGAGATAGCCCTGCAGACCTCAGCTAATCTTGTAAACCACCTCAGTAGAAGTCTGCCCTACATTAGGCGGCGCAAACGACTTAATGGGTCCCCAAGCTAAAATTTTAACATGGCTCTGTATAAAAATGAAAGTGAGCTTCAATTTATTTGGACACTAAAAAAAATTGGAGAGTGTTGTGTTGGTAATAAATTTTAACAGTGAAAAAATTAATGTTGCTTAGGAGAATTGAAAAAATGTTCAAAGTTAATATCGCCTTTGTAGTTATTAAAATAGTTTGCTTTTACGTAACGCATAAAAAGTCGAGAAATTTGAATTTTTGTAAAGCTTAGGTCTAGGACTTATAAACAATGGTACGAGTGCAACTTGTCTGTTGTTTAATTAAGCTGAGGTGGCTACACTGGGAATAACAAGGTATGTTAAGCAACACGCTAGACGTGGATATATTTTGGATGAGTAACCGCTAGTACTTGCAATATTTTTTGTTGGTAGGTGTCCGACTCTTAACACCGGTTAAAAATAGTAATAGCCTAGTGGTTAGACTGCACTGCTTACTGCAAAGTCAGAGGTCTCGGGTTCAAACCCAGGCACGTACCTCTGTTTTAACGGTGAAAAAAAACATCGTGAGGAAACCTACATGCCTAAGAATTTCTCGAAGGTGTGTGAAGTTCGCTAACCCGCACTGGGCCAGCGTGGTGTTGTTTGAGATGTGGCCCATGCCTAACGGTTTCTTATCAGGGCTAATATTATTTATATAGGAGTCCGACATACCTTACAGACTTCCTTAAAGCCTTGTGGACGTCCTATGTGGAGTTTCCCTTTCAAAAATAGGGTTAGGTTAGGCTTCTGATAATCACGTCTCTTCCTGATGTCGGCTCAAGAGGGGCATCGGTGCGTTTCATATGGAGATCTCCGAGTCCCTCCAAAGTCCTGATGTCGGCGTCCCGAGGGTTTTTAGTCGGTATGAATCGGACACGCCCCGCGAGCTTTCACCGAGGCTCGCTTTAGTCCTATGCAGTATTTTTCCTAGGTAAAAACAGGGCGTCTGTTCTTTGTACTGATTTTTTGTACAAAACATTATCGCCAGCGCTATCATAATCTAAAAAAAATTAAAATATATGTTGATACTTACAAATAAATAAAATAGTCGAATTAATTCAGTTATAGCAAAGATAACCCCCTCAGTTTGAGAGGAGGCCCGTGCCCAACAGTGGGACAGTTTCTTAACAGGGCTAATATTATTTTTATTTATAAAGATAGCCCTGCAGGAAAAGGGATGCCAAGTTAACTCTTTCAACAGACCAAATTCAGTGAACAAACATATTTCCTACACGTTACTTTTCGGAACTCAAAGCTCTTAGCTACGTGGGTAGAGCAATTGACGAACCTGAAAAGGATCTTCTAAAATAGATATTGTATTGAAAGCAATGAACGCCACTAAAGAACAGAAAATCTATTTATAGTTTTCCATTTTAGATACCAAGCTATGTATATTGGAAGTATTTTACTGATCCGCACAGAGCCCTTAGTCGCTATGAACAAAAGAACACGTAACGTGTTTGTCTTTATATTTTACTAGCAGTATCCCGCGCCTTTGTACCCGGTCGACAACTGCGCCACCTACCAGGCCTATGTTATATAGCCTATGTTACTGCTGAATAAGGTAGCTTTCTAATGGTGAAATAATTTTTGAAATCGGTCTAGTAGTTTTTGAGTTCATTCGTTACAAACATACAAACATACTAATCTTTCCTCTCTGTAATATTAATGTCGATTGGTATTCTAATGGGCATATACAATACCATAAAACTATTATTTCACAACATTATCGTACTGCGTCACGTTTAGGCATTGCGCATGAGGGTGCTGACTGTAAATTAAAGCAAAACCACATTAAACTTGGGAAGATAGTAATTACTTCCATTCAGGCTAACGATCTGAACTTTTATTAAAGATCCAGAAAAGACAGATTCAATCCGGTGTAATACTAATATCAACTTCTATTGTTCCACTGCTGGGCAAAGTTCTTGTCTCACAAATCGAGGTGCGACAGATTAGGGACTCCACCACGTGGACCCAATGCGGGTTGGTGGAGGCAGGTTTGTGGCCACCGGCAGTTGAAACTTATCAAACCGTCTATAAGGCTTTCAAATTTTTAACGACTACCACATTAAGTGATAGCTGGGACCAACGACTTAACGTGCTTTTCGAAGCACGAAAAATGCCGTAAAAGTTCACCCATCTCAAACCGACCGAGTCGAACGCTGCTTAACCTTGGCGATCGGTAAGAACACCGCGGCCGCACAGCGCTACGAGTGTCTCCGGTATGTTACTTAAAAATCCCTATATTCCCTAACAGGAACAGGGGAGACAGGGGTGTATTTAGCATACCCACATGCAGACGAAATTAACATCAGGTTGCAATATACGTAATAGGGGGTAAGTTTATTGCCTTTATACTGGGTACAATTACTGGCTCTGGATCGCTACTGGGAATCTCTCGATAGAAAATCTACACTTTGCTCAACCAAGGATATCAGTTTAGGACTCCACGAGTGCCAGCCGTGTAATGCACAACAAAAAATATTTTGTTTTGTAGCCCCACACAGCAATTAATAGTGTGTCGTGGATAGTTTACAAACTTGAAACCCACATGCACAACCACCTAACCGACACAAATATTTGCGGATCACACAAAGAATCGAATCTGCAACTACTCAACCCAGTGGGTTGAGTGACTCAAGCTTTTTCTATTCATAACCACTTGACCAAGCCGTCTGTCAAATTGCAACAATTTTATTTAAAGTCGAACCTTCTGTATACGCTTGAATAGAGGTTAATTACTTAAAGCACAATGAAGTGATACTAACATAAAAAAATTCAATCAAACACTCATTGCAGCCAGTTGTTTGTCGCAAAACGCAATAAAGCTCTCACAGTAGCAGCACGTGCAAATGAACTTTTTAATTACACTTCCTCCTCAATTTCGGCGTTTTGTCAAGTCGGAGAACAAAGCTGGCGATGGAATTTGTATTTTTCGCGACTTTTATTGGTCTAATAGCCAAAGGATGCGCGTAACATTCCTCATGAAGGTTTCGAATCGAATGTATTTTATTGATAGAAACATTTCCAGTCTGAAGTCAGTATTGTGCCCGTTATACTGGCAAGAAGTTCGCCGACTATTCATTAGCTCATTACTTAGTTTGCGAAAAGTCGGTGTACAAAGTACACTACTTGCGAAATATAAACGTCACAATGTTTTTTTTTTATCAGATAGAAACCTCCGTACTACAGAGTCGCTCCATTATGACACGATGATTTAGCGCAGTGGTTAAGAGCTTAAGCCGCTCCGCCCACTGTGTCTAATATTCGCGGGTTCGATTCCCGCACGGGACAAATCTTTGTGAGATCCAAAATTATTTGTGTCAGTCTAAGTATTTGTGTATGTAAATTTTCATGTTTGTAAACGCACCCACGATACAGGAGTAAATCCTAGTGTGGGTAGCCCCACACACGTTTTTTAAAAAAGAAATAATGAAAATAAAAAGAAGAAAAGATGATACGACGAAATTTTTTAAAGAACACGAATATATATCAAAACATTCTAATTTCAATAGAGATGATGGATGGGTGCTTCCATCGAATTGGGATCCGGTAATTAATATAATCATATCCAAAACCAAGCATAACACTGCAAAACCTCAAGACACCGTGAGCTCATTCTGCGTAGATCGGACAAACAAAAATAATTAAGAAGTTTGACCCCGGAACAACTATGCCTTTTGGACGTCTAACACCTCAGTCCCTATTGAGTTCTGAGATTTACGCGAATATTACACATGAAATAAAAATATTTTACGGATTTTATCGCGGTTTATTTTTTATTTTTAGTTCCCTCCCGTGACCATGGGTGCTGCAAAGCACTCAAAACGTCGGGAACTTAAAAATCAAAAATAAACCGCGATAAAATCCGAAAAATAGTTTTATTTCATGTGTAATATTGGCGTAAATCTAAGAACTCAGTATAACTCGAAGACTGTCATGAAATGACATTACACTCAACGACAGCGTTAGTTGTGATTTTGGTCGCGGGCCAAAAGATCCCTGTGGGACTGTATCTCAGCTTTGCCATACATATAATAACGAAAGAAATAGAGAACCATATAAAGTTTCAAATGTGTTACTAAATAAACACATTACAGTTCCCTTGTTAAGGTATCCAATCCCTCTTATAGGTTTTAATGTTGACGTCCGCGCTTCCAACATTACAGTTGAGCGTAGATTTGTTCAATGAAATGTTGCGAGGCGATTAATTTAATTTTACTTCGGAAAATGGCCGAATAATGGACGAAGTGGCACCAAACCTGTCCACTCATAAAAGCCATTTTACGATCCATTCTGTGCCGCAGAATGGCCGTTTACACGGCACAATGTGTTTTCAGAATCACGCCACCTTCTCCCCTGTATGCTGTTAAAATAAATATTATGTTTTATATTTGTTTTCGGTTGTCTAAAAAAAAATAATTGCGCGTTTATAAAATTTTCTGGGAGGCTGTAATGGCACTTGCCTTTATGTTTTTAATGATAATGTGTTTTTTTTTTGGCCCTGACATTTAATATTGACAGTTGTTTAAAAATAGAAATTTGTTCTAACCTTGAACTGTTCAACTGAAAACTGGCATTAAAAACATTGAGTGATGATGGACTATGTTAAAAAAGCTATTTCACACAGAAATACCACGCAAGTTGATGACCACGGACACGCTCATGATGAGCGGGATTGTTTGTGTTTTTTTAAATAATAGTCTTCTGTTTCTCGAATTTTTTGTCTCAGATTACATTAAGGTTAACAGTTTTACTTGTAGTTTTTCTAAGCATTTGAATGTTACACATTGCTTAAAATACCTGGCACAAAGTGAGCCAGAGTGCATGCACCCGAACGCGTGTCTCCCCTAGTACGTGGCACCATAATAACTCAATGATCTCGATTTGTTATCTCAGTGAACATAAGCGCATATTTTTGAATTGAAACCAGCACTGGAACATTTTCCGTTGTGGCGAGCACCTGGTAAACCAAAATGTATGTGCTAGAGAAGACATCTCAAGATATTTTGTCATAGCACGCGTTGGAACGTGTGCTACAAAAATAGTTGAGGTTTTTGCTCTAGTAAATAATGTATAAGGTGGATTTTTAAAACCGGACAGTAAGGACTGCTACCTTAACCGTTATAGCTACATAACAAACCATCTTAAGAAACTATCCTTAACTTTGGGATATTTTAAGTTGCATTTACAGATTTTGAAAAAAATAATTAACAGTTAGCAAGAAAATCGGCACTTTACACAAAAAAAAAAAAAACTTTTTTTGTAGTCAATTGATCCTGTTTCTTATAAGGATCAAAAACCTCTATTGGATCAACTGAGGTTTAAGTACTAGAAAAGTTAGAAATCGACAATAAAAATCCTATACATTTTGTAGGAAATAAATAACGCAGTGATTTATTAACAAAAAGTAATCAAATTTCAAAAATTCCACTTACCAAAAACCTAAAGCAAATCAGGCTATGATTTCATTTTCTACCCCTCTCCGGTAGAATATTGGGTTTTTATATCCTCCCCTATCCCAACAGGAGTGTAATTCGCAAAGGCAACTGACAATGCAGGCTCTGGGATACACTCTTTTAACCTAATTAATGATGGTCCCGCGTTGTTTGAAATTCGTATGAGTATAGTGCACCATAAAGGATTTTTGAAATACCTATGCCTGGATTTGCTAATGGTTGCTGAAATACGGCGTATCTGTTACGATTTTGTTTCTAAACCTGTGGATTGAGTTTCGAATGTAGAAGACTGCAGTAAGTGAATTTGGTACTTCATTAATTCATTGGTACGAAGTTCCATACATCTTTCTACCCGACTTCCCGGAAAGTAATGTTTTTCGAGTGTATGTGTGTAGGTATGTTTATTTTGTTGACACAGTCTATAGACTTAACGCCTTCATGGATTTCAACATTTATAAAATGTCGTTAGATTCGACCTAGTTATTTGCGTGGAATTATATGAGATAAAAAAAGTTTAAGAAATATAAATTAAATATCGCCACTCTTTTATTCTGTAAGCCCGGCTGGGAGTAGTAATAGAGGTGTAGAGTACAATGTACCACCCTCTTTTGACCGACAGTACTAAATTGCAATGTATCAGGCGAACCTATTGTTATCGTGCTAAGAACAATTACAGATTTCGGTCTGCGAGTTATATTTTTTTAATAGAAATACTACACTTGGCCTGATTTATGATTTAAACTCAACACTTCCAGTCACTATACCAACGAGGCATATAAATACCTAGTTAAAAAGTATATTAAAGTATCACACTTTTCCCTAACCAAATTACTTTCAAACAAATACGTAATTGAAATCTATATTGAAACGAAAAATTATTAATATCCAAGTATATAAACAAACACCCTTCAAATAAATAAAAAAGATAATGAGGAGGATTCCCATATCAAATCAAAGTTACGTTATAACAAAGTCAAAACGTCTTAATTACAAACTCAACACTAATTTATTCATGAAACTGTTTGTATAATTGCGGTGTTAGCTTCGGCTCTAATTGCTCCTTTGTCAAAGGGTAACGGGCCTATATTTTGTATTAGGGTTAGTACAGACCGGGAGGGCTTATTTGTTACGTAACGTAACGGATTTCAGAAATCACTAACTGGACCCTTATTCTCAGTGATCAAACGCCGCGTGTTACTAAACTTCGTGGAATCATCAAACTCAAACTCAAATAATTTATTTCAAAAATACTGCGGGCACCACAATCGTCAATTTTTTTTTTTTTTATCTAATGTAAACCACTAATCTACCACCGGAACGGTGAAGATCCGGCAAGAAACTCAGCGAGCTTGTCTTTTTTATTTAATTCTCATCCACTATTTGTTTCTCCTTTTTCAATCGTATTATATATTTCACAAAATTATCGTAACGCTTGCCGTTACATTTTTAAATCGTAAAAATTACGATTTCAGTGGCAAATAAGGGCCCAGCGGGCTAAATGCTGTTTGACGTTACCGTAACGCTGTCGAGAAATCATGCTGTCACTTTCAGTTTATTCATTAAATTTGTAGTGTGAAAAGGAAGGCATATTACTCGATAGCGTTACGCAAACGTAAATTTCTTCATGATAACCATTATTACACGAAATCACCTCAGATGGAAATTATTGTTTTATAGGTTATAGAGACGATAAACGGTCACCCATCTCAGATTAACCGAACCGAAAACTGCTTAACCTTAGTGATCGCTAGAAATACCGCGGTACTATAGCACTACAAGATCTCCGAAGATATTCTTCTGAAGTTAAATTTCATCGACTTCTTAACACAGCGTAATGTAGCCAGAAAATACAGCGTTACATATCTGAATAATTTAGAAATTAAAATTAAACGCTAGTGATTGCTACTTAATTGGTTTACAGTCAATACTTGTATTCAATAACAGTTTTCTTAACTTCAAGTTGTGTTAAGCAATGTTCTAAAGCAATTATGACTTCAAGGCTAATTCGAGTATTAACTAATTTTCGCTCCGTTTTCATCTCATACTGTCCTTTATATGGAATTGGGGTCGTAACAGTAGGTACACATATAAAATTATGTATTTCCAAACGCCAATCAAACTAAATACGATAAAATTTTTAACTGACTAAAAAAGGAGCAGGTTCTATGTTTTTCTGTATGTATTTTTTTTCGTATGTTTACCAAAATTTTCGTCAATGTGGTCGAACTGTCATGATTCTTTTTGCGTTAGGTTCAGTTAGAGATGGTCCCATTTTATGATCAATGCTGACCAGCTATCTTGATATATAGGCAATCTGGCCATTCTAATGAATAAAATGGACATTCTGATATGGAGACTTACCAACCCATTTTTAATACACCTTTAATGAGTAATTAAAATTGTTCTTTCAAATCTGGTTTTCTACAATAATAATATTTCTGTTTTAGAATAAAGAATCAGCGAATCGGTCTCCGGATTAACTTAGTTAAAACTAAAGTTATAATCAACAAGCATGTTGACCCGGGACCGATCGCCTTAAACGGAGCCTTCCTCGAAGTTGTTTCTGAGTATGTATACCTAGGGTAGTTGCTCCAACTAGGTAAACACAACTTCGACAAGGAAGTTAAGAGACGGATACAGCTGGGCTGGGCAGCATTTGGAAAACTCCGTCGAGGCTTCTTATCACCCATACCCCAATGCCTAAAAACGAAAGTTTTTAATCAGTGCGTCCTACCTGTAATGACATAGGGAGCCGAAACGTGCCACTCACTGTGCGGCTTGTCCACCAGTTCAAGGTCGCTCAGCGAGCTATGGAAAGAGCTATGCTCGGAGTTTCTCTTAGGGATCGAATCCGGAACGACGTTATTCGTCAGAGAACCAAGGTTACCGACATACCTCAGCGAATTAGCAAGCTGAAGTGGCAGTGGGCAGGTCACATATGCCGCAGAACCGATGGCCGTTGGAGCAGACTGGTTCTTGAGTGGAGACCGCGTGTCGGCAAACGTAGTGTAGGGCGCCCTGTAGCTAGGTGGGGCGACGATATTCGTAAGGCAGCGGGCAGGGATTGGAGAAGGAGAGCTGAAGATCGAGCTCAGTGGCGTGCCATGGGAGAGACCTACGTCCAGCAGTGGACTGACACGGGCTGATGATGAAAATAAAGAAAAATAATTTCCTTATAGAAACTTCGATAAGTCTTCATATGGAACATCGCCCGTGATTTCAGTCTTGTACGCAAGTCAAACTAGATCTATTCGCCAATGTAATATCGAATACGATTTTTCTCATGTCAAACTTTTGGCTTGGCACGCCGCGCTAGTACGTAAAACAAAGCGGTTATCTTACGACATATTATGTCTTGTCGTGCCACCTGAGATAGCCCTGCAGACCTCAGCTAATCTTGTAAAACACCTCAGTAGAAGTCTGCCCTACATTAGGGGGCGCAAACGACTTAATGGGTCCCCAAGCTAAAATTTTAATATGGCTCTCTATAAAAATGAAAGTGAGCTTCAATTTATTTGGACACTGAAAACAGTGAAAAAGTTAATGTTGCTTAGGAGAATTGAAAAAATGTTCAATGTTAATATCGCTTTTGTAGTTATTAAAATTGTTTTCTTTTACGTAACGCATAAAAAGTCGGGAAATTTAAATTTTTAAACAGCTTCGGTCCTACGACTTATGAATAATGGGACGAGTGCAACTTGTATGTTGTTTAATTAAGCTGAGGTGGCTACACTGGGAATAACAAGGTATGTTAAGCAACACGCTAGACGTGGATATATTTTAGATGAGTAAAGGCTAGTACTTGCAATATTTTTTGTTGGTAGGTGTCCGACTCTTAAGACCGGTAAAAAATAGTGATAGCCTAGTGGTTAGACTGTACTGCTTACTGCAAAGTCAGAGGTCTTGGGTTCGTACCTCTGTTTTAACGGTGAAGAAAAACATCGTGAGGAAACCTACATGCCTAAGAATTTCTCGAAGGTGTGTGAAGTTCGCTAACCCGCACTGGGCCATCGTGGTGTTGTTTGAGATGTGGCCCATGCCTAACGGTTTCTTATCAGGGCTAATATTATTTACATAGGAGTCTGACATACTTTGCAGACTTCCTTAAAGCCTGGTGGAGGTCCTATGTGGAGTTTCCCCTTCGAAAATATGGTTAGGTTAGGCTTCTGATAATCACGTCTCTTCCTGATGTCGGCTCAAGAGGGGCATCGGTGCGTTTCATATGGAGATCCCCGAGTCCCTCCAAAGTCCTGATGTCGGCTACCCGAGGGTTTTTAGTCGGTATGAATCGGACACGCCCCGCGAGCTTCCCCCGAGGCTCGCTTTAGTCCTATGCCGTATTTTTCCCAGGTAAAAACAGGGCTTCTGATCATTGGACTGATTCTTTGAACAAAACATTATCGCCACAGCGTTATCATAATCTAAAAATTTTTAAAATTATTTGTTGATACAAATAAATAAAATAGTCGAATTCATTCAGTTATAGCAAAGATAGCCCTGCAGGAAAAGGGATGCCAAGTTAACTCTTTCAACAGATCAAATTCAGTGAACAAACATATTTCCTACACGTTACTTTTCGGAACTCAAAGCTCTTAGCTACGTGGGTAGAGCAATTGACGAACCTGAAAAGGATCTCCTAAAATAGATATTGTTTGAACATTGAAGGCAATGAAGGGCTCTAAGGAACAGAAAGTCTATTTATAGTTTTCCATTTCAGATACCAAGAGATGTATATTGGAAGTCTTTTACTGATCCGCACAGAGCCCTTAGCCGCTATGAACAAAAGAACACGTAACGCGTTTGTCTTTATATTTTACGAGCAGTTTCTCGCGACTTCGCACCCGGTCGACAACTGCGCCACCTACCAGGTCTATGTCATATAGCCTTTGTTACTTCTGGATAAGGTAGCTTTCTAATGGTGAAATAATTTTTGAAATCGGTCTAGTAGTTTTTGGTTTATTCGTTACAAACATACAAAAATACAAATCTTTCCTCTTTGTAATATTAATGTCGATTGGTATTCTAATGGGCATATACAATACCATTAAACTATTATTTCACATGGTTATCGTACTGCGTCACGTTTAGGCATTGCGAATGAGGGTCCTGACTGTAAATTAAAGCAAAACCACATTAAACTTGGGAAGATAGTCATCATCTCAGCCTATACTTGTCCACTGCTGAACATAGGCCTCCCCAATCGCTTTCCAGCGTAACCGGTCCGATGCCACCTGCATCCAACGACTTCCTGCGATTTTCACAAGATCGTCGGTCCATCTGGCAGGCGGTCGTCCCACGCTGCGCTTGCCAATACGTGGTCTCCACTCTAGAATCTTTCTGCCCCAACGCCCGTCCGATCTACGCGCTATGTGGCCCGCCCATTGCCACTTCAGCTTGCTAATCTTAACGGCTATGTCGGTGACCTTGGTTCTTCTACGAATCTCCTCATGCCTGAGTCGATCGCGTAGAGAAACGCCGAGCATAGCTCTCTCCATAGCTCGCTGAGCAACTCTGAGCTTTTTTATGAGACCTATTGTAAGAGACCACGTCTCTGATCCATATATCATCACTGGTAACACACATGGGAAGATAGTAATTACTTCGATTCAGGCTAACGATCTAAACTATTATTCCAGATCCAGAAAAGACAGATTCAATCCGGTGTTATAATAATATCAACTTCTATTGTCCCACTGCTGGGCAAAGTTCTTGTCTCACAAATCGTGGTGCGACAGATTAGAACATACTCCATCACGTGGACCCAATGCGGGTTGGTGGAGGCAGGTTTGTGGCCACCGGCTCTTGCAACTTATAAGGCTTCCAAATGTTTAACGACTACCACATTAAGCGATAGCCGGGACCAACGACTTAACGTGCTTTTCGAAGCACGAAAAATGCCGTAAACGTTCACCCATCTCAAACCGACCAAGCGAACGCTGCTTAACCTTGGTGATCGGTAAGAACACCGCGGTCGCACAGCGTTATGAGTGTCTCCGGTATGTTGCTTAAAAATTCCTATATTCCCTGACAGAGAACAGGGGTGACAGCGCTGTATTTAGCATACTCACATGCAGACGATATTAACATTAGGTCGCAATGTAATAGGGAGTAAGTCTATTGCCTTTTTACTGGGTACAATTACTGACTCTGGTACCGCTACTGGGAATCTGTCCATAGAAAAACTACACTTTGCTTGACCAAGGATTTGAGTTCAGGACTTCGCGAGTGCCAGCCGTGTAATGCACAACAAAAAATATTTTGTTTTGTAGCCCCACACAGGAATTAATCGCGTGTGAAAAACCCACATGCACAACCACCTAACCGACACAAATATTTGCGGATCACACAAAGATTCTGATGACGGACGATTTAGCGCAGTTGTTAAGAGCTTAAGCTGCTCCGCTCACTGCGTCTAATAGTCGCGGGTTCGATTCCCGCACGGAACAAATCTTTGTGTGATCCACAGTTATTTGTTCCGGTCTTGGTATTTGTGTATGTGAATTTTCATGTTTGTAAACGCACCCACGACACAGGAATAAATTCTAGTGTGGGGCTACATTTAAAAAAAAACAAAAAAATTCTCATACAGAATCGAGCACGCGACTACTCAACCCAGTGAGTTGAATGACTTTTTCAATTCTTAACCACTTGACCAAGCCGTCTGTCAAATTGCAACAATTTTATTTAAAGTCGAACCTTCTGTATACGCTTGAATAGAGGTTAATTACTCAAAGCACAATGAACTGATACTAACATAAAAAAATTCAATCAAACACTCATTGCAGCCAGTTGTTTGTCGCAAAACGCAATAAAGCTCTCACAGTAGCAGCACGTGCAAATGAACTTTTTAATTACACTTCCTCCTCAATTTCGGCGTTTTGTCAAGTCGGAGAACAAAGCTGGTGATGGAATTTGTATTTTTCGCGACTTTTATTGGTCTAATAGTCAAAGGATGCGCGTAACATTTCTTATGAAGGTTTCGAATCGAATGTATTTTATTGATAGAAACATTTCCAAAGTCTGAAGTCAGTATTGTGCCCGTTATAATGGCAAGAAGTTCGCCAACTATTCATTGGCTCATTACTTAGTCTGCGAAAAGTGGGTATACAAAGTACACTATTTGCGGAATATAAACATCACAGTGTTTTTTTTTTATCAGATAGAAACCTCCGTATTACAGAGTCGCTCCATTATGACACGATGATTTAGCGCGGACGATTTAGCGCAGTGGTTAAGAGCTTAAGCCGCTCCGCCCACTGTGTCTAATAGTCGAGGGTTCGATTCCCGCACGGGACAAATCTTTGTGAGATCCACAATAATTTGTTTCGGTCTGGGTATTTGTGTATGTAAATTTTTCATGTTTGTAAATGCACTCACGTTACAGGAATAAATCCTAGTGTGGGGCTACGTTTTTCAAAAAAGACAAAAAAATAAGAAATAAAAACAAAGAAGACAAAACAAATAGAGAAGATGGCTGGGTGCTTCCATCGACTTGGGATCCGGTAATTAATATAATCAAATCCAAAACCAAGCATAACACTGCAAGACCTCAAGACACCGTGAGCTCATTCTGCGTAGATCAGACAAACAAAAATAATTAAGAAGTTTGAGGGTACCCTGGAACCACTTTGCCTTTTGGACGTCTAACACCTCAGTCCCTCCCGTGACCATGGGTGCTGCAAAGCACTCAAAACGTCGGGAACTTAAAAATCAAAAATAAACCGCGATAAAATCCGACAAATAGTTTTATTTCATGTGTAATATTTGCGTAAATCTAAGAACTCAGTATAACTCTAAGACTGTCATGAAATGACATTACACTCTATGACAGCGTTACTTGCGATTTTGGTCGCGGGCCAAAAGATCCCTGTGGGACTGTATCTCAGATTTATCACACATATAATAACGAATGAAATAGAGAACCATACAAAGTTTCAAATGTGTAACTAAATAAACACATTACAGTTCCCTTGCTTAGGTATCCGATCCCTCTAATAGGTTTTAATATTGACGTCCGCGATTCCAACACTACAGTTGAGCGTAGATTTGTTCACTGAAATGTTGCGGGGCGATTAATTTAATTTCTCCTCGGAAAATGGCCGAATAATGGACGAAGTGGCACCAAACCTGTCCACTCATAAAAGCCATTTTACGATCCATTCTGTGCCGCAGAATGGCCGTTTACACGGCACAATGTGTTTTCAGAATCACGCCACCTTTTCCCCTGTATGCTGTTAAAAATAAATATTATGTTTTATATTTGTTTTCGGTTGTTTAAAAAAATTAATTGCGCGTTTATAAAATTTTCTGGGAGGCTGTAATGGCACTTGCCTTTATGTTTTTAATGATAATGTGTTTTTTTTGGCCCTGACATTTGATATTGACAGGTGTTTAAAAATAGAAATTTGTTTTAACCTTGAACTGTTCAACTGAAAAACTGGCATTAAAACATTGAGTGATGATGGACTATGTTAAAAAAGCTATTTCACACAGAAATGCCACGCAAGTTGATGACCACGGACACGCTCACGATGTGCGGGATTGTTTGTGTTTTTTTAAATAATAGTCTTCTGTTTCTCGAGTTTTTTGTCTCAGGTCACATTAAGGTTAACAGTTTTAGTTGTAGTTTTTCTAAGCATTTGAATGTTACACATTGCTTAAAATACCTGGCACGAAGTGAGCCAGAGTGCATGCACCCTAACGCGTGTCTGCCCTAGTACGTGGTACTTTAATAACTCAATGGTCTCGATTTGTTATCTCAGTGAACATAAGCGCATATTTTTGAAATGAAATTTGCACTGGAATATTTTCCGTTGTGGCGAGCACCTGGTAAACCAAAATGTATGTGCTAGAGAAGACACCTCAAGATATTTTGTCATAACACGCGTTGGAACGTATGCTACAAAAAAAAGGTTTAGGCTTTTTCTCTAGTAAATAGTATACAGGATGCGTTTTTGAAGCCAGACAATAAGGACATCATCAACTCAACTGATGTAGCTACAGAAAATACGGTCTTAAGAGAATATCCTCAACTTTGACATATTTTAAGTTACTTTTACAGATTTAAAAATAACTGAACAGTCAGCAAGAAAATCGGCACTTTACACAAACGCTTTTTTTAATGCCAGTCAATCCTGTTTCTTATAAGGACCAAATTCTCTATTGGACTAAGTGAGAGTTGAGTACAAGAAAAGTCAGAAATCGAAAAAAATCTTTTCCCATACATTTTATAAGAAATAAATAACTTAGTGATTTATTAGCAAAAAGTACTCAAATTTAATCCAAACATTCCACCTAACAAAAACCCAAAGCAAATCAGACTTTGATTTCATTTCCCACCCCTCTCCGCGGTAGAATATTCCATATCCTCCCCTATCCTAATGCGAGAGTAATTCGCAAAGGAAACTCACAATGCGTGCTCTGGGATGCACTCTTTTAACCTAATTAATGATGGCCCCGCGTTGTTTGAAATTCGTATGAGGATAGTGCACCACAAAGGATTTTTGAAATAACAATGTCTGATTTGCTTATGGTTGCTGAAACATGGCATGTCTGTTGTAATTTTGTTTCTAAGCCTGTGGTTATTCTATGGATTGAGTTTTTATAGTTGAAAAATAAAATAAATAAAAAAGTAGCCCACCACTCGGGGTGAATTCTATGTCGTGGATGCGTTTCCAAACATTAAATTCACATACACAAACACCCAGACTGAAACAAATATTTGTGCGTCACGCAAAGATTTGTCTCTTGCGGAAATCGCACGGGCGAAGCGACTCAAGTTCTTAAGTACTGGATCAAGCCTTTTGGCTACTACATTAATTCTTTCAAAATCAAAATCAAAAGTTTTTTATTCATGTAAACCAAAAAGCACTTATGAATATCCAAAAGAGAAAATTATTGATTACTTAAGACTCTACCACCCGTTCGGAAAGTAATTCATGTGGAGAAGAAGGGCAAGAAACTCCACGGTTACTCTCTTTAAATACACAATTTTACAATCCTTTTTGTATACATTGCATTCATTGGCTGTAGGAAAACAGTGCAGAATGGGCTGAATAGATGTGCTTAAGAATAGATTAAACATAAGTTTACTTAGAGTAATGGTATCAGTCAATGTCTACAAAGTCCTCTTATTTATAAAATAGAGATTGTATGTAATATAAAGTATAATAATAATAATAAGAGAAAAAAAGGGTTATTATAAAATACGTAAAAAGTACGTACAAAACAATTGGTTAATTGTTGTTTTTTGTTAATTGGGGTATAAAAGTGCTTAAAAAAGGGGGTGAAAACCTTTAAATTTGGAAATTTGGTTTTCGTTTTGAATTTATGAAGCAATTCTCTAATCGGGGTATCTGAGGTCTTGCATTTATTATGTTACACCTTGTGGCTTGGTGGATTTCAAAATTTATTAGATGTCGTTAGATACGTCATAAGTATGGGAGATACATAATATGTTAACAAAAAAGTTTAGAAAAATATAATTAAACACCGTCACTCTCTTATTAGGAAAGCCCAGCTCGGTATAGTAACAGAGGTGTACCATGAACGCTCACTTTTCACGAACAGTCTTAGGTCAAAATGTAACAGCGATGGAGGCGAGCCTATTGTTATCTTGCTAAGCACAATTTCCGATTTTGGGCTGCGAGTAAGATTTTTTTATAGAAAAACCACTTTTGATCTGATCTATGATTCAAATTCAACACTTACAGCCACTAGACCAACGAGGACCTTAACCAAATACTTTCACGAAAATGCGTAATTAAACTCTACATTCAAACGAAAAATTATTAATATCCAAGTATATAAACAGACACCCTACAAATAAATAAAAAAAAAATGAGAAGGATTCTGGTACCAAATCAAAGTTTCGTTATAACAAAGTCAAAACGTCTTAATTACAAACTCAACACTAATTTATTCATGAAACTGTTGGTATAATTGCGGTGTTAGCTTCGGCTCTAATTGCTCCTTTGTCAAAGGGTAACGAGCCTATATTTTGTATTAGGGTTGGTACAGACCGGGAGGCCTTATTTGTCACGTAACGTAACGGACTTCAGAACCTACGAACAGGGCCCCTATTCGATACAATCAAACGCCGCGCGATACTAAAGTTATTGAAATGATTAAACTCATATAATTTATTTTGCATAAACCCGGCGGGGGCACTTACATATTATCAATTTAATATTTTTTTTATCTAATGTAAACTACTAATCTACCACCGGTATGAACAAGATCCTGTAAAAAAATTAGAAGACTTGTCTTATTATCTAATTCTCATCCTCTTTTTTGTTTCTCCTTTTTCCATCGTATTGTATAGGTACAATGTTTAGGTTACAATTGATAGTTTACGATATAGCTCCAGTGTGATGCCTTACGACCGTGATATCAGACTAATGACGATAATTTCTAAAGAAAGAAATTCTAAAGAAGATCGTGTAATGGAGTATAGAATACTGTATTCCATTAGAGTACTAATAAACGATAATTTCACAAAATTATCGTAACATTCATGTCGTATCGTTATGTTTTTAAATCGTAATAATTACGATTTCAGTGGTGAATAAGGGCCCAGCGGCCCAGACTAAGACCTGTTTGACGTTATCGTAACCCTGTCGAGAAATCATGTCGTCACTTTCATTAACTTTGTAGTGTGAAAAGGAAGGTATATTACCTCGCTAGCGTTACGCTAACTTCAATTTCTTCGAGATAACCCCTTAGCAAGTATTACATCAAATTACCTCAGATGGGAATTACTGTTTTATAGGTAATAGAGACGACAAACGATCACCCATCTCAGACTAATCGAACAAAAAATTGCTTAACCCTATTAATCGCTAGAAACACCGCGGTACCATAGCACTAGAAGATATCCGAAGATATTCTTCTGAAGTTAAATTTCATCGACTTCTAAACACAGCGTTACGTATAATAGTAAGAAATTACAGCGTTACAGATCTGAATAATTTAGTAATTAACATTAAACGCTAGTGATTGCTACTTAATTGGTTTACAGTCAATTATTGTATTCACAGTTTTCTTAACTTCAAGTTGTATAATACTAACACAATTACGACTTTAAGGCTAATTCGAGTTATTTACTTGAACTAATTTTCGCTCCGTTTTCATCTCATACTGTCCTTTATATGGAAATGGGGTCGTAACAGTAGGTACACATATATAATTATGTATTTCCAAACGCCTATTAAACAGAATACGATAAAATTTTTAACTGACTTCAAAAAGGAGAAGGTTCTATGTTCTTCTGTATGTTTTTTCTTACGTATATTTACCGATATTTTCGTCAATGATATTTTTTGCGTTGTGTTCAGTGACAGATGATCCCATTTTATGATCAATGCTGATCAGCTATCTTTATATATAGGCCATCTGCAATCATGGCCATTCTAATAAATAAAATGGACATTATATCTGTTCTTTCTGATATCGAGACTTACCAACCCATTATTATACACCTTTAATGGGTAGTTTCCAAATGGTTTTGCAGGTTCAAAATGACTTCCTTACAGAGACTTTGTTCGCACTTACGCCGTTCTTCGAGAAGAATATTAAGAAATCAAACTACGGCAAGACTTCATATGGGACAAAATGTCATCGTCCATGATTCAAATCATGTACGCAAGACATAATAGGTCTTTACGTCAATGTAATACCATTCTAAAACTAATTATCTCATGTCAAACTTTTGTCACGGCACGCCATGCTAGTACGTTAGACACAGCGGTTATCTTACGACATATTATTTCTTGTCGCGCCACCTGAGATAGCCCTGTAGACCTCAGGTAATCTCGTAAACCACCTTAGTATAAGTCAGCCCTACATTAGGTAGCGCAAACGACTTAATGGGTCTCCAAGCTAAAATTTCAACATGGCTCTGTATAAAAATGAAAGTGAGCTCCAATTTATTTGGACACTAAATAAATTAGAGAGTGTTGTGTTGGTAATAAATTTTAACAGTGAAAAAGTTAATGTTGCTTAGGAGAATTGAAAAAATGTTTAAAATTAATATAGCCTTTGTAGTTATTGAAATAGTTTTCTTTTACGTAACGCAGACAAAGTCGGGAAATTTCAATTGTGAAGCTTAGGTCCTACGACTTAGGAACAATGGTATGAGTGCTACACTGAAAACAAAAAGGTATGTTAAGCAACACGCTAGCTCTTGCAATATTTTTAGTTGGTAGGATTCTGACTATTAAGACCGGAAAAGGGCAATGATAGTGGTTAGACCGTTGGACTGCAAAGTTAGAGGTCTGGGGTGCAAACCCAGGCACCTCTGTATTTTCGAAAGCGTGTGTGTATTAAAAATTAACTATCACTTGCTTTAACGGTGAAGGAAAACATCGTGAGGAAACCTGCATGCCTAAGAGTTTCTCGAAGGTGTGTGAAGTTCGCCAACCCACACTGGGTCAGCGTGGTGGACTTTGGCCTAAACCCTATCAGTTCGAGAGGCGGCCTGTCCCCAACGGTGGAATAGTTTCTTAACAGGCTTAATATTATTTATATAGGAGTCCGACCTACCTTGCAGACTTCCTTAAAGCATCGTGAAAGTCCTATGTGGAGATTCCCACTGTAAACAGGGTTAGGTTAGGCTTCTGATAATCCAGTCTCCTCTAATGACGGCACAAGAGGGGCATCGGTGGTTTCCATATGGAGATCCCGGAGCCCCTCTAAAGTGCTGATGTCGGCCGCCCTGGGGTTTTTAGGCAGTAGGAATCCGACACACCCTGTGATCTTCCTCCGAGGTGCACGTAGGCCCTAAGCAGTATTTCCTTGGGAAGAAAAAGGGCTTCTTAAGAGTAAGAATAACATGTTTTTAGAGATTTTTTCTGAAATATAGGTACTTTTTGGTCACAATCTTTGGACAATATTATATCGCCAGATTTATCAGAATCTAAAAATGTTTAAAATTATCCGTAGGTATCTACAAATAAATAAAATCGTCGAATTTATTCAGTTACAGCAAAGATAGCCCTGCAGGAAAAGAGATGCCAAGTTAACCCTTTCAACAGATCAAATTCAGTGAACAAAGATATTTCCTTCACGTTACTTTTCGAATCTCAAAGCTCTTAGATACGTGGGTAGAGCAATTGACAAATCTAAAAAGGATCTTCTAAAACAGATATTATATTGAAAGCAATGAACGTCGCTAAAGAATAGAAAATCGATTTATAGTTTTCCATTTTAGTTACCAAGAGATCTATATTGGAAGTCTTTTACTAATCCGCACAGGGCCCTTAGTCCCTATAAACAAAAAAAACATGTAACGCGACGCGTTTGTCTTTATCTTTTACAAATTTGTAAATTAAAGCTAAACCACATTAAACTTGGGAAGATAGTACTAACTTCGATTCGAGCTAACGATCTGAAGTTTGATTCAAGATCCAGAAAATCTGGATTTGAATTCGGCATAATAATAATAATATCAGCCTATACTGTCCCACTGCTGGGCCTTCTCGCACAAATCGAGGTGCGACAGACTAGAATATACTCCACCACGAGGACCCAGTGCGGATTGCTGGGGGCAGGTTTATGGCCACCTGCTGCTGGAACTTATCACACCATATATAAAGCTTTCATCATTAAGTGGCAACCGGGACCAACAACTTAACGTGCTTTTGAAGCACTAAATCTGCCGTAAACGGTCACCCATCTCAGACCGATCGAGTCGAACACTACCTAACCTTGGTGAGCGGCAAGAACACCGCGGTCACACAGCGCTACGAGTGCTTCGGGTATGGTGCTTAAAAATATTTACACACAACTTTCATGCCTATATTTACACACCACTTTCATGCCTAACAGGGATAGCAGAGGCGTATTGAGCATACCCACATGCAGACGATATTAACAGTAGGTCACTATATAATAGTGGGTACTTACCCACTATTATATAGCGACCTATTGTCATTAGACTGTGATAGACTTCTATTGTCATTAGACTGGGTACAATTACTGACTCTGGACCGCTACTGGGAATCTCTCGATAGAAAAACTACTTTGCTCGATTAAGGATTTGAGTTCAGGACTTTGCGATTGCCAGCCGTGTTATGCATAAAAAAATATTTTGTTTTGTAGCATCACATTAGGAATTAATCCTGTGTCGTGGATAGTTTACGAACTTGAAATCCACATGCACTAACATCTAATTGATACAAATATTGGTGGATCACATAAAGATTCTCATCAAGAATCGAACCCGCGACCATTCAATCCAGTGGGCGGAGCCAGTCAAGCCCTTATACTTAACCACTTGACCAAGCCGCCTGTCAAATTAAACTTTTTTTTTTTAATTTCCGTGTATCCATTAAATAAATCATAATTGCCCAAAGCAAATTAAAGTGACACTAACTTAAAAAAATCAATTAAAGACTCATTGCAGCCAGTTGTTTGTCGCAAAACGCAATAAAGCTCTCACAGTAGCAGCGCGCGCAAGTGAACTTTTTAATTACACTTCCTCCTCATTTTCGGTGTTTTGTCAAGTCTGAGAACAAAGCTAGCGATGGAAATTGTATTTTTCTCGACAACCTCACTGGTCTGGTGGCGAATGAAGCGTGTACCATTTCTCATGAAAGTTTCGAATCGAATGTAATTTATCGATAGGTACATTTTCAGAGTCCGAACTCGCCGCCTATTCATTGGCTCATTACATAGTCAGCGAAATGTGGGTCTACTTAGTACATATTTGCCATCGCCGTGTGCAGCATATAAACGTGACGACGTTTTTTTTTATCATAAAGAAACCTTTATCATCGTCATCATCAGTCCGCGCCAGTCTACTACTGGACATATACCTCTCCCATGGCACGCTACTGAGCTCGATATTTAGCTCTCCTCCTCCAATCCCTGTCTTTAACTTACGAATATTGTCGCCCCACCTAGCTACAGGGCGCCCTATACTAACCTTAACGTAACAGCGATATGCTACAAAAAACCTCGACGTTGAAGTATTACGTAATTTATTCAGTTTCCTACTGCTAAGCAACAGGCTTCCTTTTATATCTGCACAAAATTTGATCCTGGGCGTTAGACAGGATCGAATTTTGTGTATATAGTAAGTGTTAAAGTCGTTCCGCCATCTTCATCTCGATCGATCGCGTACGTTGACCGTCTTCAGGGGTTCGAGATCGGTTGTTTGCTTATATTCTTATATATATGTACATCCATAATGCCTTGTTCACATCCTGGGATCATAGTACAATCTTTTCAACGTAATCTTACTTTGCTATAAGAAAGATTCCTAGACGCAGTTTATAGCGTCATCTCTCACGGCAAAGTAAAGTAATACTGCTAAAGCTGCTGTCGTAGCCCCTTATTAGCTATTGGCGCATTGCAATGACTTTGTGAAATGATAGATTAACAGTACTTCAGTTGCATATAGTATACCATTATGCGAACATTTTACGAAGTTATTGAACCGCCGCGATGGGTCTTGGCTAACAAGGGCTCCTGGTGAGAATCAAATGTGTCATCGTCCTCAGTCTATATCAGTCCACTGCCGAACATATGCCTATTTCAAGGCATGCCACTGAACCCGATCTTCGACTATAGTTTTTATATAAATCCATAGATACTTAATATTTATACTTATATATACTTATATACAGATACTTTTCACGTCCAAACCGCTGAAAAGATTTTGGTCAAATTCGGCAGAGACATAAGTTTTATTCAGGGGAAGGATAGGCTACCCTGTTGTCTCAAAAAAAAACTCAAGAATGTGAAATACACGTCTGAAACTAATGCGAACGACAGTGTAGCTGTTAAATAAAAAAAAATCGTGACATATATATAATTTGTATTAAATCAACAATATCTTAAGTCTTTACATTCTTTGGCATAGTTGTCAGCTCATTAGGTACAATTATCTAGTGGTTTGTCAATTAAATTCACAATTTCATCCGAACTTTTCGAATAGATCTACTTATTTATATTTATTTATTAATTATCTTTATAATTTACACATTGTTTACTTATTCTTAAACGTCTATGCGTTGTTTGCCCAAACGATAATGTGGATTAATAGTAGAAATTGGCACACTTGCAGGTTGTTTGCTGAACCCGGTGAAGTAACTGCGAACAAAGGAAGATTATAAGTTTCATGAAGATTAAGACCGAAGAAGAATTAGATCCAAGGTCGGACAAATGTAGTTTTTCTAAAGAAAACTTCCCAGTATGAGTCTGGAGTCTGGAATTGTGCCCGGTATATGGCAATAGGCTCACCCCCTATCACATGTGACCTAACATCGTCGGCGAAAAGTAGATGTACTCACTACACCTCTGCCGATAGACTCCAAGCGGTTCAATCCCGTTTCCTCCGCAAAGCCGTCGGAGCCCCGTGGTTCATACGATCTCCATTCCGCTTTCACTTTCGAACCTATTCGCGCCTTTATTAAAAAGGCGACAACTCGATATTTCGCGAACGCGTCCAATCATAGAAATCTCTGCTAATCGTAGCCGCCGCCAACTACGAACATAACTCCCTCCTATCAGCCGCTACCGCCATCCGCGGCATACTCTCACCGACCCTCCCGATGCCCTTACATCCCTTCTTTCGGATACAGAAACAGCACACAGGATAAGATACTGACCTCGCCGGCGAGGTCGAAGAATCCCTTGCCCGCCGGCCGGTGCAGAGCACCACGGCGAGACACCTAGTATACACCGGAGGGTGTATACTCGCCCATAGCGACTGCCCAAGCGGAGGCCGTTCCTTTTTGAGGCACCCTTGAGCTAGTAGCTCCCTTGCCCTTCTGGCTCAAGCGTAGTGGTTGCACGCTCGCTCTCTTAGATCCCTTATAGGGTAGGCAGAGAGTACAGAGTACCAACAGATTATTTTCTTACAGACCTCTCTGGCTTCTACTCTCATAGTTCGTCTCGTCCTCGTTGTGTATAAAATCTAAGGTTATAATTATATGTGTAAACTATATTAATAATTATCTTTATTATTAAGCGTCTGACAACGCTCTTCCTGTCGCTGGCAATATAATATTTTTAATTACTATTGCGTATTTACCACGACTAGAACTAAACTTGCGCGAGAAAGCGCGCGCCCTAATATAGAATTACATATATTTCCATGCTCAGAGTACATTCGACCAATAATATGACGAATAAATTGACTTCACATAACATATATTTCATCTCAATTTCATAGTAGTATAATGTCAGATGATACACATCATATTCGACTACTGTAAGGCTCGCTCGTTTTTTCATCAGCTTTTTTTTAATTTTAATCGGAGTGGTACACATACATATTCAGAAACGACTTTGATTATGAGATTCTAAGTCCATCAATCTTGTCTAAATATCACAAACAAAAAAAGGAAAGACGGTTTATCGCAGAAGGTTATTAAAGCAATTGCAAACTCAACCTTTGATATGAATTTAATGAGTTAGATAATGTCCTAATCATTTTAAACATATAATAATAATATCAGCCTATACTGTCCACTGCTTGGCAAAGGCCTTCTCTCACAAATCGAGGTGAGAGAGATTGGGTCATACTCCACCAGGCGGACCCAGTGCGGATTGGTGGAGGCAGGTTTGTGGCCACCTGCTGTTGGAACTTATCAAGCCGCCTTTAAGGCTTCCAACTCGGCTTAACGACTACCACATTAAGTGGTAACCGAGACCAACGGCTAAACGTGCCTTCCGAAGCCCGGAGACGCTCGAATATGAAATGCCACAAACGGTCACCCATCTCAGGCCGACCGAGTCGAACGCTGCTTAACCTTGGTGATCGGTAAGAACACCGCGGTCGCACAGCGCTACGAGCGCCTCTTTTAAACATATAACGCTAGAAATATCGTATGGTTGGCCTTGAAATAAAAATAATACATTAACATGCGCACTTTTACACGGTAAGTTGTAACGCACTATTCGCAAAAGTTTAGCTATTGAAGGCCATTTGTGATGCGCTGGACAAAAGGTTTCTGTTCAAAGTCCATTTGTGGGCCAAATAATATTAAGTTTGCAAGATTTTACCATCAAAGACTTTGTAAATCCTTCTTTTTGACAAACTTTTATTAAACTTGCTTTGTTCGTATCAACGAAGTCGCTAAGTATCTACTTATTATGTTTTTCCGATTTAAATTTTGTGAGCCACTGTTTTCTTCCTTTTTATTGGTAATGGCAATCGGGTAAGAAATTAAGCTATTTTTGCCAGTGTTCAGTAGCGTAATATTTCAGGCTGTTTTTAAATTAATTTAATTCCCAGGCGAAAAGTATGATAACAATGATAATGAAATTGATGAAAAAGATAGAATACTCTTTATTGTAGTCTAGTGAAATTACAATTAATAATCACCTTGCTCTACCACAAGTATTAAAATACTTTTTAACTATATAAACGATAAATGTTATTTTTTTTATATCATCATGCCAGATCCCTTAATAGATCTCGCGTGATGATTGATAGAAAATTAGATTAATGGATTTTATCTGACGTTGTTAATTACCCTTATGTGTTTTTCAACAGAAGCCATGATGAAAACGAGTACGATAATTTGTAGAACATTGTAAGTGTTCACATGGTTATCACGTATTACGGTCTCTGGTAGACCTAAGTATGTAAGTAATTAAAACCCTTCCTTGCCCGGCTTCCACCTAGACCTACATAATTAACATCTACAATATTCCTTATAGTTAGAAACACCTTTCTGAACCGTTCTCCCAAGGGCATTAACAAAATAAGCTTTAATTCCACTCAACCTATGCGAAAAGGCAAGTGCCGTATGAAACTCAACAGCCCTATTTTGCCTTTGAAAGCCTTTAGTAATTTAATTTGCCCCGTTCTTAAGGTGAGCGCACACAGAAAATAGTAAAAGCCAAACGCAAGCGTGCACCGGAGTTACGGTCGATAAAATTTGAATGTGCCTTAAGCGTTCTGATCGCTGCGTTTGACGCTGTTGTTTACTTGAATTTCGTAATTTTATTTTCAAACAGGTATTTTTCAGGATATTTTAAGTATATACGGAAGGTTTTATTATAACACGGAAGTGGGATACTTGCTATAAACAATCTCGTATGTATTTTCTTTTGTTCTGCCAAAATGGGAAATAAAAATTGCTTAAAGGACACCATATTCCCTCTCTTATTTGAAATAATGTGTTATAGTATAGCATTGCTATATTCAGACGTCATTAGCATCATGTCTTTCTTGCAATTGTAATGTTTGTAATGCCTGTTCGAATCCGTAACTACTCAGTTCGTTTGTGTTATGTAATTCAGTTTGACTAATATTAATCCATTAAAAAATATAATATGGTTTTTAAAATTAGGGAAAATAATGTTCATTGCTATGTATTAAAATACATTTGATAACTCTATCTATAAATCAATTCGCAAAAGCTTTGCACTTTGTTATAATTTTATTTTATTTTTTTTACACATTTTTTTCACCTCATGAATAGGACTACCTACACGAGAATACCTATATCACATATTGGCTACACTATTCTATTAAACTTTTAACCAAATGAATAGCATGAAAATAAAACTAGTAACATTTCATACATCCATTATCTCACAACATTTCAAAGCTCGTCATTTAATTAAACCAACGTTTACGCATACCAGTGGGCGCGCTTCCTGCCTACCGTGCCAAAGATAAATTTATTATCTCCCTACAAACGCCTCACTGTTGCCTCCAGAGGAAATTGTCTGGGCAAATGAGACGGGAGGCAATAACTCATTGGCCCTCAATGCCTCTTTGGTTCTTGTAATCTTATTAGCTGGCTTCCTCTCCTCGGATATTAAAGCTGAAATGCGGGCTGCGGTTTCAATGTTTTGATATTTTGATGGTAATTTTTTTAGGAATTTGGTTTTTGGTACTGTCATTATTGGGATGATTTTTCTGTGGCTCTTAAATGTTTCTTACGTCTTTTATGCGTATGATGGTCGAAGTATTTTATATCAATATGAAAAAGAAACTGAGTATAAACTATTTGAGGTTATCGTAATGATGGCGAGAGGCGTGCTGTCATGTTTATCTAATTCATTGTGAGAAGTATGGCATATCAATTAGATAGCGTCACACTAGTCGCTAACGTCAATCTCACAGATTGACGTTAGCGACTACAACAACAATACTACACTCATTTACCAACAGGTAAATGAGTGTAGTATTGTTAGAGAGGACTCCTCGTATCCCTATCCTGGTCTCATGGAATAAATTTTCTATACGGGAATCAAATGAAAGTTTGGAAGTGGTCCTATGGTCCTTATGTGAACAATATCATCGCCTAAAACACGAACACTCAGTGCATTTCCTATTTCGCCACAATAATAATAACTAACACAATACCGATAATCCTAATAAGCCAATACTGTTTACAATGATAAGCTTTCTTATTCATGTCCTATTTTATATCATCACGCTACATTGCACGCGGAGTACACAGAAAGTGCAGATAGATTAATCTACTCGATTCTATGGTTGTATTAAATTATTTATTAAACTATTCTGCGTATTATGCTTTTTATTATTTAATAAAAAACAATACCTAATGAAGGAACACCTAGTCTCATATTTACAATTTCCAGGGTAGGTAAGGTATCTCAGCTTGCATTTCTGGGTTTTCCGAAGCCTATCTAGGATCCAAACTCAGGACCTTATTGCCAGCCGTACCATTAACGATTACACCAACGAGACTGCTTACCCCATTGAAGAAAACGGGTGTGACGTGTATATTATGTAATTCTTATTACATTTAGTGTAGACAATGAATACTTAGATTTATGCAAATATTACATTAACATGTTTTTTTTCGGTTTTCATCGGTTTTATTTTTGATTTCAACACTTCGGTCTCTCCCGTAATCATGAATCCTATAAAGCACCCGAAACGTGGGAAACTTAAAAACTATAAATAAACCGCAATAAAATCCGAATAACAGTTTTATTTTATTTTGTGTATATGTTTTCCATAGCAGATCAAATTTCGTACTTGCAAGTATGGTTATTATAACTCCATACGCCGTTATAAGCGACATTAACCCATTGGAACTCATTACTTTGTTGAAGGTGAGCAGCTACTTGAAGTGGCTAATATTCGCCATTTGGGGTTCGAGATCAATAATCAACTGAGATTTGTACAACATATTAACCAAACACTATCTAAAGCTTGGAAGTTTCTTAATTTTCCTAAGAGAACTACTCCAACACTCGCACTCTTATTTGTCTGTACAACACCTTAGTCTGAAGCATTCTCGAATATGCAACTGCTGTTTGGAGCCCCTAATACAAGGTTCATTCATATTAATCGATTAGAACGCGTTCAAAAGAAATTTGAAGAATTACAAAATGCTTAGCATATAAAAATCCACAAGGCCCGTATCGTGGTAGCTACAAGGAACGACTACGGCATTATGGACTTGGTTCACTTGAAACCCGTCGCAAAATAAACGATTTAGTATTATTACATAAACTAGTAAATGGGTCTATTGACAATTCGAACCTGTTGGAAAAATTAAAACTATCAGTATCCAGTAGGGTCCCTAGATTCCCTTTAACTTCGACCTTTGTACCCGCACTACACCGAACCAAAATAAATTGCCCTTTCAATTATGTTGACATCTTCAGCAAAATTTGACACGGTCCCTGGTCATGTTTCGTTGTGAATTATTTAAAATATTAAATGACACCTGATTATTTTATTATAATCTTATTTTAATATCCATCATTCTCTTATCTAAATTAATTGCGACTCGAATTATATAATATTAAAATGAAATAATAATAAAAATGATTAAATACCAACATATCTATTTAGTTTTTATTATATAATATCTCTAATCTTCATAATCTTAACTTTTTCATTATTTTTTTTACTGTCTACTGTGTACTGACAGTTTACACTGTCCTAAACTGTTACAATAAATACGGTATATATATATATATATATACCGTGATATCTGTGGTTTTGTCGATGGTGTGTCTTTATCCTAAATAAATAAATGCATTATAACGTACATTACACAATTATACATTAAAACGCACAGATTGAATACACAAGCATCTAATGAGCACATAAAAAATTGCAATCATGTTTGAAGAGGTGCTATAAGCCACAGAATACCCTAATGAATAATTTTCATCAGAGTTGTAACACTTTACATAATTTCACATTATGGATTTACTCACGAGCTTACCGTCATCCAGAATACATTGGAAGATTTGACATTAGGTCCTGTTAGATAAAATTTTGGTTGTACAAAAAACTATCATATATTAATATTGTCTTGATCCCTTTTTCGCTATTACAAATTCTATTTATTTATTTTTTACGTCCTACGTTGGACACGGGCCTCCTCTAAGACTGAGACGGTTTAGGCCATATTCTACCACGCTGGCCCAGTGCGGGTTGGCAAACTACACACACCTTCGAGAAATTCTTAGGCACGCAGGTTTTCTCACGATTTATCCTTCGCCGTTAAAGCAAGTGATAATTAATTTATAAAACGCGCATGCTTTCGAAAAGACAGAGGTGTGTGCACTAGGCTATTACTCCTTGAGATCTACTAAACGGACATAAAAAAATATTAAAGAAATTTTGCCTTAATATATATATATATATTTCAGCTACAATTGAGCCACTTTTACCAGTGATGAAATTAATAGAGAACTCCATCCCTATTAATAAATAATTTACAAAATAATTACAACAGAAGCCTTGAGGAAAACAGAAACATGACATTATTAACATAAAATTCACTCATGCGCATATATGAATAATATTCGATCAAAATATTACTTTAAATATTCAATACAAAACACGTTAATTGTCACTATTATAATTTAAATTACTATAATTAACATTAGTATAATTGTTATCAACACAACAAACATTTGGAATTAATTTAATTTTACAAATTTTTAAATGTCTGATGCAAATATTATGTTTTCTTAATTGTTAGGTACTTTAAGTTCTTGGATTATTAATAATAATATTTGCATGCCGCCAATGATGGTACCAATGTAATTTTAACATCCACTGTAATCCATTTTCGCAAATAAACTGCTTTGATTTGATTTGACGTTTTGGAAATTGAAACAAAAGTGACTATGCCTAATTATAACATACAAGCAGTTTTCGGCGGCTTCGCCTCTGATCGACAACAGCGCCACCTATCGGGCTTATCTCTCCTGGATAATGTAGCTTTTCAATGGTGAAAGAAATATTAAGATCGGTCTGGTAGTTTCGGGATTTCAAACAAACAAATCTTTTTTTCTTTTTGATGATAGTATAGATATAGAAAAATTTAAATTTTTTATACATCAAAATTATGATTTGAAATTATTATGTAAATAAATGCTCCGTTTGCTTCTCGCCTTAGTTCTAAACAATTACGCAATCCGTGTAATTGGAAACGGCAAATTATAATAACAAAAGTGTGCAACAAAATATTTTGATTACCATTAAGTAAACAAGATGTGATAATTATAATATTTTATGTAAATTCGGATGAGAGGATGAAATTTAGGCGGTTTAAGTATCTTTTATTAGAATGCTTAGGAAATTTTAAGACGGCGTTTCATTTAGAATGAATCTCATTCAAAGAAAGAGTCACTGTACTGACCTCTCGAATTTCAAGAGGTGATTTCACTGGGTTGTAATTTTCACCCAACGAAAAAATAAATTTTATTAATAGAATAAATTTATCAATATTTGTAGACGTATTGTATCAGTAGTTTTGCAATACGAAAACAATTTGTTTGGAAATTAGATGTTTTTATTAAATAGTTATAGAAAAAAGCATTGATAGCCTAGTGGTTAGACCGTTGAACTGCAAAGTCAGAGGTCTCGGATTCAAGCCCAGGCACGCACCTCTATCTTTTCGAAAGTATGTGCCAATTAAAAATTAACTATGACTTGCTTTAACGGTGAAGGAAAACATCGTGAGGAACCCTGCACGCCTAAGAGTTTCTCGAAGGTGTGTGAAGTTCGCCAGCCCGTACTGGGCGAGCGTGGTGGACTATGGCCTTAGCCCTCCCAGTTTGAGAGGAGGCCCATGCCCAACGGTGGGACTGTTTCTTAACAGGGCTAATATTATTATTGTTATAGTAAAGTTAATTTGATTTTGAAAGTAAATTCCTTTCTTTTTAATAGTATTATAGATATTCTATTCTTGACTTAATTGAGATTACTGTGTTAGCTCCCAAAGTAGACAGCTTTATATTTATGTGAGTGTGGTAACGTCCAGGACTCCAATCCTTACATATCTGCATTCAAACTGAATCTTAATTGTTGCCGATGGACGACGTTTAGCTGTTAAAGTCATTAAAATAACAATAATATCAGCCTATAATGCCCACTGCTGGGCAAAAGCCTTCTCTCATAAATCGAGGTGAAAGAGATTAGGTCATACTCCACCACGCGGGCCCAATGTGGATTGGTGGAGGCAGCTTTGTGGCCACCCGCTGTTGGACTTATCAAGCCGCCTTTATGGCTTCCAACTCGGCTTAACGACTACCACATTAAGTGGAAACCGAGACCAACGGCTTAACGTGCCTTGCGAAGCACGGAGACGCTCGAATATGAAAATGCCACAAACGGTCACCCATCTCAGGCCAACCGAGTCGAACGCTGCTTAACCTTGCTGATCGGTAATAACACCGCGGTCGCACAGCGCTACGAGCGCCTTAAGTCATTAAACAAATACACTAAAAGAATATCAAAATATTAAATGACGGTTAAGATTCGGCTATAATGGAATTTTGTAAGTAGAATTAGGGCCATAAAAAAATGGAGTAAAATTCCTCTTGTACGCTTTACGAAAGGGATAATGTGGGACCAAACACTTTCATTATCGAAAAGGAATAAACAAAATCACTGAATAAAAAGTACAGAATAGCATAGACAACATAGAATTGAAAAGTTACTTGCAAGAGAATATCAACCCACCTCTCTCAATCTTAGGGTCGCTGTTTGCTGAATACAAGGCGACGGCTGCGTCATCTCTGTACAGGTCCCCGATCTTGGCCTGACAGCGGAGTATTGGAGCCCCTCGCTCGTAGTGTGCAGGCCATAGCTGCAGCTGGACGTAGAGCTCCGAGCGGAATAGACCCTCGGGAGCTGGGTGTACCTGATGCAGACCTGGTGTAACCTGGGAAAGAACCAACTGATTAAAATATTATATTGTTGCATATTGTAATGCTCCGCCCAGCCATTAACATCCACTTAATACAATTAAGTTTTAATAAAAAACTGACCTTAAAAGCGCTAAAGTAAATTGGTAACATATCGATGTTCAAACATATATTTTTTGCTTTTTAGCTAACTTAGGTGTGTTACTTTTAGGCTTTTTAAAGTCGGGTTTCCTTTTTAAGTTTTTATTTTACATTGATCAGTACCCTAATAATTTATTAATATTTATATACCTACATATTTTATCCCATTTTGCTTAGTTCTATAGTAAAGTGCTAGATATCTGTCTATAGGTATTGGGTTGACATATATAATAACTCAATCTCCACATTTGAACCAAAGTAAAAATAATCATTATACAAAAACAATAATTAGCACTTAAATCAAAATTCATCTTTATACTTAGTTGTTCCACTACCCAAATGTGTTCGACAATAGTTCGAACCTTCCTTTGTGTAATTGAAAGCCCTGCAGAGCCGGATATTAAAATAGCTGGTCAAAGAGAAATTATTAATTAACAGTATCGACCGTCATACTGTGTTATATTATTGGTAGGTTCATGATTACGATAGTCTGCTCTCCTTTATGTATCTTGAAGAAAATGAATAATTGAACTAAGGCTAGAATAGAAACAAAGATATCTTGCAACTATGCAGAAAATGATGAGGTAATCAAAGCGTGTACCAAAAAGTTTCAAAGTTTCAGATTTATTCAGTATCACATACAGTTCATAAAGCGAACTCATTATATAAATAAGTAGAGTAGTTTATTTTTTTAGTATATTTAATAGCTATTTTTGTATTCGTACTTTTTGTAAGGTGTTGTGGTCGCTGAACGACATAGCGTTTCAAAAAAATAAAAATTAATTATACCCATTAAGTGTGAATATGAAATCACAAATTTTTAATAATTGCCAGACCTAAGAAACTAAAGTTACGTATTTATTTTCAATAAAATCTTCAATCAATAACGGTATTTAAATTTCACACACCAACATTTGCAGAAACGTTTGCCAAACATCAGCAAAGTAACAAAAAAAATACAATTTCATATTCAAACGCGATTGTCACAGTACAAACAAAATCAGTTTACCAAACAGCTGCAGATAAACATATTAAGGAAATAACCACTGTATTTGTTACAGTATAAAGCTGGAAATGCTGCACATGGTAATCCGGGATGTGATTAAATCTAAAGTGTCCTCGACGCAGTCGACGATGCTGCTTAACGTTGGAACATTACAAATATCCACACAACGCACAATGAGGAAACAGTTCCGCACCACAAGAACTCAATAACTGAATCAGGTGGGCGTGATAATGCTGTTATTTTAGAGCATTTTTGGTCATTATGAGCCTATAAGCCTATGCTTATAAGCGGCTTGAAAGTTCCAATAGCAAGGTTTCGACCCTAGCTCTATAATCATTCTTTAATTGATAGGAGTGAAGGTATTGCTTAGAGTTCGGCAACATTAAGAGCATTTTTCCTGAATATTTATGTTATGAAAAGCCCACCACAAAATAAACCGATATCAGATCACCAGTAAAATATTGATACGAGCAGTATAAGCCTGGTCATTTTGGCGATTTTTAGCAGAGGCTTTTTTCCTACAAACTTAAACTCAAGTCGTTTATTTTGCATAAACCCGGCGGGGGTGTTTACAAATTGTCATATTTACATTTTTTTTTAACTTACTAATCTGACAACTGTTCGGAACGCGGCCTTTACTGAGTAGATCTAAATATATCATCACGCCAGATACGTTGGGGGGTAGGCAGAGAGTACAGAGTTCCAACAGGTTCTTTACTTACATATCTTTACCCTTTTTTTTTATTTAACTCTCCAATAATTTTTTTTCATCATATTTTGTACAACAATGCAATACATTTCTATATTATACAAAATCATTTACGCGATCCAACTCCAGTGTGATGCCTTACGACTGAGATATAAGACTAAGAATAATATATTTCAATATATGTTATAATGAAAAGTTAGAGGATTCTGGGTGGACTGGTTTCCCCAAGCAGCATCCGTTCACGAGTACGTCAGTAGATATCATAATATATTTTGAATATATGATTAAATATGATGATATTTTGTGCAGTAAGCTGCTTCCCTTCCTTTACTACTTGTACCAGTCTAGTGTAAGATGATGTCTATCCCTTTGATAAAAAGTTCAGTCACCTCCCTCTAAGTGTGCGTCGCTGTCGTTTCCTGCTACGAGCTAGATAGCCTTCCATTTATTTACTATTTCTTTGTACTGCGAGGGACTTACAGAATTTATCCTAACTGACATTATATGGATTCGATAAAATAGAAAGAAGACTTTTTATCCTTTACGTCACTAAAGATAAAGATGATATTTATTACCTATTTTCATACTAGAGTGGATTTGAAATAGGAGTAGAATGAATTCAACTAATTTTATTATTACAATCAAAATAACCATACAACCAAACCCGATGAAACCTTTATGTTTCCATAAATTAATATTTGGACCACACAAACACTTTGATCAAATATTAAATGCTGCAGAATAATGTAATGTAATGTAACATGATTATAATTGGGTAGAGCCATCCGAAATATGATTTCGTAGCTTAATTTAATAAATTTAATGATGTTTCATTGTTATAGTATTATTTGGGTTAAGAGAGATAATTTTATTGCGAAATAATGTTTATTTTTTCTTTAATATTTTTCGAAGCTAGCTAAAGTCGGATTTGGCGGGATATCGTCACGGTATGGATCCGTGAAGACGGTCACAAATACCACATGGTGAACAGAGACAAAGATGGCGTGACCACTTGGATACTTTTGCGGGAAAGACATGGGCCCAGAATCGATTTTTGGGAAGATGTAAAGAGAAGGCTTTGACTTATATATGACTGAGTGACTTATGACACTATGAGTGGGATACAGAATAGGCTATTGAAAAAAAACACCGTCACGCGTATATTCCCCAGAGGGGGTGGCAGAGGTGTACTGAGTACACCCACGTTTCTCCGACGATGTTAGGTCCCATGTAATAGGGGGCGAGCCTATTGCCATATACACAATCCAGTCTCCGGACTCATACTGGGAATTTTTTGTTAGAAAAACTACATTTGTCCGACCTAGGATTTGAACCCAGGACCTCGTGTTCACAAAGCGATGCGCTTTGCCACCAGACCAACGAGGCAGTCCTAGGCTATTTAAAAACATGATTTTCCGATGGGATAATAGCACGGCAACTATTTATCTATATCATCACGCCAGATCCCTTGCGGGGTAGGCAGAGAGTACAGAGTTGGCAACAAGATGGTCTTTACTCATTTATTCTTCATGCACTTTTTTACTTAATCATGGACTTAATGCCTGAGGCACTTTCTGCCAGTCCTGGTTTTCTTAAAAGTATCTTAATAACATAAAACTGTCTTATTTAAAATATCGCAATAAGATTTACTTATACATTTCACATCTTTTGTTATATGAGGATACTCTAAAGTCGACCCAATTCGATCAGTGCGATACATTAAAAGCGGACGACCAGCTCAGCATATTTACGAGCTCTTTCACACCCAAGCAGCCGAATTTTAATCTATGTAAAAAGCGCTCGGATATTCTTCAAGCCAGTCTATTCGCTGGCCAGTTTTTATATGACCTTAATCTGTATGTGCAGAAAATAACGTCCGGGTGTTCGTATTCAAGACTCTAGAACACGCATACAATAGAAATAAAAACGCTTATTGAACAAAGCAATTATACAATTTGCCTACCATTAAGGGATTCCGTAAACAGCTCAGAAAAGATTGAAGTAAGCATAACGTTAGCGAGTTAATATGCCATCCTTGTTACACTGCCAATGTACTAAATAAACATGAGCAAGACATCACGCTTTTGATAGCGTACAGATAAAAATTTAACCGTAATTTAACCTTCCCCATAATATTTTGATCATAACACAAACTAATAACAACATAAAACTGGTTCATAAACTGTAATAACGCAACTTCTAAACGTAAAAATAACAAAGTTTTTACAGTCCCTCAAAACGGTTAAAATTTTCCCTTACACATTATTAATATCACTAAAATAGTTTGTGCAGGATCCAAGTGGTACAATAGAATTGAATTTCTGGCAGAATTTCGAAAATCTCGGGACCATGGATGCAAAGATCTACGAAATACGGAACGAGGAAGGCATTAAAACTTGCCACTATAGAATTTGAGTTGAAACAACTACGGCTTCGTTGAAGTTATTTTAAGTGCTGGAACAGACTTGGAGGAGTCTAAAAGGATTTGCGGATGTGTTTGGCTGGATACTTGTTTGAGTGGATTTTGAGATAATAGCTGATGCTATATTGGAGTGGTGATTATTCTTCAAGTCAATATTGGAGATGACTTTATGGTTAATTTCAAAAAAAAAATCTTATTGTAAACTCGCTGTCACAAGTACAAATTTTGCAATTGTGAACGTAAAAGATTGAACTAAAAATTCGATACTTTAAACATGGCTCAGAACTGGTTGACAATATAACTTGAATAAAAAAATACACACACATAGAACTAAGCAAAAAAAATATCATTTCAATTAAAACAAAATTTTTAATACACCACGTTTCCAAAATAGACTAATGTGTGACGAAAACCTTGGTATATTTGCAATAGATGATTGGTATAAGAATTTTAATGCAATCGTGAAGCTTATACAAAGATTGCACTAAATGTCAACAACAGCTATACGCTACATTGCATGCGCCACACGTTTTCGATTTAATGTATTTTGTACTTATTAGTCAGTTTTAAAAATATGGCATATTACACACACACACACACACAAACATATTAACATTTTGTTTGTATTAAAATAATATTTTTTGCTTAAGAGGCGACTAATGGACTTAATCAAACATGATGGATGGGCTAAAACTATTAGTTACCAACTTTGATTAAATAAGCAACTTTTACTTCTTTTAAATCAAGCCGCTATTCACGTCTAAAGACATTAATAAATTCTGATTTAAAGTATCTTAAGATATTTTTAATTTAATAATTCGTCGTTTAGTGACCGTTTGTACACCAACTACCTCATGTGGTCATTACGTCAAGTTGAAGATGCAAGGGCGGCTCGATTACTCCAGCAGGTGATGACAGACCTACTTCTACCAATCCGGGTTGGTCTTATAGAGTTTGACTCATTTCCCATCAACTCGACTTGTATGAGAGGGCTTTGCTTTGTGGGACAGTACAGACTTATTTATATTATCTTATACCCTGAACCTAACCGATATCTTGATCCAAGCAAACTTTTCATTTGAAACTATTCCACTTATAGCAAACATATCCACCTATAAAAGTCTAAATTAACATTTATTTCTCGTTAAAACCTTACAAGTGCACCAAAGTTGTAAACAGTATCAATAATTTTAGAACTTCCTCTCCCTCTATATCATCCTGGATCCAGAGTTCCAACAGGTTCTTTCCTTACATACCTCTCTGGCTTCCGCTACTCTCATAGTTCGTCTCATACACGCTCGCTTGTTACGGAGACTCTTGACTTGTCCTTCAAATAAGACACGGTCTATTTGGTCACGGAAAGATGGTCTATGGTTTTCTCATTACCTACATTTTAGAACTTTTAAGATATTAATCTTTTACAAATACCCCCATTTGGGGAATATAGGTGTGATAATGTTTTTTTTTGGGTAGAGTAAGGCTCTACCCAAACAAAAATATTATATGCGTATCAACATGTTTCTTACTAAAAATTTTCTAATTTTGTAAATGTTATTCAGATTCTAGAAAATCGTTACAAGCAATGAATGGTTGCGAATGCTTTGAATCTCTAGATTTGTTCTGGACTGTTGGGATTAAGCGTTTGCGGCTAGCTTGTCCGAACGGAGTTTACTGCTGGTGGCTTTTTGCCGCAAACAATCTAGCCTAAGCCTTTATTCGCTATGTCCAAACGCGGTGCGTTACGATAACTTCGTAAAAACATAGAGAATTGGTCTTAGATGAATTACTTGTCAACAGCAGTCAATGTCAACGAACTTGAAACGGCATATAATTTGTTTAGCCATAGAGTAGATAAATTCTAGTACGCGCACGCACACATTTACAGCTTTTGAACAAATTGAACACTGGCATTGCGCACACATAATGCGTAACCGCTTTTGGCGCTATTTTCGTTAGAAATGGTCAGTCTATACCAAGTCTTAGTCTAAGTATTTATATTCTCTATAATATATAAGCTGTGATAGCCTAGGTGGTTAGACCGACTGCCAAGTCAGAGGTCTCAGGTTCGAACCCAGGCACACACCACTGTCTTTTCAAAAGCATGTGCATTTTAAAATTAACTATCACTTGCTTTAACGGTGAAGGAAAACATCGTGAGGAAACCATGCAGGTTTCCATACCTAAGAGTTTCTCGAAGGTGTGTGAAGTTCGCCAACTCGCACTGAGCTAGCGTGGTGGACTATGGCCTAAACAATCCCAGTGCCCAGGCCCGTGCACAACGGTGGGATAGATTCTTAACAGGGCTAATATCATTATAGTATATAATATCGCCTTATACTATCCCACTGTTGGGCTATGGCTTTCTAACACAAATCGAGGTGAGATAGATTTGGTCATACTTCACCACGCGGATCCAGTGCGGGTTGGTGGAAACAGGTTTGTAGCCACCTGCAGTTGGAGCTTATCAGACCATCTATGAGGCTTCCATCTTAGATTAACGACTGCCACATTAAGTGGTAACCGGGACTAACGGCTAAACGTACCCCCACAAACGATCACCCAACCATGCAACTAGGCTAGGTAACGTGCCGTGTTACGTGTATATTGGTTATAGCGAATAAGCGCCCTAGGCTGATTCCATCTAACTGGGACGCGCGAGTAATTTGTGGGATTCTACAGGATTTAAAATACGAGATAGTGATTTTCTCTGTAAAGGATTATCGCCCTTGGCAGTGATAATAAAAAGTAAAAAAGGCGAGTTTTGAGTATGGTTTTTGGAGATTAAAGAAATTACATTAAAGAAAATTACTATTCATGAAAGAAACGGTTGACGAAATGATTTAAGCTAACCACATCCACTCGTACGGTCACCGACATAAGTCGCTTAACATTCGCAGTTTTTCAATTCGCATGGGCACTTTCAGTTTGCATCCAATCCAGTATTTTTGTTGATGTAAATATATTTAAATAGGTTGGTAATAATTTGGCTTTCAAAAAGTTAGAAATATAACCTTGTCAAATTTATTGCTTTTCAACAAAATTCTTTTACAGCTCAATTATAGAGGTTAAGGATGCCAACTAAATAGACAATTTTGTTTAATTTCAGTATTTTTTACACTGCCATTTTCAAAGGCTTCACTAGTGGTACATGATGTGGTTGGCAATCACAAGATCTCAGAACCGAATTTTAAGTCAGACAAAGTTTTATTGTGGTTTTTATACCGTGTATTGTAAAAAAATATTTCGTTACGTATCTGTTTCCTAAGTAGTGTTAGCAAAGATGTGCTGTGTACCAGCATGTTCCACTTTCTTTGCCATATCCTATAGTAGGGAGCGATTTTCGCCATGCTCTGGACTGTTTTGTGGATAAAATGAATGCTCAATTATGGACAAACCCAGAACATCGGGATCGTCATCTAGACCATGCGCTTCTAGATCAACGAGGTAGCGATTTTAATTTTCAATCGATCCATCATAATAGCTTGTATCATATCGTATCGTATCATAAACAAAAGTTTGTGAGGCACGCAAAATCTACTGAACGAGTTTTAATAAAACTTTACAGTAATATGGCTTATACATTAGAATAACATACAGGATATAAAGTAATTATAAAGATCTTTATTATCACATCAGTACCCTTGCGGGGTTGGCAGAGACGGAGTTACAACAGATTCTTTCTTTACAGATTAAAGATGTTTATAAAGATATTACAAAGTAAATGCATGCGCGGCCGCGGGTAACGACTAATTATTTAATAGAATAAACATTAAAGTCAGTACTTACAGGCATATCATTGATGAAGAAAGCTAGGTCGGACGGCGGGCGGCTGGGTCCAGACGTGCAGTTCGCGCGGAGTACGTCACCCGGCATATAGTAGTGCTGGCTTGTCTGAATCGCCGGTAGTGATGGTGGGAGGACTGAGTAACAGAAATACTTAGTATTTAGTTAAAATATAGGCTGTAGATTTAGGAGTCTTTTTTCTGTGTGTGTAATAATCTATGCTGTTAGTCGAAGGGCCTTTCCCCGGCCACCGGGCAAGAGGTTATTCATCCTGGTCAGTCTGAGATACGGTTACCACTTTTTGTGGTAGTCGTTGAGCTAAATTGAAAGCCTTCCATAAATATTCATTGTTCCACACACAAATTGTAACTTACAAAAATTTTGGAGTTCAATGCCTTTTTTTATTGATTCGACAGCAGATATGTTGAATATATAAGCGGCGCAGAATGCGGCCACCTTGACAGCATTGCCCCCATTGAACCCATTAATACCTTCTATTGACTGCTTCGTTGGTGTGGTGGCGAATAGTGTGCTTTGCGATCACGAGGTTCTGGGTTCAAATTCGATGTAGGACGTATGTAATTTTTCTATCAAAAAAATCCGAGTATTAGTCCTGAGACTGGAATTGTGCCCGGTATATGGCAATAAGTCCCTTATACCATGGGACTTAAAATCACGGGCGAACGGTGGGTGTACACAGTACACCTCTGCCACTTAGGAAATATAGGCGTGACGCTGTTTATTTTTTTTATCTACCTTCTATTGCCCTCAGTCGACTTTACAATATTAATCATTTTATCAGCTATAATTTTGCCAGATCTTTTACTTACCAACAACGTCCATGGTATTGGAAACAATTGAAGTGGCGAACGAGGGGGCATCAGCTGTTACCTCGCAGCTAAAGTTCCCGGATAAGCCGAAGCTCACCCTGGTGAGCACCACCTGACTCTGGTTCGATCTTGCCAGCTGTTTTAAGAAAAGATCATGGATAACATCAATCAATCAGCCTATCGCAGTCCACTGCTGGACATAGGCCTCTCCTAACACGCGCCATTGCACACGGTCCTCCGCCTTCCGCATCCAGTCTGTCCCAGCGATCTTTTTGAGGTCGTCGGTCCATCGAGCTGGGGGCCGTCCTACCTTATGCTTACCAAGTCGCGGTCTCCACTCTAGGACACGCTTGCTCCATCGACCGTCGGTCCTTCTGCAGATGTGACCAGCCCATTGCCACTTTAGCTTACTGAGTTTGCGAGCTATGTCGGTAACTTTGGTTCTTTGTCGGATTACCTCGTTACGAATTTTATCCTTCAAAGAGACGCCGAGCATAGCTCGCTCCATAGCCCGCTGTGCGACTTTGAATTTGTGGACTAGTCCCACTGTGAGTGGCCACGTCGCAGCCCCGTAAGTCATAAATAACATAGTTTTAGTTATTTTGAAAGGGTTCAAAATCCTCCAAATGATGCACAATCATAGACACCTAATAACAGCTACGGAATCAAACAATTATATATAACACTACAGACAAGAATTTTTTTTTAAGAAATCAAAAATCATTTAAGCACATATTTCCTTTTTAAAGGATATTCATATTTTGGCTAGAATTAGCACCGTATGGAAAAAAGGGACATAAATTTTGCCTCAATTATAAATCAGGCCAAGCTGTCCCACTGCTGGGCAAAGAACTTTTCCTACAAATCGAGGCGAGAGATTAGATTATACTATAAGGTTTTGGTGAAGACATTTCAATAAAGTCTGACAATGATAGGCAATGTAAACATTAACTACATCCTACTCCTAACCGGTGTTTTCTCCCAGTTCCAATGCTCAGTAAAAAGCGGACTTTCTTTAGTCATTTACGCTAACAGAAAACGAAAAAATTTATAGAGTAGATGTATAGAATGATACCTTACATGGAAAAATCACGCGGCACGAACAACTCACGCGTCGCGGAAAAAAATAGAACATCACGCTGCTCATACAGTTATGAGCAGAGTCAGTACTCTAGCAACTTAGCTAGGTCCTGATTTACGTCCAACCTAATTTGCGGAAGTATGTTTGTGTATAGTTTATTATTCTGCTTCTTTGAATTGCCACTTTCTTGCGCACTGCCGCGGTTTACATTCTAGCGCTTACCAATTTCATCATTACCAGCCAATAGGCGTCTACTATAGGACAAAGGCCTCCCCAAAAATTTTCCACGACGATGGATCCTGTACACGTAGAGCTATTATCTGCCATCTTTGGAATCGTTACACCTTATGGGCTGCCTACTCCATGTCTACCATTATTTCATTTCATTATCCACATTTCTATTGACTACCATACGAGGTAATGGGAGTAATGATATCAGCCTTTACTGCCCTACTGCTGGGCAAAGCTCTCAAATCCAGGGGCGAAATATAAGGTCATACTACACCACGCGGGCCCAGTGCGGATTGGTGGGGGCAGGTTTTTGGAAACCGGCTGTGGGAACTTATTAAGGCGTCTTTAAGGCCTCTTACTTGGTTTAACGACTATCACGTTACGTCGTAAACGGGACCAATGGCTTAACGTGACTCCCGAAACACGGAGACGCTCGAATATGAAAATGCCTCAAACGGTTACCCATCTTATAGAGACGGAGTCGAACACTTCTTAACCTTGGTGATCACTAAAAACTGCGGCCGCACAACGCTACGGGCGCCTCTGGTGTAATTAGCAGTGATCCTATGTAATTTAGGCTAAGACGATGTTCCTTTAAACATTCTAACAATTATATGAACCTAGCAGTAATTACTAAAACTCCTTATATACAAAATTAAGCTGATATTATGTCTAAAGTTCGACAGAAAGGTTATTTTAGCAAGGAATTTAATCTCTAATTAGCTTATCTAATGAAGTAATTAGACCCCATCGATGAAGATCTTATTTTCATTAATGAAAGCGTAAAACTTTATGATCTTTATATTCTATCTATTACTTTGCAGATGTACTTAATAGATTTGATTAAAGATGGGTCCTTATCAGTCCTCTCATAGGTTACAAAACACAACCTAAAAAAAATTACGAATTACAAATTTCATATAAAAAGGCGATTGTAGCAGTTTGAGTTTCATTTCAGAAAATCAAACATAAGGCTAAATCTGATTGTATCTTATCTGATTCTAACTTGTTTCATATGAGGGGAAGTCAAGAGTCTCCGTAACCGGCAAGCGTGTTTAAGACGAACTATGGGAGTGAAGGAAGACAGTGGGGTTGTAAGAAAAGAATCTATTGGAACTCTGTGCTGCCAACTTCGCAAGAGATCTGGCGTAATGTGTTACATAGATATGGTTAAATTTGTTTTTCTTTTAAGCGCGATAATATCACGAAATGTTCCATGCATTGCGGACGCGCTTCTTAATTTATACCTCTCTTTCTCTATATCATCACGCCCGATATCTTGGGTAGACACCGAGTATAAAGATACAACAGGTACTATCCTTATAAACCTCTCTGGCTTCTTCCACTCTCATAGTTCGTCTCGTACACGCTTGCCCGTTACGTAAATATACACGTTAAGCAAATATCAAATAGTATTTCTATTCCGACTGTAATTAGTATAATTAATGCTTATATAACAGAACTTACTGGATAGAAACACATTGCTTGCTCTAGTTAATTAAAATCATAATTATTACTCTTTTTGATGTCAATAATTATATTAATATTTATGAGTAAACATTTAGATTTTTTGATGATGAGTACGAATGATATGTCCATTATATATTTTTATATGACGTTTATTTTATATTTAAAGGTAAATAATATCACTAAGTTATATAACTGGGTATAGTATTTACAACTAAGAATATGAATCATAGTTATAATATTATCGCTGCCTCGTTGATGTAGTGGCGCATAATGTGCGTTGCGATAACCATGCCTTGGGTCAAATCCTAGGTCAGACAAATGTAGTTTTTATAAACACCGTCACGCCTATATTCCCCAAGCGGAGGTGGCAGAGGTGTACTGAGTACATCCATTTTTTGCTGACGATGTGATATATCCCATATAATATGGGGCGAGCCTATTGTCATATACCAGGCACAATTCCAGACTCCGGACTCATACTGGGAAATTCGTTAGAAAAACTACATTTATCCGACCTAAGATTTGAACCCAGGACCTTGTGATTACAAAGCGATGCACTTTGCCACTAGACCAACGAGACAGGCAGGTAGTTTCATTCCCAGTATCAGTCAGGAATCTAGATTTGTGCCCAGTACGTGACATGACATAGTCGGCGAAAAGAAGATGTTCACCATATACCTCTGCCACCCGTGCTTAGGGAATATAGGGGAGACAGTTTTTCTATATTTTTATTCACGAAAACCACTGTCTGATTTTTTGTTTGCCTTTTGTATTTTATTGGTAAACAATAAAGTCTCCTCTATCTATCCATAAAATACATTTATTAATTCTACTCCAATAAAAATACATTTCGAAAAAGCTACGAACGCTGCATATCACCCACAACTCTATTCCAGTACAATCAATTTCTCATCCGAACGCGTGCTTCGTAAAAAGAAACGACTATATCTCCAAACGCTTCGAAACTACAAGGAAAAGTGGCAAAAAAGCGAAACAGAACGACCCATTGCGTTATTATCGCACAGAGACTACAAAATAAGAGGCAGTGATAAAGGGTTGGATTTATGAACATACGCCGCTTCGGAGACGACGAGAAATGGCACTTTTCTAAGGAAAAAATGTTCTGAAAACCGTTCGGGACAAGGGTATAAAGCATGTGAAAATTGCGAGGATTTCCTTCATGCCGTGCGGGGTTGGTTGATTGTTTTTTTAGCGTTTACGCGAGTGGAATGGGTTGGGCAGCTGGGCCTCGAATTAATTCGCTTTGAAGTTATACGAGTGTATATTATTTGTTAAAGAAAAAATCGTATAACTTTGAGTTGTGTTGGTTGAAATAAATATTAAAAAAATTTAGACATTTAGCTCTGTTATAAAATTGCCACAATGTTGGGCACGGACCTCCTCTCAAATTGAGAGGGTTTAGTCCATAGTTCACCACGCTGGCCCAATGCGTTGGCGAACTTCACAGACCTTCGAGAAACTGATACTCTTGCAGGTTTCCTCACGATGTTTTCATTTACCGTTAAAGCAAGTGATAATTAATATAGATATTCTTTTATTGGAGCTAGTTAGGTGACAGATGGTACAGAAAAATCCAATTAGAAAGAAAAAGTTTAAATTTCTTTTTAGGTAAGCTCATTTTGAAAACGTTGCCGATGTATATAACAGAGATACTACCTCACTTGTTGATACGGTACGTACGGTATAGCTAATAATCACAAGGTCCCGATTTGGAATCCTAGGTTTGAGAAAATGATATTGTTTTTTTTTATGTTAGTTTTTTTAAAACGTAGTCTCACACTAGGATTTATTCCTGTATCGTGGGTGTGTTTACAAACATGAAAATTCACATACACAAATACCCAGACCGGAACAAATAATTGTGGATCACACAAAGATTTGTCCCGTGTAGGAATCGAACCCGCGACTATTAAACACAGTGGGCGGAGCGGCTTTAGCTCTTAACCACTGCGCTAAATCGTCCGTCACATTTTGGTGTGGATGAATTCTGCAATAGCATTTTTTATATTTCTTTAAAAAAATATAGCCCATCACTAGGATTTATTTTTGTGTCGTGGACCCTTATTGCACCTTATATTTATGGCAAAAAATTGTTATATATCTACAGTTTATATCTGCTACTCCTGCTTAGGGAATGTAGGCCTGACGGGTATCTTAATATATTTTTAGTCAAAGATCTTTTACAAAAAACTACAGCCTTTTACAATTAGTGCGTCGTTACAATTTTCTTTCTACAAAGATTGTTCTATAAAATGCATAAAGAAAACGTAACAGAAAATTATAGTGAATTTTTCTAAAAGAATTTAATTATACCGGTCCAACTTTTTTCTTATTAATAGGTAGTTATACCTGTAAAGGTTTTTTTATATATGTTTTCAGGCTACGTCTACGTACAATGGAAATTCAAAGAATTGTCCCATTTAACTAAAATATTTTCCAACTTTAAGCCATAATGTCAAATCCCCAATCAGAGTACAATAACTTAATTCTAATTGATATCTATTGTCTTCGAAAATCACCAGCTTTCATTCGCCTTATCGGAGTTAAATATTTATTTGAATAATTGGCCACAAAGGCTGATTAAAATTACTAAACTTAGCTGGCACGCCTACATTTAAGCGGCGGCGGCGGAGGTGTAAAGTGTACACCAGGAATTACCAAAGTGGTCGACATCGACCCCAAGGGGGAATATCGGTTTCCCAGGGGTCGCCATAAATAAAAACTGATTTTGGGGGTCGACAAGGTCTAAAAATTGACCCCTATTAATGTGATAATGCAAGAAGAGTTAATTATCATCAGCACTGACGAGAAGCTTCAGTAGAAGTTCAACTAAGGCTATCAGAAGTTCTCGTTGCAATGCAACATTGAAACACAGTATCCTGCATTGTGAACCATTGCTGAAAAATACCTTACCGCTTTTCCATCGTCATGTCTAGTCGAAAAGGGCTTCAGTGTGGTTACTAACATTTTGACAAAACAAATAAACTGTTTAAAAATCAAAGAACGCGGAGATTTAAGGCTGATGAGATACTCACCAATATTTAACCGGATTTAGCTAGATTGGTAGAAAGTCACCAGGTTTTCACTGATTTTTTTTTTGATCTTTACTTTGCGATGTTAATGTTTTTTTTTCTAAATAATATTATACATAAAAATAGTATTAATAATTATGAATTACACTTGATATTTACTGAATTTTATGTCTACTTATTTTGTTAAATTTTTAAGAAAAAATGATGTCAAGTTTACTCACTTAATCAAACGAAAAGTTTAAATTATTAAGAATTTTGTAAAAATACCAATGATATGATTTTTAAGTAATTTAGCTATGGAGGTCTGAAGTATCAGTTTCTTTTATAAAAGGGGTCTCTTGCCCAGAATAGTTTGGGAATCCCTGGTGACAACGAGTTCCTGGCGAGTTAAATGCTATTATATCGGAAATAATTTCAGACTTCAGACTGATAGTAATTTTTTAATTAAGTATAAGTATTTTTTTATACTAAAAGGACGCTCGGCTTCTAAAACTCCGGACCATACTACCGTATCCGTACCATGATGGGACATTTTACTCCCCTTTCGGTTGGTCTCGCTTACTCCTAACAAAAATACAGTGGCATAAAGGTGGGAGTGTATGTATGTATTTAAAAAGGTCACTCTTTCCGACCTAGGATTTGATCCCAGGGTCTCGTGATAGCTACCATAATACCATATGGGCCATAAAACCAACGAGGCAGAAACTTTTATTTGTTTTAGTGTAAATTAAATAAACTTTCCAACTTATTATATATATTCCAAAAATATTTTACCAGAATAGAACATTAATAACTATGTTACCGAAAGTTGAGGCATAATTACGTGGCGTAGCCAAAAATAATTGAGTATAATAAGTTATAATATTATTACTCGTACAAAACGTTATTTAGAAGTATATGAGCAGTCGTCGTTGTCAAATATGCAAAAAGTATTTTTTGTGATACTGAATAAAAAAGTTCTTCCGTAAAATTTTATAAATAGCAAATTTTTGAAGCAATATTTTTGTAGTGATTACAGTTCACTGTATACTGCTAACATTCACATAGCAATCTTTTGAAACGAAAATTTGGATAGTAAAATAGACAAATAATCAAAATGACGAAATTTACAAGCAGTGCACCAAAAAAATTTAACAACGACGCTTGTTCTATTAAGTCTGGATATATAAGTGCCAGCAGTTACGTCATCAAATCAGCACGGCTATTTAAAAAACTTTCTATGTTTGAGTTGAGTTCCAACAGTTTCGTTCCTTACAGACCTTTCTGGCTTTTTCCACTCATAGTTCGTTTCAAACAATCACAGAGACTCTTGATTGCCCTTCGGATAATACACGGTCTATTTGGTCATGGTAAGATAGTCTAGGTCCTCTCCGGTACCTACGTCCTTCCTCTTTTGCATTGTGTATCTGTTTTGTTATTCTTTCTTCCGATATTCTTCAAAATTAAATACCTCCGACATATAGCTGACCAGTCTCTTATGGTTTACATTTACACTACATTAGTCCAGCCTATATTAATTTATTGTTTACCTATTTAGGGAGGCACACACAAAACCTCACTCATTAAACTTAAACGGGTTAACTTTCTTTACTTAAAATCTTATTATTTAAGAATATTTCATACAGGACCACAAAAGTTTACAATGACTGTAATGTTCTAAACGTTAGACAACTTTATATACAGAAATGTATTCCAAAGGTACACAAAACCTCAAAATGTGACGCTAGTATACTCAAGAAACGTATACGTAATACTGCTGTAGACCATCCAAAGGTTAGGACTCAATTTGCAAATATTCAATACGATGCTCAATCTGCTTATCTATATAATCGTGCAAATAGAATCCTTAATTTCTGTGACATGTCATATAGGGAGTGTCATAAAACTATTACTCAATGGTTGAAATCTTTGGATTATAAGGGAACGAAAGTGTATTGACTCGTATAGTCTATATTTTGTTCGTATAGTCTATTTTTTTATTTTCTATATTTCTGCTAAGGTGGTGTAGATCGGAACGCGTCTGATGAATCACCGTTCGTAACAACTTTTTACTTGCCTGGTTTAGGATCTTAGCGCTTCCTCGTATGCCTTTCTTGGTGGATATCTTGACACACGTAGGAATGAGATTGTGGTCTCTGCATCTCTTCAAGAAATTTAAGGATTTTGTAAATCTTGCGCGCTTCGTCTTGAGATCTTCTAACCGGCGTATTTTATTTGCGATTTCCAGTCCGTACTGGTTCACATATTGAGTTCTTAGATTTACGCGAATATTACACATGAAATAAAACTATTTGTTCGGATTTTATCGCGGTTTATTTTGATTTTTAAGTTCCCGACTCGGGTTAAAGAGCACATAGCTGACCTAAAACACCGTCGCTCAAAGAAGTCTGCAGTCTATGAACATGTCCTTGACCGCACCCGCCATAACATTATATTTGATAGACCACAAATCCTCGTGACAGAACACCGATTCCTACCAAGGATGGTTCGCGAGGCTATTGAAATTAAAAAACATCCTAATTTCAATAGAGAAGATGGTTGGGTGCTTCCATCGACTTGGGATCCAGTAATTTATATAATCAAATCCAAAACCAAGCATAACACTGCAAGACCTCAAGACACCGTGAGCTCATTCTGCGTAGATCGGACCAACAAAAACAAAAATAATTAAGAAGTTTGAGGGTACCCCGGAACAACTATGCCTTTTGGACGTCTAACACCTCAGTCCTTCCCGTGACCATGGGTGCTGCAAAGCACTCGAAACGTCGGGAACTTAAAAATCAAAATAAAGCGCGATAAAATCCGAACAAATAGTTTTATTTCATTATTAAGATATCAATATAACCCTATATGAGGGAAAAATAAAAATAATATACAAAAACATTAAAATAACTTTTACGGACGATTTAGCGCAGTGGTTAAGAGCTTAAGCCGCTTCGCCTACTGTGTCTAATAGCCGCGGGTTCGATTCCCGCACGGGGCAAATCTTTGTGAGATCCACAATTATTTGTTCCGGTCTGGGTATTTGTGTATGTGATTTTTTATGTTTGTAAACGCACCCATGACACAGAGATATGTACAAGTGTGAGGTTACGTTTAAAAAAAAAAGATTAATGTTTAACCACCCCCGCTTGGGGAATATAGGCGTTATGGTGTATTAATGATTAACGATTAAAATCACATCTCATTACAGTTGGCCCATCTTTGCTCTTAACATTTGTACAGGACTGACATTCCGAAGTGGTGGTAGAGTCTTTGTTACTTTTTTGACGATTCATAAATACTGTAATGGTTTACATGAATAAAAAATATTCTGATTCTGATTCTACACGCATTTCTTCAAGTAATCTACCACCATACTTTTAACTTATATAATAATATTATCAGCCTAAACTGCCCACTGCTGGGCAAACGCCTTCTCTCACAAATCGAGGTCACCACGCGGACCCAGTGCGGTGCGGTAGAGGCATGTTTGTGGCCACCTGCTGTTGGAACTTATCAAGCCGCCTTATGGCTTCCAACTCGGCTTAACGACTACCAAATTAAGTAGTAACCGGGACCAACGGCTTAACGTGCCTTCCGAAGCACGGAGACGCTCGAATATGAAAATGCCACAAACAGTCACCCATCTCAGGCCGACCGAGTCGAACGCAGCTTAACCTTGGTGATCGGTAAGAACACTGCGGTCGCACAGCGCTACGAGCGCCTCCCTTTTAACTTAATAATATGTAATTCATATGTTGCAATATTGTCAAACGTACTTTTTTTAAACGTGGCCCACACCAGGACTTAAACCTGTGTCACTAAAAATTCCCACACACCAATACCCAGAAAAGTTATTGCAGATCACACAAAGATTTGTTCCGTGTGGAAATCGAGCCCGTGACTATTAGATCCAATGAGTGGAGCGGCTTAAGCTCTTAACCTCTGGGCTAAATCGTCCGTAAACGTTATTTTAATGCTTTTGTATAATGTTTTTATTTTTCTCTCTTATAGGGTTATTGATATCTTATTAATATTATTTTCCAGACAGGCTTGCCTAGCTTGGTGTTTTATTTTTTCATGATTACAGTAGCGTAACAGCGATTTAATTGTATTTCTTAACATTATCCATCAATATTCCGGGTTTCGTAGTTAATTTGTGTGTCTAGTTTATAAAGAAAATGTTAATTAACTGGAAGTTTGATTTTCATATTGAATTTGTAAAGCAAAAATCTAATTGAAGTGTTTGGTCATATAAATTACACATTGTATATCGTCGGCGACGAATGTAAGCCTCGTAAGTGTCTCAAACGAAACGCACACCCCAAAAGTATTGCAGAGTTTCTCATTTTAAAATGGCATACTCATAAATGGATTGACTTTGCGCGACACTTATAGATGGCCTTGTGAACTATCATACTGAATTTGGATGCGCTCAAGTTATGCGATATGAACTTCTTTTTAATCGACTTCAAAAAGAAGCCTCCTCCTTTTTGAAGTCGATTACAGTTCTATGTTCGTCTGTATGTATGCTTTTTTATTTAATGTACTGAACATACAATCTTATCTTATCTTATCTTGTCATTGGCTTATCGGACCGAGGAGACCTCAGGCGCACTTCGACCCGTTGGGATCTTTTGTGCTGTCAAAACTGAACATACAATAATAATTCGTATTGAACATACAATGTTCAATACGAATTTCATTAAATAGGACCACCCATTTTTATGATATCGGTATTGAACTTTGGACTTTGAAGATATACCAGGGGTCTCCGTAAGCGAAAATAGGACGAATGTATAGATTCCGTTATTATAGTTATTATATCAATCATGTAGGTACCTTACCGTACAACTCAGCAAAATAATATAATATAGGTATATCCATATAAGTAAATAATTCACTTGTTACTTAAAATAGTAAAATAAAAATCTTTTTAAAAAAGGTAAACCGACTTCAATAAGCAAAAAATAAGTATTTGAAGTCGGTGCCAAGTAACCGACTGCACTAATCAGCAACGACTACAAATATTTATTTTTTGCATTTTGAAGTCGGTTTACCTTTTTTTTTAAAGATTTTTATATTTTACAGAAATAATCCTATTTAGGTAAAAGAATCGGTTTACGGGGTTTTCACCCATGGCCGACGATATACGTAGTTGGCAGACGTTTACATAGTTCTATAATGGAAAAATTTCAATATACCACATAGAACTATGTCACAGTGAGCCAACAATTTACAAAGACTAGTTCTCATCAAAGTTAAGCCCTGAGGTCATTAACCTTAATAGCCTTTCCTACAGTCACGTCACTAAATAGTTCGAGTAACAAAGTGGCCGCTTTTAATTATAACTTTAAAGGAAGTGTGTGTCTTGAAGACATGTTAAACTTATATCTTATTCGCTATAAATACGTAACGCGGCGCGTTACGATAATTTCTTGAATCTATCTATCTATTAACATCATCACGCCATATCCCTTGCAGGGTAGGCAGAGAGTACAGAGTTCCAACAGGTTATTTCCTTACATAACTCTCTGGCTTCCTTCACTATCATAGTTCGTCTCATACACGCTCACCGGTTACGGAGACTCTAGACATGTCCTTCAGATAAGATTTGGTCTATTTGGTCGTGGTAAGATAGTTAGGTCTTCCCCGGTACCTACATCCTTACACTTTCGCACTATATATCTGTTTTGTCAGTCTTTCTATATGCCCGAACCAACGGAGCATACCCTTTCTCATCTTTACACCGTTACTGTCTTTCATATCTACTCGCTTTCTTACTGCGCTGTTGCGAATACGGTCCGTCAGCTTCACTCCACAGATCTTTTTTTTTTTAAAACGTAGCCCGCACTCTTGTGGATAGCCGGGTAGCGTGTCAAAAAAAAATAGATCCTAATCTATTCCTGCATCGTGGGAGCATTTACAAACATGAAAATTCACATACATAAATACCCTGACCGAAACAAATAACTGTGGATCACACAAAGATTTGTCTCGTGCAGGAATCGAACCCGCAACTATAAGACACAGTGGGCGGAACGGGTTAAGCTCTTAACCACTGCGCTAAATCGTCCGTCTAGTTCAAGTCCGCAGAGTTTGCATTTCCACCACATTTATCCTACTATCATTCTCCTTCTCACATACCCAGCTCTCGCTACCATATAATAGCGTTGGGACAAGAACTCGGTTATGTGCCGGCTCCCAAGTAGCTTTCCCATCGTAGCATTTACTTTATTATCTGCACTCACTTTCTTGAAATGATCGTTTAATGCAGTGGTCGACACATTTTTCTGGTCAAGGGCAAAAGGACAATGTGAGGTATTACTGCGGGCCGCACATTTGTGAATTGAGTAGTTGACGTCACCAATTAATTGACATATCTTTTTATAATCTGACAAAACGCGATTGCATATCACTATAATGTCTTTGCTTGCGGTGGTTGTCTGGCGCGGGTCACTCCCTTCCCTCCAATATGGAGGGAAGGGAGTGACCCGCGACCAGAAACAATGCGTTTGAATCATAGCACTTTTATCTGTATTCCGCAACCGGCGAGTGCATCGAGGGTAAAATTATGTATTTTTTATTTATTTTTTTGTTTTCGTTTGAAGACATTTCAATTTAATAATTTATATATTATTTATTAGTGGTATTATATTTTATTTATTTATCTTATTTTAATAAAGGTAATAGTATCTTATTTCAAGTATGGATTTATTGGATATCAGCGATGATAGTTTTGTTTCTTGCTCTTCTGAAATGTCCGACGTACAGTATTCAAGTGCGTTTAGTGATGATGATGGCTCAACACATCTACGTGAACAACTTTTTTCTACTTTCTCCACTCTTCGGAAATTCTTCAATGTTGTGCATATTAACTCTCAAAGTATTCCTGCTCACTACCCCGACCTCTTAGCTTCCTTCGACTCTGAATATATACATGCGATTTTGGTAACCGAAACCTTCCTCAAACCTTCCCTACCTTCAGTGCAGTATGCGTTGCCTGGATACAAGCTGCTACGTAATGACAGAACAGGCAAGGGGGGCGGTGGTGTTGCTATTTATCTTCGTGGGGATATCCCTTACAAAGTGATTGATCAGTCACCAAGTGAGTACTCTCAATTTTCTGAACATCTTTTTATTGAGCTCAATTTCCTTCATACAAACCTTCTCCTAGGCGTTTATTACAGCCCATCCTGTCATATTGATTTCTTCTCCTCCTTTGAGTTAAAACTAGAGTATTTCTCTTCGTTATACGATCATACTATAATTCTTGGTGACTTTAACACTTGTTTATTAAAAGGGGATAGTCGTAGCAACAAACTCCGGTCCCTTGTCTCTTCTGTCAACATGCATGTCCTACCGCTAACAGCTACTCATCGCGCTCCGCATAGTTCTCCATCACTCCTAGATCTTATTCTCGTTTCGGACGCTAGCCATGTGGCTGCACACGGTCAGATTCCTGCTTCTTTTTCGTATCATGATCTGATATTCCTTTCCTATAAAATTCGCTCTCCAAAACGCTCTTCTAAATTTCTTTTCCTTCGCAGCTTTAAAGACATTAATACTGAGCAGTTAAGACTGGACGCGAGCAGTGTAGACTGGACTTCTGTTTATAAATGCGTTGACGTAAACGAAAAAGTATCTATATTCAATAAAACAGTGCTGGGTTTATATGATACGCATGCGCCGGTAAAAAAAGTGAGAGTTAAGCATCGTCCCGCGCCTTGGCTATCTGATACCATCAAGAAAATTATGGCTAAACGTGATAAGGCGAAGAGAAGGTACAGAAAGTTTCCTACGGATGTAAACTGGAGTCAGTACAAACAACTAAGAAACCGCTGCAATCGTATGTGTAGGGATGCAAAGAGGCGTCACATACACAGTTCCATTCAAAATTTCAATACAGCACAAGTTTGGCAATTTCTCAAGTCGTTTGGTGTTGGCAAAACCATTACTCCGAATGTTCCTAATGTGGACGTTAACGCATTAAACGCACACTTCTCCAAACCTCCAACTTCGGTTAAACATGACATAAATTCGTCTACTCTCAAGTATCTCTCCAATCTTCTCGTGCCAGTATGTGCTTCTTTCTCCTTCAGCCCGATTACGGAACAAGACATCAAGAAATCCATCTTGTCCATTTCCACGAAGGCGGTTGGTGATGATGGCATCCAAATCCAAATGCTCTTACTTATCTTGAATGAACTTGGGCCTGTCATCACGCACATAATGAATTCTTCCCTGGAGACTAGCGTTTTTCCCGATATTTGGAAAAAAGCACATGTTCTCCCATTACCCAAAACTCAGAACCCTTCGTCCTTATCCCATTTCCGACCTATCTCCATCCTTCCCTTGCTATCCAAGGTGCTCGAGAGTGTTGTTCAGGGTCAACTGTCTCTCTATCTCTCCTCTCATGGCATTCTAAGTCCTTATCAATCTGGTTTTAGGCCAGGTCACAGTACAGTTACAACTCTAATCAAGATAACTGATGATATTAGACTGGCTATGGAAAATAGACTCCTTACAGTGTTAGTATTATTGGATTTCAGCAGTGCTTTTAATTCAGTTGATTTTGACATACTCTTAGGCACCTTATCTTCTCTGAATGTCTCCGCTCCGGTAATTGCGTGGTTTAACTCTTATCTTCGGGGCCGCTCCCAGTCAGTTCGCTTTGAAGGAGTTTCCTCTGATTGGTGCAATCTTACTGCGGGTGTGCCTCAGGGTGGCGTCCTTTCTCCTCTTCTGTTTTCAGTTTTTATAAACTCTGTTACTAAAGTGATTACTTCCTTCTATCATCTCTATGCCGACGATTTGCAGCTGTATCGACATTTTAAAATTGAGGAGCTTAATTATGCAATCAGCGTCATCAATGATGATCTAGAAAATATTAGCAAGTGGGCAAAATCTTTTGGCCTTCTTGTTAATCCGGCTAAGTCTCAAGCTATCATCATTGGTGGCAAATACTACATGAACGCACAAGTTATTAATTCACATTCTCGCCCTCCAATTGTGCTTGATTCTGTATCCATACCCTACTCTGACACTATTAAGAATCTAGGTATTTTTATGGACTCCAACCTTGCATGGAGCACTCATATTACTGAGGTAAGCAGAAGAGTCTACAGCTCCTTCCAGTCTCTCAAACGTCTTCAAAAGTTCTTGCCTTTCCAAACTAAAATTAACCTTGCTCAGTCTCTTCTCCTACCTCTTCTTGACTATGGAGATGTCTGTTTCCTTGATGCAACTGAAGAGCTAGTGAACAAGCTGGAACGTTTGCAGAATCTGTGCATCCGCTTCATTTTCGGATTGCGTAAATATGATCACGTATCAGAGTGCCGGGGAAAATTGAAGTGGCTGCCTATTCGGCGGCGTCGAGACTCACATGTTCTTTCTCTTCTCTACTCCATCCTTCATAGTCCTAAAGCCCCTATCTACCTACGTGAGCGTTTTGACCTTCTTGTTCCTACAGATAGGCCCTGTCGTAGTGCTACTTCTCTCCTTCTTCGTACTCCTCTTCATTCTTCCAGCCGATACGATAAGTCTTTTACTGTTCGTGGTATCCGTCTTTGGAACTCACTTCCACACGCCCTACGTGCGAGTTCATCTCTGGATGTTTTTAAGAGAAGAGTCAGGGAACATTTCCTATCTGTTTGCTAATTGATGCATACATACAACTTTTTGTACTATTTATGTATGTTTATGTAGGTATATAATATTTATTATATGTATGCAGTATTTGTGTAGTGTATGTAATTTATTTATAATTATGTTTAGGAATTTTATATATTTTCCTTTTTTTTTTCTGAAACAGTGTGATTGTATAACTGCCCTCTTATTTTTCTGTCTTATCTCTCAACACTCTAAGGTTCGCTGGAAGAGAACTCATATTCTGAGTTAAGCTCGCCTTTGTATATGACTTGTGAAAATGAAAATTACCTCTGTTCTGTATACAATAAAGAATAAATAAATATATGGTCGAGGGGAGTTCGAGATGATGGCTGTTCGAGAAGTCATACTCGTGAACGGATGCTGCTTATGGGGACTGGTCCATCTGGAACCATTTAGACACTCTTTACAGATAACATCATTAGATGCATATCCCGTCGTATGCATAGATCGTAAACTATTTAATTGTAATCTAAACATTGTATCCACACAATATGATTGAAACAAAAGGAAAAGAAAAAAGAGAAAGTAGTAAATAAAAAAGACAAGCCCGCCGAGTTTCTTCGCCGGATCTTCTCAGTGGAGGCCGCTTTTCAATCCGGTGGTAGAATAGTAGTTAAAATAGATTAAAAAAAAAAACAAATTAAATTGACTATTTGTAAGCGCCCCCGCAGAGCTTATATAAAATAAATTATTTGAGATTGAGTTTGTATAGATTTTGTATAGAAATAGCATTGACTATTAATTCGTTTCTCAAATAAAAATCTAATCAATTAATTATTGAGAATAATCGGGTTTTCAGGGCTCAAATAAAGCGTTTCTTAGAACAGTACTGTCCTAACAACGTAGGTAGCATTATGGAAATGGGCGTAATTGAATGGGAGAAATGTATATTGAAAAATCTTTAAAAAAAGAAACCACTTCAAAAAATACATATTTGAAGTCGGTAACAGTTAGTGCAGTCGGTTACTTGGCACCGACTTCAAATATTTATTTAAAGCTTTTTGTAGTCAGTTTTTTTTTATTTTCAAGAAGATTTTTATTTACCATTTCACGTGACCAGTGAATTATTTACTAATATTTATATACTTATATTATATTATTTTGCTGAGTTGTACAGCAAGGCCCCTACAGGATTGATATAATAACTATAATTATGGAATCCATACAAGCTGTAACATAATAAACGCAAGACCTCAGACACCCCGATTAGGGAATTGCTTCATCAATTCAAAACAATAACCACATTTCCAAAATTAAAGGATTTACCCTTTTTTTAAGCACTTTTATACCTCAATTATCAATGTAACTTGCACGTGTATGTGTCCGGTTTGAGAAATACGTTTTAGGAATGCATTTGAAATCTCCTTATTGCTCTGAATCAAGAATAAGTTTATTTTTTTATAGCGCACTGAAGATGTAAAAGCATTTTTTTGCAAATTTAAAAAAAAAGTAAGATACATTAAAAATTGTTGGAATCTATTCAGTTACCGATTTAGAACAAACTACTTTTAGGTCTTGCGTTTATTAAGTTACACCTTGTATATTCGTGCTGTTCGCCGTTAAGGACTCCTTAATGGCCAAAGTCTAAAGTTCGATACCGATTTCATTAAAATGGGACCACCTCGAAACTATATTAAGCCCAACGCAAAAAGAATCATTAAAATCAGTTCATAAATTAAGACGTTATAAAGAAACACAGACGAATTGTCAACCTCCTCCTTTTTTGAGTCGTACCGTACGTACGTACCTATAGGATTGATGTAATACCCATGATATCTCAATCTACGCATTCGGATTGTTTGTCGTTAAGGAGTTCCCTGGTGTATCTTCCAAGTCCATGGTCCAATACCAATGAAATTAAAATGGGGCCACCTTAGAGCTATACTGAACCCAATGCAACAAGAATCATCAAAATCTATTCATAATTGGCGGAATGATCGAGTAACATACATAAAAAAAAACATACAGTCGACTTGAGAACTTCCTCCTTTTTAGAAGTGGGTTAAAAAGATAGTATACTTCTGTTAAGTTAACTTCATATGCAAATCAGTTATGATAGCATTTGTCATGACATGCTGAACTTACATAGTTCTCTTATTCGCTACAAATATGTAACGAGGTGCGTTATGGTGACTTTGTGACATTATTGCATAATAGTACTCCAGTAGCATACAGAATAAATACCATTTCACGAAAATTCGACGGTCGATTTTGCGCAGGGGTTAAGAGTTTAAGCCGTCCACTGGGTCAAATATTCGCGGGTTCGATTCCCGCACGGGACAAATCTTTGTATGGCCTACAATTATTTGTTTCGGTCTGGGTATTTGTTTATGTGATTTTTCGTGTTAAACGCTCCCACGACACATGAATAAATACGACATAAATAGTGTGGGGCTACGATTTAAGGGGGCACGTTTTAAAAAAAAAACAATAGCAAAATAGTACTCTTAATGGACGGAAATGTATGGTTAAGATTTATGAACGTAGATAAAGAGAAAGAGGAAAGAGGCAGTATGTGGCAATCTGTAGTCTCTGCCTACCCCATCGGGTTATGAGTGTATACAAGCTGTAACATAATAAACGCAAGACCTCAAAGTAGTTTGTTCTAAATCGATAACTAAATTGATTCCAACTTTTTTTAATGTACGTTGCATTTTTTTTTTAAATTTGCAAAAAATGCTTTTAATGCTCCTTCAGCGCGCTATAAAAAACTAAATTTATTCTTGATTCATAGCAATAAGGAGATTACAAATGCATTCCTAACCCGTATTTCTTAAAATGCACACATACACATACAAGTTTCATTGTTAATTGGGGTATAAAAGTGCTTAAAAAAGGGGTAAGAACCTTTAAATTTGGAAATTTGGTTTTCGTTTTGAATTTATGAAGCAATTCTCTAATCGGGGTGTCTGAGGTCTTGCGTTTATTATGTTACACCTTGTATATGTAAAAAAAAACTCTTCACAAAGTTGGCGGCGTCACGACTGCCTCTTTAGTCTATTGGCGAATAATACACGTATGAGGTCCGGGATTCGAATCTTAGGTCAGATAAAAATTTAATTTTCATAAAAAAAATTCAATATCAGTCCGGAGTCCGGCACTGCACCGATGTGTGCCTATGATGGCAATATCCTCGCCCCCTTTTACATGGGCCCTAAGATCGTCGGCGAAAACTAGGTGTACGTTCTGCCACGCCCGTTTGGGGAATATAGGCTTGACATTGTTTATTTCTTTTACTTATTTTTTTCAGGAATTTTTCGTAACGTGCCACGTTTTGTCTTAGCGAATATGTATCCTGGTCGTTTTCATTAATCTGAAAGGTAGAGTTGTCAGGGTAAATGGTAATTAATTGTGGTTAGGCTAAGAACCAGACACCATCATATGTGTCTGGTAGTTTCTCGCTCTTGTATGTAAGGAAGGTTGTACTTATAGGCTTAAATGAGTTTCTAGTCTGGACAGACGATTGAGCGCAGTGGTTAAGAGATTAAGCCGCTCCGCCCACTATGTCTAATAGGGTTCGATTCCCGCACGGGACAAATCTTCGTGTGATCCATAATTATTTGTTCCGATCTGGGTATTTGTGTATGTGAATTTGCATGTTTGTAAACGCACCCACGACACAGGAATTAATCCTATCAGCAAATTAAATCGAGACTTGCAGGCAATCAAAAATTAGTCCGACAGATTTGGTGTCGCTGTGAATCCAGCGAAGTGCCAAGCAAACTCTTCTTTCTTTGTCCAATCTATCTTTTTATGGAATGCATTGCCCCAGGAACTCAGGATGGCGACCAATCGGCTCTCTTTAAAAAAAAGGGGGACAAAATGTTCGCGATTTCCTCATAATGTTAGCAGTTTTATGTCACTATGTCATATATACATATATTTATGTATGTGATATTTATATGAATTATATGGTATTTATTAATATTATATGGCATTAAGTCCGCCTATGTACGTAAGTGCATGAAGAATTAAATAAATAAATAAAGATGAGAAAGGATATGCTCCGTTGGTTCGGGCAAATAGAAAAATGTTATAAGAAAGAATGACAAAACAGATACACAATGCGAAAGTGGAAGGATGTAGGTACCGAGGAAGACCTAGACTATCTGACCATGACCATATAGACCGTGTCTTACCTAAAGGATAAGTCAATAGTCTCCGTAACCGGCTAGCGTGAGACGAACTATGAGAGTGGAAGAAGCCAGAGAGGTATGTAAGGAAAGAAACTGTTGGAACTCTGGGATCTGGGAACATGGCATGTGACATGATGATGTTTTCAAATCTGACAGTGGCATACAGAATACCATTCCACGCCAATAACAAGTATGTTTAATAACACGTCTTGTTTTGTGTTTAAATAGTCACAGTAAATAAAGACCCTGGGTTGATAAATTGTAGTGTCCGACCGAAGGTCGATTTTTGGCCGAAGTCAGCCGAAGCCATTCATTGCCAAAACCTTCGGCCAAAGCCGAACGTTTAATAACCCTAAGAAATATGGTTCATGATTGACTAAATTTTTAAAAACTTATGTTGCCTATATAAACTTAGCGAGACGCTTAAAATTACCTACAAATATTTTTTTATAGGACTTATTAATCAACTACCAACTCCTAAACTAAGGCAAGCTTGTATTATGGGAGTTGGTGTCTGGTAAACTCAAAGCGTACGTAAAGAACCTTGTAGCTTAAAATATACAAATTAGTTTTAATTTCAATTGTAACTGATTAATTCTATTTTCATCAATCTTTACACAGCAGAAGCCAGAGAGTTATGTAAGCAAAAAACCTGTTGGACTTATGTACTCTCTGTCTACCCCACAAGGGATCTGGCTTGATGATATAGATAGATAGATAGATAGATAGATAGATAGATACATTGATACAGCATAACACCTAGACTAGACTTAACAGTCACCAAGTAAACAGAATTAAGAACGAAGCTCTCACAATTCGATTTTCTTCCACCTCAGTTACCCTGAAAGGCAACATCTACTGGAAACAAGCTTTAAAGTGCAAAGCTGTTTTTCTACGACTAAAATTCTACTTTTAAACTTTAATAATGAAGACGTAATGGATGAAGATCTTAAGAAATGAGGTTACGTTCAAAACAGCGCACTTAGAAAACTCTGATTGAAAAAGTCTAGGGTAATTAACGGGAAGATGGGGTGGATGGGTAGGGGATACGTTCAATGAGATTATAATTTAGAAGAATGAAATTAAAAGATTGCTTTATTGATCTAGTAGAGAATTACATGTCTGGTTCGATACGTAGGACAAACTGTGTTGGTCATCACAATCCGTAGGCTGCAATAGTAAATTGAAACTCAAATCGACCGACGATTACCGACATTTACTGACGTTGACCGATTATTTAGCGCAGTGGTTAAGAGCTTAACCCGCTTCGCCTACAGTGTCTAATAGTCGCGGGTTCGATTCCTGCACGGGAAAAATCTTTGTGTGATCCACAATTATTTGTTCCGGTCAGAGTATTTGGGTATGTGAATTTTCATGTTTGTAAACGCACCCACGACACAGGCAATAATCCTAGTGTGGGGCTACGTTTAAAAATTTATATAAAAAAATAGTTTATTTTGCATAAACCCTGCGGGGGTGTTTATAAATTTTCATATTTACATTTTTTTTTAAACTCCGGATCGGTACGTAGCCTACACTGAGAAGATCCGGCGAGAAAATCAGCGTGCTTGTCTTTTTTGTCTAATTCTTCTTTCTTTTTTTTCATCATTTTTTGTATAGATACATACGTTTTTATATTATACAAAATCATTAATGCGATCCAGCTCCAGTGTGATGCCTTACAACTGAGATATAAGACTAATAATAATATTTTAAATATATGTTATAATGAAAAGCTGGAGGATTCTGGGTGGATCAGTCTCAACAAGCAGCACCGTTCACAAGTACGAAAAGAAAGAAAGAAAATTTATTTATGAAAAAGAAAGTTTATTTGCAACGTATTAGTACAGATAAAACTTGAAGAGACAAAAACTTGAATATACCTAATTTCTAACATCGTTACACAACGGTCCCGAACTCAGCATAATGCAGGAAGCCTTCAACAGCAACCAGCGCTGGTCTTCCGTCGGGCCGTTAGGTGACGTCACACACGTTTACAAAAAAAATACTACTTGAGCAGGCATCACCTCTCTAGACCATATTAGAGGAAAGGAAGTGACCCGCACCAAATAGCCACCGCAAGCATAGACTTTTTGGTGAGCATGACCAATCCCAGACTTAATTTTTTGAGTTTAAAATTTTAGATTATATAAAAACAAATTGAATATAGTAATGTCTGTGTCGTAGTTACTGAGGCAAATATGAGAACCTTGCCACTTACCACATCCTTCACCTGAATTCCATACATAAAGCTCTACTATTAAACAACCCTAAAATATCTCACCACGAAGTGAGAATCCTCACATTAAATTGATATAATAACACCATAAGCAGCTCACGAAATTATTTTACTCGGCACATTACCCAGATTTTAAACGCGACTCAGCACATTTTCTCTTCCGCTAAACTGAACCAGTATATTAACCGAATTCCAGACCATAAAGTACATTGTTTCACCGGCTCAACAGGTAAAAATAATTGTAGGGAAGTTTCTCAAGCCGACGACAAGAGTTATGGCCCCGGGGCCCTGCCTTTGATATTCGAGATTTTTCTTCGCTCTGTTCTCTTGTGATTCGCATATTTTCCACCGACAAGAGTTTTTACATTGAATGTAATAAATCTATTTCGTGGAATGAAGTCTTGAGATGGTGTGTTAGCACGTGCTAGGCGAAAGCGAGTTTGATGCGATATATTAGTTTGTACATTATAAATTCACCTTATGGAAAAGAGACATTAAGTGAATTGTTATTTAGTTGCAATTTTTCAGGTGGATATCTTTACGATTCCTTTAGTAGCTACTGACTAATTAGTTCATGTTTTTGCAGTGATATACTAAAATGTATTCTAAATCCTGGTTTTTTGGGTTTTGTTTTGTGTGTTTTACAAAACTGATCACATGCTGCTTTGCTTTATAACGATGAAGTATTGCATTTTGTTATTATTTCGTTCTTGTAGCTGTAGAGAAATAATATGTTCTAAATGAAATCCTAGGTCGGTCACATGTAGTCTTACTAACGAAAAGTTCCCGTTATGAGTCCGGAGTCTGGAATTGTTCCCGGTATATGGCAATAGGCTCGCCCCCGATTATATGGGACCTAATATCATCAGCGAAAAGTGTACTCACTTCTGCAACCCCCGTTTTGGGAATATAGGCGTGACAGTGTTTATTTTTTTATATTATAAATCAATCATTTACTGATACTGATAGCAATGTGCTGCTAAATCGATTATAGGAATAAAAAAAAGAAGAATGGAGTAGATAGAATACAAATTGTTTAAGTTCACATTGAATGCACAAACGACTATACTTCATTTAGCGAAATTACTACGAGTTTTTTGGACAATTGAGTATGATGCTTTATGGCTTATGTAATAATAAGTTCAACTGTAATGACCTCACGAATGACATATGTTATGTTGTACCTAGAACTGCGATGGTGGTGGGTAGCACCCTGTTTGTTCTACACACCTAGGCGCAGAACTAATGCTGGTATGCGGGTCCCACTACGTCGGCTCTTGGAAATATATAACACGCACTTTCCTGATGTTGACATCTTTGCCCACTCGGAGTATCAATTTAAATAGATAATCAATAATAAACTTAGCTCGTCTAGAAGTAGCAATCTTTAGTTGTTGATTTTTTTTCCATACTAATACATGCTGGTCGGCCAGCGCACATGACTATACTTTACAACAGCATTTTAGTTTATTCCGTGGGCAAAGCTGTGGGTTATATGTTTATCCAATATCAATCTACCCTTTTGTTATGTAACACAAATCATGTCACTGTATTTTGTCCCTTATTAAAAAAATAAAAATAAATATCAGAGCTGATAAAAATATTATCGCATTGCATTCTTCCTCTATATCTACTACCTTACTTGCATTTACATGACGCAAGCACTGGTTTGTGACAGTTCTGGGTAGACAAATCGCCCTGTCGTGTACAAGCTGCCAGGAATGACGCAAGATAGAAGGAAGTAGGACGAGGGTAGGGGGGTTCCATGCACTGAGTTATGGTGGAGTCATTCGCTTAACAGCCCTCTTAAAATGTTCGTTGCTGATCACAATTTTATTGTGACATATGACGGATGTTATGTGATTTTTTTATTTGTAAGACGGAGGGTAATGCTTGTGTGGAGGGTAACAAATGAGTAATTTTAATGCTGGGTACATTTGCCGCATAGCAAATGATTTATAGACCAAAATAACAACTGATCCCTGCGAAACACTAAAAGGCAACATGGTAAACTCACTTAAATACATAACTGTGTCTCTCTCAGACTGACAGTCAGACTAATCGTATAATCTTTGTCTAATTTATTTTATTCCGTAGATTACGAGGACTATAATAATAGACGAAGAATGACTATATAGTGAGAAAAGTATTTTAAATCGATTTTAAAATCGTTATCGGATACGGTTACGTTTAATGAACGGATAAACAGAAGCTGCTAATAAGTGTCTACTTTCTAAGTTTCCACGTCATAAAAAAAGCAGTAAATTCCCAAAATTTTATGGGTAATTTTCAAGCGCCTCCAACTCACAACACTACTCTATTTATTGAGTAGTAAATTCAAGGCTCAAATAATATCAGTAGGTACTAAAAATTTGCCAAAAATTAAAGAGATTTCACCGAAAATTCAATCGTATTACTACGCAATTCGAGTAAAAATTCAAAAGTAATTCAAAACGTGTTTTATGCCTATTTTATTACATGATATGGAGTGAACAAGATGAAGAACCCATGAATTAGTGAAGATCAGGAATAATACCGTCTTAAATTTTCATAAGACGAACTTCATATACGACCCAACATTACTCGAAAAGAGAACGAAGGCGACATCAAGCTAAACAATTTTACCTTTTATATAACTCAATTAATAAAAAACTAAATATTGATCCTAAAAAGTATTATGAATGTAAAAAAATAATAATGAAATGGCTACGCACGTTGTCCTACGACGAGACTGAGAAGTTAACGCTTTATGTTATAACTAACGTAACGCTTTTTACAGCACTAACACACACAGACTCTCTCTCACACACACGCACACCAACACACGCATACCCACCCACACACACACACACACACACACACACACACACACACACACACACACACACACACACACACACACTCACTCACTCACGCAAACACACACACACACAAACACACACAAACAAGCGCGCGCGAGTGCGCGCATAATCACATACTCATACACCTGCATGCTTAAATTATTTTACCCTTTAGATTAAGTTCTGTAATTATACATTTGTTTTTTTTTTCTTACCTAGAAATAAATCAATACTTTTACTATTAATATATGTGTTTGTTACTAGACGTAGAAGAGTGAGGTCTCCTACTACATGTATTTTATACTTAAAAGGAGACCTCTACACTCGATTGATTGATTTTGATTTAAAAGTTTGATGTATACAGCACAAATCTGGTAATCGTGAGGATATTTAGGAGAGGCCTTTTCCTCCTGCACTGAATCCCTTTTGACTAGTAATAATGATGCACTTACGTCAACATTGATCCCAGCGAAAGGAAAAATCTTCGTAGCAGGCGTCTCAGTAGGTGAATAGCGATAGAACTCATGGCGCCCTCTGTACCACTTCACTGAGTAGAGGGGAGCATCAGTCAGCTCGTATAAACAGGCCAGGGTTGCATCAGACCCTCGTTCCACCACTGGCGGGGATATTCTTAAGTCAGTAGCTCGCAGACCGCCGGCTCCTGAACAAAACGAAGAACATGAAGTAAATTAGGTTGTCATTTATTTGTTTAAGATAAAGACACACCATCGGCAGATTCACAGATATCACAGTATAAATATTGTAATAGTTTAGGACAGTGTGAACTGTCATTACAGGCGTGTACAGCTTTTACAGAATAGAATACAAAATTATTATGTGAATATTAAATCTATTGGTATGAATATTTGAAATAATAGTTAAAATAAACATGATAAAGTTAAGATTTTGAAGATTAGAGATATTACATAATAAAGTTATAATATATATGTTGGTATTTAATCATTTTTATTATTATGTCATTTTAATATTATATAATTCTAGTCGCAAATAATTTAGTATAAGAGCATGCTGGAAATTAAAATAAGATTATAATAAAATAATTTGACTCATGTCGTGCCAAACTCAAGTTTAAAGTTGATTGGAATGTCAGAAACTATTGGAAGGACAAGGTTACGGTCTCTTAACAAGTTTTCAAGAATATTAGCTATTACAAAATTGTTAGGTTTTTGCCGTGTACATATTTATGTTGTTACATATCATATATACATATGTATGTTGCATATTTATGGAATCCTGGTCCTGTTACTTGTTGCATTTGAAAATTACAAAGTGCATATCTTGGTGCAGATGACTGCACATTGAATTGCTTTGTTTTTTTTATCAACAAAAAAAAACTAGATTCTGTTTAAACTACGTTTAATTGGGCTATTTTTTTTATTTTATGTCTTAACGTTTACATTTTAGTACAGGTGAATGAATATTGAGAGGCAACCGCGGAAAAACGTGTTTTTGTGCTCCATGTACTTCAAGAAATATTTGGATAAGAGACTGAACATTTCAAAATATGATTTATGACTGTTTATTTTAGAAAATGTTAATATTAATTCACGATTAAACGAAATTTTCGTGATGGGAAAAAATCTAAATTCATCTCTATTTACTATTTACATTTTCTGGTTCTAAGAAAAAATACTTAAGCTAATTAATATAATTTACCTAAAAACATAGCAAATAATTTTAGCAAAGTTCTTGTGAAGCAGTTTTTTCTGCATAGTGTAGTTTTTTTAGAAGATTAAGAAAAATATTTATGCACATACGTCATTTATTTCTCAACGCGCACTCAATATATTCGATTTTATTATTCTTTTGTAAAGTAATTATATCACTGTTACTCTCTCGGTCGATGGCGGTAGGCCCTTAAACTGTTTTATTTGCATTACCAACCAGAGCGCTTAGCATGAATTGACATTAGCGTAACCCTACCGAGTTGATACGCCATCCTTATCACACAACAAATTTACTTAATAAGGATGAACGGGGCAGCATTTTTTTTAACAAAGTCACGCTACTATCAATCTATTCGTGCTAAGCCCTCTGCACTCAAACGTCAAAATATTCTTTGTTTCTATTTCAGCTACATCCATTCCTATTTTTTCCTATTTTGTTTCCTGCGTCCCGTACTAAGTGAAGCGGGGCCGCAGGTGTGTCACCTTTCCCTTTATTTTACTGCCAACCCCTTTGTGCGTTCACATTTTTATGATTCCACCTTTGTTGCCCATTGTCTGCTACGGTCAAAGAGTTTTAATAATACGCGTTCCATACCGGCTTTTCCAGAGAACACGAAACGAAATTTTACGTTGAATTTCGAATCGTGTGGACACCTCCATGACGAAATATAATTTAGGTATGCGGTGAGAAAGTAATAAATAGAATAGTTTTAGATACATAGAAGGTATAGGCGGTGGGTAAGCAATATTTTAAAAAGGTGATAGAAAATACCTACTTATAAATATGATTTTTACGGCACTTAACACTAATGAAAACAAAACATAAACAGCTTTTTGTAGAGTTGAATAAATATTATCATTCTGTATGAAACCGTTTTTTTATTTGTGGTGCGTAATGTCATATTCAAGTTTTTCATTTTCATTTCATTGTTTTAAATTTTTGTTAAATATAATTGCTTGCTTGTTGCTACTTCTTCGGAATAAATCTCTTATCATATAAGGTTGGTTCGATAGTGTATTTAACTTAATAGATAAGGAAAAAGAAAAGAGGGCGAAAAGTTTGGGCATAAAATCCCGTTTTTCAAAACGTTTCGTAAATAGTTCAATGAAAGAAATTTTAAAAATAGGTTCCAGCTCAGTGCGTCAGGCATTGGGCTGGAACCTTTTTGAATTTCTTTTCAACGAAAGTAAGAAAAGAAGAGAAGGAGAAAGAAATTTGGTGGGCACTGCACCAGATGTCAATCTTTATAATAAGCTTGGAGCTGTTCGTTTAGCAAGAGCTTAGACAAGGGTCTAGGGTTGGAATATTAGGTTGTACCTACAGATTTTTTCCCAATCTTAACTATGACGTCTATATTCTGATATACATAAGAAGCAAACAACATGAGTCTATTATCTCTATTTTTCTGTTATGCTTGTTACCAAATACATTATACTCGCATATGTAAGTAATTAAGGTCTTATACAGGCACGAAAGTTCGGTTTTTGCGACTAGGACACAGAATGAACTTACACAGAATACTTCATTAGCAAAGTTTTATTAGAAAACATCCTAAATGTTTTATGAGGTCCGGCGTTGTTTTGCAATTTTGTCTTAGACCCTAATTTTATTTGTCTTCTTTTTCTAATAGGTACTGTCTTCTTTTCGGTAAGTAGTGGCAGTAACATATAGTGTATATAGGGTAATAAGATATTAACCTGGCCAGCCTGCCAGGTTAATTTATGAATAAAGAATATAATATATATAATAAACACATTCTCTGTATATTATTTTGTCAGATTTCTTGCAAAGTAGGCAGAGACTACAGAGTTCTGCTAGGTCCTTTCCTCACCGATCTTGCCAGTTACGGACATCACAAGTTTGCAAGTTACGGAGACTACTGACTTGTGCAAGTGATAATCAAGTAAGGTATGGTCTATTTCGAGATGATTTATGTTAAATGTAGATCTCAGAGATACGGTGTGCATTAAAAATTTCTAAAGACTACTTCCAGGTTATGATGATGAAAATGTATCTTCTTTTATCATAACACTAAACAAAGATTTTCAAGCACACTATCATTTAAATCAAAACCACACAATATTATCTGAAAGATTTTTACTCCAAGAGTTATGTCCTAACTAACTGTCCTTATCTAGCTAACTTTCAGGCAGATATTGCTTAACTTATCTGCAACTTAGCAGTTGCCAACGCAAAATAGAGTCGTAAACAAGTTTGTGAAACATGGCACAAGTTCCTGACTTCAGGCTTACTAAAATACTTTGTGTTTAAACGTTACTGCAGCAGGACTTGATACAACTTAATAAAATTGGATATATAACTAAGTTATGTGTTTAGAAGGTACAAAGTTTGTTAGTGGAAGGAATAGCGTAAATAGTCACTTTTCAAAAATGTATCTTTCAGCTGAGTTTAGCTTATTCATATGAATCTATTACCACCTGGTTTAAGGATAAGAATTTTGTCAACTTTGTCAAGTTGGCAAAATTCTTGTCATTATCATCATACATATTCGCACCTCACAAACAAAATTTGCAAAAACAGTGGTTTGAGATATAGCGTTTTGAAATTTTGAAAATTCGTACCAAGGCTTTAAATGTCCTGATTTATATACAGATATAATAGTACATTATTCTAATTTTTGTAAAGTAAGTCTAATGCATATATTTGTGATAGTTCTAATTTTATTAGTACTTTTATACGGTCGGGTAACGGCTACGGCTGGGTGTTTGAGAATTTTGTGGTTATAAATAGACCCGTATTCGGCGAGCGTGTATGAGACGAACTATGAGAGTTGCGGAAGCCAGAGAGGTACGTAAAGAAAGAAGCTGTTGGAGCTCTGTATTCTCTGCCTTCTCCGCAAGGAATCTGGCGTGATAATATTGACAGAGAGAGAGAGAGAAAGATAAATAGACCCATGATATGGGTCACCCAATAATTCAGAGTATGGAGCGATGTTTAAAAAAAAGAGGTTCAAGGAAATAACGAAAACATAGCATGAAACAAGGATTTATTTCCGTGTCATAGGTACGTTTACAAACATGAAATTCACAACCAAAAACCCAGACCGTAACAAACTTTTGTGGCAGATACACACATGAATTCGTCCTACGTAAGGACTGAAGTCAGCGGAGCGGCTTAAGCTTAACTACTAAACCACGCACTCAATTGACTGGACTTATAAAAAAGTGAGGGAAAAGGACCAAAAACTGTAATGTGAACTTACCAACAACGTCAAGTCGACCCGAAGCAGTGTAGTGTGGGTAGGTTGGCGCGTTCTGTATAACCTCGCAACTGTAGTTGCCGCTGAGGTTAGCTGGCACCCGGACTAGGACCACGTGTGTCTCGTTCGATCTTAACCTCTGTATCAGAAACCATATTTATTCATTTATAATTCACATACATAATTAACATTACAACACAACACATTTTCATGTAGAAAACAAGTTTCAGCGAATCCATTCAGAGGGCATGAAAAAAAAATTATTTTGTCAGCAACTTGATTCAATGTTCGCAAAGCGCGCGTCATTGGCGCTCTGCTGACCAAGTTGGTTCTGACGCTCGGTACCGCCAGCAGCTGCGGCCGCCGCCGCTGCCACCGCGCTTGCATTTGGACATTTTCCGCGTAGTAGCTTGAAAATGTCCTATATTACAAGCGCGTAATCCCTTCTACTTTCCAAATTGTTGTACCCAACCATGCCTATAACAAAAAGGTTGGGAACATCAACGGATAAAAAGGATAGTCCCATACAGCCTCAAGTATAGAAATCTAGTAAATTTGTTTGTAGACTTTTTATGAAGGCATCGTATAGTGTTCTCATAGCTACAATGCTTGTAAAGCCTTCTGATCGTCGGAGTACAAAACCTAGACTCTGGTAGGACTTTTTACACATATGATCATGTGACCATGGAAGATTAGCTCAGATATAATTAGGTACGCCTCTCTGCCTATACCGCAAGGGATCTGGTGAGATGTTACAGATAGATAAGTAGACATAATTAGCTACTACATAACTACTGTGTCAGACCAACGGATTGCATTCAAACGCTGAAGCACGAACAATTTTGACGTCATAGTAACGTCATCGAGAAAGCAAACTGTCTTGTTCATTTTTTTTTATTTTTTTTTAACGGTGCCCCACACTCTGTTTAATTCCTGTGTCGTGGGTGCGTTTACAAACATGAACATTCACATACACAAATACCCAGACCGGAACAAATAATTGTGGATCACACAAAGATTTGTCCCGTGCGGGAATCGAACCCGCGACTATTAGACACAGTGGGCGGGGCGGGCTAAGCCCTTAACCACTGCGCTAAATCGTCCGTCCGTCCGTAAAGTAAATATGTAGTATAAATATATTTGCATAAATGCGATAGCGTTACACTAACGTCGATTTGTTTGAGTTAAGTTGTGAGCAAAGCAAGTACGGGCAAGAATATACAGGATCATAATTGAATTATTTTCAAGAAAACTATGTCATTCTTATACTCTCCCAACGGCGGTGGCAGAGGCCTATTGTGTATATACACATATCTATATATTCTTCACGATAATAGGTCCCAATAGTATAGGGGGCAAGGCTTTCGCCATTATACCGAGCATGATCTCCGGAAAGTGACGGAATAATTTCGATACAAAAAGAACACTATACACACACCTAGGATTCGAACCCAGGACGTCGTGATCATCACTCGCATTATGCGCCACTGGATTAAGGAGGCAGTATTTTAAATTATTTTCAGATCAATTATTAATATGAATACTGATTTTGCAAGCAGCAGAACCCTTCTGAAAATTTATTATGTTCCATTTAATTACTCTTTACTCTCTGCCATACAACTCTCTGCAAGAGATCTGGCGTGATAATATAGATTAATAGATAGGTTTATTTGCAACTACTAATCGACCAAACAAATACCAATTACTTAAATAGCCTATATTTGTAGCAAACTGGATTCCAATAAACACAAAACATTGCAAACTCTATCAACCTAAACACTGAATTCACATTTAAGTAACGGTTTATAGCAACACAAACACTTACATCAACTTTAATCCCATTCACAGGCAACACCCTCGTCGTTGGGTTCTCTAGCGGAGAGTACCTGTAGAACTCCTGAGTGCCCCTGTACCACTTCACCGAGTATATTCCATAATCGTGTAGCTCGTAGAGGCATGCCATCGTCACATTCCTCCCGCGCTGTACGACCCGTGGCGTGATCCGAAGTTCCGTGGTACGGAGGCCGCCAGCCCCTAAGGACAAGATACCAAGTTTAGATTTGATTTGTCTTGAAGTTTAAGTTCAATTGAGATTTGGTTCGTGATAGCTCTGTGTTGAAATTTTGATAGCGTTTTAGAGGCTTCTGTTATATCGATCATCTATTACATGGATGCCATTTTAGTTTAACTGATATGAGAAATGGTTACAATAATAATCATAATATTATTTTTTTTTTTTAACTAGCCTATTGTGTCCCACTGCTGGGCAAAGGCCTCCCCCTTCTCCTTCCAAAGAGTTCTATCCTTGGCCAATGATGGCCATTCAAGCTGATATGCATCAAGATCATCGCGCCACCGCTTTTTAGGCCTACCACGACGACGATGCCCGTGTTCTGGGACCCATTCAGTGCTTATCTTATCTTATAATTATATATATATTTTTGAAAAAGAAATAAAGTTTTACTATTATTATGTATGCACGTATTTTGCTTAGATTCATGGGTTTTATCCAGTCCTTTGAAAGGGAGGCATTGACATGGGTCCGAAACATAGAGGCTCTTTACGAGAAGTGAGTCACCAGCTGAAAACGAAGAAACATAAGCAGCAATCTAATCTACTATCCATATTTACTTAATATTATCAATTCGAAAATAACTCTGTTTTTCTGTTACCTTTTCACGTCCAAATCGCTAAACAGATTTTGACCAAACTCAGCAAGAATATAGATTTTATACAAGGAAAGGACATAGGCTACCTTTGTCTTAAACAACCTTAAAGGTTTGGTTAAATAGCTGATAGAGCGCGACGGGTGGGCGACGGAAGCGCTCAGCTGCGTTCGGTTGTAACGTTTGCAGTCACGCAGAGCGAGGCGCGCTGTGTGGCGTCTCCCGTACATTTCAGTACATTAAAACTCCCCAAGCCGCCCGACCGTCACGCTCCCGTTGCGCTGCGTCGGCTATGTGGCGAAACATACACTCCTCAAAGTAACGCAAACGAGGTTGCGGGTACAGCTAGTAGAGTAGGTTAGTTCCTCGTAAAATGATATACTCTTGAAGACATCCTTGGGTAGATGTTCATATTTTCATTGAATTTAGATTAGTTTAGCAAAGTAATCATGTTATACCTGGAGTGTGATCAGATATTTTTTTTTAAACATTTATTATCTGTTATACCTTTTTTGAAGTGAAATTTACTTACAGGCATAGCAAAAGTAACCAGGATTAGATATTTTTAATCTAAGCGCTACCGAATTTTCTTAGAATCTTATTAGAAATATTACAATGAATCCTATAAAAATCGACTAACGTAATTGTTTTGTTATTACTTGAACACTGAATATTATCAGACAGTTGCCTCAAAATACTTCCCCTTATCTCGCAATCAACGATAAATCCTTCAAAAAAACCACATAAATCTTAAGCAATCAAAAATAAGAAAGATAAAACGTAAATTAACAACGGGAAAGATTATAGACAACGGTGGAGTAGAAAAAAACGAGAGACAATACAGGGTCCTTATTCGTTATGATTAAACGCGGCATGTTAAGATATCTTGGTGAAATTATCTTTTAATGATACTTTCACAAAGCAAATACGAAGAGGAGATGGCGTAATAAGATGTTCCTTTACAATTTAAGCGTGGCACTGCGCGGGGTGTCACGGAGCAAGAGGGACGTTACGCCCCACCTACATTTATATTTGATATCTGGCGGAGACTGATAAAAATTAAACGGTTTCGTCCATGTCAATGTTACTTGTAAGTTCGATTATATTTCTGTAGATGGCATTTTTAGTATAGAATCATTCTTTCATAAATTACACAAAATACTTACAATTGAAATGTGATAATATTTGTGACCACAATGTAACAAGTAATTTTTGCATTTTACGATACACCACTCCATTTTAAGGGTTTATTTTTAGTATGAATAGACAATATTTAAAAGCTATACGAACTCAAGCAGACGTCAAATGAAGGGAGTAGCGATGACAAACTGAGATCAGCCACGCCCACCCCGATAACGTCATAGCTTTTAAGAAATCAAAAGGCGCGCTAGCTTAGGCACTCTCTTCTTATTTGCTTCGTGGATAATTCAGTGAATATAAAATACCAGTACACGATTATTGCTGTGACCAATTAACACTTAACGTGGCGCGTTACGATGACTTCATGAAATGATTTTTCAATGGTGCTCTAGTGGCAAACACAATATACTAAGACTTTTCTAGACTCTGCATTGCTAACATAAATGGTGCCAAAAGCGGCCTCAGTTACGTCCTATGTGTGCTCGATGTGAGTTTCGATATGTTCAAAAGCTTGCTGTTTGAGTGATCCACGCTGTTGGCCGCGGGGCCTTTACAGCTTCACCGGACAAGAGGGCGAACGTGCAACCACTACGTTTGAGCCAGATGGGCAAGGGGGCAACTAGCTCAAGGGCACCTCGAGGAGAAATGACCTTGCCTTGGGCAGTCACTATAGGAGAGGGTATATATTAGGTGTCGCGCCGTGGTGCTCTGCAGCAGACGGCGAGCAAGGCATTCTTCGAACTCGCCGGCGAGGTCGGTTTCTGATCTTGAGTGCGGTATCTGTATTCAAAAGAAGGAAAGTGAGGGCATCAGGCGGGTTGGTGAGAATAGGTCGCGGGTGACGGTAGCGGCTGATAGGAGGGGAGTCAGGTGCGTAGTCGGCGGCTAGTGTGTGTAAAAGCTGTCAATGTGTGCTGGTGCGTGTGTGTGCGTACTACAATTTATCTATCTACCCTTTAGGGAATTTATAATGTTTAGTCGAGTAATTCATCTAGGAAAATACCTTTACATACTTACATACGCGAAGTTATCGTAACGCGCCACGTTTGGTTTTGGCGAATAATAGCCCAGGGGTGATTCCTGCCAGCAACTTGCGGCCAAATAACAGTCTGTTCCCATTTATCTACAAAACGATTTCGGCCAGTCAAATAAATTACGTCGCAGCCAAAACGCTAGCAAACAAACCCACTTAGATCCGAAGCTATCATTAGCACGGTTCTTTCTATTCACTCGTTTCTGGCGCGCTCCTGTTTGGTGAATTGTTTCCTTTGGGAATACGAGAGAGCGTGTAGTTAAAATTTTAGATTCTGTTGGTTTTTTAATTTTAGAATGCGGTAGACTTAGAGTAAGACTTGTATAGACGGAGCATTGCTAGTAAAAATGGCGCCGAAAGCAGCCTTACTTTACGCACTACGTGTGCGTGAGGCCAGTGGGTTTTTTAAAGATTTGTTCCTGCGCGTGCGTACTAAAATTTATCTAACACGCGCCCGATACTCTATCTAGACAGACAATTCATATAAGGCGCTAGTTCTATCCAAAAACGATTTACAGTTAGGCTGCTTATTTTATCATGCATTCTTTTAGGTTTTTATTGTGAGGGTGAAATCAGCTTATTAAAACTTCCTTTAAATAAGGTTTAAATTAACTAATTTCAGGGTTATCATCCGATATCCTGCAGGTTTCTAATACCTTTTTTCAGCAGTAGCTGATTTTTGCTGATAGTATTGCTGTCTCTGTTCAAGCATTGTTCGTTATTAGCAAAGCACAATGGCCTTAAATTTAAATTAAATTCGAATACACGTAGATATTCAAAACTCATTTAATAATGGCTTTGTTAATTATACTTTAGAAATAAAGTCGTTTATTTATGTATGAGATAAGAATTATTGTATTAATCTAATATCGTAATATTCCTTAATATCCATAGATATAGACATTGTTAATTGTATTAAGAGAGTCACAATTCGGACGGCTGTTGAAGATTATTAGCACGCAGTGAGAAGTCATGTTGTTAATGAAATTTATATTAGGCTAATATTAATATAACTACATACCACTTTTAAATTATTGTGTTATTTAAAAATATATCGCGTAAAATATACCATGATTTTATTATAAATATGTAAAAATTACTTTAAAAACGTTTCAAAAAATTGGAAAATTCATTTAAACTGAACAGCAGTGCTAAAATTCTAAAATCCATCTTTCGTTTTTATTGATTCCTTTTTTAAAATATTAACATGGTTTGCCACGAGATTTTGTTGTTATGCCTAAAATCATAATGCATTCGAGTTTTATATGAAGATTTTGACCTACCTGAGATCTTTACCAAATCAAATTTTTCACCATATAAGTCAACCATCAACTTTGGTGCATGGTCCAACTAGTTTAAAGTCAGTCCAGTCAGTGCCAACGCACTTAACCACATCCTCCACCCATCTTTGTACGGGCCTTTCTCAATTATGATATCCCTTACGTGGCCACCATTTGGTGAGAGACCTATTCCACCTGCAATCACCGACGTCTTTCACTAGTTCAAACTGATCAAGAGAAATTCGGATCGAAGATCGGATTCTATCATCGTCAACATCATCACAGTCTATACTTGTCTATTTCTGAACATAGGCTTCCCCAATCGCTCACCAGCGGAGCCGATCCGATGCCACCTTGTTTTTCTTTTTTTTTACGAGGCGAAATGCCTAACGCTTTCCTCCGGGCCGAGGGCACGGCCCGGGTGGTTATAATAATAATAATTCATTTATTCGCGTAGACAACATTGATCCATTATTTGTTAGTAAGCTTAAATTCTAGGAGTTAGTAGAAATTAATCATATTAAATCAAATTAAAACAAATCAAATTAAATTAAATCAAATCAAATTAAAATATATTAAATTGATTCACTACCATGCATCTTTTTATTAAACATTGCCAGATAGGGGAGGCAATGTCTTCCGCCACAACCTTCAGTATGCTGTTGGGACTACGCCTCACCGCTCCCACTAATGTTGCCGTCTTTTTCCTGATGATGGCTGAAAAACCATCAGTTTGGTACTGTGCAAACATCTCCGAGGCACTGCAAAACCGGGGTAGTCCCAGCAGCATTCTGAAGATATTGTTATATTGGATACGCAGGGCATCCATCGATCTTTTGGTGTGGCTAACCCATAGATTTCCCGAGTAAAAACCTTGACAGTACGCCTTAAAGAGCGTAATCTTAACGTCGTCAGAGCAACGGTAAAATCTACGGGTCAGCATATTACCTCTGACCGATAGCGCTCTGCGCTCCCTCTCAATATCCATATTGTCTTTAAGGTCGTCGGCAAGAATGTGCCCCAGATATTTGAAAGTTTTTACATGTCTAATATTTACTCCATTTAAGGTGAAAATGGGTAAGGACGGGGTAAAACGCTTACCGGCGGCCCCAAAGACCATATATTCACATTTTTGCACATTGTATCGTAGCCCATGCGCACCAATATATTTCTCACAAACTTTTAACATCTCCCTGATCGATCCAGCACTAGGGCCCAGCAGTACCATATCGTCTGCGTAACTGATGTTGTTAACGCTTATACCCCCTATTCGGCAACCAACATGCATACTGCTGAGCTCCACCAATAGATCATTAACATAGAGGTTGAAGAGTCTCGGCGAGGTCAGCCTTCCCTGTCTCACGCCGCACTCCAGCCCATACGTCTCAGAGAGTGTGTTTGACCATTTTACAGAATTCATTTGTTTGCAATACCAATACTGTAAAATCCTCACCACCTCCGCGGGTACACCGGTCTCGGCCAGCTTCTTCCAGAGAATATCGTACAAAACAAAGTCAAAAGCTCGGGAGAGATCCAGAAAACAGGCGTATACCGGGGTTTTACGGTTATGTGGGGCTTGCAACCACTAAAACCCCTCGGTGACCTACTGCCCTTTTGCCGGGCCACAGGAATCGTCACCAGCATGACCTCTGTGGCACCGGCGGGATCCAATGCCACCTGCATTCAACGACTTCTTGCGACCCTTACAAGATCGTTGGTCCATCTGGTAGGCGGCCGTCCAACGCTGCGCTTGCCAGTACGTGGTCTCCACTCTAGAATCTTTCTGCTCTGACGCTCGTCTCTTTTGTGGATTGACAGTAAGAATTATTGGAGAACCGCAAGAGATTATCGAGCGTAAATTTTATCAATCAATCTATCTATCTCTATCTATAACCTCACGCCAGCTCCCTTGCGGGGTAGGCAGAGAGTATAAAGTTCCAACAGGTTCTTTCCTTACATACCTCTCTAGCTTCCTCCACTCTCATAGTTCGTCTCATACACGCGCGCCGGTTACGGAGACTCTTGACTTTTCCATCAGATAAGACTCGGTTTATTTGGTCGTGGTAAGATGGTCTAGGTCTTCCCCGGTACCTGCATCCTTCCACTTTCACATTGTATATCTGTTTTGTCATTTTTTCCTCTGGCATTCTTTCTATATGCCCGAACCAACGAAGCATGCCCTTTCTTATCTTTACACCGATACTATCTTTCATACCTACTCGCTTTCTTACTACACTGTTGCTAATGCGGTCGGTCAGCTTCACTCCGCACATCTTCCGCAGAGCTCGCATTTCTACCGCATTTATCCTACTTTCATTCTCCTTCTTACATACCCAGCTCTCGCTACCATATAACAGCCTTGGGACAAGAACTCCGTTATGTATGGCCAGCTGCGCCTTATAGCTTAAGTGCCGGCTTATAAGTAGCTTTCCCATCGCACCATTCAGTCTGTTCCCTGCACTCACTCTTCTCTCTTATTTTTATCAATACTTTGTAAAATAAGGTCTGAAGTAGTTTCATACATTGAAAGATGGATGAGATATAAGACGGGCGGCTTGGTCCAGTGGTTAAGAACTGGAGTCGCTCCGCCCACTGGTATATGTATTAGTGGGTTCGATTCCCGCACGGGACAAATCTTTGTGCGACCCACAAATATTTGTTTCGGTCTGGATTTTTCTGCATGTGACTTTCATGTTTGCAAACGCACCCACGGCGCAGGAATAATTCTAGTAATTCCAAATTCTAATTCTAGGATAGACTAGGGTGTAGCGCTTCGTTTTTATTTAATATATATGTCGACGATAGGGTTTTCGGGATGGTTTTTTCGATTCTGGTCACGATGAAAGGTGGGTTTATCTCCGTTTTCATAATCGTCCGCATGGTGGCCAAACATAAAGTAAATCTTGAAATAACACTGGGTCTTGCCCAGTACACTGATCTTCCTTGGTATCCGATGGCGCACAATAGCGGTAGATTAATATTGTCACATGGAATGCAAAGAGGTTAGCTGCTACGTCATTCGTCATCTGACAGCTGTCATCTGTCATCACATCCCAACTAAACACCCAAGCAGTTATAACTGCTTGGCATTCCATTAACAAATACCCATTTGACAGATCAGCCAACATTGTTTCCCCATACCCCACAACGAAACGTAGTTTCTTGCCCTTCTTCTCCAAAGGAATACATTCCGCAGCAAACACATTCCGCAGTGGCGGTAGAGTCTTTGTTTATTTTCAAATCAATCAATTCTATTCAATTTTTTTAAAACGTAGCCCCACACTAGTATTTATTCCTGTGTCGTGGGTGCGTTTACAAACATGAAAATTCACATACACAAATACCCAGACCGGAACAAATAAGTGTGGATCACACACAGATTTGTCCCGTGCGGGAATGGAACCTGCGACTATTAGACAGTGAGCGGAGCGGCTCAAGCTCTTAATCACTGCGCTAAATCGTCCGTCAAACACTATAATTGTTTACATGTACAAAAAATGTTCTGATTCTGATAGATGATAAGATACAATTATTACAACATTTTGTACAAAAACACTTATTTCTTTATTTTCGCTGATGAATATCGTCGTAGTTGTTGAAGGATACTATCAACTGTTTCAGGTTTAGCGTACGTATCCCGTACACCCTTTTCAAATTATTGCAATAAATTTAATGATTTAATATGACCCAAATAACGAATAAAGGACCCAACGATTAAACAAATTAATGATGAGTGACTTATGTCACTTAGAAGTGTTTTTAATATCCTTGATAATAATAATAAAACTTTATAACATATAACAGAAGTTATTTAATTTAAGTATAACATAACATTAATTTTTAGGTTCCACAAAACCGATTAATCGGTTTGACTGTGAAAGGACGTCACACTCGAACATGAATACAATTTCAGAATAAACAGTTGTCGGTATTATATGATCGTATATAGTCATCTAGGATGGTTTTATACATGCAGTTTAACTGTCCAAATTTCAACTGCCATTTATAAGAACCCCTTTTAAATTTTAAAAATCAATAACCTAAACAAATACTTAATAACCTAACATTTTTCAAGTGCTATCCTAGTTTCTCCCCTGACAATTGCTAGACTATTCTATTAAACCAGTTTTCTTATCTTTTTTTTTATCAAACATTAAATTTAGGTCTTCAGGTTCAATGCATCACAATGAGTTTTTTTTTTCGTTCTTTTTGTTGGATATCATAACATGAACGCACCCAAAGGATTACCACAGACAATGAATACAAAACGGATAATTTTTTTTGTTCACGAGCACGATAAACTGTTTTGTTTATTTAATTTTGAGCACTGATATTTATTTTGGAAATATACTTATAGGATTTTATTGACAGGGTTATATTAACTTTAAATTACCTGATATCAGGCGTATTTTAAAAGGTTTCACTCTATTTGATATCATCTAGAATTCAGTGACTTTGTTCAGAAACCGAAATTTTTTGGTTGCTGATGGTGGAAATGAAGGTTTAATTCAAAATTAGATCAACCGCAACGCATTGAATTTTGTAATTTTAAACTCACATATTTTTTTATTTACTGTTGTCTGATCGAAATACATTTTTATTTTCTCATAAGTATCTAATGCCCTATCTAAGACAACAATGATACTTTCAAATTATATGATACGAAATCACATTTATTTATATTAGCTTATAAAACAGCTACTCAACAAAGTATTAGTTTTTGCCGAGTCATATTTTTTCACATACAATTGAAAATCAGAACAATACCTTCCTATAAAATATTTTCCAGGTCTAATTAACATGAATATAAATAGAAATAAAAAGTAAAACGCGATAAATATTACTGAAACTCAGCTACAACAATAGAATGTTAATTTACGTCACACAAAACAGCACCAGAATTTGTTACCTAAAAGTTGGTAGTCAAAACAACTTATTTTTTACGCTGTAAATCCCATACCATATACTCGAAACTCGATTTAATATCGGGCAATAATCGTAAGTTTGGACGAATATAGACTGTCCATTAGTCTTATTGGGCTGAACGCACCTGCTACTGTCTGAAAAGCAATATTTGTCGCTGTCTTTACTGTTTTCTTGTAGCAATGGTAGGGGCGTTGTTCGAGCGATTTTGTTTGGAATATTAAATAAGATGGACTATTTTTAAAAAGGCTACTAATACTAGACACATACCATATGGTCGAAACTAGCTTTATATCGAGCAATAATTGTAAGTTTGAACGAATATAGACTGTCGCTTAGTCTTATTGGTGGGCTGAACGCACCTGCTACTATCGGAAAGGCCATATTTCTCGCTGTATTTACTGTTTTCTTGTAAAATCGTAGGGGCATTGTACAAGCGTTTTCGTGTTTGTGAACATTAAATAATATCGACTATTTTTAAAAAGAGAATCTGACTATTTTTAAAAAGGCCTCTAATACTAGGCACGTACCGTATAGTCAGAACTCGATTTAATATCAAGCAATAATCGTAAGTTTGAACGAATATAGACTGTCGCTTAGACTTATTGGACGGCTGTTACACCTGCTACTGTCCGAAAGGCAATATTTCTCGCTGTCATTACTGTTTTCTTGTTAAATGGTAGGGGTGTTGTGCAAGCGTTTTCGTGTTTGGGAATATTAATATCAACCTTTTTAATAGAAGTATTTTAAGATGAAAAGCTGCATCCTTCCAATAGGCCTCTAATATTAGGCACATTACTATATACTCGAAACTCGCTTTAATAAAGAGTAATAATAATATAATCGTATGTTTGAACGAATATAGACGGTCGCTTAGTCTTATTGGGCTGAACGCACCTGCTACTGTCCGAAAAGCAATATATCTCGCTGTCTTTACTGTTTTCTTGTAGCAATGGCAGGAGCGTTGTTCGAGCGATTTTGTTTTGAATATTAAATAACATGGACTATTTTTTAAGTAGGGATAGCCTAGTGTTTAGACCGTTGGACTGCAAAATAAGAGGTCTCGGATTCAAACCCAGGCCGACATCTCTGTCTTTTCGAAAGCATATGCGTATTAAAAATGAATTATCACTTGCTTTAACGGTGAAGGAAAACATCGTGAGGAAACCTGCATGCCTCAGAGTTTCTCGAAGGTTTGCGAAATTCGCCAGCTCGCACTGGGCCAGCGTGATTAACTATGGCCTAAACCCTCTCAATCTGTGAGGAAACCTGTGCCCAACGGTGGGACAGTTTCTTAACAGGGCTAATATTATTATATATATTTTTAAATAGAGAATCCTACTATTTTTAAAACGGCCTCTAATATTAGGCACATACCATATACACGGAACTCGCTTTAATATAGAGCAATAATCGTATGTTTGAACGAATATACACTGTCGCTTAGACTTATTGGGCTGAACGCACCTGCTTCTATTCGAAAAGTCATATTTCTCGCTGTCTTTACTGTTTTCTTGCAGCAACGGTAGGGGAGTTGTGCAAGCGTTTTCCTGTTTGTGGGTAGTAAATAATATCGAACAATTTAAAAAGATTAAATTTTAAGATGACAAGCTGTGGCAAGACATATACTCCAGGAGTTGACGGACGATTTAGCGCAGTGGTTAAGAGCTTGAGCCGCTCCGCCCACTGTGTCTAAGAGTCGTGGGTTCGATTCCCGCACGGGACAAATCTTTGTGTGATCCACAATTATTTTTTTCTGGTCTGGGTATTTGTGTATGTTAAATTTCATGTTTGTAAGCGCACCCACGACACAGGAATAAATCCTAGTGTGGGGCTACGTTTTTTAAAAGAAAGAAAGAAAGTTATGTGCCCAAACTAGGTACAAAATATTTGCTTCAAGTCACCAGATCACCTTCAAAATAATTGACTAGGAAATAATATAGTAATAAGTAACTGATTAGAAAATAAATGAATATGTACAATTATTACATCTAAGGGATACCTAAGTCTTTAGGAATCGTTACACAAGAATTCTCGTCTGCGAAGCCTGTTGTTGTTGATTGAGACAATCTATATTACAATAGCATTCAATACTTTAATTACTATTGCAATATTATCGAATCTAAAAAAGTTACAAGTTTTATTTTGATATAATGTTTCGTATCTTACGTAAATGAAACGTAGCCGTAATACAATAGGATTCCTGTATCGTGGGTGCGTTTACAAACATGAAAATTCACATACACAAATTGGGTATTTGTGTATGTGAATTGAACGAAATTAACCGAAACAAATAATTGAGGGTCACATAAAGATTTTTCTCGTGCGGGAATCGCACCCGCGACTATTAGTCACAGTGGGCGGAGCGGCCTAAGCTCTTAACCACTGCGCTAAATCGTCCGTAAATATTTTGTAATTGCGTCAGCGTTTGTTACCCGCTACTGCTTATGAGCGGCCAAACCCGTAATCAAAGACGAACCGTAGTTCGGTTCAAGAGTAATTTAAGGGTATACATTGTTTTATTGCGCACTTTTGTGTTGAATCTGATTTGTTGAGTTGATTATTATGAAATCAAGTATAGATCAAACTATTTTAATATGTTACAAATAAAGATCGAACTATTATTTCCTATTGTTTTTTTTTAATTGGCCTTGATAATACGAGTAGTCGAATAGTTAGACCATTGGACTGCAAAGTCAGAGGTTTCAGGTTCAAACACAGGCACGCACCTCTGTCTTTTCGAAAGCATATGTGTATTTCAAAATTTAATTTTACTTTTAACGGTGAAGGAAAACATCGTGAGGAAGAAACAGTAATTTCTCGAAGGTGTGTGAAGCTCGCCAACCCGCACTGGGTAAGAATGGTTAACTATGGCCTCTCAGTTTGAGAGGAGGCACAGGCCCAACGGTGGAATAGTTTCTTAACAGGGTTAATATTATTTTTGTTTATTATTAATCGCGGTAATCGTTTGGTTTGAAACTTTGTTACGCTTTTCAGTAGGTTAGGTTAGATCCTAGATCACTTGTATATGGATATTTTTTTCAGCTATTATAAACTACATTACTCTCTAAATTACTCTCTTGCTTCTACTAATTTCGTATAATACACATCTTTTTGGTTTCTTTTTTGGTAAATGAGGGAATCATGTAATCATTCTCATAAACATTATAATTTGTTTGATTTAACTTAAACACACCGGTTAGATCAGCGGTCACCGATTACCGGTTACATTGTTCTCACATACCCTACAATAAAATGTAGAGGTAAAATTGTAAAAAAACGTGCTTGCCTACCCCGCAGGGGATCTGGCGTGCTGATATACATTTTTTTTTAATTTACTTATTTTATATGTTTCTATAACTAAATACATATGTTAGGATATTGCCCCACAAAACCATGTTACTGGTTTGTGGGATCGTTCAACCGAGCCTCTTTATAAATTCATCACTTAAGTTGTATCAATACACATTTGTTTATTAACAATATATTGTGATAAGTTTTAACCGATCTGACATTGTTAGCACTTAGCAGACACTTGTTTAGTTTTCTTTTAAAAATTAGTTTATCAATTTCATGTCTTATCTTATCTGGTAGACTGTTAAGTAAATAAGGCAGATAGTAATCATGAAGTTTCATACCCGTCTCCATTCCTAAAAGAAAGGGTATCGAAAGTGGTGGAGGAGTTTTGTTACTTTTATGGCTATTCATAAATACTATAATGGTTTACATGAATAAATAATACTTTGATTCTGATCGGATTACGAACTATCATCGTAATAATCTAAAGTCCTATTAACTACTATTAACTAACTTTTAATAATCATAATAACTATCTTTTGTCTACGGACTTTTGTTTCAGTATTTAAGTGCTTAAGCCGCCCCACCCACTGAATGAATGGATGGAGCAATCGAGGGTTCGATTCCCGCACGGAATGAATTTTTGTGTGATCCACTAATATTTGTTCCGGTCTGGGTGTTTGTCAATTTTATGTTTATAAACGTACCCACGACAGATCGTAGATCAATGCTAGATGCATTGTCTTATCTTACCATGACCAAATAGACCGCGTCTTATCTGAAGGATAAGTCAAGAGTCTCCGTAACCGGCTAGCGTGTATGAGACGTACTATGAGAGTGGAGGAAGCCTGAGAGGTATGTAAGGAAAGAACCTTTTGGAACTCTGTACTCTCTGCCTACCCCGCAAGGGATCTCGCCTGATGATATAGATAGATAGAACTATACATTTCTAGATCAATTATTTAGTGGAATTGCCCCAAAACTGTAATCCTACTGACCTAAACTTAGCCATAGTACTTTCTCATAATTTGTATAGGAACATTGTACCGCCCACAAAAGTCCAGTACAAATCTGATAAACGTTAAACGAACAATGTCCTGTCATTAGTCAATTTGTAAGTAACTCAATTCACAATTACTAAACCCAGTTTTACATTCATCATTCGTGCAACAGTGTGCAAAGAAAAAGAAATAAAAACCACCGACACGCTTATATTCCCCAATTGGGGGTGGCAGAGGTGTACTGTGTACACCCACTTTTCGCCGACGATGTTAGGTCCCACGTAATAGAGGGACAAGCATATTCCCATATATCGGGCACAATTCTAGACGACAGAGTTTTTCGATAGAAAAAATACATTTGTCAGACCTAGGATTTGAACCCAGGACCTCGTGATCGTAAATCACTTTATTCGCCACTAGACCAAAGAGGCAGTGTACAGAGAAATGGACATGGATATCACCAATGCAAGAATGTGAACAGCGGCAATGAAAATACTAAAATGAACAGAGCATGACGGACGTGGGTCCGATTCTCACTTGAAGCATACTTTTTTCCGTATGTTTGGTATCATGCCATATGAGCAGAATAGTTACGTATTCTTTACAAGCCCTTCATTAGTTATTTTCGTATCCAATTTCTTGAACACGTTAATGTATAACACTTGTATACACATAAAAGAGCAGTGATAGCCTAGTGGTTAGACCGTTGGACTGCAAAGTCAGAGGTCTCGGGTTCAAGCCCAAGCACGCACCTCTGTCGTTTCCTAAGCATGTGTGTATTAAAAATTAACTATATCTTGCTTTAACGATGAAGGAAAACTTCGTGAGGAAACCTGCATGCCTAAGAGTGTCTCGAAGGTGTGTGAAGTTCGCCAACCCGCACTGGGCCAGTGTGGTGGACTATGGCCTAAACTCTCTCAGTTTGAGAGGAGGCCCGTGCCCAACGGTGGGACAGTTTCTTAACAGGGCTAATATTATAATATTATTTACACATTCAGGTTACCAATCACACAATTATGTGTATAATAAATACGTATGCCACGGTATAATAAAGTACTCATATTGGGTTCTCAGAAATTATCTGATATGATAGGAAATATATAGATGGTTTGACAAAACGTGGGATTCAGTGTAAATTTTAATTTGTTAATAACACAAGTTCATCATTAATAGGAATTGCGGAAGGCCAGTACAAAGATGGATCAGTGGCTTGGCTCGAGCGTAGTGGTTGCACGCTCGCCCTCTTGTCCGGTGAAGCTGTAAAGGCCCTGCGGCCAACAGCGTAGATCATACACACACTTACACACACACACACACAAAAGACTTAGCTTATGCTCTGCCTTGGGTGGAATAAGCTGGAAGTGATGATGCTGATGTGATATAGGTATACAGTTCTTTGATTTATAGCAATAATAAAACTATTTTTCGGGTTTTCAAGACCCTGCGAGCTGATTATGCGCAGTTTGAAGGTACCTCATGATAATAATACTGGGATAGAATTTGAAACAATAGTTTTTTTTTCCTAAGATTTTACTTAATTATTTATAAGAGCATTGTGTTCTATGTACCTATAAATTTCTATGAAGGGACTCAAAAAAATACTTGATACCAAGTTAAGAAACGACATACTTTTTTGAACATATTAATGCTAAATATTATGCCAATTAAGTAGGAAACCATTCATACCGTTTACGCTCGAGGTTTATTTATATTAATATAAAGTATTAAAGATAAAGTATAATGTATATAACGTATATATACGCCCAGACCTAGAAGGTGACCAGAATCAAGATGGGCAGATGTGGTCAAGAAGGACCTGTGTATCTGCAATGCCTCCGAACACGACACGACCGACAGAGCAAAGTGGAAGAAGAAAATTAGGAAGGCAGACTCCACCATCAGATGGGGATATTAATTGCCAAGGAGAGAAAGATTAAATATAACGTATATATTAATTAAACGTTACCAAGAATCCCAATAATTAGAATTATTAATATACTAAAATTTACTAATAAATTTTGTCGTTAATATTATCCTTTTACAACTTGTTACCTCAAAACGGACTTCGAAATGGACGACAATTTTATGATATTCTTTTACTAACTATCAAGTTTATTTTGGCATCGCAATAATATCGGGAATGAAATATATGAAACAGCATTGATGATCCCTCAAGTGCTCTTTCGCAACTGTTATTACGGCCGTTGAATATACAGTTTATTTAGGTACCGGGGAAGACCTAGACTATCTTACCACGACCAAATAGACCAAGTTGTATTAGAAGGACAAGTTAAGAGTAACCGTAGCCGGCTAACGTTTATGAAACAAACTATGACAGTGGAGAAAGCCAGAGAGGTATGTAAGAAAAGAACCTGTTAGAACTCTGTAGTCTCTGCCTACCCCGCAAGGGATGTGGCGTGATGATATAGAATACTTGAAATAGAATAGAATAAAATTTACAAACAAAACTTTATTGTTATCTTTCAAAGTAACAGTTAGAGATATTTTGTTGTCAGAGATGTTTTTAACAATATATACAAAGAAACAATAACGTGGTGTGCTTTTTTTTTTAAACGGCCCTAATATATTAATAAGAATTACATTTTTGTGTCGTATGTGACAAACACTCAGACGGGATTGTACATTTTTGAGTCACGTAAAGATTTGTTTCGTGCGGGGATTGAACCTATAACTAGTCGATTCAGTATATATTCATCGTCTAAACAACATAGAATGTAGAAGTTAAAGTAAAAATAACGAGACGGTGAAGGAACATGATCATTGAAAGATCCGGCTCGAAGGACCAATTTTAGTACTTCAAGTAAATAAAATAAAACTCGCGTCTATATTTCCCAAGCGGGGGTGGCAGAGGTGTACTGTGAACACCCATTTTTTGCTAACGACGTTAGATCCTATGTAATAAAGGACGAGCCTATATGACATTATACCGGGCACAATACTAGACTCCGGACTGAAACTATAATTATTTATATCGCCACTAGACCAACGAGGCAGTCAAATCAGAAAGAATTTTGAAAGAATACTAGGTGAAATAAAAGTACTTTTCGGATTTCATCGCGGTTTATTTTTAATTTTTAAGTTTCCGTCGTTTAGAGTGCTTTGCAGCACCGCCTCAGTCCATGACCATGGTCACGGGAGGGACTGAGGCGTTAGACGTCCAAAAGTCATTGTTGTTCCGGGGTACCCTCAAACATCTTAATTATTTTTGTTGGTCCGATCTACGCAGAATGAGCTCACGGTGTCTTGAGGTCTTGCAGTGTTATGCTTAGTTTGGGATTTGATTATATTAATTACCGGATCCCAAGTCGATGGAACCACCCAGCCATCTTCTCTATTGAAATTAGGATGTTTTTTTAATTTCAATAGCCTCGCGAACCCTCTATGGTAGGAATCGGTGTTCTTTCACGAGGATTTGTGGTCTATCAAATCTGATGTTATGGTGGGTGCGGTCAAGGACATGTTTACAGACTGCAGGCTTCTTTGAGCGACGGTGTTTTAGGTCAGCTATGTGTTCTTTAACCTAAGAATACCAGGTACTTTAAAGCGAAAGATATCGATTGTTACGGAAGATATTGCTAAGGCGAGACCTTGATTCATGATCTTGTAATCTCAGCTTACTGCTTCTGGCAATCTTTTTCATGATCGTAAACAACATTTATTTGCAGCTTTATCTACTAAATCCGCTTTTTATGACATTTTTAAGCATTATAGTGTGTTACTCACAAAATCCTATTTACGTTATATTACGACTAAAGCTCTGTTATTAGTACGAAGCCCTGAAATGTTATCAGTAACTCCACTCTTTTAATGTAACAATATCCTTATTAGATACTCAGACACTCTTACCTTTCCTGATATTACAGTCTAGGAATTGGCTTGCAGAGATTTCATAATGAGGAATATAAGGCAAAAGATTGTATGAAAGTTCTTTTTTGCTCTCAGGATATTCGTTTTCCATCGTGGCGTAGATAATATCCAACATGAAATTTGAATAATTTCAGACTGATCGAGGAAATATGTTGAAGATTGCTAATATAAAACGTTTGGCAAACGCCAATCTTTTAGGTATATATATATAGTACCGTATACGAAGCTGCTTTGGTGAATATTTGTAGTCTCATTTTCGTTATTTAAGGAGCTTGATGGGAATTTATTTTTCCTATGCCGCAAGATTCCATGTGTGTTGATATCTTTATCAAAATTCACAGTTTGTGTTTGCCATCTACTAGGTAAATACATCTTTTGGTTTGCACCGCTTGTCTATATCCTATGCCGATTGTAAGTCTAAGACTTAAATTAATTAAATAACGAAATTGTTAATCTTACTTCTTTATTAATTTTAAATTTAGTAATACTGTATGGATAAGCTAATGTCACTGAGTGGGTGCCCCCAAAAGATAGACCGATTACCCTGTGGAAGTATCTGATAAAAGCTAGATTCGTATAAAACAAAGTCTTGGGCACCTTTCATCAGAAAACAAACATTACAATTTTGAATAAATATAAGGTAATAAAAATAATATAAAGACTGCTTCGTAGGTCTAGTGGCAAAGCATATAAAGACTGCCTCGCTGGTTTAGTGGTAAATCGCATAGCTTTTTGTTCACAAAGTCCTAGGTTTAAATTCTAGGTAGGACAAATCTAGCTTTTCTGACGAAAACTTTCCAGTATGTGTCCAGAGTCTGGATTTGTGCCCGGTATATAACAATAGGCTCGCCCTCTATTACATAGGACCTCACATCGTCGGTGAAAAGTGGGTGTACTCAGTACCCCTCGGCCAATATAGGCGTGACAGTGTTTTTTTTTAATTAGATAATTAAACTATCATACAACCTATTTTTCAAATAACATAATCATAATCTAAAGAACTCATATAAGTTCACTATTCTTTACACAGGAGAGGAGAGTTAGCGTAAGTGGTATTTAAAGACAATCTATAATCTCCATCATGATTGCCTTGGCTCTCTCACTCATCAATTTAACATTCAAACCGATCTTTGACAATTAGACTTGACCACGACGACTACGTCACTCGGCACTCACCGATTGTAGCTAATAGCGAACGGTATGAGCAGTTTCCAGTCGATGGTTCCAGATTGCAATCACGTTTGATAGACTGTCTGTTGTCCAATATTGCTTTGATAAACGTGCTGGCTTTGGGTGTATGATATAGGTTTGATGGAGTTCAGGCTTTCCGAAGTGGAAGTAATGTTTTTTGTGTTTTATCCTTGTACATTTACTGTTCCGTGACTTTGGATAATTGTCTCTTGTCTTGTTTTGGCGGTTTGAAAGTGTTGGAATATGATTTGGTAAATATTGTATAGGTGTTAGAAGGATTAAATTTGGAAGGACAGTTAAGTTTTATACAGAGTCACATATTTTGAAGTATTCTAAAGATAGTTTGCTTAAACTAAAATGTTATATAGAGAAAATGATCTGCATAGACAGCCATATAAAGAACCCAAGTGGATGTCACTATTTTAACTACAATGATAAATGTATCACCGTGGTTAAAATTGCGACATCCACTTGGAATACTGAGTTCTTAGATTTACGCGAATATTACACATGAAATAAAACTATTTTTTCGAATTTTATTGCGGTTTATTATGATTTTTAAGTTACCGACGTTTCGAGTGCTTTGCAGCACCCATGGTCACGGGAAGGACTGAGGTGTTAGACGCCCAAAAGGCATAGTTGTTCCGGGGTACCCTCAAACTTCTTAATTATTTTTGTTTTTGTTGGTCCGATCTACGCAGAATGAGCTCACGGTGTCTTGAGGTCTTGCAGTGTTATGCTTGGTTTTGGATTTTATTATATTAAATAACGTTGTCTGGAAGAAATTGCTCTTAGCAATAAGACCGCCAATTGTGCCTCTATCTTAAGTTAATATCACATTGTATTTTTCTGTTCGCTGGTGTACAATAAAGAATACTCTATCTATCTATCTATATTAATTAATGGATCCCAAGTCGATGGAAGCACCCAGCCATCTTCTCTATTGAAATTGGGATGTTTTTTAATTTCAATAGCCTCGCGAACCATCCTTGGTAGGAATCGGTGTTCTTTCAGAAAGATTTGTGGTCTATCAAATCTGATGTTATGGCGGGTGCGGTCAAGGACATGTTCACAGACTGCAGACTTCTTTGAGCGACGGTGTTTTAGGTCAGTTATGTATTCTTTAACCCGAGTTTTTACTGGTCTTTTTGTTTATCCTATGTAAGAGAGACTACATTCACAATCAAGCTTGTATACTCCTGCATCTTGTAGAGGGATGTGACACTTGACAGATGGTAAAAACTGACTGATCTTCTTCGGAAACACCTCACTGCAAGACCTCAAGACACCGTGAGCTCATTCTACGTAGATCGGACCAACAAAAACAAAAATAATAAATTAATTAATAATATAAAAAAATAAAATACTCCATATATGAAAACTACAAGCTGCCAATAAAATTGTCAGATCATACATAACGCTTCGTCGAGTCTCGCTTTGAGTCTTTTGAAAGAAATGTCATATTCTGTATCGACAGACAGGTGTACTGGTGCGTCTAAGCCTGAGGGGCATAGCTTGAGGATTTATTTAGTTTGCGACCTACTGTGTTTTTGCTTTGAAATGTTATATCTCTTTAATAAATACTTTTCTGAATTGGTTGAACATGTTACTGAGAGGTTTTTGAGTGTAGTAATTAGATATTACAATAGGTTTTGTTGTAGAAATTGAAGTGTTTTTGACGTTTTAATGAACGTTATCGTCCTTTGTGTTTGGCATTAAATTTCGAGTATTTTAGCACTTGCTATATAAAATAAAAACCGTCACGTCTATATTCCTTAAAAAAGGGTGTCAGAGGTGTTCTGTGTATACCTACTTTACACCGACAATGTTAGGTCCCATGTAATAGGGGGCGAGCCTATTTCCATATACCGGGATTTTTTTAGAAAGAAAAACTACATCACTTCCGACTTAGAATTTGGACCCAGGGCTTCGTGATCACTATGTGCAATTATTGTCACACTAGACCAACGAGGCAATCAGTTATTAAATTATTATTCCAAATAATATCCAGTCATTTAAGCATTTATCTTTTCAGTCACCATTTCCATTATAAAGGAATGCTTATCACTGTAATAAGTACTTATAACATCATTTGAATGATTTTCATTACCTAAAATAGATACTAAAATTATATAAATTGAAGCAGCTAAAATTACCAGATAAATTTGCTACTAGCAAAATTTTAATAGATTATTCTAAAACAAGGAATAGACTACTGGTTATAATAGAAGACATACAAATCGCGAAGCCGTCAAGAAATAATATTGAAGTGCTAAAATATTCAACCTGAAGATCAAATCCGTGAAATATGAATAGTAAATTCCAACTGCTTAGAAACAATAGCAATACGAAAATCTTTGGACTTTCAATGCTCTACTGTTTCCACATTGGAGATTAGGAAACTCTCAACGTAACATCTTTATTTTATATCGGTATTTTCCTTTCAAACTACCGTCTTAAGGTCTTAAAGACAGCTGTTATTGACAGCTCCCGTCTTCCGTTTACTTAAGCTGCGAGTATATAGTTCAAGTGGAAGTTTCTAGACGATGCGAAGAATTGGAAAGTTAGAGATATTTTTAGTTGTTGCGAACGCAACCATGGACTCACATATGTCTTTGGAACTTTATGGTTGGGACCATAAAGTTTCAAAGACTAAACGTCCTATGATTAACAGTTTTATTTGCATTTTTAAAATGATATACTGGACTTGCGCTCTTAACGACGACTGTAAACACCATTTTTGCTAATTATATACCTGTTCAAGAACTAGCGCCTTTTATCTGATTCCTATAACACCTGAGGAACAAACATCAGTTGATACTAGTTCATTACGATCTAGCAGGTGAAGTGTTATTTTATTGTTGTTTATATAATTAACTTCGATTTAATATAATTGTCTTGTCATTTTTGGCCCACAGTAACCGTTCTAGGCCCTGTATCTTCAACACTTCTTCAAACTCATTTAGTCAAGAAATTAAAAAAGCCTTAATTTTAGCAATACATTTAGAAGGATACTTCTAAGTAGAGACGCAAACACTTTGTAGCTAACTTCAACTTCACAAAAAAACTTCAATAAAACGAAAAAATATCCTTCTAACTGACTTCTCTAAAACAAACATTCAAAAAGAAAGAAGAAAACATATTTTGAACTGAACTCCACCGGAGCTTCAATAAAACGCTTTTCGCCGGTCGAAGCGTAAGGAACAAGCGAAATTTTCCGCAGTCTTTCACCAATGAAACTCCGAGGCAGAATTTTCTTTGCATATTAAAAAAGCAGTGCAGCAGAAAGAGCAAAGTCATCCAACATCTAGTTAAAGTTAACAGTTTTTTGTACCGACGGGCGTAGTCAAATTGAAAGACTTAAGATTGGTTCCTCTCAACTTTATGATAAATGTGCTTCTCATACCTTGCCTGTGGATATTTTTTCTCGATTATCTCGAAGCCTGCCTTGTTTCTGAATAAAGTACGGCGATAGATCATTTTTAAAGTCAACGTGTCCTGGGTTGATAATAAAGTCGATGGGGAAATAGAATTTAAGCTTCACAAATTTATCTTGCGGTTTAAGGATGGCGGACTATTTGGGAAAAGATATTTTTTATTCATATTTAAATGGATTTTCGGTGTAATGGATGATTGATTATTGAATATAGTACTCAAGGTTTTAAAAGTGTTTTCGTTTCTTAGCTATTTTCACACTGAGTCAGTTTGATAATGTTGAAAAAATATTGTCAGGATTAACTAACTTAGTATAGACACTTTTTAGTATTTATAGGATTAGGTTTTAAGATAGCTTCAGATCTACTTTTCTTCTTCTTCCCCTTATATATGAAAAAATAGGATCAGCTATATGACATTATAAATAGCATTGAGTCTCCAGTAACTCCATTTATTAAGGACAGTTGAGTAAAGATAACCTTAAGTTAACTACATACATAGATAGCTTAACTTAAGGTTTTAAATCAGATTAATCTTTGCATTGCTGAGCAAAGGCCTTATATTATAAATCGAGGTAAGAGGGAACAGGGAATGCTCCATGAGGTTTGGTGGATGCAAGTATTAAGCTATCTGCTGTTGGAACTTATCGAATCGCCCATGAGGCTTCCAAATTGGCTCAACAACTATCACATTAAGTTGTAACCGGGACCAACCGCTTAGCGTGTCTTTGGTAATCATCAGAACGCTTTAATACTTATTAATTCGGATTCCTTCAAAATGAATTAGGTACATTTAAACTCATTTTAGAATATTTTACCCGCATTTGCCTTTTTCTAGCAACATAAGAAAAGTTTACAGTATGTATAGGTCTGTCATCTATATGTATCAGTAAGGGGCAAAAAGTTGAGCCATGGTTTAGAAAACACAAATAATAGCGCAGTCTTTCTTCCTTTTGTCAGAATGCTGAACGTAAAATAATGCTTGAAAATTTTGGCCAGTAACTTGACTCAATTAGTTTATAAAAATCAGCTCAATCAATTTCCAAATACTAATAAATCATTTTAACGTCAACGTGACTAAGTATTTATAAAACCTCACAAAGCAAAATCACTCTTTTACTTCTAGCTACATTATTCTCTTCAGTTTTCGTCTACTGTTATTATTTAGTTATTGCTGATAATTCTTAAAATTTCCATCCCTACCTTGGCCCTCTTATGCCATTAAAATTGGCTCAATCAATTTCCAAATACTTGACACATCAAAACTCACAATACAAATGCGCACTTTTGCCTTCAGCTGTATTCTACTCATCAGGTTTCATCTACTGTAACTATCTGCCTGGACGATGCTATTATCGTCATATCTCTGACCAATCACCATAACCTTTCCAGCCCTTTCATATTCCAAGAAAATATCAATCAAAATCATATCTTCTAAATACAAAGCATCGTTTTAAAATAAACAACCAACCCAAAGGGTTCGCCGATGACACGCCATAAACACTCGACGGAGATCGAGGAAGTACAGACGGAATAACACTCTGAATAATTGTTTGTTTGTTCGTCACCCTGAGGAGAACCACCTTAGCCATTAGCTATTCCGCTAATGCGTTTGTGTTTGTTGAGCTTTGGAAATCTAGTGCAGTGAATATTCCGGTTCGGTTTTCTTAGTTGGTTTTGAGGTTGTTTTGGTTTATTGAGATGTTCTGTTGATATTAGATCCGCAATAATAACAGAGTAACTATCTGCAGTGTTATGTTTGGTTGGTTGAAACGCTTTGAATTTGGATTACTTTTTGTGATTCATGTTTACGACTTTACTTTGATTTGGTTTATTATTTTAATAGTTTGGTGAATGAGAATGAAATATGTTTAGTATATACTGAACTGAAACTGAATCAAAACATTACACAAACGTTAGAAATATTAGAATGGAAAACAGACGAAAGCATATTGTTATCAAGTAATCTATCCCATTAAGTCAAGTTCAAGATCAAGTCAGGTGTCTCTGCCTCCTCGCAAGGAATCTGAATAAATATAGATAAATAGATACATTAGATAAATAATAGGTCAAGAGTCTCCGTAACCGGCGAGCGTGTATGAGACGAACTATGAGAGTCGAGGAAGCCAGAGAGGTATGTAAGGAAAGAACCTGTTGGAACTCTGTACTCTCTGCCTACCCCGCAAGGGATCTGGCGTGAGGTTATAGATAGATAGATAAATAATAGATAGATAGATATGATAGAATCAGATATCCACGGTTTTAAAATATTTCTGTATTATCTGCACATTTATAAGTTTTTTTTCAGAATCATCAATCAAGTTTAAATATTCAACAATTGTTTCATGTAAGTAGTATAAATTGACCAACACCATAATTTCTGGAACCTATTTTGATACCAACCAAAACGGAACACATCTGAAATATTCGCAGTAATGTATCATATTGCCACCCCTTAAAAGCCATAAAAGCATTCTTAAAAAAAAGAAGTATGAAAATAAAATCCATATAACCCTGTTGAATTACGACGTAGGACAAAAGCGGAAGCGGTTCAGGGGGCTTAGCACGAAAAGATTAACGTAAGCGTGACGCTAGCGAGTAAGCGTACTGACACCTTCATGTTTATTTTACTAATTGTGTTATAGATGAATATACAAGATACAAGGATGGCATATTATTATCTCACTAGCGTCACGCTAATGTCAATATTCCTGAACTAACCCCTAAATTTACAACAATTTTAACAGTTCGTTATCAAGCTACAGTAGATACATAATTTTAAAACATTGTTCAAGATTCAATAGACTTATTTGACGGACGATTTAACGCAGTGGTTAAGAGCTTAAGCCGCTGCCACAACTGTGTCTAATAGCCGCGGGTTGGATCCACGCACAAATCTTTGTGTGACCCACAAATATTTGTTTCAGTTTGGGTATTTGCGTATGTGAATTTTCATGTTTGTAAACCCACCCCCGCCACAGGAATAAATCCTAGTGTGGGTAGTAATAAATCCTATCCTTGCTACGTTTCTTATATAAAAAAAATAAGTAATAGTAGTGAATAACTCTACTCTAAAATAATAATATAATTAAAAAGATGTAGCGCAGCTAATTATAGTATAGTAATACATACAATGTCTAACATTGCTAAAAGAAATTTAACAATAATAATTCTCTTGTTATTGGTTTATAAACCATTTTTTTGCATAAATATATTTATTCATACTAAGGTAAATGACAAGGCTATAAGGCTATGATAAGGCTAAAACAACGCATAATAAAACCTGTTGATCCCGCTCCATGTTATCCCTTGTACGCCAACATAAAGAAGCGTTTGAAATACGCCAGTGAATCACAGCGGGGACTAGGGAATGCGTTAATAAGTCCCGAGGAATCCCCGGATTCCGACTTACCATGCACACACATGCGTTCTGAATATCTTATATTGAAAAAAAATGTTTGTTGTGTGTTTTATGAAATGAACTGTTTTGTTTGTATTTAGAATTCATCACTTTTCATTCAACAAACATTTACAAATTATAATAAATATCCTTTTTTTACAATAAATGAGAATAATTTACATCAATGCCAATCATACTCGTTGAAACTGATTTAGCGTGTTATGTATGACTTCCAAAGAAGAGGCCAAATAAATAGACGACAAAGAAAAAAAAAGACTTTTTTTTGTCGTGTTCAGGGACTACCAAATGTCAAAACCAACCATTTTGTTATGAAATATATTCAAGGTATCATATCATTCAAAATATACATACAAATCCATATAAATTTTAATAAAAGTACTTATAAATATCCTGCAAATGATAAAATAGACCAGCACATGACTGCACTTGACAGAATTAATGCCCTGATTGTGGATAAGCCTACATTCAGCAATGGCAATGATGATGTAGAGAATAATGCCATGTTAGCGCACTTCAAAGATTGTGAAATATACCTAATTCCTCTTTGACAAAGCTTTCAAAGATAATATTTTGAAACATTGTTTATCGTAAAACATAGGTATCAATAAATATTTCAAGCAAAACTGCGAGACAGCGTCAATATTCCATGTATACGCACACTGTTCCTTTGTCGAAATAAAAAAAACGTACTGAAAAATTAACGAGATGAAGACAGCATCCAAAGATTAAAAAGGGAAGTATACGAGTATGATTGCGATTCTCTGAAGGGAGGATGTGCATGTGTGATGTTGCTCTTATTATCGTTATGTTTGAGATAAAAATGATGATGTCTGAATTTAGACTTTTTAAATTAACTTGCTTCTGCCCACCACTTCGTCCGCGTTGACTTTAGATAGGAACCTAACATTTATAATAAACTATCTGTGTGCTAAATTTCACCCAAATCCGTTGAGCCGTTTTTGCGTGATTAATTAACAAAGATCCAAACATACAAACTTTCACTTTTATAATATTAGTAGGAAGAATCAAGCGCTTGTAACCCGGTGATCTTAGACTTAAACTTGTCTAGACTGAGCATTGCTAACAAAAATGGCGTTAAAAGCAGCCTCAGTTATGTACTATGCGTGCGTGAAGCAAAGCGTTTTATAAAAATTAGTTCTTAGCTGTCAGTGCATGCGTGCGCGTGTTCGCGCGTACTACATTTTATCTACCCTAAAGGTAGATACATTTTATGCCGTTTCCTTCTAGACGAGTAATTCATCTCAACCTGTGGCGTTTGGCTGGGTCCGACTGATATGGTCTATGGATACTGATATAGATGGTGTATGGCCGTTCCATTTTCGAACGTATCTGGGCTTCGGAAGGTACATTAATCTTAACGAGTTAAGGAGCCGACTGCACTATGTGTGGTAGTTGATAAGACGAGTTGGATGCCTTATAGGCGGCTTGTCAAGTTCCAATAGTAGATAATCACAAAACTGTCGTCAGTTGATTCTCACCTCGCTTTGTGAGAGTAGGCTTTAGCCGAGCAATCTCAAACTCAAACTTAATTTATTTTGTAAGAACACTGTGGGCGCTTACAACTAATCAATTTACATTTTTTTAAATCTTTATTAATTACTAATCTTTCACTGAATCGGAACGTGGCCTTCACTAAGAATATCCGGCGAAGAAACTCAGCGGGCTTGTTTTTTTTATTTAATTGCCGTTCTCTTTTTTTCTTTCCATTTCTTTTTTCAATCATATTGTGTGGATACAATGTTTAGGTTACGTTTAGGATTTAGGATGTTAGGATAACTCCAGTGTGATGCCTTACGACCGAATGATGTTATTTATAAAGAGTGTCTAAAGGATTCTAGATGGACCAATCCCCACAAGCAGCATTCGTTCACGAGTATGACTACTAGAACAGCCATCACTCCCCTCGACCATATTGGAGAGCAGGGAGTGACCCGTGCCAGACAGCCACCGCAAGCAACACATCCACACAATATGATATCAACACGATATGATAAAACAAATTTAAAGGAAAAAAGACAAGGAGTATTAAATAAAAAAAGACAAGCCCACTAAGTTTCTTCGCTGGATCTTCTCAGTGGAGGCCGCGTTCCGATGCAGTGGTAGATTTGTAGCTAAATTAAATTAAAAAAATATAAGTTGACTATTTGTAAGCGCCCCCGCAGGGCTTATACAAAATAAATTGATTGAATTTGAATTGTGTGTTACAAGACTATTTTCTCAAATATTTTACTAAAGGTAGGTAAAACAGAAATCGGTCTAAAATTTGAGGAATCAAAAGTGCTTTCTGATTTAAATAATGGTTTTACATGCTTTCTGTCGTAAGATCAGGGCAAAGACCACTTGCTACTCAGCTATTAAATATCGATGCTAATTATGGTGATGTTACTGTTATTACAGACGAAATACTTTTTATAGACAGCCCTCAAAATTTTAATTTTATTTATTTGAGATGTCTAAATTTATACATGGTATGTCAATTAAATTACTATTACTTGAACTATTATCCATAGTTACGTACTTACTGTTACCCGCGGCTAGCACGCGTTTATTTTGTAATTTGACATTGGTAGGTAGGACTTTTTGGGATAATATTATTTCAAGACTTAAGAGACAACTCCATATTAAGTTTCTTTTAAATCCGTTCAGGCGTGTTAATATTGAGAAATAAAAACAACTATCCCCAGAATCTTGCATTTTCCAAGGTAGTAAAAAGTAGTCAACAATCTCTAAACATCTCCATTTTTCAGTGATAATAAAAGTAGGTGTACATGGTACATCTCTGCCGCCTCTGTTTGGGGAATATAGGTATAACCGTGTTTATTTTATTTTGTTAATTATAATGTATTTTATTTTCAAGCGACTGAAATTTTACACAATTATTCTAAAACATTTGTTCATTACAGAAGACATTACTTTTTAATTAACAGATTGTCTGCAATTACTCTGCAAGAAAAACAATAAACAAATGATGTTTACCAAATAAAATGTATCTCATCAGTATCAATCTATCATCCAAGGAATACAGACGGTGATACTAGCTCTATACCATTCGGCTCTCAGAAGGTCATTGCCGCTTAGAACAGATCCTTTGCCTTAGAAAATGAAAGCAATATAAGGTGATCGATCATCGTTCTGTATATTTCTATAGTAGAGCGTTCATGTGTGTAATAGACACCATTAGGAACGAACTAACATTGCTTTTATATTAAGGCAGTAGTTTTTCATATAGCGAGAAAGCGATAAGCAATTATTTCTTTTAAAGCTTGAAGAAATTGTCAAATGAGGAGTGATTTTTTGAACAGAACTTTCTGTAACGCATTTCTCAGAATATAACCCCAATCAATAGTAAAACTATATTTATTTGTATTTATATGTAACTATATTTATATGTAAAGGGAAATAAGTTCTTTTGGAGAAGAAAGCACTGCTTGGTGTCAATTTTCAATTATTGTAATAATAATAATACTGACTGACTGACTACTGAGACTGCCTCGTTGGTCTGTTGGCAAAGCGCATCGCTTTGTGATCACGAGGTCCTGGGTTCAAATCCTAGGTCGGACAAATGTAGTTTTTCTAACGAAAAATTCCCAGTATGAGTCCGGAGTCTGGAATTGTGCCCGATATATGGCAATAGACTCGCCTCCTATTACATGGGACCTAACATCGTCGGCTAAACATGGGTGTACTCAGTACACCTCTGCCACCCCCTCTGGGGAATATAGGCCTGACGGTGAAGAAGAAGAAATAATAATAGTGCTCTCAGCAGGTGACTTGCATAATATTAACTTCTCGCAAAGGGCCTGTACGTGTTGAACCTATGCCCCCATGCAAGCCTTTCAAAGGTCCGGGTAAAGCCCATGAATCTCAGCGAGATACATATAATAATAATAAAATATTTACTTCAACCAGATTATTTCATACATTCAGTATAATGGAGCGACAATGGACAACACCAATGGTGTATTATTACGATTAAAAAGCCCATTTAAAATATTAAACGGTCCTGATAAAAAAAGATTAAACTTGTATTTTTTCCAAAATAGGAAATAGGTCCTGTTTGTAAACAGGACCCACTGTCCTAATATTGAAAGCTCGGTTTTGACAATTTTTCATGAATCAAGTATGTTTAGTAAAACACTTAAGAATGCAATCAGACTGGACTGGCTCGAGGTACAATATCAAAAATTCGCTGTCTCAATGAGCTAGAACATCTCATAAACGCTGTTTATAATCATTATAATCGAACCATACCTGCCATGACATTCCGTACTTATCAATTTTGCTCTTTCCGCATCCAAACCTTTTCAGCTACTTTTCCAGGTCAACAATGTCCAGTGCGGGTTATCTTTCTTCGATTATAATGACCAATGCGAAGTCTTCATTCAAACATTCTTTTGTCTATAAAGTAAAATCTTTAATGTTTATGTCCTGGCCATATTCACTTTCTCTCCTGCTATCACGATTATCAAGAAATCGCTCATCGCTTATACGTCGGAAGACTGCCTAAGTTAGTGAATCAGCCGTTTTACTTAAATTCTTCTTCCAAACAAATTTCACATTCGTGTACCGCATCATCTTTACTCCTATTACACGCTTAAATCCCGCATTCCGCATTACGAACGCAGTTGTTGGTAGTAATAAATTTAGATGTAATTTTGTACATATATATGTCTTGAAAGACTTTTCTTGAATTATAGAGGAGCCCTGATATTATAAAATTAATAGTACTTCATAGAAATTACTCCTGAACGGTCAGGAAAAAAAAGAACGTGACTTTTTAAGAGTCTTACACCCGTTCGGAGTGCTATACCAATGGATGTGAAGGCAAGAAACTGTCCGGTCAAAATGAGAGGTTAATCAAGCCATCATTGTAACAAAAATAGCTTAGTGAGAAGAAGCGAGATTGTTTAAGATTTTTTTACATAATATCTAATGAGGTTGACATGCGATATTTATCTATGTTATTAGAGCGAAGGATAGCTAAAAGAATGTCAAAATTAGATGCCATACTAAAATCCAACAATGTGAGCACAGTAAGTTTACCATTTTCCATATAAAAGCGGATGGCATCAGTGATTTTAAAAAGCGTACTTACTGTACTATGTCCAGGACGGAAACCAGATTGGAATAGATTAAGGAGAATGGGATATCATAGGATTATCTGAAGTCCGAAGAGAGGGTGAGGACTCGATAACACTTAAATCCGGTAACTTGCTCTATTTCCGATAGGGCGACCAGCAGTCCCAGAGTGGTGTCGGGTTTATAGTCCACAGGTCTCTCGTGAACAACGTTGTCAAGATCGAGAGTGACTGAAAGGTATTCACTGAAAATTATACAGGTATACGCACCGACTTCGACACACTCCGACGATGAGGTAGAGGCTATGTATGAGGATATATCTAAAGCCATACATACCTCTAAAACTCACTACACCGTTGTCATGGGGGACTTTAACGCGAAACTGGGCAGACGAGGCGACGATGAGCTGAGAGTGGGAACCTTTGGTTCTGGACAACGGAATCCCCGGGGCCAAATGCTGGCTGACTTCATAGAGAAGGGGGGACTCTTTATGATGAACTCCTTTGTCCAGAAGCGGAAACACCGTAAATGGGCCTGGGTGAGCCCCGATGGTGTTACATGAAACGAGATAGACTTCATCATGTCGACGAGGCGGCACATATTCAATGATGTATCTGTGATCAACGCAGTTAAAACTGGAAGTGATCACCGACTAGTAAGAGGCACATTGAATATCGGCTTCAAGCTTGAAAGGTCTAGACTGATGAAGTCTACACTCCGTCCAGCACCTGTCCAGATTCAGGAGCCCGATAGCTTTCAGCTCGAACTGCAGAATCGCTTCGAAGGTCTAGGTGAGTGCATAAACGTGGACGATTATAACAGCAGGGTAGTGGAAACTGTCCATACGGTCGGGCTCAAGTTCTTTAAAACCCACCGTACAAAAAGAACCAAAAAGCTCTCAGGCGTTACCCTCAAGCTTATGGAGGAAAGACGCAGGATGATCTTGCAGTCTCCAGAAGAAGTTTCCGAATGCCAGCGGCTCAATAGGCAGATTTCTAAGTCTCTGACTCGCGATGTACGCGAGTATAATACTGAAAAAATAAGAGAGACTATCGAGCGCAACAAAGGCCCTAAAGTGTTTGCAAGGGATCTGTCTATCGGACAGAGCCGGTTGAGTAAGCTGAAGACCGGAGACGGCAGGATTGTATCCTCTACACCGGAACTCTTGAGGGAAGTCGAGAAGTTCTACGGCCAGCTATACACATCAGTACAACCACCTGTCTGCAATCTGGCCATAGACCCAAGAGCCAAATTGACCCGACACTATACCGAAGACGTCCCGGACATCAGTCTGTGCGAGATTAGTATGGCTCTCAAACAGCTCAAGAACAACAAGGCGCCAGGCGATGACGGTATAACAGCCGAGCTTCTCAAGGCTAGTGGAAAGCCGATATTGAGGGCTCTCCAGAAACTATTCAACACCGTCATCCTCGAGGGCAAAACGCCACAGTCATGGCGCGGAAGTGTGGTGGTTCTCTTCTTCAAAAAAGGTGATAAAACCCTCTTGAAGAATTATAGACCCATCTCACTTCTGAGCCACGTATATAAACTGTTTTCGAGAGTCATCACGACTTGGGCTGTACTACAGTCTCTCCAGCGGTGCCAAGTTGACTACCGGTATATCGAGGTGCTGAAGAGTTTGTACGAAAACGCTACTATGTCAGTCCGCCTTCAGGACCAGAGTTCGAAACCTATTCAACTGCAGCGTGGTGTGAGATAGGGAGACGTTATATCCCCGAAACTGTTCTCCGCCGCGCTGGAAGATGTCTTCAAGCTTCTGGACTGGAGAGGACTAGGTATCAACATCAACGGCGAGTACATCTCTCACCTTTGATTTGCCGATGATATCGTGCTCATGGCGGATACCCTGGAAGACCTCAGTACCATGCTCCACGACCTCAGTAGAGTTTCTCAACAAGTAGGTCTTAAAATAAACATGGACAAGACGAAGATCATGCCAAACGTCCATGTAGTACCAACTTCTATAAAGGTTGGAGACTCTACGCTCGAAGTTGTTGACGATTATTTATACCTGGGACAAAGAATCCAATTAGGTAGGTCCAACTTCGAGAAAGAGGTCAATCGTCGAATCCAGCTCGTTTGGGCGGCGTTCGGGGAGCTACGTAACATCTTCTCGTTCAAAATTCCGCAGTGTCTCAAGACAAAAGTCTTTGACCAGTGTGTGTTGCCAGTGATGACTTACGGCACTGAGACATGGTCGCTTACGATGGGCCTCATAAGAAAGCTCAAGGTCACCCAAAGGGCGATGGAGAGAGCTATGCTCGGAGTTACCCTGCGGGATCGAATCAGAAACGAGGAGATCCGCAGGAGGACGAAAGTCACTGACATAGCACTCAGAATTGCTAAACTTAAGTGGCAGTGGGCGGGGCACATCGCTCGTAGAACTGACGGCCGTTGGGGCAGAAAGGTTCTCGAATGGCGAACACGTACCGGAAGACGTGGAGTGGGTAGGCCCCCTACAAGATGGACCGATGACCTGGTGAAGGTCGCGGGTGGAAGTTGGATGCGTACAGCACAAAGCCGGTCGTTGTGGCGGTCTTTAGGGGAGGCCTTTGTCCTGCAGTGGACGTCTTTCGGCTGAAGAAGAAGGAGAATACGAGAGGAAATAAAATTGTTGATCTAATTATGAATAAGGCGCTCAAAGACTTAAAGAAAAGGAAGAATGGATATCGAACGGTAGTCGGAAAAAAAACTTGGGATTTGGTTTCTTAGGTAAAAGAATAATTTGAGCATCCTTCCAAATAGAAGGAAGTATGCCTTTTGTGGTATAATTATTAAAAGGGTACAGAGGACGGGAAGGATAATGTCGATTATTGGCACTATCATATTATGGCGTATACCATCGCCGCCAACGGCATTGAAGGAGATTGATAATACGCTCTTTTTAACATCACAATCGGTAACATGATTGAAAACAAAATAAGAATAGTCAGGAGTTAGTAATAAAGCACAATGCCCCACAACTCAATAAATGTGATAAACAGTGTCTTCACTTGCGTAATGTCGTTTTTCCGTGTTAAATAACGCATTAAAACGCAGATAGCGCAGTATAGCATTATCCTCCTACTATACCAGCGTTAACGTAAGTGGTAAAGTCTACGTTTTACATGAGTCATTAACAAATAACGCGTTAAATGAGTAACTACATTATTACCTCCACCCGGGTTTTCGCTTAATCCTAACGTCACTGCCACAGCTATCGCACTAAATATTGGCTACTTATACGTAATGTTATAGATAGCGCGGTAACTAACGCATTACTGCGCAAGTGGAGTAGGCATTATGGTGTAATATCGCTGGATAAATGAAAAAGCGACACAACGCATTAATATGACTATTTGAATTAACACTTTTATTTCAAAAGCTCAAAAGCTTATATATATCGTCACGTTCTCGATAACGTTATAATACAGCTAAGCACAAATAATTAGAACATTATTGTAACGTTTAGTTTGTGTGTGGGTGTGTGTGTAAGTGTGTGTGTTGCTGTTGGCCGCGGGGCCTTTACAGCTTCATCGGACAAGAGGGCGAGCGTGCTACCAATACTCGCGTGCGACAAGTGTGCTCGAGTCAGAAGGGCAAGGAAGCAACTAACTCAAGGGCACCTCATGGAGGAACGGCCTCGGCTTGGGCAGTCACTATGGGGGAAGGCATACTCGTATACTAGGTGACTCGCCGTGGTGCTCTGCACCGGCCAGCGGGCAAGGGATTTTTCGACCTCGCCGGCGAGGTCGGTGTCTGATCCTGTGTGTGGTATCTATATTCGAAAGAAGGGAAATAAGGGCTCGCGAGGGTCGGTGAGAATATGACGCGGGCGGAGGTAGGGGCTGATAGGAGGGTGATCAGGTGCGTAGTCAGCGGCGGCTACGATTAGGGAGTTCAGATGGTTGAACGCGTTCCTGAAGTAGCGGGTTATCGCCAAGTTGTAACGTTTTCGAGAAAGCCTGCTGTCATATTTTACTTTCATTATTAGTAAATTTGTAGTGAAAAAGGATGACAGAAATATTAACTCGAAGTAAGTACATTAACGTAAGTTTTATGTTTCGCTAACGTCCGTCTGTTCGTGCTAATCCCCCTGTTAAAATTGGCAGCATGATTATCTTGCTAACAATTTATATATACAAGGTGTATCGGTAATAAGGCAAGACCTCAGTCACCCCGATTAGATAATTGGTAGGTAGGCAGAGAGTACAAAGTCCCAACAGATTATTTATAAGCTCTCTCTCTCTCTTACTCCTCCCACTCTCAGACAACAATAACAAAAGCAGTTTAGAACCACATAATATTGGTTATTCATTAGAAGTGTTTGCGCCTTATTCGCCAACGCTAATAACTTACAATACACACAATTAACCCACAAAGTTTCAAACAATAAGATGAAGCTGATTTGAGTTACTTGCGGCGGCAGATTTCTTACACTTATATTTTTTGACTTATTATAAATATAAGTACACGAGAACTATACTAATTGTCTAAATATCAGCCTATCACGAACAGATTAATGGTCTCCTTTATTTTCTTTACCGCTTAAATTATTCAAAATGATTCTCTTATAAAATCTTTAAAATCTTAATTCTAATGCTAACCTATGAATCGTTGACTTTCTTCTGTTAAATATTAATATGTATTACTAATTAGTGAAAACTTGATTGGATTATGAATACTTTAATAGTTATAGTGACAGTTTGTTATGTATATTCAAGAATCTTCATGCTTTTGAATACACGAAAAGCCGTTCCTCCCGGCTGCCAGTTAATGTGGTAGTCGTTAAGCGAAGCGGCCATGATAAGTTCGGGGGACAATAGCGGGCGTTAACCTGCCTCCGTCAATCTACACTAGGTCTGCATGATGGAATATGACAAAGAGGAATAACAATAAGAATTTTATTTACCAAAAAATTAGCTCCGTTTAAATCCTAAAAAACTAAAGATTAGATAAAAGACACATGAAAAACTAGGATTTCTGGTAACAAATGTAATCAAAGGTTTTTTTTTTTTAAACAAGATAACCACTGCTTTATTTTAATAAAAAAAGCGTTAAAATTAGTGCACAATAAAAGTGAAAAGAGAGATTTATACAATTTAATAGTGTGGGTAAAGATATTAAATAACAAAATTGACAATCAAAGTGAAAGCGAAATAAAAAAATAATTTTAATTTAAACACAAGCTTTTATATATACAATTAAAAGAATATAGGTCATACTCCACCACGCGGATCAAATGCACAAGGTTTTCAACTCGGCGTTTATATTATATGCACATTTATAGCCATTTGCTATTGGAACTTATCAAGCGACCCACAAGGGTGCCGACTCGGCGTGGGTTACTCGCAATGATGGATGGAAATACCACAAATAATCATCTATCTCAGAAAAACCGAATCTAAAGCTTCGAATACAGAGGTATTGTAGAGCTTTGAGTGACCAAAATTTACTAATTACGCTAACGAATACAGAAAATTATATAAAAAGTCTGCAGACTTAACGTATCTTGACGCGAAGTTAATTGATGAGAGTCCATTAATTATAGAAATAAGTCTGTCCAAATATGATGGTACCGACATTAGCAAAATTCACTGAGCTGAAGTGTGTTTTTAAATTCGGAGATTAACAACATAGACGATTATGAAGGTGTCATTCATTCTCTTTGAGTTTTTTTTTATCTAGTAAATATCAAAAATATATAATGAAATTTGTTTTCAAAATGAATATGGTTTCTTTGTGTGGATTGAATAAATCTGATAGTGGTTTTTATATCTTGATGCAGAATTACTTTGTACTAAAATAAACCACAGCCATTGTGTTTAGCTATGAATGGTGTAAAAATGTAATAATTTTGACGATAATGAACGAATCAAAAGCAACGAAAACAACTTATAAACAGCTTTTTTTATGGTAATGCAAATATAATAGTATAATAAATACATAAGCGCAATTAATTAAAAAAACAGTCCTAAACTATTTGAGGTATATAGGTTAATTTTTGATACGCACCTGTATATCATAGGATATCAACAATTAACTGTCACTTGCTTTGACGGTGAAGGAAAACATTGTGAGGAAACTTGCATGCCCTAAGAGTTTCTCGAAGGTGTGTGAAGTTCGCCAACCCGCACTTGGCCAGCGTGGTGGACCATGGCCTAAAACCCTCTCAGTTTGAGAGGAGGCCCGTATCCAACAGTGGGACAGTTTTTTAACAGGGCTAATATTATAATCTAGGCTTATGCTATTTTAGGTCTATTTTGGACACGAAATAAATAGTATCAGAAGCCCCTTAACAGAGTATGTGTTGAGGGGCTACCGCGATAAATACAGTAACTTACAGAATATACACGTTCATTTCACGAAGTTATCATAACGTGCCGCGTTGGCCAAAGCGAATTAGGATTAAGGTACAATTTCTAAAGAAGGCAGAAAAGGAAACATGTGTCATTTATTTCCCAAACTATTCATTAGGTAAATAATTAATCGAGAATCGAAGGAAAAGGCCAAATGGGCTACGTAAATCAACCTCACCCTGAACAGAAAAATTGGCTTCCATCCCCATTCCTTCGCACGACCTATGAGTCAGAACCACCCAAATATATCTTAATATTCGCAGACCTTGATTCACGGATATTGAAACGGTCCACATAAATTTCCATGGCTGGATGCCGCTTCGGATTGAGATTTGCATGACATAGCTAAAGATTTATTCCTAGCTATCTTTTTGGTTATTGCATAGAAAAACTCTGTGATTGATTTTGTAAAATATCTATTTGTAAGAATCCTTTCTCTCTATCCTACGATTACCACTTTTTGACCACAATTTTAGCATGACGTAATGGAATCTTACAACTATATTTTCAATACCTTTGTTCAATGAACTTGGTACTCGTGTCAAGGACCAATGAAAATAAAATAATTTTATAACGTGTTGGTCTAATATCCTGACCAAGATCACCAGGATGTATCTGTCTGTCTGTCTTTCCGGTTCAAATCTTGTGATTCTTTTTTCAAGCACTTGCGGGATTGAGCTGTAATTTGGCATACGTATGTCAGTTCGGTGACGGTGCAATATGGCACCATGGAGCTGGTCTGATAATGGAGTTGGAAGGTGGCCATAGAAAGATTAAAAAGAAAAATAAAAGTGTTTAGATTTGTTATATTGGTATTAACAAGTATTATGCACCCCGATGGTGTACAGGGTCTGATAATGGAGCCGGAAGGAGGCCATAGGAACTCCTGAACTAAGCAATAGAACCTAGTTTTTCCTATAAAAGCTTTTGTTTAAATTAAAATTATTTTTTTATTTCGCTTTCACTCTGATTGTCAATTTTGTTATTTAATACACACACTATTAAATTGTATTAATCTTTTTTTTCACTTTTATTGTGAAATAATTTTTACTTTTTTTTATTAAAATAAAGTAGTGGTTATCTTGCTAAGAAAAAACCTTTGCTTACATTTGTTACCAGAACTACTAGTTTCTCATGTGCCTTTTATCTAATATTTGTTTTTTTAGGATTTACATCTGTCTAATCCATTATGCAGACCCAGTGTAGATTGATAGAGGCAGGTTTACGCCCGCTATTGTCCCCCGAACTTATCATGGCCGATTCGCTTTACGACTACCACATTAACTGGCAGCCGGGAGGAACGGCTTTTCGTGTATTCAAAAGCATGAAGATTCTCGGATATACAGAACCAACTGTCACTATAACTATTAAAGTGTTCATAATTCAATCAAGTTTCCACTAATTATTAATACATATTAATATTTAACAGAACAAAGTCAACGATTCATAGGTTAGCATTAGAATTAAGATTTTAAAGATTTTATAAGAGAATCATTTTGAATAATGTAAGCGGTAAAGAAAATAAAAGAGACCATTAATTTGTTCGTGATAGGCTGATATTTAGATAATTAGTATAGTTCTCGTGGACTCATATTTATAATAAGTCAAAAAATATAAGTGTAAGAAATCTGCCGCCGCAAGTAACTCAAATCAGCTTCATCTTATTGTTTGAAACTTAGTGGGTTAATTGTGTGTATTGTAACTTATTAGCGTTGACGAATAAGGCGCAAACACTTCTAATGAATAACCAATATTATGTGGTTCTAAACTGCTTTTGTTATTGTTGTCTGAGAGTGGGAGGAGTAAGAGAGAGAGAGAGAGCTTAAAAATAATCTGTTGGGACTTTGTATCCTCTGCCTACCTACCAATTATCTAGTCGGGGTGACTGAGGTCTTGCCTTATTACCGATACACCTTGTATATAAAAATTGTTAGCAAGATAATCATGCTGCCAATTTTAACAGGGGATTAGCACGAACAGACGGACGTTAGCGAAACATAAATCTTACGTTAATGTACTTACTTCGAGTTAATATTTCTGTCATCCTTTTTCACTACAAATTTACTAATAATGAAAGTAAAATATGACAGCACGCTTTTTCAAAAACGTTTCAACTTGGCAATAACCCGCTACTTCAGGAACGCGTTCAACCATCTGAACTCCCTAATCGTAGCCGCCGCTGACTACGCACCTGATTACGCTCCTACGAGGCATGCCTTTTAAGTTTTGTCATTTGAAGAAAAAAACACAACTAGAACCTTATAGTACTTTTTATTGTTTTTCAAAGTATTCACCACGTAGCTTAATACACTTTTCCGTTCGCTCAAGCCAGTTATTATAACATTTATTCCACTCTATAGTGGGGGTGTTCAAAATGGCTGACTTGAAAACGTCGACTGCTTCTTCACCGGACTGGAACCTTTGACCACGAAGACTTTTCATAATTTTAGGAAATGTAAAGAAATCGTGAGGGCTTAGGTCAGGACTGTATGGAGGATGTTCAAGAATTTCTACTTTTTCCTGCTTCAAATACTCAATCGTTTGACGAGCGCTGTGCGAGCTTGCGTTGTCGTGGTGCAGGATGATGCGTCGGGGTTCGGCGTTCGGCGATGACTTGTGGTAAACAAACTGTGGTATACCACTCTGCGTTAACCGTTCTACGATCTTTTTCCGCCGGGTTTTCCAACGAACGTGGCCACCATCTTCTTTGAAGTGCTTCGAGAACGAACAACTTTAGTCGGCTTTGGCTCGTCTTGAAAGACCCAGATTGTAGATTGTTGTTTGGAATCAGGATCGTGGGCATAGATCCAAGATTCGTCACCACGGATGATGTTGTAGACGTGATTTGACTCTCCTCGGTTAAACCTTTGCAGAGTTTTCTTACACCATCTGACGCGGGCCGCCTTGTGATCGTCGGAAAGCAGATACGGTATCCAACGGCAAACTAGCTTTCTCACACCAAGCGCTTCATGCAAGATCTTCTGAATGGTTGTACCTGAGATGCCTAATAGAGCCTCTATCTCTCGATATGTCACATGACGATCTTCGAGAATTAGTTATCTCACAGCAATGATGTTATCTTCAGTGAAGGCGGATTTTGGGCGTCCTTCGCGAGATTTGTCACTTACACTAGTATGTCCACGCTGGAATTCTAAATACCAGCGTTCGACAGTCCGCAGACATGGGGCTTCATCACTGAACACAGATGTTAGCTCTTCAAAACACTGAAGCCGTGTCAGGCCTCTTCTAAAGTTGTAGAAAAATATTGCACGAACATTTTCCTTAGAAAGATTTATTTTCATACGTAACCTGACAGATTCCAATCGACGCTGTGACTAAACAATAGCATTAATCCTAATACTTTCAACTATTTTGAGATTCAAAATTTAAACACATTCGAATATAGAACAGTTCCAAATTCAAAATCCCTTGCCCTCTGGCCGGTGCAGAGCACCACGGCGAGTCACCTAGTATACGAGTATGCCTTCCCCATAGCGACTGCCCAAGCCGAGGCTTGGCTACATGAGCTTGAGTTAGTTGTTTCCTTGCCCTTCTGACTCGAGCGCACTTGTCGCACGCGAGCATTGGTAGCACACTCGCCCTCTTGTCCGATGAAGCTGTAAAGGCCCCGCGGCCAACAGCAACACACACACACACCCACACACAAAGTAAACGTTACAATAACGTTCTAATTACTTGTGCTTAGCTGTTATCGAGAACGTGTGCTATCACTTTAATTTTAATTTACCAAATCTGAAGTATTAAGAGATACCTATTCTTGCTTAGTCGAATGATATAAATGTACCTAACATCATGATCCAGTCACATTTTAGTACTTTGTCACAGTAACATCATGTTTATAAAGGCAGAAAACGCTTACATAATATTGCTCAAGGGTGTACATATTACACGAAATCACTTGCAAATACAACACGTTCAATTTTAATATTACACAATTTACTTATCATATTTAACTTTTCAGCTCGGTTAAGCTATACAAGTCAATATAAAATATATTTTAGTTTTTATTAAATAGACTCTAGAGTAGAAATTTGTATAATCGTTATCGACAAACATTGAAATCAGATACAGTTGAGTGTTTGCTAACAAGGCAGCTTTTTTTTTCAACGTTATTTTCTTTCAATAATGTTATAAAACATGGTATAATGTCGTAAATGGGGTGATACTCCGCCATATCAAAGGGATATTATGAGTTTATCATTTCCGGTATTCGGCCTTTGAGCTTCTCTGACCTGCCTGGGCGTTTGATATAATGTGTGTGTTGATATATTATTTTATCCTTTCCAAACAGAAAGATAAAATACAATACGGTTGTTTTTTTTCGTTGATCGGTTTTAGGGGTATGTTCATTATATTCGGGAGGTTTCTATGGGAATGGAAAGCAGGAGTAAGTATTTTTAACATCGTTTCTAAATTTTTGTGAAGAGAATCTCTGAATAATTAAACATATTCCAGCACACCCACATTCACCACATTGCTTTAAGTTGATGAATAATTCAGTACTATAAGATATTTTCTGTAGCTAAGACCAACTTTCAGTCGTAAGATATTTTAGTTCACAACGTTCTTAAAATTATTTCTTAATATAATATAGAAAAAAAATTAGAAATGTAAAAATGCCTTGAAATTGTTGACTATGAATAGGTAATAAAACAGTTTTTTAGTGTAGACCGCGTTCCGAACCCGTGGTAGATTAGTAAGTTAAATAATAAATGTAAATATGACAATTTGTAAACACCCCCACAGGTTTTATCCAAAATAAAGGATTTGAGTTTGAGAAATTTTTAATACACACTCTAACATTATGATGTGACCTTATGAAATGGCATAATTGACGTTTAATTAACAAAAAATAGTATCTAGATGTTCTACGGAACGTGTTAACAAATCATCAAAAAATGGCGATTCTTTTCTATACTATAGAGTTAACCAAAATGAATTATACAGTAATAAAGTTATAAATGGCTTTCTTACATTTAAACGTATCAAAGACATAGTTATACAGCCTATGCTATATCGCCGGTGGATAGGTATAGGACTTCGCTCATTAATCAAAGTAAGAGAAAATAATAAAAACTTACTCGGATTTGGTTTATAATGACTGAGGTTTAAAGCAGAAGGGGAGGCAAGCTTGTGGAGACTTATATTATCATCACGCCAGATCCCTTGCGGGGTAAGCAGAGAGTACAGAGTTCCAACAGGTTCTTTCCTTACATACCTCTCTGGCTTTCTCCACCTCATAGCTCGTCTTATACACGCTCGCCGGTTACGGAGACTCTTGACTTGTCCTTCAGATAAAACTCGGTCTATTTGGTCTTGATAAGATACGCATTAAATTTATTAAATTATATCACTTTGCTTAAGGACCATGACATCAAGTGGTACCCATGCTAATATCCAAAGCATGGAAATTCGTGATACCCAGCACGAAAAGCACCGATCGTAGCAAACGCTCCTTAATTGTGGTCATCGGTCAATTCACCATGCATCTACAGCATTAAAAGCGTCTTTTTAATATAACATAGTTGGTAATACATACTATGTTACAATAAAAAGACGCTCATGCTAACAAAATATTACATCACACTGAAGTGCCCCCTTTCGTTGCAATTTCTGTAAGTTTATAACTTAGAACTAATCTGGATGTAGTTTATTGTCGATTATACGTAGCATGGCTTCGAAATCGATACAGGAGGTCTTATTAATTCACACCACAGGGGCTAAATTGTTTCCATTAACTTGGTCTGACTACATTCTATTTTGTTGAGGAGTATCACGTTCATGTAAAATATAGTAAACTGTATTTTCTGCCTACACTAATAATTATGGAAGGCGATAATAGGTCTTTTGACGTAGAATAATATTTAAATTAAATGCTAATGCTTTTTAAATTAAACACTATCATGCCTGTATTCCCGAAGCTGAGGCAGGTTAAGAATTAATGTAATAAGGGACATGGAAAAGTACCTATCCCGGACCAACATCGGACTGCAGTCCCATCCAGAATTTGAATCCAAGACCATCAGCCATGATGAGTCAAGAGGGCTAGACCAATAGGTACCAATAGGTAATATGACGTATATGGTTAATATAACAATGTCCCATTACATGCAACCGAATAAGATCTTAATGTTAAATGCCTATCCAGCACTAAGACCCCCAGTCTACAACCGGCCTTTAACATACCTACACATATTTATACTACGAACATTTCTTTGACGACCTCTTTGGGACTTTGACTGGATTTATTGTACGTACGATTTTATTCGATCTCTTTGTAAAAGGGTTTCAGATGCTTATGGTAAGTTATCCAATTTCAATATGTGCAACTTCTTTCGAAAGTTTTCCGAGGGATTTTTCCCGCAGTCTTTGAGGACAAATAAAATATTGGGAGGCCATTTTTTTACTGGCAAAAAGTCAAATAAAATAGTAACTGGACTGCGGGGGAAAAGGAAAAATTGGGTATACTCGTGAATTTTATTATTTACTGGCATTCCTTCGCCAGTTAAAGTTGCAAAAGGTAAAGGTTTGTGCAAAAGGTCAGTGGTTAAGAGCTTAAGTCGCTCCGCCCACTGTGTCTAATAGTCGCGGGTTCGATTCCCGCACGGAACAAATCTTTGTGTGATCCACAATTATTTGTTTCGGTCTGGGTATTTGTGTGTGTGAACTTTCATGTTTGTAAACGCACCCACGACACAGGAATAAATGCTAGTGTGGGGCTACGTTTTTTAAAAAAGAAAAAATGAAAGAAAAGAAAGAATTAAACAGCTGAGGCTAAAAGTTACAAATAATGTGTTGTTTATCGTTATCGAGAAATAAGTACCGCTTTTCTTTATTCACTAAACCAATGACGTGACAATGATAGCTAATCAATATCTTGTCTCTCTAATGCTACAAGTTTTTGGTAACGTTACCGTGTGATAACGTTTCTAAAAACACAGGCATGCCTACATTTGCCACGCGATGGCAAAAGTGTACATGTGTATTCACCGATAATGTTTAGTTGCCAATGCGTATATTGCTACTATACCGGGCACTATTTCAGACTCCAAACTGCTCCTTTTTTTTCATATTTGTCCCGCTAGTGAATGGTTAGCTTAATCGCGTTATTTAAAGCCGCATTCGGCTTCGAATTGCGGCTGATTTTCGTACCATAGTAAAATCCCAAAAACACATTTTTCTACTTAAGAATCGAAACCGAGACTTCATAACTGCCAATTTAACCTAAAAATGTCAGTTAAACTCCAAAAGTTAGGGGGTTGCGGAAAAAGAAGGTAATTTTGAACCCTTTGGAAACACTATTTGGATTCTTTAAAAGGTTTTTTTTATTCATATATTTTATATAAATTTTACGTAATAAGCAGGACTGAGTAAACTTACACCGTGCGTAGTAAAATCCTAACTGGTTTGTGCCTTATGTACACATACCGTTTCACCCACGCCTTTACACACGAAGCCCCATAAATATACCAACATATAACTTATAGCAACAGGACACGGTCAACTATTCCCTACAAAATGGGGCGACCACACTATGAATGAATTTACGGGAGACAACGGAATTCAATTTATCGAAAAATGGTTTTTGCGAGGCACCCACGAGAGCAGTTTCCGAATAAAAATAATGAACAAGCGCGCTGATGGAATGCTGCGGTTGATGTTATTTATGATATTGATTATTTTTCAACGAAGTGGTACTAGTAATAAAATTTAAACTCGCTTAGAAAAGTGCTGTAGTGATTTAAAACCATGCGCAATGAAAGCGTCTTTACAGCCAGTAGCCACGTTCACTAAGCATTGTTTGTCGTTCTTATTTATTTAAACACTACCATTATTCGGGGCCTGCTAATATTTTTAAGTTAGTATCTTTTTAAGTTATCAATTGAATTTTTTACATTACTATTAATATTTAGCTGGCCGATGGCTAGCCATCGGCCAGCTAAATATTACCCTCGTAAAATCCTTAACTGTTTTGCCTACCGAAATAGCAACCTGTGGGCTTTATCTTCTTAAAAATGGGAAACAGATTTTACAAATTTCTTTTTACCACTATTTTAATGAAGAAAGCTCTCCCGGTTTCATTAAAAAGGAAACTCATGAACATGTGCATTCTCCCCACCCTCACTTAGGAAGCACAGACTTGGTCATTAACTGATCATCAAAGGTCAGCCTTTGGGGTTTCCCAACGAGTAATGGAGCGTATCTTTCTTGGCTTCACTAGCTTACAGATTGTGTCAAAAACTCGGTTCTGCGCTCCAAAACACTAGTCACTGACGTAGGCCACTCAGCTGCAAGACTGAAATGGAACTTGGCCGGACACATCTGTCGCATGTCGGATGTTTTGAGTTAAAACAAGCATACAGTGGGTTTCACCAGGCGAAAAACGACAGCGTAGCAGATCCAGAAGGAGGTGGGGCGACGAGGTATACTTCTATGATAAGGACAGGCATCAGCTTGCAGTGGACCGGGACAGGTGGTAGAAGGGAGGGGAGGGTTTCTTCTTGCAGTGGGACGGTATAGGCTTAAAATAATAATAATAATTTTACCACCTCCTACCTCACGAGGGATTTGGCGTGATGATATAAATAGAAAGAAAAGAATCACTGCAGCCAAAGTCACTCAAGGTATTAACTAGAGTCCATTTTAGGACTGTCATTCTTATCTCCTGCAGCTGTAAAATCCACGAATGTAATATTCTGTTATCTTCATTTTTATCAAAGTCGAACTACTTACAGAAGTCTGTGACTTGATAAAAAAAACTGTATAAAAACAAGCTACAAGATTATTAATGTAATAATGTCTATCTCATTTATCTGAATCATAAACTATAACGTCTATTAAGCCAGTTAATACACATACAAATACTCTCAGAGGGACGAGAACAAAGGATTACATACAATATGGTAAGGAATATGAATCGAATAAGGTTGCCCGTTTTTGGCACGGTACGGAAAAAGACCAGACGTATGTCTGGTACAAACCGTCAATCAATGTCACCCCGGTCGGTGTATTTTTAGCAAAGTGTGTCACAACACTATTCCATCTTGTTTGTTTTAAAAATGTATGCTGCCACTTTAATAGTATTGTTAGGTTTTCTTTCTGAATGTAATAAAGGTTTGGTCAAATAGCCGACGGAGCGCGACGGGAGCGTGACGGCTTCGTGACGTTTGCGTCACGCGAGCGTGGCTGCGCTGTGTGGCGTCTCCTGTACATTTCAGTACATTAAAACTCCCCAAGCCGCGCCACCGTCGCGCTCCTATCGCACTGTGTCGGATATGTGGCGAAACCTTAAGGAAACTGTTATATTTTGTAGATTTCAGTTAGTTTGTCTCAATAGCCATTGGCGAGACTGGCGATCATAAAGAAGGTGGGTCGAAGAGTGTTATTGGAAGCTTGAAAGAAAATCTTAGTAACAATCCGGAGCCTGGATTTGTGCCCGGCATAAAAGCAATAGACTCGCGCTGTTCAGGTCATCGGCGATATATGGGTGTATATAGTAGACCTCCGCCCCTCCATTTGGGGAATATAGGTGTGACAGATGGATAAAGCGTGATGATCTTTTGGTTGATATAATAGGTACACAGTTATAATAAGCATAATCAAAAGCTCTCCACACTATTTTTGTTTTATTTTTAAACGTAGCCCCGCACTACGAGTTATTCCTGTTTCGTACGTGCGTTTACAAACATCAAAATTCACACACACAAATTCCCAGACCGAAACAAATAATTGTGGGTCACACAAAGATTTGTCCCGTGCGGGAATCGAACCCGCAACTATTAGACACATTAGGCGGAGCGGCTTAAGCTCTTAACCACTGCGCTAAATCGTCCGTCAAATTAGCCACAACAGTTGCATTGTAGAAGAACCTGTTGGAACTATACTCTCTGCCTATCCCACTAGGGATCTGTCTTGAGATAGATAGATATATAGATGGTCCAGTTAACTGTTTAGTGGGTCAACCACTGCACTTATTGTCGAAAGTATGAGATTAACTATTCCATATTAAATTAATCTCCATAGAGACACGAAGCCCTTGGTTACAGCGCATCAAATTACCAACCCAAGTTATTATAACTTGTGTATGGTGCGGTTTTTGATGAGCGCTTGGACTTCATATGAGTAGTTGGCGGCCACTAGCGTATACTTTACGAGGTTTGTGCTGCAAATTTAGAATTAACTTTTTTGACGTGGTACAACGGTGCTTGCAGCAATCAACGCTTGGTTGAGTCAGTCTTGAGATGGATAACTGTCCCCTTTCGATATTCTAACGTTTTCGTACTTCGGAAGGCTCACTAAGGCGTTAAGTCCTGCCTGCGACCTAACCCTTAATAAAGTCGTTAGGACACCACCGCGAAAAAAAAACATGTGGATTAGAAATTGAATATTTCGAAATGTGATTTTTGACGGTTATTTTAGAATCTGGTAAAAGGAATACACGATTAAACAAAGCTTTCTCGGTATAAAAAAAACTGAAGTCATCTCTATTGCTTTACATTTTATGATTCCAACGCGAAATGCTTAAGAACTTTTCAATAGAATTGACTTAAAAACATAGCAAATAATTGTACCAAAGTTCTTGTAAAGCATTTTTTTTATATTTTAGTGTAGTATTTTTTATAAAATTTGTTTTGCACATACGTCGCTTATTTCCAAGCACGCGCTCAGTATATCCGTCCCTTATTATTCTTTTTTTAAGTAATTACATCACTGTCACTCTCCCGGTCGAAAGTGGTCGACCGCGGTAGGCTCTTAAGCCAAGTTGGATGCCTAATGGGTGTATAGCATAAATCTAACAGCAGCAGGTGGCCTTGCTTCCACCATCCACACTTGACCTTGACGTAGTTTCGATTTGACTTAGAAAGTTTTTATAATGCTAACGGACAGTAGAACTTAGTGTTAGACATACATATTAATTTGGTATCTTTACCCGTTCCTAAGAAAAAAGAGGCTTTACCCTCGAACATACAAACAGAAAGACGGACAAGAGTCTGATACTATACGGATTCCATTTATACTGATTGAGGTAGGGAAACTTCAAAATACGCTATAACCAGCTGAAGCGATCTGGTTATTCCCAAAAGTATATCACAACTTACACAGTACCACCGTTAGAAACCGCAAACCCTGTTGCTGAGCGTGAGCCTCACCGCCAAACATTTACATCGGCATTGACCTCAAGCCTGAGCTAACAAGCCTTTGATGTCAGAAGTCGTCATACGCACACCAACGGTCGCCTTAATGATGGCACGATAGGCAATTTGCGTTGGCTAAGGTTACTAGAGTCGTGTTTGTTTATAACGGGTTGTTAATTAATTATGCCAATTATGAGACTTAGTTTAGCTTAGTTTAGGCATATGGCGTGATAAAGATAGATTATGTGTAGTTGGCTAATAAAGTAGGTTCGTATGGATATAGAAGCTTATTTTTTTTAGTACGTAAGCTCCGTGGATCTTAAAATTGAACATAAATTTTAAGTTGTGTATCCGTTCCTGAGATAAAATAATCTTTAGCATCTGACATACAGACAGACACACAGATTGAGCTAAGAAACCCACAAAATATGTAATGCCCAGGTAAAGCGATCAGTTTATTTCCAAAAGTATACCCATTAGCTATCTTCAAAAATTAAATATGTTCACAACAAACTGATCCTATAAGAATTCCTTTTTTAATTGAGGTAAAGATATCAAATGGTGAAGTATTTAGATAAAAACGATCAGATTATTTCCATTAGCGATCTTCAATCACTAGATATGCTAATATCGTTCATCAGAAACCTCAAACCCTGCTGCCATGAGCTTCTCCGCCAAACATTTACACCTACATTGACCTCAAGCCTGAGCTAACATAATAACAAGCCTTTGATGTCAAAAGACTTCATACGCACACCGGCAACCGCCTTAATGATGGCACGATAGGCAATTTGCGTGAGCTTAGGTTACTAGTGTTGTGTTTGTTTATAACTGGTTATAATTTGTGTCAATTATAATGTTTAGGTATCTGGCATGATATAGATGTATAATGTTTAGTTGCCTAATATGATTGGTTCACATTGACTTGGAAGCGTAATTTTTTTACACCGCCAAGGAACTGTAGATAGAAGTATTGTTATCTATCTATATCATCACGCCAGATCCCTTGCGGGGTAGGCGGAGTTCCAACAGGTTCTTTCATAGTAGTACATGACAGATATTTTAACTTGATAGATATACTGCTGGCATTGGCTTAGAAGTTTTATCTTTTACACCACCAAGGAAACATTAACTTCACTTATTGACATAAATATCAACTTGTAACCTCCACTCGTTCCTGAAAAAAGAGTCTTAACCATCAGACAGACAGGTAGACAAGAAATAGATAACAAAGCAGGGATCCTTCAAAAGACGCCGTGTCCAGCGAAAGCGATCTGTTTATTCCCAAAAGTATAGACATTAGTTGTCTTAAAAAACTAGATATGTTAGCTACAAACTGATCCTATAAGGATTTTTGCTGAGGTATATAATCCTCAAAAGATGAAGTATCTACCTTCAAACACTAAATGTAGGAAAGACCTTCAAACCCTAGATATAGTAACATCGTTCATTAGAAACCCCATACCCTCCTGCCATGGGCCTCTTCGCCAAACATTTACACCGGCATTGACCTCAAGCCTGAGCTAACATATTAACAAGCCTTTGATGTCAAGAGACATCATACGCACACCATCAACCGCCCTAATAATGTCACGATAGGCAATTTGCGTTGGCTTAGGTTACCAGTGTCGTGTTTGTTTATAACTGGTTGTTAATTAATTGTGCCAATTATAATGTTTAGTTGGATAATAGGGTAGGATAAAGCTCTGATTGTTAAGTTTCTAATATCAGTAGATATGAACATGCGTATGGCAAATACCTGGGCTTAAGGTTACTTGATTTTCGAATAATTTAGAATTAAAATAATTACGACTGTCTCTTTAGTCTAGTGGCACATAGTACGAGAAGTCATCACGTAATCCTGGGTTTGAATTCTTGGTTGGACAAAATGGATTTTCCATCGAAAATTCTCAGTATCAGTCCGGAGTCCGGAATTAAGATTTATATTGTCGGCAAAAATTGGTTGTACACATCACACCTCTGCTATTGAGATTTGCTTGGGGAATACAGGCATGGCATTATTACTTCATTATTTTTCTTAAAATGAATTTAACTAATTCTAGGTGCCAGCACTGCCAGCCCAATGAAACCTATAACTATTTGAATGGGTAGCCAGGTAAAAAATATTTCTTTTGTTTTTCTTTTTAGTTACCCACAGATATATATCTTTTTTCATGCACGGGCTTTACGCGGACATTTAGAAGGCTTCCGCGGGGACAAGGGTCCAAAAGTAGAAAATTAGAGTCCCTTTGATATAATTTAAGGTTACGTAATTTGTTAGTAAGTTAATATTATAATGAGGTATGTCTCTCTCATATACCTGGTATAATAGAACTTTTTGAAAACTCGCACATATCAGTCAAATACGGCACATTTTTTTCCTATCTGTGGTTTGGCTTTTAAATTAATTCAAATGTTAGCACAGTGACGGCAACAACAAAAGTAAAGCAGAAGACCAGCGCTGGTTAACCTTATTTAACAGCTCAGTTGTTGTGTGTGTGTGTGTGTGTGTGTGTGCGTTTGAATGATCTACGATGTTGGCCGCGGGCCTTTACAGCTTCACCGGACAATAGGGTGAGCGTGCAAGCACTACGCTCGAGCCAAAAGGACAAGGAGGCAACTAGCTCAAGGGCGCCTAAAGGAAGAATGGCCTCAGCTTGAACAGTCGCAATGGGGAGGGGGGGGGGGGGGGGGGTCTATATACTAGATGTCTGTTCCTATTTGCTTTGACTAAACACGGCCCGTTACTATAACTTTGTGGATTGATCATATTTTGATACTCCAAGTGACGTACAGCATATCATTACACAATTATTTTACGAAGTTCTCGTAATGCGCCGCGTTTGGTCATAGCGAATAAGGATCCTGAGCTGAGAATTTTTGTTACGCACATGTTATGTATTCACTTTCTTTTCTAAGCTTATGGAAACAGGCAAATTCGCCTCAAATCGCGATGACAATGGAGCCGAAAGGTGGTGTCATCATTATATTTTTTATCTTTTTCTGTAATAAAGTTACTACTGTGCGACAAGGATATTTTGGCGCGTGGATGACATTGATAGGGGGGCCGTTGGTGAGGAATTAGGGTTATCATTCAGTAAAATTCCTACTTCCAGGGAAACATTTTAACAGGTGGGTCCGCACGGTTACTATTTAAAAAAGAACTTGGGTAAATTTTATAGCATACGGCAACTCTGCGACTGTTATGACATATGACAGCGTTATTTCTGATTATGGCCGCGGGCCACTACATCCTTGTATGACTGTAAGCATCTATATCATCGCGCCAGATCTCTTACGTATAGGCAGAGAGTTCCAATAGTTGAGTTCTTAGATTTACGCGAATATTACACATGAAATAAAACTATTTTACGTATTTTATCGCGGCGTAAAATAGCTTTATTTCATGTGTAATATTCGCGTAAATCTAAGAACTCAATACGAGTATGTGAACCAGTACAGACTGGAAATTGCGAATAAAATACGCCGGTTAGAAGATCTCAAGACTAAGCGCGCAAGATTTACAACAACCCTACATTTCTTGAAGAGATGCAGAGACCACAATCTCATTCCTACGTGTGTCAAGATATCCACTAAGAAAGGCATACGAGGAAGCGCTAAGATCCTAAACCAGGCAAGTAAAAAAGTTGTTATGGGCGTTGATTCATCAAACGCGTTCCGATCCGCGATAAAATCCGTAAAATAGTTTTAGTTCCAATAGTATTTCTGTTCTGTTATTACAACCGTCACGGCTATATTCCGTAAGCCGGTGGTAGAGGTGTACTGAGTACACCCACTTTTCACCGACGATGTTAGGTCCCATGTAATAAGGGGCGAAAATATTGCTATATACGTGACACAATTCCAGACTTTCCAGGGAAGTTTTCGTTAGAAAAGCTACATTTGTCCGACCTAGGATTTGAACCCAAGAGCTGGTCACAAAGCGATGCGCTTTGCCACTAGACCAACGAGGCAGTCAACAGATTTGATACGGTGTATTTTTCATTAAACTTTCAATACCAGAACTAATGAGTTCCCATTGTTGTATTTTAGTAATCTGTTTTGCATCTTTCGACACTAAGTTAGCCTTAAAAGCCTCTACTAACAGAAAATTTCATAATAGGTAAAACTACCATTGTATTAGAATCCTTATTGAATCTAAATACAATAAAAATATTATTATAGAGAATAGCGTATAGCGTATTAAACGCTTCTATTCCTCAAAATCTATTCAACGAAACCCTATATATCTCAATAATAAATGTCTAACGTTTACCAGGTGTACATACTTTCACTTACAATTTCTATACGCTACATTAGATCCGCACAAAACCGCAAAAATGCCCATTGTGTAGGAAAAACGTTTGCTGAATTTAGGCACAATATGATTGTCGTCGAAATAACCTTTCATTCCATCTTGGAACAGGTTTCAGAAGGTAAAATTAACAATAAGCCGCAATAAAAAAACTGGTTTATTTATTTCTTATTTAGGAAGTCAAATTCTAAAAGTTTATTGGTAGAGATACCAGATATAGATGACACTGATATCTAACACAAATGTCGAAACTAATTTCGGTGGTGTAGAACTGTAACTCGGTGTCGCGGCCATGTGCACACTTTGACACGCGATATATAAGCAAGAGAGTGGATTCCACGGAACCCAAGAGTTCCCTGGAAACCACGACAACGTTCAAAATTACATCTGTCATTAAAGTGAAGGATAAAACTGAGGGCTTAGAACAACTTATCCGTTAGTGAGTATTCGTACTACCTATCACATTCATGTTTATTTAGAAAAATTGTACCGTAACAAGGATAGCATATCAACTCGCTAGGCTAACGCTAAAGATATTATTTTCATGCTAAGCTTTCTGACACAAATGTGATACTGATGTCGGTGTAGCTGACGCGAAAGACATTTTGTTCATGCTAAGCTCTCTGACACAAATGTGACACGGATGAAGTATTCATCTGTAACTCAGTGTCGCAGCCATATATACACTTGTGCACTAGATGCTATACGTACATAACCCACTTTAAGAATCAGTATTCTAATCTATACTAGAGCACTGATTCCGAAAGTGTGTTCCGCGGGACCCGCAAGCTCCGTGAAAAAGTGTGAGGGTTCCGCTGAGTTTCATCTATCATTAATGTGACGAATCAATAATGATGATGAAAAATTTTATATTTTTAAATACCTCATGAAATATTTAAGTGCTTTGTTGTTATTTTTCAAATTTCAGTGTCTCGCATATGTAATCATTGGTTGGAGGGTTCCATAAAATAGAAGAGAGTTTTTATATCCCGTTACTTTAAACGACTAAAAACCGGTGGACTACAGTATGTAGTCTAAAATTTATAGATAAAATTAATGTATAGACGGAGTTTAGTAATTATTACACTCTTGTGATACCGAGTTCCAAATATTCTTGTAGCTTTACTGTCACTTTGGCTGAAGTCTATAGCCTTACAAGGATCTTTTGGCCCGCGACCAAAATCAGAACTAACGCTGCCATTAAGTGAAATGTCACTTTACAAGTCACAGCGTTGCCATTTGCTATGAAATTTACCCAAGTTCTTTTTTTAATTAGTGACCGTGCGGACCCACCTTTTGAAATATTTACCTGAAAGTAGGAAATATAACCCTAATTTCACACCAATGCCTCTGCCATGTCATCCACGGGTCAAAAAATCCTTGTATCACTATACTAGAAATAATGGAGTGTCTGTCTAATTTCAAATCCGCACATAATTTTTGTCTAGATCACCGTAGACGACAAAATAACTTACCATGTACCGTCATACCAATGTTGACACTATATCACTCTTCCTAGCCGTTTCGGCTACGGCGACCACTGTTTTCCTTAATTGTTGTCAAGGCGTCGTTCATGTACCTACCTTCATATGACTATGGTAACCTATCTTGGCCTTAAAGGATCGCAAACATATGCGGCAAGTCAGGACACCATTAATGAAGTTATATTCTATATTAGATGGCGGCCTATTCTTTTTCTCATTACGTTTGAAGTCCAGGTCTCATGTCTGTCATCTTCAATTGAGTAAACACTCCATTGCACCAATCGCTGCCACTCGGAACGATTTTGCGCAAGTACCTCCAAAAAAAAAGGTTCTATGTTGTATTTTCTCATGTGCCTTTGTGTCCTACATTATGTGTCCGGTGTCACAGTCGACGTGTATCCTTGACTTAATGAATCGCGAGAAAAAAAGGTATAATTAAGGTTTAGATATTCCGTTAGCGTACCGAGGTCCCGTTAATTTTTCCTCCGTTGCTTCTCGTTAAAGATTTCTCGCTTATGTTGATTTACAACGTTTCAGATCGTTCCGTTCGGCATTTTGATTTATACTTTTCAGCGGTGCCGAAAGTTGGATGAAAAATTTTCTCACTAATTACCCGAGATTAAGAAACGTGCCGTTTTTACTTTTAAATAAATTATGGCGGTTTAATTTTCGGACGCGAAATCTTTGCGCGTAGTAATCAGTCCGCTTTTTCGAGGATATTGGCCGTTTGCCATTTTTGCGGATATTTTCTTGATTAACTGCTGTAACTAAAAATGGTAAGTATTTTTAGGTTTGGTCGTCGGTATATAAGATATGAAAATCATTTTTAGTAAGTGGCTCTATTTAGGCAATTTTAAAATCATTATTTTCTTAATTACATAAGATAGAGTAATTTCATTGTTTGCATACGCGTATTCTCTTAAGAATTTGTATAGGTATTGTAATAGGCTGCTTCTTAATGCTTAAATCACGTTTACCTGCCTAGATCATATAAGTTTATTAAAAAACAGATAATAACCATTCCTGTAAATTTGCAAACCATATGTTCCTATTTGTACAGTTTGCTCCGCAGAGCCACGCAATTTCAAGAAAAAAATACATTATACAAAACAACTTTTGTAAAAATGGAAAACCAACTTCAAAAAGCAATAATTAAAATTTTTAATTCGGTGCCTATTAGTGCAGTCGGTTACTTGGTACCGCCTTCAAATATTATTTTTTGCTTTTAAAAGTTGGTTTCCCTTTTTTACAAAAGTTGTTCATTTTACAATTTTAAGTGATGAGTGAATTAATATTTATATACCCTTAGCATATTATTTTGCTTAGTTCTACAGTAAGTAATTTACAGGATTGATATAATAAAATACCCATATATATGGAATCTATACTTTCGTGCTGTTTGCCGTTAGGAAGTCCCCTGGTGTGTCTTCAAAGTTCAAGGTTCAATACCAATGAAATTACAATGAGACTACCTTAGAGCTATACCCAATGCTAAAAAAATCATCAAAATCTTAACATAGCATACATACAGACGAACATAGAACTTCCTCCTTTTTTAAGTAGGTAAAAAAATACAACATTAATTTCGTTCTTTAATCAAAACATGCTTTATAATATAAACGAAACAAAAAAGGAAGCAAAGTTAGTTAAAGAAGAGGGTTTTAGGGCTATTGTTTTTTTCAAGCTTACTACTGGCCATTTATCATGGCTGATAGCATAATAAAGCCTTCAAGCGGCCATGTGCAGTTTAAAAATGGTGGTAAAAAAGTATAAAAAAGTTGTAATTAATCGTGCACCGGAGCTTTTAACTATTTTAACAGCAATAGTTTCTCTTGGCGTACCTTTTTTTATACACTTCTCTCATTCTGGAATAACTTGAATGGTTTTAAGATGGCGAATACCCTTTTGATAATTTAAACACACATTTTCTTAAAATAAGCTTAATATTATTTTCTTTATGTTCTTTATTCAAATTCTCAACTGCATATTGATAGTGACTTGGTTTTTTTACCGGATAGGACGATTTGATTATTTTTTAAAAAACAATGACATCATCGTATTTTGAATGGGGATTCGATATTCACACATGTATTTTTTATTTTTTATTTTCATGTAACAAATTCTCATTCTTTTGAGCCGTTGAACGTATATGAGACGAACTATGAGAGTGATGGAAACCAGCAATATTTTATAAGGAAAGTACAAGTTGGAACTCTGTACTTTCTATATACCCCGCAAGATCTGGTGTGATGATATCGATAAATAGAAAATTAAAACGCCATTCCGTAAATTTCCGGTCTCAAGGAGCCCATGCAAAAAAAATAAACTTGTACCATTCGCACCCTAATGCAAACGACAAAGTACGCAAGGACACACTAGATATTATTTAACTGAATAAAGAACGCTATTCCCAACTATACACACATATTGGCTCAGTACAATCCTGCATCCAGTGGGTTGTTATTTTCTTTTCTAGTTATTTTCCCTAATGAGGCAAGGCACCATCTCTTTTTGCCTCTCAAGGAGCGGTTGAATTTGTCTTGCAAAAGTGTGCATTGTGGTTCAAAGAAATTTCACGTTAGTAAATTTAATATGTATGAAAGTAAATTGCCAATACTGCCTTGATATTTAGTTTTCTTTTAGCAACTTTATTTCAAGAATATGTGTGATTTTCTGGGTTGATAATTCTTGCAAATATTGATACAGTTTTAAAATGCATCGTTTTTTTCTGAAATATATGCCTACAGAGGGTTGTTGATTTTTGCGCAAGTTTGAAGGTGGAGTGGCCTACGGGCGCCAAGCGTGGGCAGCTTGTCGCCCGACCAGTAATAGGCCTGTGACGGAAGTGCGCTGCGTTCTACGCGCCCACAAAGAAGAGCACGGGATAAAGGCGAGGTCTGTGTGCAGACCAGGCTCGCCCGCGCCGCAGATGTTATGCCACCGGCGATTCCTGCGGCAGGGCACTCAGGCAAAAGACGGACGCCGGGGGGTTTAGTGGGTGCGAGCCCCACATAACTGCCACATCACCAATGCCCGCGATCTGTCAGCATGCGCTAGGCATTTCCGCCCCTTAAAAAAAAATTGAGGTTGGTGGTTGTTTATTTTTTGGGTCCATTTGAAGCAGGTAAGTCCTGTTTCATCACCGTCGAGTAAAGTGCTGCATAGTTACTCCTTGATTAGTGTTAATCCACAATCAAGTATGGCTAGTTTAAACGTTGGATAGGGCTAATCAGACATGATGAAATTTGTGTATAGACTTACTTGCAACTTTAATTGTCTATTAGATCACTTCAGACTTCACTCAAGTGTAGTGAAAGTGGTTTTAGTAAGCTAACATGCGTTTTTCATGTGTCACCACCACTCAACCATCTATCATTAAAAACATTGTTGGACGATTTAGCGCAGTGGTTAAGAGCTTAAGCCGCTCTGCCCACTGCGTCTAATAGTCGCGGGTTCGAGTCCCGCACAGGACAAATCTTTGTGTGACCCACAATTATTTGTTCCGGTCTGGGTATTTGTGTATGTGAAGTTTCATGTTTGTAAACGCACCCACAACACAGAAATAAATCCTAGAGTGGGGCTGAGTTTAAAAAAAACAAAAATGTTATAACCTGTTGTTATGTGTTTATTATCTGTTATTACCCAGTATTTTACCTAAAGAACATCTATACATATAATAAAACTGTAACCGAGCCGAATCTGTATACTCAATATTTTGCGAAAAATTTAATTGAAGTACAAACAATGTTTTAGAATTATTTTCTGTCTGTCTGTCTCTTTGTGTTTCAATCACGCAAAACTATCGAACGGATTTCAATGTCACTTGGTATGGTATACCCTAACTTAAAATAATAAATACTTTTTATCCTGAAAACAACAACCAATCAGGTACAATCGCGGAGTAAACCATAAAACTTTATTATTGTTAGTCTCGAGCTGGAAAGTTACGTTAAAATGTGTGATTTTGCCTTCTCATAGATTCCTCCATGAACTGATATTGGATTCAGGTTCGTCTATCTATCTATCTATAACCTCACGCCAGATCCCTTGCGGGGTAGGCAGAGAGTACAGAGTTCCAACAGGTTCTTTCCTTACATACCTCTCTGGCTTCCTCGACTCTCATAGTTCGTCTCATACACGCTCGCCGGTTACGGAGACTCTTGACTTTTCCATCAGATAAGACTCGGTTTATTTGGTCGTGGTAAGATAGTCTAGGTCTTCCCCGGTACCTGCATCCTTCCACTTTCACATTGTATATCTGTTTTGTCATTCTTTCCTCTGGCATTCTTTCTATATGCCCGAACCAACGGAGCATGCCCTTTCTCATCTTTACACCGATACTATCTTTCATACCTACTCGCTGTCTTACTACGCTGTTGCTAATGCGGTCGGTCAGCTTCACTCCGCACATCTTCCGCAGAGCTCGCATTTCTACCGCATTTATCCTACTTTCATTCTCCTTCTTACATACCCAGCTCTCGCTACCATATAACAGCGTTGGGACAAGAACTCCGTTATGTATGGCCAGCTGCGCCTTATGGCTTAATTGCCGGCTCCCGAGTAGCTTTCCCATCGCACCATTCACTCTGTTCCCTGCACTCACTCTTCTCTCTATGTCAGCGGTGTATTTCCCATCCTTACTGAAAGCGCATCCAAGATATACAAACTCATTCACTTGCTCCAGCACATCGTTACCAACCACAATCCTTACATTCGTTCTTGTTTTCTTCCCTTTCAAAAACCATAATCTTGGTTTTCTTCACATTCAAGTGTAAGCCATTGATCATGCAGTCGTCTTTCATAACTGTGACTAGTGTTTGCAGATCAGTGGCTGTTGGCGCTATTAAAACCGCGTCATCTGCATAAAGTAGATGGTTTACCACTAAGTCACCCATTTGTACACCTTCATTCATCGCTTTCAGTCTTTGAAGACTTTTGTCCAGATATATTATAAACAGTCTAGCGGACAACACGCAACCCTGCTTGACGCCGATTTTAACGTTAAACCAGGGTGACCTGTTACCACCCACCCGTACGCATGCCTTGCAGTCCACATAAGTGGACTGGACGGCTCGCAACAGAGTGCCATCTATACCATACTTTGGCAAAATGTCCCAAAGTCTCTTTCGCACAACTCTGTCAAATTCCTTCTCCAGATCTACAAAACCGCAGAAAACCTTCCGCCCCACTGCCAGATGCTTCTCTACGATGTTGCGGAGTGAGAAGACTTGATCCGAACATCCTCTTCCGTTCGAATCTTCGGTGGTTAAAAGCACCTAAAAATGTGCATATAGATTTGATTTAAATACTCAAAAATGATTTCGTGCATTATCTGACGATGTATTCAAGATTTTTTCTTCTGGAAAGAACTTTTTAACGATGAATGGCCTGGACATGAAACTTTGTATATTTAGTTTTTTTTTTTAAACGTAGCCCCACACTAGGATTTATTCCTGTGTCGTGGGTGCGTTCACAAACATGAAAATTCACAAACAAATACCCAGACCGGAACAAATAATTGTGGATCACACAAAGATTTGTCCCGTGCGGGAATCGAACCCGCTACTATTCGACACAGTGGGCGGAGCAGCTCAAGCTCTTAACCACTGCACTAAATCGACCGTCCGTTTAGTAATTTAAGATATATCTTAACATGATTTTGATCATGAAAATGAACCGTATATTCAAAACTTTGTTACATACTTAGCTCGCAATGTACCTTTTTAAATATTATTTCACGATTACGATCTTTGGTAGGATAGATAGAAAAGGTTTAAATCAGCCAATCTATTAATAATTTCATAATAAATAGATAAAGTGGTAATCTTACTCAAAAAGAAAGTACTCAGGTATTGTATTGTTTTTTTTCTTTATGAGTCGGCGTTAGCGTTGAATAAGATTGCGTTTTAGAGACGTATGTCAAATTACAAAAAAATGCATGTGGAGCCGCGGGTTATAGTTTGTTATAAATAAACCTATATTCTACAGGTGGGGAAGCTCACACTGCTGATCATGTAAGATCTCGTGTAATAAGGGGCGAGCGTATTGCCATGCCAGATTAGGGACTAGTCGAAAAATTACATTTTTTTTTCGATCTAGAATTAAAAACCAGAGCCTCGTTATCGCTACATGCCCTATTCGCTATTAGACAAACGAGGCAGTCTACATTTTACCTAGTGTATTACGATTTCAATTCTTAAAGAACATCTCAAGTTAAATATGTCAAAAAAATTTACTAGAAAAACTTCCAGCTCATTTAGCGTAAGAAACCACCAAAAAATATACCAAAACTAAAGAGTTATTTTAATTCAACGAATACAATTACTGGTCCCGAGTGAGACACGAATATTGGCGAACTAGTTGTGTAAAAGAGAGGTGCAATACTGCGAAGCAATGAAGAGGAAGTTGGGCGGAAACTAACCATGCAGTTTCATTAGACGTCGGCAATTAGCGCAGAGCTGTGATGAGACAATTTCCAAGCTTTGCTCAATATTCCGGGAGGGTTTAATGCCGTTTACAATATATTGGAAGTTCTCTGAAAGGTCTAGAAGAAAACCTGATGGCATATTACAAACATATAAATGTTAGCGTAACGCTAGCGAGTAGATATGCCATTCTTGTCACACTACAATTTATTTAATAAATATAAACATGATCGCACGCTTACTCGCCATCGTCACTCGATTCCGATCTCGGTCTCGTATCTTAAAAAGATCTGCTATATTAAAAAGACGACAACCGGCTACTTCGAACGCGTGCAACCATCAAAACCTGACTCCCCTCCTATCGACCGCTACCGTCAGCCGCGGCATATTGTCACCGACCCTCCCGATACTCTTAATCCCTTCTTTCGAATACATATGCCGCACATAGGAACAGACACTGACCTCACCCGGCGAGGTCGAAGAATCCCTTGCCCGCCAGCTGGTGTACTGCACCACGGCAAGATAGCTAGTATGTGCCCTCCCCCATATGGACTGCCCAAGTTGAGGCCGTTCCTCCTTGAGGTGCCTTTAGGCATATTGCCCCGTTGCCCTTCTGGCTCGAGCGTAGTGATTGCACGCTCCCCCTCTAGTCTGGTGAAGCTGTAAAGGCCCCGCAGCCAACAGCGTAGATCACTCACACACATACAAAAAGCCATCGACACACTAACGTCAAAGTTTTCGTGCTTAGCCCTCTAAAGGCCCAGCCAAGTGGCAAGCGTTTTGTTTCAAAAATACCCAGACCGCAAGAAATAATTGTGGGTCTCGCAAAGATTTTTCCCGAATCGAACTCGCTACTATTCGACCCAGTGGGCGGAGCGGCTTAAGTTCTTAACTCTGCGTCCGCCAATCCGTCCGCTATTAACGTTAATGAGTGTAGTAATTCCACATGGCTACTGACCCTGTAGGGTTGTAACAAATTCTATACATCACCAGCCCAATGACGTCTACTGAAAGACAAAGGCTTCTTCATAGATTGCTAATATCGTAATACACAACCTCTTCAGAAGGAAAAGAAAAATATCTTCACGCCTATACAAGGCGTAAAATTTTCTTTTTCCTTCAAGAACGTAGCCCCACACTAGAATTTATTCCTGTATCGTGGGTGCGTTTACAAACATGAAAATTTACATACAAAAATACCCAGACCGAAACAAATAATGGTGGGCCACAGAAAGATTTGTCCCGTGCGGGAATCGAACCCGCGACTATTAGACACAGTGGGCAGAACGGCTTAAGTTCTTAACCTAAATCGTCTATAGTTTTCTAAATGGGCAAATGAATCGATCCCAACTATTTTTAAAGTTCGTTTTTTATTAAATTTTCAAAAAATGCCGTTACTCAATCTGTGCCCTGTATTAAACAAAATTTAATAATTATTCAAAGCATTACTGCATTTTAAATGTATTTCTAATACACACAGCTCAATACGTATATAAGTACAAAAGTTAATTAATTATTAAACTTTATGGTTCATTTGGCTACTAAAGAGCTTAAAAAATAGAGTAGAGGAGTAAAAAACTCCCTAAAATTGGAATTTTACTTTTCGTATTGAATTCGTTAAGCAATAATCAAATTTGGGTATCTGAGGTCTTGCGTTATTTATGTTACACCTTGTATATGCTTTGCATGGTATATGGGGGTGTATAAAGAGCTGTGTCAGATGTGTACCTACTGTATACATTTTACACCCACAATCACATATGGATGACAATGGTCGGTCCCAATGTAATAAGGGGTGATTATACCGGTCACAATTCTAGACTCGGAACAGCGATTACTTTTTTCTTTATGCACTTATGTATATATAGTTATGTATATATAGGCATTTTCTGCCAGTCTGCCTTAGGGTGGTGTAGAAACAACTGTGGTAGGTGCCAGAATATGAAGATTTAAAAAATGGAGGGAAACAAAAATAACAACAATAAATATATACCTATATATGATACAGCAATATTATACATAAACATTACACATAAATAATAATATATAAAAATATTATATACATGTACATACATATATAATTATACTATATATGAACCAGATAATGCGACATAACGATATGAACTGCTAAAGTTTAGAAGAATCCGCCAACATTTTATGTAGTAGATAGTATATGCAGATTTTTTTATTAAATCTCAATTGCGCTCGCAATTTCTGTAGAAAAACTTCACTACAACACACACACATACACCTAGTTTTACACAGCCTACCTAAGATCCGAATCCTGGACCCTGTAATCCCCACTCGCATTCTGCCCTTATTGAGGCAGTAAATTTAACAATAATCTTATATTACTTTTCTACGACAAAAATTATAAACAAATGTATAATCTAAGTATCTCTACGTCTGGAAAATGGTTGTATAAAGTCCGCATCTTTACGTCTATTCTTTGTTACGATAATTTGAGACTCCAATTATGCTTCTATTAGAGATAACGGAGTCCCCTGGACCCCAATTCCACTAACAGAATTTAGCTAAAACCAAATATAAACCGGAATCTATCAGTTTAGTCTACTACCGTTTACTTGTTTTCGTATACTACTAGATTATAAAAACATTAATCGGAGGCGGATATGATTCAGCTTTAGCAAAATGTTGTAAAGTATAATTATTAGGAACCTAAGCCCGCCACACATTCCCACCATTGTAACTCCTGTAAGCTAGGATCCACGATGGTCTCCTTAGATGACACCAAAGTTTGAACCTTGGGGTGTTTTGGGAAGCGCTTTAACTGTCTTAGAACCCACAACTAATTTATTTAGAAAGAAAAGCGGAAGGAGATGCAAACATATATAAATAATATTATTAGGGACCTACTGACACGGCTTCGTCTACTAATCATGCTCGGCTCACTGGAATGAGTAGTAATAAGTTCGACGGCGGTAGATTAATGTGTCTTCCAAATTACGGAAACGGTAAAAATTGGAGTACCACAATCGGTCACCCATTGCTTGACCGAGTTAAATGCTACTTCTATCTATCTATCTATCTATAACCTCACGCCAGATCCCTTGCGGGGTAGGCAGAGAGTACAGAGTTCCAACAGGTTCTTTCCTTACATACCTCTCTGGCTTCCTCGACTCTCATAGTTCGTCTCATACACGCTCGCCGGTTACGGAGACTTGACTTTTCCATCAGATAAGACTCGGTTTATTTGGTCGTGGTAAGATAGTCTAGGTCTTCCCCGGTTCCTGCATCCTTCCACTTTCACATTGTATATCTGTTTTGTCATTCTTTCCTCTGGCATTCTTTCTATATGCCCGAACCAACGGAGCATGCCCTTTCTCATCTTTACACCGATACTATCTTTCATACCTACTCGCTGTCTTACTATGCTGTTGCTAAAATGTTGTAAAGTATAATTATTAGGAACCTAAGCCCGCCACACATTCCCACTGTAAGCTAGGATCCACGATGGTCTCCTTAGATGACCCCAAGGTTTGAACCTTGGGGTGTCTCGGGAAGCGCTTTAACTGTCTTAGAACCCACAACTAATTTATTTAGAAAGAAAAGCGGAAGGAGATGCAAAAATATATAAATAATATTATTAGGGACCTACTGACACGGCTTGGTCTACTAATCATGCTCGGCTCACTGGAATGAGTAGTAATAAGTTCGACGGCGGTAGATTAATGTGTCTTCCAAATTACGGAAACGGTAAAAATTGGAGTACCACAATCGGTCACCCATTGCTTGACCGAGTTAAATGCTACTTAACCTTGCTTATCGCTTTGTAGCGATTGCTAAGGTGGTTGCGCCAATGTTGTAGCATTGTGGACAACCAGCGTGGTACCACAACTCTACAAGCGCCTATCTTCCTTTTCATATATACATAGCCTAGCTTGACGATCAATATAGTTATTCTACCTCCAACCAGCAATATGTCTAAATAGCAGTACTGGTAACCTAATAAATTTATGTCAATTTTGAGGCAATCAGTTGTCATGAACAAAAGAGACTTACTTATTTTCTTTAGCGGTGTCTACAACTACCTTAGTATTACGGTGCTTCTAACGCCTTTTTTCTTCCAATACGCTTACACAAGTATTATTGCCTACCAACATTTACTTATGTACCAAAAACTAGCTCCTCCTAAATATAGGTGGCTCGTAAACCACAGTTTCCAAATTACATCCATTCATGACGAGATATTCGTGAATTTCAGCAATTAGTGCGATTGTGCCTTTTGTCTCGGTATAAAGGTCTTCAAGATAACTTCATTAGAGAAATCTCTGAAAGTTTAGCGATGAGACGTAGAAGCTTTGTAGAACTACCTCTATCTTAATAGGTATTCGCTTATAATGATCGTACTCAGTAGTCAATAAAATTTCTATAGCCTCTAAAGTTTGAGGCTGCATTTTTATACTATTGCAAAAGACTTTAATAATAGTTTAGATGTGAATCAAAAGTCAATTGCGGAGAAAAATATCATAAAAGGCTTATTGTGAACTACGTTCAAAGATCCATAAGAGACGATCGCAATCAAGTTTCAAAGAGAATCAGCAGCATCCGTTCAAAAGTATAATTTGGGAAGCAGATATCATGCTCCTCAACTATTTTGGACGAATAATAATGACCCGCTCCACAGTGCTGCTACTAGAAAAAAACCTAAAGCTAGCATGGCTACCAGGTTAATCATGAACATGCTCATCGCCATTGCCTGCTGAAAAACGTCCACTGCAGAATAAAGACCACTCCAATAAATTGCCACAATAATAGGCTTTTGTGTTACCAGGTTAACATAATATAAACTGAAAATTATCTCAACTGATGAATGAGAAATTTAGACCAATCCCACCACCACCCACCGGTTTCTGCAGATGATGATAGGTACACCCATTAACAATAAACTTATTTTGAAATATTTTACTAAATTAGAACAGTTCTCAACTGACCTCAATCAATTCACTGCGTAACTGAAAGTACAATAAATTACTCATAAAATTAAAATACCTATTTCTTTTTTCACTGCGGAATTCGAGAATGCCAACAAACAAGCAAATAAAACACTCTGATGTATCACGTCTAGTCGACACTCGCGCGAGTTTGTGGGTTGCCGAAAAATTTGAATAAACCATGAAATATTTATCAAGTACTGGTAACGTCATATGTAAATAGTTGCCCTGGACTCTAAGATATATGACGCTTTACCTTGAATAACAAATGTATTTGATGTTGCGGAGATAATGTTGCGAGTGTCTTGGGGGATGGAAGAAAATGAAACGATTTATCTGAGGGAGAAAACAAGGGAAGCTCTTAATATTATAATGACCCTTACTGCGTTTCAACTTTTTGCTTCTAGATCTTGTCTCCTTAAATCAATTTCAGAAGTTAAAATTCAAAAATGGATGAGTCGTTCTACTACTGCTATTTATCCGTAATCCTACTATGATTGGTGAATAGGGGTTGTGTTAAATAGCGGGTACCAATTGTTGCGAGAGATTCTAGTTTATGAGCTCTTACATTCATTTTAAAACATAAAAGTGTAAAAATATCAAAGTAACACATTAAAACAATGATGTCTACAAAACAAAAAGGAGCACAGGTTCTTTTTGATATAAGAACATATCTTTTGATACTTTTGTATACTATTGTATGATACAAAAGCATTTATTTATACTCCATTTCTTTTATAGTAGTTTTGCATAGATGTGCTAAAAGTAATGATACTGTACAAAATTGTATAATAATAACAAACATCTATAAAAAAATGCAATTTTTTCCCTATGATTAATATAAGAATTGGCGACGTACCCAATTGACGGTAGAAGCGCCTCCAAAAAAGGTTCTCGAGAAGAATAATATTGGGGATTCTCAGAAACGGTTGTCTTCGATATTGACCTTATTGGAAATTGAAACCCGGCTCTTCAGTCACCGGGAATCAAACATAAGAAGTTGAAAAAACAGGGCCTTTCTTCCCGATTACTGCCTTGGCTAAATATTTCTGAAATAAAGTTCTTGTAACTTCCCACATATATTTAGGTCAACTCTTTGTTATTTTTCCAAAGGACAAATCCTTTAGATAAATAACATAACATATTTTGACAAAATTAATGGACGTTTCAGAAAAGAGCAAGCTAAGACCAACAATTTTGGCATTTATCTTCAAATTTCCAACTTGTATATTTGGTCAACGAGGGTTTATACTTCACTTTATATTATGTTGTATACAATACCTAAAATAACAGTTTACACAACAAAACATGACAACAATGCCGTTCGTCTTAACTAATAACGCGGTACAAGCGTGTTGATGACAGACAGAGGCTCACAATTAAACTGCTGTAACAATGCCGTCTTGAATGGACCTTCTCTCATTTGTCTTCAAAACTTTTGGAATAGTGATGTAGGTAACTTGAATTATTCAGCTTAGGTAACAATTTTATGAAATATATTCGCTTATATTAAATTTTGGCCACCTCTTTTATATATTCGCAAGGTACAGACAATACAATGAAGTTAAACAGGCAAGTAATAGATACAAATAAAAGATGATTATATACTTAGGAGCATGGTTTGTTTGTTTGAGGTCATATTATAGATGTCTGAATATACAGATATTAACATATCTATTGCATGACCTCAATCAAAGTATGTTACTAAGTTACATAGTACCTGATAACATTCGGTTCTTTTTGACAAATTTCTAACTATAATAGACTCATCGTCACATAATTTTGTTAAATCGGTGTGCCAAACAACGTCTTGAAGTACGTTGGATTTAGTTCTGTAATACTATTTTGCTTGCTTTATTACATGTGATGGTATGGGATATGGTGTGATAAAATAAATCGATATTAAATGTAATGAATAGTTGATTTGGTTCAGATCAGTAGACTACATCCACTCCCTATTAAGTAGTAAAAAACAAACGCGTAAAGAGGGCTTGAAATTCCTACATTATCTACTTTGCGCGTCTAGCTTTATTATCATCATTAATTAACCTGTATCTATCCACTGCTAAGTATAGACCTCTTTCTTCTCTATCATTCGTCCCGGACCAGTGCTAGACTTATCCACAATTGGCTAGGCTAACCGAGATTAGCTTACTTACCAAAAAATTCAGCGAAATTCTTCTATCACGGAAAATATTTAACGAAGTCCCCCATCACTAGACAGTACCAAACTTAGCCGGGAAATTTCATTGTGTCAAATAGCGTTGCTAATCTGGCCTTCCTTGACGTTTTACATATTAAGCCCAGAGACAAGTTGGAGAGCGGACGAAGTTAGCAATACGACGAGAAAAGCGACACTTTGGAAGTTTTCTACAGAATTTCAGGGTCTTGACATAATTTGGTTCTGTCTTCGAGTTTATAATGGAGTAGCTGAAATAGTTTTCATCTAGCGGCATGACAGCTACGCTTGAAATCTGATTTAAATTGGTTTTAATTTTATTTTATTACCTGTATAGAAGGGTCGCCACACGTGACAAGTACATTAAAAAACCAAATTGATTCGTATTTTAATCAAGATTACATAAACCTTTAAAAGTTCAATGTTGCAATAAACATAAGTTTGCAATCATTAATTAATAGAATCATGAGCAACACTTGCTGAAATATCGATTTTAGCCCAACGTGGTTTATAATAAGAACTCATCATTTTTCCATTATCCTATCCTTGTGAAAATTATAGAGGCAATAAAGTATTGAGTTCTGAGCCTAATTTCATCAAGTTCTCGAAAGCTCCGAAATTCAAACGTGGGTTTTTATATTTTTTTCTTTATTAAAATGTTGGAATCTAAAATATGTCATCAAAAGACATACTGTACTCACGCGAGGCGACAGCACTCACAAACGTCAAAATTATTACATTTTTTACATCTACCACCAGATCGGAACGCGGCCTCCACTGAGAAGATCCGGCGAGAAACTCAAACACTAATGCATAGATACTAGCTTCTTTAACATTATTCAATTTATTGCCGACAGAAAATATATAGACTTTTATCTTAACGCATTCTATCGTGATCTCGAAATAAATATCACTAAGAATAACCCCACATTTAAACGAAGTAGTCGCCATAATTGGCTCAGACAATACTTGAGAGATGTTCGGGTCGACAACTTTTCAATAAGCCTTGCCAAGTTTTTTGTTCAATTAATGGAAAGCAAATTCATTAAATTCTAGATGGGAACTATAATGATGATAGCGATTTAATACCTAGCTAAAACAGGTTTTTTATAAATCAGTCTAATAATAGCACAAGCGGCGGGACAAGACATATGCCACGGATCTTGTCACCCTAGGTGAGAAGTGTGAGATAAGCGTTTTGTCTTACCTGTCACGAAGTCGTTTCAAGTATTGTTTGAGTATTGTATTGCATTGACGTTAGACAAGACTATTGTGATTTGCGTACATGACTCGAATCACGAGCCGTCAGAATTTTGATCGTGCGAGAAAATTACCGCCAGTGAAAGCCCTGCTGTACTAACGCCTTGAAACGATATTATAATACCTACTACGTAAAAGTTTTTCCGTATGATGCTAGGTTCTTTCAGTTTATTCGTAGTAGAATACCGCCACTTCATTTCCTGTAAGTATCATGAACGTATCGAAACCTACCGAATATTGATCAAGCTGCCTTTTACAGCACAGGCTCGATTCCTATTACGAGTGCTCCTTAGGTTCTCAGTTTGAGAAAATATAAAACAAACGCAGCCACTTTTGATTCCCCAAGCACGACTGTCTTGAAGTGTACTTTGTATGTACACTTACATTTCACAGACGATTTAACGTCCTAGTATGTAGCGAGTCAATTCCAGATTTCAGTATGATACTGAGATTTTTTTGATGGAAATACCCCGACAACATTATATTCGACCAAAAATATAAACTTAGGTGTCAAAAACGATGTAGTGGGGATATTTAGTATGATAAAAGCCCTCAGTCTTCTTCTCAAAGAAATTGAAAATCCTCTAATGTGTAAAATGTTTCCCCTGCAATAGAAAAATAAAAATTTCATGATTGCCAACTGCACGATACGCCTTTATATCAATGAGACAGTTTGCTGAATTATAGACATTTTAAATTGGAATTGCGTTCAAAATAATTCCAATGTCAGTCTTCCATTCTTAGATGTTGGTTGTGGAAATCCTACAAAAATTATAAATTTGAAAGTTTGTATGTTTGGATATTTAAATCTTTGTAACTCAATCACACAAAATTGGCAGAACGGATTTGGATGCAATTTGGCACACACGTACTTTATTACCTCGATTAATACATAGAATAATTTTTATCCCGAAAAAAATGTAAGTGTTCTGTCAAAGTCACCGCAGACGAAGTCGTAGGCAGAAAATAGTATATTATATTGTTCGAAAGTGGCTGGTCTAGTTCCTTGAAAAAACATGCTGCTATTAAATTTCAAACCTAATCTCGTTGTTGGTGAATGAAACTTTAAGCAAAGTGAGCGTAGCTCAAAGGAGTGCATCTTGAAACTAGATTTATGTTAGAAACGTCCGCTGTTGCTTTGATCCGGAAATAAAGGTATGGGACGTACTATCTTCACTGTAGACTATAGAGCTTTTAAATAACAAACTTCGTATATCTTTGTAACTTACGATATCAATTCGATATATTATTATCATTTTGCCCAGTCGGCCTCGTTGGTCTGGTTGCGAAAAATGCGCGTAGCGATTACGAGGTTTTGGGTTCAAATCCTGAGTCAGACAATATATAGTTTTTCTATCCCAGTATCAGTCGGCATATATATTTATTTTTTTAATCCGGTAGCTATAAATGCTGACCTAGCCAAGACCTACTTTAATTTTTCACGGATACAGTATACATATTTATTGTACGTATTTTTCCTTTACATTATCGGATCTACCTTTAGAAAAAACAATTTCAAACTTACAAACGAATAAGATTTATTTACAAGGAAAGACAAACGCAAATATACTTGTGAATGTCAGATCGCGATCGATGTTAGTGATCGACAAGAAACAACTGGGCGGTTATATATTCCAGCTGTTGTAACGTTTCATTCCAAGCTCGATAAGCTTGAGCTACCCAAATGAGAACATTTTGTTTACAAAAACAATGTCCAGTGACTCACAAAGTCTGTAATATAAAATCTACTTGTATCAAGTTCTTTACATCCATCAATCTTTAGAACATCTTTTGAAAAGTATGCACTTGAATTATCTACTTATGCTGACCCACTACAGCCTTTCATAGAGAGGGAGAGAGACAGGAAAGAGTGGATAGGTCTGCTCCTTCATGCGGATCTAGGGGGGAATGATGGAGGCTAGTTTGACCAACCGTCGTCGTTGGAACTTATCAAGCCACGTGTATGGTTTCCGACTTGGATTAACGACTATCACATGAAGCAGCAACCGAGACCAACAGCTTAACACTCCTTCCAAAGCTGAGAATCGTTAAAAAATCGAAATGTCACAAACGATCACCAGTGTCATTCTGAAGGTGAAACTGATAAAAATTGGTAATTGCTACAACCACTACGATACCATAGTACTATGAGCGTCTCTCAGTTATGAAAGTTTATCTATACACTCAATTATTAAAGTCACTATCTCAGTCTGACCGAAAGGAATTCTGATTTAAATTGGTTATCCCTACACTACGGTACTAGGGCACTAAGCGTCACTAGGCTAGAAGCGGTTCCGTTTACAGACTTCATGATAGAAGTCACACACGGTCACCCATCTCAGTCTCATCGAGGAGAAATGCTGATGCTAATGCTATGTTCGAAATGTGAATGGTAGCCACTGCGGTACTAAGCGCCATTGGGTTAGAAGCGCTTCTGTCTAAACACTTCATTATATAGCCCAAAAAGCGCTTCTCTCTACACACTTTATAATTAAAATTTTCCTCTTACAAAACATAGCAAATATTCGAATTTTCATCTGAATCCCGATACACACGGACGCGTCCGTACAAAACATGCATCCCTTTAATCCCTTTTGTTTGCGTCGCAAATTGAATAACTTGTTCAAGTACTTATCTGATCGCCACTTTTGTCCCGCGATATTGCTTATTTTACTTCTCACACAAGCCCCGGGTATTCGCGGATTAGTGTAATTTAACAATACTCAATGTGCAATGGTTTGAGTGCGAAGTTATCGAGTGGATTGCATTCAATGTTCCGCATTTTCATTTGTATTTCGCAGCGGTTTTGCTGATACGTTGTTTGTTGGATGATAATTAAAAAGATTGTAACTACTTTGAGTTGAAATTTAATGACTTCAACAGTATAGACACAGCTTAGTCTATTGGATCTATTATAGCAATTAGAGGATTTAACTTCGATAAGTGAAAAATATTGAAAATTTTATCGAAGTGCTTAGCATAAACAGATTTAGGTTAGCGTCACGTAGTCAAGAAATCTTATTGTCCAGTTCTTGTTAATTTAGTAAATTTGCAGTGTTAAAAGGATGGCATATCAACTCGATAGCATCACGCTTACGTCAGTCTGTTTATGCTTAGCCACAGAAGAGAAAAAGTAACGCTTCATATTTCGGATTTGGATGATTAAAATGTTTCATAAGCAAAATTAGTAAAATCATCTACTAAAAAAATTATGATTGCAAAAGAGTGTGTACTGTGTACCCGTGTAGACGATGTATCTTTTGATACGTTCAAGTCAAAAAGAATCAATGACCCACATCGGGCGGGCTATTGTTTTAAAGGAACTGTTGCAACGCATAATGTACTATCTGACATGGTTCCAATACGTCTTCCTTTACAAATCATCGACTACTGAATTTATAGCTACCGAGTAACACATGCGCTGATTATAAAGTTTTATAATCGATTTAAGTGATTTACGAATGAGATACGAGTATGATGTTTTATTGCTAATAACCTATTAATTTCATTAGTCAATGGTATACTTTCTTCGTTATTTTCTATTATCGAGTTCAGAATTAGTCATGAGTGGGGCAAAAATTTGAGCAGCTTATAAATTTACATTCCAGCGTACGCACTATGTATTTCTGCGCCCACTTCCTTGCTTACTGCCTTGGCAATTATTTTAGCACTGGCCAGTTTCATATCGATATTTCTGCTAACTGCACGGTTTATTTCATTGCTCTAGTCGGATCCATAACAAATTATATGCTTACTACCGTAGCTTGAATAACCTAGTATTAGAGCAGTTTAGTAGCTATAAAAACAGTTTACCAAACAAAGTTTTGATTCAAATCTCGTTTATTAATTACTTGAAAATTTAGCCTGTCCACTGGATTCGCGAGGAATCACAGTCTGTAATATGAGTACTATAGATTTGATTAGAATAAAACGTAACAAAAACTATACACGGTAGGGCTACAGAACAATTTACGTGTACCCAACAGATGTTAGTGATACATGTCACCAGCTATCATGGGGATCTGAAATATATAACGCAACAAGAAGAAACTATTTCTGATTATTTGCTTTAGATAAGTGTTGTTATGTTTTTAAAAATGAAGTTTAATAAAAACTTGTTAGGGAGTAGTAAAAAATAAAATACTATAGCTCAAATGTTAGAATAGCTTTGAAATTATACCGAAGTTTCTTTAAATCTCCTTTGCGCATTTTTAAGCGTATCTACATACTTGATGCGACCAACCCGACCACTAAATTCTTTTCACAAACGGAACACAAACAACGATTTCCTTATCCGTAACACAAAGCCGTCTAGGACTTCAATAGCACTGCGAATGCGTTGCCAAACTCCCAAAGATAGCTACTGTAACTCTGTAACTTCCATTTCAAAAAATACCGTTAATATCCCAGCACTAAACATACGCACTGCATTACCGCACACCAAAAAACATAAAACCTTATTCACTCCAAATTAAAGTGTAAAATCCATTGATACGGCGCCAACAACTTTCGGCGCCGTTTCAACGTTTCCCACCATTAGCATTTTACAGAGAGTTTCAATAAGCTTTTGCTTTGAAATTGGCTTTTTTATAGTTTTCTCTTTTAGTTGCTTTACATTGCCAGGATAAATAACGTCATTATTCGTTGTATTCAAATTGAAAATGAAGATCGAGAGTTTTTGTTCAATTGTTCATTTTGATAATAGAGTGTTAATGTTCCTCAGCTGAATAAAGACGCTCTTGATGAAGATATCAACGTAATGACACTTTGGGTTAAACAAATAAATTTGCTGCAGCATCGCTTTGGTTTCACTTACAGGGGAATAATAGATGATGCTGAAGTTTATAGTCTTCCTTGGAAGGTAATTTAAGTCTTAGAACTTTGTTTAAAGAGGTACAGCTTATGAACGCGTTATACTACGTAAGTATTTAAGAGGAAATCGATTTATAGAAGCATGTTAGCGTGCGATACATAGTTAAGAGGTTAAAGCCAGTAATTCATACTTTAAAGAATTTATAAAAAAACACACACCGTCACGCCTATATTCCCCAGAGGGGGTGGCAGAGGTGTACTGAGTACACCCACATTTCGCCGTTAGGTCCCATGCAATAGGGGGCGAGCCTATTGCCATATATCGGGCACAATTCCAGACTCCGGACTCGTACTGGGAATTTTTCGTTAGAAAAACTACATTTGTCCGACCTAGGATTTGAACCCAGGACCTCGTGATCACAAAGCGATGTGCTTTGCCACCAGACCAACGAGGCAAGAATTTATAAGTAATTGAATTATTATTGCATTTTATATCCTTCAAACAGAAATACGTTCAAAGTATCTTATCTTTTCTTAAGTATCAGAAAGTGTTAAATCTCTACTCATTGAAAAATAAAATCCAAAACGTTAACAGGGTAAAGGACCGGAATATATAACTATTTCTGGTTAATAGATCAAAAACAAAAGTAATGCAAGCAAAACTTACCCGTTCATTTATCAATTTTAGAGAAGCAAAAAAATACAATTCATAACTACTAGATTTATAAGCAGACAGCAAGAATCCACAACAATTCAACAAAGACTACCCAACTTTTAACTTATTGTACGCTTTCTTATCGTAAAAAAACTCAAACAATAAAATGCTTTTAAATCAAAAATAAAGTCTGAGCCTGAAACCTTTTACAGCGAATAAACTTAGTAAAGTGATTTAATCCCAATTCATTCATGACCCACTGAATGAGACCATTTTAATTCGTTCCCTACTCCTCACTTCAATAAAAGTTACAAGATTCCGAAAATTACTTGTTCAATTGAAAAGTTTTTGGATTGCCAGCGAGGTAAATAATTAAATTTAGCTCAAAACTCGCCTGGAAATTGCTAAGTTTTATAATGCTGCATGACACTAAATCTTTGTTGAAATATGGGCACATGCTTCCATGTCTGTACATAGAGGAACCAATTCGATTTATTAATCTAACTTTTATAGACTTATATGTTTAATGACTGCTTATATTTATAAACTTGCCGAAATGTTTGTGGGTCATACAAGAATTTATCCCATGCAGAGATAGAACCCGCGACTACGCAATCTAGTGGGTTAAGCGGCTTAAGCTTTCAACCACTAGACCAAGCCGCCTGACTTTTTACATGTGTATTTTTAATCGCCTAAATTTATTAAGACTGCACCACCAGATAATAAACCTGTTAGCTTTTTTTAAAGCATTCTATTTTGAAAAAGGATTATTTTGGTCGTACGGCTTATCCTTTTTATTCATTACAGTCGTATCTCGAATAATATATTTTTCTCTCGTCTTCCTTTCATAGCCTTCACATATCCAATAATTTTCAGAACATTTATTAAATCTAGTCACCATATTAAATTCCTCTTGTGTTTGCATTAAAATTTTCTCAGACACAACTAAATTGGAAATTATAAGTGAATCAGTGTATAAATACATTTTAATAATCTTATTATTTTTAATAGAATTTTGATAGAATATGATGGAAATTGGCATGGCAATTTTCTATAAAATTACATAAATATTGTAAGCAACATCTACCGACAGCCAAATGGATTAATTTTGTCAAGATTCATATTATGTTCAATCTCAATAGTCAAGTAATTGCTAAAAAGAGGCAAGAAAAAATCGTGATTCCAACCAAAGCACATCCCTCCAATATTGTTGAGCCTCAAATGACTCTTATCGGTTTACTGGGTAAAATGATAAGAGCTAAAAGCCTGCGTAGTTGGCTTTTGGCGTATAGAACGGATAGTAATCACGAAGTCCTGGGTTCGAATCCTAGTCAATCAGCAATATGTGGGTGTACAACGTACATCTCTTACATCTCTACTTGGGAAATATAGACCAACGGTGTTTTTTTAAACTATAGTTTGGCTTAACAATACGTGCTGTAACGGAATAAAATAGAAGAAAATCTCTGCAAATACCGATCCGATTGTTTTTTAGAAAAAGATAGTACAATACCAGGTATTTTTTTTTGTGTTTGTGGCTTACAATGAACTAGTAGATAGGTTTTTCATGTGAAGAGACGTATCTGAAATAGCACTTTAAAATATATTTTAAAAATTATATCATAATGATGTCACTATGATCTATATGACTATCTTTTTAAACAATTTCGGTAAGGTACATATGTATGTACCGTACCGAAATTGTTTAAAAAGTCGTCTTGCCTATAGGATAATACTATAACACCGTATCTTATTTGGCAATATATCTTGTTTTTCAGAGTAACATTCAAAAAAAGCAGAACGAACAAGTGTGATCCAATTGTACTATATTGTATTGACGTAAGGTAAACTAGACACACAAAAAATAATTAATACGTAATATGAAGGAATATAATAAGGTCTACCGAAGTAGGCCGTTCACTTAAAGATATTGGAAGTTCACAAGAGGTTCCAAGGATCCTTAACGTCAAAGAGCTTGAAGAGGGAAACGCTCTTTGGAGAGTTTTATTAATTAGTGTTCAGTTTCCAAAAAGATGATTGTACAAATGGTAAACGTTTGGATTAATCAATTACTATTTGATTTATTAAGAGTAAATCATTAAACATAAAACTAAGCCGCCAGGCCTATATTCCCCAAGGAGGAGAGAAGAGTAGGCAGAGATGTACTGTGTATACACACAATACTTTCATATAGAGTAATGAATAATCACCGAAGTTGTCAAGGGATCGGACAAAAACGGAACGCATCGAACTAATACTGAAAATAAAAAGCGTTATTCGCGTCCTTATAAGAGATACTATTAATTTTTTAAGTAAACAAAATTTTGCAGAAACGTCGACATACGTAATATGTTTTTTTAATTTTTAATTAATTAGACTTACTACAAAGTATATTTTATTTTTATTGTATCCATGAATATGGATACAATATAAGTCATCAAATAACAAAATAAAATTTTCCAGTAAATATAAATTGGTTCAAGAAATGGTAGTCAGTTTTCTTAATTTATGGCTACAAACGAAGTGGATTTTAGGTCTACTAATATAATAAATTTAAATTCTAATTAAATTAATAGAATCAATACTCAAGTTAAATTTATAACTGTGAACAATGTTTACAATAATAATTAAATACATCGTAACTAATCAGATGCATGCAGATAAGTAAATTAAGGTTTATGACACAGTTTATTACGTAATAGATTCTAAAAACAGCGAGTCATGTAACTAGCGTAAAAAAATACATTCTATCTTAGCTGCTTCTTTTTCCTACAAATTGTTAGAAAATGTGGGTTAAATAGCGCCTCAGGCGTTGTCAATAAATTACTTTGTTTTATAGTTGGTCCAAACACAAAAAAAATCTTATTCCTACTGAGACTAAGAACTGAAAATAAACAGGTCGACCGAACAAATTTGTAAATATCTTAAAACTACATACAATTTAATTGGAGTATCCCAAGGACGTAATCTTGGACCATTATAGTAATGATCCGACGATCCACCAGAAGCGTTCGAATGAGCGAGTAAGCGTTAAAGCTTATCCTTTAGAGATTAATGTTGAAAGAGTACTACATTACTCCAAGTAATTACTGACAGAAGCAATTAGTTCAGCAGCCGGCTTTCCTCACTCCCTCTAAAATTTAATACGAAGCACATAAGTTTTCAATCTACTGGGATTGAAATTTGTAGCGAATCCATGTTTGATCATCTTTGTGTCCTACTTTCATAACGTGCATCGTAATTGCGGGCTTGCACTGCTATGAGATAGCTTAAATCTGAAATTGGAGTAGATTAAAGTAGATATAATATTTAGAAGTATAGTTTAACATTATACTTATAAATATTCTAATGTGGTTGTTGAATATAAATCGTGCTTAAACAAATTTATATAAGGTTGAGTCTTTTTTTATTTACACTTAGTTCTGCAATGTGTGCATACATCATAAAAATCTAATAAAGTTACAAAAAGCATACTATCAAAAAATATATTAATAATGAACACAGTCGTAAATAATTCCAATTATGAGTATGTAATAGCTCCTACAATGCAGACACAATTATTACCATTACGATATCAATCATAAATTTAATTTAACATCCAACGTTTTCTAATTAACGTAACGCCACGTTAACGAAACACAACCACTCACCGTATATCATCGAGATGAACAGCAGTATCGCATTCAAAATGTATGAATGCTTCTTTATTCTCTTCAAATTCCGTGCCATTTTGTTCTATATTATTATACAAATACTTGTTTTAATTTGACACTCTTCTTCTTTTCATCGTCACTTAACACTTAATGTAATATTTTAATTATTATTATAACATTAACGTCTATCTCCTAATTATTAAGCTTTGAAACACGTCACAACAGATTCGCTTTTACAACTCTGCTGGTTTCCACTAAATCTGTCAACATTTGTTCTGTTTGGTGATTAACGCGCTGACAAATAGCTTTATGACACTCCGTTAGAATAAATGTCGTGTTATATATTAAAGTTCCTACTTAATGTTCGTCTATTTTAATTTTATCTCTAACCGATGTTTGGCGCATAAATTGTTCTGTGCCGACGACTTCGGTAACGCGTGCTTGGATTACTTTAGAGAACATAATGAGCTTGAGCCATCTAAAATTAACTTGGAAATCTCCCTTGTTTTCAAATATAAATCTTCGTTAATCCCGGCGCGGAAATTTAAAAGAAATTTCCTTTTTGCAATGCCATTTTTTTATATTATTTTGGGTAGCACAATGCACTTATTTTGGCTTCATAAAAGTAGTATAGCATCACAGTGGTATTCACTTGATTTTCTTGAATAAGGGCGCAAGTCGAATATCGGCATCGTCGATAGTATTTTTTTATTCGCACTACGCGCGTCCGTCCGGAGGAGGCGACGTGAAAGCACTGACTTACATAAGGGAATCGCCTGGTGCCAACAGAGCGTCTGTCAGACAGGGATAGCAGACGATTTTCATAGGGGTTGCGGGCTGAGTGCGGTATGAAACGAGAGAGACGCAAGAGATTTTCGCATTCCAACTATGGTTCGCTGAAACCCAACATTGAAATCTTGGGAAGACGTAATTAAAATGTACATAAATCTCAAAGAGATACGTTCCTAGAGTAACACATCAAGTTAATAAGCATTTGATACGCTAGCTAATAGCTTGTCTACGTTCAGGGTGTCTGTAGAACAGGGGTTTATTATTATTCATTATTATAATAAAGTCTTCTTTCAAATAAATCTGATTTATTTTAAATTATTTTATGATTATGTCATGCCACATTATTTATCTAGTACCTATTTCTGTATTTTACCATATTTTACAATAGCTATTTCGTTAGTTATGTATTAAATATATCCACTGAAATCTTAAAATTATTGCGATATGAATTCAATTTGTAAGTAGGTCTGAAAGAATCTAATCTATTACAATTTAATTCAGTAATAATAAAAATATCTGTTCCATTGAGTCACTACATCACAAAAAAAATATTTTCCGTTATAATCAGAGAGCCTTCCTTAAATATAAGAGATAAAATAAGAAATTTTTCCCCCTAACCACAATCTTTCTTACTATAATTATAATTGAAGCCAAGAAAAATTACGAACCCGAATCGAAATACTTTGATAAATAATCTACAGTTCCCGCGAAATAAATCATTTCGTAAGAAATTGGAGGATATAAATTCAAATTAAGCCCGACTTGCCGGTTTCAAATCATGAAGTAATTTGTCACCGATTGTCTAGCTTGGAAGATTCCTGATGACACTAGTAATATAGAAGCAATTTAGTTTATAATTACAATTGTATAAGTCGTTTATCTCTTTATGGGTTTCCGTATCTTATAGGATCATTTTTGGTTCACCTGTCTATATGTTTGTCTGTGTTACTTTTAGGAGCTTGTTTTTCAGAAACGGATACACGTATCAAGTTGAAATATATACTATATAATAAGGTTTACGTTCTCGTATCGGAACAAAAAAATACAAGATTTAAGTGTAATACACCTCTGCCACCTCGGTCGAGTAAAATAGGCATGACGGTGTTTATTTTTACGATTTTTCTTCTAGCCTGTTTTACTGACCCACTCCTGAGCAAAGACCTACCCTTTAAACTTCCACAGCTATTGACCTATTGCTATTTTATTTCACGAAGTACTCCCACAGGTATCCAAATTGTCGCGCCACCTTTTTCTAGGTCTACCTCTCCGTCTGCGACCACCGCTTGAAGTTTTTACCAATGAAAAATATAGTGGTACCTATTTCTTAAAAGTGACTCGTTTTGTCTCGTGTTCTATCATCGTTGTTATTTCCTGGACATTCATAATAATTATATAAGCCCTGTTAAGAAACTGTCTCACGGTTGGGCATAGGCTTCCTCTCAATCTGAGAGTGTTTAGGCCACAGTCCACCACGTTGGCCCAGTGCGGGTTGGCGAACTTCACACACCTTCGAGAAACTCTTAGGCATGCAGGTTTTCTCAAGATGTTTTCCTTCACCATAAATTATTTTATATAATTTTAAATTTTTTGCTGATATAATACGATTATATGTTATCTCGTTAGGTATAGAATCGCAAGAGTCTAGAACATTAGACTGATCCTGTTATATTGTGCAATCCCTTGGTACCAAAACTCGACCTCACAAACTTAATCCAAGTTAATAAAATTAACAAACCGATGCAAAACTAATCAAACCCTCATTTGGACAGCCTGAAAAGGACACAATTTTTACGACCTATTGACATTTATAGAACAAAGCAATACATTTTATAAGCGGAAGTAATGGCCTCAAAGAGCTTTTAAACGGTGATTTAGATTTGATTTAAAATCCTTATACATTAAAGAAGCTTTACAGGAACAGAGAAAAATATACTCTAAGGTAAACAGATAAAATTGGAAATTGAATGGGGATAAGTGATTGAGTATTTGTAAAAATAGAACGGACAATAAGAGGGGACGATTTTATAATTAACTGCAATCAACGTTGACGTATTGAATTTCGAGTATTTGGTACACTCACTCACAAACGAGATTAAATTTTCTTGGATATTATAGAGATATCTAAGAAACACGAGTATGAATTACACATCGCATAGCGTTATACGTAATTAAATTCCAGTTAAATATTTTGCTTATTTGGAAGTGCTAACAGGAATGCTATTATCTAGGTATCTCGTAAAGATTAAGATTGACAGCTGCTGTCAAACTTGGCAGACTATATTATATTACCAAGGTATTGTTGCTTTCTATGAAAATTGGCTCATTATCAGATATAACTAACGCATAAGTTTAGTGGGAATATTAAAACATAGTTTCTAAACTATCAAATTCTTAGTCCCAGTCTGGAGTCTGGATTCTATTTTGTGCAAAAATAGTACCCTACATAATGATAAGTGATTTACCTCGTATTACATTGCTACCTTACCACGTCGGTGATTTTTTTTGTTGCATTGGTGCCCAATGCTTTTATATTCATCAACTATTACTTTAAGCGACTGTTAGAACTCTGTATTCTCTGACTACTCCGCAAGGGATCTGACGTGATGATAAAGATAAATATTACTTTGATGACGTGTATAAATTAAAAAATAATTGGCCTATAATATAAAAAAAAATACAGATTGATTCCCGAATGAACTTTAAAAATAGGACTCATTTCTCATATAGAGCACATTTTTTCGTCTAATTTATATGCAGCCAGCTGTTATAATGACTTTGTTATTAAATTAACGTCGATCATAAATTAAGACGTACGTTTAAATATAACACAACTTATACTTCAAATGACAGTCAAAATTGGTAGGTATTAAGTTCAAATCAAATAGAATTGGAACAAGTGATATGCTATGCACAGAAAATGTGACAGACACAAATGAATCTGACATTGATAAAGCGTTCGTAATATTTCAGAGAGATGATTTTATTTCAAAACTCACTTTAGTAAATGATTCTTATCGTTTAAAATATCTGTAACACGAAATGCACGGGAAAATTGGACCTGTATTTTCGTAGATGGATATAATAATTGTTTTATAGATTGATCTATGGTTATTTATTCTTTGATGGATTTTCTATTCGATTGAGTTAGTATAGATTTGACAAGATCTTTGTTTGACGGTTTCAATTTTATGAAACAACGTCAAGCTGATAATTCTCGAGAAATCTTGGCATGTATCTACTTATATTTTTTTCCAATTTCTTTGTTCTACTGCGTTGACTTATGTAGGTCTTAATGTTTTAGAGACTGAGCCTTTTGTTATTAAACCGGGCACAAATTCTAACTCCCAACTCTTACTGATTTTTTAGATGGAAAAACCATCTTTTTCGACTTAGGACCTTTATTAACATAAATAAAACACACCGGTACATTTATATTTCCTAATTGAAGGTGGCAGAGGTGTGTACCTACTGTATACACTCAATCTTTAACGACGAAGTTATGTCTCATGTAATAAGGGGCGACTCTATTGCCATATACTATGTTCAATTCCCGACATCGGACTGAATGAGTATTTATTGATAGAAAAACTACATTTTCAGCCTTTTGTAATAATAGTAATATGAAAATGTTATGAAACATATCAGTTTACACTTATTGCATTTGCCTTGGAATATGAATATGGAATATGACGAAAATAAACTATAAAAAAACCTACATTGAAATACTGAGTCGATGTTAATTAGTCATATCGAACTTTTTATCACTGACTGGAATTAATGTAACGGAAGCTTTGCGCAGTTTTTATCTTTACATATAAAACTCCGGTGTGAGTGAAAAGTAAACAACTTGACTGATTTTTTTTTGTACTAGATGACCCCCAGGCCATCTAAATGGCTTTAAATTCGACTTGGTAGAAAACGCTGTTACAAACCGGGTGCGAAAGCTGCGGAAAGCTGTTAGGTGATCATGAAATTTGACGTAAACGAAATAGGTCTCATTAAAACTTAATGAAAACATCACTAACTTTTTAACGAACGTAATTAAATGCAATAATTCAACAACTTTAGCGCCCGACAGTACAAACTCGTGCTTCCACGACAGATGTTAACATACGTTGTTTGTTTTCTTACTCTCACAGATATGTTTGTTATTTTCCCCCTCCGAAGGAATGCCCTCCCTCTCTCCCCATTTTTATTTATGTCAAGAAAAATTAACTGTCGTTTTCGGACGGCCGTTCCTTAGATAAAATTTTCTTAATAGTCACGAACGGTTATTAGCTTTGCGGAGTAAGAATTGGATTTATCGGCGCATCGGATCTCGTTTGGTTTTTAATTTATTTTCTTTTTTATTGTTTGTTTTGGCTTTCGTTTTGTTTAGTATTTTTTTCTTATTTGATTATGCTTTGGAAGTATTTTTATACAATACCGTTAAAAAAATAAACCCCATCAAATCTTATTTCGCAAACGGAGGTGGTAAAATGTATTGTGTACTGTAGCCACCTATCGCCAATGATGTTAGAGCCTATATATTGCTATTACCATTATATCGTAGACAATTTCAGGCTCCGAACTGCTATTATAGGATTTTTCCATTGAAATTCACATGACGTGTTCAAACTGGGGTTCGAAATCTAGACCTTGTAATTGCCACTCGCAATATGCATCACTTAACTTACTATACACGGTGTAATTTATTCCTCCTGGGGTGAAAGCCCAGATGATGCATCGAATGCCTACGGTATAAAAAAAAAAGATCTTTTCGATAAGTAACATCTCAATAACTTTAATAATTAAATGCATTAAAAAAAAACAAATTTTAACTTACACATTGCGAGAAATGACATGGATGGGCAGCGCAGTTCATCAGCTGACCGGTAGGTACCTTCGGTGTTCCGAATTTTTACCCTAGCGATGATATTCGAATAGGTTATTAGGTAGATGATACTTATTTAATTTGTGTTTGTTTTCAACTTTTTACAGACCACATAGACCGTGTCTTATCTGAAGGATAAGTCAAGAGTCTCCGTAACCGGCGAGCGTGTATGTCACGAACTATAAGAGTGGGGGAAGCCAGAGTGGTATGTAAGGAAAGAAACCTGTTGGAACGCTGTACTCTCTGCCTACCTCGCAAGGGATCCGGCGTGATGATATAGAGAGATATCATCTAGTTTTTGGATACGTTTTTATAGTACTTGTCTTTACGTTATTGTACCCCGTTTTTCCCATTTCAATGGTAAAGCCTAGCAGAAGCCTAGATTGTCCAGGCCTTCCCCGGTTCCTACATCCTTCCAATTTCGCTTTGTATATCTGTTTTGTTTATCTTTCAGTATGCGCGAACCACTGAAGCATACCCTTCCTCATCTTTACACCAGATGGCAGTACAAGCTTAATACGTTCAAAGCGTAATCAAGGAATCTGGCATGATTGTAAAGATAGAGATAGAAAACGTAATCATCGACTGCCAAATGAAATAGTTTAATTGAAGCAACATACCCCGGATAAGCCTATACAGAAAAGAGATTGGGAAGTGATTCCTCGAATACTTACTTAGGATCAGTGAAATGCGATTTCAGTGACTCCCGTGTCAGAGTGATTAACAAGGATTACTTTCCCTTCGGCTCCAAATTCTTTTCAGGTGAGTTATTTCGTTTCGTAAGATTTTGCTGAGTGGAGAGAAATCAATCGAAATGTAAGTAGATACTATTGTTGGTCCTATATTTATGTAGCTGTATTTACGTAATGAGAGATCCAAGTGTATTAAAATAAAAGCAAAATAAGCACTAATCATGCGGGGTCATTTCCAAGCGGGGGTGGCAGACGTGTACTGTGGACATCCACTTTTCGCTGACGATGTTAGGTCCCATGTAATAAGACGCGAGCCTATCGCCATATACCGGACACAATTCCAGACTCCGGGCTGATACCGGAAATTTTTCGACAAAAAACTACATTTGTCCGACCTGGGATTTGAACCCAGGACCTTGTGATCTCAAAGCACATTATTTTCCTCTAGACTAACGAGGCAGTTCTAAGTTTATCGTACTAGTAAAAGCGCAACAGATGAGGTAGAGATCTAGCAAGCAAAAAGCTACTACACCAAAATGAAAGCTATTATGATACGATCAGAAGAACAATAATTAGTTACTAGGGTTACCCACCAAATTATATACAATTTTCCTAGCAGCTACCTGCCAAATTACATGGTTTTAATGTACTTATCTTATTAATGATTTGAGACTCCTTTCGAACCTCATCGGCTAGCAAATATTTTTTTAAAGTATCTAAAGCATCTGCTAAAGCTCCGATCTCTCATCCCCCTTCTAAAAAGCTTGATGTCAAGTGTATATTCTAGTCTTTGGTGAGTGTATCGGAAAATTACCACATCATCATCATCATCATCATCTCAGCCTATACTTGTCCACTGCTGAACATAGGCCCCCCAATCGCTTTCCAGCGTAACCGGTCCGATGCCACTTGCATCCAACGACTTCCTGCGATTTTCACAAAATCGTCGGTCCATCTGGCAGGCGGTCGTCCCACTCTGCGCTTGCCAATACGTGGTCTCCACTCTAGAAGATTTCTGCCCCAACGCCCGTCCGATCTACGCGCTATGTGGCGCGTCCATTGCCACTTCAGCTTGCTAATCTTAAGGGCTATGTCGGTGACCTTGGTTCTTCTACGAATCTCCTCATTCCTGATTCGATCGCGTAGAGAAACGCCGAGCATAGCTCTCTCCATAGCTCGCTGAGCAACTCTGAGCTTTTTTATGAGACCTATTGTAAGAGACCACGTCTCTGATCCATATATCATCACTGGTAACACACATTGGCTAAAAACTTTAGCTTAAGACACTGAGGTATTTTGGATGAGAAGATGTTGCGCAGTTTCCCTAACGCTGCCCAGCCGAGTTGGATTCGTCGATTGACCTCTCTCTCAAAGTTGGATCTACCTAACCGGACTACCTGTCCCAGGTAAATGTATTCGTCGACAACTTCAAGAGTAGAGTTCCCAACGGTGAGTGCGGTGGGTACGACATGGACGTTAGACATTGTTTTCGTTTTGTCCATGTTCATTTTAAGACCCACTTGTTGAGATACTCTGTTGAGGTCACCGAGCATTCGTCTTAGGTCTTCCAGCGACTCCGCCACGACCACAATGTCGTCGGCAAATCGAAGGTGAGTGATGTATTCGCCATTGATGTTGATGCCAAGTCCTTGCCATTCAAATTACCACAATATACGTAAATACAATGGCAAAAATAAATATGAAGATGTCAGTGACGTCTACTTTATTACCACGTTTTTAAAAACTCGCTCCATTTTGTTCGTTTGTTTGGTATAATTTTTGCATTCGATTTAAACTAACTTCCCGGTGAGCTGGAGACTTGAAACTCCAAACATAATGCAGCTTAGAATGGGATAATTATGCAGTAATAAACAACTAAAAATCACAAACACAAGACTAACGGTCGGTTCCTATATTCAACTCATGGATAGATTTGCTCACTGACAGTAGAATGTTGACAGATTTTCCATGAAAAATATGTCTAAATTCTACTGTTAGTAAGCAAATCTATACTTGAGTTGAATATAGGAACGGCCAAAAAAAGCAGCATACAAGATAAAAAAAAATCAACTGGTATATTTTAAAACGGTTCAAAGATGCATAAAAAGTTGCGAGTAAATAATTTCATATGATTGTCAAGGAACGGTTTTATTTTGACATGTTATGCATAACACTGCATAACATAAGTGCGCCGTCTAGGGTATAGAGGTATGTGGACTACTCCTATGCGCACGCAGAGCTAACAAGCGATTTCTCGAAATTGTCAACTCAAACTCTCAAAGCAAACAACGAGGGTGAAACTAAGTTTACACACGCACAAAAAATAACCCATAAACTTTGACAAATGCGAAACATCAAACATGACTAAATTCAGTCACACACGTAGGGGGAGAGTGTTAAAAATGACTTCATTGCGATGTGTCTTGTCGTTTTCGAAGACGTTTATTTTTGTTCTTATGTTTGGCTTCGATTTGGATCGGAATTTGTAGGTATGTGCGCAGCTTTAACTTGGAGTATTAGTCATTAAGCGCTCTTTGTGGCGATCTTTGGCCTTTCTCCTTCAGTGGACGTCTTTCGGCTGATGATATAATGTTAATGTATTATTATATTGGTTTATTTCATGCCCCACGCAGAATAGTATCTTAAATTGGGTTTTTGAACCTTTTTTTGTGATAAATGGAAAGATCATATATAAGTTTAATGACAACATTTTTTTTTCGCAATAATTCAAAAGTTATTTCAAAATAAAAATTAATTTTTGAGTCCAGTACCGAAGACACGCCGACAGCTCCCGAACAAACCCGAGCGCGTGTGACGTCATATTGTTAAGTTTCACTCATTGCAGTTGATATAGAAATAATAAGTACAGTGTTTTGATCTATTTAATTTTGTTGTCATTGTTAAATATTCAAATTTATATTAAAATGACGAACCTCAAAAGTTATCATTCTTGTTTTGTACCATTATGTACGACTACTACAAAAACAACTCCTGATAAAATGTTTTTAAATGTTCCCCAAAATGACAAACTTCGACATAAATGGATTCAAGCAGTGCACCGTAATAATCCCAAAACAAAATCGATTTTTTTTGTTGTAAAGATCATTTCGATGTAAATATTTCTTAACACCATTGTTATTAATTATTATTTATCTAAGTATACAAATCAAATAATTATTAAATACTTCTTATTATCACCCATAGCTAATCGGAACCAACTAACAACTCGTTTTTTATCAATAAATTTTCAATATTATTGTCTAGTCGTGTGTAATAGCCGTAAACACTGTACTGTTATTAAATAGCTATAACATTATGACGTCACAATTATGGTGACCAATCATGGTGCGCTTATAGGTACGAGACATATTTTTAAATTTTATCAATTTTTAATTGCTTATAAATAATTGAAAAGTTTTTTGTTATTATTAAATTTTTATTAATCATTCAATATCAATATTATTAATAATAAAGTTTTAAGATACATAAAAAATATCATTAATTTTTTTTTTCAAAATCCCAATTCAGGAGCTACAATATTGCGTCATTCTAGTAATGACGCAATATTGCTTCTTAAAGACAAATATCTAAAAATAAATTAACCGGTCCAAGAAGATTGAATGATTTTTTCTTTCGTTGTTCAATATAATTTGAAAATCAACCTATACCTACTGCTGCGCAAAGACATTCTCTCAAAAATCTAGGTGAGAGAAATAAGGTCCCTTCCTGTGGAGTAGTAGATATATTCCTAGCGGATGTATACCCAGTGTGGATGAGTGAAGGAAGGTTTGTAGCCGCCTGCTGTAAGAGCTTATCAAGCTGCCCATAAGGCTTCCAGCTTGCCTTTATGGCTACCACAAAAAGTGGTAAACAGGGCCAAAGATAGAACACAGAGACGCTTCAATATAAAAATGCTGCAGGCATCCATCTCAGACTGATCAAACGGGACTTTGGTGATCGTTGAGAACACCACAGCCGCTCTAAGACGCCCTAATTTAGCTCCTGACATACTTTACTAATCCCATAAAAGTATTGTCCCAAGTCTTGACGATATAAGTAGGATACTTCACAAGAATTCCCTTCATCTTGAAGTATGGTGTCTTAAATTTCCCCATCTATACCTCCATACCTGGTTTTATTAGTAATTACTGTCTCCTTACGACTTTGGCCTTTTTTATTTGCTCTGTAAAAGAAGATGGCTTTGTTCGTGCTAGTATATTTTTATGTTCTTTTCTTTATACTTATTGTATTTTTTGTATTGATCTTCCTGTATTTTAGTTCTTCTTTTATTTTTAAGTAAGAATTATTAATTTGTTGCGAGGGAGTTTACAAAATGCCTCATTGGTCTAGTGGCAAAGCGCATCGCTTTGTGATCGCGCCGTCCTGGGTTCAAATCCTAGGTCGGACAAGTGTAGTTTTTCTAACGATAACTTCCCAGTACGAGTCCGGAGTCCGGAATTGTGCCCGGTATATGCGATAGGCTCGCCCCCTATTGCATGGGATCTAACATTGTCGGCGAAACGTGGGTGTACTCGGTACACCTCTGCCACCCCCGCTTGGAGAATATAGGCGTGATAGTAAGTATACAAAGATTTGTCCTGTGCGGAAATCGAACTCGCGACTACTAAATCCAGTAGGTGGGGCGGCTTAAAATCTGAACCACTGGACCAACTTATTCGAGGTTTATTATTATTGTATTGTTTGTTTGTATTGATTTTTGTGTGTTTTCACTACAAACCTGTTGTTTGTTTAAGCGTAGCCCTATACTAATTATTATATATAGTTATTTCTAAGTCGCAAGTGCGTTTATAAACATAGAATTTACTTAGACACGTAAACTGAAATGAAGATTTTAAAACAAAATTCCAATTGACGTTACTAAACTTAGTGAAAATAAGTTAAATACACACCGTCACGCCTTTATTTCCCAGACGGGGTGGCAGAGGTGTACTGAGTACACCCACGTTTCGCCGACGATGTTAGGTCCCATGTTATAGGGGGCGAGCCTATTGCCATATACCGGGCACAATTCCAGACTCCGGACTCGTACTGGGAATTTTTCGTTAGAAAAACTACATTCGTCCGACCTAGGACTTAAACAAATTTGAATTTGATTTGATTTAAATAAGTTCAAAGCTTGTGTAAAACGAACACTTTTTAAGCGAGCTGATTATTCAATAGAAGATTATTTAAAAGATAAAAATGCTTGGATAGATGCTATTCCAGTTGTTAGTTAACATTCCCTCTATTCCTTCTATTAATTTAACATAATGTAATTTTTTTGTGTACTTTTTTTTTGTAAATGAGAGAACCATGCAGCCATTCTCATAAATAGTATTATTCGCTTTTTTAACTTTGACTCACCTGATGACCAACCTACATTATTCTCCCATACCCCACAACAAAATGTAAATGAAAAAGTTTGTAATTTATTTATTTTAAAAGAGTAACCTTGGAGTTTCTTGCTCTTCTTCTCCACAGGAATGACATTCCGAAGTAGCGGTAGAGTCTTTGTTACTTTTCTGACAATTCATAAATACTGTAATGGTTTTCATGAATAAAACAAAAATCGAGTCCCCAACTGTTTGATCTATCTATCTATCTATATCATCACGCCAGATCCCTTGCGGCATAGGCGGAGAGTACAGAGTTCCAACAGGTTCTTTCCATACGTTGTAGTTCATCTCATATACGCTCGCCGGTTACGGAGACTCTTGACTTGTCCTTTAGATAAGACTCGGTCTATAAGATAGTCTAGGTCTTCCCAGGTATTTACATGCTTCCACTGTTTGAACCAGTTAGTAAAGCGGTCTACACCACTAGATCGAGTCGTTATCGAATATTGACTAAGTAATCGATCGCTATTTTCGGGCACGTGTAACAGTTGTTCTACTCTTTTTAAAAAACACTAGTAATTATTTCCCATGTCACGGGTGCGTTTATAAACATGAAAATCACATACACAAACACACAGATCAAAAATATTTGTGGGTAGACGTAAAATAATAGATCGAACCCGCGACTCCTCGATGCAGTAGTTGGAGCGGCTTAAGCTCTTAGGCACTGGACTAATGGCCGGTTTCAATATTCAACTCCAGAATAGATTTGTTTTGTTGTCAGTAGAAATTTGACAGATATTCCATACAAAAATTTTCCATCTGTAGTAGGCAAATTATATTAGTCGTCCGTCCGTCGCCCGTTTTTTCGAGTAGATACTTGTTAGTTTCTCTCAGACTCCCAGTTAGCAAGTGACAATTTAGACACAAATTCCAAAATAATTAGATACATTTTTTACGGACTCCTCCATAGCATTTTATTCGGTCTGTGTATTTGTGTATGTGAGTTTTCATGTTTGTAAACGCACCCACGATACAGGAATAAATCCCAGTGTGGGGCTACGATTTTAATATAAAAAAAAAATGTGGATCACACAAAGATTTGTCCCGTGCGGGAATCGAACCCCCGACTACTAGATACAGTGGGCGGAGCGGCTTAAGCTCTTAACCACTGCGCTAAATCGTCCGTTGCAGCTTTTTTTAGCAAGTGACAATTTAGACATCCCAAAAACACTAGTCAAATGGTCATTCTATCTGTACTAGTTTACTACAACTGCCCTTTTCAACAACGCCTGTGTCCAACTTAACACTAAAAACACTCTATAAATAGCCCAAAAAACATTCCAAATAGTACAGATGTATTAAACAATTCCACACTTAACGAGGACCTAAAGCGTTTATTGAAGGAAACAAATCCTAAATAGAACATATAAAATGCACTTTATTGCCTTTTGATTTGTGCTCCTAGTAAACATTGGAAAATTTTATCTCTTAATACAATGAAATTTCAATCTTACTGAAAAATTGCTAAGATTCAATATCGCTTGGGAAGAAAAGCGTAGGTGGAGAATTTATAATTAGCTACAATACAATTAGTTTGACTTATGTTCGGAGCTTAAAGTGAAGTGAAGAATACAGATTATTTTGGTAATAAGGAGGGAATTCGAAAACTTGTTTTAGAATAAATTTACTCTTGTAATAATAGATACGAGTGTATTTAGAGAATCTGATTAGATTTTCGATAGACTTTGATGAAATACTAGACTATGATATGGCTTAATAAAAAAAAGAAGTATTTAAAGCGAATGCCGCTCTGCTCATTGGATTGATAAGTCGCGGGTTCTATCTTCCCTCGGGACAAATAGTAAGACCCTCTAATGTCTCGGTCTGATTTATTAAATATCGCACCTTCAGAACGGTATAGACTTAACTCAAAAGTCTAAGAAATCAATTTACGGTCATAGAGGGCCATTAAAAGGCACGCTCTATCTGGTGAATATTAAAATAGCGGCGTTTTAAGAAATACGATACTTCGGTCTTTTTCACTTTCCCTCCCTCTACCCGTGCCGCTCGGTTCTGAAGGGACGTGATTAGTTCCACAAAAAATAGATTGCTTGAGATAAGTCACTTCTGTTCCGAATATGCGATACGCAAATTTTCATTTTTGAGTGCGTACTTACGACAAAGGAAGAATTTTTGTTCTTTTTTAAATTTGTAATACCTCATTTTTCTACGACGGCTATAGTTAACTACGCGTAGGCCGCACGTCTCACAATCGAACCATTAAAGTTTAATTCCTGTAAAAAACCTAATTTTTCATTTAGCAGCGTGTAATATAGATAGGTAGATAGATTTTCTCATAATAGACTCCGACCTCGATTTGTGGGGTAAGACCTTGGCAGTTAGGATTGTGTAAGCTAATTCATTATTATGACTACGTCATTTTTGTCCACCTAGGAATTATACAATCTTAGATTCGCCTAATTAAAAACTGTGCAAATTCTAATATAAGACATCACAATTCACACTTGTCTTATTCATTCCCTTACACTTCACGAGTTGCCAAGCTAAATCACACCTTCCTCTACACCATTCATCGCAAGACCGACTACGATTGGTCTAAATTGGGAATCAATTAATGGAATAGCACTTGGCTAGATGAAACGACATCTTGCTTGAAACAGTTGATGTCAATAGTACCTGCCAGTTGTTAGGATTAGTAGCACTTTGGTGAGTAGATACGTCAATTGAACGACATTGAAGCCTTCAAGCGCTATCAAGTGATGATAAATACAGCTTATGTCGCAGCAGAATTAGGCTAAAATTGATTGAAAAACATTGAATTGTATAATTTTTCAGCGAGCGTGTATGAGACGAACAATGAGATTAGAGAAAGCCAAAGAGTTCTGTAGGGAAAGATACTATTGGAGCTCTGTATTCTTTGTCTTCCCCGCAAGGGATTTGTCGTGATATTATAGATAGAGCGAAAAAGTTTCGGATTATATCGCGATTAATTTTGTTTTTTTGGGTTTTCGACGTTTTGAGTGGCTCTATAGGACTGAAAAGTTTGACTTTCAAAAGTCTTTGTTATTGCGGAGTACATAAATTAAATTAATGACCAACACTGTGTTGCAGTTAGAACGAGGGAATTTATTTCTACGTTAGAAATTATCTAATAATATAATAATATTAGCCCTGTTAAGAAACTGTCCCATCGTTGGACACGGGCCTCCTCTCAAACTGAGAGGGTTTTAGGCTATAGTCCACCAAGCTGGCTCAGTGCGGGTTGGAGAACTTCACACATCTTCCAGAAACTCTCAGGCATGCAGGTTTCCTCACGATGTTTTCCTTTACCGTTAAAGCAAGTGATAGTTAATTTTTAATACGCATATGCTTTCGAAAAGACAGAAGTGCGTGCCTGGGTTTGAACTCGAGGCCTCTGACTTTGCAGTCCAACAGTCTAACCACTAGGCTATCACTGCTTCTATCTATAAATTTTTATTTGGGGATAATTGTACACATAGGTAATCGCTTTAACAGGCCTGCTGCGCGGGACAAAGAACGGGCCACCTCACGAATTGTCGGAGACCTATACCCCATGACGGTTTGATCAAAATCACGGAATAACATAGTTATTTTTCTTTCGCGGTCGTCATCATTGGCTGAAAAATGTTCACTGCAGGATAAAGATAGCATATGATAGATATCTAATTAATTTGTGCGGTAGGAAAAATATGGTGAACTAAAAAATTACATAATACAACGTCATACCTAAATTCTTCAAGCTTGGTGATAGACACACACTCACACTCATCTTTCGCCCGCGAACGCTAGCCATATATCCACGATCTCAAGATTCAAATCCTAGCTCGCACTACTGAGTTTTCCAAATCCTATATGCTATTGCCATTTACTAACGATAAAAAAAATATTATGAAAAGCCTCTGATATCAGAGAAAGTCTGAAAGATTTTTGTTTAGTAGACTTTTGAAATGATGTAGTGTTTTTATGTTTTTGACAAAGAATAGCGGTGAAGAACAAAAATGGCTGTACAAAGTACACCTCTGCCTACTCCTTTAGAGAATATTAAGCATGAAAGATGTTTATTTATAAACAAAATTCTAGAAAAATAACCTAGAAACGGTGAAGGTACACAACTAATGTTTAGAGGCGTTTTATGTTTGGGTCCGGAAGCCCCAACGTGAGCCGTCGTAGAGTTAAAAAGAGCCATTCGTTTAGGTATCCCACTATTTATTTTATGTAAATAGCATGGTTTGGTGGCATTTCCTCAGGAAAGGTCCAGAAGTGTTGAATGTTTTTGGTTTGGAAAAATATTTTTTTGTAGAGATTTCTATGAAAAGTAGATTTTTTGGTGTCTACTCAATGGAATGTACGGTTATTTAAAAGAATTGAATGTAAATGTACTCGCTTCTCTTGCTTCACTATTTTTTATAACACATCGCTATAGACTTAAAAACGAGTGTAAGGAGCCTTGGTGAAATCTCCATATTATAATAACCGTTTCTTTTGCAACGCATTGTACGTTGCAAAAGAAACGGTTATTATAATATAACAGGGATGTTTAGAATTAGATAATACACGTTAAAAGTACAAGACGGCTTAAATAAAACAAATAAGTATTAAAAGGACAATATGGTGCATCACAAAAAAGATCCTAACTCAACAGGATTGCTGGCTGAAGACGGCCAATGCTGATCTTCCGTTAGTACCTTATTGCAGGACCGATGACGTACGTATCTTCTCTATCTGTAATCTCTGCAATCGGGTATGTAAACTGTTTACTGTTTAAACGCTTTATTTTTGCCACACACAATACAGATATAAGAAGAAAGGGAAAAATTAAATAAATATAATTCTTGGTTGAGGTTATCCCAGACTCTTTCTTTACTAATATAAAAAATAAAGACAACAATATTTCAGTTTGTCATTAAATTTTAAATGATCAACTGGCCATGAACTACAAAATTAGAAAACAAAAACACAATAATTGCCTCATTCCTTCCGCATAATAAAAGGCTTCAGTTCGAATAAAAATAACCGTTAAAAAACTTTTTAAACACCGAACATTCCAAGTTTGGAACTTAGGGCCGTCACTAAAACAGCGGATACGGCGCGCGCCGCGGATATTTATATATCCGCACTTGTGCGCGCGACTGTACCTACGCCGACAGATGTTAACATACGCCCGTGTTTTCTTTATTTAAGAGATCTGTTTGTTACTTTTTGTTACGGATCCGCGGCGCCTCCGGTCTCTCACTTATTATTTATGGCGGTGAATGTACCGGCGGTGATGTAGAGGTTTACTGGATGTGGTAATTTCAAATTTCATTTGATTAATAGCTTCGTTCGCAGATTTTAGAAAAATGTTACAAATTTTTTTCAACAACCACTGAATACTAATTTCATATAAAACTTTTATGAAACTAAAATTGTAGAAGTCGACACAAAGAATTTCATAATTTTCAGTTGCTGAAGGACATGCCTAATATCACGTGTATTAATTTTCACTATCATTGTTACTACAAAAAATAGTAACGAAGACATGGATTCTAAATACACATCTAATAACTACCTATGTCAAACATTTTGCAGTCGTCAAAATAACATTTACATTTCCGAGTATAGACGAAAATTGCCGAAGTGCCTATTTATCGTTTCGTGTATGCGGCATAGAAAGCTCAAGTTTTCTTCGTAACTTACGAAAATTATTTCCACGACAGGTTTGTTTTGGCTTCTTACCTTGTCTTTGTGTAAAGTACAAAACCGTTTAATATAACTAAGCAAAAGCAAACACTATCACAAAGCAGTAAGTCATATTATTTTATACGGTCTTATCTTCATTACATATTTACGTCATAATTCCATAACAGGTAATAATCGTAGACAATATAGAGCGTATGATATCCCCGTCATAACTGGTAAATGATCATAGATAATGCAATATTAGAATGTAAAGAATATTACACACTTTCCGGCTGTTCATTCTTCAATGAAATATATAGATAATCATATGTAATATATCAATAAAATTAGTTTATGATCAGTAAATATCTGGAATACAACTGGTTCAAGACACCTGCATTTTTTGTATACTCTTTTTGTGTGTGTGATCTACGCGTGATCTACGTGATGTTGTATGCGAGGCCTTTAAAGCTTCACCGCACTAGCGTGCACCAATATACTTCAGCCATCTGTAATATTTTTGTATCCGGAATTAACTTGAGTTCAAAAATCCTAAAATTCGAACATTTCTGTCCTGGATCGGTGACCCAGTCTGGCGATATATCTAATATTATGCTCTATTATACTATTAGCAGTGATAGCCTAGTGGTTAGACCTTTGGACTGCAAAGTCAAAGGTCTCAGGTTCAAACCCAGGCACGCACCTCTGTCTTTTCGAAAGCATGTGCGTAATAAAAAAATAATGATCACTTGCCTTAACGGTGAAGGAAAACATCGTGAGGAAACCTGCATGCCTAAGAGTTTCTCGAAGGTGTGTGCAGTTCGCCAACCCGCACTGGGCCAGCGTGGTGGACTATGGTCTAAACCCTCTCAGTTTGAGAGGAGGCCCGTGCCCAACAGTGGGACAGTTTCTTAACAGAACAGGGCTAATAATAATTATACTATTATTTGTTGTCCCCAATAAAAAACTGTCCGTTAGAAACTTTAATCACAAATAAGAAAGGTTGTGTGCATAATTGGAAGGCTTGGAAGGGAAATTTTAAAGGCGCGCAATGGGTTATTTCTGTCCGAGCTCCCAGTTTTTATCCCCTAGGGCTAGGGGATCAGTTTTATTTTAAATTATTTTCTATTCCAGTCTAATTCATCTTCGAAAAAGCTTGAGAGATCCGATAAGAAATGTAAAATATATTTAGTGGATTAAATAAAAATAATAAACAGCCGGGGATTTTGGGGATCGGAGAGGAATAGCCTCCAATTACCGCTTCCATTATCTATAATTGCGTGTACCCAAATGTACGCTCGTGCGGGATCGGACAAGTTTTCACATAACTCAAGCCACTCGATTTGGTAGCAGAGTTTATTATTTGTGCGCCCGATACCCCTATACAACGCTGTACATATTTTGTGTTTTATTACAACACTATATCTTTGTTTCACTTCAAAAGTCAATACGAGAGCAGGACAAAGAACGAGCATTGTTTGAAATCTTATTGTTTTTCTTTACTAAGGATCCTTAGGTCGTGAAGTTTATGCTCGCCGAGAATGTCTTAGGCAACTTTGGGAGTCAGTGTAGAAGTTTTTTTTAACTTTGAAATGAAAATAGGGATAATAAAGTTGTTTTGTTACTGTTGTCGCGGTAGAGTCGCCTACGTGTTGTAAGGATTGTGGAGTTAGAAGAATATGGTGTTAAAAAAATCAGCGGTATTATATTTCGACAAAATTGTATAATCAGTCCACGCGATATATTTTTCCGAGTTTCGACCTCTCCGATTATCCGCCTTTAGTCGCTGTTTTTTACGACATCTATCGGAAAAATGAGGCGTTATTATACTAGCCTCCTGCACCATATAGGCAAACAGAAATGAAACCACACAGCCACTTTAAAGCATAAAAAAATACAAAAAGAATTATATACGAGGTGTATTTTCTACCATTTTTTAAGCTTTTTGGTACCCAAATTAACTATAAAATTTAATTTACTTTTGTATGCGTATTGAGGTGTGTGTAATAGATATACATTTAAAATAGCCGTAATTCTTTGAATAATTATTAAATTTAAAAAAAAATAAACATCGATTCATATATATATATATATATATATATATATATATATATATATATATATATATATATATGTCGCATATACCCAAGGTGTAACACAATTAACGCAAGACCTGAAAGTAGTTTGTTCTAAATCGGTAACTGAACGGTTGATTCCAATTTATCTTATTTTTTTTTTAAATTTGTAAAAAATGCTTTTAATCCTTCAGTGCGCAGCATGAAAAAAATTTCAAATGCATTCCTAAGACGTATTTCTCAAAACGCACACATACACGTACAAGTTTCATTGTTAATTGGGGTATAAAAGTGCTTTAAAAAAGGGTAACCTTTAAATTAGAAAATTTGGTTTTCGTTTTGAATTTATGAAGCAATTCTCTAATGGGGGTGTCTGAGGTTTTGCGTTTATTATGTTACACCTTGTATATATATATATATATATATATATATATATAGGGAAACTCTTGACTTGCCCAACGAAAAATATTGCTTATATTCCCCCTGCAGGCTAGCAGAGGTGTGCTGTGTACCCCCTTGTGCAACAGAAAATCAGCGCCAAGCTGTTTCCAGCAAGGCATCTATGTTAAGTCGTAGCCCTTTCACTGCTGCAGCAAACAAATCAATAAAGCTTGTAATTGTATCCACTGTGCCTTCAATGACGGATGAATTAGCACAGTGCTTAAGAGCCGCTTCACCCGCGATGTCGAATAATCGCGGGTTCGAATCCCGCACGGGACAAATCTTTGTATGACCCACAATTATTTGTTTGGGTGTGGGTAGTTGTGTATGTGAATTTTTATGTTCGGGTTTACGTTTTTATAAAAACAAGAAAATAAGTGTGGTATTCAATAAATTATATTCTGTCTTTCTTTCTTTTTTACCCTCATATTTCACTTATAATGTTAGCTCCTATTTTAATAGAGGATGAGTCTGGTGCTACTGTACCAATTAAAATTTCATTATCTTGACTGAAACCCCAACATCACTCCTTTCGACCTGTGTATCGAACTTTGTCCGCGTTGACTTAACAGTTTCCCGGGATAAAAAGTATCCTATGTATTAATCTAGGTAATAAACTACCTGTGTAAATTTCATTTAAATCTGTTCAGCTATTTTTGTATGATTGAGTAACAAACATACAAACTTTCACATTTTTAATGTTAGTAGGATGTTAACAGCAAACAACATCCCTCAACCTCGTAACCATAAAATTAAAATGTAAACACACAAAAAGGATTTATTCTACCCAATAGTATAAGTCAACAGCGTAGACCTGTAAAGGACATACCCTCTTCATTTCAATATCCATTTATAAGATTTATATCCCCGGAAAGTATTTCTGCGGGCTGGTCAACGACAGAAATTGAATGTAAATAAAAAATATGGGACGATTCCTGTTTTTCTATCTTCGAGGAGCTTATAATGGGGGTTTTGTGAAGCAATATGTTGTAAAATAACTATATTTTACGCCTGAAGGGGGCTGGAAGAGCTGCGTAAAAACCAGATTTTCTTCGGAGTAATCCCAGTCCAAACATGATTGATGACAAGTCCGTTACCTTTGAAACTATTTAGCATAATAAACCAGCCAATATACTATACTGACCTACTAATAGATATACCTCACACAAAGTGAGGTGAAAGAGAATAGGAATGAAATGAAAAATATTGATTTTGCACAAACCACAAAAAAAAAACAAACAAACAAAGAATAAGATACAATGCGATACTACTACAGGTATTGTTTGCTGTGGTGTGAGCTGTGCTGAAAGGTATTTGGCTCAGCATGTGCTGGAGGAGGACTGGGGTCTCCTTCAACGCTGATTTTCAGTCAAACCCCTCTTCAAACAGTTTTTACGCATACATGGCTACCCTGAATGGTGACGTAATCGCATATACTATGGACACAGTAAATATGTAATATATAGAGAATGAAGCAAGTGCAATATAAATATTTAATATATAAATAATAATAATAAATATTTTTTATAAAATTAAATAAATTAAATAGGTGATACCATACCATACAGGCCAATATATATTGATGGAGACCGCCGACCGAGAAACTGCCAGTAAGGCTTTTAAGTTGACTTACTACATTTGGTAAGGAGCTTTAAACTAGAAATGTCTTAAAGCAATCCCCCATCACAGATTCACATCACACCCCCTTTTTTTGAAAAAAACCTGCATAGGACTTCCGCGAGCCTCGGGGGAAGTTCGCGGGGCGTGTCGAGTTCCTACCGACTAAAAACCAGGGTGGCTGACATCAGCACTTTTGCAATGATGTGCTGTTCAGGGCGACTGGGTGTGTCGAATGAACCGTCTTGTTGGTGCAATTATGTTTAATATACTATTCTAAATCGTATGCTCTACCTTATACATATTAGAGCGGTGCGTCACACACTACACTTTGAAGGGGGGACATCAGCACTCTGGGATCGCACTGGTGGTCGCAAACTGACCGATCTCAACGCTGCTCAACCTTGGTAACAGCTAAGAATGCCGTTGTCTCACAGTGCTATAAGCACCTGCCCGATTTTAATACTTGACAGGGTTTTTAAAAACTCGACAATGTTACAAAGTATTCCTTTTCACTTAGCAAGTGACTATCGCGTTTAAATCGCGAAAAACTAATCAGTGAAACATCTAGCGTTGTGATTACAAGTCAAATGACTAGAAGCCTAGTCAGACGTGGTTGATATTTTACCTTAAAACGAAACTAAAAGTCTTCTGAAAATTTTCCCCCATGTATCCCACAAGAAAAAAAAACTTCATGAGACTCTTAGTATTCCGTAGGGAAGACTTGAGGTATATGCAACATTTATCACACTGAAAACCTCCGCTATAACCTTTATAAGCATGGTGAAAGAACTCTAAGATCTCCAAAATTAATGCAATGTAAAAGATTAGTCACTAAGATTTAAATGCTTAAAAATGGAATTAAACAGTACTGATAACGCATCCTTCACCGCAACGACTTTATTAAACATTCGAGCTGCCAATTAAACCTAACTTGGTACCACATCATCTCGTAAAAAGAGTAATAAACAACATATGTATCTTTTCTCTCCCTTTTATGATGCAATTTAAAAACGTTTACACTATAATCTGGGTCCAGAATCAACAATAAAAATGTTGTAAAACTAAACCGATTTGGCTGTTAGTGGCTTCCAAAAAGGTCTCTATCTAATTATCATAGATATTGCTATTTAGCGAAAACAATATTCGGTTGACCGTCAAAATAGCGTATATCTTCAATAAATGGTTACTCTTTAAATCTTAATACAAATCTTTGGTGCAATTTTATTTTTCTAAAACTATTTAAGAAGAGTGAATATTTTGGAGAAATGTATGGAGATGACCCGGATGCTGATGCCGCAGACGTGCCTAAAGGCGAGATTGCGGCACCAGAATCAACGGAGGACATCACTATGGAAGAAGTTGAATGGGCGATAGGAAGTATGAAAAACGGTAAAGCTGCGGGAGTAGACATGATATCTGCCGAGATGATCAAATATGGTGGAACTTGCGTCCGGGACGCTTTCCGGGCCCTTGCAAACCTTTGCTGGAGGACCGGTAGAGTCCCTACAGATTGGCGCCGCGCAGTCATAGTACCCTTGTATAAAGGCAAGGGTTCACAATATGACTGCGCCAATTACAGAGCCATCAGTTTGATCAGCTTGGCAGCCAAGGTGTACGGTAAAATTATTGAACGGAGAATGCGCGTGAAGTCCGATGGAATGTTGTGCGAGGCACAAGGGGGTTTCAGGTCTGGAAGAGGATGTTCGGATCAAGTCTTCTCACTCCGCAACATCGTAGAGAAGCATCTGGCAGTGGGCCGGAAGGTTTTCTGCGGTTTTGTAGATCTGGAGAAGGCATTTGACAGAGTTGTGCGAAAGAGACTTTGGGACATTTTGCCAGAGTATGGTATAGATGGCACTCTGTTGCGAGCCGTCCAGTCCACTTATGTGGACTGCAAGGCATGCGTACGGGTGGGTGGTAACAGGTCACCCTGGTGTGACGTTAAAATCGGCGTCAAGCAGGGTTGCGTGTTGTCCGCTAGACTGTTTATAATATATCTGGACAAAAGTCTTCAAAGACTGAAAGCGATGAATGAAGGTGTACAAATGGGTGACTTAGTGGTAAACCATCTACTTTATGCAGATGACGCGGTTTTAATAGCGCCAACAGCCACTGATCTGCAAACACTAGTCACAGTTATGAAAGACGACTGCATGATCAATGGCTTACACTTGAATGTGAAGAAAACCAAGATTATGGTTTTTGAAAGGGAAGAAACCAGAACGAATGTAAGGATTGTGGTTGGTAACGATGTGCTGGAGCAAGTGAATGAGTTTGTATATCTTGGATGCGCCTTCAGTAAGGATGGGAAATACACCGCTGACATAGAGAGAAGAGTGAGTGCAGGGAACAGAGTGAATGGTGCGATGGGAAAGCTACTCGGGAGCCGGCACTTAAGCCATAAGGCGCAGCTGGCCATACATAACGGAGTTCTTGTCCCAACGCTGTTATATGGTAGCGAGAGCTGGGTATGTAAGAAGGAGAATGAAAGTAGGATAAATGCGGTAGAAATGCGAGCTCTGCGGAAGATGTGCGGAGTGAAGCTGACCGACCGCATTAGCAACAGCATAGTAAGACAGCGAGTAGGTATGAAAGATAGTATCGGTGTAAAGATGAGAAAGGGCATGCTCCGTTGGTTCGGGCATATAGAAAGAATGCCAGAGGAAAGAATGACAAAACAGATATACAATGTGAAAGTGGAAGGATGCAGGTACCGGGGAAGACCTAGACTATCTTACCACGACCAAATAAACCGAGTCTTATCTGATGGAAAAGTCAAGAGTCTCCGTAACCGGCGAGCGTGTATGAGACGAACTATGAGAGTCGAGGAAGCCAGAGAGGTATGTAAGGAAAGAACCTGTTGGAACTCTGTACTCTCTGCCTACCCCGCAAGGGATCTGGCGTGAGGTTATAGATAGATATAGATAGATATAGATAGATAGATATTTAAGAAGTTCAAATAAAAAGCGCTGGAAAATGAAGTTATTATAATTTCTATACATATACTGTAATTTCTCATCTATATTCATGGCGAAGATCTGTACTATTATACAAGATAATGTTTCGACCTTCTTACGTCCCATAAGTGATAAATAAGAATATACTATCTGAAATAAATCTAAATCATTTTTTTCGGATTTTATCGTGTTTTATTTTTGATTTTTAGGTTCCCGACGTCACGAGTGCTTTGCAGCACCCATGGTCACGGGAATCCGAAAATCCGAAAAAATTGTTTTATTTCATGTGTATATTCGCGTAAATCTAAGAACTCAGTATATACTATCTGTTAGGAAATTCTCCCACCTAACAACCTGGACCGAGCGGATTTACATAAAAAGACTTGCAGCAGATAGATCGGGGCATCACCCTCCCGATGCCTTACATCCCTTCTTTCGGATACAGATACCGCACACAGGATCAGACACCCACCTCGCCGGCGAAGTCGAGGAATCCCTTGCCCGCCGGCCGGTGCAGAGCACTACGGCGGGACACCTAGTATACGCACTCCCCCAAAGCGACTGCCCAAGCCGAGGCCGTTCCTCCTTCAGGCGCCCTTGAGCTTGTTGCCCCCTTGCCCTTCTGGCTCGAACGTAGTGGTTGTACGCTCGCCCTCTTGTCCGGTGAACTGTAAAGGACCTGCGGCCAACAGCGTAGTTCATTCACACACACACACACACACCCACACATACACACAAAAGATTGTGGATTCGGTATTCAGCTTTTGGACGTGACGGACGTTTCCCTGTGAAGATCGTGGTGTATTTTTAAAACAATTAATTAGGGTCCAACGTTTGTTCTTTTGAAAAATTTGTAATCAATTAATATCAGTTAGGTATTTTTAATAAATAAATTTTGTAAATAATTTGTAAGATATCATTAGTTTAAATAGATCCTTAGATGGGCAAATGTCTTCCCCAATGATTGCAGCGACGACCAGCATTGGGCTAAATACATTCAGCTGTGACTTCACCTAGCAGGTCATCGATCCATCTTGTGAGAATCTTCACGTCTACGGATATACACATCCAGCTTTTAAACGTGACCTTTATCAAGTCACCAGCGGGCTTAGCCCGATAAGATTGACATGAGCATGACGCTAGCGAGTTGATATGCTATCCTTGTCACATTACAAATTTACTAAATAAACAATAACGTGACATCACATTTACTCGCTAGCGTCACGCTCACATCAATCTATTCCTACTAAGCCGTCTGTTTATCTTGTGAGGGGGCCAGCCCAGTGCTCGCCTTCGGATACGTGGTCGCAGGACCTTCTGTCCCGACAGTTGTCAACGATGATGAAGATAAGCAATACGTTCAGTGATTACCATACACACATAATGGAGATATACGCTAAATGTAGACCCCGTTTAAAGCAAGTTAAGCTAGTAAATTTCGATTAAGTTGATTTTTAGTAGGTATGAAAATTATCCGTTTGTAATAAAGTATATATGGTCCTATGATAGCAATGTCAACCCAGCCTTAATTGCCTTTTAGGTAAAAAGGTTTAAGGACCTACCTAATCTTCGTCTCGATGTGTTAATAGAAAAAGTGAAGCTTTATCTCCACCACTTTGCATATCCCAGCAACCAAAGAACAAAATCGTTAAAGTATTGAAAAAAGCCTCGACCCAAATCAGAGGTTTACTTCACTCCTGTTTTGGAAGAAAAAAGATAGCTTTATTAACCTATGTCACAATTGACACGAAGTGTTTGTCGTCTGTCGCCGGAACAACATCAATAACACCCATGTATGTTCTCGTCTAGTGGAAAAAGGTAGTTTTAAGTATTTAGTGTTGTCTATTTTCAGAATTTTCCTCTAAGATTAGCCTTTTTCTATAGAAAATAATTTATAAAGCCGTATTTAGAATGTTGTTTTCCACGAACGGCTAAGGGGAGGTGTACAGAATACACCCACATTCCCCCTTGTATTTTGATCTTAATATGACAGGGGACGAGATTGTGGCCACGTGTTGTTGATACTCGTCAAATCCTCATCAATAAAAAGGGCTTACCCGGTTGCCGAGACCACGTACCTACGTCTCGAAGTAAGAAGACGCTCGGAAATCAAAATGGCTTACCCGATTGCCGGGACCACGCACTTACCTCTCCAAGTGCCAAGACGCTTGGAAATGGAAATAGCACAAACGGTCATCTATCTAAGACTGTCCGAGTTAAACGCTGCTTAACCTTGATGAACACAATGAGCACCGCTATTCCGCAGTACTGTGAACGATAATTAGCTCTTGAGCGCCACTAGCACTTTTGCCTGTAGTAGCTATTTCGGCATATTTTTGCCTCATTTCTTTGTATTAAAAAGCGATACGGTCGGTCTTCATCGTACCGTAGTATCGTGTAAATGTCACTATCTTGGACACTATAAGGGAAATTATCTTCTATTTTAGCTACACTTAAAACTATAGCCTAAATCGACATCTATCTATCTACATCATCAGACCAAATCTCTTGCGGGGAAGGCAGACAATACAGAGTTCCAACTGGTTCTTTTCTTACTGGCCTTTGTGGCATCGATATCCAATCTTAATAAACAACAGTCCCCTGTCCGTAATCTACGATCCTTATATTTATTAGTCTACAAACCGTTACAGAGGTACAGTTACAATAAACACGCAGGGAGCCGGGAGATAGTATAACAAAGGGTTGGCACTTGGCATGGCATCGCGCTCGCTACAAACCGCCTATTGCACTCCGTAAACACACCACTGCATCGATGACGTAATTCGAGAATAGACTTAGTTTGAGTATCTTTACTCTAAGAGACAGAGAGATAGTGAGGTGTAACAGTACATATATGCGACCGCATTAGCAGTTCGCCTTTGAAAGTGTTTAATTAGAACATCATTAGTTGCTGGCGCTGAGTATCATCCTGCCACAAGCCTAGCTAAATAATCTCCTACATTATTTAAAGGCATTTCGAAATGACCAAAAATAGTACTATTTAAGTTCCTGGTAACTTTCTCTTATAGTAAAATTGTTGGATCCGCCAGGCCGACAATTTATGAAATCGACTTTATTCCTCTCATTTATCAGCTGCCTCGTTGGTCTGGTAATATTAGGTGCAGCTAGCAAATACGAGATCCTAGGCTCGACACTAAGCACACTTGCAGACACACAAGCTGTGCTAAACCGGTGGAGTGAATATTTTGGAGAAATGTATGGAGTTGACCCGGATGCTGATGCCGCAGACGTGCCCAAAGGCGCGTTTGCGGCACCAGAATCAACGGAGGACATCACTATGGAAGAAGTTGAATGGGCGATAGGAAGTATGAAAAACTGCGGGAGTAGACATGATATCTGCCGAGATGATCAAATATGGTGGAACTTGCGTCCGGGACGCTTCCCGGGCCCTTGCAAACCTTTGCTGGAGGACCGGGAGAGTCCCTACAGATTGGCGCCACGCAGTCATAGTACCCTTGTATAAAGGCAAGGGTTCACAATATGACTGCGCCAATTACAGAGCCATCAGTTTCATCAGCTTGGCAGCCAAGGTGTACGGTAAAATTATTGAACGGAGAATGCGCGTGAAGTCCGATGGAATGTTGTGCGAGGCACAAGGGGGTTTCAGGTCCGGAAGAGGATGTTCGGATCAAGTCTTCTCCCTTCGCAACATCGTAGAGAAGCATCTGGCAGTGGGGCGGAAGGTTTTCTGCGGTTTTGTAGATCTGGAGAAGGCATTTGACAGAGTTGTGCGAAAGAGATTTTGGGACATATTGCTAGAGTATGGTATAGATGGCACTCTGTTGCGAGCCGTCCAATCCACTTATGTGGACTGCAAGGCACACCGTACGGGTGGGTGGTAACAGGTCACCCTGGTTTGACGTTAAAATCGGCGTCAAACAGGGTTGCGTGTTGTCCGCTAGACTGTTTATAATATATCTGGATAAAAGTCTTCAAAGACTGAAAGCGATAAATGAAGGTGTACAAATGGGTGACTTAGTGGTAAACCATCTACTTTACGCAGATGACGCGGTTTTTATAGCGCCAACAGCCACTGATCTGCAAACTCTAGTCACAGTTATGAAAGACGACTGCATGATCAATGGCTTACACTTGAATGTAAAGAAAACCAAGATTATGGTTTTTGAACGGGAAGAAACCAGAACGAATGTAAGGATTGTGGTTGGTAACGATGTGCTGGAGCAAGTGAATGAGTTTGTATATCTTGGATGCGCCTTCAGTAAGGATGGGAAATACACCGCTGACATAGAGAGAAGAGTGAGTGCAGGGAACAGAGTGAATGGTGCGATGGGAAAGCTACTTGGGCCATAAGGCGCAGCTGGCCATACATAACGGAGTTTTTGTCCCAACGCTGTTATATGGTAGCGAGAGCTGGGTATGTAAGAAGGAGAATGAAATTAGGATAAATGCGGTAGTAATGCGAGCTCTGCGGAAGATGTGCGGAGTGAAGCTGACCGACCGCATTAGCAACAGCGTAGTAAGAAAGCGAGTAGGTATGAAAGATAGTAAACCGAGTCTTATCTGAAGGAAAAGTCAAGAGTCTCCGTAACCGGCGAGCGTGTATGAGACGAACTATGAGAGTGGAGGAAGCCAGAGAGGTATGTAAGGCAAGAACCTGTTGGAACTCTGTACTCTCTGCCTACCCCGCAAGGGGTCTGGCGTGAGGTTATAGATAGATAGATAGATAGACTTTATTCCTCTCATTTATCAGCTGCCTCGTTGGTCTGGTAATATTAGGTGCAGCTGGCAAATACGAGATCCTAGGCTCGACACTAAGGTTGGAAATAGTGAAAAAAATCTCAGTTAAAGTTCGGAATATAAAATTGTTCAAAGTCTACCGAGTGTCAATACACTCGCTGGTTTGGGCGCATAATGACAGAAACGCAAAATGGATCGTTTGTAAAATTTACACAACATGGGACTGCTACCCTTGCTTGAGGAATTAATAAATAACATCAGCTTGTACTGTCCCACTGCTCCGCCACGGTCTTCTCTCACAAATCGAGGTGAGAGAGATTAGGTCATACTCCACCACGTGCACCCAGTGCAGATTGGCAGAGGTAGTTTTGTTGCCACCTCCTGTTGGAGTGGAACTTTTCATGCCGCCTAATAAGGCTTTCAACGTGGTTTAACGACTGCCACATTATGTGGTAACCGGCACCAACCACTAAACGCGACTTTCGAAGCACGAAGAGGAATAAAGGTGACGATATTTTTCTTATTCTTAACTATTCCTTACACTTATACAATCCACTACAGTTTCCAGTTTACACACAAAAAAGTTACACCGAAATTCACATTCTACCCATTGCCATAAATAAGATATTGTTCGATACTATATGAGGTGTACACTCCGCACATTATATTGATGTATGACCGTTCTATATTGGGTTTAACCGGGCGTCTCTGCACGCAATATATTTGGGTGGGTGTACCTTGCACGCGCCCCCCATTGACTATTAGAGCAGCTATAAAACTATTTTATGTACCTTTTAGAAATACATGAGACTGCAGGCAGTTGGTGCCTTTACTTAGTACAAATTTACTTAATGTGTTATGTGCGAAAAGAATAAAGAATGACTGAGAAGACTTTGTATTGTTTTATATTGACCAATATTCCAATATTACGTACGTTACGTATTGATGCTACGCTTACTTTCAACCGGAAGACGTCCACTGTAAGACAAAGGCCTCTCCCAAAGATCGGCACGAGATGGTATGCATCCAACTCTATGCTACATGCAACTTTTTTCTGTGTTTTGACTGCCTTGTTAACCTTGAGGCATATGATGTGGGTTTAAATCATGAAGATGCTTAAAATCCTTGACCGGTTCATGTGTAATTGGGGGTTTTCTAGCGAGAAAGTGACAGTCCAGCATCTGAAATTGGGCTTAATATAGTGACGATACACTCCCCTTAATCACATTGGGACCTTACATTGTCGGCGAATTGTGAATGTACAAAGTACATCTTAACCGTTGTTTGGGCAATGAAGGCAGGTTTGACCAACTTGACCATCATGGTCAAGTCGGCCAAGCCGTACGTAGCGTAACCGTACGTAGCTTATTTTATTGAACAATGTTTTCCAAAATTGTTAATTAGCGCTATAAAGATAATCGACAATGTTGAGACCTGCGAATATATTACTAAAACCTATATGTGCAAGCTATTAAGAAACACTGTTTCTAAAAAAGCATATGATCACTTGGTCAACTCCTTCAAATCTTTCCACAAATGATGGCATGTCAGAAAAAATAATACCCCAGCAACAATTCTCGAAACCTAAAAAATTTAAACTCAATTCGAAACGACAATAGAGCCGATGACCTTCAGAAAACCAACCCTATACAATTTCTGCACAGTTTCAATATAGTTTTCGTGTACGGTTCCCATTGTTGTGGGAACAGCTATTGTTCTTCAGCTGAAATAAGTTTTTGCTACGACAAATTTATATAGTCAGCCTTTGAATTGATGAGGCTGTGTTTTTGGTAATACCTAAATTTAGTCCCATATTATTCGTCTAGACTTGGAGGCTAATAGTTTTAAAGGCAAATTGCCAAGGTATAAGGTTGGTATTAAAGTCGTAGAGAAACGGAGATCTTCTTAGTCAATAAGTACTAACAAACGATAAAACTGCTAGTGAGATTGATTTACAGAAAAACAATACTTGGACAACAATATGATATGGACCTAGGACTTCGCGATCCGATGATGACAACTAGAATAATGAGGTAGTTTTCTTGTCATCTTCAATTGTATGCAATTAAGTTTTATTTTCTTATCAGCATCATCAGCCGAACGATGTCCACTGCACAGCAAAGGCCTCCACGAAAGCCGCGATGACGGCCTTTGGGCTGTACGCACCCACCTGCGACCCCCATTGTGGGAGGCCTACCCACTCCACATGTTCTCATAGGTCACAAGCTAGGCTCAATGAGCCCAATAAATATTATTGCTTGTTGCATACTCACAATATATTCAGTGTTTTCGACCATCATTCTCTGCATCATGTTCAGTGTTAAACCTCGACCCTAAAGCTTAGGTAGCTTTTCTACTTCAACCATCAAGCTTAGGTAGCTTAGCTACACGATCATCTCAATATCAAACTTGTTATAAACGTCTCCAATTTCTGTAGCATCATATAAATACTAACGGAAATCCGTCTATACCCAGCGCAAAATAATAAGCCGTTTTCATCGGAGCTTTAATCAGCTAACTCATTAAGGCGTGCCGGCTACCTGCACGGGTGTAAACTGGTGTTTATCTAAACATAGATCTGTAGTAAAGTGGTCTGCGGTCATTGCCGCGTTGTTGGCAGAACGCTTTTTGCTTTAGTCGCATTCGGCTTAGTAAGATCGGTTGTTGGTTCTGTGCGCGGATGTGAGAAGGAAGAACATTGAAGATGGATGTGTAAAAAGTAAGTTGTATGTATATGCCAAAAGACATTTACAAGCTTCAACATTGTAACATTATATGGATGTTACAATTACTGGACCGGAATACGACCTCCACTCAAAAGATCTAGCTAGAAACTGAGATCCTTTAAATTTACTAATACCTATTTCATTCTGTCGCCCATTATAAAGAAAGTTATTATTGAATGTGAAGAAAACCAAGATTATGGTTTTTGAAAGGGAAGACACCAGAACGAATGTAAGGATTGTGGTTGGTAACGATGTGCTGGAGCAAGTGAATGAGTTTGTATATCTTGGATGCGCCTTCAATAAGGATGGGAAATACACCACTGACATAGAGAGAAGAGTGAGTGCAGGGAACAGAGTGAATGGTGCGATGGGAAAGCTACTCGGGAGCCGGCACTTAAGCCATAAGGCGCAGCTGGCCATACATACCGGAGTTCTTGTCCCAACGCTGTTATATGGTAGCGAGAGCTGGGTATGTAAGAAGGAGAATGAAAGTAGGATAAATGCGGTAGAAATGCGAGCTCTGCGGAAGATGTGCGGAGTGAAGCTGACCGACCGCATTAGCAACAGCATAGTAAGACAGCGAGTAGGTATGAAAGATAGTATCGGTGTAAAGATGAGAAAGGGCATGCTCCGTTTGTTCAGGCATGGAAAGAATGCCAGAGGAAAGAATGACAAAACAGACATACAATGTGAAAGTGGAAGGATGCAGGTACCGGGGAAGACCTAGACTATCTTACCACGACCAAATAAACCGAGTCTTATCTGATGGAAAAGTCAAGAGTCTCCGTAGCCGGCGAGCGTGTATGAGACGAACAATGAGAGTCGAGGAAGCCAGAAAGGTATGTAAGGAAAGAACCTGTTGGAACTCTGTACTCTCTGCCTACCCCGCAAGGGATCTGGCATGAGGTTATAGATAGATAGATAGATAGATAGATGGATTATTATTAATATAAGTAGTTCATTTTAGTTTTTAGCCCGCTTAGCCTACTTTTTGTGTAAGATCTTTTCCATTTCAAGCAATTTCAGAGGCAGCACAAATAATTTCGAGTAACTCAGCGCAGAATGTAAGCCATTTTCATCGAGGTTTTAATCAGCCAGCTCATTAAGCCGCGCTGGCTACTCGCGTAAGTGTAATCTGCGGTTTGTTCAAATAGATTAGTAGCAGCAGTAGCAGTGTGTGGTCATTGTTGCGTTGTTGCGAGATTTTTTTTGCTTTGGTAATGTTTGATAATGTAAAAAGTTTTATTATTTTTATGTCAAAGTGAGGAAGAGGAGTTTTGGGACGACTCTAGCTATTGATTAATACGCCCTGCAATAAGCTGGACTCTTTGACCTCGTAAACGAGGTAGCGCTTTATAAAATATTTTGCTATCTCTATCATGGAGTGTGTTTTCCTTCTAAAGCACGGTTCGTCTAATACAAACTGAATTTCATCACCATATTATCCGCACTTAATCCTAATCTCTTTAATTTTATACGTATCCCATATGCCACTTTATAATATAATATTAGCCCTGTTAAGAAACTTTCACACCGCTGGGCACGGGCGTACTCTCAAACTGAGAGGATTTAGGCCATAGCATACCACGCTGGCCCAGTGCGGGTTGGCGAACTTCACACACCTTTGAGAAACTCTTAGGCATGCAGGTTTTCTTACGATGTTTTCTTTTACCGTCAAAGCAAGTGATAGTTAATTTTTAATACGAACATGCTTTGTAAAAAGAGAAAAGGTGCGTGCTTGGGTTCGAACCCGAGATCTCTGACTGTGCAGCCCAACGGTCGAGACAATAATAATAAATTCACAATATTATCACCTCTTTTATTATAATGCCACATCCATAATAACTATTCACTTCGCACCTCCCACATCGGTTGCCCTTAACCCACTATTAACATTTTAATCGGTTGTTTGAAAGCAAAATTAATTTTTAATTAACCGCGTGCCATGAAATTCAATTAAGTTGATAGCTAATTAAATTTTCATAATATTCACACCTTATTACGTTGGTGTTACTTTTTAAACATATCATTAGGCCAGGTCATTTACTTGGTTCGCACAAAACAATGTTAATGGTGCTAATAAGATTATAAGAGACTACTTTCATTGCTAAAGCGTAAAATGTCATCGGTCAAAATTCTAGAATTGGCTAGTTATTAACTCTCCCTTGATACCCATATTATTGTATCTAGGGTGTTCCAGTCGTTAAGAGCATAAGCCGCTCCGTACACTGGATCGAGCAGTCGCCGGTTCGATTCCCATTCGGGTTCGATGTCTTTACGTATAAGGGTTTGTGTATGTGAATTTTATAATTTCATGTCTGTAAACCCACCCATGATACAAAAATATTCTCTACTGCTACCTACATTTTTTTTTAAAGGGTGTAATAAAAATTGTTGTCTTAATTTCCTCCTATATTATTGGAGTCGTAGACGTTTATAAATCAAGGCAAATTTAGTAACACCTTATATGTTAAAATCTTTCAAGCTATGTGTAAAAGAACTGTAAGCTTGGAGGAACCGAGAAAAGTTTGTAAGGACAGAACACGTTATAGCTCTCTACTCTCTGCCTATCTTGCAAGAGATCAGACGCGATGATACAGATATATGAAGATAGATATCAAACCGTTTAGGCTATATAGCCTGGCAAATCAATATACATTATGCACTCGCTCGTAGCGCTGTGCGACCGCGGTGTTCTCACCGATTACCAAGGTTAAGCAGCGTTCGACTCGGTCGACCCGAGATGGGTGACCGTTTGTGGCATTTCATATTCGAGCGTCTCAGTGCTTCGGAAGGTACGTTAAGCCGTTGGTCCCGGCTACCACTTAATGTGGTCGTCGTTAAGCCGAGTTGGAAGCCTTAAAGGCGGCTTGATAAGTTCCAACAGCAGGTGGTTACAAACCTGCCTCCATCAATCCGCACTGGGTCCACGTGGTGGAGTATGACCTAATCTCTCTCACCTTGATTTGTGAGAGAAAGCCTTTATCCAGCAGTGGGCAGTACAGGCTTGTATTATATTATTACACTCATAAAAAGTAACAGCAATCTAGACATTATGATTAGTAATCCCCGGTCATACAAGAGTTGCATTAGAAAACTTATTTATAAACATAATTAATTTACTTCCTTAGATAAGTTGGTAATAGTAAATTTAATTTAACTGAATTTTACAAATTTTCAGTGTTTTCTTTATTTTTGTATTTTGTTACCTCGTTACTATGTATTACATAGATTAGGGCATATAGTTAGGTGTACTGTCTAATTTCAAACAAGTCTACCTTAAAATGTTAAGTTTGAATTGATTGTACACTGTTTTGTGCCTTTGATTTAATAAATAAATAAATAACACCACTCTTCTCTTGAAGAAGTCGGGTAAAATATTAGTTAGGCTACACTTATTAATATTATTAGTAAGCCTACAGTGCTCCACAACTGGCCAAAGGCCTCCCTCCATCTCCTCAACTTTACTCTATGAAGGGCTATTGTCCGCTAATCGTTTTAAAGTTAAAGATATTAAGGGAATTACTAACGTAAATGACCTTGACATCAGTTCCCTTGATGACCTTGATAACAGTGCAAAGTATGCCCGTAAGATCCAAAATGCAGGATCAAAGAGTTCAGATATAATTTGTCTTTGCGTGTGACATAAAGATGGGAAGCTGTGTGCCTTTTGAATAAAACCGCAGCAATTTGATAGTTATATAATATAATATAATTATATAATGTATAATTCGGTGCCTTTAGTTATAACAGTTGCGAGTTTGCGACGAGAAGCAAAAACGTTATTATACAAAAAAATCTTATATAAAAAAAGGTAAACCGACTTCAAAAAGCAAAAAAATAAATATTTGAAGTCGGTGCTGGTTGGTGCAGTCGGTTACTTGGCACCGACTTCAAATATTAATTTTTTTGCTTTTTGAAGTCGGTTTACCTTTTTTTATAAAAGATTTTTATTTTACAATTTTGAGTGACCAGTGAATTATTCTATAGTAGGGTACCTATAGGATTGACGTACCCATAATATCTCAATTTACACATGCCTATTGTTTGTCGTTAAGGAGTTCCCTGGTGTATCTTCTAAGTCCAAGGTCCAATATCAATAAAATTTATATGGGACCACCTTGGAGATATACTGAACCCAACGCAAAAAAAAATATCAAAATCGGTCCACAATTGACGGAAATATCGCTGAACATACATAAAAAAAAAAAGAAGCATACATACAACTGAACATAGAACCTCCTCCTTTTTGAAGTCGGTTAAAAAAGAAAGAACGCGCTCCGGTTGGCGACGACGGGAACGGCCGCTTTGATTGGTCGTTGGTGCCGCGCCACCGTACCGCAGGCCTAGATTGGCGGGTGACGCCAATGATTCGCCCTGGTTGGTGCATCAACAAATTAATCTATATATTAATACGTAAAGCAAAAACTTTGTACACATTTTTACGAAAATTGCGCGGACGGAGGAGTATGAAATTTTCCACACTTATAGTTTATATAGAGAAGGAGTGCAGAATGTTAATTTTTTTTTAAATTATGCGTTATACATACATTAAATCAATGAAAAAAACATTACACACACTATCATGTATTTGACACAATACACGTCAAATTGATGTTTGTCTTTAATATTATTTGTCTATAGTCTTACTGAATGTCAAACATAACCAGCAAACGATGAAAGAGTAGGTCGAATATCGACCTATGGGCGACCACTTGTTAAAATAAAAAAGGTATCCATACAATACATGTGAATTTCCATCCATGCAATATATGTGGGTAATTGTGTATGTGAGTTTTCGTGTTTGTAAATGCACCCACGACACAGGAATAAATCCTAGTGTGGGGCTACGCTTACAAAAAAAAAACAATCAAAAACAAGTTATAGAGCATTTTTGTGTATATTTTATACATATCTAATCTACCATTGAATAGAAGAAATAAAAAGAAGATCGTTTTTTAAAAGTTTTATTTTGGAAAATTAATTTTACAATTTTACTCCATGCATTAAATTCATGACTTTTTCATCTTTATTTTTATATAATAATAATAATAATCATTTATTCTTTCCTTTACACACAATATTACAAAGAAAATAGTAACATTTACAGAAAATCCTTGCTTAGTTTATACGGTAAGACATCTGTACCTGAACTAGATAAATGAATATCTGTATTTCAGGCATCAGCGCTCTTCCCTAGTAGTGATCATATATATTTCATACAATAAATACGCACTACGTTTATCAACAATCTTCTGTAAATAGAGACTATTTTTAGGAGTAAGGGTTAGGTTACCTGAAATACCATCACGCCTTTATTCACATTGACATTGGTCAGGTTTCACAGTACACTGTGTATGCCCAGTTTTTGCTGCCAATGTTTGGGTCCATGTTTTCAGCCCATTACTTTTATACTAGGCACAATACCAGACTCCGAACTGATTCTGGATTTTTTCTATCGAAACCATAATTTTTGTCCGACCTAGGATTTGAAGCTAGTACCTCATGATCGCCCTACGCATTATTCTCCACTAGACGACATATTCATTACCTATATACTCAAAAACACTTTACCCGTCTCCTGGGGCGTTTTGATCAAAATATTTATCTACTAATATTTTTCTTGAAGTAAATACATTGAAAGTAATAGTTTCCGTTATTTCAAATACTAGTCGGCGACTCGTCCCATAGAATTTGGTGTTCATAAAAAGAAACTATCTGGGCCTTTATTCGGTACGACGAAACGCGGCGCGTTACGATATCTTTGTGAAATTAATGTGATATTCCGATTCTCCGATTTTATAGACCAACAAAATCGCTTACAACCATCAACTCAGACCTCACACTCAGAAGACCTGGCGAGGAACTCAGCGGGCTAGTCTTTTAACTTTGTTTTATTAGATTTCTGTTTATCACGCATTTATTTTACAAAACTGATTTTAACAGCAATTATTAAGGCGTTGCTGAATGAGGAGTTGCTCAAACCCAATCAGTTTTATCGTCGAGATATTTCGAAGTTTTGTATACTACAAAACTTCGGAATATCTCCTATGCACCTTTACTACATAGTCCAGTTTTATTACTTTTTTGAATTAATTAGTTGGCATATTTCGTATATCTATAGGTAATTTGTGTAGTAGGTGAAGAAGCGCATACATTGCACCATGAGAGTTACTTATTCTATGAAGACGAGTAAAATGTACCATAAGATCATCTCTGTTTCGTGTATTAACGTGAATTAAATACATCACGAACCGCGTTACGTGTTTAAGGTCATAGCGAATATGGGCCCTGGGATGTTCCCCTTTCCGTTCACTCTTCCCAATAGAAAATTGCCGCCGTAATAATATATCGGCGCTTATCTTCGGATCTACGACTATTTACTTCTTAGGGTGTCACTATGAGTCTACTATGAGTTACAAAACTTACTTTCACTATCGAGATTGTGACGACAAAAAATATGTACAATGGCTTTAGCGAGTGTGCATGAAAAATAATGTATTTTAAATATTTTGCATCAATAACAGAAAAGAGAGAAACACCGTCAAGCCTTTATTTCCCAAGCGGGGTTGGCAGAGGTTTACTGCGTACACCCAGTTTTTACCGATGATGTTAGGTCCCATGTAATAGGAGGCAAGCCTATTGCCGTATACAATTCCAGACTCCGGACCCATACTGGAAATTTTTCATTAGAAAAACTACATTTGTCATTTTAAAAGAGGTAGCGCTTTATAAAATGTTTTGCTATCTGCATCATGGAGTGTATTGAAGGTTCGTCTGATACAAGCTGAATTTCATAGTCTTACTATCCGCACTTAATCCTCATTTCTTTAATATCGTAAATATCCCATATGCCACTAGACCAAAGTCAAAGTAAGATAAAGCGAGGCATTAAAAATAAATTCACTATATTATCACCTCTGCCTTTATAATGCCACATCCATAATAACTATTCACTTCGCACTTCACACATCGGTCTCCCTTACCCTTTACTACACACAAAGTAATAGACTTAATTATTTTACACTATCGAGAGCTCGCTATGTGTGTTTTTAGTTCATATTTTAGTAACGCTCATTTGACAGTAGATTCAAATAACCCCTAATAACCCTAAAGGTTTGGTCAAATAGCCGACGCGACGGAAACGCGACGGACGCACTAGGCTAGGTTCGGTCATGATGTTTGACGTCGCACCAAGCGGAGCTGCGCTGTGTGACGAGTCCCATATATTTCAGTACATTACAACGCCCCAAGCCGCGCCACCGTTGCACCGAGCGGGGCTGCGCTGTGTGGCGTCTCCCGTACATTTCAGTACATTACAACTCCCCAAGCCCCGCCACCGTCGCGCCGACTGGGGCTGCGCTGTGTGGCGTCTCCCGTACATTTCAGTACATTACAACTCCCCAAGCCGCGGCACTGTCGCGCTCCCGTCGCGCTGTGTCGGCTATGTGGAAAAACCTTTAATTCAACAATAGAATACCCTACAATGCGGTGCGTATATTAATAGTATTTTGTGTTTCCCTCAGTGCAACCGAACGGACATGACTTACAGGGGCAATACGCTACAATTTTTCTGTAACAGTAAAAAGTAGTTTCTTTAATTTTTATGAATGTATATTCAATATCATCAATACCGCTATTCCTCAAGCTTATGAAAGAACTGTTTGTATATGGCATATAGTTAGGCAGACACCATCCTTAAGGCTTATTGTTTCATATCTCTTTGTCTACCTTGTTAGGTTTTCTTGGACATAAAGTCTTCTACATGATGTTTCCTTGACCTATATGATGAGCAATAAATAATATAAAACGCTATTAAAAATTTACTATTACTTGCCTTAACGGTGAAGGAATACATATTGAGGAAACCTGCATGCCTAAGAGTTTCTCGAAGGTGTGTGAAGTTCGCCAACCCGCACTGGGCCAGCGTGGCGTGAAATCCTCTCAGTTTGAGAGAAAGCCCATGCCCAACGGTGGGACAGTTTCCCACCGCCACCGCCACTTTTTAATGTCATGTTGCGCTTGGTATAGGTGTTTTTTTGTGGTATTGTTGTATTATTATTGAGATGTTATTTATTGAAGTCTTCTTTTATCATTTTTTTGGTAATAGTGAATAGTAGGCCTTGAATACATGGGCATTCGTTCCAAGACGACTAAAATAACACCGTGTATATCCTATAATACGAGTATCAGCACTTTTGCCACTCTCACGTAGGGAGTATACCGTCGGCTCTACCGTATATACTAAAAATGTATCTTGTATACTATTAATTAGTACCTGCCTTATATTCGGTACCTATGTGTAATGTAAGATCTGATTCAATTTTAGATTTCCAAATCCTCTTTTTCAATTACAGACTTAACAAAAACCACTTTAATACATAGCTATAAACTATTTTGTACCCAAAATACATACACAAAAATTGCACTTTATTTTTCAGTAAAATTAACTAACTTTATCACTTTTTCAGTAATATTTATTACAGTCAAAGTCCTCTTACACCGTCCTTTAACTCTTGCAATTAAAGATACAACAAAAACTAAAGAATTCATATTTCAGTATTACTTTCACAGACCAAACGACAGTAAAACGGCAGAAATATAATCAAAAAACACAAATTAAGAACATCACCGCAAAAGTCATTCGCTTATCGCACCTTAACCGCTTACTGTCATTTGTGTGCGATGTAAAAATAATTGTTGGACATAAATTGTGTAGTCGCGTGTGTGTGTGGGTGAGCAATTTGCAAAAAGCAATTGCTGCTATACATCAATGTCTTATCGCTGGATCTCCGCTTCGATTGTCAGTGGGGACATGTTGTACAGAAATAACAGAAGTTCTAGTTGATGGAATATATTGTTTTTTTTGCTTAGCCATAAGTGTTTTACCGTTTTTTCTGTTATTCATTTTATCAAACAAAAAACAGGTTAAAATAAATATTACTACGTTAGAGTAGAGTAAGGTTTCTAGACAATAATTATAACCCAAAACGTATGTTTCAGAGAGTAAAAACTAAGTACGAGAATTGCGTAATTTAGAAAAAGTTAATTAAACTAATGTTCACCTACTTAAAAATAAAACAGAACTTCCTAAATGTAAGTTATGCGTCTTTGAGGATATTGTGGATTTTCCGTTTATACGTACCAAAAGTATTGCTAAAGAAATCTGAAGACTGATTTTCCTTGTTTAATTCATTGTTTTACTGTCTCTTTCTTTGATATTCTACAGTAAAATAACAAAAGTTCTTGTTAATGACTTCTGTAGTTTTTTTGTTCTGCATTTCCCGGTTTTTTCACTGCAACTCTCTTTGATTTTCTTGCTTACCTGAATTTCAGGACATCTATTGTTCTCTCAGAAGTGGTTCCTCAATCTCCTTTAACTCCCTCTTTCTTTGATTTTTCTCCTAGCCAGATCGAGTTTTTAACTTCTAGTTATTCTAATGCTCTCTGACTAGCATACTCCCGATTACTCTCTGGCTAGCACTTTTCCTCATTTTCCTGCTTCCACTTCTTTGCAAATCTCATTCTTACTTTGATAATATTTTTTTATATAAATCACAAATTCAATATCGTTATTTCATTTTATAGGTAAATCATTACCCCTACAGCAATTTGGGTATTATTTTAACTACAGCAAATAATGCATAAACATTCGGTAAACTAAATTGAGACCTTCTTCTTAATAAAACCTACTCTTATGTAACTTCGCCGACGGAGCGCGACGGGAGCACGAATGTTCGATTGTGACGTTTGCCGCGTTTGCACCGAGCGGGGCTGCGCTGTGTGGCGTCTCCCCTCCCCCCATTTCAGTATATTACAACTCCCCAAGCCGCGCTATCTTCGCGCTCCCGTCGCGTCACATCGGCTAAGTGGCGAAACCTTTACTTAACTCAAAAACATATTTTATAATATCAAAGGCAGCTCAGCTCGCAGGATCAAGAAGTCACGCTTTCGATCCCCGCAGCAGGCGAATATTGAAATTACTGTTTCAGATACTACAAATATAAAGATTTTTAAACAAGATCAAATCATTTCCGCATCTCTATCAACCTCCTAAAGATTACTACTGAAAAAGCATAATAACATAATTATTTAGCTACGGGATGTAGTGACCGTGGAAGACCGAGACTATCTTACCATGACCAAATAGACCTTACTACCTACTCTTATCTGAAGGGCATGTCAAGATTCTCCGTAACCGGCGAGCATGTATGAGACGAACAACTTGAGTGGACGAAGCCAGAGAGGTATGTTGTGAAAAACCTGTTGGAACTCTGTACTCTTTGCCTACCCTGCAAGGGATATAGCGTGGTGATATAGATGCATAGGTAGATAGCTTGTTGTCTTAAAATAAATATAATCAAGAAGCCGCGTCCAGTCGAAATTGCACGTCGCGCGGTGAAGCCAAATATCCAACAAACGTCCCGCACTTACCGTAAATCCCACCAGTGTTGTGTTGGCAGCCCGGTAAGATTACCAATTTTTTGGGTAAATAATTGTTAATGACATTAGAGTAGATGATAATAAAATAATTGTTATGGTAGCGTGTATTTTTAATCGACTTCAAAAAGGAGGAGATTCTATATCGTCTGTATGTATGATTTCCGATACGCCAATAGATTTCATTAGTATATATATATCCTCTATCCTTTGACTGATTAAACATTTACCGTAGTATTGTTGAATTTTGTCTCGTTTGGCATCACACTGGAGCTATAACCTATTATTTTGTACGCACTCTTTACATATTTTATAGTAACCTTTTTTTTCTCTTATTATACTTTTTATTATATAACTTTACAACATCTCTATTTTGTAAATGAGAGTACTATGGAGGAGTTTCTTGCCCTTCTTTTCCACAGAAATGACTTTCCGAACAGGTGGTAGAGTCTTAAGTATTCAATTATTTTCTCTTTTTGACTATTCAGAAGTGCCTTTTTGTCTACATGAATAAAAAAACTTTTGATTTTGATTTTGAGTATTTGACCTTGGCCTGAGAAGATATATAAATTGAGATATATTATATTTATAGAGTGTAAATTCAGTTATTATGAGTATTATATCAATCCTGTAGGTACCTTACTGTATAACTAAATAGCATAATATAGTATAGGTATACAAATATTAATAATTAATTCACTCTTCACTTAAAATTCTAAAATATAAAACTTTTAAAAAAAGGGAAACCGTCTTTAGACGGCAAAAAACAAATGTTTGAAGTCGGTGCGAAGTAACTGACTGAACCGACCGGCCCCGACTTCAAACATTTATCTTTCGTCGCACCGACTTCAAATATTTTGTCTGTTTCCCTTTTTGTAAAAGTTTTTTAATGCATATTAAATTCAAGAAATAGATATACTAAACCTATTAAGGTTTGTAGTAATTTAATCTAGGGAAAAAATATTTTCATCATCTTAACTGAATATTAAAACCATGATACAGTAGTTATCTGTATTAATACCATTTAATTCTTTCCGCTCAGAATACGGGCGACGACGACGTTTTAGTAGATCTGCTCCCATAGCCGGCGGTTGACCGGTGCACTTAGTGGTGCACCCCGTCTCCCTAAAGCGACTGTCCCAACCGAGGGCGCCTCTTCAAGGCGCCCTCGAGCATGTCGCCCCTTGCCCTTCTGGCTCGAGCGTATTGGTTGCACGCTCGCCCTTAAGTCCGGTGAAGCTGTAAAGGCCTCGCGGCCAACAGCGTACATCGCTCACACACACACCATTTAATACTAGAACTATTAGAGTCCTCAGCAAATAAAAGTAGGGAAAAATAAAATTGTTATATAGCAACACTAATAAAATGGACGCGTCTTTTACTATCACAATTACAAACGACAGAATTAAATCGATATTTAAATAATACGGCACCTGAATGCGCTAGTTAAGTATGAAATATAATCATTTTTTTCATTTATTCTTTCCTTTACACACAATATTACAAAGAAAATAGTAACATTTACAGAAAATCCTTGTTTAGTTTATACGGTAAGACATCTGTACCTGAACTAGATAAATGAATATCTGTATTTCAGGCATCAGCGCTCTTCCCTAGTATTGATCATAGTAAACATTAATTTGGGTGTACAATTTCAATTACCATGTGAAAAGAAAAGATAAAATATCTAATTAAGGAGACTCACGGAGTCACGAGATTGAAATAATAATAATAAAAGATTAAAAAGAATATGTAAAGTGACGGTCCTCCCTATGTGTAAAATGTGGATGAATGAGTGTGTGTGTGAGGGTGAGTGGCAAATTTACTGCTGGAGACTTAATAAGTTTTCGGCTTCATCATATGTCAAATTCAACATATAGTCCATTACCTTATCTTTACACATTTTCTTATTTAAAGCAAATATATCAATGGTTTTATTAATTCTGTTATATAGATACGGTCCTAGGAAGCAAAAATATCTATTTGCATATGGATGTTTAAGCATTGGTCGGTTGGAGAAGGGTATTATAACTTTTCGTCTCGTGGTTGTAGTATTTTTTTCAAATTTTAAACTTGAATGTTGTCTCAAAATTGTATGCAGTATAAATAACTTACGGACCAACAAAACTTTCCATGATTGGTATAACAGACGCGTAGGAAACAGATACGGACGGAAAGTGCCTACTTTGAGAATAGCTCTCTGGGCTATTTCGAGGGGTCTCATAATAGTTTTAGGTGCACCCCCCCAAACTGATATACAGTAACTCAATATAGATTGGCAGAGTGCCTGATATACTTGTTTTATGAGCTTAAAATCTGCAGCACGTCTCAGATTTTTGAAGACAAATATTAATTTTCTTAATATTGATGTTACTAAATCTATATGAGATCGAAACGAGAGGTTGTTGTCTATTATTATGCCAAGATATTTCAACACCCCAGTTCTTACCAAGGGGGGACAGCAGCAGACTACGCTGTTGCAACAATTGTGTGCAATAAGGGAGATAGTCATATAGCAGTTTTCTTCAACTTAGAAATATCGGCTTCATCCTCAATGCGGATATGTGGCATACCTTCCTTCTTACGTAGGTAGATTTTTCCATACGATGTCCAGCAGTAAGTAAAATCATTTGTATTCGCAAAATCCCTTGCAAGAAAAAATAATCGCCTTCCTTTAGGAGTGAGATATTCGGAAATGTATATAGGTTGTTGCGGTTTTCCTACATCAAATAAGTTAGTATTTAGTTTTTCTGCTTTCTCTCTTAACGTAAGTTTTTTCAATTTTTTAAGTAAATTTTCCTTGGTTAGGACTGATGTAAACTCGATAATAATCGGTTTAAGAATGTTAGGTTTCGAAAAAGGACGGTAAACATCTATTATATCTGCGGTTTTTAATTCTACATTTAAAGTGTTTCCGATTTTCTTTACTACATTACAGAGTTGTTCTTTTGTATCATTTTGAAACTTTGGTATATTTCTAATCTCTATCTTTGTAGCACAGGACTGTCTCTCGAGATTTTCTAGCTTGTTTTCCAGTTGCTTTATATTTATAATATGTTCCTTACGTTCCTGTCTAAAACTTTCTAATTCTTTTTGCAAGTCATCATATTTGGAAGACAAAGTCGACATTGATAAGTTTATAGATTCATTTTGTTTCTTTATTTCTGCTAAACATGACTCTAAGCAATCAAGACTCGCTTTTTGTACTGTGACAAATTTCGAAAACATGTCACGTTCCTCTTCCATAAAGCTCGAAAGTTCGTTTTCGTGTTTTCGCTTTTGACGCTTCGTTTGTATATAAGGTAAGTTATCTGTACTTTGCAATTTAGATGAACTTCCCTCTATGCTCTCGGAGTCGGTTTCTGACACATTTGGTTGCTTGGGTGGTGTGCGCTTTAAAGGCATTTTTCTTTTATTCTAATAAGCGTTACGGTAGAGGTACCAGGATAACAGCGCACCACGGAGACAGTAAGAAAGAGCGTGTTATGTGTGTACTAGAGTAATACCAGAAGCACAGCTACGTACCTCCCACTAGGGTTTGCGGTGGGGCTGCGCGAGCGCAGTTATTGGCCGGACTTCGTTTCCGCCCCTTTGGATGGGCAACAGGCAACAGTGAGCGGTTGTGGAGTAGGGCGGCTGGTCACTGCTGCGACTTACTGCGGCGTCCGGGGTGAAGGATCTCTTCGTTTATATGCACTCCTAATTTTACTAATCGAATTTATTATAATAAAATTATTATATTAGAAATTATTTAATTTTTATAAAAAAAAAATATTGTAAGCGGTTTCGTTAAAAGCGTCTGAACTCCTCACAGATCCGGGGGGAGAGGATAATATGATCCCATCATGTTTCTTTTTGATCTCACCAGCATTTTACATACAAGAAGGAGACAAACAAGACGGCATAATTGAATTTATCTGACACACGCAGAGCATGTTATTCCGCACGACGTTAACAGAGTGACTACTCCCGTGGACGTGTGACTACTTGCTTCGCAGGTAGTAATTTTTGCTTTAATTTGATGCGCGCCCACGGGTTCTGGATCATTAATTTTTATTCTAAGCTTGTTGTATACTTTAAAAATAAATTTAATTCCCATTAACTTTCTGCCTTTTTCCCGTGTCGTAGCAGCGTTACGGTAACCTTTCATGGTTGTTTTTCTAGCATTTTATTCAGGCGTTCGCAACGTTTTTACTAAACGTTTTCACTTCTCAATGGGGGTTTGTTTGGCAGATTTGTACGTAGTTAAAATAAATGAGGTTCGCTGTAGTACGCTTTATAATTGAGACTACATTTTAGCTCTACATGTAGAATTTTAGTGGATGCGTACAATACAAAAGCGGTCCTTGTAGCGATCTTTCGAGGAGTTTTTTCTCCTACAGTGTAAGTTTTTCGGCGTATGGTGGAGGAATTCATTATTATTGGTACTACACCTGTAATAAGTTATACTCACATTTCATTTATAATTCATACCGATAGAGACATATTTGGACCACTAAGTATTTTTAACGTTTCACCGAAATTCTATCTATCTATATCATCACGCCAGATCCCTTGCGGGGTAGGCAGAGAGTACAGAGTTCTAACAGTTCACCCAAATTATTTATTTATTTTTCTCTACACAAAGGTTCTCTAGACATTCTAATAAACACTAATACAGTACTTTTGTAATGCACCATTTGTGAGAGACTGGTATCTGCACTAGGATAGGGTTATCCTGTTATTATGAATGTTAATCATTCATGAGTATACACAAGATTATATCAGCCCAGTGCCGTGTCAGCCTATTAAGTCGTTGTTGAATGGTGTTAAACAAAATTGTGCAAGAAGAAATAACGGCGCTGTTCTGAATTCTACTTTTCAATCTTATAAATTAATTATAACATAGACATAGAACCTCTACATATATACAACTTACAAAAATCCAACGTTTTAACACTTGTTAAAAATATAAAGATTATATTAATCGCTAATATATCTTTATAATATACCAGTTTCTGCCTGCGACCTTGTTCGCGTTAATTTTAGGCAGGAACCTATCATTTTTCCAGGATAAAAAGTATTCCATGTTCCTAGATAATAGACTGTGTGCCGAATTTCATCCAAATCCGTTTGGCCGTTTTTGCGTGGTTGACTAACAAACATCTAAACACACAAACTTTCATGTTTATAATATTAGTAGGATGATTTAAAGATAGATGACCTATTATTATCATATTTAAAAGATAAAGAACTTTTCTGCAACCTGGCATTAGTAAAAAATAACGATTATAAATCTCAACGTTTTGTATTCATAAATTCTCAGTAATATTCGTAAACGGAAACAGTAATTAAAATCCTTCGCAAAAGTCATAAAACGATCTCTCCAGTTTATTCCAGCAAAATTGTTAAACGTCGAAATATTTTGAAAACAATCTGACATTTCACAATATTGCTTTTTACCGTTGACGGTGAAGATAAGCGATCCCAAAAAAGCGGTTAATGACCCTCACCCCTCTTCAAGGAATGTAAAATGATAAACGAAACAATTCTTTCTAGATAATGTGCAAATATATTAAATAATTATGATACAGGTAAAATTAAACCTTATACTTTAACAGCTGGGGAATATTAAAACACATTTGATGATGGAACTGTCTTTGCTTTAGAAATATGTACTAAATCTACACGGTGTAATTTTATTTGTCCTGGAGCGAAACCCGAGATGATGTATCCGATACCTACAGGTCACCGGTACTTAACAAAAAATAAAAAATAAAATTTCAATGGGTAACATTTTCATAAAAATACTAATTAAGTGCATTAAAAAAAAAACAACTTTAAACCTATACCAAGCGCAAAATAATATTGAAGGACGGCGCGGCTTGTCAGCTGACAGGTAGACCTTCGGTGTTCCGGAATTTCAGCTATGATATTCGGATAGGTCAGTTGGTAGATGGTACTTATTAAAGTGTTCTTTTTATTCATTTTTTATTACCACTGAACAGTAGGAATTGGATACATCACCTGAGCTTTCGCTACAGGACGACTAAAATTACACCTTGTATAAATTGATGATTTATTTATAATCCCTATAGGATCCGGCATAGGATGTCGCCGAAACCAATTTTTTGGACTTTACCCGTCTCTGCTAGTTTTTTTTCAAATACCACGATAAAACTAGTGAATAATGTATCGGTATCATAATGTGTAACTAAAAATTGAATATTGTTTGTCGAAGATGATTTTAGGCGAGGCATACTTAGCTTAAACGACTGAGGTAGAACCTTTAGATAACCTCTGTACTCCCATGACAGATGACCCAAAATATCAATTAAGTAAACAGGAACTTGAACTGAACCAAAATAAAACAAATCAAAAATGTTTGTTTAATTTAATTAATCGGAAGATTACAAATTACCGAATTACAGCCAGGTGTAATACAGTAGCTTCGGATAAAAGCAAGTAACAGTAATATAAACTGGCTCGAGAAATATGATCTAATTTGGTTCCTAATACAATCTTGTAAACTCAATTTGTTACCGGCGAGTTACAATTTCGTTAGTGGTGTAGGCGACGAGCGGTTTAAGTTGAAACGTATTTTAGCACGGGTTTAATTGGAAAGTACTGTGGGGTTTTTTTTTCAAAATACTTGCATATGGCAGATTGATTAAAATCAAATAAAATTTAATGTTATTAATTTCACTTCCAAATTAATAAATGAAAAAAAGAAATACACCGTAATGCCTGTATTCTCCAAATGGGGTAAAAAGGGACTTCCTGAATCCGGATTTCTAGAAGTTTTGTTGCATTATATCACATCTGAAGCAGTTTGAGTTTGCATGGTCAACCAAATGTGGGAGTTTACCCGAGCCTCTTTTTCCGAGAATTTAGATGTGAAAAAAACGACGATATAGTTTCCAAAGAGTCCAAAAGTGCTGCTCTGTTTGACTCTTGAAGTGTTTAAGAAGAAGAATAAACTTCGAAAACTATTTAACATCAATTAAGCAGCGTGTGGCTATGAGAGTGGTGGAAGCCAGAGAGGTCTGCAAGGAAAGAACCTGTTCTTTTATAATTTAAACATCTTTTTGACGTTTGTCGTGCTTTCCTCTGACGGGATCAGAGCCTTTGTTTGTATTAAATCATTTAATGGTGTTCCTATTTATTACTTGTTTTCCTATTTTTATGCAATACACTAAAAATTTAGTTCTTTTTTCTGAGTCTATCATTATTTTCTGTATGTTATTTATTGCGGTATTCGTTTCTAAACTGTGTTCTATGTTATATCTGTCGTAACTGTGTATAGGGCAGTCTACGATTACATGTGTTGTAGTGTTTTAGTTATCTGTGGTTTGGTTTATGGTTGATTTATCTTTGGTTGTCATTCTTGGTTCTTGGAATAAATTTAATATAAAAGAATAACCGTTAATATATTACATGGTGACAGCGGTGGCTGATTTAATGGTGTTTTAGTGTTCATAGTGCGGGAAAACATAGAATTATAGAACACGCATGGCCACCGCTGGAATTGAATTTCTTTGGGGGACCAGCGGCAGGAGCCGACCGACGCTTGGAAAAAATTGCATCGCCATTTTTCAATATTTTTAAAGTATTCTGGTGTTATTAGGGAGTCACCAGATGTGCAGGTTGAGAACTCGATTGCTTATTCATATAAAAAAATTGAGGCCTCAGCGGGATAATTCTGAAGATTACGCGAAAATTGTTCGGAATTAAGTGCAAAGCAAATTTAAATATGACATGCATTCGCGTCGCTCACTCTTACAGATTCGCAAAAAGGTACGTTCAAACGCAAAAGGGTAAGTGTTGGGGCCCTGGAAGCGGTATTGCTTCAGGAAGGACGTCCAGTGGAATTCGCGTCGCTCACTCTTACAAATAGATATGGTAAGCTACTACGACGCAATAAGAGGCATTTGCGCAGACTGGAACAACCTTATGATATGATAAGCAGGAGGAAGTCACATCTTCTGCTTCCTGGGAGAGGAAGGAGGATGATGTTGATGATATGAACTCAGGTCAGTTGGAGGTCGCAAAATCGCCAGTTGACGATTCTCAGAGTCGTTTAGGGCGGGTTCAGACGAAAGCGGCACGAAGAGCTCGCGTTCTTATAGAATACATATATCAGTGATTAAAGTTTTAAATTTTCTGAAGATTGTTATGATTTGTTATATTTTATTTATAGTAATGTTATACACACTTTATTTTTGTTGAAGGGAAATATGTTGTAGTGTTTTAGTTATCTGTGGTTTGGTTTATGGTTGATTTGTCTTTGGTTGTTATTCTTGGTTCTTGGAATAAATTTAATATAAAAGAATAACCGTTAATATATTATAATATGTTGTATGGATTATATTTTATCTCGACCACATTCCCAGGCTGAGCAGTTTTTTAATTTGAATTTGTGTAGGTATTTGGAAAAACCTCCATGACCTGTCAATATTTTTGTTAGAATTGGATTTATTGTTAGGGCTTTGATTATTTTATGGGCCTCAGTAGCGCTGGGAAAGAAGATTTTTGTTGTGCCTGCTGTGGTTTCCGTTGTATATCTACCGTTCCATGTCTTTTTTGTAGTGTTCCTGATGGTAGTTTAAATGAAAGATATTGGGCTCTTATCGTAGTCCGATTTTCGTTTTAGGTTTAGGGCTGCCTCCTTAGCAAGTACATCCGCTCGTTCATTGCCTTCGGTACCGATGTGGGCTTTTATCCAATGGAAAATTAAGTTTTTATTTTGTCTTTGTTTTTCTAAAATATTTGTTTTAATTTGGAATGCCAAAGGGTGTAGAGCTTTGTTATTTTCGAGCAAATCCAGGAAGGACCTAGAGTCGCTAAATATATTATATTTCCCTGAATTTGCTTGGCTATTTCGGTTGCCTGATTGAGTGCAAAAAGCTCTGCCTGGAATACAGTACAGAAGTGTTCTAATTTGTATTTAAGGTGGAGTATCTCGAAACCGTCCCTCTAGCATGTGAGTGCCGCGCTAATTTTGCCGTTGATTTGATTTTATTGAAAGAACCTGTTGGAACTCTATACTCTCTGCCTACCTGCAAGGGATAGATAATATAACATAAAAATACTTTCAATAAGTCATTACTTATCGGAATAACTTAAAAATGTGTAACTTTAAACAAATAACTAATAACATAAGAAAAATACCTTAAAGTGGCTGCCATTAGTCTTTTACCTGATGTATTTATACAAGCACTTGTATATTTCTTCTTAGGTTTATTGATATTTTTACAATAGCGAGGTCAACTTCCAATTTCTTAACTTATTTATAATGTTCGTTGCACCTACTTTAGGTTAACGGTAAGGTTCTTTTTTGAGTAATAAAGTTCTCTAAACTAAAAACATAACGTGATTTTCTCGCTTCCGCTCGATTTTTGATCCACGCTCTTAAGTAAGAGTAAAGCTCGATAGGACACCGTCGCCTTAGGAACTGCGACCCTTATCAACAATGTCGACTGACTCGGATTCCTTAATACACATACTGTCACCCAGCCTACACAACAATTAATCAATATCGAACGTAACCACTTCTCTTTAAGGTTGAATTTGGTTCGAAAATTCATTTAATGTTGGGTCATTTTCAGCTGAAGGCACGAGAATTTATTAGCGCCTCAAGTATTAACTCAATTCTGGTATATTGTTCATGTTGGTTTATTTTCAATCACTTGTTACACCTGAAATATTATGGTTGTTGGGACTGGGGTTATTTAATTGTCATGTTATTAAGTGGTGTTAGTTCGGTAAGGAGGGTTTAAGGAATTTGGTTGTATTCAGTTTCAATTAGGATATTTTGAGGGTCAAGTAGTGATGTATGATTGTGGCCCATGTCCAAGATTAATATATTATCGGCATATTATCGGTTGTGACATTTCTTTATTTTAGCTTTGTACTTTGGAATGTTTGCTAATTGAATGAAAATTAATGATTGAATGAATCAAAGCTTAGACAGGTTTGGAGGCAGGTTTGTGGCCACGGAAAGTGGCCAAAAACCTGCCTCCACCTATTCGCACTAGATCCGGGTGATGTATATCCTAATTCCTTTCACTTCGATTCATCCAGCAGAAGAATAATATAAACTGATTTAATTATATTTCTTACTTATTACCTGAAAATATTTTATTTTCGGATGCATCGCTACATCGACTAAGTGCAGATGCCAGAATACAGTGGGGCCCACATATTGAACAACTTTCTAATAGGTTAAACTCAGCGGCTTATGCCGTAAAGAAAATTAGGTTATTGACTGGTAATGAAACAGCTAGAATTGTTTATTTCGCTTATTTCCATAGCATTATGTCATATGGCATACTGCTCTGGAAATGTTCTGCGGAACTGAATACCATCTTCGTTCTTCAAAAAAGGGCTATTCGTGCAATTTACAATTTGGCCCCAGAGCTCCTATTAAAGAAAAAATCAAAAAGATAAATATTCTAATTGTTGTAATTTATATATGAAAATCTATTATATGTTAAAAAGAATAACAGTAACTTTGGAAAATATAGCGACATTCATTATGTACGGAACAAAGATGATCTTATTGTACATTCTACTCATCTCCATAGAATTAACGACTCTTTCATGGGGCAATTTATACGCTTACTGCGAAATATGCCTATTAATAAGTTTAAAAAGGCTATTAAAACTAGACTATGTAGTAAAGGATATTATAATATTTCGAATATATTGACGATAAAACTGATTGGGTTTGAGCAGCTCGTCATTCGGCAACTCAATATAGTTTGTAAAATACTTTGAATGAAAAATCAATTTTGGAAAAAAACGCATGTTAAATAGAAATGCCAGTCCAATTAAGTTAAAAGACTAGCCCGCTGAGTTTCTCGCTGGATCTTCTCAGTGTGAGGATACCTTCCAATCCGGTGGTAGTTGTAAAAATGTAATATTTTTTGATGTTTGTAGCGCTCTTGATGGCCTATACAAATAAAATATTTTTACTCTGACTTTGACTTTAACTTTGATAAGTGGATACAGGTTTGTAGGAGATTATTTTCCCAACGATACGATATCCAACTTGGCTTAACGATTACTACATGAAATGGTAATTGGGACTTGCCTTGTCTCCCGAAGTAAAGGGGCACTCGAATATGGAAATGTCATCCATCTAAGATTAACCGAGCTAAACTCTGCATAACCTTGGCGATCGTAAAAACATAAGCGCCCAAAGAAATAATTCGTTAAATAAAAAGCAAAACCCGATTTCGTTGGTACGAGGGTTCATACCCGATCGACCTGCGTCAATGCGGACTGAAATTTCCGCTGGCTAACAAAATGGTATTCCGTAACAGGTTTTTGTGGTTCGATACCTTTCATACAAATCACTATAGGGATGGGCACTAATGTATAAACTTTTCGAAACGATACGAATATGACGCCGTGGAGTTACCAGGATATTGTGGAATGGACTAGCAGAGGATCAGAAATTATAGCTTTACAAAGAAGAGGCCTGCATTCAACAGTGGGTAGATACAGACAGATTGAAGATGATGATATACCGTCACACCTATGTTCCTCAAGCGGAGGTGGCAGAGGTGTACTGAGAACTCCCACGTTTCGCCGACAATGTTAGGTCCCATGTAATGTAACACAATTCCAGACTCCGGACTCGTACTGATAATTTTTCGCTGGAAAACTACACTTGTCCGACCTGGGATTTTAACCCAAGATTTCGTGATCACAAAGCCATGCGCTTTGAGACCAACAAGGCAATCACTAGATCAACGAGGTAGTCACTAAGATGATGATGATGACTATTATAAAACGACTACTGTTACCCTTACGCCAGATCCCTGGTAAGATAGGCTAAGAGTATGACATTCTATCAACATTTATTCCTAAAGGACTCTCTCGCTTTCACTCTCACAGCTCATCTCGTACGCGCTTGCCGGTTGGGAATATGCAAAATGTAAAATAATTCAGCCTCTACTGTCCCATTGCTGGGCTAAGGCCTTCCTACACAAATCGAGGTGAGAGAGCTTAAGTGATTGGTACCCTACCACGTGGATCCAGTGAAATTGGTGTTGGCAGATTTGTAGCCACCTGCGGTTGGAACTTATCAACTTTTCATCTTGACGACTGCCAAGCTAAGTGTTAACAGGGATCAACAGTTTAGAACGGCTCCCGAGGTACGGAGAAGCTCGAACATAAAAATATCAGAAACGGTCACCTATCACAGACCAGCAAGAGCCGAACTTTGGTTAATGTTAGTAATTACTAAGAACACCACAGTCTTCGTGCAGTCATACTTGCCTAAAAATAATAAAACCCTTATCACTCCCAACTTCTTTTTTTATTTAGGGTCAAAAAGAAATTACGGATCATTAAGCGCAGTGGTTAAGAGATTAAGTCACTCCGCCCATTGTGTCTAATAGTCGCGGGTTCGATTCCCGCACGGGACCAATCATTGAATGATCTAAAATTGTTTGTTTCGGTCTGAGTATTTGTGTATGTGAATTTTCGTGTTTGTAAACGCACCCACGATACAGGAATAAATCCTAGTGTGGGGCTATGTTCTATAAAAAAACGGGCCCCAAGCAGTTTCGTTTCAATTAACGAAGTCACCCCTATTTACTAAGCACCAATTCGGGATCGACAGCTAATGTCTCCTAATAGCTTTAAAACCCGCAGTCTACGAACATCAGATCTCAATTAGGTGAATGAATGTCTATTGCCATTAATCGGCTTACACCGTAATATATTTTTGTTAATGCTATCAGTGTGTGTTAATACCTCCCTGTTTGGGGAAATGTATACTATATACGTCCCCAAACAACATTCGATTTACTATTTTTATGGATGTTTAAACTTCGTCCCTGTTTTTTGGGGCTAATTATGTTCTTAGAATTATTAGAGTGGAAGAAACCAGACAGGTGTGTAGGGAAACGAACTATTGGAACTCTAAACTTTCTGCTTACTGCACAAGGAATCTGGCGTGAAGATATAGATAGATATCATTAGTTGGGAGTAATTGACTTTTGGTTGAGGAGAGTTGTACGTCGGCGTACGTCGCACAAAGAATATGCTATGTACGACTTCGTAGATTTTTAAAATAAGAACCTATTTTTAGGGGTTAAATATGTTTTTGCAGTGGTGCCAGGAGATGTAGTGAAAGTGGATTAGAATTTTAAAAATCGTGAAATAAAACTACTTTTAACAGATTTTTTTCGCAATTGTCTTTTTGATGATTCTTTCAAATCGCGTGCTATACAGCACTGAGATAAAATCTATGAAATATTTAATAAGTTCACCCGGGCAAAGACTAGGAGGAACAAATATTACAACCAACATGTCGAAATCCATGTCTCGATACTACTAAACCCTGTCCATACACTACATTATCATAATCATCAGTTAAAGGTCATCTACTGAAGGATAAAGGCCTCCTTTAAAGATCACACATACACATTTGCATTCGACTACATGGACAAACAGGATACATATACGAAACTAATAATATTAGACCTGTTAAGAAGCTGTCCCACCGCTGGGCACGGGCCTGCTCTCAACCTGAGAGGGTTAAGGGCCATAGTCCACCACGCTGGCCCAGTGCGGGTTGGCAAACTTCACACACCTTCGAGAAACTCTTAGGCATGCAGGTTTCCTCACCATGTTTTCCTTCACCGTTAAAGAAAGTGATAGTTAATTTTTAATATGCACATACTTTCGAAAAGACAGAGGTGCGTGCCTGGGTTTGAACCCGAGACCTCTGACTTTGCAGTCCAATGGCTTAACCCCTAGGATATAAGTGCTGCATATACATATACGAAACTATATCATGCCACAACAAAAATTATGTTAAAATATTTACTAAAAAATTTCTTTTATCTTTAAAAACGACATTTTACCTTTATTAAAGTCTACCTGCTTCAAAATTTCTTCACTAAACGACATCTAACTCTACACTTTACCCTACTCTTGTGTATCTTTCACAAGAATCGCCCTCTCTTCAAAAATGTAAGTAATTACTAGCACGATAAACGGTCTAGTACTTGCGTGAGTCGAGGTACTTAAGTTTGTTGTTCGATGTTTAGTAGATAATACGCCGGAGAAAATACTTAAGTGCTTCTAGACGTTCGACATAAATGGAAATCTAAAAATACCTCGTAATAATTATGAGAATACATTACTTTTTATTGGATGCGTACAGTATAACGACAGGTTATCAGTATGGATATAAGCGCGCGGACTAAGGTTTAAGACGGGCTCATATTTCAAGCTTTTAAGGGATCTTCTGAAACCCCAAAAGAAATCTATGAAGTAGAGCGGAGACTACGGTTTAGTAAGCATAGCGTAGGATGCTCTAAGGCTTAGCAGAGCGACGAATTTTTTTAAGGCAGCTTGCGAATATTGGATGAAATCAGCCGATACTCATAGTGGCGTAAAATTAGAGGGGCCTATACCCAACAGTGGACTATAACCCACCAATGTTGATAGGGAAAGAGGGAAACGGTTCAGTTGTGTCTATTAGTATTTTTTTTCCGCAAACCATGTGACGCAAAAGCCTAGAATATGACATAGTAATAAATGTAGTCGATTAGCTTATACTGGTATAAGAACTTATACACCATAGTATGTAAACATTAATAACTGAACAAAAGACAAAAGAGAAATTGAACTAGAAGACCTTAAGATAGTAACAACGTTAATGAAGGCAAGCAAAATCAAATAGCCATTTACAAGCCTCCACATATTGGCGATAAGACCTTCGCATATTACGTTGAACGCAAATATTTGAGAATACCGTGGATCTACGCGAGCAATAATCTTATCAATAGGTATAGCACTTATTAATATAACACTTGTTTTTCTTTGTCTATATTTTTTATTATTGATTGATACTGGATTGACATCTGTAATGTCTCAGGAGGGTCTTGATGAAATTCATTGCCTAGTACTTGTGTTGTGTTTCTATATATTTTCAGACAATGTTAAAATAGTAGTTGAAATAGTAGACTGCCTTATTAGCCTGGTGGCAAAGCGCATCGCTTTGTGATCACGAGGTCCTGGGTTCAAATCCTAGGTCGGACAAATGTAGTTTTTCTAACGAAAAGATTCCCAGTATGAGTCCGGAGTCTGGAATTGTGCCCGGTATATGGCAATAGGCTCGCCCCCTATTACATGGGACCTAACATCGTCGGCGAAACGTGGGTGTACTCAGTACACCTCTGCCACTCCCTCTGGGGAATATAGGCGTGACGGTGTGTTTATATCAGCTAAATATTGTGTATCTAATGCTGTGACAATTAAAATTTCTTTCCTTCTTTCAACTTAACTTATTGACTTAATTATCACACAATTTATCACTTTAGCATCCAACGTAACGTCTCATAAAATTTTACCAAACATCATTTCATTTCAGAAATTTCTCCGCCAAAACAATTTCGATAATTACCTTAACGAAAGTTAATAAAAAAGTCAAGAAACAGACGCCACTTAATACTTTAATCTGTATTACTTTAATAATGGAATTAATTAGATGGAAAAGTGGATTAGCTTAGCGGACGCTGTATAATGCCCAATTGTCACCATCTGCTTTCTTAACAGTTGGGATACAGCGTCATCAAAGTATGCAAGCCTTTTTGTTGGTTGTTATTGTTCGAGCTATATTCTCAATGTGCAGTTGACGGACGTGTATGTGTGAATGATTCACGCTGTTGGCCGAAGGGCCTTTACAGTTTTATATAAAATCCCTATTATCGCTGTAATTTGGTTGGCCTAGGCTTACTTTTTTTTTTTTGTTTATTGGCTTACTAACGGCGGTTTACATCAGTTCAAGTATAATAGAACCAGCGTAATTATTTGCTAAATGTAACAATCACTTAAAAGTAAGCACCGTGTGCAATTGCGTTACATAATTAAAAATAACGAAAATTGAAGGCACGGATAAAAAATGTAAAATAAAAAGAATGAGTCAATTAATGTAATAAAGTAACAGTACTGCCATCGTCACAGCGATGTTTAAATTACCTTAGACACCAACCGCTTGAAATAGACGTAAGAGTGGGTATGCACATTTATGATATCGCTGCAACTGTTCAGAAGCTTACACATACGAGGTATAGGAGAGTTTGTGCCCAGGACGGTCCTTCGGAACGGAGGATGTAGAGGAGTTATGGCAGCGCGAGGCATTCTAGATGGTACCCGGAATGAAATTTTATAGAGTAACTGAGGGCAATCTATATTCTGACGTAATATTTTAAATAAAAAGAGGCAATCAGCTACACATCTACGTTTCTCCAATGAGGGTAAATTGAAGTGACATAAACGTGACTCATATGATCGTATCGCATTCGCAATACCCGAAGAAAAGGCTAAGTGCCAGAGAAACCTTTTCTGAATACGTTCTATCCTCAGGGTGTGTACTGCGTAATGAGGCCTCCATACAACACTTGCATATTCTAGAATACTACGCACAAGACTGCCATAAATCGATATTTTGGCCCTGTTGCCGCGGAAAGGTTTGATAGTCCTTATGACAAATCCCAACATACGAGATGCCCTTTTTATAATATTATCTTGGTGGGGTAAGAAGGTCAGCCTTCTATCGAATATGACACCTAGATCTTTGATTTGGTCCTTTTCTAGTACTACATTGGAGGCTATGTGGTAAGTTGTATGAAGTAAACTCTGTTTGCGCGAAAATTTTACGTGGTAGCATTTATTTACATTTAGACTCATGAGATTAGCTTCACACTAGTCCTCGAGCTTATCAATATCTTGTTGAAGAAGATAGGAGTCATTAGCAGATTCTATTACCCTGCAAAATTTTAAATCATCTGCATACATAAAACATTTGGAAAAGTTAAAAGCATTCGTGATATCATTGATGAAGATGTTAAATAGAACGGGACCAATGTGGGAACCCTGAGGAACACCTGAGGTGATTTTATAATATTCGGAATGATGACCATTGGCTACAAAAAAAAAGCTGCGATTTTCAAGGTACGATTTTAACCAATCTAAAAGAGAACCAGTGACGCCGTACGCGGATAGTTTACGTAGTAGGATGTCATGTGGCACACGATCAAAAGCTTTGCTGAAATCAGTATACAGTACGTCAACCTGTTTGTTGGAGTCAATAGCCTCCACCAAGTATTCCGTAAAAGTGACTAAATTGGTGCTAGTAGATCTGGAGCCTATAAAACCATGCTGACTATCGCTAAAATAATGCTTCATGTGTAATTGAAGGTCGGGGCAAATTAAAGATTTAAATATTTTTGCAATTGTTGACAGGATAGAAATAGGTCTATAGTTGGAAATTTTATCATTTTCCTTTTCGTTATTCTTAAAAATCGGAACAACTTTAGTCCTCTTCCAAATGTTCGGAAAGATTCCCGTAGCAAGTGATTTGTTGAAAATGTACACCAAAGGAGTTACCAGAGATGACTCGTTACTTTTGGTTTGTAATTCACAAAAAGCTTATAGTTTTTGTTAGTTTATTACATAAAATTCACACTTGTATTAGTTTTTTCAACAGTTTATCCACAATTTAAAAGTTAAAAAGTTACTATTGTTGTTCTGGACTGGACTGGGCGGGGCATTAACATCAACGGCGAATACATCTCACACCTTCGGTTTGCCGATGATATCGTCATCGTGGCAGAGTCACTGGAACAGTTGAGCGGAATGCTGCATAGCCTAAATGGAGCCTCTCGAGGTGTCGGTCTCGGCATGAACTTGGATAAAACCAAGATCATGTTTAATGAGCATGTCACGCCGGGACCGATCTACGTCGATGGTTCGATGCTCGAAGTTGTTCGGGAGTATGTCTACCTTGGACAAGTTGTCCAATTTGGTAGGAACAACTTCGAGAAAGAAATCAACCGCAGGATCCAATTGGGTTGGGCAGCATTTGGCAAACTACGTCACGTTTTCGCTTCGCCTATACCGCAATGCCTGAAGACTAAAGTCTTCAACCAATGCGTTCTACCTGTTATGACTTACGGGGCCGAGACGTGGACACTCACAGTGGGACTAGTCCACAAACTCAAAGTCGCACAGCGGGCTATGGAGCGAGCTATGATCGGCGTTTCTTTGAAGGATAAAATTCGTAACGAGGTAATCCGACAAAGAACCAAAGTTACCGACATAGCTCGCAGACTCAGTAAGCTAAAGTGGCAATGGGCTGGTCACATCTGCAGAAGGACCGACGGCCGATGGAGCAAGCGTGTCCTAGAGTGGAGACCGCGACTTGGTAAGCGTAAGGTAGGACGGCCCCCAGCTAGATGGACCGACGACCTCAAGAAGGTCGCTGGGACGGACTGGATGCGGAAGGCGGGGGACCGTGTGCAATGGCGCGTGTTAGGAGAGGCCTATGTCCAGCAGTGGACTACGATAGGCTGATTGATTGATTGATTGATATTGTTGTTCTGTATTTTAGGTTTTCAGGTGCTAGAATGCTGAAGATAACAATATCACTTGCACATTGCTTCGGTAGCTTTAATATAGTACTTCAACTGACTCAAACTAACAACTTATTCTATTTTTGTTAATTAATTTAGTACGGAGGCCATTCACTGTAATGTTTACAAGATGGTGGTGCCATCTATATCTACTTTACTAAAATTCCTAGCAAAAAAAAAATCGTTAATATATAAATGTAATACGTAATACAATGTCACACTATTTCCCATGCGTGTGCAATCTGGTTCACACCAAACATACCGTCACGCGTATATTCCCCAAGAGGGGGTAACAGAGGTGTACTGAGTACACTCACGTTTCGCCGATCATGTTAGGTTCCATGTAATAGGGGACGATCCTATTGTCATATACCGTGCACAATTCCAGACTCCGGACTCTTATCGGGAAGTTTTCGATAGAAAAACTACACTTGTCCGGCCTAGGATTTGAACCCAGGACCTCGTGATCACAAAGCGATGCGCTTTGCCACTAGACCAACAGTGCAAGCGATTTGGTTCAAATCAATTAAAAATAATTTTATAGACAAAAATTGGCTTCTTGATTTCTATTAACTATTCATGTGCACTTAAAGTACTAATAAAATGAAACAAACCTCTACATATAAGCGAGACTATAAACTAATTTATTTTGGAATGCCAAATAATGGATTTTAAGATACTTTTAATAAGTATACTTGGATCCATTAAATGGCACGCAAAAGTAATCCAGATTTATATTGTTAGTAGCAGAGTTGTTCATCCTTCACAGCAGTGAGTCTCCAACATAAAGGCCGTCGTGAAGTCGTTGGACACATTATCATAATACATTAACATAATTCGCTACATCCATTCCCTAGTCTCAGTGCGGTTATGAAGCAATTTGCTGGCCTTTCTAGCGGGTAATGTGTGTCTCGTTATTACATTGATTAGCTCGAGAAACTAAATTAAAGAAATACATTTTGTGTGGGACGCTGTCTTTTTTGTTTCATATTTTTTGTGTGCAGTGTTTCTCAATGTTAAACTTTATGTAAAATAAAATCTAAAATTAATTTATAGTAATGCTAATCTTAAGCTTCTAATATAGAGGCCGTAACATAATTAACGCAAGACCTTAAAGAAGTTTGTTCTAAATCGGTAACTGAATCGATTCCAACAACTTTTAGATTATGTTTTCTTAAATTATCAAATATTGCTTTTATTCGTTCAGTTCGCTGTATTAAAGAAATTTAATCATTATTTAAAGTAATATGGCTATTTTAAATGCATTCCTATTACACACACATCAATATTAACACAAAAGTTAATTATTTATTAAATTCCGTAGTCAATTTGAGTATCAAAGAACTTAAAAAATAGTATAAAACCCCTTAAAATTGAAAGTTTGATTTTGGTATTGAATTTGTAAAGCAATAATCTAATTGGGTGTCTGAGGTCTTGCGTTATTTATGTTACACCTTGTATATTGTGATACCGCACATGTGGTTACAATCAAATAATTAGTTAAAACGATCGTGTATTGGTGGTTTCAACTGACTTTCTTTATTTTAAAAAACGTAGCCCCACACTAGAATTTATTCCTGTGTCGTGGGTGCGTTTACAAACATGAAAATTCACATACACAAATACCCAGACCGGAACAAATAATAGTGGATCACACAAAGATTTATCCCGTGCGGGAATCGAACCCGCGACTATTAGACACAGTGGGCAGAGCAGCTTAAGCTCTTTACCACTGTGCTAAGTCAACATCAACGTTACTTATAAAAAATCAAAATATAATGTATAATAACGCGCTGCACTGATTTGTCAAATGCATGTTCTTATGTATTTTATATTTATATAAATGTGGTGTAATTCGGGCACATACTTCTACTTGTTTTTGCTAGATTTTCTTGTACATGGTTATTTTCTCATATTCTAATTTACCATTAATTGCAAAAGACCTAGTAGTATGATTCAGAATTTGAACGTTGAACTTTATATAACAATGCCTTTTACCTAAACTGTATCATTGCCTATTCCCGCAAGCAATATAATATTAATCTAACTCACCATTTTCCTAAAACCTACATAACCTTTTGGGATTTATCCTCTATTTTGAGAAACAGTGCACACCAGTAGCTTGTAATATTTGCTTGCATGTTCAATGTAACATAAAATTAGATTAGATTACCCTCTCGTGTTTGTTTTAAATTCTAAATAATACTTTACTGCACTTCTGTGGTTATAATTAATGTAATTAGTCGGGGATACGCTTGAGCTATATTTTTACTTAGTTAATTTATTAATGAAAGAACATATTCGAATAGGTAAGAAAAAACATAAAAAAATTAAAAAAGGACGCTCCGCTGTTTCAAAAATCTAAAAAGGCTGACAGAAGAAAGAATAACGAAATAGAAATACAAGAGGAAAGTTGAAAGATATAAGAAGATTCTAACAGGGATTTCGACTAAGACCATGCCTTTTTTATGGCAAAGTCAAGAGCCTCCGTAACCACTGAAAGTGTATGAGACGAACAATGAGATTGGAAGAAGCAAGAGGGGTTGGTAGAGAAAGAATCCGTTGGAACGCTGTACATTCTGCTTACTACTGATATTATAAGTGACGTGATAACATAGATACATATGCCCTATCAGGCGCTAGATATATATCCAATCAGCTGCTACCGCCACCCGCGGCATATTCTTACCGACCCTCTCGATCGCCCTTACTTTCTTTCGTTTGAATACAGATACCGCACACTGGATCAGACACCGACCTCACTGGCGAGGTCGAAAAATCCATTGCCCGCCGGCCGGTGCAGAGCACTACTGCAAAATACCTAGTTTATGCCCTCCCCCATTGCGACTGCCCACGCCGAGGTCGTTCTCCCCTGAGGCGCCCTTAAGCTAGTTGCTCCCTTGCCCTTCTGGCTCGAGCGTAGTGGTTGCATGCTCGCCCTCTTGTCTGGTGAAGCTGTCAAGGCCCGCGGCCAACAGCGTAGATCACTCAATCAACAACAAAAAAATATGCATATGTAGGTAAGCTAGAATAGAGGCAATGAAATAGTTAATAGAGTTTCAGGTATATTTTAATCATATCCCTAGGAAAGGGGGTCAGCATTAATTCAACCTGACAATTTCATGGATCTCAATCTAAGTATTATTATAATTACAGTCATAATACCGAACGGACGCTGAAACTACACTTAACCTTCGACCCTTTAAATTGCCGTCACTAAAGTCTAGACTAGTTACAATTTGGTAGACCCAACTCTATTCCATCAAAATGCCTTGAACTATTAAGGTGAAGGTTAAGTCGTGACATTTTACCTGCTGTAATTTGACAATTAACCTCTCCCAACTAAGAATTGTATAACTATTTATATTATTGCGTCAGTTATAATTTCAATGTCTTCTTAAAATGAAATTTTGGTCTGATTTTAACATGAAACTTAAGGGCCCTTATTCGCTATGTCCTAACGCAGCGCGTTACGGTAACTTTGTGAAATCATCGTGTAATGCTATTTTACATGCCACCATGTGTGTGTGTGTGTGTGTGTGTGAGTGATGTACGCTGTTGGCCGCGAGGCCTTTACAGCTTCACCGGACTTAAGGGCGAGCGTGCAACCACTACGCTCGAGCCAGAAGGGCAAGAGGCGACATACTCGAGGGCGCCTTGAAGAGGCGCTTGGGACAGTCGCTGTGGGGGGACGGGGTGCACTACTAAGTGCACCGGTCAACCGCCGGCTATGGGAGGGGATCTACGACTACGTCATCGTCGCCCGTATTCTGAGCGGAAAGAATGGATGACAAAGCATCGTGGGGATCGGTGAGAACATGTCGCGGCCAGCGGTGGCAGCAGGGGTCGGGGGGGGGGGCATGCCACCAGCGTAACACTAGACTTATCATCATTATTTCACGAAATTATTGTAACGCGCTACGCTACCAGCCTCAGATTTGAGAATTTAAGAAACTTGTGTTTTAATAGTTTTAGTATAAGTCACGTTAGGCTAACTTGATCAATCAAGTGAGGCAAATGTGACCGCAGAGTAGAAGCTCAGTTCGAAGACCATATTGTGTGATAAAAAATTATGCTGTGTTTTTGTGCTAACCGTCTAACACAGCCAGCATTTATTCCGTCTATAAAAAGGCGAAATAACCCAATTAACTACTAGAGTTCACTTTGAACAAAGCGCTTTGAGAGGTATGTAAAGCTCTAAATTGGTTTGGAGGGACATTAGTGAACGCCTGTACGAAGGGTTAAGTAGATTAGAAAGGAGGGAATTGGAGAGGAAGAAGAAGCCTCCCCAACGAAACCGGTGTGGGACTGCACCAGTAGAAGATGGCATACTCCTTCGCTCAGCAGTACCAACAGCAGTGCTGTACGTATCTCGGCTACACTACACCATTAACGCCGATGAGAGCGTGGGGTAAGCCCAGAAGAAGACCTTCTACACTCTGAGGGTCGAGAAGCTGAACCAAGCCGGAGACCTTCATGAGCGAGGAGTTCTGACCGAAGTATGTCGTATTCCGAAGATTTCGGGGAAGACTGGAAGATGCCCCTGCACAGTGCAACATGTCGCCATCAACATATGCGTCTTAGTTTATAAGTTTTAACATATTATATGTATGTTAGTCTGTAAGGTATATGTTCTATGGGCCTGTAATTGGCACAAAATTACTTTCGTAAAACGTCAGTTGCCTGAAATAAATGATTTATTTTTATTATTAGTTTATATATACCAAATTCGAGCACATATACATAATCACACAAGCAGTTGGGACAAACATCGCCGAACTCCAGCAATAATCTTCCATCTGCTAACTAAAATAAATCTATATTAACCAGATTTAAACCCGCTTACAACTACAACAAGTCACGTAAAAAACTTCCCCCGGCCACACACAAAAGAAAAAAGTCGAGACAAAATGGATACGACCTCACACAATCCATCAAAGGTTTGAAAACTAGACGGAGAGCTTGCCGATATCAAAATGTAGTTACTATTGTCCCCGAGTTGATAAAATATGAGCTGTGACGTTGACAAATCGGCTCGCGGCACAACCCGAAAGAAACGCCGACGTTCACAAGTCACTTCGCTCAGTTTACTTAGCAAGCGATAAAAATAACAGAATTCATTCATATCGAAGGATCCGGGTAAAGATATTTGGGTCATTATGTGATATTTTGGCGCTATTGTCGTGGTCGGTCTTTCTATTTGAATGTTCGGTGGGTTTCTGACGAAAATTGGGAACAAAGAGAGGACCTTCTATTCATATTCTTTACCTTTATTTTTGGTATACCTATAACTTTATATCAGTAATTGACAATCTTTTTTGTAAGGATAATAATTCTTGTTAGAAAGTAAAACTTATCGATTTGGGTGGGAATCAAAAGTATATAATCCGCTATACCAATCACTGAGCTCTCGAAGCAGGTAGTCACGCGAGCGGTTTTTTTTCTCTACGAGAACCCCTGTTTTGTCATCTACTGAATACGTTTACGTAAATCTTTATTGGCCTTGCATCATACTTTATAGGAATATATTTTCTTTTTTATTTGTTAATCAAGAGTTTCTTTTATGCTTTTCAAATAAGTTAATCATGTCGCTGTACGTCAAATCTTGTAAGATTTGCACATATGTACATAGTAAATAAATAAAAAAATATTAGCCACGTTATTTTAACATCATAGTTTTAATTTGTGTCCTAGTCACCGAATATGACTTATTATTATTATAAGCCTACACTGTCCCACTGCAGGGCGAAGGCTTCCCCTCCCTTCTACCAATTGTTCCGGTCCAGTGCAAGCTGATGCCAGTCCATGTCGTAGGAGCTCGTCTCGCCACCTCTTTCTAGGCCTGCCGCACTATCTTTTTCCGCCTGGTGGCGCCCACTGTGTGGTTGTTCTAGCCCAAAATGCATCCGATATGCGGCAGATATGTCCGGCCCAGTTCCATTTCAGTCTTGCAGTTGAGTGACCTACGTCAGTAATTTGTGTTTCGGAGCACAGAACCGAGTTAGTTATTACTAAGTAACAAAATAACTAAGTCAGAATATGACTTAGTTATTCTTAAAGCAGTCTAACTACACAACTGGATTTTGGTACTCAAGTACTCAATTTGAACCATAAAAAAATCAATTTAAAAGAAAATTTACTGTAGACTACATCATTCAATCCACTCTCAACTTAATCAGCCAATTTAAAAGGCATAAAACTCCAAGTCCGTCTGTCATCCAATAAAACCGGCTACATAAACTGTTTGTGACGTATCCGAACATTAATCAAAGGGGGAGCGAGAGGAAAAACCCTGCTGGTACAAACATAGTGGTGGTTGCGGGGTGATGTTTACAGTCCGCGCTCTTATCACGTCTAGGGCGAATTTATCTTGGCATGAATAGGCCCTTGGACTTTGACAGATCGCTGGAGCCGTGTTTGTTAAATAACTCAAGATTGTGCCGGTTGCGCTTTTTGCAAGCGGGCTCTAGGACTATTTCTGGAATTATTGAGTTTGCTGTATTTATATGCATACTTAACAACATTTTTATTTCACTTTGCGCACAGATTAGAAATTTATGTAGTGCAAAAACTTTTTTTTTTGTGAATATTTCAGTCATATGAAGCAGGAGAGACTAGCTTCTGTATTTTCAAAACTATTTGTCAAAGAGGACGCGAGGGAGAAAAACCTTACTGGTACAAATATAGTGGCGGTTGTAGCGCAATGTTTACAGTCCGCACTATTATCACGTCGATGGCGAATTTATCTTGGCATGAATAGGCCCTTGGACTTTGACAGATTGCTGTAGCTGTGTTTTGTTAAATAACTCAAGATTACTGCCCCGTTGGTCTAGTGGCAAAGCGCATCGCTTGGTGATCACGAGGTCCTGGGTTCAAATCTTAGGTCGGACAAATGGAGTGTGTGTGTGTGTGTAAAAACTCAAGATTGTGCCGGTTGCGCTTTCTACAAGCTGGCTCCTGAACTATTCTGAACCTGTGAATTCATTTGCATACGTTACAACTTTTTTATTTCACTTTGCATACAAAGAAGAAATTTATGTAGTGCAAAGTAGTAACAAAATGTTTTTTTGCGAATATTTTAAGCCTAAGGGACTACTTTCAGTATTTTCAAAACTCATTACCAATCTTATCTTTAGGTATCGGAATGCATGTAATTATTTTTCTTCTTTTGGTGCCTCTCCAACTAGGTAAGGTAGGCTATCTATTTTTGAAATTCGTCCTTATCCTTCGCTGCACGAAAGAGCTGTGCCGCGCTAGCAATTCCTGTCAACTCCTAGATATTTCTGCGACCCACACGCCTTTTACCGGCAACTTTTTACATCATCATGACCTGTAAAAGTTGATATCTATCGTGTCTTAGCACGTGGGCGAGGTATGCAGTTTTTTGCCTTTATATGAGGGTCATAAATTTTCGTTCCTAATTGGTTTGTCGCTTGTAATTATTAAATCAGTAAAATTAAGAAAGTTGTAGTCGAATATTATTTTCTACTAGCTGTATCCGCGATTTCCTTCGCGTGAATTTCAGTATGTTTAGGCATTTTGTAGACGACGCCATTTTTCGCGCAAAAAAGACATAAAATTCGAGTTCTGTTGAAGATGTTCATGTGGAGATGTGGAGATGAAGATGTTCATGTGGAAATATCAGTTAATTCAAATGTGGAGTTAGAGCGGTTTTACTTATTCTTCGACAGCCGGTTTTCACATTTTCGGCTTTTCAACAACAACCATAGGAGAGTCTGCCTCGTTGATTTAGTGGCAAAGAGCTTCGCTTTATGATCACGAGGTCCTGGGTTTATATCCTACGTCAGACAAATGTGGTTTTTCTAACGAAAACTTCCCAGTATGAGTCCGGAGTCTGGAATTGTGCCTGATAAATGGCAATAGACATGCCCCCTATTACGTGGGACTTAACATCGTCGGCGAAAAGTGGGTGTTCTCAGCCACACTTCTGCCACCACCTCTTGGGTAATATAGGCGTGACGGTGTTTATCATAGGAGAGAAACCTCCACTAAACTACTATAACTTTATATATCACTACATCCTAATAACAACAAACGCATACACATATCACAGTTAACTCGATATATCGTGCCGTACCACCTCAGGGCGTAAATAATTGCTTAACACATTAATCATGTGGAATGGAGGCTCCCAATGACATGCTAATGATTCATTGCAAGTCGGGAAGGTGTGCATGTATTGGTTTTAAGTTATGGTCTATTAAGTCTTATCATTATCAACATTTGTCCATTGCACGCAATTGCGTAATACCTTTAGTTACTTTCATTCAATTTCCGCCATCTACTCTATAAACATCATAGCTCCTCTAAGCTTGAAGCGATCTACACTTAATTTTATCAAATCTTCCACTTAAGAACTCGTCTACCCTAACAGCAATCGGATAAACTCGTTCTAGATTCTATTCTTCGGAAATTTTTTACGCATAGCCTTTTCGATAGCTTGCCGAATGACTTTAAATTTATGAATCACTCCAACTGCCTCAATATTTCAGTACCATAAAAGTTGATACAAGATTTACTTTATTTGTTAACAGCCAGCCGTCCAGTAGAGTGGTAATGAGTAGACAAGTTGTTATCAAAATTGGGACAGCACAAGAACGTAAGCAAGTTCTCGGTGAGGCATCAGAGGCAAACCAGCAAGCAGTGTCCACATTTGCATGCTTCCCACAAACAGGTTGGTTTCTCTAGTTGTTGCCGCATGTTGAGCTGAATTTAAGTATTAAAATAGGGCATCTAAGAATTAAATCTCTATCTATCTATCTATATCATCACGCCAGATCCCTTGCGGAGTAGGCAAAGAGTACAGAGTTCCAACAGGTTCTTTCCTTACATACCTCTGTGGCTTCCTCCACTCTCATAGTTCGTACACACGCTCGCCGGTTACGGAGACTCTTTACTTGACCATGACTCGGTCTATTTGTTCATGGTAAGATAGTCTAGGTCTTCCCCGGTACCTACATCCTTTCACTTTCGCATTGTACATCTGTTTTGTCATTATTTCTTCTGAAATTCTTTGTATATGTGCCCGAACTAACGGAGCATACTCTTTTTTCATCCGTACACCGATACTATCTTTCATACCTAATCGCTTTCTTACTACGCTGTTTCGAATACGGTCGGTCAGCTTCACTCTGCACATCTTCCGCAGAGCTCGCATTTCCACCGCATTTATCTTACTTTCATTCTCCTTCTTACATACCCAGCTCTCGCTGCCATATAACAGCGTTGGGACAAGCAATCCGTTATGTATGGCCAGCTGCGCTTTTTGGCTTAAGTGCTGGCTCCCAAGTAGCTTTCGAATCGGACCATTCACTTTGTTCCCTGCACTCACTCTTCTCTCTAGGTCAACGGTGTATTTCACATCTTTACTGAAGGCGCATCCAAGATATACAAACTCATTTACTTGCTCCTGCACATCGTAACCAACCACAATCCTTGCATTCGTTCTGGTTTCTTCCCGTTCAAAACCCATAATCTTGGTTTGCTTTACATTCAAATGTAAGCCATTTTTCATGCAGTCGTCTTTCATAACTGTGACTAATGTTTGCAGGTCAGTGGCTGTTGGCGCTAGTAAAACTGCGTCAACTGCATAAAGTAGATGGTTCACCACTAGGTCAACTATTTGTACACCTTCATACCTCGCTTTCAGTCTTTGAAGACTTTTATCCAGATATATTATAAACAGTCTAGCGGACAACACGCAACCCTGCTTGACTCCAATTTTAACGTCAAACCAGGGTAACATGTTACCACCCACCCATACGCATGCCTTGCTGCCCACATGGGTGGACTGGACGGCTCGCAACAGAGTGCCATTTATACCATACTCTGGTAAATGTCCTAAAGTGTCTTTCGCACAATTCTATCAATCGCCTTCTCTAGATCCACAAAACCGCAGAAAACCTGACGGCCCACTGCCAGATGCTTCTTTACGATGTTGCGGAGGAAGAAAACCTGACCCGAACATCCTCTTCTGGACCTGAAACCCGCTTGTGCCTCACACAAAATTCCAGCGGACTTCTAAGAATTAAATCGATCGGAGAAATTTGGTTATATTACCATCTTTTATAAGAAGTCAGCGACTATTTGTGCAATCTTTTTAAAAGACTTGTATTATTGCATTTTTAAAAGAATAGCCTAAAGTTGGCACGAACAGAGGAGACTAGAATTTTTTTTTCTTCAAAAAAAACGTAACTGGTCACGCGAATTTATTCCTGTGTCGTGGGTGCGTTTACAAACATGAAAATTTACAAACACAAATACCCAGATCAAAACAAATAATTATGGGTCAGAAAGACTTGAACCGTGCGGAACTTGAACCCGCGACTATTAGACACGGTGGGCGGAGCGGCTTAAGCTCTTAACCACTGCGTTAATCGTCCGTCAAAAGAAGAGAGAGATCTTGGCTTATCTTGTGACACAGCTATGGCTCGTAATATAATAAACCATGGGTTACAATAGCTTAAAACGCTATATAAGATTGGTTCAACAATGATCTACAACCTCAGTCTAAATCAGTTTTATAGATTTCTAATCAAGAAAAATCTTTTGGAGCTCTGTACTCTCTGCCTACCCTGCGAGAGAGCTGGCGTGATGATATAGATAGATTTGACGGACGATTTAGCGCAGTGGTTAAGGGCTTAGTCCGCCCCGCCCACTGTGTCTAATAGTCGCGGGTTCGATTCCCGCACGGGACAAATCTTTGTGTGATCCACAATTATTTGTTCCGGTCTGGGTATTTGTGTATGTGAATTTTCATGTTTGTAAACGCACCCACGATACAGGAATTAATCCTAGCGTGGGGCAACGTTTAAAAAAAAAAAAAAAGAGAAAAATCTTTTCAGATACTATGTTATTTAATTCTCAGTTACCTACCTTTAATATTACTTTTATATCAGATGAGTGAGATAGGTACCATCAAATACACATTAATCAAATATACTATCCCAAAATAATCCTATACTTAGCTTGACCTTAGATTAAATGACATGAAATTTCACCGACCAAAACCGATATCCAGTCCGTGTTCCACAAGCGAAGTGTCATTATCAAGGCTAGTTAGATATAATCTAGAACGATATCATACAGACGACCTTCAAACATCTCCGTATATATTCGCACGACGTCGGATAGAAGCTATGATTTACAGCTCAGCTTATCGATTCTATATCTCGACTGGGGCTGTGATTGAGAGAAATGTTATATAAGAGGCACTTTTTGCTATTATTCAGCTTTTGTGTTTGGCTATTTTACTTCGATAAATTTGAAAGACGTTGGTGCCTATGTAAGACTTGGATTTATTTATGTGTATAACGACATTATTAAAAAACAAACATACTTATACGTGTTTGTGGGTTAATCAGTAATAACATCAATTCTGGGTCTTCACTAAGTCTTCTGATATTAGGAGGACTACTGCATACACTTACATAGAAAGTGTCAATGGGCATTAAGGAAGAAAAACATTTAAGGTTAATCAGGTAGCTTTTCAAAGTAATAGGCTCAACCCCTATTAGGTAGACTGCTTGAGATCACCGATTAAAGATGGAGATTGTGCTATTTATGACAACTTTTGCTAGGCCAACACTCACCGAAAATACAAAAATTAACGGTTACATACGAAATGTCGCATACTCCTTTAAAATTTATGAAACTACTTTTTTGTTCCTAGTTCCAATTGATATTTCAGCTTCTATGTTCTGTGATTTCAAGTATTAGCACCAGTCATTTTAGAGATTCTTGACCCCCTCTGAAGTGTCCATGCCGGCAACAGTGGGATTTTTAATCAATCAGACACACCGTCCGTTACAATATCTTTTAAAACTTAACAGTGATTAAGAAAGGAAGTAAAACTAGGAAGTTAAATGTTCCAATAGGAAGCAATCCCATGTTATTATAAGTATTGAAAGTTCCTCTTGTAGCCAACAGCTGCGAAGCTGCCGGCGCGAGCTGGCGTCTAACATATCGCCAGTTTGATTTATCTTAACGTTTCTTGTTATTGTCGATGGCTAGTGTTTGCGCACTGCAGTAAATCTATTGGGATAATATCGTCGCTTACTATGTAAACAGAAATGCAATCAAAGATTTGACGACTGTAAGTAAGGTCAAGTCAATCTTGGTAAAAAAAGTCGCTTCCTAGGATTTGATTTATTCTTTATCAGATAGTGTGGTTCTTCTATTAAAAATATATCAGTAGCAGTCTGGAGTCTTAGATTGTGCCCGATATATTAGCATCTAGAAATTTTGCCGATATGTACCTGCACTCAGCATACCTGCTACAGCCAGTCGTCACATGGACCCAGTGCAGATTTTGAAATAAAAATGTATAAATTACAAGGCGTAACATAATCGACCTAGTCGGGTTTAAATCGTTAACTGAATTGATTTCAACAATTTTTAATGAATATTAAATTATTTTTTCTATCTATCTATATCATCACGCTAAATCCCTTGCGGAGTAGGCAGAGAGTACAGAGTTCCAACAGGTTCTTTCCTTACATACGTCATACATACATTACTCGTATTTATTAATTTACAAAAATGCTGTTACTCCTTCAGTGCACTATAACAAACTAAATTTATTCTTGATTGAAAGCAAGATGGATATGCATATCTAAAACATATTTCTCTATTCACATAAAAGTTTCAGTGTTAATTGGGGTATAAAAGGGCTTAAAAAAGAGTATAAACTTTAAATTCGGATATTTGATTTTCGTATTGAATATGTAAAGCAATTTTCGAATTGGGGTATCTCAGGTCTTGCATTATTTACAATACACGTTGTATATCATCTTAAAATAGTGAACAAAGAACATTTCGTTTAAAACTTTACGAAATATATTTGATACTGTTTTATTGATATTTTTTGGAAAATTTCCTTGTACTACTACTTCTTTCGGTGTGCTTGTTTCAAAGTCTTTAGTTGTAAGTCTTTAGTTGTAAGTCTTTAGTTTGTAAGTCTTAGATTGACTTCATTTGTCTTGTAAAAAAAAATCCAGCGAAACGGACTACTACACTACACTACTGGAAAGTGTGTGCAAGTTGGAACAAAGAAGTGCATGGAGAGGATTTCACCAAACAAAACCGAATTTCTCAAAACACTACTGGAAACAAACCGTTGTTGGTAAGCGTCGAAAAAGTTAGCGCGCTGGCTACAGTCACCAGACTTTAATGAGTTTGTGAGACATCTTGATCTAAGTGTCTTGAATTTTTTTTTAAAAATGACTGTTACCTTTAGCCTTATTGAATCTAAAATATTCTTAAAAAAATTTTTGCAGTGGTCGTTTAGTCGTATTCTAGTATCTTTCTCGTAGCCAAAAATTTAAGACGGAAGGTTTAATCTCTATTAGAATATCAGTCGGCAAGGAATAATACCTATCTGTTGACTGCTTATTGGTTCTCTGAGAAAAGTGAAGTATCGTACATACAAAATAAGTCGCTGGGTATGTGTAGTGTTCAAACCTCTTGCATACCTTTGTTTTGTAGCAAATTTAATTCTTTTTTATTTAAATATGTTGTTACTATTTCATTTTGACAACTTTCTATAATGGCTGTATCATCGATTTGGCTCCGTAACATCCGGGAGTGGATAGGAGTTGCTAGAGTGGCACAAATCTTCCGTGTCGCACAAGATAAGGACGAATTCCAAAAATTGATAGCCAACCTTCACTAGTTAGAGAGGCCCCAGCAGAAGAAGAAGAATCGATTTCAAATAGTTAGAATGTTCTTACATTACCGACTGCATGCATAGTAGGGCGTATGAAGTTTTGTCAGTAAATTTTATGACATGTTGAGAGTGGAGGAAGCCATGATGATATATATAAATATATGTTGCATACATTGCATACGCTGCAAAATAATGGGTCATTTTTTTTTTCTTATTTACAATTACAACTTATAAAAATAAACCCTTTAAAACTCTATGCAGAAGAATTGTATTTATAAGATTTTATATATAAGATTTTTTTCTATGTAACCTGTTGGAACTCTGTACTCTCTGCCTACCCCGCAAGGGATCTGGCGTGAGGTTATAGATAGATAGATAGATAGATTTTTTTCTATTTCCTAGCTTCACCTCCATATAAAATATTTTATAAGCATCAAAAATTAATTCAGTCCCAAAAAACATCTCGTCAATTCTAGAGTGCCTACAAACTACAGTTTCCTAAACAAAGTACGTTTTGAAAAACAAAGGAACTAGATCGCAAACACAATGCTTAGGTTGGGGACGTACTGAGCTCGGGGACTATTTCAAACTTGGATAGAATATATTCAAGTGGATGACGGTTTCAGCAGAACAACTGTACAGAAAATTAAACAGAGCAAGTAGTGTGGTTGGACTTGGGAATAATTATTTCGTTGTTTATGTTGATGCACTGACAATTTAAAACATGTTTATTTCAAGTTAGTTGCTCTTTTAAAATAACTTTGACTTTGAATATAATGAGACACAGACAAATCCTTAAAAACTAAACATTAGATAAAAGGAACATGAGAAGCTAGTAGTACTGGTGTCTTCCACACTAAGCAAAGCTTGTCTCGTGAAGGCGTAGGTATAGAGTGCTACTATTTTCGGGTCAGACAAAGTAAAAAAATGATGGAAGAAGAGATGGGTTGAAATAACCAAAGGTCGGTGTAGATTCCTGGCAGCGATTTGCCCATTTTAAACAAATGCCAATTTTATCAATTATAGTTTTTATACGTTAATTCTCCAAACGGAAGCAGGCGAGGTGCGCTGTGTACAGCCACATTTTGCTAGCGATATTCAAAATTAGACAAATCATTTCGTTTACATGCTTCGAGACATTTACAAATTGTCAAGTGTATAGTTTTTCAACTTATTAATCTACTACAAGAACGCGGCCTTCACTGAAAGCATTCGGCGAGAGTCATCGGGTTTGTCTTTTTCTCTGATTTTATTAATTGCTGATGTAATATAGAATTAGTCTATTGCCATTACACACATTCAGGGGTCTGGAATGCTCGAAAGATATGTTACTGTGCAACTTATGATTCAATCTTAAATAATTTGAGCTTCATAGCCATAATGTGGTCTACTAGATTAACGAGACCCTTTTTTGCACAAAGCATTTTCATTCTATGAACAAGTCAACATTTAAGTAGGTACTTAACAGAGACTACAAAGGTAAACTGTTTCATATCATACTCAAAAAGAGGTCCGCTTGTCATTGAGATTTTTTTTGAGAAGGTACTTCCTTTGCTGAAATATAGACTAAGCTTAGTTAGCCTTATATTTGAAATTCAGCATTATATTTGAGAAATAAACATTATTATTGAGAGAGTGGAGGAAGCCAGAGAGGTATACAAGATATGTATCTATTGGAACTCTGTACTCTCTGCCTACGCCGCAAGGGATCTGGTGTACTGATATAGATAGATACTGCCTCGTTGGTCTAGTGGCGGGTAATGCGCGTAGCGATCACGAGGTCCTGGGTTCGTATCCTAGGTCAAAAAAACAAACTGTAATTTTTCAATAGATAAATATTCAGTTTCAGTCTGGAGGCTGGCTTTGAAATGAAATCTTTATTCGCTTGATTATGGTACATAGGATATTAGGTTATATTCAAAATGGTACTACACATCTCGCCTTTAGTAGGCATGCGAAAATCTTGACAGACGAGATCTAAATATAAATTTAAAATATGTTTTTTGCTTACTGACCTTAAGACGAATTTCTAATTTACACATACAAATATACCATTGTTTTTTTTTTCTTATTATTAAACCTGTCTAGACATTTTAAGAACTCTTGTAAAGTATAGAAGCTTTTTTAGTAGCCACGAGTTGAGTCTAGTTTTAAATTTTTGTTGTGGAATCTCTCTAATATTTTTCGGATTATGGTTGTATATTTGAAATGTCATTATAAGAGATTTTTCGTGAAGAACGCTTCTACACCTTTCTGTGACTAATTTTGTCGGATCCCTTGGCATATATTTACAATTTTCACTTACTTTTGGGTGCAAATGGAGATAGATACCAGAGGCAGCACTCGCAATTTTTTTAAAAGGGGTCTACATGTGTTCTGTACAATGGTAATTGGTTCGCTTCTCATTACCGGGACCTATTGTCGGACGTAGCACAAGCCTGGTCGTCGTGGCGGTTTAGGAAGGCTTTTGTTCTGCGTTTTCCCGGCACGCCCCTCAAGTGTGTAGAAAGCATGAAATGTGTGTAGGAAGGTAGCTGGCGGGTCGCGAATAGTTGCTTACGCGTTTTCGTAACCCGTCTCAGCCACAGCGCTGAACTGGAGCACGGTGGGGGTTTTAGCCGGTAAAAGTCTCGGCATAACCCCTCGCTTTCCCTTATGGCGGGCGGATATCCTATGAAGGATTTCCCCCATCAAAAAAAAGGCATTTGTTCTGCAGTGGACGTCTTTCAGCTGACGATATATAGATAACATTGTCAGCGAAAACTGGGTGTGCATAGTACAACCCTGACATCCCCGCTTAGAAAATACAGACAAGATAGTGTAAAGTACCAATTTAATAAAGGTGCACCAAGAAGTACCGGTGCGTCTAGAGCTTTCTGAACTCAGATTACAAGTTTATCCTCAGTGGACGTCGGACCTAACAACGATGCTGGTTTGTCTCAGTTTCATTTTGTTCGCGATCGCGTTTTCTACGCCACAGTACGAGTTCCAGTATACTGGTGTCAAAGGTTTCTTCGCTAATTATATTATTTTGCTATGATTCCCGCTCATAAAGTGTGGCCTAGTTCAGAAGAAAGTTCTCCTTAGTTACGTTGTGTATCTTTGTTATGACTTTGTGTGTTAGAGATAAACTGCTTCGTTGGTCTAGTGGTTAATAATGCGCGTAGTAATCACGAGGTCCTGGATTCGAATCCTAGGTCGGACAAAAAATATTTTTTCTGTAGTAATATTTCCACTTCGGTCCTCCAGATTTCCAGTCTGGAGTCTAGCATTGTACCTGGAAACATTGCAATAGGCGCGCCCCTTATTATATAATAGGCACTGGAAAATGTTTGCGAAAAGTGGGTATACACATCTGTTTCCTGGTACACAGTACACTTCTGCCATTTAGGGAATATACGCGTGACCGGAGTTTTTCTTTTTTTTTGATAATGTCAATCGAGGTCGTGTTCCAGTTTCAGTGGTATATTATGTGGTAAATTAGATTATAAACTTAATGCAAGTTTTATACGATGCGTGGACTGAGGATTACCCACTTTATGAGTTTGAAAATTTAAATTATCGTAACACGATATCAAGCTCACCAAGCCAAGCGGAGTCGATGATCAGTCAGCCAGCAGGTAGGTAGGGAGACTTAGTGACGATTTTCTTCGGAAGCTTTATTACTATTTATAAAGCAATCCTCGATTCCGTACAAGCCTGTTATCTATATTATGATAAAAAAGATCGAACAGCACCCCTAGCACATAAATTAAATGAACAAAATTAGTATTATAATCAGTTACTCAGTAGAGTGGTATGCCGCGTGGTTCCCGGCTTAGAATAGGACCAACCCATCTCATCCCATCGGGTGTCGTACAAGGCGACTAAGGGAAAACTAGGGAATGGGCAGCAGCGTTCCCTCAACACTTCGACGACCAATAACTGCGCTCGCCAACCCGCCTGCCAAGCGTGGCGAGTATGGCAAACACCCCCAATTTATTAAAATGGAAGATAAGAATAAAACCAGGCCCCTAGTCCCCGGCGGTCCTGTTCGTCCTGGCCACGGTAGCAGCCATGGTAACGACAGGACAAGGGGTGCTAAGAATCTCCGGCAGAGATTCGGCTACCACCAACACCGAAATTTGGCCCTGGTGACATACAACGCACGCACGTTAAGGACAGATGAGAAGCTTGTTGAGCTGGAAGAAGAGATAAACAAGTTGCGGTGGAATATTGTTGGTTTATCGGAGGTCCGAAGAAAGGGCGAGGACACGATAACCTTAAAATCCGGCAACTTGTTTTACTACCGGGAGGGCGAACAGCAGTCCCAAGGTGGTGTCGGATTTATCGTCCACAAGTCACTCATAGACAACGTTGTGTCCATCACTAGTGTGTCGAGCAGGGTAGCGTACCTGATACTCAGAATATCCAAAAGATATTCGCTGAAGGTCATACAGGTCTACGCACCGACCTCGGCATACTCAGATGATGACGTCGAAGTAATGTATGAGGACATTAGTAGAGCCATACATACTTCCAAAGCACACTTTACAGTGGTTATGGGTGACTTCAATGCGCGGCTGGGCAAACGGGGCGATGATGAATTGAGAGTGGGGCAATTTGGATATGGGCAACGCAACCCCAGGGGTCAGAGGCTGGCCGAATATCTGGAGAAGGAGGGACTCTTTATGATGAACTCTTTCTTCCGGAAGCCGCCTCATAGGAAATGGACCTGGATGAGCCCTGATGGTTCCACAAAAAATGAGATAGACTTCATCATGAGCACCAAGCGACAAATATTTAATGATGTCTCCGTGATTCACAGGGTAAAAACCGGCAGTGATCACCGAATGGTCAGAGGCACATTAAATATTAATGTCAAAATGGAAAGATCGCGTCTGATGAAGTCTACGCTCCGACCTTCTAATGCACATATCCAAAACCCCGAGAACTTTCAACTCGAATTGTCAAACCGCTTCGAATTGCTAGACAGCAGCGCATCAGTGGACGAAATCAACAATAGGTTGGTAGAGACTGTCCATACGGTCGGGTCCAAGCATTTTAAGCCCCACCGTAAAAATAGGCCTCAAAAGCTATCTGACTACACCCGAAACCTTATGGCTGAGCGACGTACCATGACACTCCAAACCTCCGATGATGCTAAGTCCTATAGGCAGCTCAATGGACAGATATTGAAGTCCTTGCGACACGATTTACGGTCCTTCAATACAAGACGTATTGAGGAGACCATAGAGCAGAACAAGGGCTCCAAAGTGTTTGCAAGAGACGCGTCTATTGGGCAAAGCCAGTTGACGAAGCTGAAGACGGAGGACGGAAACGTAACGTCGAATAGGTCAGAGGTGCTCAGGGAGATAGAGAGGTTCTATGGGCAGTTGTATACCTCAGTAGCTGAACCTGTTGTTGACTTGGTAAAAGACCCAAGAGCCAAGCTAACCCGACACTACACTGAAGATATCCCGGACATCAGCCTGTACGAGATTGGGATGGCTCTCAAACATCTTAAAAACAACAAAGCGCCGGGTGAAGACGGAATTACCGCAGAGCTTCTGAAAGCGGGCGGATCGCCGGTACTTAAAGTCCTTCAGAGGCTGTTTAATTCCGTCTTGCTCGAAGGAAAAACGCCGGAAGCGTGGAACAGGGGTGTGGTGGTACTCTTTTTCAAGAAAGGTGATAACACTTTATTAAAGAACTATAGGCCCATCACACTGCTGAGCCATGTTTATAAGTTGTTTTCGAGAGAAATCACGAATCGTCTCGAACGCAGGCTTGATGACTTCCAGCCTCCCGAACAAGCCGGTTTCCGGAAAGGCTTTAGTACCATAGACCACATACATACGCTGCGGCAGATTATACAGAAGACCGAGGAGTATAATCGGCCACTATGCTTGGCGTTTGTGGACTATGAGAAAGCCTTCGATTCGATAGAGACTTGGGCGGTTCTTAGATCTCTCCAGCGATGCCGCATTGACTATCGGTACATCGAAGTGTTGAAGTGCTTGTATAATAACGCCACCATGTCAGTCCGAGTACAGGGGCAGTGCACGAAGGCGATCCCCATAAAAAGAGGAGTAAGGCAGGGAGACGTCATTTCTCCGAAACTGTTTACGGCCACCTTAGAGGACGCCTTCAAGCTCTTGGAATGGCAAGGACTTGGCATCAACATCAATGGCGAATACATCACTCACCTTCGATTTGCCGACGACATTGTGGTCGTGGCGGAGTCGCTGGAAGATCTAGGACGAATGCTCGGTGACCTCAACAGAGTATCTCAACAAGTGTGCCTTAAAATGAACATGGACAAAACGAAAATAATGTCTAAAGTCCATGTCGTACCCACCGCACTCACCGTTGGGAACTCTACTCTTGAAGTTGTCGACGAATACATTTACCTGGGACAGGTAGTCCGGTTAGGTAGGTCCAACTTTGAGAGAGAGGTCAATCGACGAATCCAACTCGGCTGGGCAGCGTTCGGGAAACTGCGCAACATCTTCTCATCCAAAATACCTCAGTGCCTTAAGACTAAAGTTTTTAGTCAATGTGTGTTACCAGTGATGATATATGGATCAGAGACGTGGTCTCTTACAAAGGGTCTCATAAAAAAGCTCAGAGTTGCTCAGCGAGCTATGGAGAGAGCTATGCTCGGCGTTTCTCTACGCGATCGAATCAGGAATGAGGAGATTCGTAGAAGAACCAAGGTCACCGACATAGCCGTTAAGATTAGCAAGCTGAAGTGGCAATGGGCGGGCCACATAGCGCGTAGATCGGACGGGCGTTGGGGCAGAAAGATTCTAGAGTGGAGACCACGTATTGGCAAGCGCAGCGTGGGACGACCGCCTGCCAGATGGACCGACGATCTTGTGAAAATCGCAGGAAGTCGTTGGATGCAAGTGGCATCGGACCGGTTACGCTGGAAAGCGATTGGGGAGGCCTATGTTCAGCAGTGGACAAGTATAGGCTGAGATGATGATGATGATGATGACTCAGTAGAGATTTCAGTTGGCATGAAACTTGCCTTATTACAGTGAATAGATGGATGAAATAAATTTGTAAATTTTCTTTTATATTCATTTCCTTGTAGAGCTCAATCTATCAATCGTTCTTCAAAAACTTCACCGCTACTCAATACCTCAACAACTTTTCATAAACTTCACCACTTTTTTTCTAGTAACACCAGACTACATAAAAAGGACTCTCCAACTGAAAAATGATCCCAGGTTAACCGAGATACATCGTGAGAAAACCAGAACCATCAGAAATCTGACGCTTCAAGAAGTTTTCGACAAAATCAAGGATATCACCAGAAAAATGAACCAGAACGCCAAAAGGAACGGTTATAAAGTTGACTACAAGCTTAGGATATTGGATGACTGATGAAATATGAAAATAGAAAATAAAATTTTTCTTTACATACATTTTTATTAACTCACTTTCTAGTCTGTCTGTTTGTCTGTCTGTTTGACTTTTGAAATCGATTAAAACTAAACTCCCGATAAGCTTTAAAAACTTAAAATTTTAAATAGGTATAGCTCAGAACTGGATGATACATGCAACATTCAATGACAAAAAAAAATGTCCCGTGGGTCTAGTGGCTGCTAGGTGGTTGCATAATGATTTGCTGAAGGGATTGAAATCTCAGGTCGCATAAATTGTGATAACCATCAAAAAATTCTGAAAGTTTGGTATTTAGTCCGGAGTTTTTAATTGCACTCGATATAATGGTCACTAGGGCTACCAACATCGAGACCTAACATGAACATAATTATCACCATCATCATCATCAGCCGAACGACGTCCACTGCAGGACAAAGGCCTCCCCCAAAGATCACCACAACACACAGCTTCTACCTGCCACCTTCACCAGGTCATCGATCCACCTTGTGGGGGGCCTGCCCACTCCACGTCTTCCGGTACGAGGTCGCCACTCCAGAACCTTTCTGCCCCAACAGCCGTCAGTTCTACAAGCTGCTTGGATAAATGCTGTTCCAGCGCCACCAGAATGTGGATAATATGTTCAGCTATTAATATTTATTATGCCCTCTCTTTCTTTTAGTAGTTTAATAAAATTGATAATTTTTCTTCCACATTTCTTTATCTGTTAATAAGAGAACCATGTAGCCATTCTCATGAATAGTATAACTTGGTTAATTTAATTTAGACTCACCTGATACTACATTGTTCTCCCATACCCCACAACAAAATGTAGATGGAAAAAATTGTAAAAATACTATTTTTAAAGAGTATGTAACCGTAGAGTATTTTGTCCTTCTTCTCTACAGGAATGACATTCCGAAGTGGTGATAGAGTCTTTCTTACTATTTTGATGATTCATAAATACTGTAAGGGTTTACATGAATAAAAATATTCTGATTCTGATTCTAAACGACGTGCCCCGCCCCCCTGCCAAAATGTTATTTACAAACTAGTAACTTTTCAGTAGAGCGCTTAGAAAGAAAAAGAGCTAAAGATTTTGATAGTCACTTAATTAAAAAAATAGTTTCACTATATTATAAAGTTCATTGTATTCAGGAAGATAGTGTAAAGAGTAAAAAACACTATTTTGTAGAAGACTTTTTGTGCTTTGCACCCGTCAATATTTAGATATATACCACTTCCACTTGGAGATTGTAAACTTGACGGTATATCTTTGAAGTATTACTTTCCTAGTACATTTAATCGCGAGTTTTACGTAATTCCCTAACAGCACTGGCAGAACAAACACAGAAGATCTATGCTCGCGAAAGTTTCACAAGATTACATACTGCCGAGATATTGTTTTATCTCGTACAAGTAAAAGGCAAACAACTTAACTTGATATAAAATAATGTTCGCCACTACTGTGAGAACTCGAATGTAGTTACGAAAACATAAATCTCAGTGAGTTTAGTAAGTAGACGCTTCAATGATGATATTTAGAGACACTGTAACTATTTAATTTTATTATTTTATTTCCTGATTGGTCCAGTGGTCCTTGTTGCGGCTAGTAATCACGAGGGTTTAAATCTGAGGCCAAGGAAAGTGCGACATTCCTATTAAAATATTATCAAAAGCAGTTCGAAATCTTGAATTGTGGCCGATATAGTCGCAATAAGCTCATCCCCTATAATATTAGGACTTACAGTGGTCGGAATGTATGGCGGATTCGTGAAAAGGAAGACATTTTTTTTTGGTGAAAAGGGTGCCCCACACAAGGATTTATTTCTGTGTCGTAGATGCATTTACAAACATGAAAATTTGCGTTCATAAATACCCAGACCGAAACAAATAATTGTGGGTCATACAAAGATTTATACTGTGCGGAAATCGTACCCGCTACTACTCGACCGAATGGGTAGAGCGGCTTAAGCTCTTAACCACTGTGCCAAGTCGTCCGTAGTTGACTGAACTTCTTCCCCTGCTCAAATTACAGTGTCCTCGAATTTAAACTCTAGCCGTTTTAAATTTAAATTATTATACCGACGAACCAATGGAAATTTAGGCTTTTTACTTCATAAAAAATAGAGGACTTAGCATGAACAGATTGACGTTGTTGTAAGGTTGTACGAAACGCGTGCTGCCCATTCATCTTTATTTAGTATAAAAATAATGGCATATCAACTCGATAGCTATCATCAATTGGTTCATGCTTAGACCCTAGAGGCTATGCACGACACACAGATATCGTGACGTTGTAGAGAAAGCATGTTATCAAACCTTTTTACCTACCTATCACAAACGGACATTCTCGAAAATTGCCCCAGAATCAACAAACATTTTACCCATGCCATCATTATTTATCTATTTTATTAAAATAATGGCAAATATCCGTATCTAACGGACAATTTGTAATCCAAATCAAATATTTCAAAGTATTGTAAGTACTTATATCGAAGTCACCGACATTTTTACTAAATGTCAACACATACAATATAACCTCATAAGTATTATTGGCTACTGAATTATAACCTCAAAATATAATATCTTTTGTGCAATATTGCGATTCCACTGCTTGTCCGTTTAATAATAAATGCGTCAAGAGAATTTATGAGTGATTTGAAATCATATAAGTATTTTTTTTATTGATGTTGGTTCTGAGGCAAATCATGTATGGATGCAGCACAATTTCCTTTGTATTGTGAAAAGAATACCATATCAACTCGATAGCATTACGCTAACGTCACTTCGGTCGTGCCTAGCCCTCTATGTACACAAAACATTCGTAAACAAATAGTTGTGTGTTATGAGTTATGTTATTTTGAAATACCTAAGTAAACACGGTACGCTGAGGCATGTTTAGGCTACGGGTCCTGGTTAAACAATAATTCTGTTATTAGATTTCTAAGCTTGGGGGGCCAAAAATTTGCATTCGCTCGACAGGTCACATATCTGAAAGTGTTTTATATCGTTTTGGTTATATTAAAATGGATATGAGTACTGATATTTTTAATGCTTTTTAGAAATATGAGAATAACGTTGTTATGTCAGAATACTGGTAGCTTTGCATGATTGCGGTGTGCTTAGCGATTACCACGAATAAGCTTAATATCGTTGTATGTGATATGAGAACATTATTCGAATCGAATCAAAAAACAAACTATTAAGCGTTACTGTTCTTCGGAAAGTACGTTCTGACCCCGATTACCAAATCACATGATAGCCGTTAAGTGAAGTTGGATCCCTAATACATAAACCAAATTTTTCAATTTTAAAACTATTTTAAGCTGCCGTTTTAGTGCATAACTGCATAACAGATATAATATTTTAATAATACAGGAGGGGGACACGAAAATTATTTTTTCGTTTATTTTGGTTTTAATCAATTTTTGTCTATGTATTCATCTGATTTCATCATCATGCCAGATGCCTTGCAGGGTAGACAAAGAGAACAAAGTTCCAACAGAATCTTTCCTTACATACCTCTCCCGCCTTCCCTCATAGTTCGTCTCAAACACACACAATTCTAATCTATAGCTCAAACCATGAATCATAAGTAGGGGTATTCTCAAACATCTCTTTGTGTTTTATATCGTTTAAACTAGTGGTTTTATTATGGTTCGAAAGCCACAACCTGAGCTTCCAGTGCGCCCGATATATTTTCAATTGATCCCCTCTGTCCGTCTGTTAGATACGTCGGCTAAAGAAACGTATTTATAGGATAGCTTACGCTGCTGGGTTTGTTAGGTTTGGTTTGGAAATGTTGTTAAAGCTATAATGTTGTTGAAAATAGTGTAATAATAATCTTAAAGTACTTATTTATAGGCGTTAATAGTGCTGCGGAACGGTAATGTTCATAGCGATCACAGTCCGAGATTGGTGACCTATTCTCCATACTTTAGCCCCTGACAAGGCACGTTTAGCCCATGGTCATAGCTAGATTATGTATATATTGTATTTTGATATATGTATGTATATATTTGTGATATAGGTAAATATAATAATATAATAAAAATATCGTTATACATATACTGAGTTCTTAGATTTACGCGAATATTACACATAAAATAAAACTATTTTTTCGGATTTTTTCGCGGTTTATTTTGATTTTTAAGTTCCCGACGTTTCGAGTGCTTTGCAGCACCCATGGTCACGGGAAGAACTGAGGTGGTAGACGTCCAAAAGGCATAGTTGTTCCGGGGTACCCTCAAACTTCTTAATTATTTTTGTTTTTGTTGGTCCGATCTACGCAGAATGAGCTCACGGTGTTTTGAGGTCTTGCAGTTTACTGCTTGGTTTTGGATTTGATTATATTAATTACTGGATCCCAAGTCGATGGAAGCACCCAACCATCTTCTCTATTGAAATTAGGATGTACTTCACCTGTAAAGCCAAGCTTCTACAAGCGATACGTAGATGATACTTTCACAATATTACCATCTGACAAAATTAATGTATTCCTTAATCATCTTAACTCCATCAACCCTAAAATTCAATTTACAATGGAGTTGGAGGCAATTAATTCCCTAGCTTTCCTAGATATCTCAGTAATCCGTAACCCCAACAACACCTTAAGCCATACGGTTTATAGAAAAGAGACCCATAGTGATAGGTACTTAAACGGTGAATCTCACCACCATCCATCACAGTTAGCTACCGTGGGTAAATCTTTGTTTCAGAGAGCACAAGGGATCTGTGACAAGATAAATCTGGCTGCCGAGCTTCAATATGTCAAGCAAGTCCTGCACGACAATAAGCTTCGAGTCCCACGCCAAAGTCACAGTGACCGAGTGAAACCATCCACAGTCGAGCGTCTCCCTGCTGTACTACCTTACATAAGAGGAGTCACAGACAAGATTGGCTACATCTTGAAGCGTGCTTCAATTAAAACATTTTATAAGCCGCCGAAGAAGATCAGTCAGTTTTTACCATCTGTCAAGTGTCACATCCCTCTACAAGATGCAGATGATGATGTAAAAACTCAGAGACAAACAAAAAGACCAGTAAAAACTCGGGTTAAAGAGCACATAGCTGACCTAAAACACCGTCGCTCAAAGAAGTCTGCAGTCTGTGAACATGTCCTTGACCGCACCCGCCATAGCATTAGATTTGATAGACCACAAATCCTCGTGAAAGAACACCGATTCCTACCAAGGATGGTTCGCGAGGCTATTGAAATTAAAAAACATCCTAATTTCAATAGAGAAGATGGTTGGGTGCTTACATAGACTTGGGATCCAGTAATAAATATAATCAAATCCAAAACCAAGCATAACACTGCAAGACCTCAAGACACCGTGAACTCATTCTGCGTAGATCGGACCAACAAAAACAAAAATAATTAAGAAGTTTGAGGGTACCCCGGAACAACTATGCCTTTTGGACGTCTACCACCTCAGTACTTCCCGTGACCATGGGTGCTGCAAAGCAATCGAAACGTCGGAAACTTAAAAATCAAAATAAACCGCGATAAAATCCGACAAAATAGTTTTATTTCATCGTTATACATATGTAATTTGTATTTATTAAGAGTTATAAATAGTTGATTAGTTGTTATTTATATTTTTAACTTTTTTTTCCTTAACTTGTGTAAATTTGCACTTACTATACTTATCTACGCTAACACACCACCCTAAGGTTGATTGGCAGAAAATGGCATTAAGTCCACCTATGCACATAAGTGCATGAAGGGTAAATATATAAAAAATAAATAAATAAATAGCTACCACTTATTTCGTTAGTCGTGACCCGTGTCAAGAATAATTGAAACAATGATTATAATGCCTAAAAAGACACAGCAGTGCTTTCACCAAGTTCATCTCAAGAGGTCCTGTTGTAATTTTCTTTTCTATTAGAATAAATTGTTTCGTGCTAAGTTGAGAACAAGTAAACCTGAGAAAGTAGCCCAAAACTGAAGAATCCCAACCTGGATTTAGAGACAAATTTCTACTTCGGCCTGGGCCTGAATACGATTCATATACCGGATATAAAACCCCATTGACTATACCTTTACTATTCAAGCATTTTTGCAACCGGCATATGAAAGCATTGTGTATGTGTGAATTCAGAAGATACAATAGCTATTAAAATATAAAGCCAGTAGAACCTGTTCTTTCTATCATGTTATTTGAAGAAACTAAATAAACCATAATCAAATTTCAGCCTAAATTATCATCCAAATTCCAGAAATTGCTTCACTTCCACCTATAAAAGGCATCAATTCAGTTGGCAAGCGATCGACCCCGGCCAAACCGCACAATAAAATAAAGGAAATGTCCCAACGACTTACCTCTGTATTTGTTTTTGACACAAAAGGGTGCGAGGGGGCGCGCCTCGTAAACTTGTCGGGGGCACGACAGCGGTAAATACCGTACGGGCCCGGTGGCCTTCACATAAGCCCGGTGTTTATATTTCGCAGAATTACACGTGTTATGGCTGATCGGGTAGATTTATTGTACTGAAATACTTTCGATTCTATGTACTGTGCGATATTGTAGAGTAGGTGGATTTAAACACGGTGGAAATGGAGACAATTTATACAGAGTGGACCCGCAATCGAAGGATAACGACGTTTAGTTGTCACATCCATGAAGCAAATACGAAGAGGAGATGGCCTAAGCTAACGAACCTTTTGATTTCATAAAAGCATTGACGTCATCGTGGTGGGCGTGGCTTACCTCAGTTTGTAATCGCTACTCGTTCAATTCACACGTCCGCTCGAGCTCGCATAGTTATGAAATATTATCTATTTTTACTAATAATAAAACCCTTAAAATGAAGTGTTGTGTCTTAACATACAAGAATTACTTGAATCGGCATTCTGATCACACAAATAATATCAGATTGCACTTGTAAGGATTATTTCGTAATTAATTAGAATACTTCTTAATTAAAAATGCCATCTACCGTAATATAATTGAACTTACAAGTCACATTGACATAGACGAACCGTTTAGTTCTCTCAAGTCTCCGCCAGATGGCAAATACAAATGTGGGTTGGGCGTAACGTTCCTCTCGCCCTGTGACACCCCGCGCAACGACACATTTCATTCTATAGAAAAATCTGTTAGGCCATCTCCCCTTCGTATTTGCTTCATGGTCATATCAGTCTAAGCAACTTTTGGTACACAACTTTTTATTTTTTCACAAATTTTTCACCTCCTCATACAAGTTTATTCGATCAGAAAGAAAGAAGAAAGAAAGAAATTTTATTTATCACAGCGTAAGAGACACAATAGGCAATCAGTAATCAGTTTGTATTTAAAACTCAAAATACTATTTGCAAAAAACAAAAAATAGCAGAAACAAGAAAAAAAATTATACTGGCGAATAAATGCAACAAATTTCGGCAAGATATTCCATTTTTGTATGATGCATTTATATTGATCATGCATCATTTATGTTGATCACACAATCCGTCACTATTATTAAAACTTGTGTACGAAAACGACGTTTGATACCTATCATATGACTTGCCAAGAAGAACAAACAAGTGATGCAATAACATACAAGTGCCTCTTCGGTAGAGTTAGCACCCGCCTTGCGACACTGCACAATGGTAAAACTTTGCATTATAGATATAATTAAAAAAAAGTATGATTTCTATAATTTTTCACCAATAATATATACACTGCGGATAGACTTTTCACCAATAATATATAAATTGGTTAGACGTTTACTTTCTCGATTTTCGTCTTCATTTCAAAAAGTGAAATCAAGACAAAAATAATTGTCAAATTTAACTCCAAAGTTGACAGGGGAAATTTAAATACTTGTCTAATTCCTAAGCGAAAATATAATGAAGCTAATTATAGGTACCGTTGGTCGGTAAAAGTATTTCAAACCATCTAGTAAGTACAATATCAGCCGATCATAAAAATAATAATATTGTTATTCATCGTATTTAATTTTTCAATAAAATATTTCTCATTACTTTTCTAGGCATTTGACAATTATAACTACTACTTTTCTTCGTAAAATCAAACTTCTACAAAACACAATTCATCACATCCATTGTGTCAACACAAATGTCAACACAAATCAAGTACAAAATCTGATTTAAAATATATTTTGTTCGAACCTTATTTCTTTCGACCCACTGTGCCTGAGTTTAAGATTGATAGCTCTACTAAGTGTTCCCCGACGTTACTTGCTGAACTTCACCTGTTAACTCCACGGGAAAATTGCAAGTTACACACTTGAAATTTAAGGGTAAATAGCAACAGTTTAATATTATTAGGTTGGACTGTTGTAATATTTGCAAGACATAAAAAGCAATTACAGCTTCGACTATAATAATTTAAGCAGGTGGCAGTCTACACCCACATATCGAAGTACCAATATTTTAGTAGGCGAACTTATTGAAACTGTACCGGCCCAAACTTCGGACTATTCTATTGAGTAGTCTCTTAACCGACCGCATTTTGTCCAACTAAGAATTGAAGCTGGGACGTCGCCAGCTGCACTTTGTGGTGTACTTACTAGATCAAAAAGGCAGGCAATTTAATTGGAAAAGAAAAACACTAATTATATAATTAACATTTAATACCATGTTCAATTGAAAATTTCAGGCCTATCTCTTTGAAAATAAATAGGTAGAGGTGCGTTAAGTACACTCTTATTTCGCCGATGTATTTTAGAGTTCACCGTACTTAATCAACCATAATTATTTCATTATTATGAATAGATCGGGTCTTATCTGATGGACGAGTCAAGAGTCTCCGTAACCGGCGAGCGTGTATGTTACGAACTATGAGAGTGGAGGAAACCAGAGAGGTATGTAAGGGAAGAACCTGTTGGAACTCTGTACTCTCTGCCTACCCCGAAAGGGATCTGGCGTGATGATATAGATAGATTATCTATTAACATCTTTGTGAAGTGACTTTTCAAAAATACTTATTTTCAATCTACCATTTTTTTCTTCAGCAACTACAACAAAACTCAAATTAATGATAAAACTATTCCTATAGTCAACGTATACGTAATTCCTTGTATACGTAAATAAATATTTTTGTAATGAATAAACTTTTTTTCCGTAAGTAGCCTATCGACTGAATCGCAAAAATCCAAACTCAAAGTATGTCAAAGGGCAAGGGAACGCAGTATTCTAAGAATCAACATTTCTGATCGAGTAACACAATTCTGCGTTCCAATACTGGATACGTGGGCTACAAGACTGCTGAGCTCAAGTGGATGGGCGGGTCATCAATTTGGAACATTCACTACTCAATTGTTACAGAACGTTTATAAATTTTGAAAATTATCGAAATACGCGAGTACTGTACACCTCAACCTACCCCTCTAAGAATAACGAGTGAGAAAGTTATGAATTTAATTGAATTTTAATTAATAAATTAAATTATGAATGAATGGGCGATATGAAGTATGAAAAACGGTAAAGCTGCGGGAGTAGACATGATATCTGCCGAGATGATTGAACTTGCGTCCGGGACGCTTTCCGGGCCCTTGCAAACTTTTGCTGGAGGACCGGTAGAGTCCCTACAGATTGGCGCCGCGCAGTCATAGTACCCTTGTATAAAGGCAAGGGTTCACAATATGACTGCGCCAATTACAGAGCCATCAGTTTGATCAGCTTGGCAGCCAAGGTGTACGGTAAAATTATTGAACGGAGAATGCGCGTGAAGTCCGATGGAATGTTGTGCGAGGCACAAGGGGGTTTCAGGTCTGGAAGAGGATGTTCAGATCAAGTCTTCTCCCTCCGCAACATCGTAGAAAAGCATCTGGCAGTGGGACGGAAGGTTTTCTGCGGTTTTGTAGATCTGGAGAAGGTATTTGACAGAGTTGTGCGAAAGAGACTTTGGGAAATTTTGCCAGAGTATGGTATAGATGGCACTCTGTTGCGAGCCGTCCAGTCCACTTATTTGGACTGCAAGGCATGCGTACGGGTGGGAGGTAACAGATCACCCTGGTTTGACGTTAAAATCGGAGTCAAGCAGGGTTGCGTGTTGTCCGCTAGACTGTTTATAATATATCTGGATAAAAGTCTTCAAAGGCTGAAAGCGATGAATGAAGGTGTACAAATGGGTGACTTAGTGGTAAACTATCTACTTTATGCAGATGACGTGGTTTTAATAGCGCCAGCAGCCACTGATCTGCAAACACTAGTCACAGTTATGAAAGACGACTGCATGATCAATGGCTTACACTTGAATGTAAAGAAAACCAAGATTATGGTTTTTGAAAGGGAAGAAACCAGAACGAATGTAAGGATTGTGGTTGGTAATGATGTGCTGGAGCAAGTGAATGAGTTTGTATATCTTGGATGCGCCTTCAGTAAGGATGGGAAATACACCGCTGACATAGAGAGAAGAGTGAGTGCAGGGAGCAGAGTGAATGGTGCGATGGGAAAGCTACTTGGGAGCCGGCACTTAAGCCATAAGGCGCAGCTGGCCATACATAACGGAGTTCATGTCCCAACGCTGTTATATGGTAGCGAGAGCTGGGTATGTAAGAAGGAGAATGAAAGTAAGATAAATGCGGTAGAAATGCGAGCTCTGCGGAAGATGTGCGAAGTGAAGCTGACCGACCGCATTAGCAACAGCGTAGTAAGAAAGCGAGTAGGTATGAAAGATAGTATCGGTGTAAAGATGAGAAAGGGCATGCTTCGTTGGTTCGGGCATATAGAAAGAATGCCAGAGAAAAGAATGACAAAACAGATATACAATGTGAAAGTGGAAGGATGCAGGTACCGGGGAAGACCTAGACTATCTTACCACGACCAAATAAACCGAGTCTTATCTGAAGGAAAAGTCAAGAGTCTCCGTAACCGGCGAGCGTGTATGAGACGAACTATTAGAGTCGAGGAAGCCAGAGAGGTATGTAAGGCAAGAACCTGTTGGAACTCTGTCCTCTCTGCCTACCCCACAAGGGATCTGGCGTGAGGTTATAGATAGATAGATAGATTTATTAATAATTAGTAAGTTCAAAACATTTATTAAGCAGATATGGGAACATTATTTGATGTTAAAGATTCTATTTATGACGCTATCATATTTTACCATATTTTACCCTTAGGGTATGCATAAATTAGGGATGTTAGAAGTAGCTACAACAAAATAAAATCAACATCCTATTAATCAAACCAAATGTCTATAAACATAATCATTAAATACACAAAATTATACCATTAAAAAGAAAATCAAAAAATTATACCTAGCTATCTATCTATAGCATCACACCCGATCCCTTGCAGGGTAGGCAGAGAGTACTCAAGTCTTTTCCTTACATAACTATCTGGCTTCCTCCTTCCAAAAAACAATGTACCGATATTAATAAAATAAGTAACAACGTCGTAAGTACCAACCCTCTCGAAGTTTGCGTGCCTGCCCCCCATCTGCAACTAAGATAAGCAATAAAGAAACAGTGGAAGCTCTTACATCATCCTCGAACATGAGAAAACTTATCCAGCACGCTAAAAACCTCTTCGACAGTAAACGATACCCTTCAATTGGTGCACGGGATTAAAAGAGCGTAAAAGAGATAAGAGGCCGTTCACACAACATAATAAATTAAATATTTAAGTAATGTGATAATAACTACCTCGTTAGACTAGTGGCGAATAATGTGCTTGGCGATCACGAGGTCTGGTATATGGCAATAGGCTCGCTCCCTATTACATGGGACCTAACATTGCCGGCGAATCGTAAGTGTACACAGTGCACCCCTGTCACCATCCTTAGGGAATATAGACGGGACGGTGTTTTTTATTTAATAAAACATTACACCGCTGTGCTATGCCTCAGGGGTTCTTCAATGGTCATGCTCACTAAAAGGTATCTGATTGCAGTGGTTATGTGGAGGGAAGGTATGAAATGACAAGCACGACACCTCCTTACCTCCAATATGGCTGATGGGTGTGATGGCTGCTCTAGTCATCATAGTTATGACCGGGTGCTGCTTATGGAAACTGTTCGATCCGGAGTTCTTTGGACGACAATATATTATTATTAATCTCATATCTCGATCGTAAGGCATCATACTGGAACTAGATTGTGAACCTACAACTTGTAACCTATACACTGTTTAATCCTATACGATGTTAAATAAATGCGTAGTGAATTAGATTTAATAGACATAGCTGCTTATTGTTTTGCCGGAGGACAGCTGCCGATTCGGTGGTAGATTAATAGATAGATATTTTTTTATATTATTTAGACGTAGCCCCAATCTAGAATTTATTCCTGTAACGTGGGTGCGTTTACAAACATTTTTTTTTTTTTTTTTTTTTTTTTTTTTTTTTTTTTTTTTTTTTTTTTTTTTTTTTTTTTTTGGGGGTAGGTGCAAATAAGTGCAAACGTGTTTTGGAATCTTAATTTTTATTTTAATATTTAAACCTAGTATTTACATTTATTTGAGATTCTATACATTGAAATAAAGTGTACTTACGTTTGTTGCATGTTTATGTGACATTAGCATCACTTTGTATCACCTGCCAGCTCATCACAACATAAAACCTTTAGTTCATTTTATTTATCTATCATGTCGCAATTGGACGAGATACTATCTGTGCAGAAAAGCCTGGAGGACACCTTCATGAAGAGGATGGGTGAACTGGAAACACAAATTCAGAGTGCCGGTCCCGCCAAGGACACTGTGGCTAAAGTTGCGGAGGAGTTCCGTACTTTCAGAGAACTTATTTTTAATATGCTTGGGCTGCTCCGGAGGCAAATTGGCGAGTGCACTAAGCAGTTAGATGTCTTTGAGACCAGGCACCGGCGGAAAGCACTGTTATTTCTAGGTGTTCCTGAAGTTGCTAACGAGAACAGCACAGCAGTCATCCTGGATATTTTGAATAACAGGTTGGATCTCAAGAATCTTGCAGCATCGTCTATTAACATCTGCCATAGACTTGGGAGCTCTGGCCGTGATCACCATAGGCCCATTCTTGTAAGGTTTTTCAATGGTGACATCAAACACACAGTCTGGAGAGCAAAGACGCGGTTGAAGGGTTCTTCCACCTCCATCAGAGAGTTTTTAACGAAGACCCGGCAAGCTATTTTTGCGAAGGCGCGTTTGCACTTCAGTGTGCATTCCTGTTGGACCCAGGACGGTATCATTGTGATTAAGGCGCCTGATGGAAGTCGACACCGAATTACGTCCTTAGACGAGTTGAGTCCCCTGATTTCTAAGTACCCAAAGGCACCAACTGGATCTTTATCAACCAGGAGCAAGAACGAAGCTAGGGGAGATCTGGAAAGAAATATGGCTCATAAATAACTACTTTTTGTGCAAGTATACCCCAATTACTTTTCATCATTTATGTACTTACTTTCCACTGTAATTGTATGTCGAGTTGTTCAATATGTCGCTTCTATTTCCTGTTTCTATTGCCTGTCTCATTCTTATACAATTTTTATTGTTTGTTACTAATTTTTCTTGTTTTTTACTACGTACCGTCATTATTGTAATTATTTACACCAATTGCGATTATAGATTAATGAGATAGGTACTATTGTCATAAGCCATTGTCAACAAATTGTCAATAATTAAATGTCACTTTGACACATTCAATTGGGTGCGTTCCGTTCCAAATTATCAAACTCGATCTTACAGTTTGGTGCACGCATAACGTTGTTTTCATTTTAATTTGTTTTTTTTTTTTCTGTTTTTACTTTTATTATTATTATATAAGTCCGAGTGGTGGGGTAATTCTTCTAGCCTTATGTACCTTATATTATTTTTTTTTTGTCTTTTTTATTTTCAAAACATTTATTAATATCTTCTCTTCTTTTTTTTTTTTTCTAGCTTTTTTTTAGTTACGGGAGTTTTTAAAATTTTTTATTTTTTCTTGCTACTACTATCTTTTTTTATTTTTTTTCTTATTGTCCTCGTCTATCATAAAGTGTACATCACCACTTTTTATACATCTTGTCAATTATATAGCTTGCTGATGTTAGCTGGCGGGTGATGCAGCAGTGTCAAACACTGTGAGTTATTATTATTATTTTTAGTAGTAATAGTTTAGTTGTTTCTTGTAGTATTTTATTTATATATGTATATTTATACATAGCACATATTATATTCTTATGATATCAGAATCCGATTATGATTCTTTTCATTCTGCTAATGAATCTAATGATGCAAGTTTCTGTTCATTAGATGATAATCTTGGTAACTTCTTACGCGATAAATTTAATCAACAGTTAAGCCACTTGCTAAACGTGTGTCATATCAACGCACAAAGTATACCTAATCACCACGACGAGCTGTATGACGCATTTAGTAATAGCAATGTTCATGCCATCCTGATTTCCGAGACTTGGCTCAAACCTCAACTTCTGTCAACCACCTATGCTCTCCCTGGCTACATTCTCATTCGGAATGACCGGATTGGTAAGGGTGGAGGTGGAGTTGCTATATATCTCCGCAGCGATCTCCCTTACAAAATTGTAGCCATGTCTTCCTCCAATTATTCAGCCTCTTCAGAATTTCTCTTCCTTGAGGTTTGGGTCAAAGGGGCCAAAACCATAGTTGGAGTTATGTATTGTCCTCCCACTATTGATTATTTCACCGAATTCGAATCGGTACTCGAATCCCTGGGGTCTGATTACGAGCATCATATCATCATGGGCGATTTTAACACTAATCTCCTGGCCACAAGTTCTTCCCGCTCCCGTAAACTCCTTCACCTCATAGAGTCAGCCAGCTTGAATATTTTACCTCTTCAAGCCACACATCATAACGTAAATGGTGACGATACCTGGCTCGACCTCATAATAACTTCTAATCCTTCACTCGTTTTCTCGCATGGTCAACGTGATGCCCCTGGTTTTTCGCATCATGACCTTATCTTCCTCTCTTATGCCCTTAAGTCCCCGAAACCTAATCCTAAGGTTCTGCACAGGCGTTGCTTCGCTCGTATGGATATTGACAAGCTAACCAATGACGCATCTGAAATTGAATGGAAACCGGTCATGGAGGCCGATACGATTGATACAAAAATATGCTTGTTCAACAAAGAAGTGATTCGGTTGTACGACACTCATGCCCCTATTAAGAAGGTAAAGTTGAAGCGACCGCCTGCACCGTGGATGACAGGGGGTATCCGTATGGCGATGAGGAGGAGAAATCGTGCATATCGGAATTTCAAAAAAGAACGCACTGAAGACAATTGGTCTCATTTTAAAATTGCAAGGAACCGATGCAACAAGATGATACGTGACGCTAAACGCCGCCATATTCTAACCAATATTGATTCGTCTTCGCCTGGCGACATTTGGAAATTCCTAGGAACCCTAGGAATAGGCAAGACACGTCGAGTAGACCTACCAAAGACAATAAGTTTAGACGATCTTAATTGCCATTTCTCTACTGTTCCTCCTGTAGATCGTCTAACTATTGATCACACTTTGGCCTACTTGGATGGTCTTAAACGTCCCATGATCAACCCTTTCTTCTTTTCTCCAGTTGACTCTCGTGAAATAAAGAAAATTATCCTATCCATTAAATCTAAGGCAGTGGGCTGTGATAAAATATGTCGTTTTATGATTACAACTGTTCTAGATATTCTCCTCCCAGTAATCACTCACCTTGTCAACTTTTCCTTAAAATCCAGCACATTTCCGTCCCTATGGTGTAAAGCCTTTGTCCGCCCCCTTCCTAAAATTGCTAACCCCTCCCTTCCTAGCCACTTTCGTCCTATTTCTATTCTTCCTTTTCTTTCAAAAGTGCTCGAGGCCTGCGTCCACAAACAATTGTCGCAATTTATCTACTCTTACAATCTAATTAGTCCTTTTCAATCTGGATTCAGGCCTGGCCATAGTACCGTTTCTGCTCTACTTAAAGTGACTGATGGTATCCGGAAAGGCATGGAAGAAACTAAAGTTAGTGTTCTTGTCCTAGTAGATTTCTCCAATGCTTTTAACACCGTCAGTCATGATGTCCTATTATCCATTCTTTCTTACCGTATGTGCTCAAGGGAGTCGCTGGATTGGTTTTTATCCTATCTTCGGGAACGTCAACAGGCTGTCTTGAGTGACGAGTTATCATCAACTTGGCGCTGCCTAGAAACTGGCGTTCCCCAGGGCGGTATACTTTCTCCTCTTCTATTTTCTATTTTCATTGATCTAATAACCTATGAACTTCAGTGTGCGTATCATCTTTATGCAGATGACCTTCAGCTTTACTCACAAGACAGTGCTGATCAAATCTCTTACACTATTAGCAAACTAAACCAGGATCTGAGGGCTATCAAGAACTGGTCTGACAGGTTTGGAGTGACTGTTAACCCGGCTAAGTGTCAAGCTATTCTTGTAGGAAGCGCTAGAACTATAAGCAAAGTAGATATTTCAACTCTGCCGTCACTTATATTCAATGGTACAGTTATACCCTTTAGTTCTAGTGTCAAAGATCTCGGCTTGCACATTGACAACACACTTAGCTGGCAAACCCAAATCACAGCCGTCGGTCAAAAGGTCACCGGGATGTTGCGATTTCTGTATCGCTTTAAAAACCTACTCCCCTCTAGCACGAAAACAATGCTCGTGCAGTCCTTAATCCTTCCTATATTCGACTATGGTGATGTGTGCTACTACGACCTGAATGCAGATCATCTCAACAAACTCGACCGCCTTCTAAATAACTGCATTCGATTCATATTTAATATACGTAAATTTGACCATGTATCTGAGTATCGTTCCCATCTAAAGTGGTTGCCAATTCGCAAGCGCAGGGCTCTACGGGCACTAACAATGTTATTTTCTATTCTTTACTCTCCTGCTTCGCCTGATTATCTTTCCTCCCATTTTCAATTTCTATGTACTAATCATGATAAACATCTTCGCTCTTGTAATAATCGTCTTCTCCAATGCCCTTCTCACCATTCTAATTTTATACACTCTTCTTTCTCTGTCCAATCCATTTTGCTATGGAACGCACTGCCCCAGGATATCAGGATGGCCACAAATCGCTTGTCTTTTAAAAACAAAGTTCAGGATTATCTTCTCAAAACTTTAGCAGAATGATCTCAATTTTAATTTCATTTGTGTATATGTGTATTTATTATTATATGTATATATTAGTTATATATATCTATATATACCATATATATGTATCTTATAATATTTTTTCTATCTCTTTATTTTTATCTTCTATGGATTTGCACCTACTTCACTAGTTTTTGCATCACCCTAAGGTAGACTGGTAGAGAATGCCTCAGGCATTAAGTCCGCCTTTGTACCTGTAGTGCATAAAGTATTAAATAAATAAATAAATAAATAAAATTTACATACACAAATACCCAGACGGAACAAATAATTGTGAGTCACACAAAGATATGTCCCGTGCGGGAATCGAACCCGCGACTATTAGACACAGTAGGCGGAGCGGCTTAACACGTTAACCGCCAACGCGGTCAATTTTGTGCGACACTTGATTATGCTACCAAGTCAAGCAAAAATCTTTACTATTTAGTTAGATTTTATGCATAATTAATGTATTTAATTAACGCAAAATGATTTTCGATCCTCTTTTATGAATTATACATATTGTCACCCATCCCCACCCAAGACTCTCGTGCTTATTTTAATGGTCTATCCTATGTCCCACAGCTGGGCAAAGGCTAGGAGGACCAGTAGTATCTATGTATTTTTCGAAAAAGTATTCAAATTGACACTCCATTTTCATCTCGGTCGACCACGACACCTGTGATCGTCTGCAGGGCCGTGACGATATTTGACCAACTTTGCAGGTTCATACGCAAGACATGCCCCGCCCAATCCTACTACAGCTTTGCTGACTTTAAGCCTACATCCATAACCTGAGTGTGAAAGGCAGCTTGGTGTTTCTGATGCAATCCATCCGTTTAGTGTTCTTTGATAAACCTTAAGTCTGGATTTCTTCTCTTCAGGTAGCGACCAAGTTTGAGCACCGTAGGTTACGACGGGTAAAACACACATATCCTTGGCTTGAGGGACAAGGGAAGGTCGCCCTTCATCATATCCCTCAAGGACCACACTCTTCCAGGCGTTCTCTTTCTGTCTAGTGAATCTTCCCGGGTATGAAACGGGACAGGCTGGCCCAAATACGTATATTCGTTGACACTGCACTACGCATAGTAGTGATCTGCCCATCTATCTCTACCCTACATTTCGTGCTGTTGGTCGTAAGTTGAGTTTTTGATCTGTTCTTGGATTATCTAGCCACGAGGCTTACTGTACTCAGTTTTGGAGCATTTGTTGTTGTTCTGATGGTGTGTATGAAAACAGCACGAAGATGAAGATTAGTCAGTTTACCTATGAATAAGTTTTTGGAGAAGTTTTTAATTTTTTTATAACATTATGTTTAATTTGCTCTAGAAAGGCCTTAATGGTATTATCTTTTTAAATAATTAAATAGCTATTTCTTCTTTTAAAAGTTGGTTTAATTTATTATGATTCCAATAAACCGTACAGTGATTCACATTTTACAGTAGCGTCTCAAAAATCATGTTTTTTATTCTAAGTCTCTTGCATGAACCAAGCTATATGGGGTAAACTAGAGGGCCGCGTGGGTCAGCTTATAAGTGAATTATCACGATGCCGATGCCCATCGGCGCAGCAGAGAGTTTCCAACACGGGCCTGCCGCGTGGTCAACGTTATTTGACACGGCCTGAACGGAAACTTTCAGTGTCGCCCTACATTGTCTGCCATGGCCCGAATGAGAAAGGGCAATTTTTTCATTGGCAGTTAACGTGTCAAGCCCTTCACCACTGCGCTAAATCGTCCGTCAAATTAAAAGTACTATTAAAATATATATATAGATATATATATATATATATATATATATATATATATATATATATATATATATATATATATATATATATATATATATATATATATATATATATATATATATATATATATATATATATAAAAATGTCAATTAACCATGAGTGCCCTCGCAGAGTTCATACAATATTAATAATTTGAGTTACAGTGATGTAAGCCCACTTATCGTCGACGATGTTAAGTTCCAACCTAATAGGAGACAAACAGGACTACTGCAAGGATTTCTTTATAGAAAAACTAAACTTGGTCTGCCCTTAGATATGAATCTAGAACCTCGTAATTTCCAGCGCTATATATCACTACACCAACGAATCAGTACAAAAAGAATATCAAATCGGCGTTTACGTCACTTCATCGAAAGAAAGAAAGAAAGATCAAACAATTACTTGCCTACTAGAATTTTCCCACGGCTTCGCACGCGGTCAATAACAGTGTCACTCTCCAGGTCTATGTTAGTTCTAGATAATTTAACTTTTTAATTGTGTAAGAATTATTAAAATCGGTTAAGTAGTTTCAGAGTTTATCGAATACAAACAAACTTACAAACGAATCTTTTCTCTTTATAATATCAGTATACATAATAAATTGTATTTCCTTGCTGTATTTTCCTTGCTGTATTTATCTATCTCTCTACCAAATCAATCAAATGAGAATGGTGGAGCTCGGAGAGGTCTGTAAGGGAAGGACCTGTTGGAACTCTATACTCTCTGCCTACCCCACAAGGGATCTAACGTTCATCACGTTATAGATGGATAAAAGGAAGTCAAAAACGTATGTGAATGCGTTCTAACGGCGTTTATGTCACTTCATCGCTAAAGTATCGGTATACTAAGAGCGATGTATCGTCGCATTTGGCTAAATGTTCCAAGCAAGGAACCACTCGCGAGAGATGGATCATGATGAATGGTGCTGTGCGCCGCCAATTACTTTGAATTTTCTTATCTTGAATGTTATTTTCTGGAGCGTATATGGGATTAATGCTTTCAAAAAAAACTAGGTATATTTATTATCAATGAATATTAGAATCGATGGCCGTATGTTATTTCACAATTAACAAAAATATTTGGTGGAATAAACACTCTTAGTCACATACTAATAAGCTGAATTTCTCTTGTTTTTTAGTAAGGTCACTATTTCGACTAGCGACAACATTAACAATTTAAACACCTATATATAGATGCCTCATTTGTCTAGTGATATATGTTGCAGTTGGCGTACGCGAAGTCTCTGGAATATTAGACTAAAAATGTTATTGGGGATTTTCCTTTAAGACATTTTCGCGTAACAAGCACTTGCAGTCCCCATACAAAGCCCGATCAATTGACTGTCCAAATATGTAGTACATTTTTCTTAAATATTTGCATGATGCATTACATCAGCCAAAAGACACAGACCTGCAGAAAATCTTTCCCGCGAAATCGACACAACTAGTGGTTTTAGTCAACTGTCCATCTTCTTGGGGTCTGCCCAGTTTAGGTCGTCCGATACGTGGTCGTCCCTCAATAACTTTTCTTCCTCAATGACCGTTACATACCTCATCTGCTATCACTTATGTAAGGCAATTCTAAGGGGTATAAGTCTAAACAGTCGGTCTTCATTTGAACTGCTTGCCAGCTGGAAAATTACAGTCTGGATGTAGATTTTGTGCAGTTGACATAATTGCATCAAAGCTTGCAGTTAGCCTGTCAGTGTGCAGTCATTATAATTGCACGTCAACTCGCAAGTGGACTCCAGAGTCAGTTGGCATTTAATGTTGGCAACTATACAAAAACTGCACCCGAACTTCAATTTTGCAGTTGGCGTACAGTTGAAATGTAGTTCGTCTGTTTAGACTTTACGTCGGTGATTTTGATCCTCCTGCAAATCTTCTCACTGCATCATGTTGCAGGCAAACTCCAAACATAGCTCTCCATTGCCCAGTGGGTGTCCTTGAAACTTTTTATGTATCTTATCGTTAACCCTCATTTAAATACATAACTTTATGTTATATGACATTTTGAGCTACTGCCAATCTTACATGGCAATCTGATTGGTTTTAGTTAACATAATATGTAAAATATGTTGTAAGAAAATTTACTTTGAACCTACCGCAAAACATTACTAGGCCTTCTCTTGTTCATGATTTATTACTTAGTGAAGTTTGAAATAACTTAAGAAAACATGTTTGAAAAACAAATTTTCGTATAAGTTTTTAACGCGAAATTTGTTTTTAAATATGTTAATTTAGTTACTGATTCTGATTTTAACTTGTAGTGAAATATATTGAAAAATGTAAGTAACTTTAACATTTGTAGAACATTATTTTACAGTTTGCTTAGTGATCACAATAGAGCCTGCATTTTAAATTATAAGTTTATTATCTTTTTTGGAAGATTAACATTGTAAACGGCAAAGTGGATTTTTGCAACGGAAGAATTTTTAAATGGATTTTAAGTAAGTGTTCACAGTACAACTTCTGCCACCCCCACTTGAGAAATATAACGTGACGGTATTTTTTTCCATTTATTAAAAACCTGGCCCCACACAATGATTTATTCCCTTGTAGTGGGTGCGTTTACGAACATGAAAATTTATATAAACAAATACCCAGACCAAAACAAAAAAATTGTGGATCACACAAAGATCGAAACCGCGACTATTAGACACAGTGGGCGGAGTTAAGCTCTTAACCACTGCGCTAAATCGCAAAAAACAATATTTTTGCATCCCAGATGTAGTTGCATCACTATTATTATTGTTATAAGCCACTTGTGTCCCACTGCTGGGCAAAGGCCTCCTTCCACTTTTTCCACTCCTCTCTGTTTGTTGCCATGTCATGCCAGTCTTTCAAAATGTAGAAAAAATAAATAAATATTATGTCTTTTTGAAAGACATCATATTTAGTTAAAATAAATTATTAGACTAAAATGAGGTACTTACTAAGGACTTAGTACGAAAAGATTGACGTTATCGTAACGGTCCAGAAAATGTAATGTCATGTTCATTTTTATCTAGTTAATTTGTAGTGCAAAAACAATGGGATAACAACTCGATAACGTTACGCTAAAATCAATCTGTTTGTACCTAGCCCCGAGCTCTCAAACTAGGCACAGCCTCTCATGAAAAATAAAACTAATCACTAGACTAATTCGTCAAAAGATATTTAGGTAAAGCCACTTTCTATACAATTACCTAGTTGGCAGGTATAACACAGACGACGGCATTCACGAATAACACAGACGTTTATTACCAAATAATATATAGCAGTGTACTTATACAATGGATTCAACATCGTGCCCAACATTAATTACCCAAAAACATCACAATAACCGGCCATCTTAATTTATTAGAGCAAAAGACATTTTCTGTGAGACAAACACGAATCAGAGTGGGGTTGGTTTGGCCCTTGTAAATGTACCCGCGATCATTCAAAGTCAGACCGCTTGGGATGGTTTCACACTATCGCTATTTTGTTGGTGCACAGTGTGTGATAACACCGCATATAGTTGACAAACAACAATATCTCACACACAAAGACACGACGCCGACGATGTAAGGTCCCATGTAATAGGCATATACCGGGCTCAATTTTAGACTCCGGACTAATACTGGGAAGTTTTCGTTAGAAAAACTACACTTGTCCGACCTAGGATTCGAACCCAGGACCTCGTGATCAGAAAGCGATGCGCTTTGCCACTAGATTAACGAGGCACGCAAATATATCATACCCCTGTTTTAAATATATAAAAGTTGGAAGACAGAATGACAAAAAAGATATACAATGCGAAAGTGGAAGGATGAACATAGGTACGGAGGATGACTTAGACCGTGTCTTATCTGAAGGGCAAGTCAAGGGTCTCCGTATCAGGTGACACGCTCCTCTGATACGGAGACTCTTGACTTGCCCTTATGAGACGAACTATATATAATAGAATATTTGACTGACGAGTTAGCGCAGTGGTTAATAGCTTAACCCGCTCCGCCCATTGTGTGTAATAGTCGCGGGTTCAATTCCCGCACGGGACAAATCTTTGTGTGATCCACAATTATTTGTTCCGGTCTGGGTATTTGTGTATGTGAATTTTCATGTTTGTAAACGCACCCACGACACAGGAATTAATCCTCGTGTGGGGCAAAGTTTAAAAAAAAAAAAAATATATATATATATATATATATATATATATATATATATATATATATATATATATATATATATAAATATAAAGTAAATTTGGAGGAAGCCAGAAAAGTATGTGAGGAAAGACCCTAACTCTGTACCCTCTGCCAATCCCAATAGATAAAACAAAACAAATATCATCGTAACTATTCCTCAAGCGGGTGTCAGGAGTTGACAGAGTATATACAAGGTGTAACATAATTAACGTAAGCCCTGCAAGTAGTTTGTTCTAAATGGGCTACTGAATTGATTCCGATTATTTTTAATGTAAGTTACATTCGTTTTCATTTATTTTTACTTTACATTCATTCATTCAGTTACATTGTATTCTTAAAATGCACACTTTAACATACAATTTTCATTGGGGTAAAAAAGTGCTAAAAAAATTGTAATAACTTTAAATTTGGAAATTTGTTTTTGTATTGAATTTGTAAAGCAATTATCTAATTAGGGTGTCTGAGGTCATGCGTTATCAACGATACACCTTGTATAGCTTTGATAGATCCCAATGTATCAGTACTCATCAGTATCCGGTCCCCATAAGGACGATTTTTTGTGACCCACCAATGTTTGCTTCAGTCTGGGTATTTCTTACGATATCGACATGAACTCGTATGTTCATATACAATATTTATTTTCTGATTTATTTCTTGCTAGTTCATGCTTGAAAGCACATTAAGCCATTCACAATCTGCTGGTAATTTTATTCGTTTCGTATGGACGCGCCTTTAATATACCCACTATCACTCAAAGTCAGACCTCTTATTTATCACTAGGCACATCACTACTGTCAAATATCTGCAAAAAATACTTGAAACTACCTTATCTCGTATCCTTAACATCCATTTTTGGTTGAATCTAATTTTGAGAGATGCATAACTAAATTTGTTGTATACTTCCTATATTTTTATGACGAGAAAAGGTATGGTTTATTTAATCTTACTTTGACTTTCAGTTAGTTTGTGGATATGGTATGTTTGTTAGTCGCGAAATAGCACTTTATGTTTAAGATGGTGTGTGGGTGAGATGGCCTACTTAAGATCGAGTGGTCGCTGAAAGTTATGTTCCTATCTTGACAGTCTATTGTCTGTTGTTTACTTGGACAATAGGAAGTACGCCGCTGATATACAAAAATTTATTAGCCTCTAAACCATAGGCAGCTCAAATAATTTTTGTTGTATTAAAATTGACTTGGCAAGTTATTTTTATTCTTCTTCATAATTTAAAACGTTCAATGTATTTCTCAGCTTTACACTCAAAACAGTCATCGGCAGTTTTCACGAAATTTTACCACCACACGGAAGACATCCCTGATGTCAACCAGGACGAGGTCAGAGTGGCTCTCGAGCAGCTCAAAAATAACAAGTCGCCAGGCGATGACGGAATCACCACTGAGCTCCTAAAAGCAGGCGGGACTCCAATCCTGAAAAAGCTAGCGAGTCCCTTTAATTCCGTCATCCACCAGGGCTTAACACCTCAAGCGTAGAGCGGGAGTGCGGTGGTTCTGTTCTTCAAAAAAGGTGACAAAACCTTGCTGAAGAACTACAGACCCATCTCACTCCTGAGCCACGTCTACAAGTTGTTCTCAAGAGTACTCACAAACCGCCTCGCCAGAAGACTTGACGAGTTCCAGCCACCGGAACAAGCCGGGTGTCGAAAAGGCTACAGCACCGTGGACCACATACATACTGTTCGGCAGATTATACAGAAGATCGAAGAGTACAATCAGCCGCTGTGTATGGCTTTCGTGGACTACGAGAAAGCCTTCGACTCCATCGAAACCTGGGCGGTTCTGGATGCTCTGCAGCGATGTGGCATCGATTGGCGCTATATCGAGGTGCTGAGATGTCTATATGACACCGCCACAATGACCGTCCAGCTCCAGGACCATAATACCAACCCGATCGAGCTGCATCGAGGTGTAAGACAGGGGGATGTAATATCCCCCAAGCTCTTCACCAATGCACTCGAAGACGTCTTCAAGACGCTGGACTGGACTGGGCGGGGCATTAACATCAGCGGCCAATACATCTCACACCTTCGGTTTGCCGATAATATCGTCATCGTGGCAGAGTCACTGGAACAGTTACGCGAAATGCTGCATAGCCTAAATTGAGCCTCTCGAGGTGTCGATCTCGGCATGGACTTGGATAAAACCAAGATCATGTTTAATGAACATGTCACGCCGGGACCGATCTACGTCGATGGTTCGATGCTCGAAGTTGTTCGGGAGTATGTCTACCTTGGACAAGTTGTCCAATTTGGTAAAAACAACTTCGAGAAAGAAATCAACCGCAGGATCCAATTGGGTTGGGCAGCATTTGGCAAACTACGTCACGTTTTCTCTTCGCCTATACCGCAATACCTGAAGACTAAAGTGTACAACCAATGCGTCCTACCTGTTATGACCTACGGGGCCGAGACGTGGCCACTCACAGTGGGACTGGTCCACAAATTTAAAGTCGCACAGCGGGCTATGGAGCGAGCTATGCTCGGCGTCTCTTTGAAGGATAAAATTCGTCACGAGGTAATCCGACAAAGAACCAAAGTTACCGACATAGCTCGCAAACTCAGTAAGCTAAAGTGGCAATGGGCTGGTCACATCTGCAGAAGGACCGACGACCGATGGAGCAAACGAGTCCTAGAGTGGAGACCGCGACTTGGTAAGCGTAAGGTAGGACGGCCCCCAGCTAGATGGACCGACGACCTCAAAAAGGTCGCTGGGACAGACTGGATGCGGTAGGCGGAGGACCGTGTGCAATGGCGCGTGTTAGGAGAGGCCTATGTCCAGCAGTGGACTGCGATAGGCTGATTGATTGATTGATTGATATTTTCGAATATAATTACAATATACAATACGAAAGTGGAAAAATGTAGATACCGGGGAAAACCTAGACTATTTTACCATGACCAAATAGATCGTGTCATATCTGAAGGTCAAGTCAATAGTCTCCATAATCGGCGAGCGTGTATGAGACGAACGATGAGAGTGGGGGAAGCCAAAGAGGTATGTAAAGAAAGGACCTGTTGGATCTCTGTACTCTCTGCCTACCCTACAAGGGCTGGCGTGATGTATATATATAGAGAGAGAGAGAGAGAGAGAACTAATTGAAAACTGTTGCCAACCATAACATGTACGAGATTCTTATTTGGACTGCGAGTACCAAAAAGTTACATACTGTTTACATATGTTTTCTGTGGTACATCTCTACCACCTTTGCTTGAAGAAAATAGTCGTGGTGGTATTTATTTTTTTACTAGTAAAATTAGCCCTCAGGAATAGTGTATAACAACATTTTAGAATGAAGAAAGGTAATCGCTAAAATCGCTGTAGGAAATTAGTTAGGAATCAATATTTTCGAAATGCAACCTATGGGAGGTTGCATTTCGAAGCCAATATTAAATGTACCGCTAGTTCGATCCCCGTATGAGACAAATCTTTGCGTGACACAAATATCTGTTTCGGTCTGAGTGTCTGTGTATGGGAATTTCATATTCGTAAACTCATCCAAGATACAGGAATAATTCTTAAGGTGAAACTAAGTTTAAAAAAAAAATCCTAGTGTGCAGCTACATATTTTTTTTAAATATTGTTTTAAGAGTTTGAGGGTAGGTTAATGAAAAAATGAGCAACAGCGTTTTTAAAAAAAAAAGTTAAAAAGATTCATGGTGCGGGCCTACGTATGATCTATTGTCTACTATCACTTGTATTTAAGTTCGGAATCAATACCCGTAGTTAGCAGTTCGGCTCCAATATTCAACGAGCCGCCATTACCACGGGAATATTCATGAGACGCTAACCGCAGCGCTGCACGCACCCTGAGTTCTACTTGATATACCTTAAGTTTCACTTAAGTATAAGAAGTTTTAGCAGTTGATTCTTGCCTGTCAAGATCATATATTTAACTGGCGTAGTTATAAAAGTTGACACCAGCGCTGCACGCGTCCTAAGTTCTACTTAATGAAATATACCCTTAAGCTTCACTTTAGAGTACAAAGTTCTAGCAGTCGCTATTTGCCTCTTAAAATAATATGTTTTTTTAGGAATGGGACAAAATGGAATAAATTATTAATTTGTTTGGATTTCTTTCTATGTTTCATCCAAATGAAAATAATTAATAGGATCATTTACCGAAATTACTGAAGCGACTTTAATCTCAGGTAACCGTAGAGTTACCGTGGAGTTTCTTGCCCTTCTTCTCCACAGGAATCCAATTCTGAGTGGTGGTAGAGATAATACTATAATGGTTTACAAGACTACAAAAATATTCCAATTCTGATAGGTCGCTGCCGATACAATAACAAAATGGTGCTTAATCGATACGTCTCATTTCCAGTACGATTCTGGTACACATGAGTAAACCATGGCTCTTTTTGTAGTGTGCTCCAAATCCCCATTTCAGTGTCATTATCCAATTAATTTAGTTTCTTTTAAGCATAGCCCTACACTGGGGATTTGTGGATCACACATTGATCTTAACCACTGTACAAAACCGTCAAGAAAAACGCTGTAAGGGAATCACTATGTCATATGTAAAAGCATGTGAAAGACATGTCCAAACGATGTTGTCGGTTTCACCCCTATCAAAATAATTCCAAAAATACCTCAGTGAATTGTGGGTGTACTATATATACCTCTATCTACTCTTAAGGGAAAACAAGATGTGTTGTTTCTGAACAGCAGCGCCTACACGAATTAGCTTAGCAACGTATTATTATATTGCCTCTCGTATAACGCGGACTGATTGAAATTTCGATTTTTTTAAACTTACATGCATGAAGCAAAAATATACTTACACATTTCTGTTATTTCAAAAACTAGAGGCTAGAAGCTTGTGAATTGCTATGTTTACAATATATATGTTATATAATTATGGGCATTGATGTTTACTCGTCGTAGGTAGCTAATACTGAGCTGTGTTTTTTCAACATTTAATTTATTTCTTATATTTTTAAGTTTCCGTCCTCTTTTATTACGTTTATTTTTAAGTCTTATTTCTTTTTATTGTAATCGGTATCCCAAAAAAACAGGCTAAGCCTAGTTTAGGAACCCCTACTAAACAAATGCTAGGTTATGTAACGGTTTTGGTACTTACTAATTAGAAAATATGTATCTTAATTCAGAAATAAGCAATTGTTATTATGATTATTAGAATCAAAACAGCAAATGAAATTAAGGCATCATTTGACTATTTGCGGTCTTTAAACTTTTGTCTGTCTGTCTGCCTACTTGTATGTCCAGACTAATCTCCAAAACGACTAAACGGATTTCAACTTTAATAGAAAGATTTACCAAGTGTCTCTACACTAAAAGGACGAAAAAACTGCCTCTATTTCTGTAAAGGAATCCCTTTTTGATAGCACAATGAAAATTGAGACAGAATACTCAGGTTGCAATCGTGGAGTAATATTTTTTTTCCTTTCGCCAGTAATTAAACGCGACTCAAGTGAGCACTTAACGAATGATTTTTCGGTTACCGAACGGTGTTGGTGGTGGACAGTTACGGTTTCTCGATTGGATACCGAAGAATATCGATAATTACATTTTATGAAAGTTCAAACTTAAAATCAGTTTTAGAGATAAAATTAGAAAATTCTCTTCCTTGTCGGTCTTGAGGCGCATAGTATTTATGGTTGTCACAAAATTCTAAGCTTGAGCGCTTAGTCCGATAAAGTGTAGTTTTTCCAGCTTAGTAAGTCCGGAAATTTGGCTCGGTATAATGGCAGTAGACTCCCTCCCATTGGGCCTTAACATTGTTGGCGATATGTGGACGTTCACAATACACCTCTATCTGGTTATATCTAAAGTCTCTCTTATTTTCTTACCACATTACTCAATACATTTATAATTCATTTTGTCAGTTATTCCGGAAGGAGTAGTCAGATCTTTATTTAATTTAGTGAAGCTACCCCGTCATATAGCGTGAATAAGGATCGAGGCACTTATAGTGGGATTGCAGTGCTCCCTGATATTACAAAAGTTAAGCAACTGTCGGCTCGGTCAGCCTGAGATAGGTAACCGTTTGTGGCATCTCAATAATTTACGGGTCATTAAGTGTGAGGCCTGCGTACTCTGCGTACCTACCTGCGTAATAGGCTAAGCAACTGCCAATTAGGCTTAGCAACTGCTAAGCCTAATTGAAGCCCTATGAATGGCAGGCTTAATAAGTCATCTACAGCCTATTTTTACTCATGGCGTACTGCAAAAAAAAATATACAACTCAAAAACCAATATCCCATCGACTTTTATACAACACTTGTCCGTAATGGAAGAGAGGCCAATAGCTGGGCAAATAAGAAAATTTTCCCACCCTTCTAATGGCGGACACCGGAGTTGTTTGGGCGGCAACGCAAATATGCCGTCTTGCCACGATTATAGGGGTTCGAGTGGCCTTCACGGAGGCGTTGCGAAAACTAAGGTAACTTACGACAATACGGTGATTTTGCCAATTTGCGGTTGGACCTCTAAAAACTGCGAGGAGTATTTGTACCAGATGCTATATAAGTAGGTGTAACAGGCTACGATTCTTGAAACATCGTTTATCAAGCCTACATTCAGGATAGAGACAAGTTCTTGAGCGGCAACTACTGACAGGAAGTTGTGGAGTAGGCTAGTCCGACACAAATGGAGCGATGACTTGATAAAGGTTACGGGTTAAAGCTGGATGCATACAGTACAAAAGCTGATCATTGTGGAGATCTGTGTGGCGTTTTTTGAGGAAATCCTGCAGTAGACGTATTTGATTATGAACGCCACCATTCTCTAAGCAGGTGGCAGGTATACGGTTCATTGCTCCGAACTATTTCTGAAATTTTTGTGATACAAAAACTCCAATAACAATTCGTCCGACAGTATTTTTCAAAGTACATACAACTTTTTCCGAAACGCTTTTGAACTGAAAATTAGGTTTGATATTTTTTATGATTATTTAAGTTCAGTCGCTAAAATACTGTCGAAATATCCATTTAAATTTATATTTATTTCTTTTCATTTCACCAACATCAGCAGTCAAGTCAAATATGTAACATAAACTTACCTAGTTAATTATGTACTTCTCCAAACACGTTAGGCACACCTGGAACTTTTATGATTTTAGCCTAAACTCTGATGACCTTTATCCTAAAAGGTCTAGAATTACAGAAAATTAAACAAGGTACGGGCCTTTGTTTAACGAAACTAAGAGTTATTGTTATATGTACGAGCATGCCCTATGCCCGTACAACAGCTGAATCATTTTAGTGCAATAACCAAATCAGTCCATCATCGGTAATCAAGTACACCCCAAGTTCTCATTGCTTAACAGAATTCATTTAAAGGTATACTAACGCGTCCAGACGTGTCTATGATGGCGTGCACGGTGGCGATCAGTTCCTGCAGTAGTATTTGTATGGACATGTTCACACCAACGCGTCCTGCTTCCTGTACGCGCAATCTGTGCGGCGTCTGCATGCGCGATCATAGGAAGATACTAATCGCTACCGCGGACGCCAGCACGGAAGCGACTGGATGCGTTGGCTTGACTGTACCCTTAACTAGTGGTATATTGAAGCTTAAATGTGGGTGACAATTAAGATATCCTTGGCTCGAATCTTAGGTCAGACAAGATTAGCTTTGTCTTTATAAAAATCTCAGTCACATTTCAGAATCTGGAATTGAGCCTGGTCTAATAACAGTAGCTTTGTCTTCCATTGCATTAATATCTAACATTTTCGGGGATATAAGGGATGTGCACGGTACACCTTTGCCACCTACGTCAAGGTAGTTGGGTAATCGTGTACTTCATGTTATAACTACAATATGAGGTTTTAGGCTTAGCTTAAGCTATTTATGACTGTAACTGCCTAATGTAAAAAGTCGAAAAAAGTGTATATACTACAATTCCTCTGTCTGCATTCCCACCTAATTGGCTAAATTAAGGTGTATTTACTAAATGTCTAAAACGGTGCCATGATAATAAAACAAACCACCGATAACACGAAATCATTTTCCAATCATCTACACCGCCAGAATCAATGTATTTATCGTTCCCAAAATATATTGACAACATAACAATGACGTTAGGCCCCAAAAAATAACCCACAAACCTATTGTGCTTTAGTACCAATGAGTATATCAATTTCTGTCACCGACACGACCGTAAACACAGAGCTAAGACCTCCGGGTACCAATAATATTGATTGATCGCCGACCAACCGGGATCATAAATTATGTCCTGTAGAATATTCTGCACGGATCTTTAAAGAAATTATCTTGGGCGGTGATAAGCGAAGAGAGAAATAATTAGAGCTAGGTGAAATTGAAATGTTTGGAGCACTGTTGCACATCGTAAAGATACTAAATATGATGACAGAAATCAGTGTCGTGCTGCAGGGTTAAATGGAATGTAGTAATTTCTGTAGATAGTTGCATCGAATTTGCACTTTTTATAGCCCTTAAATCTTTTGCAATATTCCCATAGCCATTGGTTGTACGTACTATTGAACAATAAAACGTACAAACGTATGAATTTGTTTAGTAAAAATAATCTTATAATCCGTATCGCAATGTTGGTACATTAACATCGACGCTTCGTCTCACTCTAAAAGTGGTTTCCTAAAATGTGTAATTTTAATTAATGTACCTATAATATTGTTTAGTGGCAAATCATAATTTGATCATATTTTTTCTTGCTGAATTGAAATGTCAGTATAGCAGAAAACAAATCGGAAATCCAAAGATATAAAATTTCAAAATATCACTTACACACACTCTTTCTAATTACAAAATTTCCAAAACTATGGCTAACCCTAAATGAAAATCTTACGTGCCTCAATCTTACCCACCAAAAACGGAGAGATTCTAATGAGTTTTCCCCTAGAAAATAGTAAAAAAAAACGGAGTTTGCTAGACTTTTTGATACTCCATCGGGAAGTGGAAATAATATTAACCTAAAAGTTAAGCGTAAAAAGAAACACATACAAAAATAATGTAACATTTTATTTCATCGCATAATAATAACATCACAAAATACCGAAACCATTGTACATCTCATTTTTTGTGCCACAATGGAAAAATGTTAGCATTAACGCGTAACCTAATGGCGTGAGTCGGAATTAGAAAAATGTGTTCAAAGCAGAAAACCGCTCGAGCATATGAATATCCAACCAACAGCTGTATTGAGATAATGCTATATTTTATCTTACTTGTGGATGTGAAAATTTGACGTTTGTGCAAGGGATGCGTGATGGAATGACATTGACATTGTGGTGACAATGACATACATATATAAAACTTATACATTAATCCTCTCAATGAATAATATTTGCATGCCGAACTGGCAGGGCATGGCTTAAGGACATAACATAGATCTTGACCTGATATAATAACCATACTCAAGAAAATAAATGATTTTGAATTTGATGTCTACTTCTTATTTCACTTTTGTCGATTGGCTAAAAATTGAGGTACACTAGCAAGTAGGTAAATCAGGCTTTTTATTTAATATAATCATAGTCCCATATTAGGATTTATTTCTGTGTCGTGGATGCGTTTACAAACATGAAAATTCACATACACAAATACCCAGACTGAAACAAATAATTTTTAGTCACACAAACATTTGTCCCTTATGGGAATCGAAGCGGCGATGCAGTGGGTGGTGTGGCTTAAGCTCACTGCGCCAAATCGCCCGTCAAAGGTGATATGATTGATTTAATTCCCCGATGAAAATGAGAATAATAATGATAATTAAATTACATTACAACTTTAAGAACTGAGTCGCAAAATTTTTGCTTCTGCGGCGTCCTTGAGAAGGTTGCGTAATTTTCTTCCTACTGCCACTAAAATTGCACTCGCACAATCCCTTCTCCTTCCTATAATCGACTATGCAGACGTTAGCTATCCCGATCTGACAGAGAACCAATATAATAAACTTGAGCGACTTCAAAATTTTTGTATTAGATTCATATTTGGGTTACGCAAATATGATCACGTTTCTGAATTTCGTGTAAAACTCAAGTGGTTACCAATCCGCCTTCGTCGGCATGCTCATATATTATCTCTTCTTTACAGTATTCTGTTCAATCCGTCAACTCCCTCTTACCTCAAAGGAAGATTTAAATCCTTCATGAAACACATTCAAGGTTGCTGAGGTCATCGGAGAACCTGAAGCTGGAAACACCAATGCATTCTACAAACTTTTTCGATAAATCCTTTACTAATCAAGCCATTAGTTTGTGGAATGCATTGCCTGTGACAGTCCGACGCGCGCAATCGTTAGCGTCCTTTAAAAAACTGGTTCACAATCACTTTCTACACTTATGAACTTTCCGAGCACTGTTACTATTAGACTTACCTGTTACTATATGTTAGTTGTATGTGAAATGTGTATGTGTATAAAATATATAAGTAATATGTATGTAATTCGATTGTAATGTATTATCTAAGTTGTTAATGTACGCCACCAACTGCCCTGTATTACTGTTTATGTTGATTCTTCCATTGTATTGGTTGCCTGGAAGAAATAGCGTTTATCTATAAGACCGCCAATTGTACATATTAGTCTGTAATTAGTTGTTTATTAATTGTAATTTCACTGGTGTACAATAAAGAGTACTCTATCTCTGTCTATCTATCTAAATTAATAGAATATCACCAGTTATAATCAAAACAACTTACGTTTCGGAAATTGAAAAAAATTCACATCATCAGCACATATCCCGCCAAAATGCAATTGTGATGTCACTTGCACGAAACAAGAGGCCGGATAATCCGTCATATTTATGAATGAATATCGAACCTTTATTTTTTCTTTTTAAAAATAGGCGTTTCTCTTATAATAGGTATTATTCTATCTTTGTTGTGATTGTGTTTACTAATATACTTTTATACATAGTACATATATATAAATACATATCGATCGCTCGAAATTTTTTCTCGTGTGGAGACCGAACCTGTGAAGGCACTAGACCAAGCCGTCGATTAGCACTTGTTGTAATTACGACTTAATATATCGTTAGGCCTACCTAACTTAACTTTTAATCGCTGTATTTACAGTTGAATTTTTAATTTTTCCATAAAAGACGTTGTTCTGCTCCCATACATGATTTTCCCCAGAACCAACAGCATTGGAAAAATACTTGTATGATTTCAAATCACCCATAAATTTCCTTAAGGTATTTATTACTTTACGGACAAGCGGAGGAATTGCAATATTGCACAAAAAGTATTCGATTTTGAGGTTATAATTCAGTAGCCATAAATACATATGAGGTTATATTGTGTGTTGACATTAAGTGAAGATGTCGGTGACTTCGATGTAAGTACTTACAATAAGTTAAATTAAATTTGAAATATTCGTTTTAGATTGCAAACTGTCCGTTAGATACGGATATTTGCCATTATTTTAAGGAAATAGATAAATAATGATGGCATGGGTCAAATGTTGGTTCGGGGGCAATTTTGGATAATTTCCTTTATGTTAGAATAACTTTAATTCTCATAGGTAATACCTGATTTTGCGTAATGGTGATAAGTTGATATGGCATTCTTGACACACTACAAATTTATTAAATAAACATGAACGTCAAGCTAACCTGTTTTAGTTTTAGAAAAGGCCCTTGCTAAAATTGGTACTCCTAGTAGTTAAGAAACAATCAGTACCTAGTTGTTATCAACAAGAACAAATAAACAAAACTTTACTTCTAGCAAACAAATACCGTACAAAGTTTTATTGATATCTTTCAACACGCCCCGAACCTTAGTTATCAACCCGACAGGTTCAATATAATAGGAAAGGATGTAGAGGACGCCAGTAAAAAGCAATATTCCGGGAACATATTGCAGAGATACCAACGTATAGTGAGATGTGATAGTTTTATCATTCGCGCACATGGGTTCATGAGAATACGCTTCGGAAGTTAGATTTTTTTCTCTGGGGCTTGCGACGTGGAAAATATGTTTAAGGGGTATCGGAGATTTTATGTATTGGTGTATTATTTTTAGTATTGTGTTAAGCGATTCTTGGATTTAACACATTTCAGTTAAAGGTAGTATTTCTAATTTGGGGACTAACTGAATTTAGTTTGAATATAATGCGTCAAATTTCTCTGTCGTCAAACTTTACATTCTTCCTCCTTCCTTTTCTTACAGTCACGCCTATATTCCCTATATAGAGATAACAGAGCTGTACTATGTATGCCCATATTTCGCCAACCATGTTAATCCCAATGTCTGGCCAATGGCATACCTATTTCCACTATTCTGGACACAATATCATACTTTTTGAAGTTTAGTACATTAGAATTTTTCGATAGAAAAACCACATTTTTTCCAATTATGGTTACGATATTACGATATGAAGACCTCGAGATCATCAGCCGCACTATACGCCTCTGGACCAACGAGACGATCTTCAGCAATTAAAGGTTTATAAAAATATATTAAACCAAAAACTAATAATTTTAATATAAAAGACCTTTAAACACAGGCAATTCAGCAAAAACACAACGAATATACTTTCTTAGTTGAGGAGTTTTTATGGCTTTCTTTCGGCTCCATTATCAGAACCTGAACATCCGGGTCTAAAGTACTCGTCAAGACAAATCCAACGAGCTCACCTAGGCAGGGCTATATTAAGCAGTTGGGTCTTTCCATTGGCCAACTTTCGGCTTCATCACGAGTCCCTGGACACTATCTGGTTGTATAATACTTATCAATACCAATTAAAAAACACGAGGGGGTTACGTTGTATGTTTCACATGTTCCTATCGCTACCTTCTGGCTCCATTTTCAGACTGGCTTCATGGTACCATATTATTGTATTGTTACCGCACTTACGTACATATGCAATTTCTTGTAAAATGGATCACAATTGAACCGCAACGACAGACGAGATATACGAATATTGAAAATTAAATAAAAGCTTGTAAAAAGAATCATATGCTATTTAGGTGAAATAAAAGCTGGACCTAACCTACTTTATGTATTATCTTCCAGAACACCTCTGCAAGGATGCAAGTACAACAAAGAGGTCGTTAAGGATATTAGACGCTCGTAACCGGCGTTCCTGTAACTCTGAAGGTGGAAGACTAAACTGCTGCAGAAAACATAATAAAGTGGATGTAAATACCTTCATATTTCCTTAGCGACTAGCGTTATCTAGGTTCCGAGTGTAGCTGCTAGATTTTTTGCTACGCTCAAATAGCTTTTGTTTTAGAAGTAATTTGGTTCGTTTTTTAATGACATAAAGTAGTCTTAACTTCAACATTACTTGTAAAGATGTGGTGTTCACTTGTTAATTTGTGGAAGAAAATGTAGACATTTTTTTTTTTGGAAAGTTATGTGTAATGATTTGTGTGAAGAATGTCGATATCCTTCCTTCAAGTCATATTAGGTACTTAGTCGTAATAATTACCTCATTTAAATACTTTGTTATCATATACACCTCACTGTAGAAACGGGGATAAGAATTTTTTATTTATTAGTTTTTTTACACTTAATTTGGAGGTATACCAGAATACCACCCATAGTAGGGTGCTAAGCAGCCGTGCAGTAGTCTATTACAAATAGATTATTTCTTAACTTAACAATAAGCAGCTATTTATGGAAATTTGATATTTCTTCAACCGCGTATAAATTCTAACGTGAGCGCAAAATTTGATCCATTTCTTGGTTGATAACTGATGGAGATTTAACCCAAAAGTACCGCGAAGGTTATTACAACAAACAATAGGTATTAATGTTTCTTATTAAGAAAACCAAATTTCCAAAAAAACATTTCAATCCCAATCTAGTTAAGATTATTAAACTTAGAAGTAACAATAGAAACATAACTTCACTTTATACTAAAACATGGGAAAATTGAAACAGAACAAAGCCATTGTACAAACGAACCCAAATTGTTCGCCCACAACGCCTAAGTTTGTTTTTAAAAGTAGCTTAAACAATTCTAAGCTAAACGGCATTAGCACATGAATCTAGCCCCGAGGCTTCCACTTCAAATCGATTTGGCTTGCTTGACCTGTTCACTACTGAGACGCGAGAGCAGTGAATCTTCATTATGTATGCTGTACATTGCTGTTTCTTGACGTTTGTTATCTGTAATGTAATATGTCGAATTTTATTGCGGTTTATTTTTGTCTCCTTCGCAAACAATACGCAAAATGACAACCTCGTACAAAATGAACGAATAGATTGTAATGGTGATTTCGGATCTTTGGAATGCTTTACAATAAACCGCGATATATCTACGAAATTATTATAACGATGTACTAATTTTAAAATGATCATTTTAGAGAATGGTGTTCTATAAAGTTTTGAAAGAATAGCTGACATAATTACACTTAACGATTATGTCTGATTATTGCATAAAATAATATACCAACTTAAGAATTCTTTTCAGAATGTTATTCTAGATCTTCTGAACCTATGATTAGATATATCAATTCTTAGTCAACGTTAAGATATGATGCATAAAGTATTTGGTTTGCAAAACATTCAATGATGAAACAGAAGCAATTTTGTGCTTGTCATTTCAAGTATAAACGATTTTGTATTTTAAATACTAATTATGGATTAGCATTTGTGGCAAGCAGAACTATTACAAAATATTTATCAGATTAAACAAGCTTTGCAAAATTTCAAACGAAAAAAAAAACAATCTTTTATTATTTCCCAAGCAATGCAAAGCAAACATCTCAACATGGTCGGTCAAGTTGTGAAGGCAAGAACATTCGCTGTAGTGGAGTAGCAAAATCAGTGGAACCATGCCAATAGTCCGCGACATATGCTGGCCACTCATTTTCTCCGTTCAACTGCAATTTTCGGTAAGACACTGGTGTCAAACGGTTTGTAAAGGATGCATAACCTTACCGACGAATATAGGGTTTTGAAATACCTAATTTTATATGATTTAGTATTATTATTTTATATTATTAGAAACCTATCAATATTTAACTCACGGAGAGATTTGCTTACCGTTAGTAGAATTTTGACACATTTTCCACACGAAATGTGTCAAAATTCTATCCGTAGTAGGCAAATCTATCTTCAAGTTAAATATTAAAACCGGCCGTCAGTATCCAAAGAGATTTTGTTACCTAAAGTACGTCGGTAAAATAAAAATGTAATTTTGATGTCGCCCAAGCCTTAATTGATAGCAATTAAACAAAAACCTGCCGATATTTTAAATGGATGCGGAAAATTCAATATAAATGAAACCAATGAGTTGAAAACAAATCTAATTGATTTAGGAAACTCACTTTTTAACATTAGAAGTAACATTTAAGCCAAAGACGTACCAAATTCAGAATCAGAATATTTTTTATTCATGTAAACCATTAATTATAGTATTTTTTGTGCGTCAGAAAAGTAACAAAGACTCTACCGGAATTTCATTCCTGTTAAGGAGAAGGGCAAGGAACTTTACGGTTACTCTTTTAAAAAATCTATAGTCATTACTGCAATACTCTAAATCGACGGCATAACAGTAAGCTATCCAATCTCAAATTTCAGCTGTTTAAGTATGCCTATTTGCGGTATCATTTTAAAAGGTCATAATTTTTTTTTTGATACTATATTTCTTGAGACAAATATTTTTCAGAAGCTCTTATTTAACTTGCACTATTCGTATGTCTGCTCTCTGTCTTTCCTTTCCAAATTTTATGATTAATTTTTCACACACTTGCGGGTATGCAATTAAGCTAAAATTTGGCATACGTGTATAAGTTCGGTAACAATGCAATATCTTGGTTCAATGGAGCTGGTCTGATAATGGAGTTGGAAGTTTTTAACTTAAAAATATTGGATAATAAACATATAAGCAACATATAAGCTTTGTATATTTAATATAATAATATTAGCCCTGTTAAGAAACTCTTCCATCGTCTGGCACAGGCTTCCTCTCAAACTGAGAAGCTTTAGGCCTTAGTCCACTACGCTGGCCCAGCGCCGGTTGGTAAACTTCACACACCTTCGAGAAACTCTTGGGCATGCAGGTTTTCTCACGATGTTTTCCTTCACCGTTAAAGCAAGTGATAATTAATTTTTAATACGCACAGACTTTCAAAAGGCAGAGGTGCGTACCTAGGTTTGAACCCGAGACCTCTGACTTTGCAGTCCAACGGTCTAATTTCATTTTTGTAACGCATTCACGACAAAAGACATCGCGAAAAAAAAAATCGCTTGTATAATCGTTATAGTTTGTTTATTCTTATACTCTATACAGTACTAAATAAAATGGTTTTATGTATATAAGAACGCATAATAATCATATCATGAATTGTTATAGTCCGTATAAATTCTTCATTATAGGCACCGTACTGCATTATAATGAGTGCAAGCGAGACACCGGGCTCCGAGTTGTTGCTCTTTCTCATCATGGTTTCTCTAATTGTATAAATCATAGAAATTTCAATGTTGTATTTTGTTTGTGGTCAATGTTGACATTATTTAATCCGTTTTGGTAGAGACAACCATGGCATGCATGTGCATCCGAGTTCCAAGTTTCTCTCATTTATTTTTACAATGATACGACCAGTCCGTAGACGCAACTTCCACTATATGCTCTGAGGAATGTAATCTGTATAATTACAGTCCGCTAGTATTACCATCTCTTCCACTGCGTTATCGCCACCATAGGATCCTCCTCGAAGGATCAATGTCCAACCTAACATTCGAACTTCCTAACCTAGACATCACCAGCCGCATCATACACCACTATACTAACGAAGTAGTGTACTCAACAACAACAGCTCTTAGTAATGTCAGGGCGTCAATTATAACTCTCTTATCCTCAAGGGGCATAAAGTTAAATCTTAAGACCGCAACAGAAATCTTAATATTAAACCATTAGCGCATAAACTGGAGGTTTTATCGCCACATTTCTCACTTAAACTTGTATATAATATTCAATTGTGTATCAAAAGGGAGCGCGTATTTCAAATGCATATTTTATGAGCGGAATGCGGTTTTGGAGTACGTTATAACTTACAATATTAAGCTAGTGTAATAAGCCATATAAATCGCTGAACATTGAAAATGTTTCGGTTATACTCTTTTTTTATAAAAATTGTTGAACATTATCAAAACCAAATGTTAGAAACATACTTGTATATTAACTAGGTGTTACTTTTTATCTTGTAATATCTACATAAATTATAAAAAAAAGCTGTATTACTATTAAGTTTCATCAAAGTCCGTATGGTAATTTTTGTGTGAAAGGGTAACAAAAATACATCTATTATTACAGACTCGCGTTTACATTATTTTAATTTATTTATTAAATAGGTACATAAACAGATTACAACTAATAATAATAAATAAAACATAAGTAACTTAATTTAGTTCTGAGAAGTAACCCTTAATAATGTACACAAAATAAAAAACATACCATCATTAACTTAGAGTAATATAAACTAATATTACTAATAGGAAAGTTTTGACTTTATACAATATAATTAATAGAATATCACCAGTTAAAATCGAAACAACTAAAGTTTCGGAAATTGAAACAAAATTAGCAACATCAGCACATTACCCGCCATAATTCAATTGTGATGTCACTTGTACGAAAGCAAGAGGCCGGAAATCCGTCATTTTCATAAATAAATATCTAACCTTTATTTTCTCTTTTAAAATGGACTTTGACCCATAGTAGGTATCTGTGTTGTGGATGTGTTTACTAACATACTTTTCACAATACAGATATATGTATACTATATATAGATCGTGCAAAAAAAAAATCTCGTGTGGAAAACGAACCTGTAAGGGCACAAGACCAAGCACTTGTTGTAATTACGACTTAATATATCGTTAGGTCTACCTAACTTACTTTTTAATAGCTGTATTCGCAGTTGAATTATGATTTTTTCCATAAATTTATGTTGGAATAAACCTTATTTCTCATAGGTAATACTTGATTTTGCATGATAGCACTTAGCACGAATAATAATACGTTAGAGTTAAAGATAAGAGTCTTCGTAACTGGCGAGCGTGTATGAGACAAACTACGAGAGTGGAGGAAGCCAGAGAGGTATGTAAGGAAATAACGTGTTGGAACTGTGTACATTCTGTCTACCCCGCAAGGGATCTGGCGTGATGATATAGATAGAGTTATGCTAACAAGTTCATATGCCATTGTTGTTACACTACACAATTCCTAAACTTAAACGTGAAAACACGATTACTCGCTAGAGTCTCGCTAACGCCAATTATTTTTTGCTAAGCCCTCTGATACAAAAACAAAAATCTTAGATAGAGCCCTCACCAAAATTGGTACTCGTAGCAGATAACAAAACAATCAGTAGCTAATTGTTATCAAGAAGAACAAATACGCAAAATTTTACTTCTAACAAACAAATACCGTACAAAATTTTATTCCGGTGATATCTTTCAACACGCCCCGAACCTAAGTTATATACCCGACAGGTTCAATATAATAGGAAAGGATGTAGAGAACGCCAGTAAAAAGCAATATTCCGGGAACATATTGCAAAGATACCAACGTATAGTGAGATGTGATATTTTTATCATTCGCGCACATGGGTTCATGAGAATACGCTTCGGAAGTTAGATTTTTTCTCTAGGGCTTGTGACGTGGAAAATATGTTTAAGGGGTATCGGCGGTTTTATGTATTGGTGTATTATTTTTGGTATTATGTTAAGTGATTTTTGGAATTAACGCTTTCCGGTTGAAGGTAATATTTCTAGTTTGGGGACTAATTGAAATTATAAACTGAATAAGTTAGAAAGTTTGAAAATAATGCTTCAAATTTCAATAGCATTTCAAAATATATTCGCTCTAGATTGTGTAGTTAATTTGGATATTAAAATTTAAGAAAATCCTCAATGTTAATGTTTGCTTGTTGTGATGCATTTTTAATAAGTAGTCTAATTGAAGTGTCTGATATCTTATTTATTATTCTATTATTATCTTATACAAAATGTATCATAAATAACGCAAGACTTCAGACACCCCAATTAGATAATTGCTTTAAAAATTTCACACGGAAACCAATTTTGCAAAATTAAATTGTTTAATCCCTTTTTTACCCACTCTTATACCCCAATTAACAATGAAATTTGTACGTGTATGTGAGCGAATAGAGAAATACGTTTTAGAAATGCATTTGAAATGTCCATATTGCTTTGAATCAAGAATAAATTTAATTTATTAAAGCACATTAAGGGAGTAACAGCATTTTAATAAATTAACAATAGTTGAAATCGATTCAGTTATCGATTTAGAAAAAACTACTTTCGGGTTTCGCTGATAATATTTTTTCATCTTGTATATCTTAGGCATTATTTACCTTACTTTCCTCCTCCTTCCTTTCCTTACAGTCACGCCTATATTCCCTATACGGAGATAACAGAGGTGTACTGTGTACACATATTACACCAACCATGTTAAGTCCCAATGGAGTAGGGGACGTACCTATTTCTACTATTCCGGACACAATACTAGACTTCAAAGTAACACTAAAAATTTTTTGATAAAAAAATCGCCAATTTTTCCAACCTAGATATCTAAATTATTACCTCGAGATCGTTAGCAGTACTATTTGTCACTTGACCAACAAGGCAATATTAAAAAATAATAGGTATCAAAATATACACTAAATCTGAATCTAGTAATTTTCATTTAAAAATATATAAAACACCGTCACGCCTATATTTCCCAAGCGGGAGTGGCAGTGATGTACTGTGTACACACAATTTTCGCCGACGATGTTTTGTCGAGCGGCGAGGCTATTGCCATTTACTGGGCACCAATTCAGAATCCGGACTGATACTGGGAGTTTTTCGATAGAAAAACTACATTTAGGATTTAAACCCAGGACCTCGAGATTGCAAAGCATATTATTCACCACTAGACCAACGAGACAGTCTACTAACTAATTTAAAAATACCTTTTTTATAAACAAGCTTCTATATCAAAAACACAACAAATATATGTTGCTCAATTGAGGAGTCACTGTGGATTCTTTCCGGCTCCATCATCAGACCCTGGTCACCATCTTGGATTAAAGTACTCATCAAAACAAATACAACGAGCTCAAACACGGTGGGGTTATATTGAGTAGATGGGTGGTTCCATTGACCACCTTTCGGTTTCATCACCAGTTTCTGGACACTGTCTGGTTGTATAATACTTGTCAATACCAATTAAAAAAGACGAGGGGGTTACGTTGTATGTTTCACATGTTCCTATCGCCACCTTCTGGCTCAATCTTCAGACTGGCTTCACGGTACCATATTATTGTATTGTTACCGCACTTACGTACGTACATATGCAACTTCTTGAAAAATGGATCATAATTGAACCGGAACGACAGACAGATATATGAATATTGGAAATTATATAAAAGCTTGTAAAAAGAATCATATGCTATTAAGGTGAAATAAAAGCTGGACGTAACCTACTTTATGTATTATCTTCCAGAACACCTCTGCAATGATGCAAGTACAATAAAGGGGTCATTAAGGATATTAGACGCTCGTAACCGGCGTTCCTACAACTCTTACGGTGGAAGACTAAACTGCTGCAGAAAACATAATAAAGTGGATGTAAGTACCTTCATATTTTCCTTGCGACTAGCATTATCCCGTTCCAAGTGTAACTGCTAGATTTTTTGCTACGCTCAAATAGCTTTTGCTTTAGAAGTTATTTAGTTGGTTTTTAATGACACAAAGTAGTCTTAACTTCAACATTACTTTTAAAGATGTGATGTTCACTAGTTAATTTGTGGAGGAAAACATGGTCAGAAAACCAATTTTTGTTGAAAAGACATGTGTAATGATGTGAGCCAATAATGACGATAGCCTTCCTCCAAGTCGTATTAGGAACATAGTCGTTATAAGTACTTCTTTGAAATATGTTTCTATCATATATACACCTCACTCTAGAAACGGGGATAAGAATTATCTTATTTATTAGTTTCTTCTTAACGTCTAATTTGAAGGAAGACCAGAATACTACCAATAATTTGTTGCGAAGCAGACGTGGAATTTGCAAATAAACTATTTCTTAACATGAAGATTAGCCCAAACATTGTTGACTTTTGTCCCCGGCGGTCCGTCCGTCAGTCCATTTTCTGTAGCGCACAGCGCAGAATTTGATCCATTTCTTGGTTGATAGCCGATGGAGATGTAACCCAAAAGTACCGTCGAGGTAGTTACAACAAACAATAGGTGGTAATGTTCCTTAATGGTCTAAACCCAAATGTCCAAAAAAGCATTTCAATTCAAATCGAGTTAAGATTAATAAACGTAGAAGTAACAACAAAAACATTATTTCACTATAAACTAATACTAATTAAATATTATTATTGTTTTATTTAGCTTTTTATGTTTTATTTTAGCTGTAAAAATGTGTGAGAAATAAATAAATAAATAAACATAGAAAAATTGAAAAAGAACAAAGCCATTGTACAAACAAACCCAAATTGGTCGAACACAAAGGAGCCTCGCAAGTTTATTTTTAAAAGTAGCTCAAACATTTCTAAGCTAAACAGCATTGGCACAGTGGCCACATGAATCTAACCCCGAGGCTTCCACTTCAAATCGATTTGGCTTGCTTGACCTGTTCACTAGAGCAGCGAATCTTCGTTATGTATGCTGTACATTGCTGTTTCTTGAGATTTGTTATCTGTAATGTGATTTGTCGGATTTTATCGCGGTTTATTTTTGTCTTCTTCGCAAACAATACGCAAAATGGCAACCTCGTATAGAATGTACTGATAGTTCGCAATGGTAATTCCGGATCTTTGGAATGCTTTAAAATAAATCACATTATGATAAACCGCGACATCTCTACGAATCTTTCTACAAAAGTTTGGAAGAATAGCTAACATGGTTACACATAACGATTATGTCTGATTATTGTATTATATATATATATATATATATATATATATATATATATATATATATATATATATATATATATATATATATATATATATATATATATATATATATATATATATATAATACCAATTTAAGAATGCTGTTCTGAATATTATTCTAGATCTCTCGAACCTATGATTAGATATATCCATTCTTAGTTAAGATATGAAGCATGAAGTATTTGGTTTGCAAAACGTTAAATCAGATGAAACAGAATACAATTAAAAGCCTGCCATTTGAAGTATAAACGACTTTGTTTTCTAAATACTAATTACGGATTAGCATTTGTGGCAAGCAGAACTTTTACAAAATATTTTCAGACTTAAAGAGCAAGATTTCAAATATAATAAAAAAACAATATTTTATTATTGCCCCAGCAATGCAAAGCAAAACATCTCAAGATGTTCGGTCAAGGCATTAAGTTGTGAAGGCAGGAACATTCGCCGTAGTGGAGTAGCAAAATCAGTGGAACCACGCCAATAGCCCGCGACATATGCTGGCCAGCCTTTTTCTCCGTTCACGTGCAATTTTCGGTAAGACACTGCTGTAAAACGGTTTGTAAAGGATGCATAACCTTTCCGTTTTGTCGGTTATTTCTATAATAAATAAGCGACTAAAGATAAAATATATTGGATATAAGACTTTGAAATACCTAATTTTGTATGATATTTATTATTATTATTTAATATTATTAAAAACCTTTGGAATATCGGCTTACGACCATTTTCAATTTTTAACCCATGGATAGATTTGATTACTGTCAGTAGGATTTTGACAGATGTTCTATTCAATATGTGTTAAAATTTTATCCGTATTAGGCGCATCTATCTATATCATCACGCCAAATCCCTTGCGGGGTAGGCAGAGAGTACAGATTTCCAACAGGTTCTTTCCTTACATACCTCTCTGGCTTCCTCCTCTTTCATAGTTCGTCTCATACACGCTCGCCTGTTACGGAGACTAAATCTATCTTTAAGTTAAATATTGAAACCGGCCGTTAGTATCCAAAGAGATTTTGTTACCTAAAATACGTTGATGAAATAAATATGTAATATCTTGATGTCACCCAAGCTTTAATTGATAGCAATTAATCTAAAAGCCTAAACCTGCCGATATTTTAAATGGATGCGGAAGATTCAATATAAATGCAACCAATAAGTTGAAAACAAATCTGATTGATTGAGGAAACTCACTTTATAACATTGGAAGTAACTTAATTGGAAACATTTGAAGCTAGAAACGTACCAAATGCAGAATCAGAGTCAGAATGTTTTCTATTCATGTAAACCATTATAGTATTTATAAATCATCCGAAAAGTAACAAAGACTCGACCACCACTTTGGAATGTCATTCGTGTGGAGAAGAAGGGCAAGAAACCTCACGGTTACTCTTTAAAAAAATCTTTCGTCATTACTGTAATACACTACATGGTCGGCAAAACATTAATCTATCCAATCTGAAAGGACAATGGCAAGAGCCTATACATGGTTTTCCCTGATATCGATTTGAACCGTCAATGTATAAAAAATGTGAAAACTATAAAGTTTCTATAACTTAAATATAAACAACGACAATTTTTATTTGAGATAGCGAAAAAGAAACATTTAAGCGGTAACTATAAGAAATTATAATAACACCCTTTTAACTAAATGTAGCCATACTAACATTTCATGTTTTGAGGTTATGTCAATATGAACTTAATGTAATTACCTCCTAATAATTAGCAAAGGCTCATCGATAATTTGTATTTACAAGCCTTATAAATAGGGGTAACTTACAACCATTAGAAATTATAATAGCAGGCACTACGTTTAAGCATCTACTTAATTTTATATGAAATATGAAAAGCTGGACTATGATCTATCTCTCATCTCGATTTGTTAGACATTTGCGTAGCAGTAGGGCAGAATTAGTTGATTCATTATTTTTATCTTACCACGACCAAATAAACCGAGTCTTATCTGATGGAAAAGTCAAGAGTCTCCGTAACCGGCGAGCGTGTATGAGACGAACTATGAGAGTCGAGGAAGCCAGAGAGGTATGTAAGGAAAGAACCTGTTGGAACTCTGTACTCTCTGCCTACCCCGCAAGGGATCTGGCGTGAGGTTATAGATAGATAGATAGATAGAAAGATTATTTTTATTATGACCTTCATTATCATCAGGTAAAATAAAAATGGTTATCAAGATTTATGAATATTTATTCTTCGTCACATAATATAGCTGAGAGTGCAGTTGTAGAGCTTGCTCTTGTGTTTTGATCCAAAACTTATATTGCTGAGGATTATTGACGTCAATATAACATTTGCATCCACGTAATGCGGGTATGCCTGTCACACCTTTCCGCCTCCGAGCGAAGTATACCTACACAATTTCTTGAGGTATAATCGCAGTCCGTTTAGAGAAAGCAATTATCAGTTTCGTACGATAGAGTCGATTAACTGTGATGTTTAAAACTAAAAACAAATCTGACAACCAGGAAGAAAAAGAATACCGATGACTGTTTTGGTAGGTAGAAGTTGTAAATAAATTGTCAACCCGGATGTATTTGCAAAGAAGTTTGAAACAAATATGAATTTGGGAGTTTTGGTGGGTAATCGAAGAGTGATGTTGTCAATTTGTTTTAATTTCCAAAACTTGTGTTATTTCGAACTATAATGTGTAATGTTGGTGGAATATTAACCATTTTGTATTCCTATATGTGCATGAGTGAAGGTAATTGTAACAAAGTGATAAAACGTGCCTTTTCGATTTCCCTCAAAACGGCCGTCGCAATTGGTATGTAAAGTATCGACCACTTTACTATCCAGGGTGGGGCACTTCATCAATTTCATTATCATCTTTGTCATCAAGTTCATTGGGGAGTTGAATTAATTTAGAAATGAATATTCGTAAACTTTGTTCAATGGCATAATGTAAACGCAATAGACACAAAAAAAGATATAATCAATAAAGTACTTTAATTTAAAAAAATATTATTCTGCGTTAATACAAAATTAATTTTGTGTAAAATCCGAATGAATTATATCACTAATATTTGCACAAGTTGTGTTTATATACACTTCATAAAATAGTCAGGTAGAATCTCGCCATTGTTATTTCAGCAGTTTAAGTAGCCTATTTGCGGTATCGTTTTAAATAGTAATAAAATAAATGATTTTGATAACATATTTCTAAAGACAAATAATTTTGGTTAACAAAATTATAAACCTGGAAAAATATATAAAAACGGTAATTTAGAGTGTCAATTACTTATTTCATTTCGATCTCTTTGACAATTCGACATTTGTAGATTGGCTAATTTTACTTTGGATCTACTAAACAATGACATGAATTAGGTAATAGAATATTCCAAAAGTGGATATGGTAAATGGGTAATACGTACGCCCACATTTCGCGGACCATGTTGGGTTACAATATAATAGGGCAAGCCTTTTACCATTATACTGCTCAATAATAACACCACTTTCATCTGCACTACTGGCTTTTAGTGAGAATTTCTTGATATTCAAACTCTATCAACATTGTCATCCGCTCAACAGAAGTTATCGGCCGGTCGTCTTGCCCTAAGTTTCACCTCAACCAGTCAGTTAGTTCATACAAGGACATACACCCGCGCTCCTAATTTCTCATGCTCACTATAATGTCTCTGCTTGCGGTGGATGTCGTGCGCGGTTCACTCCTTCCCTGCAATATGGTCAAGGGGAGTGATGGCTGTTCCAAGTTCCAAGGGTTCAAATGTCAAATGTCATTTATAATTTAATTAAAGTATCAATGATTTTCGAAGCGTTATTAAAGCTGATTGATGTCAAAACGAAATTAGATTTTTAAGCATAGCCCCACGCTAGGAATTTCGAAGATTCCTGTGTGGTGTGTGCTGTTATAAATATAAAATCCATATACACAAACACCCAGACCAAAATAAATATTTGTGGATTACACATCGATTTGCCCCATGCAGGGATCGACCCCGCCACTATTAAGTCCTGTGAGTGGAGCGGTTTAAGCTCTTAACAACTAGAAGAAACCGCCAAGAAAGACGCTGTAAAAGTCTGTAAAAGATATGCCCAAATTATGTTGACGGGTTCACACCCGCACAATTACACCAAAAATACTTCAGTGAATTGTGGGTGTACTATATACACCTCTGTCTACTCTAGCAGGGAAAACGAGAGGTGTTGTTTTTTAACAGCAGCGCCTACACGAATAAGCTTAGCAACGTATTCATTATTTTGCCTCTGTAGCGACCTCTATACATCGCTACATAGGTACAACTACCTACCAATAGATGGTGCGGACGATCCGCCATGTCTACAACGCGATATTAGAGTGCGCACGACGTGTAACCTATATACAAACCCTCGACCCTCAACAACTCTTGGTGAGAGTAGCCGGCCCTGCCAAACACAACACCGGTCTGGCTGGAATGATGTTTCCTTTGTCAAATTCTGCCACAACGTTCCTGCCACACCCCTCGTCTAACGCGGTCTGCTTAGTGCGACCGATCGGACCCTGTCAAAAGCCTTACGGGGACTTAATAGGAATTTCTGTATTTTTACACTAACATGCATGAAACAAAAGTATACCTAACCATTTCTGTTATTTTCAAAAGCTAGAGCTAGAGTCAATACAGAAAATGAAATTGAGGTGTTATTTGACTATTTTCTCCATACTGAAATTCAAATATGCGTTACTTAAACTTTTGTCTTTCTGTCTGTCCGCTTGTATGTCCAGACAAATCTCCAAAACGACTAAACGGATTTTACGGGACTTTCATTTAAAGATTTAACAAGTGTAGAGTAAAAATTACAAAACAAACTGCTTCTATTTCTGTAAAGTAATCCCTTTTTGATAGCACAATGAAAATTGAGACAGAACACTCAGGTTGCAATCGTGGAGTTATATTTTTCTTTCCTTGCGCCAGTAATTTAACGCGACTCAACTTAAGTGAGCACTTAACGGGTGATTCTTCGGTTACCGAACGGTGTTGGTGGTGGACAGTTACGGTTTTCCGATTCGATACTGAAGAATATCGATTCTTAAATTTTATGAAACTTCAAACTTCAAATCGGTTTTTAGAGATGTGTGGTCGGGACATAAAATTATAAAATTCTGTTCCTTGTCGGTCTAGAGGCGGATGGTACTTCTGGCTGTCACTAGATTCTGGGTTTGACCCTTTAGCCCGATAAATTGTAGTTTTTCCAGCTAAGTAAGTCTGGAAATCGTGCTCGGTATAATGGCAATAGACTTCCTCCCATTGGGCCTAGCCATTGTCAGCAATATGTGGATGTTCTTAATACACCTCTATCTTGCTACATCTAAAGTCTATCTTTCTTTCTTACATCATCACTCAATACATTTCATTCATCTTGTCCGTTATTCCGGAATGAGTGTTCAAATCTTTATTTTTAATTTATTCAAATATCCCCGTTATATAGCTTAAATAAGGATCGAAGCGCTTGTGGCGTGACTGCAGTGTTCCTTGACATTACAAAAGTTAAGCAACACTCGTCTCGGTCAGCCTGAGATGGGTAAATGTTTGTGGCATCTCAATATTTCACGGCTTCCATGCTTCAGAACTTACGCTACAACATTGGTTTCCTTCACCGGGTCATTGAGTGCGAGACCTGCATACTTCAAAGGGTGGATCAATAGACCAGGCAGTTGCTAAGCCTAATTAAAGCCCTATGAATGGCTTGATAAGTCCTCTACAGCCTCTTTTTAACTCTTTTTAAAAAGGCGGAGGATCTGTCTTTGTCTATATTTTTTTATGTATATTTACCAATATTTTTACGAATGGCTTACTAATAAAAAAACGTACAACTCAGAAATCAATATACCATCGCCTATTGTACAACACTTGTCCGTAATGGGAGAGAGGCCAATAGCTGGGCAAATAAGAAAATTTTCCCACCCTTCTAATGGCGGACACCGAAATTGTTCGGGCGGCAACGCAAATATGCCGTCTTGCCGCGATTATAGGGGTTCGAGTGGCCTTCACGGAGGCCTTGCGAAAACTGAGCCAACTTACGACAATACGGGCCTTTTGCAGTTGGACCTCTAAAACCTGCGAGGAGTATTTGTACCAGATGCTATATAAGTAGGTGAAACCGGCTACGATTCTTTTTCAAGCCTACATTCAGGATAGAGACAAGTTCTTGAGCGGCAACTACTGACAGGAAGTTGTGGAGTAGGCAAGTCCGACATAAATGGAGCGATGACTTGGTAAATGTTATGGGTTAACCCAGCTGGCTGCATACAGTACAAAAGCTGATCATTTTGGAGGTCAGTGTGGCGTTTTTTGAGGAAATCCTTCAGTAGACGTATTTGGTAATGAACGCCACCATTCTCTAAGCAGGTGGCAGAGACTCTGTTCACTGCTCCGAACTATTTCAGAAATTTTTGTGATACGCAAGCTCCAATACCAATTCGTCCGACAGTATTTTTCAAAGTACATAAAACTTTTCCCGAAACGCTTTTGAACTAAATATTAGGTGTGATATTTTTTATGATTATTTTAGTTCAATCGCTAAAATACTTTAGAAATATAAATTTAAATTTTTTCTCTTCAGATTTTACCGAAATCAGAAATCAAGTCAAATATGTAACATAAACTTACCTAGTTAATTACGTACAGTTACTCCTACTACACTCCTTCGAACACGTTAGGAACACCTGGAACTTTTATGATTTTAGCCTAAACTCTAATGACCTTTATCCTAAAAGGTCTAGATTTACAGAAAATTTAACAACGTACGGGCCTTTGTTTAACGAAACTAAGAGTTATTGTTATATTTAAGAGGTACAACGGCTGAATAATTTTAGTGCAATAACCAAATCAGTCCGTCATCGGTAATCAAGTACACCACAAGTTCTCATTAATTAACAGAATTCATTTAAAGGTATACTAACGCGTCCAGTCGTGTCCACGATAGCATGCACGGTGGCGATCAGTTCCTGCAGGATGTAGTATTTGTATGGGCATGTTCACACCAACGTATCCTGCGTCCTGCACGCGCAATCTGTGCGGCGTCTGTACGTGCGATCATAGGAAGATACTTATCGCTACCGCGGATGCCATCACGGACGCGACTGGATGCGTTGGCCTGACCGTACCTTTACTGGTGGTATATTGAAGCTTAAATGTGGGCGACAACTTATCTTAGTTGTCGCCCACATTTAAGCTCCTTGGTTCGAATATTAGGTCAGACAAGGTTTGCTTATTCTCTATAAAAAAATCTCAGATACATTTCAGAATATGGAATTGAGCCTGGTCTAATAACAGTAGCTTTGTCTTCCATTGCATTAATATCTAACATTTTCGGGGATATAAGGGATGTACACAGTACACCTTTGCCACCCACGTCAAGGTATTTGGGTTATCGTGTTATTCATGTTATAACTGCAATATGAGTTTTTAGGCTTAGCTTAAGCTATTTATGACTGTAACTGCCTAATGTAAAAAGTCGAAAAAAGTGTATATACTACAATTCCTCTGTCTGCATTTCCACCTAATTGGCTAAATTTAGGTGTGTTTACTATGTATCTAAAAAGGTGCCATGAAAACAAAACAAACCACCGATACCATGAAATCATTTTCCGACCATCTACACCGCCAGAATCAACGTATTTATCGTTCCCAAAATATATTGACAACATAACAATGACGTCAGGCCCCTAAAAAATAACCCACAAACCTATTGTGCTTTAGTACCAATGAGTATATCAATTTCTGTCACCGACACGACCGTAAACACAGAGCTAAGACCTCCGGGTACCAATAATATTGATTGATCGCCGACCAACCGGGATCATAAATTATGTCCTGTAGAATATTCTGCATGGATCTTTAAATAAAATTATCTTTGGCAGTGATAAGGGAAGAGAGAAATAATTAGAGCTCGGTGAAATTGAAATGATTCGAGCACTGTTGCACATGGTGAAGGTACTAAATGTGATGACAGAAATCATTGTCGTGCTGAAGAGTTAAATGGAATGTAGTAATTTTAGTAGATAGTTGCATCAAATTTGCACTTAATTATTACAGCCCTTAAATCTTTTGCAATATTTCAATAACCATTGGAATCGAACAATAAAACGTACAACGGTATATATTTGTTTAGTAAAAATAACTTTATAACCAGTATCGTAATGCTGGTAAATTAACATCAACGCTTTGTTTCACTCTAAAAGTGTTTTCTTAAAATGTGTAATTTTAATAATATTGTTTAGTGGCAAATCATAATTTGATCATAATTTTTCTTGCTGAATTGAAATGTCAGTATAGCAGAAAACAAATCGGAAATCTAAAGATATAAAATTTCAAAATATCACTTACACACTCTTTTTCTAATTACGAAATTTCCATAACTATGGCTTAATAGCTTCAAATTTGGTATGGAAGTTGTTTTATACCCTAAATGAAAATGTTACGTGCCTCAATCTTTCCCACCAAAAACTGAGAGATTCTAAAGAGTTTTCCCCTGCAAAATAATGAAAAAGACGGTGTTTGCTAGACTTTTTGATACTCCATCGGGAAGTGGAAATAATATTAACCTAAAAGTTATACATAAAAAGAAACACATACGAAAAATTCGGTATTAGAAAAATGTGTTCAAAGCAGAGAACCGCTCGAGCAAATAAATGTTCAACGAACAGCTGTATTGAGATAATGCTATATTTTATCTCACTTGTGGACGTTTGTGCAAGGGATGAGTGACGGACAATTGTGATGACAATGACATACATATATAAAACTTATACATTAATCCTCTTAACGAGTAATATTTGCATGCCGAACTGGTAGGGCATGGCTAAGGGACATGACATAGATCTTGGGACCTCATATAATAAGCCATACTCAAGCAAATAAATGATTTTGAATTTGATGTCTAATTCTTATTTCACTTTTGGGGATTGGCTAAAAATTGAGGTACACTGGCAAATAAGTAAATCAAGCTTTTTATTTAATATAAACATAGTCCATATACATTAGGATTTATTTCTGTGTCGTGGGTGCGTTTACAAATATGAAAATTCACATACAGAAATACCCAGACCGAAACAAATAATTTTTAGTCACACAAAGATTTGTCCCTTATGGGAATCGATTCAGTGGGTGGAGCGGCTTAAGCTCACTTCGCCAAATCACCCGTCAAAGTTGATATGATTGATTTAATTCCCCGATGAAAATAAGAATAATAATGATAATTAAAATAATAGAATATCACTAATTATAATCAAAACAACTTACGTTTCGAAAATTGAAACACAATTGACAACATCAGCACATATCCCGCCAAAATGTAATTGTGATGTCATTTGCGCGAAAACAAGAGGCCGGATAATCCGTAATATTCTATCTATCTATCTATATCATCACGCCAGCTCCCTCAAGGGGTAGGCAGAAAGTACAGAGTTCCAACAGGTTCTTTCCATACATACCTCTCTGGCTTCCTCCACTCTCACTACATTATTACACTATAATTAGATTATTGTTTAAAAAAATCATTACAACAACCAAACTTTAACAGTGAGCATTTTTTAAATATTTTATATCCAAATTAACTACAAAAACCAGCGAATTAAGGAATATATTTTGAAGTGCTTTTAAAATTTAACGCATTATTTTCAAACTAATTTCAGTTAGTCCCCAAACTAGAATTATCAATCATCAACAATTTTCGGATTTAACACATTCCGGTTGAAGGTATCAACCGGAATGTGTTAAATCCGAAAATTGTTTAACACAATACCAAAAATAATACACCAGTACATAAAACCGCCGATAACCCTTTAACATATTTTCTACGTCACAAGCCCCAGAGAAAAAATCTAACTTCCGAAGCGTATTCTGATGAACCCAAGGGCGCGAATGATAAAAATATCACATCTCACTATACGTTTGTATCTTTGCAATATGTAATAAAGCAGTGATAGCCTAGTGGTTAGACCGTTGGACTGCAAAGTCAAAGGTCTCGGGTTCAAACCCAGGCACACACCTCTGTCTTTTCGAAAGCATGTGCGTATTAAAAATTAATTATCACTTGCTTTAACGGTGAAGGAAAACATCGTGAGGAAACCTGCATGCCTAAGAGCTTCACAAAGGTGTGTGAAGTTCGCCAACCCGCACTGGGCCAGCGTGGTGGACTATGGCCTAAACCCTCTCAGTTTGAGAGGAGGCCCGTGCCCAACAGTGGGACAGTTTCTTAACAGGGCTATTATTATTAATATGTTGCCGGAATATTGCGTTTTACTGGCGTCCTCTACATCCTTTCCTGTTATATTGAACGTGTCGGGTTAATAACTTAGGTTCGGGGCGTGTTGAAAGATATCACCGGCATAAAACTTTGTACGGTATTTGTTAGTTGTTTGATGATATAGATAGATAGAATAATCTAATTGGAGTGTCTAATATTTTGCATTATTTACTTTACTTTCCTCCTCCATTCATTCCTTACAGTCACGCCTATATTTCCTATATGGAGATAACACAGCTGTACTTTGTATGTCCATATTTCGCCAACCATGTTGTCTCAATGTAATAGGGGACTTATCTATTTCTACTATTCTGGATACAATACTATACTTCAAAGCATTACTAAGAATTTTTCAATAGAATAACCACAATATCCAATTATGGTTAGGGTATTACGAAATTAGGACCTTGAGATCGTCAGCCGCACTATCTGCACCAATACTAAACTAAAATCTAATAATTTTGATTTCAAAGACCTTTTAAAAACAAGCGTTTTAGCAAAAAAAAAACAACGAATATACTTTCGTAGTTGAGGAGTTTTGAGTTTTGGCTATCTTTCGGCTCTATTATCAGAACATCCGGGTCTAAAATACTCGGCAAGACAAATCCAACGAGCTCAACTAGGCAGGGCTATATTAAGAAGTTGGGTGGTTCCATTGGCCAACTTTCGGCTTCATCACTAGTCCCTAGACACTATCTGGTTGTATAATACTTGTCAATACCAATTAAAAAACCCGCGGGGGTTACGATGTATGTTTTACATGTTCCTAGACTAGCTTCATGGTACCATATTATTGTATTGTCATCGCACTTACGTACTTTTGCAATTTCAGCTCAATCGGATACCCACAAGTGCTTCAAAAATGGATCACATTTGAGTCGAAAAGACAGATAGACATACGAATATTGCAAGTTAAAAAGCTTGTAAAAGGTGTTATTAGGTGAAATAAAAGCTGGACCTAACCCACTTTATGTATTATCTTCCAGAACACCACTGTAAGGCTGCAAGTACAACAAAGAGGTCGTTACGGATATTAGACGCTCGTAACCGGCGTTCCTATAACTCTTACGGTGGAAGACTAAACTGCTGCAGAAAACATAATAAAGTGGCTATAAGTACCTTCATATTTTCCTTGCGACTAGAGCTATCCCGGTTTCGAGTGCTGCTGCTAAATTTTTTGCTACGCTCAAATAGCTTTTGCTTTAGAAGTAATTTGGTTGGGTTTTTAATGACACAAAATAGTCTTAACTTCAACATTACTTTTAAAGATTTGTTAATTTGTGGAGGAAAACATGGTCAGAGGGTCATTTTTTTTAAGACATGTGTTATGATGTTTTTAAATAATGATGATAACCTTCTTCTAAGTCATATTACGAACTTAACCGTAATAGTTACTCCTTTAAAATATGTTTCTATAATATACACCTCACTCTAGAAACGGCGATAAGAATTATTTTATTTATTTGTTTCTTTACACCTATTTTGGAGATAAGCCAGAACACTACCCAATATTTGTTGCTAAGCAGACGAGGAATTTACAACTGTGTTGACTTTAATTCCCGCTGGTCCCTCAGACCATTCTCCGTAGCAGCCATTATTGGAAATTGGATATGTCTTCTTCTCCTCACGCTAGCTTAGAATTTGATCCATTTTTGGTTGATAGCTGGATTGGATTAAAACCCAAAAGTTCTGCAAAGGTTTGTAATATCAAACAATAGGTGGTAATGTTTCTTAATATTTTGTAGCCGAATTTCCAAAACAAAAATATATCAATTATAATCTAGTTAAGATAAATAAACGTCGAAGTAGCAATAAAAACATAATTTCACTTTAAACTGAAACAGAGGAAAATTGAAACGGAACAAAGCCATTGTACAAACTAACCCAAATTGTTCGACCACAAAGGAGCCTCGGAAGTTTATTTTTAAAAGTAGCTCAAACAATTCTAAGCTAAACAGCATTGGCACAGTGGCCACATGAATCTAGCCCCGAGGCTTCCACTTCAAATCGATTTGGCTTGCTTAACCTGTTCGCTACTGAGACGCAAGAGCAGTGAATCTTTGTTATGTTTGCAGTACATTGCTGTTTCTTGAGATTTGTTATGTGTAATCTGATTTGTCGGATTTTATCGCGGTTTATTTTTTTCTCCTTCGAAACAATACGCAAAATGACAACCTCGCGAAAAATACACTAATAGTTTGCAATGGTAATTTCGGATCTTTGAAATGCTTTACAAGAAATCGCATTTATATAAACCGCGACATATCAACGAAATTATTATAAAGATGTGCTAATTTTATAATGATCGTTTTAGAGAATAGCGTTTAATAAAAAGTTTGAAAAACTACTGACATGATTACGCTTAAAGATTGTCTGATTATTGTATAAAATAAAATACCAATTTAAGAATGTTGTTCAAAATGTTAATCCAGACGTATCATTAGATATATCAATTCTTAGTCAACGTTAAGATACGAAGCATGAAGTATTCAGTTTGCAAAACGTTAAATCAGATAAAACAGAATCCAATTAAGTGCCTGCCATTTCAGATATAAACAATTTTGTATTCTAAAGACTAATTACGGATTAGCATTTGTGGCAAATATAACTTTTACAAAATATTTATCAGACTCAACAAGCATTGCAAGATTTCAAACGAAAAATTTTATTGTTTTCCCAGCAATGCAAAGCAAACATCTCAAGACGTTCGGCCAAGGTATCAAGTTGTGAAGGCAGGAACATTCGCTGTAGTAGAGTAGCAAAATCAGTGGAACCATGCCAATAGCCTGCGACATATGCTGGCCAGCCTTTTTCTCCGTTCACGTGCAATTTTCGGTAAGACACTGCTGTAAAACGGTTTGTAAAGGATGCATAACCTTTCCGTTTTGTCGGTTATTTCTATAATAAGCGACAAAAGATAAAATATATCGGATATAAGGCTTTGAAATAATAATAATAATATTATAATAATATTATAATAATATTATAATAATATTAGCCCTGTTTAGAAACTGTCCCACTGTTGGGCACGGGCCTCCTTTCAAACTGAGAGGGTTTTAGGCCATAGTCCGCCACGCTGGCCCAATGCGTGTTGGCGAACTTCACACACCTTCGAGAAACTCTTAGGCATGCAGGTTTCCTCACGATGTTTTCCTTCACCGTTAAAGCAAGTGATAATTAATTTTTAATACGCACATGCTTTCGAAAAGACAGAGGTGCGTGCCTGGGTTTGAACCAGAGACCTTTGACTTTGCAGTCCAACGGTCTAACCACTAGGCTATCACGGCTTTGAAATACCTAATTTTATATGATATTTATTATTATGGGGGTCTGTCCAAGAGCGTGCTCGTCGCGACCCCTGCCAGTCATTATGGCTGCAATCTTGGACCGAAGTCGTACCGCAGTGCGGGCTAGGGCGTCCCCCCGAGGCGACGCGTACCGGCCCGCCCCCGTCGGTACGAATATAGGTGGAAGCGGCGATGGGGGCCGCCACCCATCACGCCGGGCCCGAACTGGCGAGTCGTGGGGTGCAGAGTGCCGAATAGGCACTTGGAATGTAAGAGGTGGTATGGAAGATAAGATGCATGAGGTGATTGATGTAATGAAAGAGAGACGCCTGGATGCTCTGTGTGTAACAGAGACTAAGCGGAGGGGCAGTGAAACCTGTGATCTTCCTGATGGAACGATGGCTCTGTGGTCTGGTGTACCGCAGAGCAGTCGTGCCAGCATGGGGGTGGGTATCTTGCTGTCCCGTCGCCTGGCCTCTGGAGTAAGAGATTATGGCCTGTGCGATGCGAGACTTCTCTGGGTCCGTTTAAAACTGGGTGTCACTAGAGTATTTTTGGTCGCAGCGTATGCTCCCGTAAGCTCGTCGACACCCCAGGACCTTGAGAAGTTTTGGGATAATGTCAGGGAAGTTCTGGATTTGGCTGAGACTAACGAAAAGGTGATTCTGTGTGGCGATCTGAACGGATGGGTAGGAACCAGGCGGCAAACTTGCGACGCTGCTCTGGGTCCTTATGGTGATAAGAGAGTGAACGATGCAGGTAAGCTCATTGTAGATGTTTGTTTGGAAAGGGGTCTCCTTGTGTCTAATACGATATTCCAGCATAAGGACATACATATGTATACGTGGAGAAGGAATGAACAAAAAAGCATGATAGATCTGATCCTGGTTGATAACCGTCTCCGAAGCAAACTACAAGATACGCGTGCGTATAGAGGCCCCACTCTGGAATCAGACCACTATCTCGTAGTTGCGCGGTTTAGTGGTCTGTTCAGGAAGTGGAGGCACTGGCGAGAGCGTATCCCCTTCGGAGACCTTGAAAGATTAAAGGTTGAAAAGTTGCAAGATGAGAGCGTGAGGAGAATGTATGAAGACAGAGTCCGGGACAAGCTTTTGACAGCAGGCTCTTCGGACTCAAATGTAGATGAATGCTGGAATAGCCTGAAAGAGAGTTTGGTGGAATCCGCGAAAGAAGTATGTGGTTGCTCAAAGAAGCATATTACAGCAAAAGGTGATGCATGGTGGGATGCGGAGTTGCAAAGCTCCGTAGAAAGTAAGAAGAAAGCGTGGCAGGACTATGTATCTTCTTTGAACCTGAATGCCAGTATGACAGAGATGAGGAAAGAAATATACCGGCAATGCAAGAATGCCACTAAAACTTTAGTGAAAGAAAAGCGTGAAAGAGCCAGTATGATTGAGGAGGAGAGGCTGGCGAAGAACTTCGAGAACAACACCAAACTCTTTTGGAGCAAGGTGAGAAAGGCTCGAGGTGATTCGTCAGGCTCCAGAATGGAAAGGATAAAATCTAAAGATGGTGACATTCTTGCAGACACACAAGCTGTGCTAAACCGGTGGAGTGAATATTTTGGAGAAATGTATGGAGATGACCCGGATGCTGATGCCGCAGACGTGCCTAAAGGCGAGACTGCGGCACCAGAATCAACGGAGGACATCACTATGGAAGAAGTTGAATGGGCGATAGGAAGTATGAAAAACGGTAAAGCTGCGGGAGTAGACATGATATCTGCCGAGATGATCAAATATGGCGGAACTTGCGTCCGGGACGCTTTCCGGGCCCTTGTAAACCTTTGCTGGAGGACCGGTAGAGTCCCTACAGATTGGCGCCGCGCAGTCATAGTACCCTTGTATAAAGGCAAGGGTTCACAATATGACTGCGCCAATTACAGAGCCATCAGTTTGATCAGCTTGGCAGCCAAGGTGTACGGTAAAATTATTGAACGGAGAATGCGCGTGAAGTCCGATGGAATGTTGTGCGAGGCACAAGGGGGTTTCAGGTCTGGAAGAGGATGTTCGGATCAAGTCTTCTCACTCCGCAACATCGTAGAGAAGCATCTGGCAGTGGGCCGGAAGGTTTTCTGCGGTTTTGTAGATCTGGAGAAGGCATTTGACAGAGTTGTGCGAAAGAGACTTTGGGACATTTTGCCAGAGTATGGTATAGATGGCACTCTGTTGCGAGCCGTCCAGTCCACTTATGTGGACTGCAAGGCATGCGTACGGGTGGGTGGTAACAGGTCACCCTGGTTTGACGTTAAAATCGGCGTCAAGCAGGGTTGCGTGTTGTCCGCTAGACTGTTTATAATATATCTGGACAAAAGTCTTCAAAGACTGAAAGCGATGAATGAAGGTGTACAAATGGGTGACTTAGTGGTAAACCATCTACTTTATGCAGATGACGCGGTTTTAATAGCGCCAACAGCCACTGATCTGCAAACACTAGTCACAGTTATGAAAGACGACTGCATGATCAATGGCTTACACTTGAATGTGAAGAAAACCAAGATTATGGTTTTTGAAAGGGAAGAAACCAGAACGAATGTAAGGATTGTGGTTGGTAACGTTGTGCTGGAGCAAGTGAATGAGTTTGTATATCTTGGATGCGCCTTCAGTAAGGATGGGAAATACACCGCTGACATAGAGAGAAGAGTGAGTGCAGGGAACAGAGTGAATGGTGCGATGGGAAAGCTACTCGGGAGCCGGCACTTAAGCCATAAGGCGCAGCTGGCCATACATAACGGAGTTCTTGTCCCAACGCTGTTATATGGTAGCGAGAGCTGGGTATGTAAGAAGGAGAATGAAAGTAGGATAAATGCGGTAGAAATGCGAGCTCTGCGGAAGATGTGCGGAGTGAAGCTGACCGACCGCATTAGCAACAGCATAGTAAGACAGCGAGTAGGTATGAAAGATAGTATCGGTGTAAAGATGAGAAAGGGCATGCTCCGTTGGTTCGGGCATATAGAAAGAATGCCAGAGGAAAAATGACAAAACAGATATACAATGTGAAAGTGGAAGGATGCAGGTACCGGGGAAGACCTAGACTATCTTACCACGACCAAATAAACCGAGTCTTATCTGATGGAAAAGTCAAGAGTCTCCGTAACCGGCGAGCGTGTATGAGACGAACTATGAGAGTCGAGGAAGCCAGAGAGGTATGTAAGGAAAGAACCTGTTGGAACTCTGTACTCTCTGCCTACCCCGCAAGGGATCTGGCGTGAGGTTATAGATAGATAGATAGATAGATAGATTTATTATTATTATTTTATATTATTAGAAACCTATCGAATATGGGCTTATGGCCATATTCAATATTCAAATCACAGATATATTTGCTTACTGTCAGTAGAAATTGGACAGATATTCTATACAATATGTGTTAAAATTCTATCCGTATTAGGCACATCTATCTATCTATATAATCACGCCAGATCCCTTGCGGGGTATGCAGAGAGTACAGATTTCCAACAGGTTCTTTCCTTACATACCTCTCTGGCTTTCTTCACCCTCTTAGTTCGTCTCACGCTCGCCGGTTACGGAGACTAAATCTGTCTTTAATTTAAAAATTGAAACCGGCCGTTAGTATCCAAAGAGATTTTGTTACCTAAAGTACGTTGATAAAATAAAAATGTAATATCTTGATGTCACCCAAGCCTTAACTGATAGCAATTAATCTAAAAGCCCAAACTTACCGATATTTTAAATGGATGATTCAATATAAATGAAAGGAATAAGTTGAAAAAAAATAGATTGATTGAGGAAACTCACTTTATAACATTGGAAGTAACGTAATTGGTAACATTTGAAGCTAAAAACATACCATATTCAGAATCAGAAAATTTTTGATTCATGTAAACCATTACAGTATTTATAAATTGTCCGAAAAGTAACAAAGACTCGACGACCACTTCAGAATGTTATTCGTGTGGAGGAGAAGGGCAAGAAAATTCACGGCTTCTCTTTTAAAAATTGTTTCGCCATCACTGTAATACACTATATCGTCGGCATAAAATTAAGCTATCCAATCTGAAAAGACAATGGCAAGAACCCATAGATGGTTTTGCCTGATATCGATTTGAAGCGTCAATGTAAAAAATATGAAAACAATAGAGTTTCTATAACTTAAACATAAACACCGACCGTTTTTATTTGAGATAGCGAAAAAAAATAACATTTTAAGTTATAAGGTTAAGTCAATATGAAAAGATATTAAATAGTTAGGAATCATGAGCTATTTATAAGTTTGAAGCTTCTAAAATACTCAGCGGTAACCATAAGACATTATAATAGTACCCATTCAACTTAATTCAGCCATACATTTCATGTTTTGAGGTTATGTCAATTTGAACTTAATGAAATTACCTCTTAATAATTAGCAATGTGTCATCGGTAATTTGTATTTACAAGTCTTCTGAATAGGGGTAACTAACAACCATTAGAAATTATAATAGCAGGCACTACGTTTAAGCATCTACTTAATTTTACATGAAATATGAAAAGCTGGACTATGATCTATCTCTCATCTCGTTTTGTTAGACATTTGCCTAGCAGTAGGATAGAATTAGTTGATTCATTATTTTTATTATAACCTTCATTATCATCAGGTAAAATAAAAATGTTTATAAAGATTTATAAATATTTATTCTTCGTCACATACAATAGCTGAGAGTGTAGTTGTAGAGCTTGCTTTTGTGTTTTCAATCAAAACATATATCGCTGCGGATTATTGACCTCAATATAACATTTGCATGCACGTAATGCGGGTATACCTGTCTCAACTTTCCGCCTCCGAGCGAAGTATACCTACACAATTTCTTAAGGTGCAATCGGAGTCCGTTTAGAAAAAGCAGTTATCAGTTTCGTGCGATAAAGACCAGTAACTGTGAGGTTGAAAACTAAACACAAATCAGACAACCAGGATGAAAAAGAATACCGAAAACTGTTTTGGTAGGTAGAAGTTGTCAATAATTGTCAACACGGAAGTAATTGCTAAGAAGTTTGAAATAAAATGAATTTAATCAAATAAAGTACTTTAATTTAAAATATATTATCCTGCGTCTTTACATACAAAACTAATTTTGTGCAAAATCCGACTGAATTATATCACTAAAATTTTTTTTTATACATAGCCCTACACTAGGATTTATTCCTGTGTCGTGGGTGCGTTTACAAACATGAAAATTCACATACACAAATACCCAGACCGGAATAAACAACTGTGGATCACACAAAGATTTGTCCCGTGCGGGAATCGAACCCGCGACTATTAGACACGGTGGGCGGAGCGGCTTAAGCTCTTAACCACTGCGCTAAATCATCCGTCAATATTTGCATATGTTGTGTTTGTATACACCTCATAAAATAGTCAGGTAGAATCTCGCCATTGTTCTTTCAGTAGTTGAAGTAGACTATTCGCGGTATCGTTTTAAATAGTAATGAAATAAATGCTTTTGGTAAAAATTTTCTTAAGGCAAATATTTCTGACTAACAAAATTATAAACTTGAAAAAAATGTATAAATACTATGATTTAGAATGCCAATTATTTATTTCATTTCGATCTATTCGTCAATTCGACATTTGCAGATTGGCTAATTTTACTTTGGATCTACTAAACAATGACATGAATTAGTTAATAAATATTCCAAAAGCGGAGATAGTAGAGGCGTAGTGTGTGCACCCACATTTCGCGGACCATGTTGGGCTACAATATAATAGGGCAAGCCTTTGACCATTATGCTGCTCACAAAATAACACAACTCTCATCTGAACAACTGACTTATACTGAGAATTTCTTGACATGAAAACTCCACCAAGCCTGTCATCCGCCCAATAGGAGCTGTCGAGGTGGGGGCCAAGAGTAATGAGGTCGCATAATGCAAAGCGCGGCCGGTCGTCGTGCTCTAAGTCCCCAAGTATGGTCAAGGGGAGTGATGGCTGTTCCAATACTCGGAAACGGGTGGTGCTTGTAAGGACTGGTCCATTTGAAATCCAGTAGAGACTTTATACAAGGTGTAACATAATAAACGCAAGACCTGAAAGAAGTTTGCTCTAAATTGATAACTGGCTTGATTCCAACTATTTTTAGTGCGCTATAATAAACTAAATTTATTCTTGATTCAAAGCAATACGGAGATATCAAATGCATTTCTAAAACGTATTTCTCATTTCGCACACATACAGGTACAAGTTTTATTGTTAATTGAGGTATAAAAGTACTTAAAAAAAGAGGTAAAAAAACTTTAAGGTGTGAAATTTGGTTTTTGTATTGAGTTTGTGAAGCAATTATCTAATCAGAGTGTCTGAGGTCTTGCGCTATTTACGATACACCTTGTATATAACATCATTAGTCACAAATTTCGGTGGTAAGGCATTACACTAGAGCTAGATTGTAAACTATTTAATTGTAACCTAAACATTGTATCTATTCAATAGGATTGAAAAAAATAGAAAGAAAAAAGGAGTAAGAGAATTAAAGAAAAAAGACCAGCCAAGTTTCTTTGCCGTAACTTTTCAGTGGAGGCCGCGTTTTGATCCGGTGGTAGATTAGTAGATAATTAGATTTAAAAAAAGTAAATTGACTATCTGTGAATGCCCCCGCAGGTTTTATACAAATTAAATTATTTGAGTTGAAGTTTGAGTTTCTCTTATATATTTTTACAAGTTTTTACCTAATAGCTTGTAAAAATATATAAGAGCGAGCACTGTTCGTATGTATGGCTGTCTTTCTGGTACAAATCTTGTAATTTCAAGCACGCGTGGGTTCGATTGAGCTAAAATATGGCATACGTATGAAAGTTCTGTGACAATAGTACCGTGGAGCTGGTCTGTTCATAGACGGAAGGTGTCCATGGGTCCATACATGTGAACCACATAATATTACCCCCTCGTGTTTACGCTCGTTGGATTAGTATTAACGAGTAGTATACAACCAGATAGTATTTAGGGCCTGATCATGAAGCCAAATGGTGGCCAACGTAACTAGCCAACCACTCAAGATAATCCCACCGTGTGGGGCTGGGCTCGGTGAATTTGTCTTAACGAGTGATGTAGACTCAGATGGCATCTAGATTCTCATTAAAGTGCTGCAAGGAGGTCATAGGAACTCCTTAACTAAGCAAGATACCTCCGTTGTAATTTACTATAAAAGCCTGTTTTTAAAACGATCTTTTACATTAACATTATCACAATCAGTATTATAGATGCGACTACCAATGTATGCTCTGAGGAGTATGATCTACGTAATTACAGTTCGCTAGTAGCACTATCTCCTCCAATGAATTATCGCTACCATATGATCCTGCTCGAAGGACCACTGTCTGACCTAACATTCGAACTAAGGACCTAGCCATCACCAGCCGCATCGTACACCACTAGATCAACGAGGCAGTATTCTAGTACTCGTATATTTTACTAAGCAACGACAGCTCTTAGTAATGTCAAAGCGTCAATTATAACTCTCTTATTCCCAAGGGGCATAAAGTTAAATCTTAAGACCGCAACAGACATCTTAATACTAAACCATCAGAGCATAAACTGGAGGTTTTATTGCCATATTTCTCACTTAAACTTGTATACAATATTCAATTGTGTATCAAAGGGGAGCGCGTATTTCAAATGCATATTTTATGAGTGGGATGCGGTTTTGGTGTACATAATAATGTATATTATGAAGCTAGTATACAGTTTCGGGATTAGAAAATCTCCTTTAAAATTTAACTATGATTTTATTTGTATAAGGATGAGACGCGCCTGGGTATCACTGTGTTTAACCCAACCACCAGCGTTCATGATATTTCCATTTTTGAGAGTCTCCTTGCTTCGGAAAGCACGTTAAGCCATTAAACCCAGTTCCTTTTTCATGTGGTAGTCATTTAACCTAGTTGCCAGCCTTAGGGGCGGCTTGATATGTTCCAAAAGTAGGTGGCCACAAAACTGCATCCATCAATCCGCACTTAATGACCGCCGCGTGGTATAATATAACCTATTGTCTCTCACTTTGATTTGTGAGAATAGGCCTTTTTTTAGCAATGGGACAGTATAGGCTGTCATGGTTAATTATAAGACCTTATGACCGCGTATCTTATCTTTGAAAAGTTTGCTCTTTGTTAAAATCGAAAGGTTAGTACCTTAAAATACCGTTACAACTATATTACCCACCCTTGCTAATGGCAGTGGCATACAGCACCCAAGTATCACTGATGATGTTAGATCCTACTGTAATATAAGGGGTGCCTATTGAAATACTATTGTGATTAAAAAATAATTAAATAATTATCTTGACATTTCTAGGATTAAGAATTAAAAACATTCTTGCTATATGCCCAAACCACGGAAGCATATCCTTTCTTATCTTTACACCGTTACTGTTTAAACGTATTATAATGAAATTGGACATCTCCGTCCTTCTTGTGGCCATTGGTCCAGAAAAGAGTTTGAAACTAGGGAAAATTTGGATGTATTTAATAAAACTAACTCCTTTTTATTTTTTTTTACCTGGAGAAAATCCTGCATTGGACTTCCGTGAGCCTCGGGGGACGCTTGCGGGGCGTGTCGGATTCCTACCGACTAAAAACCACAGGGTGGCCGACATCAGCACTTTGGAGGGGCTCCGGGATCTCCGTGTGGAACGCACCGGTGCCCCTCTTGTGTCACGCTCTGAAGAGCCCGCCTTCGAGGGGAGACTTAATGATACGCTCCCCCCCGCACCAACGCGGTGCTCACGGTGACGTGGGCCACACCACGCCACCGTCCTCCTCGGGGTCGCTCGTGAAGAACGCTCGAGGCCCCCGCCCCTTGCTTCCGCGACCCCGTAGGCCCCCCTGCTCTGCTGATGTTGTTGCAGGGGGGGGGTCCCCCGCCAGATATTACGACGGGGGACGCGAGTTAGCCGGTATTCTTAAGCCCCGGGCTATTGGGCTGGGGGGCCTGGGCGGGCTATGCCTCCGCCCCGGCGCCGTCGCCTTCGTCGAGCAGGATCTGCCCTCTCTCGATCCCGCTCGACCTCCTCCTTCTGGGACATCACAGTCTCGCAGAAGGAGGATACGGCCCCCCACGCCGATTCCTGCCAGCATAGCCGCTACTGTCGCCGGCAAGGAGAGGTCCGGTCCAATCCGGTCGACCAGGATCCGCCGCTCGGAGGCCCACGCTGGGCACTCTTCGAGCGTGTGCTGGGCGGAATCCTAGTCCCCACTGCAGTGGTAACAGGTCGTCGTCGCCTCGCGTCCGATCTTCCTCAGATAATCACCGAAGCAACCGTGACCGGTGATTATCTGAGTAAGTCTATAGGTGACTCGCCCTCTCCTCCGCTGGTGCCAGGCTTCGAAGGACGGCAGGATAGCTTGGACGACACGCTTGCGCGCGATGTGCTCTTGACTGAGCCTCACGCGCCACTCTTCCAGAACGCGCCGTCGTTCCCACCGTCTCACTTCTTCGAGCGCAGGCACGCCCTCGCCGCTTTAGCGGACGCCACGAGTCTGGTCGTAGACCCTCGCGTCCATGTCCGCCAGGATGTCGAGAGGCCAAGAGTGTTGCCGTCTCAAAGGATATGGTACGGTATCCTCGTGCGATGCGGATGGCCATCTTGCGCTGCAGGCTCTGGAGTTTCATCCTGCTGCGCCGTACGCCCGACAGTCGGTGTGACCACATGGGCGCCACCGATCGCACGACCCCCCCGTAGAGGCGGCGCACCTCCTCCGACAGTCCCCCAAGGTTCGACAGCAGTCTGTGCATAGCACCCACTATCCTTTCGACCCGGGGGACTCGCTCGAAGTGCTCCTCGAAGCCCCAGCGACTGTCCAGGGTGAGGCCTAGGTACTTTAGGTACCTCCCCACCCGGACTGGCGAGTCTCCAACGCGAACCCACGAGTAGGGTGGTTCCCTGCTCCTCGGCAGTTTGTGGAACCATAGCGCCTCGGTCTTATGAGGCGCTATCTCCAGGCCCAACTCTCGGATCTAGGCGACGACGACCTCTGCCCCAAGCTCAGCGAGCCCTATGGTCCTCTCGAAGGTGTCCCCCTCGGCCAACACCAATGTGTCGTCAATGTAACATACGACGCTGACGCCGGGGGGGGGGAGATCGACACGCAGGACTGCATCGTAGGCGAGGTTCTATAAATGGGGGCCCAACACGGACCCCTGCGGAACCCCGCAAGACACTTCCCTCCGGTGCAATGTACCGTCCTATCCGATGTACTGGACGTATCTGTCGCTAGTAAAACTAACTCCTACCTTAAGCCGGTAGGTCTAGAACCATACAATTTTGCACAGAAGTTCCTTACATAACGTGGGTTAGGGCAGAGTAGTTATTGGTGAGTAACAACACCATAGATCCGAGTGCTTATCAGCCTATACTCTTCCACTGCTAAGTATACGGTCCTACTGCGGATTGACAGAGGCTGGTCCACCCGCTGTTGAAACTCATCAACGACTACCACATTGTAACGAAGATTAAGGACTTTTTCTCACTACTACAGTAAATTAAAATCGCTTTTTCCAAGTTACAAAGGTGTACTTTGGACACCTACATTTCACGCAGGAGCAAACCTATTGCCATTACACCAAATGCAATTCAAAATTTCGGACAGCTATTACCTTAATAAATATTAAATAATCCAATGACACTTTACCTGATCTTGAATTTAAACACGGGAACTGTTTGCCAGTCGCATCAAACGCAACTGGACTATCGAGTTAGTTGGGTATTTCTAAAATTCATGTATCTAAAGGGCCCCTTAACAAAACGACCTTGTATCAAAACGTAGTAGACAATAGTCCTAATATCAAAAAGACATAGAATCAACGGACTGATCCTCTGATAGGAATCTTTAGTTTGTCTTACCTAATTTACATGAGTCCATTTACTTTTCAAATTGACGGCAGCAAAATACACTTGGATTTGTAGCTCTCGTGTTCTGCAAACGGCTAATAGGTTCCGCAGTGAGAAATTATAGGTATCCTTTAGCCGGCACAAACGAGGATGTATCGCCGGCGCCGGTGTTCAGCCAGCCGCAACTCTCAGCTTTAACGCCACAAAACTACTTTTCATGTTGCAGCTCCACCTGCATTAGTGTTGATGTTAACACACGTGAAGACCTGTGTTAAAGTTATCGTTAATATCTATTTAAAATGTATTTTAGATAACGCGTTAAAAATAAGGCGTTGAAAAAATATTTAATTACGCTCTTAGTCCCGTATTCACTATGACCAATTAATCAGGTAACGTTATAATACTCCAATGGTATACAGAAAACCATTACGTGATCATTTCACGAAGTTACAGTAACGCGGTACGTTTTGTTATAGTAGAACTGCAAATAGCTAATAGGTTCAACTGACTGATTCTCCCAAAGAAATGTTTAGTGTGTCTTATTATTAAAATTTCTATGGACCATCTCAACATTCGAGTTGACGGCAGCAAAATACACCAGGATAAGCCTCTGTTTTTAGCTATCGTTTTTCGCAAACGGCTAATAGGTTTCGCAGTGAGAAGTTATAGGTATCATCTAGCCGGCACAAACGAGGATGTATCGCCGGCGCCGATGTTCAGCCGGCCGCAACCCTCAGCTTAAACGCCGTAAACTACCTTTAAAGGGGGTGCTACCATCTGTTAAACAATGCTATCGGACCTTACTTAGTCATACAAAAGATATGGATACATGCAGATTAGAGCTCTTTCTCACGGCCAAGAATACAATAGTACTTTTAAAAAATATGGTTATCTTCCAGGTTATATAAATGATTAATATAGATTTTTTTTCTCATATTTAAATGTTAAATCTGTGCGTGAAACGAATCTAATTTTGGAGATTTTATTGCATTTTAATTACTTCAATTATTTTGTCTATTATAACGCAGTTTTAATTTAATTCTAATGTAATTAAAAATTTTGAAGGTATTTATCTATCTCTATCAATATCATTACGCCAGCTCCCTTGCAGAGATTACAGAGTTCCAACAGGTTCTTCCCTTTACATACCTTTCTGGCTTCATCCACTCTCTCTCTGTCATAGTTCGTCTCATACACGCTCGCCGATTACTTAGACTCTTGCCCTTCAGATAAGACACGATTTGTTTGGTCATCGTAAGATAGTCTAGGTCTTCCCCGGTACCTACATACTTCCGCATTCGCATTGTATATCAGTTTTGTCATTCTTTCGTCCCACATTATTTATATATGCCCGAACCACCGGGGCATACCCTTTCGCACTTTTAGACCAAAACTGTCTGAAGGTATTATAGCGAAAATTGACATCTCACTCATTCTTGTGGCCATAGGTGCTGAAAACCGCTTGAAACTACTTGAAATTAGGATTTATTTAATAAAACTAACTCATAGCTTTAACCAGCCTAGGGGCAGCGTAGTGCGATACATCGACCTTCGATACTTAAACTCGTCCACTTAAAATTACTATAAAACTAATACAATGTATTTTTAAGCTTTGAGATACTTCGAAAATACAGCATAGAGACGCTGGCCAACATCGGTTCGCCCGATAGGCAGACAACTGGGATACTAAATATTAAACTAGATTTGGCTCGAGGTTCCTGATAAACCTTTAGTACAATTGGCGGCACAAATCTAAGCACGAAACGTCTACGAGTAAAGTATGTATAGTGCGATAAGGATCTTTTAACACATAGATCACGTTGGCAGGGTGTTGGAGTGAAATTAGTTTATTATTACTTCCAAGTAGATATTCCAACAGGTCCGCATGGTGACTAATTAAAAAAATAACTTTGTTAAATCTACGGCAACTCTACGGCTGTCATTAAGTAACATTTCACTCGATGACAGTGTTAGTTCCGATTTTGGCCGCGAGACAAAAGATCCTTGTCTAATATATAGGCGTGTTCATGACTACGTATCCACAAAGTAAATTGACATATACCGTGTTTAGGATTTGGCACTTTTTTAAATAGGAATGTATCACAATATATTTTTGTCGATTATGGAACAAAATATTATTATACAACCGGAATCATATTTTCATAGTTTATTAAAAACTCCGGTGTAAAAAAGGATTCACAATTCTTAAGTAGATTCATTTTTTATATCCAAAATTGATGCACTATTTTTTATAATCCACACTCAGTAAAATTCAACCTTAATTTCATTTTAATAAAATGATAATTATATATAAATTATATTAAATATTTTATATTCAATATAATGACATGCAACTATAATAGAAATGGATTGATTTCGTTGCTAGCCGTAATCTAGTCGCCCTAAGCTAGTGTGTTTTTTATTTTAACATTTGGGCCTGTCATGTTGACCGTGAATTTAACAAGAGTTTAAATAAATATTTTACCTCCGACATAAATCTGTAGGGCACTAGAAAAAATTATTGTACTATCTACATTGACACAACTGCACGTTTTATGCTACACAAACTCAATGCTAATTCATAAAAGTGTGTATTGGTACACAGATTGTGATTTCACAATGTTAGCAGAGTACGAGGGACAAGAAAATCAAAACAGTTTTTTTAATGAACGGACATGCATTCGTCAAGTGGCTAGTACTACAACTGACAAATCAAAGAATGGCTGCATTGGCGCATATTACCTAGGTAGCTATATATGCATATACAAGTTACAATATGACGGACGATTTAGCGCAGTGGTTAAGAGCTTAATCCGCTCCGTCCACTGTGTCTAATAGTCGCGGGTTCGATTCCCGCACGGGACCAATCTTTGTGTGATCCACAATTATTTGTTCCGGTCTGGGTATTTGTGTATGTGAATTTTCATGTTTGTAAACGCACCCACGACACAGGAATAAATCCTAGTGTGGTTATATAAAAAAAGAAGGCATACGCTCCCGCACTTTGAATATTTAACTCATTATAAGAAAAATACAAAATAGTGGTATGTATAAGAAATGTGATGTGTACGAAACAAGTAGTAGAGTGCTAATATCAGATTCCTACTATGAATTATAGAGACATGAAATGACGGTCAGCTTGGTCGACTGGTTAAGAGCTGGAGTCGCTCCACCCACTAGATTACTTAATCTAGAAGTCGCGGGTTAAAACCGCCCGGACCTTTGTGTGATATACAACACAAATAATTGTCTCAATCTGAGAGTTGGTGCATGTAAAGTTCATGTTTAAAATGATACAGAAATAACGTTGGGCTACGAGATAACAATTTTCGATATATGCGTTCACTGACAGATAATTGAAAATAAAAAAAATATATACTAAAAGGAATAAAAGAACATATCACGCGCTATATTTTATGTCACAACCAAAAGGAATCAATCTTACTATCAATCTTCATTACTACGCTATTTTAGTCTCAGTCACTTTGACATAAGGAAGATAATCGTCTGCACTGTTTTTAATCAAGTAGATTGCAGACTCGTCAAATATATTAATGTTTGTATTGATTGAGTTTTATGATGTCTGACTGTCGACCAATTTGGGATCCTATCACGAATAATATAGAACCACGGCAAGCCAAATTGAAGTAATGTTTTGCCGATATAAACAACAGAAACATAATATGAAGATGCTCCTGGCTGCCTCATTGGTCTATTGGTTTATTTCAAATTCAAAAATCATTTATTTGTGTAGGCCAATAAAAAGAACCTAAAAAGTCAAATATATGATATTTTTTGCATCTACCATCGGATCGGAATGGACTTACACCAAGAAGATCCAGCGAGAAACTCAGCGGGCTCGTCGGCTTGTGAATATGTCTGTGTAAACCATTTTTATCTGGGGATAATCCTGAAAATAGGACTTCTTTGAACCTCAAGGACAGCTCGCGGCCGATGTCAGATTCCTTTCCTTCGGCATCATCATCATCGTATGGCGATGTACTTTAATAATGCGACATACCATTAAAAATTTTTGTCAGAGTGAAGGATCCATTGTTTAGCCTCTGGTGTCAGCTGGTGCAGCCCCTCGAATCCTCCGCAAAATTTCCTTATAGGGCAGTCCTCCATGATGTGCTGGATAGTTTGTACTGAGTATCCACAGTCACAGTAAGGAGATTCTGTAACGCCCCACCTGTGCAGATGAAAATTGCACCTTGCGATTCCAGTTCGGATTCGGTTGATGGAGGACCACACCATCCGTTGCTCTTTGAATCCCAGGATATGCCCCTAGGCGGCCCATGAGATTGGCTCGGATCTTCAATCTTTGGGAAGTAGCTTTCAGGTGATTGTGACAAGTAAGAGAACGGTCAAGGATGACACCCAGATATTTAGAACAAAAGCTGTTGTTGACCTACTTCCCGCAGAAAGTAACTTTGAGCTTCCTTTAAGCCAAACTGTTTAAGAGATGAAAAGCGCTTACCTCAGTTTTGGAAAGGCATTCATCTCCTGAAGATCTTACGATAGTGTGCTTTCTCCCTCTTCAAATGTCCTCTCCTGGTATGCTAGGACAAGGTCATCGGCATATATATTTTTTTCAGACCGAGTGCGCGGCATGTCGCTTGTGTATACATTAAACAATAAGGAAGCAAGCACCGAACACTGTGGTAAGCCGTTTTTGAGCAGATGGAATCTACTCTCCCTGCCACCCAACAACACTTGGATACTACGCGGGCCGAACATGGTCTTCAGCATCAAAATGGTTCTTTTGCAAGGTACCATAGCGCTTAGTTTGTGCAGCAGTCCTTGGAGCCAAACAGGGTTGTACACAGCTTTCAGGTCTACGAAAGCGACGAACGACTTTTGGCCACGCTGGTACCCAGCCTCGATGTAGGACGTGAGAGCCAGGACATGGTTAGCGCAGTTTCGGTTTTGTCTAAATCCGGCCTGCTCCGCGGGAATCAGGTGATCGAGCGACGAAGAGAGCCGATGATATACAATCCAGTAATTTGTAGGTGACACTCAGTAAAGATATTCGACTATAGGGCAGCGTCATTAGCTGATTTCCCGGGCTTTAAGACGGCAATCACTTTAGCTTTAAGTAAGATGTTGGGGAGCTTATTCGATTCTAGAATGTCATTAAAGAAATCGAGTAGCCACCTCCTGCCCAATTTTCCAAGGTGTTGGAGAAATTCTGGATAAATCTCGTCGAAACCCGCCGCTTTGCGGCATTTCACCTTTCGGAGTGCCGTTTCCAGCTATAGTAGGGTGTAAAAGGAACTGTAAGTTTGGTTTGGTTCAAGACGCTTCATATTGTCGATGTGTTGGGTTCTGATATTTTTGGCAAAAGACTTATCAAAGTTAGCCGACTTTGTCAAATTTTTAAGGCACTTTGCAACGTCTTCTGGATGTGCTGAGGACTTTTTGGGAGCTGGTGCAGGCGCTCCAACCAGTTTGCGTAACAGAGTCCAACTCTTCTTGCTTGAATGTATGAAATCCATGCCCTCCACGCTATCCATCCATTTCTTTCGGCAGGATTCATCTAGAGCATCCATAAGATTACGCGCTTTTTCTGGCTAAAGCAATTGTTAATAGTGCATGTATCTAAAATGCTGTAATATCATGCTAAGCTTGAACCTTGAACTACACCACTAGGTATCTTTGTACCAGCACGTAAATATACCAATTATAGTACAACAACTCGTATAATCAGTGTTTACATCTTTATTAGACATACAGTTCGGTCAAAACAACAAGCCCATTTGTCTTCCGTATTTGTGACGTTCCAACAACAATTTACTCTATTTCTAGTCCTCTATCTATTTATATAATCACGCCAGATCCCTTGCGGGGTAGGCACAGAGTACAAAGTTCCAATAGGTTTTTTCCTTACATGCCTCTCTGGCTTCTTCCACTCCCATAGTTCGTCTCATACACGCTCGCCGGTTACGGAGACTCTTGACTTGTCCTTCAGATAAACCTCGATCTATTTGATCGTGGTACGATAGTCTAGGTCTTCCCCGGTATCTACATCCTTCCACTTTTGCATTGTATATCGGTTTTGACATTCTTTCTTCTGAGATTCTTTCTATATGCCCGAACCAACGGAGCATACCCTTTCTCATCTTTACACCGACACTATCTTTCATAGCGAATCGTTTTCTTACGCTGTTGCGAATACGGTCGGTCAGCCTCACTCCGTACATCTTCCGCAGAGCTCGCATTTCCACCGCATTTCTAGTTACTGGAACAAAATCTTTTTAATCTCCACTGGGTCCTTATTTGCTATTACCAAACGCGGTGCGTTACGATAACTTCATGAAATGATCGTATTCTGTATTCTGTAAAACTTAGAGACATAAGTATTCTAACTGTTGAGTTCTTAGATTTACGCGAATATTACACATGAAATAAAACTATTTTTCGGATTTTTACGCGATTTATTTTTTGATTTTTAAGTTGCCGACGTTTTCCGTCCGGTCCTTCCCGTGACCATGGGTGCTGCAAAACACTCGAAACGTCGGGAACTTAAAAATCGAAAAATAAACCGCGATAAAATCCGAAAAAATAGTTTTATTTCATTCTAACTGTTGCCTTACAATTTATATTTAAAAATCTTCTGTACGTTAAATAGAATATCAGTAAGTTTGAAAAATACAGCGACATTCATCATGTTAATACACGGAACAAAGATGATCTTATTGTACATTCTACTCGTCTCCACAGAAATAGTAATTCTTTCATGGGGCAATGTATACGCTCTACAACCAATTAACCACAATTGTTCGAAACATGTATATCAATAAGTTTAAAAACTCAATCAAAACTAGATTGTTTGAGAAAAGGTATTACAAAATTTTTGATTATCTTGATGATAAAATCTGGTCCAACCCCCCCCCCCCCCCCCCAACCCCATCTGGGTTCGAGCAGCTCCTCTATCAGCAACATTAAACAATGCTGTATAACATAATTTTAAAAACCAAAAAAGAAATTAATTTCGTAAAGTCCAAACAGAGTTAAAAGACTAGCCCTAGAGTCTCTCGGCAAATCTTCTCAGTGGAGGTCGCGTTCCGATCCGGTGGTAGATTTAAAACATGTAATAATTTTTACATTTGTAATAGCTATTGTATTGGCCTATACAAATAAATAGATTTTGACTTTGACTTTATTCATTTCATAACTTCATAAAAATATATTTTAATGGTATGGCGTTACTTGGGTACCATTAAAGATATTTTTATGAAGTTATCGTATCGCGCCGCGTTACGTAGAGCGAATAAGGGTCCTGTCAAAGTACGGCAAGACCAACGGGTCCAGCCGCGTCCGCGATGGCGTCCGCGGTGGCGTCCGCTGTGGTGATCAGTTACTATAGTAGTAACATTGCAACAGATTGACTAAACGCGTTGGTGTGAATGATTTTTGCACGCAAGATGATCGCCACTGATCGCCAGCGCGGACGCCATCGTGCACGCAAAATGGACGCGTTAGTTTGGCTATACCTTAAGTAACAAGCTATTGGTACTCCATTATTGATATTTTATATATGTATTACAGTAGAACAACATTAAGGGCGCTCGTAGCGATCACCAAGTTTAAGCAGCGTTCGAATCGGCCGGCCTTAGATAGGTGAGCGTTTGTGGCATTTTCATATTCGAGCATCTCCGTACTTCGAAAGACACGTAAAGCCGTTAGTCACGGATATCATGCAACGTGGTACTCGTTAAGCCATGTTGGAAGCCTTATAGGCGGCTTGATAAGTTCCAACAGCAGGTGGCCAGAAACTTGCCTCCAATTATCCACACTGGGTCCGCGTGGTGGAGTGTGATCTAATCTCTCTCAGGTTGATTTGTGTGAGTAGGAATTTGCCCAGCTGTAGGGCAATACAGGCAGAAATTATTATCATAATTATAACGTTAATGGCAATTCGTCAATCTAAAGGATCGTAACAACTGAAGAATGTGGAACGAATACACCAGAGCGCTCAGCATGAACATATTGACGTTAGCGTAACGCTATCGAGTTGATACGCCATCCTTCTCACACTACATATTTAAGAAATCATTATGAACGTGACAGTATGATTTCTTGCTTTTTCTCTCTATGACGTCGCGCTTTATGTGTGTGTGTGTGTGCGCGCGCGTGCGTGTGTGTTTTTGTGTGTGCGTGCGCGCGTGTGTGTGTGAATGATCTACGCTGTTAGCCTCGGGTCCTTTACAGCTTCACCGGAAAAGAGGATGGGCGTGCAACCACTACGCTCCAGTCAGAAGGGCAAGGGGGCAACTAGCTCAAAGGCGCCTCAAGTTGAAACGGCGTCGGCTTGGGCAGTCGCTATGGGGGAGGGCGTATATTAGGTGTCTCGCCGTGGTGCTGTGCACCGGCCGGTGGGCAAGGGATTCTTCAACCTCGCCGGCGAGGTCGGAGTCTGATCCTGTGTGCGGTATCTGTATCCGAAAGAAGGGATGTAAGGGCATCGGGAGGGTTGGTGAGAACATGCCGCGGATGGCGGTAGCGGCTGATAGGAGGGGAACGAAATTATCGTTTAATGGTACATACTCCAGTGGCATAGAATACTATCACACGATCATTTCACGCAATTACCGTAACGCACTAGGTTTGGTCACACTGAATAAGGCCCTTGCCCTGTATCTTATAAATATTGTATACCAAAATAAATTATCCTTCGGTAAAAATATACTAAAATGTAAAGTATCGTCACTGCATCGGTTACCAAATTTGATTGGCAAACACAATATACACTGCAGGCGGTTACTCAAAAGTGGGTCAAATTCATACAGCTCGTTGCAATGAATGAACGCTTCAGTAGATGGCAGTATGGCAAATTTTATTCTTTTAAAATAATTAAATTTTGCCCGACCTCATTTCGACTCCGTAATTGCTACGCGCATTATTACCTACTAGACGAACCAAACCACCAAAAATTACAATCAAAACTACGTTTAGCTGTAGGAGTTAGTAGAAAGTAATAGTAAGTAAAATAGAGTTTTGACTCTAACACATTTGCCTATTCTTTCAGCAAATTCTCGTGATTTCCCACCTTTAATTTCGGCACGAAACGCCAACCGTTACCATTCGTGATTTTCATAATGCCTCCGAGGCTTGCCCTATCCGAAGCGATAAATATAGACCCCAGTAAGATTATATTGGCCTCAAGCCAATTTTAATTTCGTATAGAGTGTTGCACGTATATTCGCACAAGATATTGCCATGTTCACTTGTAAATATTCACGTTTTACTCTGTATATGGAACATTATGCGACGGAATTGAGAATGTTGATGTATTGGAAGTGTGAGGAGTTAGAAAAGAAGTCTATATTTTGGTTGAACTTAAAGCGCATAATTCTTATAATTCATTTTTGTCCGTGCGATGCTGAAATTTTAATGTTAATATTTTAAGGATATATGATCACACTGTCACGACTATATTCCCCAAGCGGGGGGAGCAGATGTGTTTTGTTTTCCGACGATGTTAGGTCCCATGTAATAGGGGCACAATTCCAGACTCCGGACTGATACTAGGAATTTGTCCATAGAAAAACTACATTTGTCTGACCTAGGATTTGAACCTAGGGTCTTGTGTAAAACGCATTATGCACCACTTAAACAAAGAGGCAGTCAACGTCAGTCAGTAAGAATATCAATTCGAAAGTTTAGATTTTAATTAACATTATTAAATGGAATGGCGCTCAAGATTCAAAATGTATTAGGTTAAATTTCTTTTAAAATTATGTGCAATCTATTACTATTTAGAAAAGTGTTAAAACAGAAAGTTGAAAAACGATCGATTAAAAGGTTCCAATAAAGTCAAATGTCATTTATAATGAAATTAAAGTTTTTAGTGATCGAAACGATAAGAATGCAGATAATTATCTAAAGAAAATATATGTTCTCTTTAATTTTATTTCAATATTATTAGTAACTAGCGACCCTCTCCGGCTTTGTACGATTGAACACATAAACCTTCCTCTTGAATCACTCGGTCCATTGGTGAAAATTGTATCAAAATCCGTTCGGTAGTTATTCAGACAGACAGACAGACGGCGGCGGGGCGGCTTTCTATATAACGAGGAGAAATAAGTTTTCATTTCCGTGATTTGAAATTGCCACAATTGCCCAGCAGTGGAAAGAAACATTTTTTTTTTATAAATAGACGTTTAATGAAATTAAGCATTATAAGCAATTTGGATTGCTCTTGTAAGTATGTGCTATCTTTGAAATATTTTCAAAACAATAAATAGAAAATTTCCAAGTGGATGCCATTTCGAATAATTGCGTACGAAATTTAATTTTTCTTGAAATTTCTTTAGAGAGAGTGACTTTTGAGGCTAATTTATACAGAATCATGAAGATTCATGAAAAATGCTATATAAATCGTTATTTGGTGAATAAGTATATAAATATATTTTTTACCAACCTGTTATGGTGGAAATTTCACCCATTGCTGTCTTTCAATAAATATAATAATAATAATCATCATCTAATTCAGGCAACTGAAGTTTCACAAAAATAATTATGTGCAACTTACAGGCCCATAGTATATATACCTTACAGACTATCATACATATAAAATATATAAGTAAAGACTTGTTATGTTGTTAAAGATCCAAATAACCTCAATATTTACCCGACTGCCCCAAAAGGGGGGTAAATGCTATAGCACAAAAGTCATCCAGTAAGTATCAGAGGGTATGACCAGACCAATTCCATAGCCAATCACACGGTCTAGTGATCGGGGCGTAGACCGCTTGTCTCTTTGATTAGTTCGTACCTACACCATACCGGGTGAATTGAGAATATCGCATTCCTTAATTCGACTAGTGCTGTATACATTACTAAATAAATTACCTATATCATTGACCGCCTAGTAGGTCTAAGAGTACATGATGCAACCAGCAAACACGATGTCTTGGGTTTGAACCCAATGAATGAATTTAAATTCTCAGTAACAGTCCAGAGTCCAGAATTGTGCCCGATATACTATCAATATGCTCACCTCATATTACATTACGACCTAACATTGTCAGCAGAAAGTGGGTGGATATACACAGTATACCTGTTCCACTCCAGCTAGAATAAATATTTATACCTACATAATTTTACTAGTCTATTTTCACATTCAACAGAAAACAAAACAAAGCATTCAATCATTTAAAAATTCACCGCTAAACAATAATTTAACTAAATCAAGATTGTAACAGAGTATCTTACCACAAACAAGAGTTCAGACATAACCACTGCAATAAAAATTATATACGCCGCCATTTAGAGATGAAACTGTATACCGTTGGCTAGCGGCCAACATAATTATATCGTCAGTAAGTGGACTAGACTGATCCTAACTTACCGTAGATTACCTCTGAAGGATTAAACGAGCTATTTTGTTTGGAAATAAGTTTAAAAACTTACTTATGCGTTTACGGTAGTCAATGCCCGCTAATTACGGACAGAGGAATGGCTTGGTTATTTCAGTGGTTAAGAGCTTATGTCGCGCAGTCCTTTGAATCGAGAAGTTGTAGGTTCGATCTCCGCACTCCGTATCTTGACGCACAAACGTTTGTTTCGGTCTCAATGTTTGTGTATGTGTGGTTAAAGAACTTTATTTCTCATAAGAATTTACATTCACTTACGATGAAACATAATTTAAAATTAAACTAAATTAAATTGCCGGTAGGCGTAGTTCACATAAATACCAAGCTAGTATGTAGGAACACTGATATATTTACTTATGTTTACACAACAACAATGGAATCTTAAATATATAGTCATCAGCACCACTACTTGTACTTACATGAGTTTGTTTGTAAAGTAGACTTAACAAAATTAATTACAATAGTACAAAAATAACAAAGTTGACAACTAAAATAAAGTGGGTAATTGTTTAAATAGGGTGGGTTTCGTTTGCATTGAGCCCGGTTGCAGGTAGCTACTTAAGGCCTAGACCATATTGTAGAAAAAACAATAAAACGAAAAATTAATTAAAAAAATTTGGATTTATCTATCTATCTATAACCTCACGCCAGATCCCTTGCGGGGTAGGCAGAAAGTACAGAGTTCCAACAGGTTCTTTCCTTACATACCTCTCTGGCTTCCTCGAATCTCATAGTTCGTCTCATACATGCTCGCCGGTTACGGAGACTTTTGACTTTTCCTTCAGATAAGACTCGGTTTATTTGGTCGTGGTAAGATAGTCTAGGTCTTCCCCGGTACCTGAATCCTTCCACTTTCACATTGTATATCTTTTTTGTCATTCTTTCCTCTGGCATTCTTTTTATATACCCGAACCAACGGAGCATGCCCTCTCTCATCTTTACACCGATACTATCTTTCATACCTACTCGCTTTCTTAAGACGCTGTTGCTAATGCGGTCGGTCAGCTTCACTCCGCACATCTTCCGCAGAGCTCGCATTTCTACCACATTTATCCTACTTTCATTCTCCTTCTTACATACCCAGCTCTCGCTACCATATAACAGCGTTGGGACAAGAACTCCGTTATGTATGGCCAGCTGCACCTTATGACTTAAGTGCCGGCTCCCAAGTAGCTTTCCAATAGCACCATTCACTCTGTTTCCTGCATTCACTCTTCTCTCTATGTCGGCGGTGTTTCCCATCCTTATGGAATTTGGATTTTTTATGTCCTCAGTAGTAGCTAAGGGCATACACCCAGTGCATAATTTGAATTTTGCGCAAACGTTAGTTTGTAGGTAGAAGGAACTATGTTTAAGATTTTTTGTAAGATATTGAAAGGTGAGAAAGGGTATGCCTGCCTCGTTGGTCTAGTGGCAAAGCGGACCGCTTTGTGAGCACGAGGTCCTGGGTTCAAATCCTATGTTGAACAAGTGTAGTTTTTCTAACGAAAACTTCCTAGTACATTCCGGAGTTTGGAATTGTGCCCGGTATATGGCAATAGGCTCACCCCCTATTACATGGGACCTAACATCTTCGGCGAATCGTGGGTGTACTCAGTACACCTCTGCCACCCCCGCTTCGGGAAAATAGGCGTGATGGTGTTTGTTTGTGGAATTTGGAAAGTAAAAAGTTATGTGTTGGGAATTAATGTAAAATCGCCTAAAATATATTTCTTTAGCAGAATTTTAAAAATACTTAGCATACTTATTTCTTAAATGTCTTTTGGGAGCTTACTGCACAGCTTTGCTTCTTCAAACAATATGTTATTTTTTCCATAATTGCATGCATGTAGTATATTTATAAGTTTGAGCAAGATTGATGATTTTAGTTTTTTCGCATATATTAGTGGTTGGTGTTAAAAAATCATAATGGAAGAGTAATTTAATTATTTTATTCTGTAATGTCTGCAGTTTTTTTAGATTAGTTTGTGCCGCCGTTCCCCATACTTCAATCAGATAGTCTATGAGAGGCTTGACCATGGAATTATAAACGCACAATGCCATGTAGTGCAGGTGCACTACATGGCACGGTCACCGTTTGTGGCATTTTCATATTCGAGCGTCTCCGTATTTCGGAAGGCACGTTAAGCCGTTGGTCCCGGCTACTACTTAATGTGGTAGTCGTTAAGTCGAGTTAGAAGCCTTAAAGGCGGCTTGATAAGTTCCAACAGCAGGTGGCCACAAACCTGCCTCCATCAATCCGCACTGGGTCCGCGTGGTGGAGTATGACCTAATCTTTCTCACCTCGATTTGTGAGAGAAGGCCTTTGTTCAGCAGTGGGCAGTAAAGACTGCTGTTATTATTTTACTGTTTCTATTTTATGTATTATTTCTCCATTTATGGGTAGGTTATTGTGTGTACGAAGTTTTTTGATTTTAGCAGTACAAATTATATAATTTGTTTCCGACAAACATGCAAAAGATCTAGATCACATTGATTGTTTTTTTTTTTGTTTTTTTTTTTAAAACCTAGCCCCACACTAGGATTTATTCCTGTGTCGTGGGTGCGTTTACAAACATGAAAATTCACATACACAAATACCCAGACCGGAACAAATAATTGTGGATCACACAAAGATTTGTCCCGTGCGGGACTCGAACCTGCGACTATTAGACGCAGTGGGAAGAGCGGCTTAAGCTCTTAACCACTGCGCTAAATCGTCCGTTAAATTGAATGTGAAATTCATATATACAAAAGCACCCACGGCATGGAAATAATTTGTAAATAAGTGTGGGTTTAGGTTTCTTTTTACCAGGAATTTAAGAAATAGTACGAAAGAAGAAGTTACTACCCGACAATGTTGTGAGATTATGTAGAATCTAGCTATGCGCCTAATAGGATTTTCGATCGCCTATTAAGGGAACAATTTTCAAAATTTAAGACTAGTCCTAAGTTACTGTATATTAATACCTCGGAAAGAAAAAAACTAACTATTTTGTTTGTAAAAAAATATCTTAAATCTTACTTAATAAATTTTGCTAGTCAACGTACACTAGTAAGTACTAGAGGTTACTGGCTATCTATATCATTTCGCCAGACCCCTTACGGGGTAGGCAGAGAGTACAGAGTTCCAACAGGCTCTTTCCTTATACCTCTCTGGCTTCCTTTACTCTCATAGTTCGTTTCATACGAGTACACGCTCGCCGGTTACGGAGACTCCTGACTTGTCCTTCAGATAAGACCCGGTCTATTTGGTCATAGTAAGATAGTCTAGGTCTTCCCCGGTACCTACATCCTTCCACTTTCGCATTGAATATCAGTTTTGTCATCATTTCATCGGACATTCTTTCTATATGCCCGAAACAACGGAGCATACCCTTTCTCATCTTTACACCGATACTCTCTTTCATACCTATTTGCTTTCTTACTACGCTGTTGCGAATACTGGCTTTTTTGTGCTCACCTATTTCATCATAAGAAACTCTTGTGCAAAATTTCATGCTCCTAAGTCCACTGGCATAAAAAGTGTATGGGCATAGATGTATAAAAGACTGCGTCGTTAGTGGTTCGAAGGTAAATAACGTAAAATCATTAATATGTAATCTGTATCAGATTAACGGCCAGTTACAGAGATGGTCTTAGTGGTGTAAAAACGCTCGAGTCGGCGCTTAAAACGCTCGCGTCTTCTACGTGTTTCAACGCTCGTGAGCATCGACTCAGCGCTAACCGCTCGACTTCAGCGCTCATTTTTACAATACTAGATGGTCTACAGTCTTACATTTAAAAATGACATTTGTCGCTAATCTATTGTTATAATATATGATTTAAAGAGAGATTTAGCTATTTATGTAGTTTTTTTATATTCATAGAACGCTAAAAATGCTACGCTTTGCTGCAACTACCAAAATAAGATCCGAGGTCGTTAATTATTTAGGACTATTTTCAACACTTTCTTATTTATTTATTTATTTATTTGGACAACAAAACAGATTACAATCAGTATATAATTTACAAATTACACATAAATATAGTTGTAGTCTAGAATGTAATCCTTATATGTTGACACATCTTGGCAAAACAGTACTAATTATTACAAGAACTACAAGTGGTATGTTTAACAAATAAGTAATAAATTATAATAAATCAATAGATGACTTCAAATATGTTATATTATAATACGTTTGACAGAAGATCTAAAGGTGCATTGTCTTGTAGTGTTTATATCAAGATCAGGATGGTTTAATGATGATTCATTATAAAGACGACACATTCTCGTTATTGGGTTGTAGTAAGATGTGTTGTTTACTACGAGAAGGTATAGATGCGTATGAATATCCAAACTTGGCCATTTATAACAGGCTTTTATTAAAGTGATTATCATATCATTTCATTTGTTCGTGATCAGTAATCTAGTACTAAAGGTTTTTCCACATAGCCGACGCAGCGTGACGGTGGCGTAGCTTAGGGATTTGTAATGTACAGAAATGTACGGGAGACACCACACAGCGTAACCCTGCTCGGCTCAACGGGAAACGTTACGGCCGAACGTCGCGCTCTCGTTGCGTTCCGTTGGCTGTGTGACCAAACTTTAGAAGTAATACTTTTACTATTCGGTACTAATACCTACACCAAATCTTGAATAAGTACGAATAATTTGTCGATGCGTGAAATCAATTAATTATGTATGTCTCCTAGCAACCAATCGGACCAAGAAACTATCCAAGCCGTCCAGGAATCTGAAATTATACCCAGTGTATATTAAGACCTAACATCATTGACGAAATGTGTATGTGTGTGTATGTATGCATATATGTGTTTGTGTGTGCGTGCGTGTGCGTGCGGGTGAGTGTTCGCGCACGCGAAGCTAAAATTTTTGAAAATTGTTTCCTTAATAGCGGTAAAAATAACTGATAGGAAATCCTATTAGGCGCATGGCTAGAAACTACATAACCTCACAATATTGTCAGGTAGTAACTTCTTCTTTCGTACTATTTCTTTAATTTCCTGTATCCGTGGATGCGTTTTCAAACATAAAAATTCACATACACAAATACTCAACCGAAACAAATAATTGTGGGTCACACAAAGATTTGTCCCTTGCGGGAATCGAACCCGCGACTATTCGACACAGTGGGGGTTGAAGCTTAAGCTCTAAACCACAGCGCTAAATCGAGAGCGCTAAAGTGATAGGTAATTTTAAATACGCACGGAAGGAGGTGCGTGCCTGGGTTTAAACACGAGACCTCTTACCTTGCAGTCCAACAGTTTAGGATATCACTGCTCCATTATATATTAAAAAATGATGATATAGGCGTGATGGTGATCACGCCTATATTCCCGAAGCGGGGTAGAGGTACACTGAGTACTCCCATTTTTACCGACGATGTTAAGTCCCAAGTCATAGGGTGTAAGCCTATTGCCACATACCGGGCATAATTCAAGACTCCGGACTCATTACTGAAAAGTTTTTGTTGGAAAAACTACATATGACTGACCTTTTTTTCGAGGAGAAATGACTAGCGCATACTGCCACATTGCGAGCCTTGGTGATGTGACAGTTATGTGGGGCTCGCACCCGCTAGGACTCCCCGGCGTCCGTCTCATGCCCAAGTCATTTGCGGCAGGAATCGCCAGTGACATAATATCCGCGTCATTTGTCTGACCTAGGATTTTAACCAGGACCTCATGATCACAAAGCGATGCGCTTTGTCATTAGATCAACGAGGCAGTCCATTTGATATTCTTCCAAAACAAATAACATTATTCGCTTGCCGTGCTTCTCCGTGCTTGCCCTATTGGTTGCTAAGCAACAAACATTATTGATTTACGCTATCTATCTGGTTTCCCATCAGTATATTCATCACTTATCTTCATGGTCGTTGGAAGTAGTGACAGAAAAAAGTGTTTGCGTTAACAGAAGGTCAAAGCTGAAGTTTCAAAGGTTATTTGCATATAATAGCTTCATTATATCAAAACAGTGCATAATTTCAATGTTAATCGTCTCGTGGGAATGTAATGTAAGTCTGAAATTATGAATGTTATCATAAATCTTTGAATTTATTAGAGGTTAAAAATATCTATTGTTTCTTTATTTTAATTAATATTATGGAAAATTTAAAGAAGATTCTCGATAACCTTTAAAGTATTTTGTATGTTATGTAAGTTTTGCTGGCGGGTGTAGTTTATAGTATTTTTCATGTAAGATCTGGGTACTATGTCAGTTGTAAATACAAAGAAAATTATGTTTAATCTATATATCTATATCATCGCGCAGATCCCTTGTGGGTAGGCAGAGAGTACAGAGTTCCAATAGGTTATTTCCTGAAATACCTCTCTGGCTTCCTCCACTCTCATAGTTCGTCTCATACACGCTCGCTGGTTACGGAAACTCTTGACTTGTCCTACAGATAAGACTCGGTCTATTTGGTCTTGGTACGATGGTTTAGGCTTATACTTTAATCAATGGCAATAAAAGGCTTTTTAATAATAAAAGGCCCTTTCCTATACTAATGGTTTTATGTCTTAATACCATTGAATGAAATATCAATTCCGTTTGGCACTTAAAACTGTCACTACTCATCGTATGTGAAAAATATTATAGTAAGTAAACATTTTCGAAAGTAGGCAGTGCCTTTTGAAATTTAAACGATACTATTCTGATTGTATAGGATGAAGCGCTCGTAACACTAAGGCTTGTAGCAATCACAAAGATTAGGACATAAGTGACCGTTTGTACCATTTCTCCATTCCATAATCTCCATGTTTTATACGGGAAATTAAGCTGTAAGGCCTGGTTACCACTTCATGTATAATATAATAATACCACTTCCACCACCACTTCATGTAGCAGTCGTTAAACTAATTTAGATACGTTATGGGTAGTGTTGCAAAATCGCAGTGATAGCCTAGTGGTTAGACCGTTGGACTGCAAAGTCAGAGGTCTCGAGTTCATACCCAGGCACGCACCTGTCTTTTAGATACATTTGCGTATTTGAAATTAATTATCACTTGCTTTAACGGTTTGGAAACCTGCATGCCTAAAAGTTTCTCGAAAGTGTGTGAAGTTCACCAACCCGCACTGGGCCAGCGTGGTGGACTATGGCCTAAACCCTCTCAGTTTGAGAGGAGACCCGTGCCTAACGGTGGGACAGTTTTTATCGGGGCTAATATTATTATTATTATATTATATGTTTATATTATTATTATATTGTTGTTTTTATGTTGTAAGAAGCTTGAGTTGGCACCTAAACGCTCTAGTTTTCAACGTGTTTCAACGCTCGTAACCGTCTACTCAGCGCTAAACGCTAAACGTTCAGCACTCATTTTTACAACACTAGTGATGGGCACCTTGATAAGTTCCAACAGCAGATGGACACAAACCCACCTCTCCACCAACTCGTCCCGGGTCCGCATTGTATACCATAGATACTCTTATACTAAATAATCTCTTTTATTTCGATTCATTACAGCCGTAGGATGGTATATACTGATTTATATATATTACGTTCAATGAACGAAAACGCTCATTGAGCGAAAAAACAGCTTATAACGCATCGTGGTCACTGTAAAATATCCATATCGCGAATTTTGTGTTACAGCTTTTATGATTTACAGAAAGATCACATAGCGAATTCGTGTCATGGCTATTATGCTATACGACCCATGAACCCACATTAAATTATCCGAAAGACGTCTACTGCAGAACAAAAACCTCCCCAAAGACCACCATAACGACCGGGTTCGAGTTTATGCACCCAGTTTAAATCTGGGCCCTTCACCTGGTCAACGGTCCACCTTATGAGAGATATCGTAATCCACGTCTTCTGGTACGTGGTCCCTACCGAAAATCTTTCTGCCCCAACGACTGTCAATTCTGCGAACAATCTCCCCCGTCCACTGCCATTTAAGCAATTCTGTTAGAACATTTAGGTAATTCTGATATAACAAATATAGCAACGGTATCATATCCGTTGCTTTATTTGTTGATAGAGGAAATCAGCACTTATTAGTGACAGATATAATTACATTACAGGAATCTGCCTCGCTTTCGGATATTGCTCATATATTGGCAACTTAATCACAGGCTAGCAACGCGAACCAATCAGACGTTATTGAATAAGGTAAAAGCAAAATAAACACCGTCACTCCTACATTATCCAGGCGGAAATGACAGAAATGTTTTTGTACACCCACATTTCTTCAACAATTTCAAGTCCCAATGGTATATACAAGCTTATTGCCAGTATAATGGGAATTGCAGACTCCGATTTTTTTCAATAAAAACCTCAACAACACTTTATAACCTATCTATGGAGTGGATCACTCTTTTCCCTCCAATATGGTTAAAGAGAGTGATGGCTGCTTCTCAAGTCATACTCGTAAACGGGTGCTGCTGGTGGAGACTGGTTAGGCCATTATCCCTCGACAGATTATTTGAAGTACTGTTGTATTCTGTCTCGATCAACATCACACTTTGATCGAACTCATTATTTTTTATTTTATCTTATTATAATTACCATTACTTTTTATTATATACTTTTACCAAGTCCCAATTTAGTTAATGAGAGGACTATAAAGATACACTATTCATACCATAAATGTAAGTACGGTTACGTTTAATTAATACTTAAGTTTATCTAGCTTGTTTTCCATTGTTCTCCCATTACCCATGAACGCAATGTATACAAAAATAACTTTATAACTCATTTTTAAAAAATTGACCGAGGAGTTTCTTGCCCTTCTCCACAGGAATGCTATTTCGAAAGGGTGATAGAGTCTTAAGTAATCATTAGCCTTCTTGACTATTCACAAGTACTTTTTGGTCTACATGTATAAAAAACTCTTAATTTTTTTATTTTATCATTTTAAAACCACGATCTCCTTATCAACAGTCCTAACATACGCCACGAGATTAACATTTTCCATCGTCTAGACTCAGTCCAATATCTTATTATTTACAGGCCTTATCACCTGGTCTTTTCAGACTTAAACCTATGATTTTGTAGTCGAATGTTATAATTGAGAATGCATTTAATAAGACCATAAAATAAACAAGTCATGGATGTCGTACAAACACATTTTGTAATTACACAATGCATTGGTTACATGGTAAAAACCATAGTACCCAATCAAAGGTTGGAAGAGAAGAGCCGAACACCGGGCTCGACAGCGTGGCTTGGGGGAAGCCTATGTCCAGCATTGGGCTGATGCGGGCTGATGATCATGATAATGATGATGATAGTACTCCGTGACTTATGAGTGTTGTGTGTGTGTCACAGCCAGCCACAGCCTTTACGGCTGTTAACAGTATCCCTACTGACGAATCAATGATATCGCCATTCTATAGAAAGTATTCCTGCTTCGAACAAGACCTAGCCCAAACAAGCGCGCATTTATTATAGTATTTAGGCATTACCTAGATTTGATAACCGCTATTTTCTGTATTTTTTTAATTCAATCTAGTTTAATAAATAAACCAATACTGTCCCATTGCACACGCCTTCTATTAAAAATTGAGGTAATAAATATTATCATACACCACAACGCGGACCCAGGGCGGACTGGTAGAGGTGGGTCTGTGGCCACCTTGAAACTTATCAAGCCACCTATAAGGTTTCCAACTTGGCTTAACGATAACCACGTTAAGTGATAACGGGGACTAACGGCTTAGTGTACCTTCCGAAGCATGGAGAAGCCTTAATATAAGAATGCTACAAACCGTCACCTATCTCAGACCGAGCGAGCTGAACGCTACTTAACCTTTGCTATCGCTAAGAACATCGCGGTCGCACAGCTCTTCGAGCGCATCAACGCGTTATTCCAGCTTGTTATACAGAAACTATTCTTATTTCGTCCCCATACGGATGCATATTGCCCATGAGTATATTGCCTAAAATATGTTTCGATTGACCTTAACCACGAGCAAAATAATTTATTTATAAGTGAGAAATCATATTTTTAATGAACATTATACTCTTTTATCTTTTAGGTAAAGGTAAGCAAATAGACTGTGTCTTATCCGAAGGGCAAGTTAAGAGTCTCCGTAACCAACGAGCGTATATGAGACGAACAATTGAAGTGTAGGAAGCCAGATAGGTTGTATGGTATGTTAGGATAGAGATGCCTGCCTAATCCGGAGATCTGGTGTGAAGATATTGATAGATAGATAGCGTAAGCGTTACATCTCATTTACTTCTCAACAATAATGTAAATCTTTGTGACCTTAAAAGAAATTGCGGACCAAGTATTTTTAAGTTATTTTTTTTTAAACAACTCAACTGAAGATGAGAAAGGGCATGCTCCGTTGGTTCAGGCATATAGAAAGAATGCCAGAGGAAAGAATGACAAAACAGATATACAATGTGAAAGTGAAAGGATGCAGGTACCGGGGAAGACCTAGACTATTTTACCACGACCAAATAAACCGAGTCTTGTCTGATGGAAAAGTCAAGAGTCTCCGTAACCGGCGAGCGTGTATGAGACGAACTATGAGAGTCGAGGAAGCCAGAGAGGTATGTAAGGAAAGAACCTGTTGGAACTCTGTACTCTCTGCCTATCCCGCAAGGGATCTGGCGTGAGGTTATAGATAGATAGATAGAACTCTGTGTAATTGCTTTTAGTAACTTTTTCAATATAAATTCGTGTTTACATTAAATAAATTGTACTCTACTACTACTACGTTATTACCACGGACGACTGCCTTGTTTGCCTGGTAGGAAATAATGCACTTAGCGATCACATGGTTCTGTATTCAAATCTAGGTAGGCCAAAGTGAAATTTTTTTCATAGATTTTTTTCCCAATGTAGGTCCTGAGTCTGGCTTTCTGGCTCGGCCCTATTATATTAGGACCTAACTTTATCGGTGAAAATTGGGTGTACATAGTACATTTCATGGTGAATTTAGGCGTAACGGTGTTTTTTACTATGATTACTAGTCGTTTTTAAATTTTCAATATACTTGAGAAATAATTATTTCCTACCAAATTTCTATTTACTGCCGTATGGAAGAAGAGAAATTAATCATTATTAATGCCTTTGAAAAATGTTTTAAAATTCATCACGGCCAGAGTGCCCACTTGAAGAGGGTTCCCTTCAAACATTTAACAGTGTTTAGCGGTTAACAGGACTTTTAGGGTTGGCACGTTAAGTTTAATCGCCTGTAATTATAATTTATTAAAGGGATTTTTACTTATCTCAATAAGATTTGGAGATTCCGCTCCTTCGAACAAAATCTCCTCAAAATTAGTTTTTTTTTTTTTATCAGATGGGATTTATCTGCATTAATATTTTATTCCCAATAGAAGACGCATTTTTTGCCTTATATAAATTGTATCGTGTCTTATTTGAAGGGCAAGTCAAGAGTCTCCGTAACTGGCGAGCGTTTATGAAACTATGAGAGTGGAGAAAGCCAGAGAAGTATGTAAGGAAAGAACATGTTGGAACTCTATACTACCTACCCTGCAAGGGATATGGCGTGATGATACAGATATAAGGAACTCATGTATTTGATCAGTGTGTGTTGCCAATAATGACTTACAGCACTGAGACATGGTCGCTAATAGTCGCCTCATAAAGTGTCAATATCATCCAAAGAGCAAAGATCTATGCTTGGAGTTACCACTGCTGTTGACCAAAGTAACTCACATAGCACTCAAAGTTACTAAACATAAGTGACACTGGGTGGAGTACATTGCTCGTCAAACTGACGGCCGTTGGGACAGCAAGGTTCTTGTGTGGCGTCCACGTGTACCGGAATACTTGAAGTGGGCACAAGGGCCTGCACAAGTGGACCGATGACCTCTTGAAGACCGCGGATAGAAGGTGGATGCGTACTACACGAACCGGCCGTTGTGACAATCTCTGGAAGAAGCCTTTGTCCTGCAGTGGACGTCTTTGGGCCAAAGGTGGAAGAACTCTTGTTCATAATTTCATGCTTCTGGACCCACTGGCTTATGCAGATCTTCTCAGTGGAGGTCGCGTCCCATCCGGTGGTCGATTAGTAATTAAATTAGATTAAAAAAATCTGTAAATTGCGCCCCCGCAGGTCTTATACAAAATAAACTATTTGAGTTGGAGTTTAGATTCGTTGTCTGCCCTTCATTTAGCATTTGAGTTTTGTGAAATGAAAGTTAAGAAGGAACTTCTTCGAAAAATTGCAGGTTTTTATTGTTATTCCCACGGTGGGTGTGTAAGATTGCATGAACCTCCTTCGACCATAACCGACCGACCATATTAATTTCATATAATTATTAGCATGCACTTCTGTATACCCTTAGCATGAACTTTTGTATACCCTTAGGGTGAAACATAGTGAGGCTGTTCCTAGTATTAAGATCTAATTCCATACCTATGTTTTGACAAATAAATCATTCATTCATTCCTTCACCAAATGGAGCTTTTATACGCCCCATTGCTGTACATCCACATACGTGCTGGGAAAAGGTCTCATGGAATCTTTCAAGTTTTTTATGATTGGTTTTTATGGGATAGTATCAACGCTTTTTGGGCCTACCTTTACATCTATGGGAATCTTTACCCGTTGCGTAACCACTCTTTAGTTCCATCTTTTAGAAACATTATCTTGGCGTAGAATAATAAAAGCCGTTATGGACTTCGATTTTTCCAACTAATTTCCTTCCAATCCCACGTGAGCTTGCTAATCCGTTTAATTTTAAAGCCGTGTCACCCCTAATTGAAGGCCTAACTAAATAAATAAACAGCACATTTAACATGTTCAGTTCACGAAAGCGTGCCGTTGGCAAGAATTATAGCCGTAGTGTTGAGAATACCTACAATAAAAGCAGTGTATGGGATTTTACAAGCTTAAAGTGTTCGTAATATTCATATGTTTGTATGTCTGTCTTTCCGGTTAAAATATTGTGATCAATTTTTCACTTGCGGTTATTTGATTGAGCTAAAATTTTGGTATACGTATGTAAATTGTAAAGTCGGTGACAATTCAATAATATGGTACCATGGTGCTGGTCTGATGATGGAGTCAAAAGGTGGCCGCAAGAACATAAGAACTATACAACGTAGCCCCCTCGTGCTTAGGCTTGTTAGATTGGTATTAACAAGTTCTATACAACCAGATAGTGTTTAGGGTCTGATAATAAAATCGAAAGGTGGCCAATGGAACCAGCCAACTACTGTTATGACATTTGTAGGCACCACGAACTGCTCCGAACTTCTCGCTAATGTAGGACTTCGTACTAATCAATTAGGTCTTAAACAGCGTTCCTTGTTAAATCTACACTCGTTCTCAATAAATTATAGACGAAATGCTTATTTCTTGCGTAGCGGAGCCAGCTTTAAGTCTCCGTCGTTACAATGGGGGTAAGACCTCTTTTGTACTAGTTCTAGCTCAATCAGTAAAAGTATGAGTAGTGAGTTTTTTGTAGATAGCAACCAGCGTTAGCTTCGAGTTCAACCTATCTAGTTGCCCTGGTTAAGTTTTTTTTGTGAATTTTCTTCAATTGATATTTTTGTGTATAAATAAAATAATATTTTTATTATTAAACCTTTTCTCGTGTTTAATTTCTATTAAGTTTTGACCTAGCTTGTTTGTAATTGCGACTAAATTATGTAGATGCAAAATGTGAAAGTTTGTTGTTAGCAATTTGTAATATGTTAATATTTCTATCTCATTTGTATCATTAGTATGTAAGCTTTCTTAAATATAAGTAAATAAAATTAATCAATTCATACTCAAATAACTGTGTTTGGGCTCGTTGGATTTATTTTGACAAGCACTTTAGACCCGAATTGGGTCCAAAGTCTAATAATAGAGCCGGAAAAAAGCCATAAGAACTCCTCAACTAAGGAAGATAACTTCGTTGTGATAGGCACGGGCCTTCTTTCAGACTGAGAGGGTTTAGGCCATAGTCAACCAAGCTGGCACAATGTGGGTTAGCGAACTTAACACACCTTCGAAAAACTCTCAGGCATGCAGGTTTCCTCACGATGTTTTCCTTCACCGTTAAAGCAAGTTATAGTTCATTTTTTATACGCACGTGCTTTGGAAAAGTCAGAGGTGAGAGCCTGGGTTTGAACCCGAGACCTCTGACTTTGCAGTCCAAGAGTCTAACCACTCGGCTATCACTACTTATGTTTTAAAAGGTTTTTTTAAATTTAATTTTTGTCAATGCCATTGTGGACTGTGTGACCTGTGGGCCAAGTGGCTATCGTTTTTTTTCCTATTCTCTTCTCGAAATCGATAGTGCATTATACCGATCTTGTGACTTTTCGTTGTAAAATATAATTCCTGTACATTTTTACAAACTTTTATTTACTACTTGGAATGCCTCGTTGCTCTAGTGGCGAAAAATATGCTTTGCGATCACGAGGTGGGTTCAAATCCTGGTTCAACAAATGTAATTTTTCTAATGACAAATTCCCAGTACCAGTCCGCAGTCTGGAATCGTGCCCGGTGTATGGCAATAGGCTCGCCCCCTATCACATGGGACCTAGCATCGTCGGCGAAAAGTGGGTGTACACAGTACACCTCTGCAACCCCCACTTGGGGAATATAGGCGTGGCGGTGTTCATATATTTTTGTTAGTTATTATCTAGTCTTGTAAGCTGAAGAAAAGAACCAATTTCTCTTATCCTACGGACATGAAATTTGACATATTGTTACAGTTCCAATGCATTTTTATGGTAAATATAATCTAATCCTATACCCGATTGGATCCAAACGAAAGAACTCCTCATCGGCCAACATCATAAATGTTTGATTTGTTTTTTACAATTTTTAATATCGCCCAGTGCCTTTGTGTTGCAGGCAGAGAGTACAGAGTTTCAAGTGGTTCGTTCCTTACATACCTCTCTGACTTACTCCACTCTAATAGTTCGTCTCATACACGCTCGCCGGTTACGGAGACTCTTGACTATTACTGTTAATTTATTATATTCATTTCTATTAGCATTAACAATTGTAAGAAGTCCATTTGGTACAGGCACTGCACCCCAATCCTACTCATAACATTCTGCTGAAATCTGAACCATAGCCGATCGTTGTTTTCGTCTAGTCATACGAAAATAGCTAATTGATTGATGGCAATTGAGATTCTGTTTTGGTAGAACTGAATCCCTGAGCGTAGGTCACTGTCCCTAACCCAAAAAAGAGCGGTGCTTAGGCCACTTGCCTCAAAAAACGAATACAATGGAATGAAAAAAAATAAATGAAAAATATTTATCAACACAGCGCACATTTTGACATAAGAATATATTTGACAGGTTACAAAAAAAAATTAAGAAGAATTAAGCTACAATAGTAGCACTACTAGAACATTTGCCTCGGTTTGAGCTCTGCCGAAAGGCAATTAGCTCAGCATGTGCTGGAGGGGAACATAGTCTACCCAGCGCTGGTTTTCAGCCAAAGCCTCCTCAGCTACTATTTACTGCACATAAAATTGTTACACTTAATGGTGATGCAATCACGTACTTTGCATATTACAGATACAATAAATACCTAAATATGTATTATAAATGTGTAAATAAAGGAAGAAAGAAATTGTATACATATATTATGAAAGGAAAAGTTAACATTTACTATAAGATAAAAATGAGTACATGTGGTTGTTTATCTTCACAATATGATATACTCATATCGCCGTGATTCCTTGTGAGATGCATTTTATGTAATTGTTTCGTTGAGCGAGTGAGAATCGTTTCGAGTGTGGTCATATCGCCATGATTCCGACTTTACAATAGCGTCAGCTCATCATGCGACATACATCACCAGTCCTTGGTTCAATTTTGTGAGTGTATCAATTATACTTTTGAATCTGAACGCATGGACAGCACTCATGGTGGCTCCCATGGTATAAGTTAGGTATTTGATTTATTGTTATATCCTGTATTTACTTGGTTATGTCATTGAAAGTTTAGTTTGAAGTTTAGTTTTAAGTATTATTGTGTCTTTTTTCTATTTTTATTGTAATTTACACTCCTTTTAATGCATGCGGCGTTCGCCTTTGAAAGGTTGCACATCATGTTATAACTTTAACTAGTTTGTTTGAATAAATGTACTGTTGTAGTAACCAATGGTGGACCTAAATAAATAAATTCCTTGTGAGATGCATTTCATTCAATTGTTTCGTTGAGTGAGTGAGAATTGTTACGCGTGTGCTCATATCGCTATGTTTCCTTGTGAGATGCATTTTATTAAATTGTTTCGTTGAGCAATTTATTATCTTTAGGACCTTCTTAAGAAGTAGGAGAGTCGACCTATCTATATAATAAACCTATGTTCAAAATTAAATTATTTTTTTTAAATTTAATAATTCACGTTGTGTATTCTGCTCTTTTTCATTACGTCTTTATCGAATTAATTTTCCAAAAATAGTTATAATCTTTATTTTTTATAATATATAATTTCTCCTCTCCTCTTCATTAAAAACTCCATTTCAGCCATTTTATATCTAGTGAACTAGTGTTAGTTAATAGGCTAGTTATTCTGTTAATTTTCTTACTAATAATATTACAATTACGAGGTCCTGCATTCGAAGTCTAGGTCGGATAGTGCTATGAGTATATTTTTTTTATCGTGAAATTCTCAGAATCAGTCTGGAGTCTGGAATTGTACCTGGCTTAATGACGATATTCTCGCTCTCTAATACATTGGGACTTAGCATCGTCGCCAATTCCAGTTGGAGAATATAATTCAAGAGTCTCCGTAACCGGCGAGCGTGTATGAGACGAACTATGAGAGTGGAGGAAGCTAGAGAGGGATGTAAGGCAAGAACATGTTGGAACTCTGTACTCTCTGCCTACCCCGCAAGGGATCAGGCGTGATGATATAGATAGATAGATAGAAGAAAACATCTTTATTGTTAAACGAATGCGCCTCATTTCCTGACTATACATCAAAATAACATATCTCATTATTGTGAGGATTAAAATTTATCTATTAATATTATCATTCTAATTATAAACTCTGTACTCTCTGCCTACCCCGCAAGGGATCTGGCGTGAGGTTATAGATAGATAATTATAAACTTTATCTAAGCACAGAGTAATCTGCGCACAGAGGTAATACGATTAATGATATTGTTACTTTTTGATTTCCATGTTGTAAGATTTTATATAAAAGTATCAAAATCTGTAATTTATAGTCAAATAAGATTAAAACTTAATTTATTATCATTTAATTAGTTGCGCTACTTTAATTGAAATTTTGGAGGAGGTTTGTGAGCCACCAACGAGGCAGTCACATAACACACATCAATGATTTTAAACTGAATAGTAAAGTATTATATGATATAAGTAGATATCATTTATATATTTATTTTATATGTGACTGCCTTGTTGGTTTAGTGTCACGGTAAGCCCTAACATGCTTGTATTCACGAAGTCGTTCTTGAAAGGCAAACAATCATTCAAAAGTAAAATATAAATACAAAAAATAATAAAATACTTAACTAATACTTAAACTCTCTCAAACTTGACTACACTATGTGTCGGAGCATAGATCAAAGTCCAATTCATGCATATCCAGACAGTATCTCCATTATGATGAATCTACCTATTTTTGTGTCAATTATTTCTATTTTATTCATCAATTATTTATGTCTGACAGATTATTTTATATCATTTAAAGCATAAATATTATATATTCCACCACCCACCAAGTAAAGTCTAAAATAGACTAATCGACTAATGGCAAGTAAATCTGTGTACAAATTTCATCATCTCCGAGTAGCCCTATCCAACGGTTAAACTAACCAGTTTTAATCGCCAATTAAGGCTGATCGAGAGGTTTCTAACCAGCATTTTGCTCGAGGGTGGTGTCCCACAAAACGTGTCACTGGTGACGTCATAACGTTTCGCCTACATATGTGTAGGCGACAAATATCACTCGACAATTCTGGCGACATTCCGCGTCCTGTTCCATGTCGCCGCGTCGCTTTTGTTATGGAACAGATATTACAGAGTGTAGGCATGTGTTGCGCAACGATATGGACGAACGAAGTGGACTTAATTAATGTAGACGACATAGGTAGCGGGACATTCTTCAGGTGACATCACGCGACGTCACCCGTCAGTCGAGACACTCTAGTGACGGGCAACGCCGAGTGACGTCATCCAAACGATATCCCGCAATCTGTATCGTCCACATATGTACTCCGTCATTCTAACACCCATATCGCGTTTTAGACTTGTAGGGCGAATTTCGTCTAATGTTCTTGCTACATTTTTCGTTTCACCAGCGCCATCTTTAGTACGTAGTTGCAACTTTATGGTGACGTATAGAGACGCTAGTGTGTTATTTCTACTTGTACGACGTTAATACCCGAGTAACCTTTGAGTACTGCATTATGCTACAGTCCAAACTCTAGTTTCTAGTTGGCAACTACACAAAGTAGCCAGCGTGCTTACGGAGTGCGCGCGCGCCGCTAAAACGATATCGGGCTACTAACTAACGACAGGTGATCGCAAACGAAATTTAAATTAAGAATTGTTTATTTTTTTGCAATCCAAGTGCGGTTGTGTTTATAAAATAATTCATCGCTCTGAATTTTAATTTTAGAATTTGGAATTCGATTTGAACAAAGGAAGTGGTTAGTATTTTCGGTATTATTTTTTATAGAAGTATTTCTTTTTATTAATTTAGCCTGTATTATAATTAGTGATCATAAAAATACCATAATAAAAATAATTTCATTATCAACACTTGCTCGTATGATGCCGAAACATTTGTGTTTGTTTTCGTTTGTTGTTTCCGCAAGTTTGATGAGACGCTTCGATTTAGTTGTGAGAGAGTAAGCTGTTCTACACCGCGAATCACGGTAGTTGCAGGTTTGAGCCCCGGGCGGGGCTTTTTGTGTAAATCACAAAATATTTGTTTCGATCTGAATATGAAAATTTAATATTTGTAAATGCATCCGGTATACAGGAATAGTTAAAATACAGAGTACATCGTACGAGAATGTTGTGTGGTGATTATTGGACACAGAGAGATTATTATTGCGACTACTGGTCTTGTTCGCAGGAATGACATTCTAAAGTGGTAGTAAAGTCTTTTTTCTTAACGATTCATAAAAACTATAATGGTTTATTACCGTACTATATGTAATCATAATATTTTTCTATTTCCTACTTACTAATATTATAAATGAAAGTATATGCAGAGTGAGTGGAGCAAACAGAATGAATAGTGCGATGGGAAATCTACTTGGGAGCCGGCACTTAAGTCAAACGGCGCAGCTGGCCATACATAACGGAGTGCTTGTTTCAACGCTGTTATATGGCAGCGAGAGCTGGGTATGTAAGTGAGAGAATGAAAGTAGGATAAATGCGGTCGAAATGCGAGCTCTGCGGACGATGTGCGGAGTGAAGCTGACCTACCGTATTCGCAACAGCGTAGTAAGAAAGCGAGTAGGTATAAAAGATAGTATCGGTGTAAAGATGTGAAAGGGTATGCTCCGTTGGTTCGAGCATAGAAATAATGTCAGAAGAAAGAATAACAAAGCAGATTATACAATGAGAAAGGGGAAAGATGTAGGTACCGTGGAAGACCAAGACTATCTTACCAAGACCAAATAGACCGTGTCTTATCTGAAGGACAAGTCAAAAGTCTCCGTAATCGGCACGTGTGTATGAGACGAACTATAAGAGTGGAGGAAGCCAGAGAGGTATGTAAGAAAAAATCTTTTAAAAAAAAAGGTAAACCGACTTCAAAAAGCAAAAAATAAATATTTGAAGTCGGTGCTGGTTGGTGCAGTCGGTTACTTGGCACCGATTTCAAATATTTATTTTTTGCTTTTTGAAGTCGGTTTACCTTTTTTTTTTAAAGTTTTTCTATTTACAATTTTAAGTGTTATATATCTCAATTTACACATGCCTATTGTTTGTCGTTAAGGAGTTCCCTGGTGTATCTTCTAAGTCCAAGGTCCAATACCAATGAAATTAAAATGGGACCACCGCGGAGCTATACTGAACCCAATGCAAAAAATATCATCAAAATCGGTCCACAATTGACGGAAATATCGCTGAACATACATAAAAAAAAGCATACATACAACCGAACATAGAACCTCCTCCTTTTTGAAGTCGGTTAAAAAGAACTAATTGGAACTCTGTATTCTCTGCCTGGGGTGTGGTGTGTTGATATGGATAGAAAGTTTGTATGTATAGCTGCTTGGTAGTATGTTACTCAATCATGCAAAAACAGCGTAACGGATTTGGATGAAAGTCACATAGATAGTTTATTCGCTGCATTAACACATAGGATTTTATCCCCGGGAATAGCGGGCAGAAACTAGTATTAAAAATGTGACACAAAAACGGCTGAATGGATTTCGATGAAATAGTTCCGATTTTGGCCACATGCTAATAGATTCTTTTTGCAATTTAGATAAATTCGCATACTATCAGACAAATTTTCCATATAAGATACGTCCTAATTAAAATTGATACCAACCATTACAGATAAATAAGTTTATCGATACGTTCTTTGTTTTCATTGTAAAGTAGAGTCAGTTTCATCTATGCTAATACTATTAAGCTAAAGGATTTGATGGACGATTTAGCGCAGTGGTTAAGAGTTTAAGCTAATCCGCCCACTGTGTCTAATAGTCGCGGGTTGGATTCCCGCACGGGACAAATCTTTGTGTGATTCACAATTATTTCTTTTGATCTGGGTATGTGTGTATGTGAATTTTCATGTTCGTAACGCACCCACCTCACAGGAATAAATCCTAGTGTGGGGCTACGTTTTAGAAAGTTGTTTTTTTTTTGTTTGAACGCGCTAAACTCCGGTACTACAAGTCGGATTTGAAAAATTCTCTTTGCATTTGATAGCCCAATTCTTGAGAAAGGATTTTTAAATCACGTTAGGAAACTTAGGTGCCGAGCAAAAACATGTCAGAAAGCGGCGTTGGTGTGAAATTAGAAGAAAAATAAGAATGTAATTAAAATCAATATAATTAAATTTAGAATATGAATATAATTAATTATTATCCTTTAGTTAAATTTTCCTACCTCCAGGGAAATGTTACAATAGGTGGGTCCGCACGGCTATTAATTAAAAGTAGAACTAGTCGCTAATGGCAACTCTGCGACTCTCGATTCCAGCGACTCTGCGATAACAGCGTTGGTTCCGATTTTCGCCGCGGGCCAAAAGATCCTTGTAGGACCATAAATAGCTATTTATAGCTATAAATAAATCTCACAATATAGTAAATCGAACGATATTTTTATTCTTAAAATAATAATCGGTAGGCATTAAAATAGTCGTTTTTCCCCTGTATAAACAGAAAAGTAAGTATAAAATACGCCGGAAATATTATAACATATCGGCAAATTCCCTAATAATATCAGCCTATACTACCTGCTGCTGGAAAAAGGCCTTCTCTCAGAAATTGAGGTGAGAAAGATTAGGTCATACTCCACCACGCGGAACCAGTGCGGATTGGTGAAGGCAGGTTTGTGGCCACCTGCTGTTGGAACTTATCAAGCCGCCTTTAAGGCTTCCAGCTCGGCTTAACGACTACTACATTGAGTGGTAACCGGGACCAACGGCTTAGCGTGGCTTCTGAAGCACGGAGACGCTCGAATATGAAAATGCAACAAACGGTCGAACGTTGCTCAACCTTGGTGATCGGTAAGAACACCGCGGTCGCACAGCGCTACCACTAATTCCCTAACAATAACTGAATTATGGATCGCGATAGGTAAGGAAGTCGATGTTGATAAAAATAAAGTTGTTTTCATTAATTTTCCTACTTCCTTCAATCAATATCATTATTAACCCTTTTTGTTAAACAATGTACCTATTTTTTACTCAAATCGTTTATTTTGCATGCACCCTGCGGTATTTACCAATTGTCATATTTACATTCTTTTTTAACTTACCACCGGATCGGAAAGCGGCCATAAGACCCGGCGAGGAACGCAGTGGGCTTGTCTTTTTCGTCTAAATCCCCATTCGTTTTTATATTATACAAAATTATTTATGCGATTCAGCTACTGTGTGACTTACGACTGAGATATAAGACTAATAATAATATAATTGAATATATGTTATAATGAAAAGCTAGAGGATTCTGGGTGGACCAGTCTCCACAAGCAGCACCCGTTCACGTAAAAATGAGACAGGCATATACAAGGTGTAACATAATAAACGCAAGACCTGAAAGTAGTTTGTTCTAAATCGGTAACTGAATTGATTCCAACAATTTTTAATGTATGTTACATTTGCAAAAAATGCTTGTACTCCTTCAGTGTGCTATAAAAAACAAATTTGATTTTTGATTCATAACAATAAGGAGATTTCAAATGCATTCTTAAAACGTATTTCTCAAAACGCACACATACACGTACAAGTTGCATTGTTAATTGGTGTATTAAAGTTCTTAAAAAAGGGTAAAAGCTTTAAATTTGGAAATTTAGTTTTTGTTTTGAATTTTTTTTTTTTTTTTTTAAACGTAGCCCCACTACACTAGGATTTATTCCTGTGTCGTGGGTGCGTTTACAAACATGAAAATTCACATACACAAATACCCAGACCGGAACAAATAATTGTGGATCACACAAAGATTTGTCCCGTGCGGGACTCGAACCCGCGACTATTAGACGCAGTGGGCAGAGCGGCTTAAGCCCTTAACCACTGCGCTAAGTCGTCCGTCAATTACGAAGCAATTCTCTAATTGGGGTGTCTGGGGTCTTGCCTTTATTATGTTACAGCTTGTAGAAAGAACGTCGGACAAAATAATAACGAAATAAATATACAGTCATTAAAGGATATATTGTCCCGCGGTCAAAATCGAAACTAACGCTGTCATCAAGTGGAATGTCACTTCATGACAGTCAGTATTGCCGTTTGCTATGAAATGCACCCCAAGTTCTTTTGTTAATCAGTAACTGTGCGGACCCACTGGTTAAAATATTTCCCTGGAAGTAAGAAAAAAATACTAAATCATAGCCCTCATTCCACACCAATGTCCACCTGTCAATGTCATCAATGGGTCAAAATAGCGCAGTGGTTAAGAGCTTAAGCCGCTCCGCCCACTGTGTCTAATAGTCGCGGGTCCGATTCCCGCACGGGACAAATCTTTGCGTGATCCACAATTATTTGTTCCGGTCTGGGCATTTGTGTATGTGAAACGCACCCACGACACAGGAATAAGTGCTAGTGTGGGGCTACCTTATTTTTTAAGAAAAGAAAAAAAAAATCTTGACGTACTATACATGCCAAATGCGAAAGAATATAAGTATAGGGAAAGATCTAGACTATCTTACCACGACCAAATATACCGTGTCTTAATCCCTATGACACGTAACGTGACGCGTTTCGATACGGACATACGTCCGTCATGTCATTTCATGAAGTTATACCGACTTGACTACTGGACAGTGGTGAATAGCTTAAGCATTTCCAGCCACTAGATCGAGAGGTCGCGGTTTCGATGCTCGCATGGAAAAAACATTTGTGACTCAAAAATATTTGTTTTGGTATGAGTGTTTGTTTATATAAATTGCGTATCTGTAAACGCACCCACGGCTCAAAAATAATTTCTAATGTGGAACGTTTATAACAAAAATTTCGATCGTTAGTAATAGTCCATTAACATATAGCATACCATGACACGATCATTTCACCAAGATATCGTAACGGGACGCGTTTGATTATAGCGAATAAGAGCCCTGATCAGCAACTGAAGAATGAGCCTCCGTAATCGGCGAGCGTGTATGAGACGAACTTAAAAGTGGAAGAAGCGAGAGAGGTCTTTAAGGAAAGACCCTGTTAGACCTTTCTACTCTAAATCAACCCTGCAAGCCATACCGCTTGCCGGTCAGGAGGCCTTTTGATTTTCTCATCAGATAACACATTGCCCATTTGGCCATGACAACTACAAAAATAAACCGTGAAACTAATATAATGACTTGTTTTGGCTTGATTGATTAGAAGCAATGAAGACTTAGCTTTCTCCTAACTTCACACTATCTTAACTATAAAGAATATGACGAGGCTGCATGGGCTGGATCCCTTTGCCTCCCGCGGAAGAGATAAACTTGGAATAAGAGTAGCCATGCCCTTATCATAGCTACTTTTGGCACTGGTGCGTTCTTAGCGGAGAATCCGGAGCCCCGCCAAAGCGTTGTGTTTCTGTTTGGTCAAAGTACAAGATGCCCTGCTAGTAATAGTTCTAAGCACAATTTTCCCCACGTAAAACAAATTCAAATTCATTCAAATTCAAATTCATTTATTCATAAGTGTGATTTTTAGTATAGAAGATGTTACATTAATTGTTTGGTATCTTAAAAATCTGCCACTTGGCGTACACTCATCTAAAATATATTGTTAATTACACATACATTTAATTGATTTAAAATGTTAAATTGTTAATTACACGTACATTAAAATATATTGTTAATGTCAAAATATTGTTAATGTCGAGCACATGTCAAGTAAAATAAAATAACTAAAAAACTCTATGATCTCTATGAAACATATTCAACCACACTTCTCATTCAGGTATTTTGTATAAGGTATTTTTAACCATGATATGAAAAGTCTTATGTGATTGAATTTCTAATATGTCATTTGGTAGATGGTTATACAGTCTAGGAGCCATGCAAAATACACTATTGCTTAAGAGTGCTGTCTTATTCGATGGGACGCACACTTTATTCTTATACCGTTCACTTTTAAATTTTCCAAATAAACTTAAGTTGCTTTTGACAAATTTTACGATTTCAATGATGTAAATGCATGGCACGGTAAGGATGTTTAATTTTAAAAAATATGATTTACAGCTATCTGTTTGTCTCAATTTACAAATTGTTCTAACACACCTCTTTTGCGCTTTAAATAATATAAGCCCTGTTAAGAAACTGTCCCACTGATGGGCACGGGCCTCCTCTCAAACTGAGAGGGTTTAGGCCATGGTCCACCACGCTGGCCCAGTGCGGGTTGGCGAACTTCACACACCTTCGAGAAACTCTTAGGCATGCACGTTTCCTCCCGATGTTTTCCTTCACCGTTAAAGCAAGTGATAATTAATTTTTAATACGCACATGCTTTATAGAAGACAGAGGTGCGTGCCTGGGTTTGAACCCGAGACGCCTCGTGGGCATTTCGTCTGCGACAGGGCGGGCCTCGGTCTGTGTCTAGTGACGCAGACCACGTCTGTTGTTTGACTTCGTATGAAGCGCGCGTGACACGGCGCCTTCTCTACTTGGGCCTGCTGCTGGTCAGACGTCGGAGAGCCCTCCCCCGACGCCTGCAGGCCAATCTTCAAGGCGGACGGAGGTCATTATCGGCGTAAGCCCTGCGCCTCCGTCCGGCACGCCTTCTACGGGCGGGATTTGAGGATGTCACCTCCCGCTCCCGCTCCGCCTCCTCCTTTGCTCCCATCACCGCCTCGCAAAAGGCGACAGTTGCCGCCCAGGCGCTCTCCCTCTCGACCATGGCCGAGATCACGCCCGAAAGCGAGAGCGCCCGTTCCCCCAATTCAGCAGCCAGTTGGAGACGCTGCCCATCCCACGCCGGACACACCAACAGGGTGTGGGACGCCGTGTCTACTGGGGCCACACAGTGGTGGCACCCCTCCGTCTCCTCACGGCCGATCCGACACAAGTACCGCCCGAAACATCCGTGCCCGGACAGCACCTGCGTCAGTCGGTACGTGAGCGCTCCATGCCGCCGCTCCAGCCATTCCCAGTAGACGGGAATCACCGCAGCAATGGTGGTATGTCCGGCGCTGGGATGCTCCAGCAGCTCGCGCCACTCTGCGTAGACGGCTCGTCGGAGCTCTCTCCGCCTGGCCTCCGTGACTCCAGGATCGGGATCGGCCTCCCTGCGCCAGCGGTACAACCTGGCGAGGGCCTTCGCCTCCAGATGCCACGGAGGCGTTCCAGCTAAGAGAGTAGCTGCTTCGAAGGCCATCGTGCGGTATCCACGGGTCACTCTCACGGCCAGCACGCGCTGCGGTCTACGTAGCAGCGCTATGCTGCCGGCCGTCAGGCATTCGGCCCAAACCGGAGCCCCATAAAGGGCTTGGGACCGCACGACTCCTATATATAGCCGCCTACATGGCGCCATCGGACCGCCGAGATTCGGCAGCAATCGCGCCAGGGCGCCCGCCGTCTTCAGCAGCTTGGGAGCAGCGTCACGGAAGTGGGCCTCAAAGGACCAGCGGCCGTCCAGCAGCAAGCCCAGGTAGCGCAGGTGCCTGCTGATGTTTATGTTGACCCCCCCAACCACTATGCGGGTGTTCGGGGGGGGCGCATTCCTGGGCCCGTGGAAGCAGACGGCCTCCGTCTTGTGCAAGGCCACGTTGAGGCCCAGCCGGCGAATTCGCCCCACGACTTGCGACACCCCCGCCGTCGCGAGCATTGTCGCGCCCCTATGCGACTTCGCCCTCGCAGTGACAAGGGTGTCATCCGCGTAGCATGTCACTGCCACTCCTGGCAGCAACGCACCACGCAGCACCCAGTCGTATGCGATGTTCCACAAGAGTGGCCCCAAGACCGACCCCTGCGGAACACCACACACCACGTCCCTCTCGAGCCAGCACTCCCGGCCAGGGTAGGTCACTCGTCTACCAGCGAGGTAGTCTGCCACCGTGCGGCGGAGGTAGTGCGGGACTCCATGGTAGCCCAGGGCCGCCAAGATCGTACCATGGGGGATGGAGTTAAAGGCGTTGACGATGTCTAATGACACCGCCAACAACACCTCCCCGCGAGATGTTGCCTCCGCCGCCAATGCCCGCACTCGCTGGATCGCGTCTATTGTGGACCTACCCCTTCGGAAACCGAATTGGCTCTCGTGCAGATCCGGCCCCCTTCTCGTAAGGTGCTCGACGAGTCTGTCCACCATTACCCTTTCAAAAAGTTTACAGACCTCGTCGAGCAACACCAGTGGGCGGTATGCGGATGGCGAGTCCGTTGGGCGCCCCTCCTTCCTCGTGAGTACCAGTTTGCCGGTTTTCCACAGCTGCGGAAACCGGCCCCGGTTGAGGCACTCAGTGAAGAGCGCCCTCAGTCGGGGGCCGAGTGCGTCGAGAGACATGACCCACACGCGGCCCGGAACTCCATCAGGTCCCGGTGCTACCTGTCTACCTTGCAGTCTGTGGGTCGCGGCGTCCATCTCCATCTGCGACACCGCAGGGATGGCATCGTGGTGCACTGGCTCACCAAGCTCACCAGGCAGATAGAGCCCCATCGGTAGCGTGTGCTCGGCTCGTTCCGGGAGCAATGTCGCCAGCACCTCCAGCAGCAGCCGAGGCTCCATTACTTGCGTCAGGGGGGGCGCCCACGGTCGCATTTTGTTGCGCACCATCCGGTACGGGCGCCCCCACGGATCAGCATCTAGTGATGCAAGCATTCTTTCTCGGGCCTGGTCTTTGGCCTGCAGAATGGCGTCCTGTAAGACCCACTTCGCTTCCCTATATGCGGCATAGAGCCGCCCCTCCCGAGCAGCCGAACCAACAGCCGCGTTTCGGCTACTCCACCCACGGTATCTGGTGTACTGGCGGCGCGCCGCCACACAGGCGCAACGAAGCTGCGCAATAGCCGGCGACCACCAGTACACTTGTTGTCTACGAGCCGCTCTACGCCGCACACGAGGCATGGCAGCGTCACAAATGGCGGACATGGCTCCGTGGAACCATTCAGCCTCCCGGTCTACGTTGATTGGGCCAGCCGTCGCCGGGACCCAGGATTGTACCTCGACAGCCTCCAGCAGAGCCTTCGGGTCGAGTTGGGCCAACGACCATCGAGGACCAGAGCCGACCACATTGTTCTCGCTCACATTGTGAGACTGGGCGGAGACATCAAATCTAATGTATCTGTGATCAGACAGTGTCTCCACCCAGTCGATTACGCGCCACCCCTGGATTCGCTGCGCCAGGCCCAGGCTGGCAAAGCCAACGTCTACTATGGACCCGCCGTTCCGCCTCACGCACGTGTTGGCAGAGCCCCTGTTGATTACCGCCAGGCGGTGCTCGGCGGCCCATTCCTCCAATACCTCTCCCCTCGCGTCAGCCGCAGGGGAGCCCCAAGCCGGGGACTTCGAATTAAAGTCCCCTAAAACGAGAACGGGGCCAGAGCGGTACCCCGAAGTTAAGGAGCCCAGCTGCACCAGAACCCGCTCGAATTCAGCGAGGCTCCAGCTGGGTGGGACATATACCCCGATCACCAGGACGCCTCCGACGCAGGCGGCAACAAAGCCGCAGCCCCTCCGCACGCCCTCAAGGGATAGAAAGCCGACGTCCCGTGACACAATAATCGCCACGAGATCATCGGTATCCCCCGCCCAGTTTTCGGAGGACGGCACGTAGTACGGCTCTGCCACGACCGCCAGGTTAATCGACCACTCCGCCATGGTCTGGACCAACAGATCCTGAGCCCTAGCGGAGTGGTTGGCATTCGCTTGGAGGAGACTAACAGGTGTGTTACCCATTGTTAGTCTCCATCCTTTCAACCGCCATGGTGCCACTCTGCGCAGTAGACGGCTCAGGTCGTCGCGCCCGGTGTGCCGGATTCTTCGCCCCCTCTTTGGGTTGCGATGGGCAGTTTCTTGCCCCTGCCTGATGCTCAGCAGGTTTGCCTTCCTTGGCGCACACCAAGCAGTGCGGAGCAGCGGTGCACTCTTTTATCTTGTGCCCTTCCTGTCCGCACTGGTAGCAGCGGGTGCTGCAGTCCACCCCCGTCGTGCAGCGGACGCCCACATGCCCATCTAAAAGGCAGCGGAAGCACCGCATAGGCCTAGGCTTCAAGAGCCTCACTGCTGCCGACACCCAGCCAACAAGGAGTCTCCCTCTCGCCACCTTTTGTGCTGCCGCTACCGGACAGCTGACCACTGACGTGCCAAGGCCATTCGTGCCGGGCCGGATTGCCCCCACTTTGACCTGGTCAGCAGTGCATCCTCCGCACTTTGCGACCGCCGCCGCCAGCTCCTTCTCCGAGACGGAGTCGTCAAGCTCGGCGATTCGGAGGCTGGCACATTTAGTTGGCCGGCTGATTATAACGTCCTCCTCGGACAGTTGCTCTCGCAGCTTTTGGGCTAGAGCATCGGCCTTCAGGTGGCTATTAGCTCCCGGAACTTCGAGTAGGCGGGCACCGGTCATAGTTTTCCGGCATTTAACCCCCGTAATGCCGAGCTCCCCGATGTCGATGCAGGTCTTCGCGCTGTGAAGCATCACAGCATATGTCACGCCGCGCTCCTCGGTTCCAGGCTGTAGGGTCATGACGACTGCTGTTGATCGGGGAGCCCGCAGTCGCCTTCGACGTCGCGCCTTCTGTTTGGAGGCCTTTTTGGCAGCCTTCCTGGCTCCCACGGTCTCCCACTGTCCGTCACTGCTGGGTGTCGGGCCCGTCGGTCCGGCTCCTTGTCTTTGCAAGGTCGTCCGAGATGGAGGGGCTTTCGCTCTCTGCGCTGTCCTCGCCTTAGTCACCCCAGCCACAGGTGGCTCAGGGGCAGTGGACGTAGACGCAGTCGGCTCTACGACAGCGGGCTGGGGTTTCCGCTGGAGGGGGCGCGGCGCCAGCTTTTCCGCGTAAGTAGGCGCCCGTCTCGTGTCAGACGCCAAGGGCGGACGGAGGATCTTGCCCTCCAAAAATTGCACCCTCTGGAGGACCTTGCCAATCTCGTCTCGAAAGACTTGTGCCAGGTCCTCAGGAGGCTTTCCCACTTGTCTGGGCCCCTCCTTTCCCTCGAGGGTGGTCTTAATGACGTCCAGCTCCTTTTGTAGATCCGCCATCCGCCGCTTAAGGCGGGCGTTCTCCAGCTGAAGACTGCGCACCTCTTCCGAAGATGTTCGAGAGAACATCTCCTCCGCTACCTCAGCAATGGAGGTCGCCGCCTGTTTTAAAATTTTTTGGCTGGTGCCTTTCAGCCCCTTGGAGATCCGAGCCACATCTCTAATGTTGGAGATGGACTCCTCCAAACGGTTCATCAGCCCATCAGTGGGCAGTTCGTCGGCATCCCGCCTGGCTTCCGCACGCGACGCCGCTCGAGAGCTTCGGTCGCTCTCTGCAGACAGTGCAGCATCAGCGGCTAGTTTGTCGGCCTCCTGTATCCTGATTTCCAGGGAGCTTGCCCGTTTGGCAGCCATCAGTTCCTGCTTCGCCTTCCACTGGCCCACGTATTGGCCGGTGGTCGGAGGACGGCCCCTGCCACGCTTAGAGCTTGCGACTTTGGCAGCAGGCTTCGACTGCTCAGTTTCCGATCCCGAGCCCGAACCTGAGCTAGCACCTGGTCGTCGGCGTTTTTGACACGACTTATCAGCGTTTCGCTTTTCGCCACAGCTGCTGTTAGCGCTCACGATAGAGTCCGCATCTGATGCAGACATATCGCTGGGTTCTTTGAGACCCTTCTCCTTCTTTTCATCATTTAAATTTTTTGTTTTATGTAGTTGTTCCATATTTAGACCCACGAGTATGGGGGAAATAAAACGTCGATCCGGGCGGAGCCCCCTGCACCCGGGCAAGCCTATATACACCGAGGGGTCGGCCGGTACCTCGGGTTGCCGCACCTGCAGCTGGTAATTTTTTAAAGTGGTTTTCTTCCACGCGGCCCAGCCGGCGAAGGCAAGGCCCCCGTCCCAGCGTAGAGCCGAAGCTCATCGTTGCCGGTTACGGGTTCGCCATCGGTGGTCAAGACCGTGTCTGGAGGCGGGTAAGCGCACCCCAGACCCGACGACTAGGAGGGGAAGGGAGAGGATTGGGAAGGAAGTTAGGGATGGGGATAGAGATGGGGAGGGAAGGGTTATGTTAGGGCTTCGCGCCCTCTCCCGACTGTCGTTGCCGCGGGGTCTCACTGGTCCTCTCTGAAGCCCAGAGAGGTACCTAGAACCCCCGGGCAGCGCTTCTCCAATTTGCCCGCTGCGCCCCACCCTCTCCGAAAGCCAGAGATTATGAGGGGCAGCATGGCGACTCCCGCCACACGACTCCACCGAATTTCCGGACAGAACCGGGGGACAAAAGGATGTGTTATTCAGGAAAAAGGATGGGGAGGGATGGGACCGAAAATTGGGGAAAGGTAGCGCATGACTGTTTCTGTTATGTCTGTTCAGAAGGACCAGACCAATAGCAGGCAGCAACCGCGAGCAGGATACAGTCACACTTGCCTTGGGGATCGTCGCGACCGTGCGCTACTCCCAAGACCACGCCAAATTGCTTGCCGGGACAGACGAGCAAAATAGGCGAGAAGCTATGCCACTGCGCCTCGAAGGATAGCCTTTCGCCCGCCCTTGAACCCGAGACCTTTGATTTTGCAGTCCAACGGTCTAACCACTAGGATATCAATGCTTTTTTTTTTTTTTTAAATATTATTTCTTTATAAGTGGAATTACCCCAAAAGAGAATACCATATCTCAGGAGCGATGCAACATGTCCATGATATGCCGTCATGAGGGTGGATATGTTACAAATCCTAGAAAGCATATATAATGCATAGGAATACTGATTTATTTTAGAGCTTAGATTTTCAATATGAGACCTCCAGCGTAAGTCATTATCTATATGTAGGCCTAAAAATGTTGCGCTTTGTACTTCTTGTATTTGATGGCCTTGATACTCAATAAGAACATTTGATATTTTTTTTATCTTCTTATTTCTAAATATCATTAATTTGGTTTTAGATACATTATGTAGTTACCTACATAATTGTGGCAAACGGAAACGGATGTATGACTAGGATTAAATAGTGGTATTAAATAGAGAGCGTTTTTACAAACACTCGAGTCGGCGCTTTGTGGGTGTGTGTGTGTGAATAATCTATGCTGTTGGCCGCAGGGCCTTTACAGCTTCACCGGACAAGAGGGCGAGCGTGCAACCACTACGCTCGAGCCAGAATGGCATGGGGGCAACTAGCTCAAGGGCGCCTCAAGGAGGAATGGCCACGGCTTGGGCAGTCGCTATGGGGGAGGGCGTATACTAGGTGTGGGCACCAGCCGGCGGGCGAGGGATTCTACGACCTCGCCAGCGAGGTCGGTGTCTGATCCTTTGCCGAGTCGGCGCATAAAACGCTCGCGTCTTCTACGTGTTCTAACGCTCGTGAGCGTCAATTCAGCGCTAAACGCTCGACTTCAGCGCTCATTTTTACAACAATAGTATTAAACTATATCCTATTTAGTTTGCCGAGACATTTTATCATTAAATCTTTATAGATGCCGTTTTTAATCTCAGTTAATTTGTTGACGGTAGAGCTCTTTCAGTTTGAGTATTTTTTTATGATATATTTCCGTGTCTTCCGTGCATTTACAAACATGAACATTCACATACACAAATACCCAGACCGAAACAAATAATTGTGGGTCATGCAAAGTTTTGTCCCGTGCGGAAATCGAACCCACGACTATTCGACCCAGTGGGCGCAGCGGCTTAAGCTCTAAACCACTGCGCCGTCAAAATTATGTAAACGTGGTCAATTAGGTTAGTAGTGGACAAAGGTTTAGCACAGTTTTTTTCTTTGTTAATGTTTTGTGTTAATCGATTGAATAGGGTATAGACCCATGTGATTACTGAGCGCCTATTTAACTATGTGGCCATCACTGCTCGCTTGAGACTACAACAAAAGTAAACCTAAATTTTGACATCATCTTTAACTACGTGTAAACAAGATTATCTCGAAGATAAGTGTTATTAAGCAGGTTATTTGGATTGAGTGATAATGAAATGACAGTCCTATTTGTATAAGATTAAGTACGCAATGCTATGAAATATTGCGCGTTTAATATTTCTTGTATCACACCTAACTACAGAAAGGCGGATGGGTGAAAAACTGGATAGGTTAAAATTTGGGAGGACTAGATATAAGGGATTAAAAATTAGAATCACTTGAGCAGTCGCTATGGGGGAGGGTCACAAACATCTTAATATTAAGATACTATTACGACTTCTGTGCGGAGGGTATTAACTAAGTGTCTCACCGTTTGGAGTCGTGAGATGCTGGGCACTGAGCAGCCTTCACGCGTGACTCCGAGGACAACGGTATGGTGAGGCCCGGATGCAGGGAAATTTCAAGTCTCCCCCCGATTGGCAAGCTCTTCGGAGAACTGCACAGAGGGGCACCGGTGTGTTCTTAAAGGAAATCCCGGAGCTCCTTCGAAGGGTCGGTGTCAGCCACCGTAGGTTATAAGACGGTAGAAGGCAAGCCCCACCAGCTCGGCAGAACTCCTATGCAGGAAGGTCCCCTCGTGCTAAAAAAATGTGGTGCCGCCGTAGTACCCTGCCGGCTGGCGGGCAACGGATTTTTCAACCTCAACGGCGAGGTCAGTCTTATTTATTTATTTAATGGTGGTTCAACGGTTTAAGATTTAGACATTTATATCTATCTATATCATCACGCCAGATCCCTTACGGGGTAGGCAGAGAGTATAGAGTTCCAACAAGCTCTTTCCTTACATACCTCTCTCCACATTAATATACCAAATAAAAAAAAACGACAGAGAACTATTTATAGGATCACACGTTTACAAATATATTATTAATTCGTATTCATAGGAGCAATTATATATTATCAGGAAAAAATCGGTAAAAGTAAATTAACTAAAGAAATTATGGTTGAGATACTTTCTCACTGAAGCCGTGTGAATATTAAATGGTCAAATTGAAACATATAGTTAAAATCTCTGCTTGCACGAACCATGAATGAGTTTCGCCTGTAATGGGAATTGAATGGTGGAACATTAATGAGGGAATTATACATCTTTGATCTACGAGGCGTATTAGTATAATTTTTATGCAACAAATCAGTGCTATCAATTTCTGTATTAATAATGTATATTATGATAAGTATTAAAATTGATGTGAAGAAGGTATCGGCTTGACCCTTCCCTTAATGGGAACATGTGGTCAAGGGACTGGAACAATAAGACTCGGGTCTGCCCTTGATGCATGCTTGTTCCATAGTTATTTACTTCCGAAGTGCGTAACAAACGGACACATTGTTGCCACAACAAAAAAGTTGTGTAAAAATTACGTCACACAGAAATAGAACGGTATAGTGACTCATTTAGAGTAACGATGTTAGACAGCCAATTTTGAACTTTATTAGTGTGAGATTATAGTTTTGATTGCTTTATACCGTATAGTATACAGTTTTTATTTATCTTAGAACGATGTAATCTATAGGTTTAGTGTAAAACTCTTAAGTTATATGTAAATTTGATCTCATATGACTCTACGACCATGTCGCTAAACTATTGGATATGCTTGGATAGGTGTTGTTCCAGCTCCACCGGAAAGTGGATAACATGTTCCGCTATTAGTATTTATTATTCCCTCTCTTCCTTCTAGTAGTTAAATAAAATTTAGCATTTTTCCTTCTCATTTCTTTATCTGTTAATGAGAGAACCATGTAGCCATTCACATGAATAGTTTAACTTGATTAATTTAACTGAGTTCTTAGATTTACGCGAATATTACACATGAAATAAAACTATTTTGTTCGGATTTTATCGCGGTTTATTTTGATTTTTAAGTTCCCGACGTTTCGAGTGCTTTGCAGCACCCATGGTCACGGGAAGGACTGAGGTGTTAGACGTCCAAAAGGCATAGTTGTTCCGGGGTACCCTCAAACTTCTTAATTATTTTTGTTTTTGTTGGTCCGATCTACGCAGAATGAGCTCACGGTGTCTTGAGGTCTTGCAGTGTTATGCTTGGTTTTAGGTTGATTAATTTAATTTAGACTCACTTGATACTACATTGTTCTCCCATACCCCACAACAAAATGTAGATGGCAAAATTGTAAAAATACTATTTTAAAAGAGTAACCATGGAATTTCTTGCCCTTTTTCACCACAGGAATGACATTCCGAAGTGGTGGTAGAGTCTTTGTTACTATTTTGAAGATTCATAAATACTGTAAAATATGACTAAACTTACATGAATAAAAAAAATACAATTTTAGTTTGTAGTTAGTTTGCTGTCTATTACAACGTGATTAAATTGATTTATTTCAAGGTTCAATATTTAGGTTGGTATGTTGCGTTCGGCTGAAATGATTTCAATGACAAATCAATCAGAACTGGTTTACGATTGTAGTTTGCGTTAATTGGTACCATCGCGTAGCTGGTTCTGATTTCTATCACTAGACAAATTACTGATAGGGTTGCCAATATTTCTTTTTTCTCAAATACAGAGTACAAAATAGAAAAGTATTTATTTCGTTACCTTATATCAAACTGAAATCAATGAATTTATCTTGTATCAACCCTGCGGGGATCATTATATTAATACGTGAACCAAAAACTTTGTACCCCTTTTTACGAAAATTGCGCGGATAGGAGTATGAAATTTTCCACACTTATAGTTTATATAGAGAAGGAGTGCAGAATCCTAATATTTTTTAAAAATTATGCATAAAAAATACATTAAATCGAAAAGAATCATTATACACACTACCATGTATTTGGCACACACGCATATATACTCTTTTGTTTATTGTTAAAGTCTGTGGCATGTGTTAATATTATTTGTCTTTATAATTATTTGTCTATAGTCTTACTGAATGTCAAACATAACCAGTAAACGATAAAAGAGTAGGTCGAATTTCGAGCAATGGGCGACCACTAGTATTTATAGATTGTCAATTTACATTTTTTTATCTAATCTAAGGGACTCAGGGCTTGTTTTTATTTAATTCTCTTTTCTCTTTTTTCTTTCTATTGTTCAATCATATTATCTGGGTACAAATAACACTTTATCCAGTGACCTTAGCACCGAGATATGAGACTAACAATGTTATATCTAAAGAGTAGTTTAGCCGACGATGCTAGTTCATCATTCAATAGAGGCAAGCCTGCGTGTCAGCAATATGTCCCTGAACATTCTCAGTTCTTCAAATCTCTAGCTTTCTTTCGTTTTCTAGGTATCACACCTGTATACAATTCAAAGCTGAAGTGGCAAAATCGTAGTGTAAACACCCACCTTTCGCCAAAGATATAAGATCCCAATTACAGGGGTGATTTAGACAGGGCCTATTTACATTATACCAGGCATAATATCAGACGCCAGGTTGATACTAAGAACTATTCTATCGGAAAATTACACTTTTTCGAACGAGGCCCTTGTGATCGCTACGCGTATTATTTGTCATTAGGTTATCATATAATAATAACAAGTAACAAGGTTATCATATAATTAAATTATTTTGCTAACGTTTTCATAAAATATAGCATTTTCCCGCGACTTTGTACCCGGTCGACAGCAGCGCCACCTACCGGGTCTATGTTTTATAGACTATGTTACTTCTGAATAATGTAGCTTACTAATGGTAGAAGAATCATTAAAATCGGTGTTGTAGTTTTTGAGTTTATTCGTTACAAACATACAAAAATACAAATCTTTCCTCTTTATAATATTAGTATAGAAAGAGCAACGACTACCACTTCGGAAAATCCTAAATGTTCTAGGACAAAGCGCTGAGTGTAAGTATGCGCACGCACCGGTCAGTCCTCCTACACCAATAACGCTAGAAAATGTGGAACAGAATGATGTAAAAGTCATTACCGTGTTAAACACAATTGGGAACGATTGGTACGTAGGCGCTACATTTTGATACCACGCAATAGTCCGTTCAGAGCCCTTACTCGCTATGACCAAATGCGGTGCGTTACGGTACTTACGATATCTTTTTTTAGTCATTTTTTTTCTTTGGGACTAAGCCCGCCACATATTTCCACCATTGTAATTCCCGTAAGCCACGATCCATAATGGTCTACTTAGATGACACAAGTTTTGAGCCTTGCGTTGTCCCGGAAAGCGGAATTGTCTTGGAACCCGCAAAAAATTAAACTAGAAATAAAAACAGGAGGAGTAAGAAAATAAAATACCACTTCACTCTTTTGCAAAGCGGGAGACACAAATTTGCCGGTGTTCAAGGTTTCTTGAGTTGAATACTACATTGACGCGCGTCTCTGAACCTCAAGATCGACTGGAAGTACGCCCGCAAGTACCGGTAGGGCTTCTGTACTTCCGTTCTGTGTGCCTTACACAAATATATCAGTGCCAAACGTTGACTCTGAAACAATTTACGCCGTGCCGCCCCTATCAGTCCATGCAAGTGCACCGTAACACTAATAGCCTAAGTATGTTGCTCTGTATATGATTTTAAGAGTATTGAAATGAATAACTTTATGGGGTCCGAAGCTGCTCGCATCCGTAGGTTCCCCCTTAATTCTCTACACGTGGTGCCTGGGCAGTGGTTCACGAGCAACACTTTCACTGGTGGTAAGCTATGCCGTAGCTGGTCACCACCTTCTCAGAAAAGCCAAGCCAAGTGACACAGGTGTATTCCAGCATGTTGGCCGGAGTCGCCTTGCGAGGAGGCAGGACTAGCCCAATCATGCAGTTTCGGAACTTTGTCTTCTCTAACTTCAGTCTTTCCGGTCTATTTCAGATTGAATAGTTGATTACTGAGACAGCGAATCACATCTTCAGGCCCACTGTTACTTCCCATCAGGTGAGATAGGTGTCAATCGCTAACGAGGAAATAAAAAAGGAAAAATTATAATTAGATGTCTTTTTAGAACCTCTTCATTTATATCCTAACCTGATATCTTAGCAGTACGCTGATCACTGACATAAAAAGCTGCCAAAAATAATAAAATCCTAAATCTTCATTTACAGCTGTAGGTTTTATTACAATTATAGAAAATATCAACACGAAATACATGAAATTTCGTAATGCGTCATGTGTCGCATATAAATACTAAGATAAAATGAAATGAGGCGCCCAGCGCGACCGGTCGGTCGCTCGAATGTCATTGGGTGCAAACGCACTAATAAAAATGGATTCTAAATGAAAAAAATATTAAGCAGCGATTATTGGGCGCTGTAACTGTGGTGCGACAAACGTAGCGCAAAAAAATTACGACGAAGCACAACGTATAAATAAACTAAAGTTTTTGTAAACACCGAAATGCTAGCTGACGGTTTGGTCTAGTGTTTCAGAACTCGAGCCGATTCACCCTAGACATGGCAAAAGTGTCTCACTGTTCAGATTCGACAACTTTTATCTGCAACAGAGAAAAGATTCGAATTCCAATAAAAATTTGAATTAGCTAAATTCAAGCACAGTCGGCCCTCTGACCAACATCGCGTCGTGTATTCGTTCGTCCTGTAAGACGGCAAGTTTAATAAATTTAGGATCGAGATTCGGTTTCAGATTGAAATGAACTATGAAGCATTATGTTTTTTCTGTAAGATTAGCGCATTCGTATACTCACTGGTGAATGTAAGATCGAGATCTGTTTCGAATCTTGTAGTTCTCGTTCATGTTTCATATCACTGTATCATATCAGTAAAGATCGACACATGTCTACTTCCTCCACTGTATCGATTAGCTAAAGGCTAGATCCTCGATTTAAGTGACTTATAAATGTTTGGTTCTGTCTGGTTGTTTGTGTATGTGAATTTTCTGTTTGTAAACGCAATACGCAGTATTTACGGTACAAGAATAATTCCTAATGTGGGGGCTAGATTTAATAAAAAAAATATGACCTTATAGTAACAAAGCAAGCATTCCATTACTAAGCTATGATTACTATTTCATTAGACTTTATTAAAATAAAAAATCATTCGCGAAGATTCATTACTTGCCAAGATTAGGGGTGAAAATTCTTGTTATCTGCGTTTGATATATGCCATTAGCTAGGGCGCTCAATTTATTTGCTCATAAAAGTTATGACAGACGATCATCAATCTCTATAATAGTTTTTGAAAAGTAAAGGATCAATCGATATTAAATTTTGTTAACAAAAATTACTGGGAAAATAAAATTGAGTTATTCTGCTAATTAAATATCACAAGATAATATTCTGAAATTACTTGTGGATCTGTCAAAATTTATAAAAAAACTAGAAATCCTATTAATATTATAAATGCGAAAGTGAGAGAGGATGATATTTGTTACTTTTTCACGCAAAACTACTGCACAATTATTGAAAAATAATTACAGTATTGTAGCTTATACGTCAGAATAACACGTAAGCTATGCTATTAAAAATGCTAAAGTTTGTGAGAATGACTGTATGTTTGTTACTCCTTCACGCAAAAACTAATGAACGGGTGTTAATGATACTTTATAGTAATATATTATATAAACAACTTATACACTACACTACAACTACTCCTATTTATAAAATATTAACTTCCTGTATAAATTTAACGCAGACAAAGTGGCGGGCAGAAAATAGTATTTTTTAAAGATACATACGCAGATGAAGCTGCTAGTGCTGTTACTATGTTTAACAAAGTATACTGACCGTATCATAGGTACAAACGTATTCTTCTTCGTCTTATCTTTTCGACGCACGCATGTCGAATCTATATGGAAGCGGCTCAGAACGCAGCCACTTCGACCGCATTGTCGGTGGCATTCATCAAATCCTGCCGCGTGCAGGTGTTGGGGATTGCAGAGCACGATGTAAAGTGGGCCAGTTGGGTAACACCGCACAAACACTTTAGATTAATATTGCCTGTATTTCAAATATATTGTACGAAACAAACACAATGACGTGGACTAAACTAAATTAATTAGTTTTAATTAAGTTTGTAAAATTGCAGATATATAATAACGGGATCGTTCTACTTAAAAAAAACAAGTAAAATTTGAAACTAAAATAACTGGACAAGCTTAAGTAAAACTCGCTTTCTGAGGGTTCTGAACATATGCTACTAGATAGCCATATTTTTATTTTTATTTTTCAAGCTTATTTTCTCATTTTATACTAGTTCTACCTGCAACTTCGTTCGCGTTATTTTCAGGCGTACATTTCACACCTTTAAGTTTTATTTTTGAGACAAATGGTAGCTCAAGTGCTTTCCCTACATAAAATTTATTTCCTTGCCGAATTAGATTAAAATCTGTTCAGCGGTTTAGGCGTGAAAAGGTAACAGAAAGACAGAGTTACTTTCGAATTTACAATAAAGTATGGAGTATGGATAACTACAAATTAATAATTTTCTAATTGTTTGGTTTACTAGCACTATAAAAACTTTCTTCTTTAAAATTTTATGATAATAAGTCAACGGGAAATGCCCTACAGGTTTTGATAAATGTGTTTAATTCTTTTGATTGCATTGACCTAGATGCTTATTTTTTTACAACGGCAAGAGACTGTTAATCCTGGTATTTGCCATAAATTTCGAGAAACGAAAGAGGTTTTCAGCCGGAGAGTTCAGAAAGAACCTGTTGGAACTCTGTACTCTCGACATACCCTGCAAGGAATCTTGTTTGATGATATAGATACATGAATTTCAACTTTAAACCACTACCTGTTTCTAAGAAAAGGGATCTTAACCATCGGTCAGAGAGACGGACAACAAAGCGATCCTTTAAGGGTTTCGTTATTATTTCTCTATCTATCTATCTATATCATCACGCCAGATCCCTTACGGGGTAGGCAGAGAGTACAGAGTTCCAAGAGGCTCGTGCCTTACATCAAACAACTTTTTTGGTAAAAAAATATTATTAGGTATATATATTATTAGGTATGAATCGACATGTCTAATTTCTTGAGGAAAAATCTTTCTGGATGACAGTTGTAGCTCTCATAATTTAATTTCTTTTAGAAACTAATCAGGTAATATTATTAATTTCTCTCAATTATGCAAAAAGGATGATGGCATCATGACACAACTCCTATACCTGTTCACCTTATCTCTTTTCATTCATTCAATATTGCTCCCAAAGCTTCACTAAAGTTTTATAGAAAATCTATATCATCACGCCAGTTCTTTTGAGGAGTAGGCCGAGAATACAGAGTTCCAACAGGTTCTTTCCTTACATACCTCTCTGGCTTCCTCCACTCTCATAGTTCGTCTCCTACACGCTCGCCGGTTACGGAGTGTTGTCCATCAGATTAGACTCGGTATATTTGGTCATGGTAAGATAGTCTAGGTCTTCCCCGGTACCTGCATCCTTCCACCTTTGCGTTAGATATCTGTTTTGTCATTCTTTTTAAAATTTATCGAAAAAAGAAACGTAAATTTGTCAAAACTGTTCATTTTGACTATTTTTGATGTTTTCGTTGCAATTTCAATCTTTGTTTTTGAAGATTCCGACATCAGTAGTTACCGATTGAACATGACCTTAGCACGAAATGGACAATTTTACGTTGAGTGATGGTTTTCTTTCTCATTTACTTTATTTTTAGAAAACGTAGCCCCACACTAGGATTTATTCCTGTGTCGTGGGTGCGTTTATAACCATCAAAATTCGCATATACAAATACCCAGACCAAAACAAATAATTGAGGATCAGACAAAGATTTGTCCCGTGCGGGAATCGAATTCGCGACTATTCAGCACAGTGGGCGAAGCGGTTGAAGCTCTTAACCACTGCGTTGAATCGTTCATCAACATCGTCGTTTGTTTACAAAGTTTTCAAGTTTGATTGGAATAGACTTTAATTTAATGAATAGTTTCAATAAATGTTGATATAATATATCTATAGTCGTGAAATAATATTTATAACTTAATTACTTGCATTTTACCTAATATTCATTTTATATTTTGAATGTTTAAAGGTAGATTATGACGTTCCCAGTGGCGTGCATTACATATAGGCAATTGAGCAGGCAGAGAGATTGCCGCGTGGTTCCCGGCTTAGAATAGGACCAACCCATCTCATCCCATCGGGTGTCGTACAAGGCGACTAAGGGAAAACTAGGGAATGGGCAGCAGCGTTCCCTTAGCACTTCGACGACCAATAACTGCGCTCGCCAACCCGCCTGCCAAGCGTGGCGAGTATGGCAAACACCCCCAATTATGGAAGAATGTAAGAAAACCAGGCCCCTAGTCCCCGGCGGTCCTGTTCGTCCTGGCCACGGTAGCAGCCATGGTAACGACAGGACAAGGGGTGCTAAGAATCTCAGGCAGAGATTCGGCTACCACCAACACCGAAAATTGGCCCTGGTGACATACAACGCACGCACGTTAAGGACAGATGAGAAGCTTGTTGAGCTGGAGGAAGAGATAAACAAGTTGCGGTGGAATATTGTTGGTTTATCGGAGGTCCGAAGAAAGGGCGAGGACACGATAACCTTAAAATCCGGCAACTTGTTTTACTACCGGGAGGGCGAACAGCAGTCCCAAGGTGGTGTCGGATTTATCGTCCACAAATCACTCATAGACAACGTTGTGTCCATCACTAGTGTGTCGAGCAGGGTAGCGTACCTGATACTCAGAATATCCAAAAGATATTCGCTGAAGGTCATACAGGTCTACGCACCGACCTCGGCATACTCAGATGATGACGTCGAAGTAATGTATGAGGACATTAGTAGAGCCATACATACTTCCAAAGCACACTTTACAGTGGTTATGGGTGACTTCAATGCGCGGCTGGGCAAACGGGGCGATGATGAATTGAGAGTGGGGCAATTTGGATATGGGCAACGCAACCCCAGGGGTCAGAGGCTGGCCGAATATCTGGAGAAAGAGGGACTCTTTATGATGAACTCTTTCTTCCGGAAGCCGCCTCATAGGAAATGGACCTGGATGAGCCCTGATGGTTCCACAAAAAATGAGATAGACTTCATCATGAGCACCAAGCGACAAATATTTAATGATGTCTCCGTGATTCACAGGGTAAAAACCGGCAGTGATCACCGAATGGTCAGAGGCACATTAAATATTAATGTCAAAATGGAAAGATCGCGTCTGATGAAGTCTACGCTCCGACCTTCTAATGCACATATCCAAAACCCCGAGAACTTTTAACTCGAATTGTCAAACCGCTTCGAATTGCTAGACAGCAGCGCATCAGTGGATGAAATCAACAATAGGTTGGTAGAGACTGTCCATACGGTCGGGTCCAAGCATTTTAAGCCCCACCCTAAAAATAGGCCTCAAAAGCTATCTGACTACACCCGAAACCTTATGGCTGAGCGACGTACCATGACACTCCAAACCTCCGATGATGCTAAGTCCTATAGGCAGCTCAATGGACAGATATTGAAGTCCTTGCGACACGATTTACGGTCCTTCAATACAAGACGTATTGAGGAGACCATAGAGCAGAACAAGGGCTCCAAAGTGTTTGCAAGAGACGCGTCTATTGGGCAAAGCCAGTTGACGAAGCTGAAGACGGAGGACAGAAACGTAACGTCGAATAGGTCAGAGGTGCTCAGGGAGATAGAGAGGTTCTATGGGCAGTTGTATACCTCAGTAGCTGAACCTGTTGTTGACTTGAGACCCAAGAGCCAAGCTAACCCGACACTACACTGAAGATATCCCGGACATCAGCCTGTACGAGGTTGGGATGGCTCTCAAACACCTTAAAAACAACGGTACATTGAAGTGTTGAAGTGCTTGTATAATAACGCCACCATGTCAGTCCGAGTACAGGGGCAGTGCACGAAGGCGATCCCCATAAAAAGAGGAGTAAGGCAGGGAGACGTCATTTCTCCGAAACTGTTTACGGCCACCTTAGAGGACGCCTTCAAGCTCTTGGAATGGCAAGGACTTGGCATCAACATCAATGGCGAATACATCACTCACCTTCGATTTGCCGACGACATTGTGATCGTGGCGGAGTCGCTGGAAGATCTAGGACGAATGCTCGGTGACCTCAACAGAGTATCTCAACAAGTGGGTCTTAAAATGAACATGGACAAAACGAAAATAATGTCTAAAGTCCATGTCGTACCCACCGCACTCACCGTTGGGAACTCTACTCTTGAAGTTGTCGACGAATACATTTACCTGGGACAGGTAGTCCGGTTAGGTAGGTCCAACTTTGAGAGAGAGGTCAATCGACGAATCCAACTCGGCTGGGCAGCGTTCGGGAAACTGCGCAACATCTTCTCATCCAAAATACCTCAGTGCCTTAAGACTAAAGTTTTTAGTCAATGTGTGTTACCAGTGATGATATATGGATCAGAGACGTGGTCTCTTACAATAGGTCTCATAAAAAAGCTCAGAGTTGCTCAGCGAGCTATGGAGAGAGCTATGCTCGGCGTTTCTCTACGCGATCGAATCAGGAATGAGGAGATTCGTAGAAGAACCAAGGTCACCGACATAGCCGTTAAGATTAGCAAGCTGAAGTGGCAATGGGCGGGCCACATAGCGCGTAGATCGGACGGGCGTTGGGGCAGAAAGATTCTAGAGTGGAGACCACGTATTGGCAAGCGCAGCGTGGGACGACCGCCTGCCAGATGGACCGACAATCTTGTGAAAATCGCAGGAAGTCGTTGGATGCAGGTGGCATCGGACCGGTTACGCTGGAAAGCGATTGGGGAGGCCTATGTTCAGCAGTGGACAAGTATAGGCTGAGATGATGATGATGATGAATTGAGCAGTGCCTATCTTATAAGAAGACAATTTTTTACTCTCTATTTATTTATTATTTGTTCATCCTGTCTGTAACTTCTAACACTTCAGTCGAATGGGTATCATTTATTAATGAACAGTTCTATAACCTTGCATGCTACTTGCCCATTAAAATTATGCACTGAGATTAAGTGATTAAGTAACCCTAGGTAATAATTGTAAGTTATAGTGTAACAATTGATCGTAGACCAATAAAAAAGAAACTCACTTAAGTATAGTAATTAATAACATTTAGTATATTCTGATGAAGTAAGCGCTGCTTAATTACCTATTGCAATTCATAGTGCATTGCAATAAAATCTGACTTCCTGTACTTGTGCTCTTTTACTCAATAAATGATTTGATTTTGCCTGCCTCATTGGTCTAGTTGCGAATAATGCCCCTCTGCATCAACATGCGCAGGGGGGGGCTTTAGGGTCATGGGACCCTTGGCGTCCTTCACGCGCAACCCGTAGGAGGACGGCGGCGTGGTGTGGCCCACGCCACCGTGAGCCCCGCGAAGGTGCAGGGGGGGAAACAAGCTACAAATTCCCCCTACTGAGGCGGGCTCTTCGGAGCGCGGCTCAAGGGGGCACCGGTGCATTCCATTTGGAGATCCCGGAGCCCCTCTGACACGTGCCAGTGCCGGCCACGGTGGGGTTTTAGTCGGTAAGAGGCCGACATGCCCCGCCAGCTTCCTCCGAGGCTGGTGGAAGTCTATAAGGATTTCCCCACATAAAAAAGTAGCGAATAATGCGCGTTGCCATCACGAAGTCATGGGTTCAAATCTTCGGTCGGAAAAATGTAGTTTTTCTAACAAAAATTGTCAGTATCAGTGCGGAGTCTGGAATTGTATCCGATATGGCAATGGGTTCGTCCCCTATTACATGGGACCTAAAGTCGTCGAAAAAAATTGGGTGTACACAATAAGTCTCTGTTACCCTCGTTTGGAGAATATAGGCGAGACAGTGTTTATTTTTTTATGAATTGATTAGATTTAATTTTATTAATCTTAAATTATAGAATCCAACTGCAATACAAATTAATGTTGTACTTACTTGACCGTATTGTTATATTTAAAGGTTAAGGTTCTCATCACGCGCTAGATTAAAACTAAGGTCACAGTTTCGAATCCCGCCGGTGGAGTTTATGAAATTGCTGCAACACTTTAATGTCCTGAAAATAAATATAAGAATATTTTTGAAAGATATGTTGACATTAAAATGGCACGAATTTTGAATTTATATTACGTAATCATGTTCTGTTAGAGAATACTATGCCTGGAAAATGGAGGCATAAGATTGGATAATGAATAAATAACAACAAAGTGCCAGACGAACATGAATTGCACGATCACTTTATTTTCTTCACCTACTTGTGCTAGTAGTTGTTTCTTTAAAAGAACAGACCAATTAAGCAGTCTGTAGAACCTTTTGTACACTTTTTCTATACAAACGTAGCCCTACACTAGGAGTTATGTGGGTGTCATGAATGCATTTACAAATATGAAATTTACACACACCAACGCCCAGACTAAAACAAATGTTGATGATCGAACTTACGACTATTCGAAGTGGGTGGAGCGGCTTAAGCTCTTAAGGGGCTACCGTGAAAAATACATGTTTTTGTGCTCCATGCACTTATTATTTTAGGACAACAATCAGTTACACATAAAGATTACTAAAATACTAAGCTTAACAAAGGCAAATTAACTGTGTAACTAACCATATTATCCACAGATTATACAAAAAAGATAAAAATGTTAATAAAAGAAGCCGTACATTGTTAATACACGTAGGTAAGTATAAAAGGCAATTAATTGTGCTTTTATGCGCTATTACTTAAAGTTTGTCTTATCACCAACAGCATTGATAAGGGCGTTTTTAAATAGACGTGCGGGGAGTGCAAATAGATCAAGGTAATAAAAGTACTTATTATAGTTGGTGATAAGACGCCGTAGAGGAGGACGCACACCAGGGTTAGTTTTACATGAAGAAACGGCAAATTTAGGACGTGTGCACGCTTCTCAAACCAAACTTCTTGTAGGTACCAAATAAGCATAATAAAGCATAATTTTTTGCAAATATCAAAGCAATCATACACATTATTGCATAAATTATATAAATAATTAAATTCTAGGATAATACATCTAAACATTAAAGCTTGTAAATTATATTTCTCAAGCAATCCACCATTTAAGTCGGAACTATAACTGGATGAGTAACGGTATTCAATTGACTTTAAAAATCGTTGATTCCACACTATCACTGCATATTCAAGTTGAGATCTAATTAAGGATTTATATCAATATATGTAGGTATTCGGTTTCTTGAAATCCTTGATTGCTCTCATAACAAAGCCATACATGCGGTAAACATAGCTTACTTTTTTATTAATATGGGTATCCAAATGTATCTTTTCATCAAGTAGGACCCCTAGGTCACGGACTAAGGACACTCTGGAAAAAAGTTATATTATTTAGGGAGTATAGATACCAAAAGACGTTATAATTCTTTGTGAAGCTGATACAACAGCACTCAGAAATACTAATCTAGAGTCTATTATTGGTTCAGAAGTTCGCAAACCTATTGAGGTCCTCTTAGAAAAGAAAACAATCATATGAACATTTGATGGGTCTAAATATTTTTAGGTCATCTGCTATAATAAAATTTTTGAATTCTTAAAACTCATCAATGTCGTTTATAAAGATTATAAACAGTAAAGGACCCAATATTGACCCCTGCGGTACACCTAATGATATGGTTATAGTCTCAAAATGAAAACCATTGATCACTACTCGCTGAGTCCGTTTTGTGATGTAGGAAGAAAACCATCGCAATAAATCACCTCGAATTCCATTATATGCTATTTTGTGAAGTAGCAAATTACGATCGACTTTATCAATGTACTTCAAAAAGTATAAGGATTACAGACTTAATATTTCTGAATATGATTTTGGACTGTATATTTTAGAATCTGGTAAAATTAATACATGATTAAACGAAATTTTCTTGATAGAAAAAAAAATCTAAAGTAATGTCTATTCCTTTACATTTTCTGATTTCAATAAAACTCATCAATAGAATTTACTTAAAAACATAAAAAATATTTGTAATAAAGTTCTTGTAAAGCAGTGTTTTATTTCATAGTGTAGTTTTTTTAGAAAATGATAAAATTTGCATATGAACATACGTCGTTTATTTCCGAGCATCATTATATCCGTTCCTAATTATTCTTTTGTAAAGTAATTGTATCACTGTCACTCTTCCGGTCAATAAATGGTCTTTCACGGTAGGCCCTTAACCACTGGACCAAGCCGTTTTTTAATGCAAAATGTAAATATAACGAGCGTAGCGACAGTACGTTCGAGGTCACGACCGCAGCTTGCCCAAATGACAATTCGGTGCATATTGTATTGATTTACTCACGACGCACTATTTGACATCTTTGTACCGTTAGAATATCCTCTTTTTTACTGTCATACCTTAAAAGAGAGCTACGGTTCTACCGTCAAAAAAGGGCTTTTCTTTTTTGGCTCCAAAAGAGAAAGAGAAGCACTTCCTCTCTCGCCTCTCTTTCTCTCAAAAAGAGAGTTAAGATGAAACGGTGTAAGCCTAAGCAAAGGAGCTTCTCTTTTTAAGGTGCGACAGTACAAACTCATGCCGTTACATTGCAACATTGTGGGTGATAATCCGTAAAATTACGTACCGAGTGACGCCACTTTACTAATTTCGTGGTTGTTTTAACAAGATGCTGTCGTAAGCGGAGGTTCTTACGTGAACATGTCCATAGCAGTGCTTCGGTTCTGCCACGAGTCCATAAATTGAAAGCAAAGAACTAAATTCTTTCGTTCGAAGATGCATATTTAAACAGAAGAACATCTTAGCACTAACAGTCTGAACAAGAATCACGTTCAAAGCTGATGCGTGTTCTTCATGCGGTGGAGGATCAGTCGAAAAGTACCCTGTGAAACCTGCCAAGAAGCTGTATAGAGCGAGCGTCTGAATGTGTGATTCTTATTCGTATTAAGATATTCTACTATTTACGCATATTTACTATGCTGCCACGTACGCACCCTGGGAAAATTGAGTGCAGTGCGTAGTAAGCTTAAGTCAGAGAAAGTATGGCACAGATTTCGTGATGTCCATAAAATTATGCACCGTGGAAGCAATCTTTATGGGCTATAAAGTAATAAGTCGTCAAGCATAAACACATTTTACTACAGCGGTATGTTCAATTTATCTCTTTGGCAGAAAAAGACTTGTACAGAGAACATAGCATCAACAGATTAACGTTACCGTGATGCTATCGAGTTGATATGACATCCTTGCTACACTACCAACATACTAATTAAGGATGACGTTACATACTCGATTATGATACGACGGCGTCAAATTGTTTGTGCTTAGCACTCAGGGCGATGATGGCAAATTTACTATACGCGTTCAAATAATTTTCATTATTTATTGTTTGTTTACATCTTGTTGTGTGTACATGTTCACTACTTGTACTGATCTCCACTATCTGCGGTATATTTTTCTTTAAAAGATAATGTAGTCCCACACCTGGAATTATTCTTGTGTCGTGGGTAGGTCACATATTATATCATTATATTTCACCCATGCATGGATCAAACCCGAGACCACTCCATTCAGTAGGTGAAGCGGCTTGAGCTCCTAACCATTCCTACAAAAATCCAACAGGTTCTTTCCTTACAAACCTCTCTGCCTTCCACCACTCTAATAGGTTTTTTCATACACGTGCGCACCCGGTTACTAAGACTCTTGACTGGCGGTCTATTGGGTCATGGTTAAATATATTAGGCTTGGACAGAATTCCAGACTCCTAATTATAACTGAGTATTTTTAGATAGAAAAACCTTAAAAGCGATGTCTTTATTTTTTAAGGTCTAAGAAGCAAGTAACACAAGCAGTCAAAAGCAGCACAACAAAATGGTGGCAGTTAGCAAGCAACTATTTGATCAAGTCTGCAGAGACGCACCCTGCTCCCTTCTGCTGCACCCTTGGAATGAAAGCTGTTGGAAGGCCGCCCCTCCTTTTTATCTCTCTACTCTGATTGGCAGTGCCCGATTTTACTCTATTATTTATCTGGTAAGTATTATTATGTGGCCTAAGCTCAATTTGACGTAAGATATAGTGACATTTTCGAGAAAGTGTTTTGTCTCGTTTATTCTTATTTAATTAATCTGTAGAGTAAAAAGGATGGTACATCAACTCCATACCGTTAGGCAACGTCAATCTGTTCATGCTAAGTCCTCTAAGCAGAAACAATTTAAAAATATATAGTAACGTTGTCGAAAAAGCGTGCTATCACGTTCACGTGTATATTAAGTCAATTTGTGGTGAGAAAACGTTGGGTTATCAATTCGATAGCGTTAGATTTACGTCAAATTGTTCGTGCTCTTCCCTCTGGTGAGTTATTATTTGCATCTACTGAGTTCATAACTGTTTAATGTACATATTTTACCACTTATTACATATTGTAGGGTGGAAATAAATGAATATGAATATTCGACCGTCTGCATTAAAATAGGTACCTAGTACATAGGACACTTCGACTTGGTATTAACATTGCATTGGTACCATGTTTAGGCTTCTGGATATTCCTTTGGAGATGATTGGATGTAAGGGGGAGAGTCAGTTATCGATTTACAGGACTTCAAAGTCGGTATCGGTTACAACTTAACGTCTTATTCACTAAGCCAAGTTTAAAGCCGTATTGGAGGATTGATGGTATCAACCAGCAGTTAGCAAAGGGGATGCTTTCGCCTATCCGCTTAATGGAGCATGACTTCTCTCATCTTGATTTGTGACTTTACTGCCTGTACTTTTGCCTTTTCTGATACTGATGATTTACATTTTATTCATTGTAATTTAAGCGTTGAACTATTGTCGGTGCAGCTAATGTACGCTTCTTCATATATTCATTTCTTCTCAAAGCGTACTCTCTGAGTCCAGTATACGATTTAACAGAAACTTATCTTTTAATTAACTTGTGTAACTTATCCACAGACTTCCTCTACCCCTCTTCTACATTCCCATCAAAAATGCTTTGAACAAAATTGTTATGTCACATAAGATAGCCCATCATCTTTCTCCTACAATTCATATCGTTTCTAATAGCAATTTTATATCAAAATATTTAGCCGAATAAACTTTAATCAGGTAACTAGAATAGTAATACGCTGTCACTTCCATGTTTATTTTAATACATTTGTAGAGTGACAAGGGTGGAATATCAACTCGTTAATGTCATGAGTTTGAGTTAGCAAGGATATATAGATAAGAAGTTTATTTGAAACAAAAGGACACACAGTACAAAATATTTTCCTGAGATACAAAAACATCATGCAGTAAATATTGTAGTACGTGTGTCACAGTGGTACAAAAAGTCCACAGCTCAGCGCGGCATGGGCTCGAGGAGTAAAACGCTGATTTGCAGCCATGAAAATTACGCGAGAGCCTCATACAGCGCGCGCCTCATACATGAACCCAAAAATTGTTAATAAAATATATACATAAAGAGAAGAATACATATAGTATTATTTTCATGGCAAAAAAAAATATTGAGTTAGGACTATACGAAAACCGACGATAACTGAAGGACACTACCAGGACGATCAATGCGTAAACCTAGTTTTTGCGTCTCCAAAAGTGCTGATTTTAAAAACTTTTTTAAAAGTAACACTTACTACACACATATTGTGCACTTTTGAAAAAGTATACTTTATAAGGTTAAGATATTTTGATCTTATATTGTATTTTTAACACAGTCTTGTTTCATTCTAGGCGCAAATCTTAATGCGAGGGAAAAAAATACTGAAAAAAGACGAATGGATAAAAATGGGCGAATACTACGTCAGATCAACAGCATTCAGCTGTTTAGCGACCGCCTCAGCGCCTAATATGAGTTGTTTGATTAGGTAAGGTATGTGCCTATTTAGGTATTATTTCAGATACCAACAGTAATTGGAAGTAAAAGACAAAGTTGCTAGATTAATAACGAATAATAAATAAGAGGACAGAACACCTTAAAATTATATGACAATATAATGAACGTGAATGATCTACGCTGATGATGATGATGATGTGAATGATCTACGCTGTAGGCCGCGGGGATTTTACAACTTCTCTGGACAAGAGGGCGAGCGTACCACCACTACGCTCGAGCCAAAAGGGCAAGGGGGCAACTTGAGTTGTCGTTTACTATTCCACTACTGGGATGAAGGGGCTGACAGCTTGGCCCAGTGGTGAAGGGACAAATTATTATATCCTATTTCGGTTAGTTCCGTTCAGTACACAATTCCAGACTCCGGTCTCGTACTGGGAAGTTTTCTTTAGAAAATCTACATCTGTCTCATCTGGGATTTGAACCCAAAACCTCGTGCTCACATAACAATGCGCTTTGCCACTAGATAAAAATTACAGACAAGCAGTCTTCACACTGTTTTGTAGCTAAAAGCTACTAATCACCTTCTTGTCCGATTTTCAAAAGCCGTGAAATGAAGTTCCCAATAAAACTGACAGAATTAATATCTGTAACTTAAGAACGAAAACCATTTATCTGTTTCTTTCAGGATATTAACAGTAGAAACCTTAAAGACATCTATTCTTCTTCAAAGACTGAAAGCGATGAATGAAGGTGTACAAATGGGTGACTTAGTGGTAAACCATCTACTTTATGCAGATGACGCGGTTTTAATAGCGCCAACAGCCACTGATCTGCAAACACTAGTCAGTTATGAAAGACGACTGCATGATCAATGGCTTACACTTGAATGTGAAGAAAACCAAGATTATGGTTTTTGAAAGGGAAGAAACCAGAACGAATGCAAGGATTGTGGTTGGTAACGATGCGCTGGAGCAAGTGAATGAGTTTGTATATCTTGGATGCGCCTTCAGTAAGGGAGGGGTTTTTGAAAGGGAAATACACCGCTGACATAGAGAGAAGAGTGAGTGCAGGGAACAGAGTGAATGGTGCGATGGGAAAGCTACTCGGGAGCCGGCACTTAAGCCATAAGGCGCATCTGGCCATACATAACGGAGTTCTTGTCCCAACGCTGTTATATGGTAGCAAGAGCTGTGTATGTAAGAAGGAGAATGAAAGTAGGATAAATGCGGTAGAAATGCGAGCTCTGCGGAAGATGTGCGGAGTGAAGCTGACCGACCGCATTAGCAACAGCATAGTAAGACAGCGAGTAGGTATGAAAGATAGTATCGGTGTAAAGATGAGAAAGGGCATGCTCCGTTGGTTCGGGCATATAGAAAGAATGCCAGAGGAAAGAATGACAAAACAGATATACAATGTGAAAGTGGAAGGATGCAGGTACCGGGGAAGACCTAGACTATCTTACCACGGCCAAATAAACCAAGTCTTATCTGATGGAAAAGTCAAGAGTCTCCGTAACCGGCGAGCGTGTATGAGACGAACTATGAGAGTCGAGGAAGCCAGAGAGGTATGTAAGGAAAGAACCTGTTATTATTACTCTGTACTCTCTGCCTACCCCGCAAGGGATCTGGCGTGAGGTTATAGATAGATAGATAGATAGACATCTATTATTTTTTTCATTACAGGAAAATGTTGGGTGGCAAATTCACATATGCGACTTACCTGTTTATTCCTTTTACGGTAAATGGATTGTATATATACTTGGAACCACCCAGTAGAAGAGGGTTGGTCATTAATTTATTCTGCAACTTGGTAAGTAGTCAGTCGTTTGCACAGCCTACTACAGCAAGACTAATACTCATTATAGTATTTTTCATGCAGAAAGGGAACTGTCACAGTTGTCAGTGTCAGTTTAGTAATAAGACCGCCAATTGTACCTAGCTGTTTTAATAAGCATTGTGTTTATTGTGGTTATCTCCGTAACCGGCGGGCGTGTGTGTATAAGACCAAGTAAGAGAGTGGAGAACGCCAGAGAGGTATGTAAGGAAAGAATTTGTTGGAACTCTGTACTCTCTGCCTACCCCGCAAGCCATTTGGCGTGATGATATACATAGATAGATAGAGAAATATTGTGTCTATTCATTGTAATTTCATTGGTGTACAATAAAGAGTCTATCATTTTTCCAGTCTCCCTCTTCTCGTTCTTCCCAATAGCCGTCTAGCGTAACCGGTCCGATGCCACCTGCGACTTCCTGCGATCTTCACAAGGTCGTCGGTCCATCTGGTAGGCCTTCCCACGCTGCACTTGCCAGTACGTGGTCTCCACTCCACAATCTTTTTGCCTTAACGCCCGTCCGATCTTCGCGCAATGTGGCCCGCCCATTGCCACTTAGGCTTGCTAATCCTATGGTCTATGTTGGTGACCTTGGTTCTTGTTATATTGTTGATTTGTTTACATGGATTTATGTGAATTATAATAGGGTACTTTTCTACTTTCTTAATTAATAATGTGGATTAAGTGGGTAGGAAAATAAGATAATGACATACGCACTTTGTACAATGGCTACCTAGCAAAATACATGATTTACATTGAGTTGGTGTTTTACTAAAGTTCAGGACTTAATAGTGGCGACGTTTGGTAAAAAGTGGTCAAAATGAACAGTAAAGCAGTGAAATTTGATGAGTTTAATCCGCAAAAGGACAATTGGGACATTTATTTCGATCGTTTACAATTTTGTTTTGAGGCAAATGGTGTCGTTTTGGATGCTGACAAGCGAGCAAATTTCTTTACAGTATGTGGATCGCGAGTATTCGAAACATTCCTGGCATTAATTACACCAAAGAAAGCTAGTGAAGTGACATTTGATGAAATACATAAGATTCTTACAAAACATTTTAGCCCAAAGCCAAATTAAATATCAGTGTCCATTCAGTTTTATAAACGAGATCAAAAACGTGCAACGGACTATATAGCACAACTGCAATTGTGCAAACAGTTGCAATTTTATAGACTTAGAGCGAATGTTACTGGACCGATTAGTTTGTGGTATGAGGGACGAAAGACTACAGTACGAACTGTTGAAGCGGGTCCGTATAACTTATCAGGACGTAGTGGACGCTATGTTGTCATCTGAAAGTGCGGGGCGGGACGTCCGTATGATCCAGCAAGCGGCTGTTGGGTTGTCGTCGGGGCTATCACAGCCGTTCTCGTCGGGGTGTGCTAATACGGGGCCGCCCGCAGTTGTCGAGCCGATGGAGGTTAATGCGTTTCAAACGAAGAGCCTTTATAGTCGTTTATGCTAACGTTGCGGGAATCGACACGCCGGAGAGTGTCGTTTTGTAAATACTGTATGTCGGTATTGTAAGAAGAAGGGACATTTGGAAAAGATATGTTTAAGCAAGAAGAAGACCGTAAACAGAGACGTCAACTACGCTGCAGGTGCGGATGATCGTTTAAATGGAATTTATTGGGTACCGGGTGTTATCACCCATCGAACCAGCCGCATACCGCCCTACGAAGTGGCGGTAGCTCAACATGCAGGTGGACACGGGTGCTAGTTTTTCAATAATTAATGAACGCACATGGCACTCACAAGAACAAGAGATAGACAGACTAGTAGAAGAAGGAGTACTACAACCGACGTCCTATTCTGAATGGGCTACGCCCGTTGTTCCGATAATAAAGAAAACGGGGGAAATAAGATTGTGTGGTGACTATCGCAGCACAGTCAACGAAGCAACTGAATCAGATACGTATCCTTTACCTACCGCAAATGAAATTTTCGCCACTGTTGCAGGTGGAAATTTTTTTTCAACTCTAGATCTGGACCGTGCATATACACAGGTGGTTGTCAACGAAGACACCTCGAAACAGTTAACTTTGAATACCTGTAAAGGTCTTTACACTGTACATCGATTGGCTTTTGGCGTCAAGGCAAGTCCGGGGATTTTTCAGCGTTTGATGACATCTTTGCTGGCTGATATTCCGGGAATAGCTGTCCTAATTGACGATATTATTATTAGTGGCAGGTCTAAACAGGAATTGCAGGACAGACTGGACACTGTTTTGGGACGGATAGGTCGAGCAGGCCTTCGCCTTAATAAGAATAAGTGCAAATTTTTTCAAGAAAGGGTCGAATTCCTTGGATTTGTCGTAGATGCGGAGGGGAATACATCCCGCAAAAAGTAAAGTAGAGGCAATCGTGAACACTCCTAAGCCTAAGAACAAGCAGTAACTGCAGGCATTTCTCGGTTTATACAACTTTTATGAAAGATTTATACTGCATAAGGCTACTATACTAGAGCCATTACATAGGTTATTGGAAAAATCTCAGGCATGGAGGTGGACAGAGCGTGAACAAAATGCATTCGACACAGCGAAACGTCTTATTACCTTTGACTTAACACTGGAGCACTATGACTTACGAAAACCACTTGTACTTACGTGTGACAGCTCAGAATACGGTGTTGGTGCAGTATTGTCTCATGAGACTCATAATGGACAGGAACGTCCCATAGCTATGGCGTCAAGAACATTACATTCACACGAAAGACGTTATTCGCAACTGGACAAAGAGGCGGCATCTATAATGTTTGGTATCACCAAGTTACATAATTACCTGATGGGAAGACATTTTCGATTAGTGACTGATCACAAACCGCTACTGGGTTTATTTGATCCAAAGAAACCTATGCCTAATATGTTGTCACCTCGATTAACTAGGATTGCCATCGCTTTAACGTCTCACAGCTATGAAATAGTTTATAAACCAGGTGCGCAAATTGGATTCGCAGACAATTTAAGTCGTTGGACACAACCAGTTCCAGAGGAACCGGAACAACAGCTCGGTGAAATATTGTTGATGGCCGAGTCACCAGAAGATTTTCCCTATGATGTTGAGCAGATAGCGTCGGAAACGAGACGTGATAACACATTGTCACGAGTCATCTACTATATACAACGCGGTTGGCCCGTGAGAGTCAATGACAACAATTTACGTCCATTCTGGTTGAATCGTTTAGAATTGTCGTTTCAGGACGACTGCATATTGTTGGGTTGTCGAGTGGTCGTACCAAAGTCCATTCGCCAAGCAGTGTTGAAAGCGTTGCACAGAACACATTCAGGAATCGTACAAACGAAAGCTCTAGCTAGAAGCTATGTTTGGTGGCCACGCCTCAATGAAGACATCGAAGACCTAGTCAGCACGTGTACTAAATGTTTGGAACATCGACACATGCCACCAAAGACCTATCACAAGTGGATTACACCGTCAAGGCCTTGGTCCAGAATACATATGGATTTCGCTGGACCATTCTACAATAAGTATTTCTTGATTATCGTGGATGCTTACTCCCGATGGCCTGAACTATTTATGGTCAATAACACCACTTCGGCTACGGTCATTAAACTATTGAGGACGGTATTTACTACACATGGGCTATGTGATACAATAGTGTCGGATAACGGCACATGTTTTGTATCTAATGAAATAGATAAATTTTTCACTGCTAATAACATTCGTCATGTGACTACAGCCCCATATCACCCAGCTACAAATGGGTTGGCCGAACGAATGATACAGACAATTAAGGATAAATTAAGGAAAATGGATGACTTGGCATGGGACAGTAGAATTCCAAATCTACTGCTAGGACTTCGGGTCACACCATGCACTACAACAAAGAAGACACCTGCAGAACTGCTCATGAATAGACGGCTACGTACTTTATTGGATACTATACACCCAGATAATCTACAACATAAACGGACTGAGAAACAGATTGATGTCAACAGGGCGAATAAAACGAGAGAAACAAATGTAGGTCAGAACATTATGTACCGCAACTATAATGCTATGGGCCCAAGATGGTTACCAGGTCAGATATATGATAAGAACGGTCCATCTAACTACAAGATTAAAACTGAGAATGGAGCGCTAATCACCCGTCACATTGATCAGTTAATAAAAAAACATCTACAAAATCCGGGCCAGAGGAGGGAGAAATAATAGTTGATAATTTAGCGAGTGATGAACCGGTACGAACAGAGAATCCAGACACTCAGGATTTGGATAAAATTATTGAGATTCCGGATGCGGATAAATGGACAGAGATATTGGGTATACCTCTATAGGATATCTCAGAAATAACCAGGTAGCCTTTTAAAACTTATTTATTTCCAAAACTTATTGGTATTCAAAACTTATTGGTGTTCAAAACTTATTGGTGTTCAAAACTTATTGGTGTTCAAAACTTATTAACCAGCTGAAAAGAAAATAACCGGTAGCCTTCCAAAACTTATTAATATTTTAAAACTTATTCACTCGAGCTCTGCAGCACAACCGTTTTGCGTTGATATCCAATTTCAACTCCCCATTCTCCCGACTCACCGGCCTCACTTCTCACCGGTGTTGCCAGTCCAAATATTCTAATTCTCGTATGTATTTTCCTCGTCAGTGTGGCCAGTGCAATAGTAAAACTACGATACAATATTTTAATACAATTAATAGATTTGATACCTAATTAAGTTAAAAATAAAATCTTGTACTCTTTTTTTTTAAATAAACCTTACACTCGACCATCCTGACGACGTGTATGTCCCCATACACGTATCTGGTGAAACCTTACACTCAGTAAATTCGGGCATTCCTACAAAAAAAATCTCGTTTGAATAAATATAACCCAAAAGTCAAGACTCGAATGTATCTTGACATTTATAATGCACAATTAACTTATTCTTGTAATAAATTATTCCTTAAGTACAATTTTATATAACAGTTTTATTCGACTATAACACTAATATACAATAATAATTAAAATAAACAAAGTATATACCATTATCGAACACATTAAGCATAAATCTGCCAGCCAATCAGTTCATTAAAATATTACAATTAAATATATCGGCTGTGTGCTTTGTCTGTTTCGGGCCAAAACAGGAAACCCCTCAAGTTTTCCAGTGCTTGACCCCAAACAACAACACATAAAATCATAACAAAATCATTTAACAAACATAGAATAAACTCTAAAGTACCCATTTTATAATTAAATTATTATTCCGACATATTACCCTCATCATTTACATCATTTTCAGTATCATTGTCTGTATCATCATCGACCTCTAAAGCATTAACATGGATCCATGGACGCATTCGATCTGCGGCGATGGTAGTCTTTCGCCTGTTCTTCAACCCCTCAAATCCTGCGATTGGGGCTATCTTATACGTTATATCGTTGCCTAATATTTTAACTACTCTAAAAGGGCCCTCATATGAGGGCATGAGTTTCGTACTCTTACCGTTATTCTGAAAAGCAACTTTTGTAATTTTAACTAAATCTCCGTTTTTATAAGTACGGGCAGGTAGTCTTCCCTGGTCGTAGTATCGTTTTTGTGCATGCTGTGCTTTATCAATTTTAAGTTTTACTTTGTCACGAATAGATTGCAATGAGGAGAGCTCCCGTGTTTTGTCAGTAATCTCGTTAAGTGCCGCGTTAAATTCACTGTTCATTCCCGTTCCAAACATTACTTCAGCGGGTGACCTACCTATCGTCTTTTGGACCGTATTATTTAAGCCCCACTGAATTCTGCCTAATTTGTTGTCCCAGTCTTTTTCGTCTGCGGTAAGATTTTGTGCTGTTAACGAGTCCAAAATAGTTCTGTTGTAACGTTCAACTTGGCCGTTGGACCTTGGGCAAGCGACTGCATTTAATATATGCTTTATTCCGCGGTCAAGACAGAATCTTCTGAAAGCATGAGAAGTGAAACAGGATCCCCGATCACTCACAACTCGGTCAGGAGATCTAAACGTGTCAAAAATTTCCTGCAAAGCCTTTATCACATTTTGCGTATTCGTATTCCTGACTGGCTTAATAAATAAGAACTTCGTGAATGCGTCAACGATAGTCAATATGTGAGTATGACCCTTTTTGGACTTTACAAAGGGACCAAGGTGGTCAATGTGCAACGTATGAAAAGGTTTTTCGACCTTTTCAATGGGATGTAATAACCCTTCGCGTTTGTTGGTAGCCTTTTTGGCGTATGCGCAGTCGATACAGGACCCTACATATTTTTTTACAAATCGTTTCATTTTAGCAAACCAATAGCTTTTTTTAATGCGGTCAAGGGTTTTTTCGAAACCCACATGACCAATATCGTCATGGTTTCTTTTGCACACTTGCCACCTCGCCCCCTTCGGGACTACCCATCTCACAGATTCTTTGTCATTCCCTACATATCTAAAAAGCTTGTTATCTTTTATGACGTAGTTATTTTTGATATACTCTACTCCCTGAGTGTCCAGATCACTAGCGATAATGTCACGGATCCTACACAATTCTGAATCCCCTAATTGTAACGTAAGTAGCCAGTCCTCGTCAGTTATAGCCATTACCGCGGGGTATTGTTCAGGGTTCATAGATACATCATCAACAATTGGATTCCTGGATAACGCATCTACATGTCCCATCTTCGTACCCGCCCTATATTCTACAGAGCAATCAAACTCCTGTAGTGCCAGCCACCATCTGGCAATTCTGGGAATAAGATCGCGCTTAGCGAAAGTAGAACGTAAAGCACTACAATCAGTGACAATTTTAAACGGCTTTCCTAATAAATATACCCTAAACTTTTTTAAAGCGCAGATCACGGCTAGTGTTTCCAATTCATAAGAGTGAAAGTTCTTCTCCTCCGGCGTCGTCTGGCGACTATAGTATACTACCGGATGAAACGAACTCTCACTCCCTTTGGCACGCTGCAAAAGGATGCCACCAACGCCTATCCTGCTAGCGTCTGTATGCAGCTCGGTCTCTGCAGAGGGTTCGTATATGGCGAGTACGGGTCTATTCACGAGCTTAGATTTTAGGGCTTTGAATGCTTCTTCCTGATCATTTGTCCATTCCCACACTACGTTTTTCTTAAGTAATTTAGTAATAGGATGTGCGAGTTGCGCAAACCCTTGTATAAATTTTCGGAAGTAGCTAACGAGTCCCAGAAATTGTCGCGCGCGATGTAAATTATCTGGGCGGGGAAAATCGACCACACACTTAATTTTTGTATTCCCTGGCCGCATACCAACCGAGCTTATTTCAAAGCCTAAATAGTCTATTGTGTTTTGCAAAAACTACACTTGGACAAATTTAATTTAAGATTTGCTCTCCGTAATAGAACAAGGATCTCATCTAAACGATCTAAGCATTCGGTTGGGTTCCTACCAAATATCAATACGTCATCGATATAAACAGTGGCCTTGTTAAACCGAACCGAACACAAAACGCGATTCATCATCCCTTGAAATACTGCAGGGGCGTTTGCCAGGCCAAACGGCATACGATTGTACTCCTATTGGCCGTCCGGCGTGACAAACGCTGTCAAATATTTGCTATCTTCGGAGATAGGCACCTGGTAATAACCAGACATCAAATCGAGTGTAACAAACCATGCCTGTCCTGATAATCAAGCTATTTCATCTTCAATTACAGGGATTGGATATCTTTCTTTTACTGTGATTGAATTTAGCAATCTGTAATCAACGCATAAACGAACGCCGCCCTCCCTTTTCCGCACAAGAATGATTGGACTGGCATAGTTCGACACCGATTCCCGTATGATGCCTGCCTGCAGCATTTCATCTATCATTCCTCGGACCTTCTCGCGTTCCGAATGAGACAGACGATAAGGTCTGTAAACTACCGGTCGCTGATTACTCAGTTCTATATTCATTTCGGTAGCGTTTGTGCACCCTAAATCTGCTAGATCGAAAGCAAAACACTGCTCATGACGTCGAAGTAGGTCTATGAGTTTAGCCCTATCACTAGAAGACACATTATTACCTATGTTAATCAGATTTTCATCAAACCGTTTGGTAACTTTAGATTGTTGGTCTAAAACTAAAGGGGCCCGAACATTCTCAACGCTATGTACAATTTCCACCTTTTCTGCTCGGGAAAATACAAAATTGTCTTGAAGCCAACAGGGTACCGAGCACGGTGTCACTGTAGCAAATAATAAACCTTGCTTCACCTCGTAAACACCACCACAAACAAAAAATTGTTCGTTTGGCTTCCCTACTATCCTAGTATCTAATACTACACTACCCGTAAATGAAGACTCCAATGCAGCCCGTATACTTGCAGTACCAAAAATTCGACTATGTCCTATAACCCTTACTTTTTCTAAGTGTTCTACCTGTTCATGTAAGACTGGTAATTCGATACCAATGTGCAAGAATTGCAACTTTTCAGAGTCTTTATAAACAACAATGTGTGGCTGCTCCGAGTAAGTCTGACCGACTAGCATTGGCTTTTCCAGCAAATGATCATCTACGACTCTACATGGAACAGTAGCGGCTACTCCATCGATGGTCAAAGTTAACTCTACAGTACCCGTTGATTGCACAATATAATTACCAAAACCTTTCATAGTTGAAGGAACATGGTCATGTCTAAGCCCGAGAGTCAAAAAATCCGACTGCCTTATAAGTGTAACCTCGCTGCCAAGGTCAACGAATGCCTCCAGTGACAAACCATTAACATTTACTACTTTCATAAATTTGCCATTTGGGCACGAACTCGAAATACGCATGGTTTTTGCCATCTGATCAGTCTTCGTTGGCCCTGTATCCTGTTTATCTCTACAGGACTCAGGCTTATGTCCTACTTTGCTACAATGACTACACTTAATCAATGGTTTTGGGCATCTGGAGTACGGATGCCCTTTCTCCTTACAGTTATAACAATATAAATTTGGATTCATCTTTGAACTCCTCTTGTTATATAGTTTATCATCTACTGTGTTAGAGATCCTATCCCTAATCGGTGGTATTGGTGTGGCAAGCTCTTTATTGTTGCTTAAAAGGAATTTTAAAAGCTGATCCGGTTGCTCACAACGAAGCGCCAAAGCGCTAGACCTGATAGTCCTATCACCTATACCATGAATAATGCAGTCAACGGCCCGCCTACCCGTTATTTCACACTGATTTAATAGCGCTAACTTTTCATAGTAATATATTTCAATGGACTCGTTAGATTTGCTCCTCCTCTTCAACATATCCTCTAAGATTTGACCGTAATTTTGTTCAAAGGGGAAAGCGTCCAATAATTTTGTTTGCCACTCTGTCCAAGTATATAGTATTGTACTGAGACTTTCGTACCCGGTCTTTGCTAGACCAGTAAGTTTTTGCATAGCAAAATGAATTACAGTCTTCTCATCCCAGCCATAAACCTTTGCACATTCGTTGATCTTTTTGAGCCATATATCTATCCGTTGGTTCCTTTCAGAGGGATTGAATTCGGGAATAATATTTTTGTAATCTACGCTTCTATTAAGTGATGTTGTGCTTTGGTTTAGAGGCTGGTATGGTAAGACTTCTTTAATAGACTGTATGATTTGGATTACATCTTTGGAAGAAAAAGTAGGACTACGTGACCTTTTGAAGCTATGATCCACTCTTGTAGAATCTCGTTCATCCTGACTGCGACCACCCGGCAACCGGCTGCGACTGCTCTGCTTGTAGTTCGTCCCAGCATTAGGCGAGCGTCGACGTTCACTCTGTTGCCGTTGCTCGCTGTCGCGTTCCTTTTGTAGCTCCATCTCCATCCGACGAACGCGCTCCTGCTCTCGTACCAACGCCTGTTCTCGTTCTAGGAGACGCTAATGGTGGCTGCGGCTGCGGCTTCTGTGGCGTAAGGTGACTTGACTGCGTCGGGAGCGCGAGCGATCACGCCCAGGCGTGTTTAATCTCCGATGAATTCCATCCACTTCGTCATTTTCCTTGCTACGCGTGGAACGCGAGCGACCCCGCCAAGGCGTATCCAGGCTTCGATTTGTTCCGTTTACTCTGTCCATTTCCTGAAACTCGCCACCCATATAGGGGACCGTTAATGCCAAAATTACAATGAGTAAAAGGGAAAAGGTACATAAACAATTATCTCAAAAACGCTGCGTCGTACACAAAAATGAATGTAATATTCACCCTCCTATAGACCCCCAGTGCACTCGTTCGTCTTGTAGGGTAAGCTTATAAATTAGTAATTAGGTTGGATTACACCGCCATGCACCATCATATAAAAACTATTATCGAAAACTAAAACCAAATAGTGCCAACTCAACTCAACCCAACCCTCGTGGTGCAATGCCATTAAAATTTAAGTAACATTATTAATTTTTAGTTATACCCACAGTTTTTTTTTTTTTTTTTTTATAAAATGTGCTACCAAAAATTCGCTTAGAAAAATTTACCTCATACCTTCACTAACTGACACAAATATCATAATAATGCAAACTTTAATAAATAGAATATATGCATTTATAATTTGTTAACAATATTTAAAATAATTTAAGTCTGCGTAAATTAATTTAAATGAACTGTTGGGACAGTGAAAATATAATGTGGACGTGTACTTACGGATTTTGATCCCACTTCTGAGATATAGGATATCTCAGAAATAACCAGGTAGCCTTTTAAAACTTATTTATTTCCAAAACTTATTGGTATTCAAAACTTATTGGTGTTCAAAACTTATTGGTGTTCAAAACTTATTGGTGTTCAAAACTTATTAACCAGCTGAAAAGAAAATAACCGGTAGCCTTCCAAAACTTATTAATATTTTAAAACTTATTCACTCGAGCTCTGCAGCACAACCGTTTTGCGTTGATATCCAATTTCAACTCCCCATTCTCCCGACTCACCGGCCTCACTTCTCACCGGTGTTGCCAGTCCAAATATTCTAATTCTCGTATGTATTTTCCTCGTCAGTGTGGCCAGTGCAATAGTAAAACTACGATACAATATTTTAATACAATTAATAGATTTGATACCTAATTAAGTTAAAAATAAAATCTTGTACTCTTTTTTTTTAAATAAACCTTACACCTCCATCAGATAGCCCCTTAGTTTCATCGGCACCAGGAAAAGTAAAAAATAAAATAGATCTGCATTCTAAAACTCCATATGACAGACATAGAGATAATCACTATATGTCATAGATGCCTTTTGTGACAGCTTAATTATGTATTGGCATTTGGGCACATAATCGTTATTCATTCGTTTTATTTATTATACTTAGGGGGGAGGTATGTTATATTGTTGATTTGTTTACATGGATTTATGTGAATTAGAATAGGGTACTTTTCTACTTTGTTAATTAATAATGTGGATTAAGTGGGTAGGAAAATAAGATAATGACATACGCACTTTGTACAATGGCTACCTAGCAAAATACATGATTTACATTGAGTTGGTGTTTTACTAAAGTTCAGGACTTAATAGTGCTACTACGATTCTCCTCATTCCTGATTCAATCACGTAGAGAAACGCCGAGAATAGCTCTTTCCAGCTCGCTGGGCAACTCTGAGCTTTTGATGACACCTATTGTAAAAAGTACTCTATCTTTAATTGGTACAGGCTGCATTTTCTTTATTGACCCACTTTATACGGTATTAATGTATATGCTGTTGGCTTGATGGTTTGCTGTAGTGACCTATGTATAATTAGTAGTAAATCAGAAGTCATAGTCTTTCAGGCCGGGGGTAAGAGTCCTAAAAAAATTCCGCCTATAGCACTCAATGGGACTCCATTGAAAAGGGTGTATAAGGCCAAATATCTGGGTCATCTGCTGACTCCCGGACTAAAAGACGATGACGACATTGAATGAGAACGGAGGGCGCTGTCAATAAGAGCTAATATGCTGGCACGCAGGTTCGGACGTTGCTCACTCAAGGTTAAAATTACACTCTTCCGAGCGTACTGTACAAGCTTCTACACTTGCAGCCTGTGGGCTAGATTTACTCGACAATCATAGAGCGCCCTCAGAGTTCAGTACAATAATGCGTTCAGAGTACTAGTTGGACTGCCCCGATTCTGTAGCGCGTCAGGGATGTTCGCAGACGCCAATGTAGATTGCTTCTACACCACAATGCGGAAGAGGTGTGCATCTCTGGTGCGCAGGGCGTGGAGCAGCGCAAACAGCCTGCTGAATATGATTTCCAGCAGGCTGGACTGTCTTTATGTGAATCACTGCTGCGCCATCTCGCACGGGATGGCGCAGTATTGAATCGAATATTTTGTACGACGGAATACTAACATAGGTTAAGTTTTACTAACATGATGAGTCCTGGTCACTCGAATAAAGAAATTATATTATTATTATTATTATAGGACACTCAGCACACTGGATCAAGTAGTTGAGGTTTTGATCCCGGATTCAGATCAAATGGGTTTTCTTATATAATGATCCAGACCTGTAAATATTTGTTTCAGTCATTTTCATGTGAAATTTATGTCTGTAAACGCACATACGCACGAATAATTACGATCTAGGTAACGTTTTAGTATAAATTAGTAAACCAACATATACTATCCCACTGCTGAGCATAGCTTCTGAATCACATAATAAAATTAAAATACCCAGATCATATTTAATCACGCGTAAAAATAGTGCCAAAAAATCGTATAAAAATAGAAATAGCCCACTAGATTGTTACATCTTTATTTTTTCTTCTCCAGTTAATCGAGTACTACCTAAATAAACTCCAAGGAGCTGGATATATATCAATAACTAAATCTCAACAAACGCTTGCATTTATGTTCGGTAGTGCTCTACTTTTCTATTTGATGCGCTTAGAAGGAGAGAAGAAAAAAAGAACGCCTCTGTTTTGGTAAGTTGGAGTAATTTTAAATGACGATCACGGTCACTTCCACACCATTTTTTGATGATAAATGGCCCGCATATATTTGTAGCTCAAAACTCATTCTAAACGAACTCATTTCGATCCTATTGTAAAAACAGATAGAATTCACAAAGAAATAAAATTATCCCATCCCAAGTTTTTGTTCTATTTAGAACTCGTTTATAGTTGTCTGATCTAACATTTTAATAAAAAGCTGCCTGATTAGACAAGTTGTCGTTTAAAACAAAATCTTCTAAAAACAAACACACGAGCCGACAAGGAAGCAAGGAAGGAGACAAGGAGGAAAAATGTGATAGAAGACCTTTTAGTTAGCGGTAAACTAGACCTTATCTAGTTAAGGTAAAATTATGTTTATATTTCAGGTTATTCACTCCAGAGAAAGTGAAAACGAAAACTGAAGACTCTAAAAACGTTTGTCCACACGAGGGTCCATGCCACAAATATGTTATCAGGGTACTGTTATATTGTGTTATAAACCTAATAATATCCTACTTCCTACTAATATAATAAACCTGAAAGTTTGTATGTTACGATGTTTGTTACTCGATTTGGATGAAATTTGTTACACAGATAGTTTGTTACCTGAATAACACATATACTACTATTATCTCGGAAACGTGTTAGGTTCTTGTCTAAAGTCCACGCAGATAAAGTCGCGGGCAGAAGCTAGTAATAATATAAATTACGCCACAGAAGCCTTTTAGAGGTTCGGGTCAAACCAGTGAATATCAGCGAGATATATAGATACTTTCTTACAGATAATACTTACTACATTAATTTATTCCCCTAATTCCCATAGTTTGTTCTATTGCATAACTTACGACAGCCCTTAGTCAAAGTAAAGAATACCATACCACGCAATAGCATATAGAGAGTGTTGCAAGCTACTCTTGGCCCTATTACAAGAGCGAGCCACCTCACTCGTGGGCCGACAACACACGAAATGTTTTTTTTTATAAATGATAAATGGAAAGAACCTTTTTTGGTCTAACCCCGCCACACATTCCCACCATTGTAACTCTAGTTAGCCAGGATTCACAATGGTTTCCTTAAATGATACCCTGGTTTGAACCCTGGATTGTGGTGTCCCAGGAAGCACTTTAATGGTCTTGGAACCCGCAACAAATTAATTAGAAAGAAAACCAGGAGTAGAAAAATAAAATTCCTTTGCAAAGGAAAGAACTTGTTGGAACTATGCACCTTGTGACTACCCCACAAGGGATCCGACTGGGATGATCTAGCTACATAGGCAGATAGATAAATTATAATGACTCATTTTGTTTTTTTTTCGTATTATGAGTATACTGTTAATGTATGTGGATATTCAATTCTATGTTTTTTTTCAGGGCTCATTGTCATACTTCGGAGTCGGTCTCGGCATATCCTTAGCGCGTTTTATTTTGCCCAATCTGAGAACTCCAATCAAAGCTATTACATCAATAAGAGGAAAACACTTCAGACTAGCGATGTTCTTCGGCAGTTATATCGGTATTTACAGAGTACGATTAATTTATGTTATGCATTACGTACCTAGAGAAGAAACTTCAACATTTCTTTGCAGTAGCGTTATATTGTACTCTAGCTGATCAGTTGCTTCCTGCATATAAAACTTTCGAGTGCTAAATTTTATTTAAAAATAGATGCCCTCATGTGCATTTAGATACTGTATAAACAGCTCGAGAAATATAAGATTATTATCCGTGAAAACACAAACACCTCCGCTTACCTCGCGCATGGCTCGTGGTCCCCAAGTTGTACGCCATTTTTGTAATAATTAAGCAGCTTCTCTAGAATGTAGTACTTAATAACACAATGGACTTAACCTTTTTAACGATGACCACTTTTTTATTTTGAGTCTAGATTGTGTGTCCTACGGAGCGTTAGGCTTCGGTATGCAACGGACTCAGCAATTTACAGAAATGTTGTCAAAATAATCTTCTCCAGTGTATCGCTGCTAAATTCTCTGATTCATTGTAAGATTAAGGGTAAGATTTCACATGAGGATTGGAATCTTTTTTAAACTCTTCCAATACTGACATTTTTACAATACCTTTAAGTTAATCTTGTTATTCTTTAGTTAGTAAACATTTGAAAATCAAAGATTAATCTTTAAATGCAACAGCAAAAAGAATGATGTGAAACTATACATTTATAATAAGTTATTTTTACATTTTAGGCTGTTATCTGCTATTTATGTCGTAAGCGAAGTTTCGACTCGGCACTGTACGCTTTACCGGCCGGATACGTCGCGGGACTGTCGTTATTATTTAATCCAAGTCTCCCACTTGCCATAGCTTCGATAACAGCAGCTTTTAAGGTAAGAAATATACATGAAAACCTTATTCAATGGCCTCTAAATATAGAGAAGGTTTGTTACAATCATTGCATTGAAATGCAGTTAATTGTCAAAAGTTGGCGGGGTTTAGGAAATAAATGTCATACTTAATTTTCTTATCCTTAAAAGGTACCTAGACATAACATTTATCATCACTCAGTTCAAAATGTTGCATGTATAAAAAGCCTCTTTTGGGAGGGTTCTTTTGTCAACTGGGCCCGCACGAAGCAAGTGCGGGCCCAGTTGACAAAAGACTGACTGCCAAATTTTTTTATGTTTAATCAAATGAACTCATTTAGAGATAAACAAAATTCATGCACACTTAAGCAAAGAAATAATTCTTGTAGGCACATAATTTTTTTTTCAATATTCGGCCGGACGAGTTTACTACTACTTAATTCCCATATTTTTTCAGTTATATTCAACGATATTGTACGAGAAAAAGATCTTGCCATCCAATATACCTTTGCCAGAGTTATTATTCTGCTTCTGTCAAGGTACGCTGATCAACGCCAGAATATTGGACCCTGAGCAGTGTCCAAACTATGTATTCAATCTCATGAAGACTGTGAGCCAGGGAAAGTGAGTATGCTTTGTGGTGAGAAAAAGAACGAAATGAGAAGAAGTAAAAACTGAACTTCTGCAACCAGAAAACACTCGTATTGTGTTATTACATTGAGGAAAATTCTGTATAGTATTTTTGTCAGCCGCGGGGGAAGTTGACAGAGCGTATTGGCCAGCTATTGCCTAAAAACCTCAAGGTGACACTTGGAACGGGGCTCCGGTATCTCTGATAGGATCGCACCGGTGCCCCCATGTGCCGTGTTCCAAAAAGCCCGTCATTGAGGGGAGACTTGGAAACTCGCTCCCCCCTGAACGGACGCGGTGCTCGCGGAGACGTGGGCTACTTTAAAGTAGTCTTACTACTCAGAATACTCTGTACCAACCAAAGTATTGCTACTGAAAAGTTTCACTAGTTCGATCAACTGGACTAGTAATTGAACAACTACAACACGAAATAAAAGATTTATCTGGTTTAGCTCCACCTTTGTACAGAAATTACAGATATACACACGTATAAAAAATATCTTTTATTTTACAGGTCAGATTGGATCTTCAATAATATATCCGAATTAATAAGAAAAGAAGTGTGATATAAACTAGTTAATTAAGGTTGCGGGATTACAATATATTCAGTAATTAATAAAGGATTTTTGGTTGTTTGAGAGAGTTTGCTAAGCACACTGCACGCTGTTGGTGGACTACGGTGTAACCCATAGGTATATAATTTTCTTGAAGTTAGCACCCGTTAGGGTTAAGACATTAACTAAAGGCACTTTTATAGCTGATCTGATCTGATCAGACATTTTGCAGTTTCTGACTATAATATTATGTAAAAAGCTACGTACAAGATGAGCAACAGACAGTTTCGTGGCAGGAACGTTGTAGCAGGATTTGTCAAAGGCAAGAACTTCCAGCCAGACGGGTGTTGTGTCTGGCGGGTCCTGCCACTCCAGCCAAGAGTTGTTGTAGGGGCTTGTATATATGCAACGCATGCGAACTCTCATATCGCGTTCTAGACATGTAGGGTAAAAGCCGGATAGTAGCCCCACGTTTCAAAAAAGCTCTGTTACTAAAAATATGTACTTAATAGGAATAATGCAACATGTATATCAAAACATAGGGTTTGATCTTTTATAGAAGCCCATTTTTGTAATAATAATATTAGCCCTGTTAAGAAACTGTCCCACTGTTGGGCATGGGCCCCCTCTCAAACTGAGAGGGTTTAGGCCATAGTCCACCACGCTGGCCCAGTGCGAGTTGGCGAACTTCACACACCTTTGAGAAACTCTTAGGCATGCAGGTTTCCTCACGATGTTTTCCTTCACCGTTAAAGCAAGTGATAATTAATTTTTAATACGCACATGCTTTCGAAAAGACAAAGGTGCGTGCCTGGGTTTGAACCCGAGACCTTTGACTTTGCAGTCCAACGGTCTAACCACTAGGCTATCACTGCTTTTTTTGTAAATATAAGTAATATTGTTTTTGAGTAAATCCTGTTTTATTTGACCTCTCAAAAAAGGGATAGTTGCCTACTGTAGTGGATAGTAGCCCAACGTTAAAAAATCTTCGGGGGATGCTTGCCTCGTGCGAGGTGGCGCCTCACTATGAGTTTTTTAGATAGAAACAAATGTATATCAATTTAAGTAATCGGTTTTTATTATTAACCAAGATTATTATGTATTATTATTAAGTACTAATCGAAAATTTAAGCAACATGATAAAATAGTATTAAGTTTTAAAGTTTTAACCATAAAAATAAAAATAATACCCTCTAAACTTTAAGTTAGGTAAGATATTAGTAAAATATTTAATTATCTATCTTAAAGACAGAACAATATGGCAATCAAAGTTGATTGGCACTAGCATTAATTATCACGAGAAGCCAGGGTTTTCAACTTTCCACAATGGTTTTTAGATGTTGTACAAGTTTATTGCAATCACATTCGACACATCCCACATTAAATCCAATCTGATTTAGATTTAGTAAAATTGTAATTCTCAAAACATTCTGCGCAATAATCAACTGATTTTTTTATTCGTATTTTCTATTTTGAATTAGCGTTTTTCACTTTTAATATATTTTCAGTGACTTTTCGATTTTTTCGTCCTTTTTCCTTTTTATTGGCGGTAGTCCTTCGGTGGCTTTACCTTTAGATGGTTTTGAACTTACACCATTTTCTCAATTTTCATAATGCTTAATCTGATGCTAATGCTAATGATAAATCTGTGTTATCAGATTCAGTTTCACTGCTGGTAATATTCTCTGATGGTCTTTTTCATATTTTGCGGTTGCCCTCTTTTCTTCACAATGCAAGGTTTTGCTTCTGTGAATAATAAGATATCAGCGATGGCAACGATAGCTCAGTACCATAAAAAATGTAGTTTACAATGTCGCTATCTCCTAGGGCTAATCAATATTGAGAAAGATTCAAGAGGTTTAAAGAAGGCCTAGGTGGCGTGTGATTTTGGTTCACGCTATTCTGCTCTAGCATTTTGCTCACCTAGATTGAACGCATGAAACAGTTAAGTATTTATTTTAATTAAAACAAGTTATAGTCACAATAAGCTGACAAAATCACCAGAAGAACAAAAAATGTCTTTTCTCGTTAAAGAATTTATAGATGCGGATAGTTGCCTCTAGAGCGACTTTCCGCAAAAGTAAATAGGGCGACTATCCTTTTTGATACGGATACTTGCCCTTTTTATTTGCAAAATAAAAACAAAACGATTCAACAATAAAACGTTATAAACAGTGTAACTTAAACCCTAATGCAAGCAAAGAAACAAAAAGTTGACTGAAATCACAATCAGTAATAAAAATATTCACTACCTAGCAATATGATTTCGACGCCCGTCAAAGTTTCGCCGCGGAGGATTTTTGCTTACACGGACAAAACGCATACGCCTGCTCTGACGGCTTACATGACTCTGAGGCCTACGGGAGGGTCACTTCGTATTATACTCAAGCGCCAATGCCACCAACATCCCTAACATAGTGTATTTAAAACCGGGGCATGTATCCCACTGAGGCAACTATCCGGCTTTTACCCTATGGAGAATTTTTGTCTATTCTATTTTCAGCGCCATCTATGAGTTACATACCTACATATAGCTGCCACAGCTTTGTAGCGATATATAGGGTTCGCTACAGTTTATACTGTAGTTTATTCAGATAGTAAAACCGCATAAGGGCGAAAATAATTTTAGCCACTTTTTATCGTTCGTATTTTGTTAAACTATTAAGATTTTATTAAAAATATATAATGTAAAGAGTATACAAAGTATCATTTGATTTATTTATTACCTTAGTGGATGTTTTCGGATCGAACACTTTATCCGATCGATCCTGATGTAATTTCTGAAAGATATAATTTTTTCATCTTGCTGTTTTATCAAAAAACGTAGTCCCACACTAGGAACAACTTCTGTATCGTGGGTGCGTTTACAAACACGAAATTTACATGCACAAACACCCAGGCCGAAACAAATATTTGTGGGTCACACAAAGATTTGTCCCGTGCGGGAATCGAACCCGCAACTTCTCGATCCAGTGGGCTGAGCTGGTTGAGCTCTTTATTTTTCGATCCAGTGGCTTGAGCTCTTTATTACTGCACTAAGTCGTCCGCCAAATGTGGGATCACATTAGTATAATAATAAATTAATATTAATAATAGCCCTGTTGATAAACTGTCCCACCGTTGGGTACGGGTCTCTTCTCAAAATGAGAAGGTTTAGGCCATAGTCCACCACGCTGGCCCAGTGCAGGTTGGTAAACTTCACACACCTTCGAGAAACTCTCAGGCACGCAGTAAGCTATAGTTAATTTTTAGAATAACATTGGTAGTGCGTACTTATCATCATCACCATCGGCAGTAAGAAGACCACTGCAGAGCAAAGGCCTCTCCCAAAGATCGCCACGATGACCGGCTTTGTGTTGTACGCATCCAGCTTTCACCTGCGACCTTCACCAGGTCGTCGGTCCACCTTGTAGGGGGCCTGCCCGTCTTCCGGTACGAGATCGTCACTCGAGAACCTTTCTGCACCAACGGCCGTCAGTTCGAGCGAAGTGCCCCGTCCCCTGCCAATCAAGTTTGGCAATTCTGAGAGCTACTAGAAGGGATCAAAAAGTAGTGAGAACGACATACTACTTGGTAAAAAAAAAACAAAGTATGCTCCGCCATATTCCACTGTCGCAAGGTGGGCTTCTCAATTTCGAGTAGGGAGAACGAGCACGGAAGACGAACATCGTTGCGGCCGTCCATCGACGTCAGTCACCCAAGAAAATGTTGCGAAAGTCGAGAAAATTGTATTGAGCGATCGAAGAGTTACCATCCGATACTTAATTCAAGAAACGGGCATTTCATATGGAAGTATTCAATCCATATAGAAACAATCTTTGAATATGAGAAAAGTCTCCTCAAGATGGGTGCCGAGAATGTTAACTGACAGTCAGAAACAAAATCGACTTGACATTTCGAAGATATTGTTGGACAAGTTTCAAGAAGATTCTGAAAAGTTTTTATCTCGTTTCGTAGCAATGGAGGAAACATGGGTCCATTATTTTGATCCCGAGACAAAGCAGCAATCTTCGCAATGGAAACGGCCATCATCACCGACCCCGAAGAAGTTTCGTGTCGTGGCAAGGTTATGGCCTCAATATTTTGGGACTTAGAAGGAATATTATTAATTGATTACCTGGAGCGTGGAACCACTATTACAGGCCAATATTATGCAACTTTAATTCCCAAGTTGAGGAATGCCATCAAAGAGAAAAGGAGAGGGAAACTTCGAAGGGGCGTGCTGTTTCATCACGACAACGCACCCGCGCACAGGTCGGCAGTTGCGATGGCTGCCATTCAGCAAGCTGGATTCGAATTGGTTGACCACCCCCCTTATTCACCAGATCTGGCGACTAGCGATTTTTATCTGTTCCCCAAAGTGTAAAAATACTTAAGTGGAAACAGGTACGAAGACGATAACGAGGTGATGGATGCCGTGGAGAGCTTTATGCGGGACCAAGACAAAACTTTTTTTGTGAAAGGGATTGAAGCCTTGGAAAAGCGCTGGACTCGGTGTATAGTAAATAATAAAATAAATTATTAAGTTATCAATAGTCATTATATTCTATGTCATTCTCACTACTTTTTGATCCCTCCTCGTATATCGGTGACTTTGGTTCTTCTGCGGATCTCCTCATTTCTGATTCGATCTCGCAGAGAAACTCCGAGCATAAATCTTTTGATTACCCTTGAGTCTTTTTATGAAGCCGGTGAACGACGATGTCTCGGTGCCGTAAGTTATAACTGGCAACACATACTGGTCAAAGTGAGTGACTACTGATAAATTAAACTAAAGGTATCTAAATAAATGTTAATAGAATAATCATGTTTAGAATAATTTGAGGATGGTTTAGTTCAGTGGTTAGAACTTAAGCCGCTCAATCTACCGGGCACTTATTCGCTATGACTCTGTGTATAGTACAGCTGGTCTTGTAAACTCCGCGAGGATACCGTAGCTTAGTTAATAAAATAATCAACAGATCAAGGCTCAATCCCATCGTCGTTGGATGTAGGTAGCATCGGACTGGTTGCGATGGAGAGCGATTGCGTAGGCTATGTTCACTTATGGATGGGTATAGGCCAAGATAATAATGAATCACCAGACCCACCAGTTGATCGAGTTCCATTCTACATAACTCCCCTCATACTAAAACGGCGTTTATTTAGAGCACCTCAAGTCAAAGTCAAAACTGCATTTGCACAACATATGCAACAATTTATGCTATCTCACTTATACAACAAGGTTCTTAAGTATTGCAATTTAAAAGAATGTAGTATTATGCAAACTAAAAGATTAGTACTTAAATGGTTACTTACCCTATCCTATTTTGAGACTGAAGAACTTATGAAAGTAATCACATGAACCATAATATAATATACACATAAGTACACACAACATTTTGAACGCGTACTAGTACCCACACGCACATTCAAACACGCACACACACAAAAATACACACAAAGACACACACACATACACACACACACACACACACACACACACAAACACACACACACATTCACAAACACACACACACACACACACACATAAACATACACACACATCAATCATGATCATATACGTCGAGCACAATTTTGAGCATATTTATATTTATTAACAGGAGTTCCTTAGTTATTTTTAGAGTTAAGAGATTAATAGATTGTAAGTCTTAATAGATTAGATTAATAGATTGTAAGACACATATATTTTATAATACCATCATACTTTATTGCTTGTTAAAGTTGACTAGTTTATGTAAAAAGGTATTTCTATATACTAATAACATCATCATAATACACGACGTCACGTTTTGTTGACTGTATCGATCGCGGCAATTTTATCATGTATAACATTATTTTGATACACCTTCGCCTCCACGAGACAGGCCTTGCCTAGTGTGGAAGGCACCAGTAACTCTAGCTTCTCATATACCTTTTGTCTAATATTTAGTTTTTAAGGATTTGCATGTGTCTATTTTTTGGAAATAAATTTATTATTATTATAATTATTATTATAACTAGTTAATTGACTAAAAGATAAGCAACGCTTCGGTTATTTATGCTACTGATGTCGATGAATAGCAGTTATTTTCCATCAGGCAACCAACAAGCTCGTTTTGACCCTTTTTGTTAAAGAAATAAAAAGCAGATACAATTAGAGTGTTTTAGTGGCATTAATGGAATGAGTGACTACACCCGCACCAGCGAGTGAACTTTGATCCAATCCTCTCTTTGGCGTGGTGTTCCAAGGGTTGATAATGAGAATCTTCTTTGCGCCAGTGTCTTTTCTGGTCGACGAAATAATTGAGCTGTGACCAAAGCGGCAAATTTCTTCGCACTGGAGACAAAGAAAATTATTTGACGGTGGTTTGGTGTGTGAGTGTGCACGCGTGCGTGCGTGCTTGCATGGGTGCGTGCGTGCGTGCATGCGTGCGTGCGTGGTTGCGTGCGTGCGTGCTTGTGCGTGTGTGCATGTGTGCGTGTATGTGCGCATATGTGCGTGTATGTGCGCATGTGTGTGTGCATGTGTGTGTGTGTGTGTGTGTGTGTGTGTGGGTGTGAACGGCTACGTTACTATGCTGTTGGCTTAAGTGCCTTTTTAGATTTACCGGGCAGGAAGACGACCATGCAATAAATACGTTCCATCTGATGATGTCTTGATAAAGTATTTAGAGCATATGCCGCTCCACTCACAAAAAAGGAACACTACCAGAATGCGACTGTAAAAGTCAAAACCATTTTTCCTTGACACGCCCTTGAGCTAGTTACCTCCTTTATTCTCCCGGCTGGAGCGTAGATATGACACGCCCTCTTGTATCTCCGTAAAGACCCTTCGGCCAACAACGCACCAAAAAATTCATACCCACAAACGCAATCAGTAATGCAGAGAAATCGAAAACGATTTCTGTGCAGTAATGCATATGAGGCATAAATTTATTTTTTTCAATATTAGATCAATTTGATCCCAATGGCCTCATTTTTAAGCCGCTGCACATAAATTCTCACCTGCGCCAGATTATAAAAGTTATTCTTGTTACCACCACAACCAGAGTAGATAGTTTTCTTGCACACCTTCCACAAGTTATCGTAGTACCATCTCTCTACAGCGCCAAAGCAAAAACCGTAATCAAATCTTAATTTACACCATTTCGGCTTAGAATCTAGAACAAAAAGTATCACGCAATGAAATTTATTTGTACAAGCTTTTATTTAGTATTCGTACGACTGGATTTCTGGTTTAAAACTTGTGATCCAGTTTTCGAGAACTTGCGATCCGCAAGGTACATACGTATGCCAAATTTCAGCTAAATCGGATATCCATCCGATTTCTCCATCCTTTTTACGCTTGTGTGACGCTATCGAAATGATTTTCACACTACATTCTCTACTGAGTAATATATTCCCAACGTTTCGCGTGCTTTACAACACATATGGTCACGTAAAGGGCTGAGGTGTTTGACGTTCAAAAGTTATATTATTCAGAAGTATGTGTGTAGTAGTACACTCGTAGCGCTGTGCGTTCGCGGTGTTCTTACCGATTAGCAAGGTTAAGCAGCGTTCGACTCGATCGGCCTAGGATGGGTAACCGTTTGTGGCATTTTGTCTGTGCGCTTCGGAAGGCACGTTAAGCCGTTGGTTCCACCTACCACTTAATATGGTAGTCGTTAAGCCGAGTTGGAAGCCTTAAAGGCGGCATGATAAGTTTCAACTGCAGGTGGCCACAAACCTGCCTCCACCAATGAGCACTGGGCCCGCGTGGTGGAGTATGACCTATTCTCTCTCACCTCGATTAGTGAGAGAAGGCCTTGTCCAGCAGTGGATAGTTTAGGGTGATATTTATATGTGTGCGGTAAGTCGTACTCAAGGTGGATCTTCAAAACTTTTGAATTATTTCTTTGTTGGTCCGATCTAAGCAGAATGAGCACACGAAGTCTTAAAGCCTGTGCGTCGATATTCAACCATATAACAATATTAAAGCGTAGCATGTTGTGTCTGACGAGCCTAGGGTATTGCTGCTTTGCAAACGCATTCTGACTGACAGCCTTTGGGGTTCTGGATTTGGTCATGCTAACTAATGTCTTTGCTTGCGGTGGTTGTCTGAGGCGGGTCACTCCCTACTCCTCAATATAGTCAAGGGGAGAGAAAGGTATAGTAAAAAAACATGTATTTGTGACCTAATAGTATCTAACCCAATAACTTTGACTCAATTGACTAAATCGTACTTCTAATTTTATATTTTACTGGGCGAGGTATAAAGGCAGAAAAAAAAGTTAACCCACACTAGGATTGATTCCTGTGTCGTGGGTGCGTTTACAAACATGAAAATTCACATACACAAATGCCCAGACCGAAACAATAATTGTGGGTAACACAAAAATGTGTCCCGCGCGGGAATCGAACTCGCGACTATTAGACACAGTGGGCGAAGCGGATTAAGGCGTTACGAAATAATAAAATATATAACATTCTATACTTGTGACAACAAGTAGTAGAGTAGTAGAGTAACAAGAATGGGTTCTTGCAAATAAATGATCTGATTTGAACAATAAGATGAATAATATTGCTTACTTTTAAATCCAACTTTTGTGAGGCAAGTATCCATGCATTCCGATTCAGTATCGAACCTGTTACCATTGCCCATGCAACCTCCCCAATTGAATGTAGAACAACTTTTCGTCTCGGGTTCGAAGTAGTACGTCCGTATGTTACCACGGCAAGGTCCAGGGTCTGGTTTAAGGAGGCAGGATTTACGGAGTACTGAAAATTGATGGTTGTAATAACGTTTAGTTAAAGATTATTGCAAACAACAGTACTTTCAAAATGCTCAAAGTTAACAAAAATCACAAAAACTTTGAGCTTTCGAAATTTATAAGTAGAAAAACAATGCAAGCAATGCTCCGTATTACAATATTAACAATTTTCTATAGACGTCAAATAATGTAAATTAAATTACGATAATTTTGAGTTTTTTTTATTTATCGGTACACATATATCACGGGAAAGAAAAATATTGCAAAGAACTTTTCTTAATTGATACAACTTTTAGAGTTTTTAAGGTTTGGTCAGATAGCCGACCCAGCGTGACGGGAGCGCGACGGAAGCTCGCTACTACCAACTATGTTCGGTTGTGGCGTTTGCCGTCACACCGATCGGGGCTGCGCTGTGTGACCAACCCGCGACGGAGTGCGCCGCGCACTGATGGGCTTCGCAGCCGCGCGCCTTATTTACGATGGCTGCGTGCTGAGGCCTGCGTTTGCGCCGCCAAAACCGACGACATATCTGCGGGGAGTGGTTGTGCACTGCGATAGATGTGGTAGGCCATCTCACACACCTTTAGGGGTGTGGGGACTCGGCATCGGGGCTTTTAGCCCCCTGGCCCAAGTATCAATCGCCGATTATGAATATGATCGGCTTCTTGTTTTGGGACATTGTCCCTGGTCTTCTGCGACTCGATGATCCCGCGGGGGGCCGTCAAGAGTGTGTTCACGCTGCCTTCGCCGTCCGCCCAACCGGGTGAGACCATAGGCGAGCCTATGGAAGCCCAGCTAGGCGACCAGCGAGGAAACAGCGACTTCACGAGGCCCCTCTTCTTATTTCGCCCGGTATGCGATGCAGCTCCGCTGGAAGACCAGCAGGCGATCAAGCACCACCGGGCCGGGTAAGGTTAGTGTGGATTTGTGCCGTTTGTCACCAGCTTAAAACATATAGCTGGTAAAGATAACATCGTCGCCGACGCACTGTCAAGAGTCAAAACAATAACATGCTCAACGCCGATCGACTACGACCAGTTAGCTAAAGCTTAAGGTTCTGATCGAGAACTCAAGCAAATTATGCAGAGCGACGAATTAATAAAACTGCCCGTACGCCGAAAATAATCGTATGCGAAATGTCTACTGGATCTGCTCGCCTGTTTTTACCGCCAAAGTTCAGACAAGAAGCTTTCCAAGCGATTTACAACCTTAATCACCCTGGCGTAAGAATAACGAGGCAATTAGTGACTACGCATTACTTCTGGCTGACAATGAAAAAGGATGTCAATGAATGGGCAAGAGGCTGTACACAATTTCAGCGAGTCAGAGTACCTTCACCTGTCCACCGTCTAGCGCAATATCGTGTCGCAACGAAGTGGCCGGAAGCAGAACCAACCGAAGAAATAACAGCAGAAACAGTCGCTAACGTGCTATACGAAGCGTGGATACATTTAGATGTCCAGTGATCATCACAACCGACCGAGGCAGACAGTTTGAATTCGAACTATTAAACAAACTAATGCACCGCATGGGATTACAGCGAATACGAACCATAGGGTACCATCTACAATCTAACGGTATTGTTGAACGCTGGCACCGTACGCTCAAAACATCACTTGCCACGCGACTTATTTCTACGCATTGGACCTACGAAATACCTACAGTATTACTATGCCTACGCGCAGCTTTCAAAGAAGACATCGGAGCTAGTACAGCCGAGCTATTGTATGGACAAACACTGCGCCTTCCCGGAGAATTCTACGGTGAACCTACAACGTTATGCAATAGTCCATCACAGTTTATGAGTCATCTGAACGAAGCAAGGAAGAAAGCACAGGTGCAATGAGAATACAATAAGTAAGAAGCTGTATTCACTCATAGCGATCTAGACAAATGCACACATGTATATAAACGCAATGATGCAGTAAGCAAGCCGTTGACGCTTACTTATAACGGTCCCTATCGCGTCATCGATCGCAACAACAAATTCTTTAAAGTGCAGTTAGAAAATACAAGCTCCAATATATCGATAGACAAATTAAAGCCTGCATATCTCTTAGATTCAGAGAACGAGAAGCAAGATGTACCTACATTCAGCCATGTAACCAGATCAGGAAGAACATCTAAACCACTTGTACGCTTCGCTGGCGAAGGATTAATATAGTGGCCTATATAACATACATCCAGCCCCGATGGAGCGCGCCGCGCGATGTATTTACGTTGGCCGCGTGGTGGGGCCTGCGCTTGCGCTACCAAAATCGACGACATCTCTGCGTGGAGTTAGGCTGTGCACTGCGATAAAATTTTGTGCCGCGACATTTTATAATGTAGTGTTTATATAGTCGGAGCCTTATGTCGTTACGAAATTCTATCGTATTCCCATTGGTGGAGGATATTTTGGTTGCTCCTTTGGCTAGTGATTATTTGATACTAAAATTTGTAAATATTAATAGCATGATTTTATTTAATAAACCAGAAAATTAGTTAAATCATGATAATGTTTAATACAATGGACTCGTGAGAAAATACCGCCAAAAAGTCTCCCGTACATTTCAGTACAATACAACTCGCCAAGCCGCTCCACCGTCGTACTACCGTCACGCTGCGTCGGCTTAGTGACGAAACCTTTAAAGACAACAAATAACAAAAATTAGGTTGTCAACTAAGGTGACATTTAAAAAATAATCCCGCAGTCACCGAAAACACAAATGTAAACAAACCGTCCTACGCCGAGACATTGAAATTGTCAAAGGCAGTTCCGCCGGTGGAGGCGCGCGCGCCGCGCGCCCCGTGCGTTATCGCTTACCTAACAGCTGAGCGGTCAGCTGAGTATACGTCATCGTCTGCTACAAAACAAGCGTTAAGGAGCGATTAAACCTAGCGACGATGGTTTTCAAATTGTTGGCGTTAAAAAAACAGCGAAATCTGGCATAGTGCTGCGCGCTGCAAACGATAAACAAGTTAAAAAATTAGAATCAATTGATGCAATTAAAGCCGCGGGACTGCGCTTGGAAAAACCGAAAGGGTAGAGACCGCGTATGCTCGTTAAAGACATTCCCGGGTCAATGGAGGACAAATCATTTCTTGTCGCTTTATATCGTCAAAACATTAAAGATGAAATGTTCATTAAACAGGACGATTTTATTAAAGCGACGAAAATTATTCGTAGTCGACGTATAGTAAATACCGGGCGAAAATGGATACGCGTAGAGATCAACTCTGAAGTACGTAAACATCTGTTGGCCACAAAAGACAAATTGTTCATCGACTGGGCCACTTATCGTTTCTTTGATGACGTAGAATTAGTGTGTCGTCTAAATTGCCAACAATTCGGGCATGTCCAAAAATATTGTACCGAAAGTTACCATTATGAGGTCATTGTGCGGAAGGACACGCGACGAGGTCCTCTACGAATAAAGACAAGCCCGAGTTTGTGCATCGTGTAAACGATTTAAGAAACCATACGACCATCGCTGTGGCGCGTCAGACTTAACACCAATTATTAAAAATGGATAATCTGACTATAGGACAGCTAAATCTCCACAACGATAGGGTGGCGAGGTCCGAATTAGACCGCTTAGTTATAAAATATAACCTGGACATAGTGCTTATTCAGGAACAATACCAAAATGCTAGCTTACGTAGTAGGGTAGTGCAGTTAGATAATAAAGCACGAGCCGGAATCTACGTGTAGAGTTCGGATATACGGCTACGTCACTGCAACATCTTACGACGTCACACTGTGCTTTCGCGGAGGTTTCATCCCCATCCTGTAGGGTTTACGTTGTGAGCTATTATTTTCAATATTCAGACCCTGTCACCTACCAACCCACCTTTTTTTTTTTTTTTTCGTTGGGAATTCCTCATGGACTTCCGCCAACCTCGGTACCTCCACCGCTATGTCACTGTTCCATGTCTAACTACGAGTATGGACAATCAACACACCACGTTCTTTGGGAGTGCAGACTCTGGCACAACGAGCGTACCATTATGCTAAACAGTCTGCGAACCTGCTTTACAACTGGGCTTAACCCACTTGTAGTCTCTTTCTCTTTGGCTGTTCTGCCATTTTTTTTGTGTCTACCGCTTTGCAAAGGAGGGAATTGGAATATGTATATTTCCTACTCCTCCTATTTTTCTTTCTAATTAAATTTGTTGCAGATTCCAAGACAATTAGAGCATTTCCCGGGACACCCCAAGGTTCAAACCTTGGTGTCAGCTAAGGACCATTGTGGATCCTGGCTTACAGGAGTTACAATGGTGGGCAGGTGTGGCAGGCTTAGTCCCAAAAAAAAGACCTAGGATTGAAACCCAGGGCCTCATGTTCGTAACATGCATTATTTATTACTAAACTAGCGAGGCAGTTCATATTTATCCGACAGAATATTATGTTTTATTCATTCATATTGACATAGTTAATTTAATACTGCTAGAATAACCAAAAAAAATTGTTATACTACATTAAAATTACTTGTTCGTTGAATTAGAAGTATTAAAAGTTAAGATTTGTATTATTTTTGTTAAACTTGACGAACGGCTTGGTCCAGTGGTTAAGATCTTAAGCCACTCCGCTCACCGGATCGAGTAGTCACGGGAGCGATTCCCGCACGATACATTTTGTATGACCTACAAATATTTCCATCGGGCTGGGTTTTTTGTTTGTGAATATCATGTTTGTATACGCACTTTCGATACAGGAATAATTACTAGGGCGGTAGCCCCACCGTATTTTAATAAAAAATAAATAATAATATTAGTCCTAGTAAGAAACTGTCCCACCGTTGGGCACGGGCCTCCTCTCAAATTGAGAGGGCTTAGTCCACCTCGCTGGCCCAGTGCGCGTTAGCGAACTTCATACACCTTCCACAAACTCTTAGGCATACAGGTTTCCCCACGATGGTTTTCCTTACCGTTAAAGCAAGTGATAATTATTTGTTAATACGCACATGCTTTCGAAAAGACAGCGGTGCGTGGCTGGGTTTGTCGGGTTCGTCGAACAGTCTAACATTTCTTTTTTTTTGTTCGTGGGGAAATCCTCATGGACTTCCGCCAACCTCGGGGGAAGCTGGCGGGTCATGTCGGACTCTTACCGACTAAAACCCCACGGTGGCCGGCACTGGCACGTGTCAGAGGGGCTCCGGGATCTCCGAGTGGAACACCGCTTGTGCCGTACTCCGAAGAGCCCGTCTTGGGAGGGGAAACTTGTAGCTTGCTTCCCCCCCTGCACCGTCGCGGTGCTCACGGCGGCGTAGGCCATACCACGCCGCCATCCTCCTCGGGGTCGCGCGTGAAGGACACTTAGGGCCCCCGCCCCAGCGTCGAACAGTCTAACCCAGGCTAACTAGGCTATAACTGCTCCCAGGTGCTGCGTTTTTTAATAAATAAAATTTGCTGATTTATAAAGCGGGCACCAGGGACGGCAGAAAAACAGACTATAATATCTTTCACATAAGATGGGTAGTGACAGTTCTTAGTGCAAAACTAAATTAGTATTTATGTCAATGGTATTAGTACATAAAACCATAAGTATAGAAACGGGTCATGCCTCTTATTGCCATTGCATAAAATATAATTTTCTTTGACACTTACAACCGTCACCGTACCCATCTCACATGAAAAATACTATAGCTGATTAAAAATTAAATTAGAACTTACAGCGCGGAACAAAAGTAGTCGGTACTGTTATTTCTGTTGCAAACGTATTTACAGGTCTTCTCTGACAAAACACATTACGAACAAATAATATACAGACCAAATAAAGTGTTGACGCCGATAAAACTGATTTCATTTTTTAAACAAACGCAACGCCCATTCGCAATGGCCGAACGGCTATTGTAATAAATATGAATCTAATAAAAAACCGAATTTATCGTGACTTTTTATTGAAAAAACATTGCAGGTCAATTTTATACACGATTTACGCTTTTGGTAACCTGTTTTCGTTTGTTGTGTGAAGTCGAAGTATAGTCAGTAGTGATGACAAAATATTGTGTGAATACTTCGGTAAATAATTGACATGGTTGGACTTGGTACAGCTAAAATTTCTAAGTGATTTTGTCAAAAAACTTTTGACCATACGTCGCACATACACCGTCATGCCTATACTCCCCAAGCGGGGTAGCAGAGCTGTACTGAGTACACCCACTTTTCGTCGACGATGTTAGGGCTCATGCAATAGGGAGCGAGCCTATTGCCATATAAGATGGACGATTTAGCGCAGTGGTTAAGAGCTTAAGCCGCTCCGCCCGCTGTGTTTAATAGTCGCAGGTTCGATTCCCGCACGGGACAAATCTTTGTGTGATCCACAATTATTTGTTCCGGTCTGGGTATTTGTGTATGTGAGTTTTCATGTTTGTAAATGCACCCACGACACAGAATTAAATACAAGTTTGGGGCAACGTATAGAAAAAAAAATATATACCTGGCACAATTACAGACCCCGGAAATTTTCCGTTCGTAAAACTACATTTGTCTCACCTAGGATTTGAACCAAGGACCTCGTGATTGCAAACCTATTATGGAGGACCTATCAGAATCCTATTATAAAATATGGTAAAATGTCTACATAGATAAATTCCTCCTTTAAGCGCGATCAAATTAAGAGCTACCAAGTAGAAGCTATATAAATGTATAAGAAGCATTAAACTGAAACACTATTTACAGTAAAATTGCAATATAATAGCTAACTAATTTTTGGTTCGCGTTGTAAACTATCAAAATTCCAGCTCAGCTTCAACTAGTATAGTTCCGCGATTCAACTATTTAATTGCTCACATATTCTTATCAACTATATTCATGTTTTTGAAGACATCAGTCTCGTCGTTGAAGACTGCCTCGTTGGTCTGGTGGCAAAGCGCATCGCTTTGTGATCACGAGGTCCTGGGTTCAAATCCTAGGTCGGACAAATTTAGTTTTTCTAACGAAAAATTCCCAGTCCGGAGTCTGGAATTGTGCCCGGTATATGGCAATAGTCTCGCACCCTATTACATGGGACCTAACATCGTCGGCGAAACGTGGACGTACTGAACACCTCTGCCACCCCCTCTGGGGAATATAGGCGTGACGGTGTATATTCATGTTAAGTTACGGCAAAGAATAACTGAAACGCTAGCTGGTTGGTATCCTACTGCTGTATATTTTCGAACATGTGTACATGCGCATCCGCGATCCGGGGACCGGATCGCGGATGCGCATACCTATTACATATAGGTATGTAATAGGTATGCGGTTTATCGATGGTAAAACGTACATCGTTTGACCATCGATTTAGCGCAGTCGTTAAGAGCTTAACCCGCTCCGCCCATTGTGTCTAATAGTCGCGGGTTCGATTCCCGCACAGGGCAAATCTTTGTGTGACCCACAGTATTTATTTCGATCTGGGTTTTTTTGCGTGTCAATTTTACATGTTTTTAAACGTACCTGTTGACACAGGAATAAATCATCGTGTGGGGCTACGTTTAAAAAAAAATTATATATCCATATACATAACAAGTAGATTTGCAATGAACATGATCGCTATTTCCTAATAGTTTGCTAACACACTATTCTCCAGTAACAGTAAGCCGCTTCCACCTCACCTTTACTCTTCGTACTAAATACTCCAACCTTTATCAACAAACAAAGCAGCAACATTATCAAACTTGGCACCTCCAGCTCGCTTAACGAGCCGCCTCCTCCAAGCTGTTCCACGTTTTTCTTAAGCCCAAACTCAATTACCATATGTATTCATGGTATGAAATTCAGAGCAGCTTTCGCACTTGGAGGTGCATTTGCATTGTTAATTGTGGCTTCCGGCGGTGGTGGGAACTTCGAAAACGTCTGCGGGTACATGTTAATGCTTGTGTTGGATGTTGCACGAACCGAATATTTACGTGTGAGCTCGAAGTTAGTCTTAGAACCCTTTTAAACTGATGCCCCAAAGGATATTGGTGTATATGAAATGAAATGAAAAATATTTATTCAGCTTAGCAAAGACAACGACACATACATAGTGCAACACACATATGCAGTCACTAAACAGAAATAGATTAAGCATTATTTATATTATATCTTAATATATATTTTCCTGCTTAAAACCGGCCATCGTTGCGATGGGAAGGCCTTTATCTTGCAGTAGATGGTTTTCGGTCTGGTGTGTGTGACTTACCAGTTATGACCTACGAAACCGTGACGTGAGCTCTCACGATGGGACTGGTCCGTAAGCTAAGTGTCACTCAGCTAGCTATGGAGCGAGCTAAGCTTGGAGTTTCTATACTTGATCGAATCATAAATAAGACTATCCCGCATAGAACCAAAGTCACCGACATAGCTCTGAAAATCAAGAAGACAACCGTTCTAATAGACGGGTTTTCGAGTGGAGACCACGAACTGGCAAACGCAGGGTAGCTCGCCCCCCGTGAAATGGAGTGACGACCTACGTCGGATAGCCAGCAGGAACTGGATGCATAAAGCAGAGGATCGGGCTCTGTGACGCACATTGCAAGAGGCCTATGTCCAGCAGTGGACTAATTCGGGCAGATGATGGTGATGATGATGATGAGATAGTTTTTGATTGATGACTGTGATTAAAGTTGTTTTTGTAACCGCTTTTTCAAAAGTATAGTCAAATAAACCAGCTGTGTTTTATTTATAATAAGCTACTAACTTAAGCAATAGTACATAGCTTATTAGCAACTCTTGTAAAATCACTGATGAGAACAATACAATTGATATCATTAGTGAGTTTTATAATGCTAATAGGTAGGTATACAATAAACATACAGTATGCTGTCTATAAGTCCAATATCATTTATAGACACAAAACATTAAAATAACGACACTACTATTTTCAGAAAGGAAAAAAACAAACGAGAACGAAAACAGTAGAGAGAGCCCAGCAGTAAAGTGACAACATGTCCATAATAACTTGTCGAAAAGGGCCTTTACGTGTTGGACATACATTCGTAAGCCTTTCAAAGGTCCAGACAAAAACCATCAAACTGAGCGAGATAGAAATAATAACAACAAATTCCAGATAATTTTATCACGTAGTGTGCAAAACCTCATCCATCAAATATCAGCTACTCAACTAAGAGCAAAAAATAAGCACAGCAAATATACACAGCCCCAAACTGAAATACCTTGATGTTCATTTTATCTAAGCCTGGGGGATTTGCGATATTTCCCCGCTTTACGAACCCGCCGTACCTGGTTGCCAAAACAAATTGATGTTCATAGGGTAGCGAAACTCTTTCATACGATCGCTATCCAGCAACCGGAGGAAGACTGTATGAATATAGATCCGTTTAATGTGCCAAAAATATTGGTAATACGAGGCATGCCTTTTAAGTTTTGTTGTTTGAAGAAAAAACCACAACTAGAACCTTATAGTACTTTTTATTGTTTTTCAAAGTATTCACCACGTAGCTTAATACACTTTCCTTTTATTTATTTAATTTTTAAAGTGAAACTATTCTTAGATCGTCTCAAACTTTTTGGTCTGTGTGTTGCATGTCGCGTGACGGTCGGCCGCGGAGTAGGGATAAATTGAAAGGCGCTCGCCAGAGCAGCCAAGGCCAATATGTTTCACTCTTACCGTGGTTTCATAAAACCACACAAGGATTTTTTAGGCATAGCTCCAAGATTCGTCACCACTGATGGTGCCGTAGACGTGATTTGACTCTCCTCGGTTGAACCTTTGCAGAGTTTTCTTAAACCATCTGACGCGGGCCGCCTTGTGATCGTCGGAAAGCAGATGCGGTATCCAATGGCATACTAGCTTTCTCACACCAAGCGTTTCATGCAAGATCTTCTGAATGGTTGTCCCTGAGATGCCTAATAGAGCCTCTATCTCTCGATACGTCACATGACGATCTTCGACAATTAGTTGTCTCACAGCAATGATGTTATCTTCAGTGAAGGCGGATTTTGGGCGTCCTTCGCGAGATTTGTCACTAACACTAGTATGTCCACGCTGGAATTCTAAATACCAGCGTTCGACAGTCCGCAGACATGGAGCTTCATCACTGAATACAGATGTTAGCTCTTCAAAACACTGAAGCCGTGTCAGGCCTCTTCTAAAGTTGTAGAAAACTATTGCACGAACATTTTCCTTGGAAAGATTCATTTTCGTACGTAACCTGACAGATTCCAATCGACGCTGTGACTAAACAATAGCATTAATCCTTATACTTTTAACTGGGTTGAGATATAAAATTTAAACACATTCGAATATAGAACAGTTCCAAATTCAAAATTGCCGGGAAATATGGAAACGACAGAACTTAAAAGGCATGCCTCGTAGTAGTATCCAAGTAGCCAAGTAGCTAGTTTCAGGGAAATTTAATAAAAAACCACCAATCTGTAATGCGTCCGCGTGATGTGTATACGATTGCGATACAGAGGGCCTAGACAAGTTGCAAGCGTTTTGTTTCTATTCTCTTGTCGCAATCGATAGCGCATTGTTTTGACTGCCTGACTTTTCGTTGCAAAATGTCATTCCCATAATTTTTTCCGCTTTCTATTAGCGTTAACGACTGTGTTGTGACGTGAAGTGTTGAGCTATACTGGAAAGAAATAATTTGCAAAGATTAGCGTGTACAGTGTAATTTACAAAAATCATTTGTTAATATAATATGTTTAGACATGTCTTAATTACTTATTATATTATGTGATAATAGATAGCATAATGTTTGTCCTTGTTGAGCATAGTGCATATTATTGGTAGGTAAGTATTGTTATCACTTTTTACTTATTTTGCCAGAATATCATAAACTGTGTTTAATTGGGTACTATATTTTCTTTAGTGTAGTAGTTTGTAGATGTAGCGTGTTTAGAAATCATCACTTTAACTTTATAAGAACTTTTCGTATAATTATAGTAAGAGTTCTGGTCTAAACACTACCATTTATGTCTCAGTCCTTGGCTCCTAGATACTATAAAATTGGTTTGTGTAGGCAATTGGTATAAATAAATACCAGGAAATATTCAAGGAGGCACATACTTTTATGAAATGTTGTCACAGGGGAGGTACAAGTAACACCATGTATGTTATAGAACTACTAATAAAATCAAATGAAACTTTTAGATGAAATATAGTTTTGAAACCTAAACTCTCATGTCGGTTTATGAAAGAAAATACTGGGACATTCTATTGATATTATAAACAAGAAAGTTAGTGCGAACGAATGTATGCTTATTACGCTTGCATGCAAAAAGCTTTTCCATAGATTTTGATGAATGTTTGCAGTATTATAGATTATACATCATAATAACACATAGGCTATGGTTTATAAAGATATATAGAAGTCGCGAGTGGTCGCTTATGTCATATATATTATTTAAAATATAAAAATTAAACAGTGTTTCATTGACGACGGACAGTGACGGACAATTTGGCGTAGTGGTTAAGAGCTTAAGCCGCTCCGCCCACTGGGTCGAATAGGCGCGGGTTCGATTCCCGCACGGGATACATACTTGAGTGACCCACCATTACTTGTTTCTGTCTGGATACTTGTGTATGTAAAATTTCATTTTTTTTAAACGCATTCACGACACAGGAATAAATACGAGTGTGGGGCTGTTTCTTTGAAAAATAAAACAAGTTCATTATTCTGTTTTGACTTATTTTGTGGCTAACCTAGAACATTTTTTTTATGTCTATCTGCACAAATTCAAACAACTGATTAAAATGTACATAATTTATAACAACAATACAATATTACCACTACTGGAGCAAAATACTGAAAATAGCACTTCGAATCCTGTCGGTTCTAAATCCGACATAGCTCTCGGTGAATGTCTGGGAGCTACCTTCACTATGCAGAGCTGGAAATTTTCTTGCCGACTTGATTCCCGGGAAAAGCCCGGCTCAATCCAGGACTTCTCAATCACGGGACCAGAAGGATTGTAGGGAGGCAAACGATTTGCGCGAGTGTGTTGAGAGATTTGCTGTGAAATATTTATCTCTTCAGTAGATTGTGCGGTACTTGGGTTCGCAAATGCAATTGTTCTACATTAAACATAATACTAAGCTACTATTACAAGTCACATGAAATACTGTAGGTATATGTCACCGAATAAGTATAAGATATTAATGAATCTAACGAGATTGTAAGCCGCCGAGCATCGTGGGAACATTACTCACAAAATGGACTTTTTAATCCATCTAGTTACTATTGTGAATTATTACAATTAGTTATAACCGTTTATTTTTCATCTCTCTATAGTACAGGGTAGGAGAGAGTACAGAGTTCCAACAGGCTCTTTCCTTATAGACCGCTTTAGCTCCCTTTATTCTCATAGTTCGTCTCATACAGGCTAACCAGTTGCAGGGACTCTTGGTCTCTCTATTTGGTTATGGTGAGATGGTTTAGGTCTTTCTTAGTACCTATCTTTCATTTTGATGATGGAAGAAATCCTATAAAGAATACCCGCTCACCACTGGACAAAACAAGGGCTATGCCGCGACTCCTACCGGCTAAAACCCCACAATGCTCCAATTCTTCGCTGACGCTAAGGGTACGGCCATCATGTACGGCAATCAACGAGTTTAGCTGCGGCCGCGGTGGCGTGCATAGTGGCGATCAGCTCGTGCATATTTGTATGGAAATATTTACATCAACGCGGCTTGCGGCCTGCACGCTATCTGGGCGGCGTCTGCACGCGCAATGATAGGGAGATACTGATCGCCACTGTGATCTCAGGCGGGGGAACACGTGAGCCGGGGGAGTAACTAACACTAATTTGATCTAAAAAAAGGTTAACCGAGCTTAAATGGTTAGACTTGTGATAATTAACAAAAACTTAGAGAGAATATACGCTTCCTCTTTATTTATTTATTAAGGTAAAAGAAACATACAGTGTGAAAAAATACAGGAGTTAATTATACAAAAATTATAACACATTCACAAATTTTGATGGACACTTTAGCGCTGTTGTTAAGAGCTTAAGCGGCTCCGCCCACTGTGTCTAATAATCGCAGGTTCAATTTCGGCATAGGACAAACCTTTGTGTGATCCGCATTATTTGTTTCGGTCTGGGTATTTATGTGTGTGAATTCTCATGTTTGTAGACGCACCCAGGACACAGGAATAAGTCCTAGAGAGGGGCTACGTTTTCTTAATAAAAAAAAATAGTGGCCAATACTGAAAAATTAGATCGTTAAGAACTTTTTACAAATATTGTTCTTTCGTCAGATGCAATCTTAGTCGGTAAACTAACGGTATATGCAATCATCTCTTGACATATATAAATCATCATTATCTTTGACAGCAACCAACAGAAGAAATGAGTCAAGTTCCTCACGTTGAAGTCACTTGACAATGCCTTTATTCTAAATCCCTTATAACTTCCTATATTTTTCTTTATTGTCTGTACTTGATTTGAAAAGTTTTCTAAGACACTAAAACAGTTTTATAAAATAAAACTCTGGCTGAGGCTGCATTGAAAAGAGAAAAAATCTCAGCTACAGCTTTGTGCCTCGCAGCGGTGCCGTGCGGCCCTCTTGCGGAAACTGTGGAAACAACTATGCGACGGGAAGACGCTCTGAATAAGCGACGTAGAGTAGGACAACGTAGAGACTTTGATAATAAAATATCATAATAAGAATAAATTTATTGTACAAATAACTTAATATCTAAGATACATTTATCAGTGAACTCCAAACTAGATGGAGAGTCTGTATCTTGGAGTTCAGTGAACAAAAATAATGTGCAAATGTTTAAGTTAAGTATTACCAAGCCACAGAATTTAAATGTAAGTGATGAAAGTTTTGTAACAATTAAGTAGATAATAGGAATATAAGAAAAATAATAACACAATAAAAATGAATAATAAGTGCAAATTGTGTAAATATGTGAGTGTGTAGGTGTGTGTGTGTGTGGGTGTGTGTGTGTGTGGTGTGTATGTGCGTGTGCGTGTTTGACACGGAAACGCTTCTTAGTGCATTGGCTGAGTGCGGAGTGAGAGAGCCGCTAAATCATTGGTTCCGCGACTATCTCACAGCACGCTCTTATCGTGTGATAGTGGGTGAGGCGTACAGTGTTACAGTATGACAGTGCAGTGCCTGTTAATACTCTAATATGTTTATATATGTCTCTAGTAAACTCGATATTTAGTTATGCTCTCGATTATTACGGTCTTACATTTAAAACAAACCTGGATAAATTATAAACGCTCCAAATTAGATTCCTAAAACTACTTGCCAATAAGAAGATTAAAAATATCTGTAAGGATTATCAGTTTAAAACACAAATTTCTTTTGATTGTAAATAATCGTGACCATCGAGAGTTTTTAACCCCAGCGAGAAATGTGTACAATACGCGCTTGGTGACCGACGGCAGATACAATGTTCCACCAGTGACCAACTACTTAGGTAACAGGGCGCTAAGAAAACGCATTCCATACATTTTGAATAATTTGTCGGCGGGCATAAGGTGCGAGACATATATAAAAAAATTAAAAGGAATCTAAAAAATCATTACCTAACTTTTTGTTAAGTTAGTATTAGCATAATATTAGGTTTGTAGACTCAACTGACCCCATAGTCGAACTGGTTGCACAGTTTTCTGGGGCGAAGATTTAATATTGTGTATTATGTTGTGTTCGTAAATAAATAAAAAATAGTAAAGGACACAATTAAAATATCGGGAATTTTAATTCCATAAAGCCTCATTTTATGCACTCTGAATCAGTAAGCTACTCTGCGATTCGCAGCAGCAACCGCCTCGCGGACTATGTTTGTTCATTAGAAGCTTTAATTTGATTTTTCTAGCGCGTTCTAATTGCACGCCGCTTATATTCACCATTCATTTGTGTTGAGAATAATTAGATCCATTTGTTTGTTCCTGAGCAAATGCTTACTTTATGTTAATTGTTTTAATGCATTAACATAGTTGGTATGCACACATAATGCAGTATACCGAATAGTTTTGCTAAACAAAATTTAAAAAAATCATTTTATTTTAAATCTTTATGCTATGCGATTTGAGTTATATTTGAACTTTCCAAGGCGTTAAAATTATTGCTCATTAATACAAAAACTATTAAATTGAAGTTAGACTTTCAGTGTAAAGATAAGAAAGGGTATGCTCTAGTGGTTCGGGCATATAGAAAGAATGTTGGAAGAAAGAATGACGAAACAGATTGTTACGTCTTCGCCTTCACCTCAGCCCGCGGAAGGCGGGGTTTAGCGACCGCGTCGGCCCACTTGCAAAGTTGCTTTCATGCGGAACACACGCGCGCCTCGAGTATTTTTTATACCTTGTAATATTATACAATTTAACTTCTACTTAGTTTTAATTTTTTGAAAATATTGTCAGACGATTTAGCGCAGTTAAGAGCTTAAGCCACTCCGTCCACTGTGTCTAATAGTCGCGGGTTCGATTCCCGCACGGGACAAATCTTTGTGTGATCCACAATTATTTGTCCCGGTCTGGGTATTTGTCTATGTGAATTTTCATGTTTGTAAACGCACCCACGATACAGGAATAAATCCTAGTATGGGTCTTTATACGCCCTGGTATACGTTTTATACAAAACAAAGAAAGAGAATTTCATTTTTACTTCAAAATACAGTCCTTTTAGTCGAAGACCCAACACAGATATACAATACAAAAGTGGAATCATGTAGGTACCAGAAAAACGAAGGCTAACTTACCACGATCAAATTATGAGAGTAGAGGAAGCCAAAGAGGTCTGTAAGGAAAGAACCTGTTGGAACTCTATACTGTTTGCATATCTCGCAAGGGATCTGGCATTATGATAGATATATAGCATAAGCCAGTTGATTAAATTACTGATCACCTTTTAGTAGGTACCTTCATCCTCACCATCACCTCTTTAGTAGTATCCTTAGTAGGTACCTTTTCTTGGTTCAGTGGTAAAGAGCTTAATTCGCTCTAACTGATTCGATCGAGTAGTTGCAGGTTCGATCCCCGCACTCGACAAATATTTGTCTGACCCACAAATTCTGCCAACACAGTATTGGCTGGGACAGTGCTCTAATTTTTTAAACATTAAGATGCAGGCATTGCTTTATTTTACCAATAAATAGTTAATTTAATGTAAACTTATATTTTCAACATATCAAAACTTTGCTTGTGTCACGCCAAGTCTTTTGTCACGGCAAGTCACTTGTTACGCCAAGCTGAGTTACGCAACGCCACGCCAAGTGAAAGCCAAGCTACGCCACGCCACGCCAAGCCACGCCACGATAGTCGATTCTCCTGTCAGTTGCTATCAGCCGAACTGTGCCGCCATGTTGACACATCCCTTGACGCCCCGATAAAATGACACTGCCAAAGTAGTGGGGTTGTGTCTATGTAAGCCTTAGCAAAGTCATTTGTGATGCTTTTTGAGTAACAAATAAAAGGGTAGAACAAAACTCTGCTGCATTTTATTTCTATCCTTTATACTTGTCTCTGTTTCGGTCACACCAACGCGTCCTGCGTCGTGCATTTGCACGCGCAATCATAGGAAGATACTGATCGCCACCGTGATCGCTGCCGAGGACGCCATCGTGGATGCAGCTGAAAGCGTTTGTTTGGCGTACCTTAACATCTTTGCCCAAAGATTTTATTTAGGGTTATTGTCCTTTAAATCCGACCAACAATATAACGATTCGCTAACTATACTAATTTATAAAGAGGTAAGTTTCTTTGTTAGTAATCGTTAAAACTATAAAACTACTAAACCAAGTTTGATAACGTTTGACCATTAGAAAGCTACATTACCGAGAAGTAACATAGACCTGGCAGGTAGTGGTTTTGTCGACCGGGGGTGGAGCCGGAGACAATGTAGTTTTTCTAACGATATATTCCCAGTATGAGACCGGAGTCTGGAATTGTGCCCGGTATATGGCAATAGTGTCGCCCCCTATTGCATGGGACCTAACATCGTCGGCGTAAAATGGGTGTACTCAGTACACCTCTGCCACCCCCGCTTAAGGAATATAGGCGTGACGGTGAATTAAAAAAACACTGCGATTAGGTTCCGATCGAAAATAAAACGGAGATAAAGTATTCTCAAAATTTATTCATATTTACAATTACGATTTGAATAATAAAAAAAAAATTGAACAATTAACATTACTAAAATCTTTTAATAATTAAACTTAATTATTGTGATGTACTTACATCTATTCTTGGTATTTTTAGGAAAAGAAAAATCAACGGCATTAGTTATGAATATCGAAAGTATAAAAAAACGTGTCGCCGTTTTACTACTTGGTAACTACAAGAATTTTAGTATCTTTCTGCAGAATAAAAAGCAGAGGAAAACGGATGGAATAATTATACTTAGCAGGTAAAGAAAAATAATCTATGCTAAAACATTAATTTTCAGTTGGACACTGTACAGTCATTAGACAAGTTCATTAGTTTAACAGCACTGGCCAAGATTCAAAACATGTAAATAGAATAGCTTGGAATGCTCAAAAATTATACACACAGACATACGGACATAAAACTTATGTAAACGCTTTAATAATGCTTGCTTACACATTTCATAATATTCCTGAATAATATGTTACATGTAATGAACCTAAATCTTGACCACAATTTTAACCATTATAATGTTAACAATTTAATGCATATTTTAATTCATTCTTTTAAAAGCTGAATAGTAATGTTAACAAATTAACGAGTTTTACTGATAATTCTATGCCTATTTAACCCTTATTTTGATGTCAAAGATGTTATGAAATAATATCTTTAGATTGTTTCAATAGATATGTAGACATTGTATACTTAATAAAAAAAAGTAAATCGTAAACATCAATAGCATGTTAACGTAATCAATGTTTAATAATGTAATTAGTTTTATAGAAATTAGGCTTTATCTTTGGTAGTGTGAGTCTAGTTTCTCTAAAATGCAAGCTATATACAGGTATGAAAGATAGTATCGGTGTAAAGACGAGAAAGGGCATGCTCCGTTGGTTTGGGCATATAGAAAGAATGCCAGAGGAAAGAATGACAAAACAGATATACAATGTGAAAGTGGAAGGATGCAGGTACCGGGGAAGACCTAGACTATCTTACCACGACCAAATAAACCGAGTCTTATCTGATGGAAAAGTCAAGAGTCTCCGTAACCGGCGAGCGTGTATGAGACGAACTATGAGAGTCGAGGAAGCCAGAGAGGTATGTAAGGAAAGAACCTGTTGGAACTCTGTACTCTCTGCCTACCCCGCAAGGGATCTGGCGTGAGGTTATAGATAGATATATCTAGTTTGTTTTACTTTCGTGCCCAAATTTATGAATAACGTCAGAATAGGTAAAAAATAAATTTGAAACAGTTGGGGCTATTTATTAAACAAAATTAATTCATTTTGTGAATTTGATTTCACGACCATATCAAGATTATAATTTTATTTGCCACGAGGATTATAGATTTAAAAATTTGCTAAGAAAAGATTATTGGATAGCTACACTTAAGTATCCATCGCTTGATAGTAAAACAGATGTGTTTTCCTGACTTACATTATTCCCCATTCATACGGTAGTGAGTAGGAAAGTGGGAATGAAACTAGCCCGAAAATATAATCCGTGGCAGTGAGCAGCAAAGTGTAAACTTAGTCCGCATTCGCACGAGCCATAGAAGCGCTCGTGCGCATGCAGTCTAAGTGGTTAGATTTCAACACAAATTAATCGTTTACAAAAAAATACATAACTTAAAATACATTACACATATCTTCACCGCGCGCAATCTCAAGTAATAATATCAGCCTATACAGCCTGCCCACTGCTGGACAAAGGCCTTCTCCCACTAATCGAGGTGAGAGAGATTAGGTCATACTCCACTACGCGGACCCAGTGCGGATTGGTGGAGGCAGGTGTGTGGCCACCTGCTGTTGGAACTTATCAAGCCGCCTTTAAGGCTTCCAACTCGGCTTAACGACTACCACATTAAGTGGTAGCCGGGACCAACGGCTTAACGTGCCTTCCGAAGCACGAAGACGCTCGAATATAAAAATGCCACAAACGGTCACCCATCTCGGGCCGACAATAACCGAGTCGAACGCTGCTTAACCTTGGTAATCGGTGAGAACACCGCGGTCGCACAGCGCTACGAGCGCCTCAATCTCAAGTAATAAACATTTATGCAGCTACAAAAATGTAGGCCGTGGGCCGTTGAATCGATATTTAGCAAAGTTAAGATATCACCATAAAACTATTTTGGTGAACACGTTCGAAAGAACAACGCCTGTTAATTGTATCCAAAGAATTTGTGCCTCGTGGTGCAAAACTCATCATCATCACTTCTCAGCCTTTATCTATCTACAGCTGAAAGTAAGCCTATCACATCATGCAAAATTTACAGCCATGTAAAAGCTCATTTAGAATTATTCGCAAACATCCTCGTGGTGGAGCTATACCTTATCATAATTCAACAGAAATGTCTACATATTTATTTATCCAACTGTACTAAAAATATGAAAATTTAATTTTTCATGCTACAACTTAGTACTAGTTTTAGGCCCTTATTCGCACTAACCAATTAAATACTTAATGTGGCGCGTTACGATAACTTAGTGGAATGACCGTTTAATGGTACTTCAGTGTACCTACCGAATACACAATAATTTCATAAAGTTATGGTTTGGTCGAATAAGGACCCTGTTATGGGTTTGTATACATTATCACAATATTTATAGTTAAGATAATAGAGAAACGAATATTTACAAGAATTTTTCACATTTAAAAAAGTGTAGATTTCAAACAATAGAGAAACAAAATGTTGTGAGAATATAGCTAGGAACATCATGCAAAATCATTTTAGGCCTTATAAAATACTAATTTCATATTTTTGAAATATTGAGGAGTAACTTTTCAAAAGGAGTCATGCCATTCGATACCAACAATAAAGGTTGCCTTTTGTCTATCTGAAGACTTAAAAGCTATGCCGATATTAAGGTACCAGAAAAGTGCAACTTTATAAACTAAGGTAGGCCAGTGTCACAATAATGGACTCCTCTTGGTTTCTAGTCAGTTGTAAGACTTCAGCATTCAAGATGGCATTCTATGCATAAGAGGCTTTGTTTTATTGTGAGATCTGTTTTATTGTTTATTGGAAGATTTGTTTTATTGCTTATCTTTGTTTTATTGAAGGATCTCTATTTACCGATATTTATTTGTAAAACTTTGACGTTTACTAGTAAATCTATTCAAATAGCTTCCATGTGCCGACTAAACAGCTAAATAATAAGCCACCAGTTGAGTTGTGTGACCACCACCAATAACCGACGACCAATGATATCATTATTTCAATGTTATCTATGCTATGTTAAAATAAATAAATAAATAAATAAATGTAACGCCTATTTGTCGTAATTTTGATTTGTGCAGCGATTTAAGGGCCTACCGCGCTCGACCATTTATCGACCAGGAGAGTAACAGTAATGCAATTACTTTATAAAAGAATAATAAGAGACGGATATATTGAGCGCGCGCTCGGAATTAAGCTACCATGTGTAAAAAAACCACTCCATGTGTATAAAATAAAAACCTGCCTTACAAGACCTTTGCTACAATTATTTGCTATGTTTTTAAGTATTCTATTGATTACTTCTTAAGCATTTCGCGTTGGAATTAGGAGATTCCGAAACCGCCAACCTTAAGGACGATGAAAACATTGAAACGGAACGAAGGGCGCTGTCGGTTAGAGCTAATATGATAGCTCACAGGTTCTCACGGTGTTCTATGGAAGTTAAAATAACGTTATTCCGTGCGTACTGCATTTCATTTTACACGTGCAGCCTGTGGGCGACTTATACTCAAAAGTCGTACAGCTCTTTTCGAGCCCAATTCAACAATGCGTTCCGGGTTCTGATGGGGCTGCCTCGTTTCTGCAGTGCATCGGGGATGTTTGCTGATGCCCGTGTCGATTGTTTCTTTTCAACGATGCGTAAGAAATGCGCTTCCCTGATGCGCCGTGTGCGGGCCTGCCCCAACAGCATCCTAAGCTGTATAGCGAGCAGACTAGACTGCTTCTATGTGAACCGCAGCTGCTGGCATTCAACATCTAGGATGAGGGGTGGTTCACATATCATACATGTACATAGATAATAGGAATACTAACATAGTTTATAAGTGAAATATTACTAACGTTTTCGTTTAATCGTGTATTCGTTTTACCAGATTCCAAAATATACAGTCGAAATCATGTTTAGTCTGTAATACATTTACTCCTTGAAGTGCATGGAATACAAAAACACATTTTATTTGTGGTAGACCCTTAATGATAGACTAGCGATTATATCTTCTTTGAAATTTAAAGAACGTCTGCAACAGGGCTCTTATTCGCTGATCAATCAAAAACGCGTAAATTGTTAAGTAGGTATACTAAGCCAGAGAGGTCTGTAAGGAAAGAACCTCTTGGAACTCTGTACTCTCTGCCTACCCCGCAAGAAATCTGGCGTGATGGTATAGATAAATAGATAGGTATACTATCAGCCTCATTGCAATATTACTTAGTGATAGTGCTTGTACTGAGTCAGGTGACGCTTATTTTAAATTCTCAAATTTGGTATTCAACTGAACTTCCTCATCTTCCGGGACGACATTACATGATATGGCAAGCGACAATATCCCGCAACATTTTGTCTCCTAACCTTAGAATAATATATCCACAAGCCTCGTGCAGCCGTAATTGCACGTCGTGCGGTGAAGCCAAAAAATTAATAAACGCCCCGCACTCACCGCACTTCCCACCCGCGTAATGTTGGCAGCACGGAAAGATTACCACTTTATGGGGTAAATGTTGATGACATTAGAGTGTATGATAATAAAATCATTGTAGTAGTTAACTATTGTAATACCATTGAATACTAGAACTTATAAAAGCAAATAAAAGTAGGGAAAAATAAAATTGTTATACTAGCAACACTAACAAAATGGATGCGTCTTTTGCTATGACAATTACAGACGGAAGAATCAATTCGATATTTAAATGATACGGCACCTGAATGCACAACTTATGTATGAAATGCAATCCTATCATGTATCTTTTTGCTCGACAGCATTTTCACAGGTGGGAACGACACAAGACGGCATAACCCTTACGGACCCGGCCAACACAATTGTGATGCTTATTTCAAACGAAAAACGAAAACAATATTATTTAAATAGATAAAACGACGGGCTAAGGCTCGTACGATTGCGCTTTTAATACATTTTTATTTGGTGAGAAAGAAATAGTAATAGCGCCATTGGAATATCAAGTCATTACACGTTACTTTTTGCTTGTGAACGGCGTCTGCGTAACACATGCACCGGTCACCTGTAAGTACCTATTTTGATTAATTACGTCCTTTTTTTTAAATGTGTGACTACTGAATATGATTTATTGATGATTAAATGTTGTAATGATAGTATTTTTCATTTGTTTTAGTAATATTTCACAACCGTTGGATCAGTTCAAAAAATTAAGTCACAATTGTATCAGGCCGTCCTGAACATATTCTGCAAACACATATAGTATTTTGTCAAAGACTTCAACATTCTCAGATGTCTTGTCATCTTTACATGTCAGATGATGCGGTTTTAGAGTGTTTGTTTCAGATCGCTGATATCGACGACATTTCTAATGGGGAAGTTGACAATATCAACTGAGATAGCGCATTTACCAGCGATTCAAAAGACGATATACTCCTACAAACCCTTAGAAGCAATCGAAACGAGATCGATATTTCAGGACCATTGGATTGATGGCAGAGATACAACAAAGAAATTTTGAAGGAACAGTAACTTATTAAAGTTTGTACGTGGTAATCCTTCTTGAACAAACAAGTTCAAGAAGGATTACCACGATTTCAAAAAGGACAGGAATATAAAAAGGGAAGAGTGGGAGGAGATTTGTAGCGCTGACGATAATCTTTGTGTAGTTAAGTGGATGGATAACAAAAGCGTGCTAATTGGGTCAACAATTCATGGTGAGACTCCGTTACATCTGTAGTTCGTTGGGACAAGAAGTCACGAACATATAAAAGTATTTCGTGTCCCTCTATTGTCACCAATTACAACCGAAATATGGGAGGGGTCGTATTGTGCGTTCAAATGATGGAAACATACACAACATGGATCAAATAAAGCAAACGGACTGTGAAAGTCATTCTGCACCTGTTTGATCTTGCGATGGTGGCCTCCTGGTTCGAGTACAGAAAAGATGCCAAAAAGAAAAAATATGAGGAGCAACGAAACAATCGATTTGTTCGCTTTCCCAATATCAATATTGGAGTATTTATTAGGTGGGCCAACCAGGAAGAGGACTAGACACGATTTGGAATTAGTTGAAATGCCATCTACCTTCGAATACGTTCCTGCCACTCTAATCACAACTGACAAACGGCTGGATGGTTACAATCATTGGCCTATTTTTAATAACCTCAATGCTCCTCGTAAGTGCAGACTATCAGGTTGTACTAGCCACTCTCGAGCGCGTTGCGTAATGTAATGTAATAAAATAAAAATTGTGACGTATATTTACTCGTATGTTTGACAAAAGACTTAAACTTTTTTTTTCATGTTTTATAACAACAATTGACTGCTGTTTAAGAGTTGATTAAGACTGATATTTGATCTAAAATAATAAATGTATTTGTTATTTTTTTACAATTTGATTGCTTAATAAATATTTTGTCTATATTTGTGACTTTCATTACAAATTTGCTGTTGTACCTACTAGGTAAGGCCCAATCTCATATAATTGTGATTATTATAGTTGTAACACTAAAAGGGTAAGGCCCAAATTAAAACAATTGTGACAGTCACATTTGTGACTCTTGTTAAGTTAGGCCGAAATAGACACAATTGTACGCCCCCTGAAAAACTAAGACAGCGTCATGAAATCCTGAAAAAAAAAGTGTAATTATGACCATAATATATCAGAATAATTATAAAAAGTCTGAGTTTATCTATTAACTTCGTCTGGGGTCTGAAAGGGATAATTCAATTTAATTTGATACGCACAGAGCAACGTGTGACTACTTGCATTGCAGGTGGTAATTGTTGCTTCAATTTGATGCGCGCCCGCGGCTTCGAGATTATATTTATTCTAAGCTCCTAACTTACACGCAGCTGTCGTTACCTTCTATGAACATTAAACTGTACAGTTATTTCTTTTTATTCACAAAACTATAAACAAAATTTCTAAATAATAGCTTAAACCATAAATGTGGGAGAAAATGAACGAAATAGTGTGTGAGGGCGAATGAATGATGACGTAGGAATATGGCGGGTTGTGTTAAAAGACTGGAAGGATGTAAGACGGATGCGGAAATAATAAGAATTTAAAGAAGTTTTACCTGGAAAACTGAATTTTTTATCCCGACATCCCCACAAACAAAATAATTTTGCCTCTCTAGGAAAACAGAGCAAGGTTCTTATGCCAATTTCGTGAAATGATCTTTAATGGTACTCCATAGGCATGTTCAATAAAAAGTCTATACTTTCAGTGGCTATTTGGTGCGGATCACTTCCTTCCCTCTAATATGGTCGAGAGAGGTGATGGCTGCTCAAGTAGTCGTTCTCGTAAACGGGTGCTGCTTATGGAGACTGGTCCACCCAGAATCCTATAGCTTTTCAGTATATCATATATTTAAAATTATTAGTATAAGTCTTATGTCTCAGTCGTAACGCATCACACTGGAGCTGAATCGCATAAATGATTATATATAATATATAAAAGTATATGAATCTATACAGAAAAAGATGAAAAAAAAATGGAAGACAAGCCCGTTCCTTGCCGCATTTTCTCAGTGGAGGCCGAGCCGATCCGGTGGTAGATTAATAATAATAATATTAGCCCTGTGAAGAACCTGTCCTACTGTTAGGCACGGGCCTCCTCTCAAACTGAGAGGGTTTAGGCCATAGTCCACCACGCTGGCCCAGTGCGGGTTGGCGAACTTCACACACCTTTGAGAAACTCTTAGGCATGCAGGTTTCCTCACGATGTTTTCCTTCACCGTTAAAGCAAGTGATAATTAGTTTTTAGATAAGTGGTAGATTATTAAATGTAAAAAAAGTAAATAAGACCATTTGTAGACATCCGCAGGGTTTATGCAAAATAAACAATTTGAGTTTCAGTTTTGCATACAGAATAGCGTAACACGATCATTTCACTAAGTTATCATAACGCGCCGCGTTTGATCATAGCGAATACGGGCCGAGGATAACAGACTGAAAGACTAAAATAATTCCTTACACTTACTAGTTATTGCAGTAACGGCGATGGTAAATTTTAAGACAAAAACAGCGAATTTTTCAGTAGCAAATTTTAACCTTTAAAAACAGTAATAAGCAGAATAATACCAAAGATGTACAAGATCGTGTGTATTTTAGATCTCGTTGGGTTTAAAAATATTCTCTACATGAACATTTATGTACCGCTTTACGATTTATAGCCTTAAAAAATGTTATGGGTTCCCTTTAAATAAATTATCATACAGCAAAATATGTAAAAGTTAAAAAGATTATTTTAGTCGATAAGTTACTCGTGTTCAAATGAGGAATTTATGATATAATTAAATACTATTTTACTTTTTCCTCCACTCCAGTTGAAATTCAATATAAATCAAAAGCTTACATCAGTTCAGTGAATCACTTGGTCTATCATAAAACAGGCGGGCACAGCGCCTTATTTTTGCGAACACCTAGGCTCTAGGTGTTCGCAGGGCTGTGGCGAGCTCTGTGGATTGAACTTAAATGAATAACGATAGACGGTACCCTATGCATAGTTAAAATCCAGTGCAGCAGAGACTGAAGAACCGATAGAGCTTTATTAAGAGCGTCGAACCATTAACCTTAGAGCCTTAAAAAAACCAGGTGCAAGCTTTGGAAAGAAGAAGTATTCCTACCAAATCCCTTTATTTCACCTGCTCAGTCTCCCACCTGGACATAAATTGGAATATCCCATGGCCGGTCTAAAAATCTTTGAATAGAGAATCACTTTATGGTAGCGTTTTACGATGTACAAAACATCACAAACCGTCATCGTGACCGACTTCGGAATAAATGTACTTCGTAGGAATTGGCCAAAATATCGATCTGAAACTACGAAATTACATTTCATGGTAGACAGCTCATGGATGGTAAGGATGAATCAGGGATAAATCAAGACTTGATAAAGGTTAAATCAGAGATGAATCAGGGAAAAATCAATGAATCGGAAATCGGGGTGAAGCCAGGATGAATCAGAAATAAATCAATCAATCTCTCAAGAGCTTCAAGATGAAGGCACCTTCTAATAAACCATACTAAGATCTTTCTGTAAAATATACAAAACAGATAGCCTCACTTAGCCAGACAAAACATTATGTCATAAAAAAACGACTAAATCTTCTTCTTAAAAATGTACTTATAAAAAAAACTAGTGCTTAATCAAATATTTGTGTTCTAACAATCGACTAAATTCGTATACTTAAAACTAAATGCTGATTCAGACCATGCTAGTGTGTATTTCAGTCGAGAAGCGAATAATGTAGCAACATCATATACGTTTTATGTACAAGAACCTGTTTACATTACAAGAGTAGCCTATTTGTCCGAATGGAGATCGATTTTTGGCCGAAGCTAATTTATAGGCCATAGCCAAAACCTTCGGCCGCAGCCGAAGCCAAAGGTTTAATAACCCTAAGAAATTTGGTTCATGATTGGCAAAATTTTTGGAAAGTTATGTTGTCTGTATTAACTTAACGATGATTTAAATTACGTAACTGCAACTGGCTGTAAATAATAACACTGAAATATTATTTATAATATATACTTACTATTTTTCATGAAGGAAGGGTACTGTGCCAGTTGTAAGTGTCAAAGAAAATTATACTTTATTTAATGGCAATAAGAGACATGAGCTGTTTCTATACTTATGGTGTTATGCCTTAATACCATTGCATTAAATATTAATTTCGTTTGGCACTTAGAACTGTCACTACCCATCTTATGTGAAAAATATTATAATAGACATAACGTACGCATTCGTAAGTTGACAATCGTTATAGATCGTTCAATTTCGGTGCTTGCTGGAAACCTTCGGCATTGGCCGAAACTTCGGCCCATTTTGGTCGAAGCCGGAGGAGAAGCTCCGATCGGACACTCCTATACTACTACTACTTCATTTGGCTTGGTCTAGTGGTTAAAAGCTTAATCCACTACGCCCACTGGATTGAGTAGTGGTTTCGATTCCCGCACGGGACAAATCTTTGTGTGATCCACAATTATTTGTTTCGGTCTGGGTATTTGTGTATGTGAATTTTCATGTTTGTAAACGCACCCACGATACAGGAAGAAATTCTATTGTGGGGCTACGTTTAAAAAAGCAAAATATGTTTTAAGTGCACCCAAGATAAAAGAACACTTCCTAGTGTGGGGCTATGTAGCAAATATTGTAACAAGTTACAACAAAAGTTGTGATTCGTTATTTTCAACTAGACATCGTTAATAAGTTAGACAACCACTTTACTCGACTAAACGTTCTACAAATTCTGAATGCTCAGTCTAGTGGTCTTGGTAACTCATGAAGTCTTATGTTCGAATCTTAGATCAGTCAAAGTTTTATTGAGGTTTTTCTATTGATCATTTTTCAGTAAAGGTCGAAAGTCTATTTATATAGCCTCTTGTGCCAGTAATAGTGGCAATAGGCCCCTATTTCAATGATACCCAACAGTAAATGTACTGTACACAGTACAGGACCGCCACCTTTACTTCTGGAATATAGGCTGTTTTATAATTTATTACTAAATGCCCCAATTCGTCCTATCAAAAGACTAAAATACTAGCACAGTCTGGACCAGCCTTAATTTCTAATAAATTTTCAACCACCAACAAGTGACGACATAAAATTGTTGTATATTTCTCCGTCATAGTCTTCGTAGTCCATTGTGTCGGGGTAGTCCAGGCCCATCACCACCGGTAGAAGAAATAATAGGAGAAGTAGAATCCAGCTTTGGAAGCATTTCGATGCACTGTTCAGGGTTACTGAAAATACAGAGAAACATACGTTAATTTTTTAATCGCATCTAATATCTGGACAAATTCGTTATAACCAAATTTATATTTATATATTACGATAATATATAATATCAGCCTATACTGTCCTCTGCTGGGTAAAGGCCTTCTCTCACAAATCGAGTTGAGAGAGATTAGGTCATACTCCACCACGCAGACCCAGTGCGTATTGGTGGAAGGCATGTTTGTGGCCACCTGCTGTTGGAACTTATCAATTCGCCTTTAAGGCTTCCAACTCGGCTTAACGACTACCATATTAAGTGGTAACCGGGACCAACGGCTTAACGTGCCTTCCGAAGCACGGAGACGCTCAAATATGAAAAATGCCACAAACGGTCACCCATCTCAGGCCGACCGAGTCGAACGCTGCTTAACTTTGGTGATCGGTAAGAATACCGCGGTCGCACAGCGCTACGAGCGCGAGAAGTAGAATCCAGCTTTGGAAGCATTTCGATGCGTTGTTCAGGGTTACTGAACGATAACTTCGTCAAATGAGCGTGTAATGGTAATCTGTATGCCATGCCTTGCATCTACAACCATCTGCCAAAGCATATACTAGAAGATATGATCAAAATGATGTTTTAATGACACAACTAATCTCAATTGAATTCATAATATGAGTTCTGATATTATTTTAATTGTCACTATTATAATTAAAATTACTATAATTAACATTAGTATAATAGGTGTCAGTAACAATTATTGTGTTTTCTTAATTTTTAGATACTTTAAGTTCTTGGATTATTTTTAATGATATTTGCATGCCTTAAGGCAGAATATGGCGTACGACCAATGTAATTTTAACATCCACTGTTGCCCATTTTCGCAAATAAACTGATTTGATTTGATGAAACGATCATTTCATGAGGTACGCACCACGTGTTTTATTGGCAATAGCGAATAAGATCTTTGATGTCGTGCCCATGGTACTTCGTAAATTGGTATTTTCAATAATTCTATGACATCCTTTTAATTATATTACGTTTTTTGAATATTCTATCTGTATTATATTAAATTAGTATTTCAATTAGTTGTTAAATAAACAAGAAAAATATAAAATGTAATGAAAATCAGTTAAGTACCACAGACACGAAGACATCAGTCCACAATTGACGGAAATATTACTGAACATACATAAAAAAGCATACATGCAGATGAACATAGAACCTCCTCCTTTTTGAAGTCGGTTAAAAAGAATGCGCACAGCGCAGTTTTACTAGTTTCCTAATTTTTATACCAAATTAGAGCATAGAGTAATTCCTTAATAGCGCCCATTGCTTGTATTAAACTTTAGTAAAAATGAACCTGCAATATAAGAATGAAGCATCATAAGTATGGGATATTATAAAAATTACAAGGCTTTGTTGTTACCTACTGAGTAAGCGAACGACGTTTTGTTTCTATTAATGAAATCTCCCACATCATAGTTTTCACCAAAGTGATAGCATAAAAATATAACACCAGTTTTATACTATCCCATACTTCTGACAAGTCACTGTCATTCCTAAAGAATTTTCAAGTCTTTCTCCAAAAATATTTTCTCCCAAAAATTTACTCCAAACTAGTAATACTGACTTAGCAAGTCAGGGCAATTAAAACGTTTAACAGTGTTCTCTCAGATATGGAGGTTTTCTCGCCATATTTTCCTTCATAATCAGGAAGTGTCAGTCTCAAGTTTTAGAAATCCAGATATTCGACGCAGTTTGAAACTTGGATCCAATGAACACAAGGCAAGGCTATGACTGGCTTATCGCTTTCGTATCAAAAAGTTACCTCAGCAAAACAACCTTTAATCAAAACATCCCAATGGCAAAACCACCAACCAAATCTTCCTATTAGCTACTTGCACTAGTAGCAAATGGTCTTAACATCAAGAGAAAATCTGGATATTTTGCTAAGCGTACGGATAGTCTACTTACTTCTCTCTGGCCTCGGATCAGTATCCGGTGTGAAGAAATCCAAGTTTGCCGAGTCCGAGTACACGTTGAAGACTTTCGCTATGCAGGCTACCCTCAACCTGTCTCCAACGAACAGATCCGGAGTGACTTTCACATCCGCCTTCACGCTGGTCCAGAGGAGACCACTCTCTGAAGGATGAAAGCTGGTCTCTGATGAGCGAAGCTGGAATTAAAGATAGCTAGAATTAATTAAAAATTCATAAATAACAATAGAGGCACTCCTAGCGCTGTGTGACCGCGGTGTTCTTACAGATCACCAAGGTTAAGCAGCGTTCAATTCGGTCGACCTGAGATGGGTGGTCGTTTGTGGCATTTTCATATTCGAGCGTATCCGTGCTTCGGAAGGGACGTTCAGCCACCCCGGTTACCACTTAATTTAGTAGTCGGTAAGTCGAATTGGAAGCCTGATAGGTAGCTTTATAAGTTGCAACAGCAGGTAGCCACAAACTTGCCTCCATTATTCCGCACCGGGTCCGCGTGGTGAAGTATGATCTCAACCTCTCCCACCTCAATTTGTGAGAGAAGCCTTTTCTCAGCAGTGGAAAAGTATAGGCTGATATTAATATTATTAAATAACTATAATTTAATAACAATAAAAGATAGGAGACCTGGTGAAGGTTACGGATAAATACTGGATGCGTATAAATAAAGCCGGTCGTTGTGGCGATGTGACGATGGCGTTCTAGCAACGTATTTCGTCTGACGTCAGAATAATAAAACAATAATAAATACCATAACGCCTATACTATACACGTATACAGACATACACCTCAACAGATTTAATGTAACCTAAACGTTCTTACTATGACAAAATAGACCGTGTCTTATCTGAAGGGAAAGTCAAGAGTCACGGTATCTGGCAAGTGTGTATGAGAAAAACTATAAGAGTGGAGGAAGCCAGAGAGGTCTTGTTGAAACCTGTTGAAAATCAAGGGGTCTCGCGTGGTATAGATAGACATTTGATATATTTAAAAGTCTCTTGATTAAAGAATTTATAAAGTAAGCCTACAACTTTTACGTCTGTTCATGTTCATTTTCCGAATAATTACTGTTAGACAGCAGCTTTGTAACAACTGAATGTTGTGTATAGTTATAATTTCTAGTTTTTTCATTTATTTCGTAGCCGTAACCCGCGGTTCGCACGCGTTTCTTTTGTAATTTGACAAAGGTAGGACTTTTCTCGATAGCATTATTCCAAGACAGAAGAGACACCTCCATATTCAGTTCCTTTTCAATCCGTTCAGCCGTGTTAATATGGAGAAATAAATCAACTATCCCCCAGAAATCTTGCATTTTCCGAACTAAAAAGTAGTCTTAAACAATCTCTGAAAATTCCTCCATTTTCCAGTGATCTATTTAAAATCGGTTCCACCGTTCTGTATACACACAGACAAACGAACATTTTTTTTGTGCCCGTATGGATAATGGACTTAAAATATCTTCTTCATTTCGAAATCACAAATCCCAAATCAATATTCTTGTGCGCTGTGCGGGGATCGTACCTGCAAATATTTGACAAAGTAAGTTAAGCAGACACCGTTTTATCGGATAAACCAATTCATCTTTGTTTTGAAAAAGTATTTATAAAATCAACTTAAAAATGAGTAAATTTTTGTTGTAGAACAATTTCAACAGGTCTTCTAGTAACCTGTTAAGAGGAAGAGGGAAATTTAAGGATTGCCAGGTTTTTTTAGCCTAAATTTGATTAATATCTTTGAGCCTTCATGCAGGCCGGTAAAAATCCATTAATGCATTCGCAGTGTATATGTGCGTGGTTTCTTTCATATTAAGTTTTTTTTATAATCCGTTCAGCCGTTTTAGTATGAAGAAATAATAGATATTCCGCAGAAATCTTGCTATTGTATATATTGCTATGCTATATATTTTTCGAGATAAAAAGTGTTTTGTTTTATTTTACGATGTGAGACACCATATAAAGTTTCAATGAAATTGGTTTAGCCAGCTATGTCGCAAGAACCGTGATTCTTTCGGAAATAAAAAGTATCTCAAATATTATTTCGAGACCTAAATCACTTTGAAAGTGTTAGTAAGATCCATTCTGCTATTTTGGTATGAAGAAATAACGGCTGTCCCGAAAGAACCGTATGTGAATATATTGCATATTGTGTCAACTTCCACCAGACTTATTTCTCCAACATCTATCTCTATCACCGGGTTCAGTCTTAGCCCTAATTAGCCCACACAGGTGGTGTTTGTAAATTATAAACTGAACTATGGCGCGATTTTATTGAAAAACAAACAATAACTTCCTTTTCAAAAAGGAATATCCGTTTATCTTTTTATACTTTTTATATCATAAACCGAGTCTTATCTGAAGGAAGAGTCTCCGTAACCGGCGAGCGTGTATGAGACGAACTATGAGAGTGGAGGAAGCCAGAACGGTATGTAAGGAAAGAACCTGTTGGAACTCTGTACTCTCTGCCCTCCCCGCAAGGGATCTGGCGTGAGGTTAAAGATAGATAGATAGATATTATAAACATTTATATTTCTGATTTAAACCTTCTTTACCTACCCTGACAAAGAGTGTAATCGAGCGTAATAATATCTTAAATCGGTACATTGCCAGCTAAGTATGAAGCAAAGTTTTGTCAGTTCATTTTGTGTTAGTCTTTTGTATCCGGCACATAGCCTATGTCGTAACATTGCAGTTCGGGACAAACAGTAATAAAGTTTTATGGTTTACCCCGCGACAATCTTGTCTAGCTTAAGTTGAAATCCATGAAAAAGGTTAGGAATAAAGTGTCTTTTAAGAAATTCTATGTTTTGCTTATTTTCGTCTTATCTGGAAAAACTTTTTAATTTTCCGGGATACTAATAAATACTATACAGTACGTTAGCCAATATTTTAAGGTATATGTGTGACCCACAAATATTTTTTTCGGTCTGGGTATTTGTGTAGGATTTCTATCTATCTATCTTTATCATCTCGCCAGATCCCTTGCGGGGTAGGCACAGAGTATAGAGTTCCAACAGGTTCATTCCATACATACCTCTCCGGCTTCCTGGCTATCTGGCTGTAGGATTTCATGTTTGTGAATGCATCCACGACACAGAAATGCCATCTTTTTTAAGATAAACATTTCCCAAGTGGGACAGCAGTAGCGTACTGTGTACATATCGTTGGAGATATTTAATCTCAATACAATATAGGGCAGAGGGCGAGTCTACTGGCATACACTCAACCAGGAGGTCGCCTGCCCAGTCTCTGCACGAGTACGTACGTATGTAGTATCTATAAAAAGACAGATTTTTGTATGTCTGTGCCCCAAGTCTGCTATTTTTTACCTGTTTTGTAATTATGACATGCTACAAATATCGTTCAATTACAATTGTGCCAAAAGTCGGCAATTTTTTTAACCATAAGATTTATTGATAGATACCATTAAAATTGCAGTGAAGCATTGAATTAATCAAACTAATAATAATGATTTCAATGATCAACAATTTTATTAAAATTTCAGTAACGGACTTGGGGCCCTGTATGTACGTGCTTCTGAAATACAACCACAAATTTTAACATAATGTAGGCTGCTATTTCGAGCCTTATTAATTAATTCCAAAAGCAGCGGCAAATGGGAATGATAAATGAATATCAGATAATATGTTAATGAAAACTCTAAAGACAATTTATCACTGAAATATGTCTAGGGCATCTGGTGTTTAGGGAATAAAATAAATTACAAGTAGTTGGGAACAGGTGGCCGTTGCCTGGAGTAATTTTAAAACTTTTATGCCCCGAAATGACGTCAGTAATTCTCGTAAATTAGAGCTTTGAGTTTCGAGGTTATGGAAACTTCGAAATACGTATAAATTACATAGCTTAGTTAGTTTTTTTTTGTTGGTCGCTACACTTTTAACACTTGCCTAATTCTTTATAGTTCCAAAGTTTAAATTTACTTTCCTATTTTATTATATTAATTACCTATGTTGTTACCTATATTTTTTTACGTGTCCGATAACTTAAATTTATGAAAAATGTATGTTATGTGATTAAATCACTTTTTTTCCTACCTATACAATGAAAGGAACACAAAAAATAGCTTTTCATGTTTAGCTCCTTAATCCTCTAGATTACTAGAGGATTAAGGAGCTAAACCTCGTTTAACAACTCGGAATCCTTTTCAGTAGTAATAATAATTGTAAAAATATAATTCGATTCACACTGCCTCGTTGGTTTAGTGGTAGAGCGCATCGCTTTGTGATCACGAGGTCCTGGGTTCAAATCCTAGGTTGGACAAGTGTAGTTTTTCTATCGAAAACGTCCCAGTACGTATCCGGAGTCTGGAATCGTGCCTGGTATATGGCAATAGGCTCGCCCCCTATTACATGGGACCTAACATCGTCGGCGAAACGTGGGTATACTCAGTACACCTCTGCCACCCCCGCGTGGGGAATATAGGCGTGGCGGTGTTGTATAATTCAATTTATTATCCCGAAAGATTAATAATCTGCTATTTGGGTAGTCCAAATCCTAGGTCGGACAAATGTAGTTTTTCTAACGAAAAATTCCCAGTATGAGTCCGGAGTCTGGAATTGTGCCCGGTATATGGCAATAGGCTCGCCCCCTATTACATGGGACCTAACATCGTCGGCGAAACGTGGGTGTACTCAGTACACCTCTGCCACCCCCTCTGGGGAATATAGGCGTGACGGTGTGGGTAGTTATGGAATTAATAAAATAAGGAGGTATCGATTTACTATATACGCGCATTTCCCCGATGATTTCAAGTCCTAATGTGAAGAAGCGAACCTATAGGTATTGTACCGGGCATTATTCTGGACTACGGAAAGCGACTGATATTATTTAGATTAAAATCACACCCCTCCTACCTAGGTTTAAACCCAAGACTTGGTAATCACCACTCACGCTATGCGCTACTAGACTAAGGAGGCAGTTAAACAATAAAAATAATTCAGTCTATACTATCCAATTGTTGAGCAGAAGGGAGATCCAGTGGGGATTGATGGAGGCATGTTTATGATCACCTATTGTTGGAACTTATCAAACCGCCTGTAAAGCTTTCAACCTGGCTTATCTAATGCCACATTAAGAGGCAGCCGGGACTATGGCTAGACGTGACTGACTGACTGAGGGATACACTCACGGTTCAACGACGAATGACGGAGTCAAATACATCATTAAACCACCAGTTTTCCACAGCTTCACGCGCTTTCATTATATATTTATATATCGGATCAGTCGATAACAGCGCCACCGGATCCAACTATAGCCAAGAACAATCCAAGTGACCCTCATTAGTACAAAAAATAACCAAAATTGGTCAACCCGCTATGAGTAGAAGAATCACGAGCACATTCAAACGGACATTTTGTGCCCTACTAATACTATAAGCGTGAAAGTTTTAGTGAGTTTGGATATATATGTTCGTTACCTTTTTACTCAAATGTTACTAAATGGATTTTGATGAAATTTTACAGCCGTGACCAAATAGACCGTGTCTTATCTGAAAGACAAGTCAAGAGTCTCCGTAGCCGGCGAGCGGGTATGAGACGAGCTATGAGAGTGGAGGAAGCCAGAGAGTTAAGTAAAGAAAGAACCTGTTGGAACTCTGTACTCTCTGCCTACCCCGCAGAAATCTGGTGTTATGATATAGATGGATAGATTTACAGTTATAAAGCTTATACGTCAGAATAACATTTAAAAAGTTATTGAAAAAATATTACAAATAACGCGTGCGCAGCCACGGGTAACAGGTAATATAAAGATAAACAAATAGAACTCTTACTCACAGGTTCTTCATTGATGAAAATGGTAAGGTTGGCCGCAGGCCGCGCCGGCGCTGATGTGCAGTTCGCCCGCAGTACTTCCCCTGGTTGGTAGCGATCCTTATCTGCCTTCAGAATTGGCCCGCTCGTTGGCAGAGCTGGAATAGTGGGAAAGAGAAGTATTTAGTACGGTATTTTGTTAGCCGTTGGGATAAACCATGTAGGTTGTACAGTATCCAAATAACTGTAGTGCCAGTTGAGGCACTTGTAAGAAGTGGAAGTAATGATTCCCATTAGTTCCACGATACTGCAATACCCCTTACGGATCTGGCCAACACAATTGTGATGCTAATTTCAAACGTAAAAAGAAATATTATTTAAATAGATAAAATAATATCTCTCGCTTAGAAAATGTTCAGATGAAGTTTATGAGATATTTAAACTATCGTACCAAAATGATTTCACACAACTACAATGCAACCTGTAAGCACCATCATTTTCTACCACTTCATGCGCGTCGGGATATCGCTGATTTATTATTTCTTGCACGTATTGTTGGGTCCGCTATAGACTGTCCAGGGCTACTCAGTAAAATTGACTTCTATGTGTCCAAGCATACTTTACGTCGTAGTCCATTTTTTGCTCTTCCATTCGCAGCCACTAATTATCGCCAAAACAGTTTTCTGTACCGTGCTTGTGCGGCGTATAACAGAATTTCTAACATAAGTGATCTTGATATTACTGGTACAAGTCTATCAATATTCAGGAGTAAGCTTGTATCGGTATTTTTTGACGAGAAGATTAACACCAAACTGAAGTAGTTCGGCTAGTTGAGCAGTTAATATTCATTGAATGATTTTCTTTTTCTTTTTCTTTATATTTTGTTTTGTAACTATATATAGGTATATTTTTTTTTTGTTACACTGGTATTTCTGTCGGATCGATTAATTATACTCTATTTCTATTAGTGGAGACTTGTAAATGGCTGTCTATCTCTATTTTATATCATATTCATACCATAATAGCTGATAGTCTTCCAAAAATTGTAAAAATAAAAAATAAAATAAAAAATAAAAACGTCGGGCTAAGGCTCGTAGGATTGTGTTATCAATGCATTTTTATTTGGTGACAAAGAAATAGCAATAGCGCCATTGGAATAACAAGTTATTACAAGTTCCTTTTTGCTTGCGAACGGCGTCTGCGTAACGCATGCACCGGTCACCTGTAAGTACCTATTTTGATTATTTACGTGCTTTTTTTTAAATGTATGAGTACTAAATATGTTTTATTGATAATTAGCTGTTGTAATGATAGTGTTTTTCATTTGTTTTAGTAATATTTCACAACCGTTGGATCAGTTCAAAAAATTAAGTCACAATTGTATCAGGCCGTCCCGAACATATTCTGCAAACACATATAGTATCTTGTCGAAGACTTCAACATTCTCAGATGTCTTGTCATCTTTACATGTCAGATGATGCGGTTTTTGAGTGTTTACTCCAGATCTCTGATATCGACGATATTTCTAATGGGGAAGTTGACAATATCAACCAAGATTACCCAGCGATTCAAAAGACGATATACACCTACAAACCCTTAGAAGCAATCGAAACGAGATCGATATTTCAGGACCATTGGATTAAAGGCAGAGGTAAAAAAGAAATTTTGAAGGAACAGTAACTTGAATGGCAATCAAGTTCAAGAAGAATTACTACGAATTCAAGAAGGACAGGAATATAAAAAGGGGAGAGTGGGAGGAGATTTGTAGCCCTGACGATAATCTATGTGTGATTAAGTGGATGGATAACAAAAGCGTGCTAATCGGGTCAACAATTCATGGTGAGACTTCGCTACATCTGTAGACCGTTGGGACAAGAAGTTACGAACATATAAAAGTATCTCGTGTCGCTCTATTGACACCAATTACAACCGAAATATGGGAGGGGTCGTATTGTGCGGTCAAATGATGTAAACATACACAACATGGATAAAATCAAGCAAATGAACTGTGAAAGTCATTCTGCACCTGTTTGATCTTGCGATGGCCCCCCATCGCCTCCTGGTTCGAATACAGAGAAGATACCAAAAAGAAAAAATATGCGGAGCAACGAAATAATCGATCGTTGGCTTTCCCAATATCAATATTGGCGTAATTATTAGGTGGGCCAACCCGGAAGAGGACTAGATACGATTTGGATTTAGTTGAAATGCCATCTAACTCCGCATACGTTCCTACCACTCTAACCACAACTGAGAAACGGCTGGATGGTTACAATCATTGGCCTATTTTTAAAACCCTCAAAGCTCCTCGTAAGTGCAGACTATCAGGTTGTACGTGCCATTCTCAAGCGCGTTGCGTAATGAAATGTAATAAAACATAAAATATGACGTATATTTACTCGTATGTTTAACAAAAGACTTAAACCGTTTTTTTTATATGTTTCAAAACAACAATTATCTGCTGTTTAAGAGTTGATTAAGACTGATTTTTGATCTGAAATAATAAATGTATGTGTCATTTTTTTACAATTTGATTGCACAATAACTATTTTGTCTATATTTGTGACTTTTATTACAAATTTGCTGTTGTAATACCTACTAGGTGAGGTCCAATCTAATATAATAGTGATTATTATAATTGTAACACTAAAAGGGTAAGGCCCAAATTAAAGCAATTGTGACAGTCACATTTGTGACTCTTGTTAAGTTCGGCCGAAATAGACACAATTGTACGCCTCCTGAAAAACTAAGACGGCTTCATGAAATCCTGAAAAAAATTGTGTAATTATGATTGCGTGACCATAATATATCAGAATAATTAAAAAAAGTCTGAATTTATTTATTAACTTCGTCTTGGGTCTGAAAGGGATACACTGCATCGTAGGGATGTTGGGAATTTGAGTTCTACTGTGAAACTGTTAGGTATAGCCAGTGAAGACGAACTGGGTTTATTGTATAGTATAAACAAGTGGGACTAGTCCACAAATTTAAAGTCGCACAGCGGGCTATGGAGCGAGCTATGCTCGGCGTCTCTTTGAAGGATAAAATTGATAACAAAGTAATCCGACAAAGAACCAAAGTTACCGACATAGCTCGCAAACTCAGTAAGCTAAAGTGGCAATGGGCTGGTCACATCTGCAGAAGGACCGACGGCCGATGGAGCAAGAGTGTCCTAGAGTGGAGACCGCGACTTGGTAAGCGTAAGGTAGGACGGCCCCCAGCTAGATGGACAGACGACCTCAAAAAAGTCGCTGGGACAGACTGGATGCGGAAGGCGGCGGACCGTGTGCAATGGCGCGTGTTAGGAGAGGCCTATGTCCAGCAGTGGACTGCGATAGGCTGATTGATTAATTAATTAATAAACAAGTATGCGAGAGCGGTCATGCATTTGATACAAAGTTGCCCGCGCGGGTTACTGGGGTAGTTTTGCTTAGTAGGCATTCTTCTTTGCATACAACTCGCTTCACAGACTATTATGCAGTTTGTTTTTTAGTTATTCTACTATTTAGGCAATTTCCTTCGCGGACATTTAGCCAGCCAGGAATTTAGCTTTGTACGTATTGAATTTAGGTATTCTGCCTTCTTAGGCATTTTGCTGTTTAGGCAACTCGCTCATAATCCAATTTAGTGACATGCCCAGTTATGCGGTAATCTAGACGTATGCCACAAAACTTACCAAAACTGTAATAATAATAATACAATCCATGCCGAAAACTATTTCTCAAACAAAATAATATCCAAAAACAAATCCGCATGAGTGATGCCCAACGCGCGCACTTCTGAAAGAGTATGTAGAAAGTAGGCATAAACAGCATTATGTAAAATGGACTCAATTCATATTCTGCACAGCGCCTCGCTTTGGACATTGAAATCAAGTGGTTGAGTCCGGGGTAATATTCATAGAGGTTGTATGATGTCTTTTTGAGTTCTTTTTTGACGAGAATACTTAATGAGGCTTTGATTTTTTTTTACTCTCTATTCGTAGAATTCTAATTCCCGGAATAAATTTTGTGTTGTTATTCTAGTACCGCATTTTTTCGTTTTCAGCTTTTATTTATTTATTAGGGATTAACAAACAGTTACACATTGCTTATTACTTAATAATACATTTTTATAAGAAATATAAATGTGCACTCACAGCGTTATCCACGAGATATGGCAAAACGATATGACAATTTTATTTTATGATATATTATGATTTAAGAAATATAATAAAAAAAAAGTATGTACATATAAAGCAAGCTAGTTCACAATTATTACCGGGAAGGTAATTAATAAGGACCAAATTATGTATCTATTACATTTAAATTTACTTTTATAATTTTGATTATATTATTTCGAAATGTATAAGGTGATAAAGCAAATAAATCTAAGTCATTAAATAAATCATTATAATTTGCGAGCGAGCGATTGAATCATTAAGCTTTGCGAGAAATCATTTCATTCAATACGCTACTTCATCAAATAAGATTAAAAATATAGCCGTCAATACAAAACACTTCATCACCAATTCTTTTTTAATATAATCAGCAAGATATTTACTTATTTCTAATCCCTGATTTCAATACCAATAAAAAGATGAGGCCTTTTACATCGATATGTTATCCGTTTCTTAGAAGCCCAAAACCAAACTTTCTGTATAAACACTACGTCAAACATTTATGCCCTCAAGCGTACACCAATAGTTCGAGACCTTTGGGCAACAGTATATTAAAACGTCATCTGCCATTACCTAAATTCCCTTGAAGCATAAACTATCAAACATGTCGAAACTTAACGTATACTATTGGCAATAAATAGAGATAGGGCCACGAAAACTATGATAACAGCTGTAACTTTAGGTCCAACAAATATACATTTGCAAGGGTTTATAGTTGGGTTGTGCTATAAATTTCCTCTACGATTTTGACAGTCCATGAAGAGATCGTAAGCTCTACCTATTGTACATGGGTATGCGTGTGTATATAATATGTACCATCGCGCAAGGTCTAAAAGGAGTTTTAAATCGAAAACTGAATCGATTCCAACCATTATTAATATGGATAATGTTAAATTTAATTAGCTGAAATTGCTATAACTCATTCGGAACCTTCCTCGATCGACTGTATTAAATACGTTCAATCATAATTAGCGCAATTTGAATCGTAGTAATGCTTTTAACATTTTTCCTAAATACGGCAGGTTTCGTAGTTAATTAAGATATTCAAGTTCTTAAGGCCTACTTGCACGAATCATATCATATAATATATATATATATATATATATATATATATATAATCTACTGACTTTTAATTAACGGTATACCTTTATTAGAAAAACGTATAGAAAGATTGAGTACCTCTGTATTGCTCCCTATTAACTATTTGCGAAAGTTGTTAATGAAAGGAAAAGTTCTGTACCTATAAATTTATTCCGAGAATGGAGTCGCAACTTGACATGGGCTGAACAGGACTATTTCTCGGAATCTGTTGATATTATCTACCGTACCTTTTGAATGAAAACACAAGCCAAAGATACGTTTTCAAAGCCCGCGTGTTAATTAGCTTCTAAATTTATTATCAAATGTTATTCAAATTGGTAGTGCTTTAGGTTCTTAAATTGAGTTTAAAAGATATCTAGCGGTCGGTTTAGTACCCAGAGATGTTAAATTAAAACGGTTGTAACTGAAATTTGTTAAGAAAGACGACCGCAATAAATTTGGATGCACGATAAGGTTAAAAAATGTAAATTTGAAGTTATACGCTTTTTGTGTTATTTCGAGATCTTTTTTTCCAGAATGTTTAAATTATGAACCTAGCGAATAATAATAATTATTTATTTATTTCAGGCATCCGAAATTGTACAATTTACAGGCCCATATAATATATAACTTGCAGACTAACATACATATAATATATTAAATTTATGTAATTTCGGCGACATGTTGCGCTGTGCAGGGGTGGCTCGCAGTCTCCCACGAAATCTCCAGAAGACAACACCCTTCAACCAGAACTCCTCACTCATGAAGGTCTCCAGCTTGGCTGTGGGAACTCGCACCACAAACGAATTCAACGCTGTATTGTTCAGCGAGTTCAGCTTCTCGGCCCTCAGAGTGTACATGGTCTTCTTACGGGCATTCTCCGCTATGTCATCAGCTTTGGCGGTGTAATGGTAATCGTGACACGTACAGCAGCGTCGTTGGTACTGCTGAACGGAGGAGCATAGCATGCCATCATCGACCAGCGCAGTCCCACACCGGTTTTGTCGAGGAGGCTTCTTCTTCCTTTCCACCTTGATGATGCTTTCCTCACCAATTCCGCCCTTCATTGTGGTCGAGATACCTTAGGGGCCATCTCCGTTATCCTCTTTGGTGCGCGGGTGGCAGGGGCAGCGTTATCACGACGACGAGTAATCGCTTTCACGTTTGACGTCACTGGCGGAGCAGCGGAACTGCCCTATAATGTGTACGTTATGTGTCTGTATATCAAAAAAAATCAATAGCAATCCGAAGTTTGAAATTTTGGCCCTAGTAAATTGGAACTAATCCTCGGCACAATGTGGTGGGTGTACACAGTACCCCTTTGCGACCCAGATTTATTTAATCTTGTTGATTTTAAGTGCAAGCCAGTATTTAACGTACAAATAATTGCAAAGAAACAATTTGAATTCAAAAATATCTGCTTCCAAACTCTCCGAGAGAGTTGTTACGCTAAAAGCATAATTCTGTCCGTAACACGAATAGCTCAGAAAAAAATATATACAGACGGAATGCTCAAAATATTTAATAATAACACGACCTGCTTACAAAATTTTCGCGAATGCTTCGTAAAAATATAAACCGTTTTATGGAACGTGAATACACAGATTTAGAACGTCCATTCGAACAAATTAAGTTTGCTTTTAAAATTCATAATATCATATTTTTATGACTGCCTCGTTGAGCTAGTGGCGAATTTTGCGCGCAGTGATCACAAAATCCTAGGTAGTAAAAAGTTTGACGAACGATTTAGCGCAGTGGTTAAGAGCTTAAACCGCTCCACCCACTGTGTCTAATAGTCGCGGATGCGATTCCAGCACGGGACAAATTTTTGTGGTTTATTTGGCGTTTTTTAATACAATATCGATGGTGTAGTAGCGTGTGATGCCGCTACCAACCACGAACTTCTGGGTTCAAATTCAGGCATGTACATTCTGAGTTCTCTTAAGATTTATTTTATCAAATTTTGTCCCTTGTCTGTCTAAATTAGTTTCAACGGCTGGTGGCCATAATCATGCCTCCCCAATTCCATACTAAGTCAGCATGGTAGTACGACCTTATATTTCCCTTATCTCGATTCGTGAACCTTCTCTCACTTAGAAGTAGAACAATATAAGCTAAGTGATAGTAACATAGGTTTCAACAAAAATCACGCCAAATTGATCAAAAAAGATGTAACGACCAAACACGGCCATTATAAATTCAATTCTGCGTAGCTATATATAAAGTCTATATATTTCCTTACCTATGACATTAATGAACTTGGTAGCGATTTGTGTAGCGAAGGACGGCGAATCAGCTGTAACTTCGCAGCTGAAGTTTCCCGCCAGGTTCAAATCCAGCCGCCGCAGAAGGACCTGGGTGCCGTTTGACCTGTTCATCTGGAAATGAGAAATATCAACATTTTGTAATTCCCACTGTCTTTATAATGTAAAATTCATTTCTTCTGCTCCTAAACAACTTGATCGATTTTGATGATCTTTTTGGTACGTGGAACCTGTTGGAACTTTGTACTTGATATAGATACATAGAAAGACTTTTGGTGCTTATGGGGTCACCTGAACGGTTCTAAGCTATAGTTGGACCTGTTGGTGGCGCTGTTGTAGACCGGCTGCAAGGCTGCGGGAAACTGCTAGTCATATTATAAAATCAAAATCAAGAGTTTTTTAATCATGTAGACCAAACAGAACTTATGAATACTCAAAAAGAGAAAATTATTGATTATTTAAGACTCTACCACCCGTTCGGAAAGTTCATTCCTTTGGAGACGAGGGGCATGAAACTCCACGGTTACTCTTTTTAACAATGAGAGTTTTACGATTATTTTTGTATACATTGCATTCATGGGGTATGGGGGAACAGTGCAGAATGAGCTAAATAGATGTGCTTGAATATAGATTAAACATAAGTGTACTTAGATACATGGTATCAGTCAGTGTCTACATAGTCGTAATAGAGACTTTGTGAAGGAATATAATAAAAAGTATAATAATATAATATAATAAAAAGTATTAGTATAATATTACAGGGTAGGCAGAGAGTGCAAAGTTCCAACAGGTTCTTTCCTTACATACCTCTCTGGCTTCATAGTTCGTCTGATACACGCTCGCCGGTTACGGAAACTCCTGACTTGTCCTTCAGATAAAACCCGGTCTATTTGGTCATGGTGAGATAGTCTAGGTCTTACCTGTACCTACATCCTTCCACTTTCGCATTGTATATCAGTTTTGTCATTCTTTCTTCGAACATTCTTTCTATATACCCGAACCAACGGAGCATACCCTTTCTCATCTTTACACCGATACTATCTTTCATGCCTACTCGCTTTCTTACTACGCTGTTGCGAATGTGGTCGGTCAGCTTCAGTTTGAGCATCTTCCGCAGAGCTCGCATTTCCACCGCATTTATCCTTCTTTCATTCTCCTTCTTACATACCCAGCTCTCGCTGCCATATAAAAGTGTTGGGACAAGCACTCCGTTATGTATGGCCAGCTGCGCCTTTTGGCTTAAGTGCCGGCTCCCAAGCAGCCTTTCCATCGCACCATTCACTCTATTACCTGCATTCACTCTTTTCTCTATATCAGCGGTGTATTTCCCATCCTTACTGAAGGCGCATCCAAGATATACAAACTCATTCACTTACTCCAGCACATCGTTACCAACCACAATCCTTGCATTCGTTCTGGTTTCTTCCTGTTCAAAAACCATAATTTTGGTTTTCTTCACATTCAATAAAAATATAATAATAGTAAGAGAAAAAAAGGGTTACTATAAAATATGCAAAGAGTGCGTACAAATTAATTGGTTATGTTTGAGTCTGATGCTGAACGAGACAAAATTCAGTACTACGGTAAATGTTTAATCAGTCAAAGGATAAGGGACGGACTAGTCCCCACCAGCAGCACCCGTTCACGAGTATGACTATAATAGTGCCGAACAGATTCGTCAATATAAGCTCTCTTTTAACTCAAAATATCATCTTAGACAAAATCGCGGAAAAGAGTTACTTAACTATATTTGTATGCTTCTAGAACAAAACATAGACAGAACGATTACCTACCTATCAACTTACGCTATGCATGGTTGCAAATAAACCTCTGATTCTCATTCTATTACTCCCTTTTTTATTTTATCGAAAAAACTCAGAGTAAAATCTTGTTTATGATATTTATATTATAGTTTTGCAATTGTGACATGTTCAAACTCTGTACTCTATTCTTACCCCGCAGAGTTGGGCAAAAATTAATCGTGAAAAAACTTAATTAGAATTAAAATATTTCGGATTTCCTAGCGGCTTATTTGTAGTTATAAATTGCCCTAAGTTTCGAATGCTCTACAGCACCTATGATCGCGGTAGGGACAGGGGCGTTTGACGTCCAAAAGTCATTGTTATTCCGGAGTACCTTGGGGGATTAATTTAATAGCAAATGAAATTTCAATTGATTTATCCTACAATTGAAAATGCCCAACACTGTTACCTTGAAATCTGGCGTGATGATATAGATAGATTGCAAAGTAACCCTAATTAATTTCAACAGTTTGATCTGCTAGTTTGAGCGCACTCAGCTCAAATCTAACACTACTATGCTTATACATATACGAAATTTTAGTATTGTTATTAAATAACCTACATGTATCGTCTACTTACAAATCTTTTGTAGATTTATCAGTACGACGGCATGCTAGCAAAATTAAGATCCCCTAAATAGAATTGTTTTTTTCAATAAAAGTGTTTTCTGCATGTCTCCGAGAGTTTTTAACAAACTGCCTAATTATATAATTTAAATTAAAGGCATTGAAATGCTTAAACATAATTTAAAGGATCATCCAGAGAATGTTTTAGAGAATAAGATTAAGATTATTTCTTTATGCACTTACGTACATAGGTAATAATAATAATAATAAAAAATCTTTATTTTCTCAGCATTTACAGTATACCTATATGTTAACAAGTTACAATAATCAAAAGAGACTGGTGTCTGAAGTAGGCATTATAACCTGTTTTACAGATCACCAGGATCTCCACCTCACGGAAAATGACATAATTAATAACAGTAATACTCCTAAATTAATAATAACAAAAAAAAAATAAAGCAAAAAGATGAAATATAAAAGTAGTATTAATAAAAATTGTGTGTGCGTGTGTGTGCGTGTGTTTGCGTGTGTGTGTGTGTGTATGTGTGTGTGTATGAGGTGTGTAAAAATGTGTATAAATGCGTGTATATGTACAAACATATCTTTATTTTTCACAATATAAAATTTAAAATATCATGTTATTAATTCAGGATAACGGTGTTAAAAGGTTTTCAGTTTCGTTATAATCCAGTTTTTTTAACCATGAACTGACCCTCAATTTACATTTACTGAAAGGTAATGGATAAATATTTTTTTTTTTATTTATGATGTTGTAGAGATATGTTCCGAGAAAACAGTAGAACCGGTGGGCAAAACTAGTGTTAAATCTTATTGATTCAAAAATAGATGTTGTTCGCCTTCTATCACTCATAATTTGGGAGTCAAATGGTAAACCTGAATGTTTCTTTAAAATTGTTTGTAAAATAAATAATTGTCGGACTGTTAAAATATCGCATTGCTGATATAGTTCATAAGTAGGATGTAAAATGGGAAGAAAGTAACTTACTTTGAGAATGGTCCTCTGTGCACGCTCTAATTTAAGTAAATGCGATTTAGCAGCTCCGCCCCATGAAGTGATGCAATACATCAAAAGGGACTGACATAGTGCAAAGTAAACTGATTTGATGATAGTGGTATCTGCTACATGACGAAGTGTTTTAAAAATAAAAATAAGCTTACGCATTCTATTTGTTAATGTAGTAATTTGTTCTTGAAAATTAAGTTGATCATCAATAATAATACCAAGATATTTAATATTTCTTGTTTTTGTTAACTTGGGGCAAGTACAGGTGTTATTTATAGTTAAATCACATGCATGGGCAGTTAAGTCAAGATCGGGTTGGCATTGATTTGATAATGAGTAAGTCATAAATTTCGTCTTATCAGTGTTTAAAACAAGCAGATTATTATTAAGCCAGTTACCAACCAAATTTAAACCCAACTGAGCATAAGAATATACTTCCTCCCACGTTTTACCATCAAAAAGTAAAACAGTATCGTCGGCAAAAGAAACAATTTTTCCATTTGTCGGTCTGATTAGAGAAAGGTCGTTTATATAAACTAAGAATAATGTAGGCCCTAAAATACTACCTTGAGGTACGCCGTGTTCGATAGGAAGTTCTACACTTTTCCAACTGTCTATTTTAACTATTTGTCTTCTTTCTGAAAGATAGTTGCTGATAAGATTCAAAGGAAGCCCCCTTATTCCCATAATCTCAAGTTTTTTTATTAATATCGGGACAGAGACTGTGTCAAACGCCTTGGCTAAGTCTAAAAATATAGCGAGTGTTTTCTTTTTTTTGTCAATTTTATTTACAATGAAATCAGTTACTTCATGAACTGCGTCAGCTGTTGATCTTCGTGAACGGAAACCATATTGAGTTGGGGATAACAGGTGATTATTATCCAGGAATTTTGTTAGTCTGACATTAATAAGGCGTTCTAGAATTTTAGACATGGTTGGCAGTATTGATATAGGCCTATAATTATTAACACAGCGTCTGTCACCATATTTAAATATGGGAATAACTAGGAATTTTTGAAATGCATTTGGGAAGATTCCAGTACTAAATGCTAAGTTACATATATTTGTGATGGGAGAAACCAATACTTCACTGAACTGTTTCATAAAACTGCTATTTATGTTATCCAAACCGGGTGAGCAATCTGTTTTTAAATTATTTATCAATGATTTAATCTCAATTTCATCAGTAGGAAGTAGGATCATAGAATTTTGTAAAGATGTCATGCAAAGGTTATGAGAATTAATATTTCTATGTCGTACAATTTTATTAGATAATGACTTTCCAATATTAGTAAAAAATGAATTTACCTGATTGATAGAATGAATAGGATTATGATTAGATATTAAATGCACTGCAGAATCATTCTTTTTATGTGTATGAGTTATATTTTTTATTGCGTTTCATATTTTTTTATTGTTATTTCCAGCTCCTTTTATCAATTCTTTTTCATAATCATGTTTAATGCTCTTTAATAATTTATTGCAATAATTCCTATACCTTTTATAAGTTATTTTTAGAGTGTCATTATTTGGATTTTTTTTGAGTTTTAGATATAAATTATCCCGATTTTGCATGCATCGTAATAGTCGGACTTAATGCCTGAGGCATTTTCTGCCAGTCAAACTTGAGGTGGTGTGGCAACAGCTGTGGTAGGTGCGAAAAATTACAAGTAATTAAAACAGGAGAGACTAAAAAATAGTAAAAAAAAAATATATAATTTAATTAAAGAAATTAAAATATTTAAAAGGACAATACTAATAACATACAAACAACAAAAGCAGTTATATATAAAAATGATTAATGAATATTTAGAGGATAAAATATTATTATAAAGTGGAAGGATTTATGTACCGGGGAAGACCTAGACTATCTTACCATGACCAAATGGACGGGGTCTTATCTGAAGGACAAGTCAGAAGTCTCCGTAACCGGCGAGCGTGTATGAGACGAACTATGAGAGTAGAGGAAGCCAGAGAGGTATGTAAGGAAAGAGCCTGTTGGAAATCTGTACTCTCTGCCTACCCCGTAAAGGATCTGGCGTGATGATATAGATAGATAGATAGATAGAAATATTATTATATGTTATTTGACTGGCTGTCCTATTTTATTACTATAGGTCTTATTTTGATTTTGTTTTTAATGTTATAATTTTGTATATCTAATGATTATGTTTATTGACAATTAGTTTAATTAAGAGGACTTTGATTATTCTTCTTCATTGAACCCCTAGTACCCTAGGGGTAAAATATGGTAAAAGCGACATAAATAGAAAATGCAACATCAAATATCCATTGGGTACATGCGCTGGCATAGTAAATAATTACAATTTGAATCACCAGTAATTCCAATTCCAAATTCAATTGCTCTATCGAGTAGCCACAGATCCTATTCACGGAACAAATCTTTTCATAACCCGCTGAGGACTTATGTCTATTTCTATAAATAATATTTATGTTTGCAAACGCACCCACGATACAGGAATAATTCATTGTGAGGAGCAAAAATAACTTGCTGGAGAGGTCTGTATAAATAAATGTAGACAGATGGACGAACTAAATTATATCTATGTATGACTAAAAAGTGTTATCATGTACAGGATTACTGAATTTATATGCCATTCTTTTTTCACTACAATTTTAATCTGCCTAGTTGGTCTAGTGGCAAAGCGCATCGCTTTGTGTTCACAAAGTCCTGGGTTCAAATCCTAGGTTGGACAAATGCAATTTTTATCGAAAAATTCCCAGTATCAGTCCGGAGTCTGAAATTGTGCCTGGTATATAGCAATAGGCTCGCCCCCTATTACATGGGTTCTAACATCGTCGGCAAAAAGTCGGTGGACACAGTACACCTCTGCCACCCTCACTTGGGGAATATAGGTGTGACAGTGACGGTGACAAAGGACATTGTCGAAAATTGCCCTAGAACCAACCCATGCCATCATTATTTATCTATTTTATTAAAATATTGGAAAATATCCGTATCTAACAAACAATTTGTAGTCAAAATCCAATATTTCAAAGTATTGTAAGTACTTACATTGAAGTCGCCGACATCTGAACTCAATGTCAACCCATACAATATAACCCCATACGTCTTAATGTCTACCGAATTATAACCTAAAAATCTGATACTTTTTCTGCAATAATCCGATTTCTTCGATTGTCCGTTTAAGAATAAAGGTTTTTAACATAATTTATGGGTGATTTGAAATCATACAAGTATTTTTTCATTGCTGTTGGTTCTGGGGCAAATCATGTATGGGCGCAGAACAATGTCCTTTAATAAATAAAGACGCATGTGACAGCACACTTTCTCGCCAAAGTTACGTCATTTTTACGTATGTCCTTTTTAATTTCTTCACCTCCACCCATCTGCACTGTGTCCGCGTGGTGGAGTATGATATAATCTCTTACCTCGATTTGTGGGAGAAGGCCTATTTCCAGCAGTGGGACAGTATATACTGATATCATTATTTTTTTTTTTTTCGATTCCTGTAATATCCCAAAAATCTATCTTCAGCTGAAAAACGTCCACTGCAGGTCAAAGACTTCCTGAAAATCGTTTAGAATCCTAACAAATAAAAAAAATCCTGTCTTTCCACAACTGTAACCAAAACATTTTCTTTTGCAACGTAGATATAAAAAGAAAAAGTGAAAATCTCATTACGTAGTGAAAGGAAGATATCTATATACACGCGACTCGATATCTCGCCTCGAAAATCGTTTTCCATTCCAATCCAGACTTTATCGATTCAATCTGGCAAAGTGAGACCATACGATGTCAGGTTTGAAAGACACGGTTTCCAACAGGTAGACAATAGGTACTCCGAGATTGTCGACGAAGAATATTTTGCTGAACTATTGAAATATGTAACACGAACAAGTAACGAAAATAGGAAGACAGATTTATTTATTTATGTTGAATGGGGAATCGAAATGGGATTTGTCTGCTTTATAAATCTTTAAACGATTCGTTAAACTGTCTAATGACTTTTCTTAATCAAAGTTAAAAGTTTTTTAGTCAGGTACACCACAAAGTACCTTATGAATAGTCAAAAAAATAAGTTATTGATTACTTAATGTGCGGAAGTAGGTTACTCTTTTAAAATGAGAGTTTGACAATTCTTTTTGTATACATTGCGTTCATGAGGTATGGAAGATCAGGGCAGAATTAGCTAAATACATGTAATTAAAAAAAAAGATTAAACATAAATGTACTGGTATCAATATCAATTATTCTATCATGGTATCAATCAGTCTACATAGTCCTCTCATTTACAAAACAGAGACTTTGTAAAAGAATATAGTAAAAAGTGCAATAATAGTAAGAGAAAGGTTAGGGAAAAAAGGTAACTATAAAATATTGGTGCCAAACGTGACAAAATTCAACAGTACTACGGTACAGGTTTTTTCAGACAAAGAATAGAGGACGCATCGGTCCCCACCAGCCTCACGCATTTACGAGTATGACTTGAGGAGCAGCCATCACTCTCCTTCACAATCTCCTATCTCCCAGACATGTCTCTTAAAACCTTACTTAATCTATCTATATTATCACGCCAGATCCTTGCAGTGTAGGCAGCGAGTACAGGGTTCTAACAGGTTCTTTCCTTACAAACCTCATTGGCTTAATCCAATATCATAGTTGGTCTGATGCACGCTCGCCTGTTACGGAGACTATTGACTAAATAATCGTAATTCAAAAATACAAACATGATTTTTTTTTAATCATATTCCTACACTAGGAATTATTCCGGTGTCATAGGGTACGTTCACAAATACGAAATTCACATACACAAACACCCAGACCTAGACAACTTGTACCGTGCGGGAATCGAACCCGCGACTATCTACTAGATATCTATATAGTTTTTTAATGTAAATCTATTTATCTATATCATCACGCCAGATCCCTTGCGGGATAGGCAGAGAGTACAGAGTTCCAACAGGTTCTTTCCTTACATACCTCTGTGGTTTCCTCCGCTCTTATAGTTCATCTCATACACTCTCGCCGATTACGGAGACACTTGACTTGTACTTCAGATAAGACACGGTTTATTTGGTCATGGTAAGATAGTCCAGGTCTTCCCTGGTGCGAGCTCCTAGAGGGACTAAACAGGGATCCATGGGAGCGCCCCTACAGGGCGGTGCTGGGCAAGCTTCGCCCATGGGTGCCCCCCCCCTGACGGAGACCCTAGATCCCGGACTGCTGCGTCGGGTTATCGACGCACTATTCCCGACAGTCCGGGACAGTCCCTCAGTCCCCCCGAGGGAGTTGTCGGCCCTTTATATCGACGAGTTGGGGGTGACCGAACAGGAGCTGAACCGAGCCGTCAGTCGCTTGCGCGCTCGTAACACCGCGCCCGCCCCGACGGTATACCGGGGCAGGTGTGGGTGATCGCTCTGGCCGCCCTGGGGGACAGGCTGAGGCGGTTGTTCATCAGCTGCCTCCAACATGAACAGTTCCCCACGGCCTGGAAGGAGGCTCGCTTGGCCCTCTTGAAGAAGGAAGGCAGGACCGCAGGGTCTCCCTCTACGTACCGTCCAATATGCCTGCTGGACGAGTGCGGCTACTTGTTCGAGAGGATTCTTGCCGCCCGTCTTAGCAGGCATCTGTCGCGCGTCGGTCCCGCTCGACGGTGGACGCGATTCTTCGCGTCCGCTTCCTGTCGCCGCAGGCCGTGTCCTGGGGTGGGGTGGCGTTGGCGATAAGTCTCTACATCGTCAACGCCTACAACGGCCTGCTTTGGGACGCGATCCGGGGGGCGCTAGAACATCATCGCGTCCCCCTGTACCTGCAAGCTGTGGTCGGGGACTACTTGCGTGACAGGTACATCCAGTACATCGGACAGGATGGTACACTAAACCGGAGGGAGGTGTCTTGCGGGGGTCCTTGTTGGGCCCCCTCTTATGGAACCTCGCCTACGATGCGGTCCTGCGTGTCGATCTCCCCTCCGGCGTTAGTGTAGTCTGTTACGCTCACGACACTCTAATTGTGGCCGAGGGGGATACCTTCGAGGGGACTGTTGGGCTCGCCGAGCTTGGGGCACAGGTTGGGCCTGCAGATAGTGCCTCATAAGGCCGAGGCGCATGGCTCATGCTGCCGTGAGCACCGCGACGATGCAGGGGGGAGCGGATCCAAAGCCTCCCCCATGAAGGCGGGCTCTTTGGAGCACGATACAGAGGGGCACCGGAGCATTCCTAAGGGAGATCCCGGAGCCCTTCCCCGAAGAGTCGATGCTGGCCACCGTGGGGTTTCAGTCGGTAGAAGTCCGACATGCCCCGCCAGCTTCCCCCGAGGCTGGCGGAAGTCCATGAGGATTTCCCACGTAAAAAGAAAGTTCTTCCCCGGTACCTACATCCTTCCACCTTCGCATTGTATATCTTTTTTGTCATTCTTTCTTCCGACACTCTTTCCATATACCGGAACCAACGGAGCATACCCTTTCCCATCTTTACACCGATACTATCTTTCATACCTTCTCGCTTTCTTACTACGCTGTTGCGAATACGGTCAGTCAGATTGACTCCGCACATCTTCAGCAATAAACAAATCTTTCCTCTTTATCATATTACTAGCTGTTTTTAGGGTTTTTATATCAATTCTGTACCCGCAAATTCGTTCGCGTTATTTTCAGGCGTGTATTTCACACTCTTAAGCTTTTTTTTTTGAGACAAAAGGTAGCCTATGTCCTTTCCCTGGATAAAATTTCTTTCCTTCCGAATTCGAGTAAAATCTGTTTAGCGGTTTGGGTGTGGAAAGGTAACAGCCAAAGTTACTTTCGAATTTATAATATACTAGCGCCTTCGTAGGCGTTGACTTTAGATAGCAACCTTATATTTTTCTGAGATAAAAAGTATCCTATGTGTTAAGGTAGTAAACTATCTGGTTAGCTGCTTTAGCGTAATTCAGTAACAAACATCAAAACATACAAGCTTTTACATTTATAATATTATTAAATGTATACGAGTACTGATAAAGTGATTAATTGACGCAACCAGAACAAAAACAATAAAGATTAAAATAGAAATAGGGTACAAATAGTAACGTGATGTGGGCGGGTTCGAGGATTTGTCTAGCTCTATGTGTTTTTAAAGGCACCAACAAGATAGATAAGGTAAAACAACCAACATAACAAGTTCGATCTGCCCGATCATCCCGATCCGACTGCCCTTTTGAATATGTTATGAGCGCGAAGTACTGAATAGGAGGTCATATGGTTATAGAAGAGTAAACAAAAATCATTGGATTATCACACATATATCATACACCTATGTGGTAGCAGTAGCATACAGCATTATATCACCAATAGGTACATATGACTGCATCGTTGGTCAAGTGGATAGATCCCCGCAGGATAGGCAGAGAGGGAACTCTGTAGAGTTCCAATAGGTTCTTTCCTAACACACTTCTCTGGCTTCCTCCACTTGTATAGTTTGTCTCATATACGCTCGCCGGTTACGGAGACTTTTGCCTTGCCCTTTATATATTTTGCTAATAGAATTGACTGCCTCGTTAGTCTGGTGGCAAAGCGCATCGCTTTGTGATCACGAGGTCCTGGGTTCAAATCCTAGGTCGGACAAATGTAGTTTTTCTAACGAAAAATTCCCAGTATGAGTCCGGAGTCTGGAATTGTGCCCGGTATATGGCAATAGGCTAACATCGTCGGCGAAACGTGGGTGTACTCAGTACACCTCTGCCACCCCCTCTGGGGAATATAGGCGTGACGGTGTCTAATAGAAAACAATCCATCAAACCGGAGTATCGTACTGGGCAATTTGGGATCTAACACCTCTGTCACCCCAGCTTGGTAAATATAGGCGTGTTGGTGTGTATACTTTTATTATAAAGAAACTATTTTAGGTCGAATTTAAATGTTCATTTTCATTAAAAAATGCCATTTAAACAGAGTGCCAGTTCCAATGTATCAGTATTCAAATACAGTTATTGATACTCGTTCCGTATCAATTTAAATATTGACCAATTATAACTATTGTAGACGGTGGAAAAAATAAATACTTCACTCTATTTTGACGTTTTTTTTTTGTTTCAATGATGAAATGATCAAACAAATAATATAGTGAAAAGAATCTCTTTCAGTTTATGCAATGATCATATTGGTTTACACACCTATGTACATAAGAATATTTATTTAGTCAATCACACAAATAAAAAAAATATATTAAGATTTGTATAATTTTCCTACGAACTTGCTTTATTCAGAATCAGAATATTTTTTTATTCATATAAAGCACTACAGTATTTATGAATCATCAGAAAAGTAACAAAGTCTCTACCACCACTTCAGAATGTTATTTCTGTAAAGAAGAAGGCAGGAACTCTACGGTCACTCTTTTAAAATAGTATGTTTACAATTTTTTCATGTACATTTTATTGGGGTATGGAAGAACAATCGAGTATCATGTAAGTCTAAATTAAATTATACGATTCATGAGATGGCTACAAGGTTCTCTCATTTACAGATACAGAAATGAGGAAGGAAAATTATCAATTTTATTAAATTATTACAAGGAAGAGAGGAAATAATAAAAGCTGAACATGTTATCCACATTCAGGTGGAGCTGGAACAGCACCTATCCAAGCATTTTATCTTTTAAATAATCATCTAGAGGATAATAAGCTCGGTCTCAAAGCGTACGTGTAATACAAGATTTGAATTTATTTTTACTAAGTTGAATGACGTCAAGCGAGATTTTATTATAGAATCTAACACAGTACCCCATGAAAGACGCGTGAATTCTTTACATACGAAATTGCGGTTGATCTAATTTATTTTTATGTCGCGTATTATAGCAATGCCTATCACCTGACTGATTAAATAGATCTATATTTTTTTTTGTATACATACTGTATACAAAATCACCGTTTTCATAAATACACTGACACGGGACCGTCAGGATATTTGGCTTATTTAAAAAATACTCTTAAAGAGTCGTGACTACCTTATTTATAGATGGCCCTAATAGCCCTTTTTTTGTTAGTTACGTTTACGTGACGTACGAAACGTGGTACGTTTTTGTAAGTACCCCACAATAATAATACCGTAAGACATGAAACTATGAAAGTAACTAAAGTAGACCATCCACGCAGTCTCCACATTAGTAAGCTGTTTGATCTTTCTTATGGCATAGGCAGCGAACAATTTTGCTATACAGTATATTTTCATAAACACACTGACACAAGACCGTCAGGATATTTGGATTATTTAAATAATACTAACTTGCAAAGTTTTTATCATCAGTTTGGATTTTGAGATCCTTTCGCTACTTCTACGAATTCCCGTAGTAACCCAATCACTGAAGATAAACTTGGGCTTAATATTTTCTATTTTGACAGGAAAGCTATTAGTAAATTCTCTTTGTATAATCGAAAAGAAGTCAGCAGGATCCAATAGAATCGTTTAAAATATACTTGGAAACACCTACTTTATTACCCAAAATGCTATTAAATGTATGCAAATTCTTAGGTGTTATATGTCTACATTTAATGTTAATACCCTTTTGTGGTGCAACATTATTAGATTGTTTTGTGTGATCTGATGGGAGATAGTTAACTACTGCTTGATCTACGTAATCGCAATTATAAAAAATATTGTCAATGCATGTAGCAGAAGTTAGTGTTATTCGAGTCGGTTCGAGAAAAACTTTAATTAATTTAAACGTAGGAGACTGTCAATGTAGCATGTTCGTTCTAAAACATTTATGTTGATGCCACCAGAAACTACAACAGACTTGTTACTCGTGAAAGTTTTATTCAGTACATTTTCCAATACAGATTCAAATGTTGTAAAATTCTGATTATTCGGGGGGTCTGTATACACACACACACACACAAATATGTTTATCTAGCTCAACACAAGAAATTTCAACACATTATTCAACTCAATCAGTGAACATCACAGTAAGTAGTAACCGTGATCAAAGGCTTAACTGGTTCCCCATTGTAGAATAATCGAGCTGAATGCTGCTTAATATTAGTGATCGTTTAGAACAGTGCAGTCTCCGCCTTTAAGCCGCCTCTACGTTATGTATTAAAATACATACTTATTTTCCTTAAATCTCAAATAAGTCGTTATCTTTTTGTTAATGTATCGTTATGACTCTTGATATTGTCAAGAATTAGTCCGGTAGACACAGAGGAAACAATATTCAGGGCCACGTACGTAACGTCAAGTATCTTTTTCCTTTACTATGACCTAATCTATTGTCCCTTCTTACAGTCACAGCATTATAATGGGGGATTTTAATACTTGTCTGCAAAAAGATGATACGCGTTCCTCCAACCTTAAATCCGTTCTTAAATCTTGTAACCTATCAATTCTTCCACTTGATGCTACTCATCATTTCCCTAATTCTACTCCTTCACTTTTAGATCTCATCTTTGTTTCGTCAACTGAACATGTAGCCAAACACGGCCAGTGTTCAGCTGACGCTTTCTCCTATCATGACCTAGTTTATCTATCCTACAAAATTCGGCCACCAAAGCCTAAAGTAAAAGTTCTCCTGCAGCGTAATTTTAGTGGCATTAATATTGAGACACTTCGAGAAGATGCTGCTAACATTGACTGGCAGCCTTTGTTGTTGGCGGACTCACTAGATGACAAAACTAACATTTTTACATCCACGCTAATTCAGCTATATGATTTGCACGCTCCTATTCACCCTGTAAGAGTCAAACATCTTCCGGCACCTTGGTTGACTGAGGACATTAAGTTATTAATGAGTAAAAAAGTGGCAATGAAATCCAAATATAAAGCACGATCAACTGATTCTAATCGGAATAACTATATTGCTATTCGGAATCACTGCAACAAGGTGTGTAGGGATGCTCAGCGCCAACACATCCATAGTTCTGTACAAAATGGTAATCCACAAAAGTTTGGAAGTTTCTGAAATCAATGGGGGTCGGTAAATCTCGTCAAGATAAGTTTTCCAAAGATTTAGATATCAATCTCCTCAATAAGTATTTCTCAACTTCGTCTAATTTTGATAATATTACAAAGTTAAGCACGCTTAACTATCTTTCATCTATTCCGAGGCCCGATTATTCACCTTTTGTCTTAAGTCAATTTTCCGCTTGTGATGTTAAGAGGAGCATAGAATCGATCACATCCAATGCTATCGGCAGTGATTGTATTAGCCGCAAAATTATTTTTCCTATCCTTGACGAAATCCTACCCATCATTTGCCATATCTTTAACCATTCTATATCCAGCGGCGACTTTCCATCCTCTTGGAAAGAAGCCGAAATAACGCCCATGCCTAAAAAATCCAATCCTAAATCTGTCTCCGAATATCGTCCTATATCAATATTACCTTTCCTATCGTTCTTGAGCGCCTTGTCCATGACCAATTCAGCAGATTTCTCAATAATAACTCTCTCCTTAATCCTTTCCAGTCTGGCTTTCGTCCTGACCACAGTACCGTTACTGCACTGGTGAAAATCACAGACGATATAAGATTAGGTATGGAAAATAGCAATTTGACTTTATTTATTGTTATTGGCAGTCCCAGACCCACTGCACGTCTTGATTGGTCGCAACTCCCCCAAATCATGTTTAATGGTATCACTATACCGATAAGTAACAGTGTTGAAGATTTGGGGATCTACATCGATACCAACCTCACTTGGGGACCACAGCTACATCCACAGCCACATCATCTACTCTATTGAAAACTGAAGTTCTGAAAATGTGTAAGACATTTAATACCAAACATAAGATGAAGCTGCGAGCATTACATTTAGGATTTCGTACATTAGAAGATACTCCCATCTATATCACAGAGCAGCTTACATCAAAAGGAGCTCGTTTACACTTTATGGCACGTGATCTTGCCAAATCAAGAAAATATAAATTCTGCTGGACTGCCTATGGAAAGATCTATGTGAGAAAGGATGAACATACTCCAATCATAAGTATTAAATCTGAGGCCCAGGTTCATCAACTATTACAGGAGAAATGACTGAGTCTAAGAGAATTTCTTGAGATTTTTCTAGTTAAGTTATTTGCATGCTTTCTGTTTCATTGTTCATTAATCTTCAAAATTGGTTTAATTATAATACAAACTGTAAATTGTTTTTTTTGTAAACACAAAAACACACACCAAAACACCCTCAAACACTTACACACATGCCAGCATACACATATATACTTACACACACACATACACATATACAAAAACAAAAACCCGTACACACGTAAAGCATACTGTTCTAATTCAAATACACTATTCTTAATTCCAATTTCAAGTTTCACCGTCTCTCAACAACATGTGAGAAATACATACTCAACCTTAGATATCATTTTTATGTATTTGCGCCAAAAGTATTACGATTTCGTGAATGTTAAATGTACCCATTACCTTATTGACTACTACAATTTTTTAATAATCATTATTGAATATGGATAGCTCGTTTACAGTACTGAAAGAAATAGATGAGGAAGAGATAGCTCAATCATATCGGTGTGATATTGGGGACTTAGCCGAAAACATAACTGTAAAAGACACAGATTTAACAATTATATCACAAAATATAAGAAGCGTGTATAGTAATCTTGATGATCTAAATGTGACTCTAAATGAATTAAAATTTAGTCCTGATATATTGGTTCTCACGGAATGCTGGCTTGTGCCAGGCAAACCGATTCCCTCACTGCACGACTATACATATTTTGCAACAACTAAACACACTAATCAAAATGATGGCGTAGTGGTATATGTTAAAAATGGAACAATAATTATTAACATTAAAGAAGTTTATTTGGAACATGCATCTTGCCTTCAAATAGAAACATATAATAGCACTATTCTAGGGATATATCGCTCACCATCTCATACTAATGCTGAATTGTTTATTTATAATCTTAGCTTACATTTGGATACAATTAAGTCACATAAAAATATAATTATAACCGGGGACTTAAACATTAACATTATTCCGAAGGAAATAGAGCACTCTAATGAAAGGAACAATAAAGTAAACTACCTTAATATGCTAGCTATGCATAGTATTTTGCCTGCTCATTACTTGCCAACTAGAGAAGAAAGCTGTTTAGACCATTACATGTTAAAACTAGATCAAAATACCTTATCTGCGAAGGTTGCCGTATTAAACACTTCTGTAACTGATCATTCTATGATATTCTTAAATTTAGCCTGCTTAAAACCACCAAAAGAAAATATGAAGATAAAAAATGTAGTTGATTTTGAAGCGGCTCTTATTAGTCTATCGGAAAAAAATGTTGCTGCATTACTTTTTTGTAATGATCCTAATATTTTAGTAGATATATTGGTAAATAAGATAATATCATCACTCCAAGAACATACTCGATCGATGGCTATCCCCAAAAGCAAACGTTCTATTAAACCTTGGATTACGGCAGGTATCCTAAGGTGCATACGAAATAGGAACAAACTTCAAAAAAAAACACGATTAGATCCAAATAACGAATTATTAAAAATCAGCTATAAACGATATCGGAATTATTGCAATAAATTGTTACGAAAGTTAAAACTAACCCATGAAAGAAACCAATTAGCACTATCTACAAAGAATACTAAAATGTTATGGAAAAATATTAAGTCAATAGCGCACATAAATAAAACAAAAACTGAAAACACTAAACTATTAAACATAAAAACTTCTTTAAATGACTCGGTCAATTATGTAAATGAATACTTTGCCAATATTGGGAGCAAATTAGCTAATGACATTCTAGAAAAATATAATATTTCAGGTAGACACCCTTGTAGAACAAAAAACATTCCTCTGAACTCATTCGTTCTTCTGACAACAGATCCCCAAGAAGTACATAATGTACTTATAAGTCTAAAGACAAACAGTGCCCCTGGGTGTGATAACATCCCAGTTAGCTTTTTAAAGCTGGCAAAAAATGAACTAGTCCCAGTCATCTGTCATCTTGCGAATCTCTGTTTCTCAAAGGGCGTCTTTCCACGCCTCTTGAAGCAATCTATTATTACGCCAGTATATAAGAATGGGAACATGGAAGATATCAACAACTATAGACCAATATCTGTATTGCCATCCATATCAAAAATATTAGAAAAGTTGATAAATAATAGACTCGTTAAATATCTTACCAGTTTCAAATTATTGTCTGATAATCAATATGGATTTAGGTATGGACGCTCAACTGAAGACGCAATTAAGGATCTAAGCTCTTTTATTGTAAGCCAATTGGATCAGGGTAAAAAACCAATGGCTGTATTCATTGATCTAAGAAAAGCGTTTGATACTGTCCATGTCCCCATACTTGTGAAAAAACTGGAGGATATAGGTATAAGAGGCAGATGTCTAGCACTCTTTAGGGATTACTTAACAGATCGGAAACAAAAAGTAAAAATCGGCGATTATATCAGCAGGGACACAGAAATCACATTTGGAGTACCACAGGGTAGTGTACTGGGGCCGACATTGTTTTTGATCTACATCAATGAGATATGCAATCTCAATATTAGTAATGCCAAAATATTCGCCTATGCGGACGACACTGCTGTAGTGTTTTCTGATTTCACTTGGGATAAGTTAAAACTCACAGCGGAGACAGGACTGTCTATTATTAATCATTGTTTAAGGTCTAACTTGCTTACACTTAATACGGAAAAAACAAAATTAATGTGTTATTCCATTTATAATCGATCTCAGCCTGAAAATAGTTACAACATACGAATACATGACGTGAACTGTACACACAAAGATTCCTGTAATTGTTTCCCTATAACTAAAGTTACTTCCACTAAGTATTTGGGTATTATAATGGATCAAAGGCTATCTTGGTATCCACAAATTGATAATGTAAGTAATAGAATTAGAAAACTTACTTGGATTTTTAAAACTTTAAGGCATGTTGCCACAAAATTACTTTTAACTAAAATTTATGTCACCTTGGCTCAATCTGTAATAGGGTACTGCATATCTGTTTGGGGGGGAGCTGCAAAGACAAAGTTTATAACATTGGAAAGAGCTCAACGATCTTTGATTAAAGTCATGTATTTTAAACCATATAGGTACTCTACGGAGGAGCTCTATTCGCTAAGCGAATTATTAACAGTAAGAAAACTATATATTCTACAAAGTGTATTAAAAGTACATAAAAACATCATCTTTGATCCGAATAGTTTAAAAAAAAGGAGATCAGATAACGTTGCCAGGATCCCATTCACAAATACCAGTTTCGCTACTAAACAATATTATAGACAATCTGCTTATCTTTATAATAAAATTAATAAAAACTTACTTATTCACACAATGTCCGTATATAATTGTAAGAAAGTCCTAGTCGAATGGTTGAAACGAAAATCCTATGATGATACAGAGGGATTGTTAAAAATCGTAACATAACACACACACATCCACACATTAACACACACACACTCCCACACACACACACACACACACACACACACACACACACACACACACACACACTCACACACACACACTCACACACACTACGCACACATATCCTACACAATTGAGTTCATCTTGTTTTCATGATTACTTTATATTTTATTTTTCTTTTCACTTTAAGCTGTACTTAAATATTAATGTTACTTTAGATATGGAAGTGCGGGACCTTCTGGCACAAGTATTTTATATACTTAATAGAAGATCCCAACCTCGCTTATTATGATGTAATCCTTTGGTACAGAAATAAAAAATTTAATTTAAAGAAATAAAGAATTTAATTTAATTTAAAATTAATTTAATTTAATTTGCAGCTGCAAGAACTCAGCCGCAAGGTTTTTGCCTCCGCAGGCTTTTTAAGACGGTTGCGCAATTTTCTCCCAACAGCCACCAAAAATTGCACTCGCACAATCCCTTCTACTTCCTATTATTGATTATGCAGACGCCAGCTATCTTGACCTCACAGAGCAGCAACTTAATAAGCTTGAGCACCTTCAAAATTTTTGTATAAGGTTCGTATTTGGCTTGCGCAAATCTGACCATGTTTCTGAATTTCGTACAAAGCTCAAGTGGCTACCAATTCGCCTTTGCCGGAATTCTCATATATTATCGCTTCTATACAGTGTTCTGTTTAATCCGATAACCCCAGCTTACCTCAAAGATCAGTTTGAGTTTCTTCATGAGACACATTTAAGGTTCCTAAGATCATCGGAGAATTTGAAGCTAAAAATGCCGATGCATTCCACAAATTTCAAAGACAAATCTTTTACGATTCAAGCTGTTCGTTTGTGGAATGCATTGCCCATTTCAGTTAGACGTGCAAAGTCGTTGCTCTCATTTAAAGCAATGGTTAAGCATCAGTAATTATCCATAATTTAACTGTTTGCATTTTTTTATTTTTTTTTATATAATATTTTCAGTGTTTAGCTATAATATGTAATAGATTAAATTATAATATGTGTGTATATTTACATAATCAGGTATATAATTGTGTATGTATATATATATATATATATATATATATATATATATATATATATATATATATATATGTATGTTTTGTATATCATTAATAATGTACGCCACTAACTGCCCCTTTCTATCGTTATTTATTATTTTCCCAACGGTTGCCTGGAAGAAATTGCTTTCAGCAATAAGGCCGCCATTTGTACTTATTTACTGTTTATAAATTGTTTGTAATTTAATGTTTTGCTGGTGTACAATAAAGTGTACTACTACTACTACTACTACTAATCTTTTTTCTAGTACTCAAACTTCTAAGTATTTCATAGCCACAGTAAAGTAAAGGCTTAGTTAAGTTATAAACCTATTGTATCTATCGCTTTCCGCAATCAATAGCGCATTTTTTCTGACCACTAAGTTTCCATTGCAATATGTGAATGACAAACTGTTTGACCGTAAGGTTTTTCGTTCTCTATGAGCCTTTTACGAGTGTAGACATTGAACTTGGCTGAAAGCACAGTAGGGTTACAACACTGCAAGCTACCTAACATGCTCGGATAACCTAAAAACATTTGCTCCAAGATTTACCGCCCAATCCGAGCCCAGTGTTTGTGCAAGTTGTGTCAATCTACCAGCTTCGTAGACATTGATACACTTACAGAATGTTACATTTGGTAGGTGACCTTATTCACTGTGACCAATCAAATACGTAACGTGGCACGTTACGATAACATTGTGTAATAACCGTTTAATGGTTTATCATAAGCCAAAAGACGTCGACTGCAGGTCAAAAGTATCCCCAAAGATCGCCAGGACGACCGGCTTTGTGCTGTAGGCATCTATCTTTTACCGGAGACCTTCACCAGACCATCAATTCACCTTGTGCGAGGCTTGCCTACTCGACGTCTTCCGGTACGAGGTCGCCACTCGAAAACACACACAAAAATTGACAATAAAACTGATTGGGTTTGAGCAGCTCCTCATTCGGCAAGTCCTAAATACAATTTTGTAAAATGATAAACAGAAAGGCCAGCTCAATTAAGTTAAAAGACTAGCCTGCTGAGTTTCTCGCCGGGTCTTTGCAGTGTGAAGCCACGTTCCGATCCGGTGGTAGTTGTGAAAATTTTAACAATTTATGACGTTTGTAAGCGTTTTTGTTGTCCTATACAAATAAAATATTTTGTATTTGACTTTGAAAAACCTTTCTGGCCCAACGACTGTCAGCTCTACTATCTAAAATGCACTGACACCCAACATCTCAGGTCCTCGCAAAATCTTAGCCTAAGGACCTAAGGAGAGGGCTCTCACAATAGCAGTTTCTATGATAAGCCTTTTGCTTGTCAGGCGGTATGACTGTGGAATGCATACCTGTCAGTATAAGTGCGTCGTCCCTAGATAGGACAAGAGGCCCTTCAAGAGGACCCTTCAAAGATCAGGTGAGAACGTGCTACTTATTTACTTACTCATCGGGTTCTGCTGTCAAATCTAAATAAGTAATTACGTGTATGTTGTGTTTTTATTTATTTATTATTTAGCGTTTTTTTATATATTATTTTTAATTTATACCCCAACTAGGTATTATGGTATATATAAGTATCATTTATAGCAAGTTCATCCCCGTCTATACCACTTACGAATCTATTTTTCCATCCAAAGGTTGCTAGGAAGAGATTACTTTTTAGTAATAAGGCCGCCCTTTGTGTTACTTGTAGTCCTTTTTGTTATTTTGAGGTCTATGTTATTGATGCGCAATAAAGACTTATCTATCTATCTCTTACCTTAATGGAACTTAAGCAGTATACAGAATAACATTACATGATCACTCTACAAGTTATCGTAACGTGTCATGTTTGGATTTATCAAATAAAGTCCCTGGTATCAGTGTGGAACTTGCTCCAACACGTCCACAAGGGACATCTTACGCTTTGAAGCGTAAAATGCATTCACTGACCGAATCAAGAAGATAAACTAACACATAGTCTTCCAGGGTATTGACATTTAAGATACAGGTTTCGAGATTGGTTTCTTTTTGTAGCCTGGGAGACAATGCATAAATATTTTTGAATGTTTCAGCGCTGAGTTAAAAGCGAATTTTGTCAACATCAAATCAAATCCTGCCGCCGATCATGAGGTTTTGTGTTCGAATACTTGACCGTACAAATTGCTATTGGGGTTTTCTATTGGGAAATTCTCAACAGCAGTCCGGGGCCCACAATAGTACCCAGGGTAATGACAATAGGCTCGCTATGACATTGAGACTTTGGTGATATATAGATGTGCACACTACAACCCTGCCATGCCCGCCTGGGGAATGTAAGCGGTAAAAGATTATTAATATTATCCAATCTCTGCACTAACATCTAAGAATAGTCGAGCAAAAATGCTTTTATGACGAAAAGAATCTTATAAACACAATAATATGATATTATAAGAAAATATACTCCCCCCGGACATAATACATCGTTCGGACATAATATTCGCCTGACTGGAAGACTTGAGCCTGTCATCCATTACTGCCTACGCTCATAGTGTCATTGTTAACACTTTTGTTTAATAAACTAAACCACAAAAAAGTTGATGACTTATACATAAATCACCCCAGGATCCTCAAAGGAGTATTCAGAGATATCTGAATTTGGTGGACCAATTGCTTAAACGGCTGTTCGATGTTCAACGGTTCTATTTCTGGTCCTCTTATGCCAATAATCCTATTGAAAAGTGGATCCTCAACCGATACGGACGCGAATGACTATGTATTTATTCATTTGGTGTGCTCAGAGATTTTATAATTATAGATAATTTTTAACAACCTTAGGGCAGAAATTCTCAAATATTTTTTTAGCTCTACGTTACTTAGTAACATCTTATTGTTCTAGAACTACCGTTTTAAGCTGTCATTTACCTATATTTTGTTTCATCACATATCTCACCACGATTATCCTCAGGTAGAAATTACGTCAATAACCGTCCAAGTAATGTATCCAAGACAAAATTATTCCAGTTATTTAGATCAACCACGACTAGCATCACCTCATTAAGTATTATGCTCATAAGAGGAACGAGTCTTATCTTTCCCATCGCTCGTAGAGTTGAGCTGGCGCTAAGCCAACTCACCTGAGATAGCAGCTTAAACTTATTAACTTGCATCACTTCCACGTATCGCGTTTGCGGCTGCATAGGAATAGGGGTCGACAACAGCGGTTTTTGATTTCAGAATCTCTTGAGTGTAGTTATAAATAACGAAAGATTGTAGGAGCAAATTCTGAATCAAGGCTTCGGATTTTGATTCTTTTGATCGTAAGTTATGTAATAACGCGCTTAGCGTTGTGCTAAAGCCTGGGTATCTTATTCAAATTAATCTTCCTGAACGTTTCAGCGTAAAGGAAACAATGAAAATTTTGAAATAGCAGCCTATTTAATGTTTAACACACGATACTTGCATGGATGATTTTGCTAAATATTCATATACAAGGTGTGAAAAAATTAAAGCAAGACCTGAAAGTACTTTGTTCTAAATCGGTAACTCAATTGATACCAACTATTTTTAATGCATTACATTTTTTTGAAGAAGGTGGTGAAGGTCGAAGGTAGAAGCGGGATGCGTACAGCCGGTCTTTGTGGCGATCTTTGGGGAGGCCTTTGTCCTGCAGAGGACGTCTTTGGCTCATTTCTTTGGCTGATGATGATGATAACTATTTTTTCATTTGCATTTAATGCTGTTACTCCTTCAGTGCGCTATATCAAACTTAATTTTTTTTTGGATTCAGAGCAATACGAAGATTTCAAATGCATTTCTAAAACGTATTTCTAGATACACACATATACATGTAATAGTTTAATTAATAATTGTGGTATAAATTTACTTAACAAAAGGGTAAAAAACTTTAAATTTGTAAATTTGGGTTAAATTTGAGCAGCAATTATCGAATCAGGGTGCCTGAGGTCTTGCGTTATTTACGATACATCTTGTATAAGGGTGGGCCAATGACCTGGCGAAGTTTGTGGATAAAAGCTGATATGTAGAGCATTAAGCTGGTCGTCGTGGCGATCTTTTGAGGGGGGGGGGGGGGGGGGTTCTGTCATTCTGTAGTAGAGATATTTTGGCTGATTATAATGATTCTTTCTTGCTTGCCTGCCTGACTGCCTCGTTGGTCTGGTGGCAAAGCGCATCGCTTTGTGATCACGAGGTCCTGGGTTCAAATCCTAGGTTGGACAAATGTAGTTATTCTAACGAAAAATTCCCAGTATGAGTCCGGAGTCTGGAATTGTGCCCGATATATGGCGATAGGCTCGCCCCCTATTACATGGGACCTAACATCGTCGGCGAAACGTGCGTGTACATCTCAGTACACCTCTGCCACCCCCTCTGGGGAATATAGGCGTGACGGTGTGTTCTTGCTTGCATATAGCGTTAAAAAGATATCACTTATAGATGGTAAAATGAGTTTTAATAAACAATGTTCTGCTTTTAAAACAAAAATACTAAACCTGCACCTGAGCCTTTTGCATCTACAAAAGTTTGATGAACTCAATTCCAAAAATCTACACCTACAAAATAAAGAATAAAAGCCAATGTAAATACTGGTGATTTCCTCGACGGTGGTACAATAATGGCTGAACAATTCTAATTCACAATATTGTATAGTACCTAGTAACTTTCTTCTCAAAAACAATTACATGTAGAATACTTACAGTTCAAACAATTTGTTACTCTAAAATAATTATACATAGTGGCGTATTTTCCATCTAACTAGTCCAATAAAACAAGAAGCTATAATTGATTTCACAGGGAACTATACTGAAGGTGTTTTCGGGTGGAGAATTAGATTGCGATCGAGCACCATCCATCCGTGTAATTGCATCTTTAATCTGCCCGTTAGGAGACTGAAACAAAACACCGCTTCCATTTCGAGCAGGTTGCTGATTAGAGGTGCGGAAGAATAGGTGAGCAAATGTTTTCCTACATTATACCGTCAAAGTATTTGAGTTATTAAAAGAAGCAAAACCGTAGTGTACTCCAAATTGCAAAATTCTTTGATGTATCCACAAAGTATGGAATAGGATGCCTTCCTGACAATTTAAATATTGCCAGGGTATGAACTTTACTTGTGTAAAGTACAAAGCGAGCATTATATTAAGTATGTCGTAGTAATGTTTAAATACATCTGATAATTAAAGTTTTTGGTTTGCAGTGGACTAGTCTAGTGGACTAGTCTAGTGGACTAGTGGAACAGTCTAACATGGGGAATATTTTTTTTTTTTTTTAAAAAACGTTGCCCCACACTAGGATTAATTCCTGTGTCGTGGGTGCGTTTACAAACATGAAAATTCACATACACAAATACCCAGACCGGAACAAATAATTGTGGATCACACAAAGATTTGTCCCGTGCGGGAATCGAACCCGCGACTATTAGACACAGTGGGCGGGGCGGGCTTAGCCCTTAACCACTGCGCTAAATCGTCCGTCAAAATAAATCATCATTATTAATATCACTATCACTAGAAAGACGACCACTATGGCACAAATGCCTTAAAAATTGCCTCGACGACTAGCTTCGTACTTTATACATCCAACTTTTCCCAGCGGTTTTCATTAGGTCATCAATACACTTTATGGGACGCCTGTCTTCTTTACATCCTTAAGAACGTGACCACCACTCAATAACTTTTTGGCTTAAACAGCAGTCAGTCCTGCTAGCGATGTACTATTCAAAATACTTACATCAACATAAATTCCAGGGAGTCCAAACACCCTCGTATCAGGATCCTCCTTTGGAGTGTATCTATAGAACTCATGGTTTCCCCGATACCACTTGACGGTGTACAGTGGCGCTCCCTGCATATCCCGGGAGCAGATTAGCGCGGCTGTTCCCCCTCGGATCACTGTGGTGGGCTCAACTAACAGCATGACGTCACGGAGGCTGGTCACACCTGTAACAAATATATTCATTAAAGAATAAGAGTCATTGTTAATTTGGTTATGTATCGCATATTGCCAATGTTACGAAGAAAATAGTGATTACAATACGCTAGTTGATATCAAATAATTGTAGATGTTTACACGCCGACAAGGATCTTTTGGCCTATGGACGACTTTGATAGCGGGGCGTTATTGTGAAATTAATATTATCATCTGTCTTCAAAGACTGAAAGCGATGAATGAAGGTGTACAAATGGGTGACTTAGTGGTAAACCATCTACTTTATGCAGATGACGCGGTTTTAATAGCGCCAACAGCCACTGATCTGCAAACACTAGTCACAGTTATGAAAGACGACTGCATGATCAATGGCTTACACTTGAATGTGAAGAAAACCAAGATTATGGTTTTTGAAAAGGAAGAAACCAGAACGAATGTAAGGATTGTGTTTGGTAACGATGTGCTGGAGCAAGTGAATGAGTTTGTATATCTTGGATGCGCCTTCAGTAAGGATGGGAAATACACCGCTGACATAGAGAGAAGAGTGAGTGCAGGGAACAGAGTGAATGGTGCGATGGGAAAGCTACTCGGGAGCCGGCACTGAAGCCATAAGGCGCAGCTGGCCATATATAACGGAGTTCTTGTCCCAACGCTGTTATATGGTAGCGAGAGCTGGGTATGTAAGAAGGAGAATGAAAGTAGGATAAATGCGGTAGAAATGCGAGCTCTGCGGAAGATGTGCGGAGTGAAGCTGACCGACCGCATTAGCAACAGCATAGTAAGACAGCGAGTAGGTATGAACGATAGTATCGGTGTAAAGATGAGAAAGGGCATGCTCCATTGGTTCGGGCATATAGAAAGAATGCCAGAGGAAAGAATGACAAAACAGATATACAATGTGAAAGTGGAAGGATGCAGGTACCGGGGAAGACCTAGACTATCTTACCACGACCAAATAAACCGAGTGTTATCTGATGGAAAAGTCAAGAGTCTCCGTAACCGGCGAGCGTGTATGAGACGAACTATGAGAGTCGAGGAAGCCAGAGAGGTATGTAAGGAAAGAACCTGTTGGAACTCTGTACTCTCTGCCAACCCCACAAGGGATCTGGCGTGAGGTTATAGATAGAAAGATAGATAGATAGATAGAAGATTATCATTTAGTAAAATTTTCCTACTACTAATTACACGGTTACTAATTAAAAAGATCTTGGGTAAATTTCATTGCAAATGGCAACTCTGCGAGTATCATGAAATGCCATTTCACTTAAAGACAGCGATTATTCCGATTTTGCCTGCGGGCCAAAAGATTCTTGTATGACCTTTAAGTTATGATTGCAACCTATCACTCATTACCACATATTACCAGTTTCATAGAGAAAAAAAAATCAATAGTTCATCATCATCATCAGCCTATAGCAGTCCACTGCTGGACATAGGCCTCTCCAAGTGCACGCCACTGGGTACGATCCTCGGCTACTCGCATCCAGTTTCTGCCAGCCGCCCTACGAAGGTCATCGCTCCACCTAGCCTGAGGGCGTCCCGCATTACGTCTGCCAGTCCGCGGTCTCCACTCAAGAAATCGTTTGTCCCAGCGGTTATCGGTTGTTCGGCTAATGTGACCGGCCCATTGCCACTTCAGCTTACTAATCCGGTGGGCTATGTCGATAACTTTGGTTCTCTGTCGAATGACTTCGTTCCGGATTCTATCCTTCAGAGAAACTCCGAGCATAGCCCTTTCCATAGCTCGCTGAGTGACTTTAAATTTATGAACCATTCCAACCGTGAGTGTCCACGTCTCGGCTCCATATGTCATAACGGGCAGGACGCACTGATTAAAGACTTTTGTCTTTAGGCTTTGTGGAATGGGCGATGTAAATACTCGACGTAATTTCCCAAATGCCGCCCAGCCCAGCCGTATTCTTCTGTTGACCTCTTTCTCGAAGTTGTTTTTCCCCAACTGCAGAGTTTGCCCTAGGTAAACATATTCTTGAACAACCTCGAGAATAGCGCCATGTATTGCAACAGGTTCCGGTACTACATGTCGGTTAAACATTACCTTGGTCTTGTCCAAGTTCATGCGGAGACCTATTTGTTTGGAAGAATCGGCTAGGCTGGTCAGCATCTGTTGTAAATCCTGCAACGTTTCGGCCATAATGACGATGTCGTCTGCAAATCTCAAGTGTGAGATATGACTGCCATTTATGTTTATGCCATGACCTTCCCAGTCCAGCGTCTTAAACATATCCTCCAATGCATTTGTGAACAATTTGGGGGAGATAACGTCCCCTTGTCTCAGTCCTCGATGCATTGAGATAGGGTTGGTCTGCTGGTTTTGTAACTGGATGGTCATGGTCGCGGCGTTATAGAGACTTCTTAACACTTGGATGTATCGCCAGTCGACTTGGCATCGTTGCAAGGTAATCAGAACTGACCAGGTCTCGATCGAGTCAAAGGCCTTCTCATAGTCCATGAATGCTAAGCACAGGGGCCGATTATACTCTTCGGTCTTCTGTATAATCTGCCGTATAGTGTGGATGTGGTCTATGGTTCCATACCCTCTTCGAAACCCGGCCTGTTCCGGGGGTTGAAATTCGTCGAGCCTTCGCGCAAGACGATTCGTGATAACTCTTGAAAACAGCTTATAAATGTGGCTCAGGAGCGAAATAGGGCGGTAGTTCTTCAGTTGGGTCTTATCACCCTTTTTGAAAAACAATACGACCACGCTCCTACCCCAAGCCTCTGGAGTTCTCCCATTAAAGAGGACAGAGTTAAAGATATTTTGGAGCTCCTTTAGCACGGATTTACCTCCTGCTTTTAATAGTTCAGTTGTAACTCCGTCCTCTCCCGGGGCTTTTCCATTCCTTAGCTGCTCAAGAGCCATCACGATTTCGTCTAGGCTGATTTCGGGCAGGTCTTCCGTAAAGTGGCGGCTTAATGTAGCTCTAGGATCCTCGTTTCCGGGATCAGGACGAGATGTATGCGAGGCGTATAGTCGGCTGTAGAAGTCTTCTACTTCCAAAAGAATCTCCAGCTTAGAAGTGATGACGTCCCCACTGGCTTTGGACAACTTCGTCAGATGGCTCCTCCTCAAAGACTGAACGAAAACTTTCGACCCCCGATTTTGCTCGATTGCTTTTTCAATAGCGCGTGTATTAGCGCATCGGAAGTCATGTCGTACCAGTTTGTTAATTCGTTTGTTGAGTGCCCGTTGCTCTAATGAAGTGTTGGGTGGGTTTACACGTCGTTCCTTCATAAGCTGCAGTGTCTCCTCCGAAAGCTTCGTTTTCTTACTTATACGTCGCGTTTCACAAAATCTCGTACCTTCCTCCCTGATGATTTTAACTACATTTGTGAGGGCCTGGTCTACGTCATTTGTGGTTTCCATGGTAACGAATCGGTTCTCCAGATTTGACTGGAACGCTTCAGATCCTACTACGGTTTGGAGGAGGTTGGGCCGGAGCCTGGCCTTCATCAAACGGACTCGCTCGAGCTTAAAGTTGATATTCAGTGAGCCTCTGACAAGTCAGTGATCGCTTCCGGTATTAAACCTGTTGATCACTGAGACATCTCTGAATATGTGCTTCTTGTCCGTTATGATGAAGTCAATCTCATTTTTAGTCCTAGTGTCGGGGCTTTGCCATGTCCACTTTCTTTGGGGCCGTTTCTTAAAGAAAGAGTTCATCAAGAAAAGCCCCTCTTTCTCAAGAAAGTTAACAAGCATTTGCCCCCTATGATTCCTCATCAATAGTTACATGATGGTAAAAAAATATTTGTATAGAAATACCCATAGATCAGCATCATTCTTTTAGAATCAATATGGTAGCAATCTTTTACATCTTTAAGTATCTCAGCTTGAACAGAGCATAGAATTCTTAAAAATCAGGAATACAACCAAGGTGTCAAGTAACACCACCACCCAACCGACCGACCATCTACACCGACTTCAAATATTTATTTTTTCCTTTTCTTGTTTTATAGTCGGTGTCTATTTTTTGAAAAGTTATTTTCATCAAACAACTGTCAGTAGGTACTCTTAGCGAATAAAATAAGTTTCTTTTAACATCCTGCCTACCGCGAACAGCAGATGTGGCTTAAACATAAACATTTAACCACCATGAATAAAAACTGCCGCAGTTGAAACATATTTCGAAGGAAATTTGTCAATGTAGACAAGTTTTCACACTAAGGAACATCTAACTTGGCGAAGATTATTTGAAGGTCCCGTAACTTTTGCACCATCGGAGTACTTATCACGAAGAGATTTACGAAAGCGTTACGTAGCCGAGTCGATATGCCTTCCTTTTCATAGCAGCATGAAAAGGAAGGCATAGTATAGATAGATTAGTAAATTCGTAGAAATTTACTAAATAAAGTTGCACTCGACAGCTTCTTGTTAACGCTTAAATTGAACGATATAGTGCAGAGGTTAAGAGGTTAAGAGCTTGTTTGTGTTGACTTAAGACACGACCTTACATTTTCTGGGATAAAAAGTATCCTATGTGTTAAACTACGACGATTAACTATGACATATATGATTTAGCGCAGTGTTTAAGAGCTTAACGCGCCCACTGTGTCTAATAGTCGTGGGTTCGATTCCCGCACGGGACAAATCTTTGTGTTACCTACAATTATTTGTTTCTGTCTAAATATTGGGTATGTGAATATTCATGTTTGTAAACGCAACCACGACACAGGAATAACTCCTAGTGTCCTCAGGACAACTCAACCTAAAATAATTTATTTTGTACCAACCGTACTGGGGCATTTCCAATTGTCCTTTTAAATTTGTTTGTATATTTTTTTTAACGTGGGGAAATGCCTAGCGCATACTTCCACATCGCGGGCTTTGGTGATGAGGCAGTTATGTGGGGCTCGCACCCACTAAAACCTCCCGGCGTCCGTCTCTTGCCCGAGTGCCCTGCCGCAGGAATCGCCAGTGGCATATCTGCGACGCGGGCAGGCCTGGTCTGTTTCACACAGACCTCGCATTTATCCCGTGCTCTTCTTTGTGAGCGCGCGCAGAACGCAGCACACTACCGTCACAGGCCACGCTCGGCGTCCGCAGGTCATTTCTCACGGTAGGCGAAGGTCATAAGCGGCGTACGCTCTTTGCCTCTGTCCAGCACGCCTCCTACGAGCGGTACCTCCTTTGCTGTCATTACAGCCTCACAAAAGGCGACCATAGCCGCCCAGGCAATCTCCCTCTCAGCCATGGCCGATGCCACAGCGGGGAGTGAGAACGCCCTCCCCCCAATACATTTTCTGTATCTAATCTAACTACTGATCTACCTGCTCTGTCTCTCCACTAAGAAGATCCATCGAGAAATTCAGCGGGTTTGTCTTTTTTTGTCCATTTTTTCAATCATATTGTGTGGATTCTATGTTCAGGTTACAATTAATAGTTTACGATATGTCTCCTGTGCCTTACCATCGAAATATGATGGCAAAGGATGACATATCAATTCGATTGCGTTCCGCTTACGTCAATCTGTTCGTTCTCTGCTCTAAATGTGCCAAGTGTTTCAGGGTCCTTATTAGTTGTGACAAATTAAATTGCCCCTAATAAAAAAAAGATGTTTTTTTTATCACTGGCATACAGAATACCATTACACGATCATTTCACAAAGTTATCGTAACGCACCACGTTTGGTTATAGTGAATAGAGGCCCAGCGGAAGATGTCAATGTCATTTAAGGTTAAGCGAAGTTCCATGTTTAATGTGGAGGCGTAAGAAGTTCTGTGTTTTGTAGTTTTAGTAGGGTTGTATTTGGGGCTTCCTTATTTTAGCCTTTATCTAAGTTTAAATTGTGATGATATTTCTTTGTTAAATATCTCGTCTTGATATAAATTATAGACGAAAGTCTTTGTTCTTAACTGATTGACACGGATTATAAAGGTTTGGTCAAATATATCAATTTTTTTTAATTTTTCGAAATTTTTTAAGTTTAATTAGACTGCCTCTTTGGTCTCGACTGCCTCGTTGGTCTAGTGGCAAAGCGCATCGCTTTGTGGACAAATTTAGTTAGTCTAACGAAAAATTCCCAGTATGAGTCCGGAGTCTGGTATTGTGCCCGGTATGTGGCAATAGGCTCGCCCCCTATTACATGGGACCTAACATCGTCAGCGAAAAGAAGGTGTACTCAGTACACCTCTGCCACCTCTGCTTGGGGAATATAGGCGTGACGGTGGTCAAATAACCGACGGAGCGCGACGGGAGCGCGGCACAAGCGGTCAGCTACGTTCTGTCGTGACGTTTGTCGTCACGCCGAGCGGAGCTGCGCTGTGTGGCGTCTCCCGTACATTTCAGTACATTACAACTCCCCAAGCCGCGCCACTGTCGCGCTCCCGTCGCGGTGCGTTGGTTGTAAGGCGAAACCTTAAATACTTATACGTCTAATTCAAGTCTAATAATTGTCGACGCTTAACAAACATAAAATATCTTTAAAATAAAACATTATGTTTGACGACTGCTCGGTCCAATAGTTAAAGCGTAGGCCGCTTCGCTCACTGAATCGGGTAGTTTGAGGTTCAATTCCCACACGGGACAAATCTTTGTGTGATCCACAAAAGATTATTAGTCTGAGTGTTTGTGTATGTGAATTTCATACTTGTAAACGTTCCCAGGAAAAATTTAGATATAACTCGTTATATAAAAATAGAGCGCTATTCAACTCCAACCAATGCGCCACGTTTCATATCGAATGTGAGTTATAAGACAATCGATCTAAGTTCGCCAAAGATCGCCATTACGAAATATCGAAGAAATGTGATATCCGTCATACATCTTTATGTTCTGGCTTTTTACTTCAGATCAAACGAACCATAGGATATTTCTCTAAGAGTTATTGTGTTTCTGTTGGAGACAAATGGGAACAAGGCACGTACTTGTGAGCTTCAAAAATAAAAAAATCTAAAAGATGTGCGAAGTCAAGCTGACCGACCGTATTCGCAACTGCGTAATTAAAAAGCTTGTAGGTATGAAAGATTGTAACGGTGTAATGACGGACGATTTAGCGCAGTGGTTTAGAGCTTGAGCCGCTCCGTCCACTGTGTCTAATAGTCGCGGGTTCGATTCCCGCACGGGACAAATCTTTGGGATCCACAATTATTTGTTCCGGTCTGGATATTTGTGTATGTGAAATTTCACGTTTGTAAACGCACCCACGATACAGGAATAAATCCAAGTGTGGGGCTACGTTTCTTTACGTTCTCGTTGGTTCAGGCATAAAGAAAGAATGTCGGAAGAAAGAATGACAAAACATATAAAATGCGATAGTGAAGGTACCGGGGAAGACCTAGGCTATCTTACCATGACCAAACAGAACTCAAGAGTCTCCGTAACAGGCGAGCGTGTTTGAAGCAAACTATGAGAGTGGGGAAGCCAGAAAGATCTGTAAGGACTCTGTATTCTCTGCATACCCTGCAAGGGATCTGGCGTGATGATATAGATAGAAAAATAAAAAATTAGCATCACTAAAATTAAGTCTCGCTTATGGTCTCAAGTGGAGGTGGGAAAAGGCGTACTTGTAGCGACACCTATACATCGCTAGAAAGCTGTAACTACCTACCCACAGATGGCGCCGAATATGACCGCCTAGAACGCGGTATAAGAGTTCTCGCGACACGTAACATATATACAAGCCCCCGACGAGAACCCTTGGGTCTTGTCCGGTGATGCTGTAAAGGCCCTACAGCCAACAGCGTAGATCATTTACACACACAAATACCTACACACACACACACACACACACACAACTCTCGGGGGGAGTGGCAAGCCCCGCCAGATACGACACCCGACTGGCTGGAAGATCTTCTCCTTGACAAATCCTGCCACAACGTTCCTGCCACATACTGTCCCCATCCATATTTCTTAAACAACGTTATGTGCCAAGGCAATTTTAGGGGCAAGCCTATTGCCATTAGAGTGAGCGAAATTCCTGACTCCAGGCTGGTATTGAAGATTTTTGCTAATGAAAAAACGTAATTATCTTTTTTCGATCTAGGATTTAAAACTAATGCTTTAGTATAAAAGGCTTGATCCATTATGGGCAAACCCTCCAAATGGCAAGCCAAAATAAACCACGGCCCCCAGTTTCCGGCCGCCCTGCTATTCCGGATCACGGCGGCGGTCACGGTAACGGCAGGGTAGGGGGTGCAAAGAATCCCCGGGCTACGAGAGGCCGCCAAAATCAACTGACCTTGGCGACGCGTTTAATGGACGCTCGTTACGGCTTGACGAGCACATGGCGCAACTAGAATCCGAACTCGAAGGGATAAGGTGGCACGTTCTGGGACTGTGTGAAGTCCGAAGAAGAGGACACCGTTACCCTAGAATCAGGCCACCTTTTGTACTTCCGAGAAGGCGACCAGCTATCCCGGGGCGGCATAGGGTTCTTGGTCAATAAAACCCTCTCTGACAACGTTGTAGAAATGTCTAGTGTGGCGAACAGTGTAGCGTATCTTGTTATTAAGCTAACCGATAGGTATAGCCTAAAGGTTGTGCAGGTTTACGCACCGACTTCGGCACACTCTGACAATGAAGTTGAAGATATGTACGAGGACATATCGAAGGCCTTACACTCCACCACTAAGGCCTACTACAACGTTGTCATGGGAGATTTCAACGCTAAAGTGGGAGTACAAATTTGCAACGAATCGGTAGTAGGATCTCACGGTTACGGTAGCAGGAATCATAGGGGGCAAATGCTCGTCAACTTTCTTGAGAAAGAGGGGCTTTTCTTGATGAACTCTTTCTTTAAGAAACAGCCCCAAAGAAAGTGGACATGGCAAAGCCCCGACGCTAGGACTAAAAATGAGATTGACTTCATCATAACGGGCAAGAAGCACATATTCAGGGATGTCTCAGTGATCAACAGGTTTAATACCGGAAGCGATCACAGACTTGCCAGAGGCTCACTGAATATCAACTTTCACAGCTCGAGCGAGTCTGTTTGATGAAGGCCAGGCTCCGGCCCAACCTCCTCCAAACCGTAGTAGGATCTGAAGCATTTCAGTCAAATCTGGAGAACCGATCCGTTACCATGGAAACCACATATGACGTTGACCACAAATGTAGTTAAAATCCTCAGGGAGGAAGGTACGAGATTTTGTGAAATGCGATGTATAAGTAAGAAAACGAAGCTTTCGGAGGAGACACTGCGGCTTATGAAGGAACGACGTGTAAACCCACCCAACACTTCGTTAGAGCAACGGGCACTCAACAAACGAATTAACAAACTGGTACGACATGATCTCCGATGCGCTAATACACGCGCTATTGAAAAAGCAATCGAGCAAAATCGGGGGTCAAAAGTGTTTGTCCAGTCTTTGGGGAGGAGTCATCTGACGAAGTTGTCCAAAGCCTGTGGGGACGTCATCACTTCTAAGCCAAGGATTCTTTTGGAAGTAGAAGACTTCTACAGCCGACTATACGCCTCGCATACATCTCGTCCTGATCCCGGAAATGAGGATCCTAGAGCTACATTAAGTCGCCACTTTACGGAAGACATGCCCGAAATCAGCCTAGACGAAATCGTGATGGCCCTTGAGCAGCTAAGGAATGGAAAAGCCCCGGGAGAGGACGGAGTTACAACTGAACTATTAAAAGCAGGAGGTAAACCGGTGCTGAAAGAGTTCCAAAATATCTTCAACTCTGTCATCTTTAACGGGAGAACTCCAGAGGCTTGGGGTAGGAGCGTGGTCGTATTGTTTAACGAAAAGGGTGATAAGACCCAACTGAAGAACTACCGCCCTATTTCGCTCCTTAGCCACATTTATAAGCTCTTTTCAAGAGTTATCACGAATCGTCTTGCGCGAAGGCTCGACGAATTTCAACCCCCGGAACAGGCCGGGTTTCGAAGAGGGTATGGAACCATAGACCACATCCACACTATACGGCAGATTATACAGAAGACCAAAGAGTATAATCGGCCCCTGTGCTTAGCATTCATGGACTATGAGAAGGCCTTTAACTCGATCGAGACCTGGTCAGTTCTAAAATCCTTGCAACGATGCCAAGTCGACTGGCGATACATCCAAGTGTTAAGAAGTCTCTATAACGCCGCAACCATGACCATCCAGATACAAAACCAGCAGACTAACCCTATCCCAATGCATCGAGGTGAGACAAGGGGACGTTTTTTCCCCCAAATTGTTCACAAATGCATTGGAGGATATGTTTAAGATGCTGGACTGGGAAGGTCATGGCATAAACATAAATGGCAGCCATCTCTCACACTTGAGATTTGCAGACGACATTGTCATTATGGCCGAAACGTTGCAGGATTAACAACAGATGCTGACCAGCCTAGCCGATTCTTCCGAACACATGGGTCTCCGCATGAACTTGGACAAACCCAAGGTTATGGATAACCGACATGTAGTACCGCAACCTGTTGCAATACAAGGCGCTATTCTCGAGGTTGTTCAAGAATTTTTTTACCTAGGGCAAACTCTGCAGATGGGGAAAAATATCTTCGAGAAAGAGGTCAACAGAAGTATACGACTGGGCTGGGTGGCATTCGGAAAATTACGTCGAGTATTTACATTGCCCATTCCACAAAGCCTAAAGACAAAAGTCTTTAATCAGTGCGTCCTGCCCGTTATGACATATAGAGCCGAAACGTGGACACTCATGGTTGGAATGGTTCATAAATTTAAAGTCACTCAGCGAGCTATGGAAAGGGCTATGCTCGGAGTTTCTCTGAAGGATAGAATCCGAAACGAAGTCATTCGACAGAGAACCAAAGTAATCGACATAGCCCACCGGATTAGTAAGCTGAAGTGGCAATGGGCCGGTCACATTAGCCGAAGAACCGATAACCGTTGGGATAAACGAGTTCTTGAGTGGACTGGCGGACTGGCAAACGTAATGCAGGACGCCCTCACGCTAGGTGGAGCGATGACCTTCGTAGGGCTGCTGGCAGAAACTGGATGCGAGTAGCCGAGGATTGTACCCAGTGGCGTGCACTTGGAGAGGCCTATGTCCAGCAGTGGACTGCTATAGGCTGATGATGATGATGATGCTTGGTCCAATAGTTAAGAGGTTAATGCTCTCCGCCCACCGGATCAAAAAGTCGCGGGTTCGATCGTCGCACAGAATAAAACTTTGTGAGACCCACAAATATTTGTTTCAGTCTGGGTGTGCGTGAAACATATGTTTGTAAGCGCACCCACGATACAGGAATAATTCGTAGTAGGGTTACACTAAAAAAGTATAGCTTTCAACCTTTTGATCACATTTTACAAAATTCTTATGAAGAGATAGCGCTATACGATATAACCAGAAACCAGTATAGCGTCGACTGAGAACAAAACATTTAAACGTGGTTTTATCTAAAGTACATCTTAGATTAAAAATCTCTTTTGCACGAGTATATTCACACTAAGTAAGTAATAAATGTACCCCATACCTCACAATTTAAAGTTCAGATTTCAATGCCCGATATTAGAAACGGATCTGAAATCTGTCGAGGTTTTCGGGAAAGTGAAAATTTCTAAAAATATTTAAGCAAATTACAAATGCATATGCATATACATTGTTAATTCCTATTTTTTTAAACACGCTTTTTCGTTGTTATCGATATATATCATTCATCATTCACCAAATTTACATCCTCATTAAATATTCAAAAAAAATCCAACTTTTCTCTCGTCGCCATCAAAAGGACTCGTAAACTTGAAACGGCACATTAATAGGTCGTTAAAGAAAGAAATATACTTCAATCTACATAATTTTAATACTACTTTTCCGCTTCTCAAGTGAAATAGGGTCATTACTTAAATTTATTTTTCGAAAAACAACCCGATCTTTATCTGAAGATTGAACCGTAATCTATTTTGGCATCAAAAAGTGTTTGGGGACCCCATAATACTTTAACACCCTTGTTCTTGAACGGCCTGCTAAATTGGGGCATTTACTCGGCCGGTTATAACCTCTAAAAGCTAATTCATTTTGATTTGATTGCTTGGGAATTTTGGGTAATTGTGAGCTTCTTCAAGTAACAGTTGCATCGTTGAGTTAGGAAATAATTTTTGTATCATTCATCGTGCCAGATCGCATTGGGTAAGTAGAGAGTACTGAATTCTAATAGGGGTTGTCCTTACAGACACTTTTCGCGTCTTTCATAGTTCGTCTCATACATGCTTGCCGATCACGTAAGCACTTAACGTGCTCATCAAATAAGACACAGTTTAAATGGCCGTGGTAAGATAGTCTAGGTCTTCACTGGTACCTACATCTCTATTTATCTATCTATCTATATCATTTCGCCCAGATCCCTTGCGGGGTAGGCAGAGTACAGAGTTCCAACAGGTACCTACATACTATTGTGTTATAAATATTCTATATTAGCTAAGCCGTTATCTCCAGTAGCCACGTTACGTGGTAAATGTAAAACCGAGTTGGAAGCTTTATAGGCAGCTTGATAAGTTCCAACGGCAGGCCACTAACCCGCTTCCTTTTTAATATTTTTTTTTTTTTGTTATATGCAAGGTGTAACATAATAAACGCAAGACCTCAGACACCCCAATTAGAGAATTGCTTCATAAATTCAAAACGAAAACCAAATTTCCAAATTTAAAGGTTTTTACCCCTTTTTTAAGCACTTTTATACCCCAATTAACAATGAAACTTGTACGTGTATGTGTGCATTTTGAGAAATACGGGTTAGAAATGCATTTGTAATCTCCTTATTGCTATGAATCAAGAATAAATTTAGTTTTTTATAGCGCACTGACGGAGTAAAAGCATTTTTTTGCAAATTTAAAAAAAATGTCAGACACATTAAAAATAATTGGAATCAATTCAGTTATCGATTTAGAAACTACTTTCAGGTCTTGCGTTTATTATGTTACAGCTTGTATATATTTTTTATGGCAAGGGGTTTGTACCTATTGTGTTAGTCTGTAAGATTTTGTTTTATAATTTTCATGTACTCTATTTGATTTCAGTTACTCATTTTATTTTAATTTTTTTTTTCTGTTCTGTCTTTTTGTTAACGTCCACGAAGTCACCAAACGGCTCAAAAGAAGACCAGCGCTGATCGCATAAGCAGTCAGCATTATGCTGAGTTGGGTCCGTTTTTGTAGCGAGGGCATGTAACGTATTTATAATACCTGCAATGCATTGCAAATGTACATACTAGTTGCATAATAAATTTAATTTTCTTTATTTCTTTTTCTTCCACTTCGCCGCACTGGCTCTGCGTGGTAGAGTATGACCAATTCTCTCTCCCTTAGATTTGTGAGAGAAGACCTTTGCCCAGGTATAGAACAGTTAAGGCCGAATTTATTATCATTATATATGATTCTTTGTATTTTAATACAGCTTCGTTAGTTCTCCTTCAAGTTCATTCATCCCGTACATTTTAGCGAGATTAGAAAGCGAGCTTTCACGTGCTTTTAGTAATTTATCGCAAACCAAGCATTCGCGATTAACTTTAATTATAATAGGCAGTATTCATTAGAACGGAGGTACACTGAAAGGAATTTCGTGCTCGTGTGCGGGATTTTGCGGGATTGTAATAGGTGCTTAGTTCAACGTACCTTCTCTTCAAATTATGATCGTTACCAAATGTTCATTAAGTGCGAATGCTCACGGTAGAGACGCTATTCGAAAGGATTTATATCTCATATTTATAGCTTTGTTGGTGCTACAAACATGACTCGTGAAACTATGGGCAACAGTAAGGACGTAGAAACCTAGAATATTACAAACGTATTAGTAAAATTGTACGAGGTAGTACAAGGATCTTTTGGCCCGCGGCCAAAATCGGAACAAACGTTGTCATCAAGTGAAATGTCACTTCATGACAGTCGCAGAGTTGCCGTTTGCTATGAAATTTACCCAATTTCTTTTCTTAACACGGACACACTTGTTGAAATAACTGTGTGAAAGTAGGAAAACTTTACTAAATGATAACCCTAATTTCACACCAACGCCCTCCTGTCAATGTCATTCATGGGCTAAAAGATCCTTGTCACATTATAGTAACAAAAGATTGAGGTTAGCGTGACGCTAGTAAATTAACGCGCTGTCACGTTCATGTTTATTTAGTAAATGTGTAGTACGACAAGGATGGCATATCAACTCGACAGCGTACAACTAACGTCAATCTTTTTGTAACCCCTTTAGTTTACACAATGTGTTGAGGAGCTACTTTTGACATATACGGTTGAACCTGGATAAATAAGAGTTCAAGGGACCGCAATTTCTTTCTCGCTTATATAGGTTTCTCATTAACCCGAGTTTCTAGCTTATAGAGGTACGGAAATAGACATTATCACTCATAGAGGTTAAATAAATGATACAGTAAATATGCAGTGATTAGTACAAACATTTCCGAGTCCTTCAGATCACTGAGACTTTATAGAGTCCTGTGATTTGATAATTTTATAATAAGTAAATCTGGTAGACCAAACTCACTGAATTTAATTACGCGATTTTCCAAACTTAAACGTATTCACGATTTTAAGTTTTTCACTTAGAGATAATACTTGGAGATTTCTTTTGGACATGAGGTAGTAACGAACATTGCTTCGCTATTGATATTAGTCAACTGCATTAAGGTAGTATAGTAACATTGATAAAAGTAAGGGCCAAATGTGCACAAAGACAACGTAAGTACCTAAGTTCCCCGAAATTTTAGAAAACAAGCAGTACGGCTGCAATTGATGACTCACTGTGAAATTCAGAGAAAATTAACAATGTGTCATAAACATTAATAAATAACAACCGTATGTGTGCGTACATGCTCGACTGTTGTCTCAGTCATGGAGATCCACGCACAAATATCTGAGGGTCCACGACTCTCTCTTATAGAGGCTTTTATTTCTCATACATATAGGTTTTAGAGGCTAAAAATGACGGGACCCGGCAATTACTCTCACTTAAAGAGTTTTCTCGCTTACCCAGTTCTCACTTACTCAGGTTTGACTGTAAATGCGGTTGCTGCAGTCATACAAGGTTATTTGGCCCGCGGCCAAAATTGAAACTAACTCTGTCATCAAGTTTAATGTCACTTCATGACAGTCACAGAGTTGCCGTTTTCCATTAAAGGGCACTGTTCTGCGTCCATACATGATTTGCCCCAGAACCAACAGCTATGTAAAATGAGTGATGTATGAGTTGAAGTTACCTGCAATGAATGAATTAATGAAATATTTATTTGTAAAATCATGGGTAAAAAAATTTGATGGTTAGTACATGTTTTTTTCTAAGTTCAACTATGTTTCACCATAACGGTATACAAATTTAATGATATTAGTGAATTGGAAAATTATAAGTTTAGTAATTTAACATATTATAACAATAACATAAAATTAAAATATAATTTTAAATTTAATTTTTTTTACAGAATTCTCAATCGATTTGAATGATACTCGTAGGAAGTAAAATATAAAGAGAGAACACAAGAAAGAACCATTATATACTACTATCATATAAAAAGTCATTTATGGCATAATAACATTTTTCAATTAAAAATATCGTCCATTTTGATTTAAATTCCTTATCAGTATTAATTAATTTATTGTCATTTGGAATCTTATTATATATGCACGTAGCCATTCCTAAGGCACTCTTACGAGCAGCCGCACTTTTGCATTTAGTTTTATTAAATATAAGATTTTTGTATTGCTACGAATAAATTCATATTTTGTTTAACGAACAGTGCAGTTTGCAAATTATCTTCATGCATTTAACTTCAAACGGCCAAGCGGGGAAATTGCATTATTGCAAAAAAAGTATTAGATTTTGAGGTTATAATTTAGTAGCCAACAATACATTTGTAAAATCGTTATGTAAAAATACACTAGCCATAATCAAATCGATAATGATTGAATGTAATCGATTTAATATAACGGATTGATAGGATTGACATCTCCAACCGTAATTCGATAACAACGTTGACATTCAGAAAAGACGTTGGCGACTTTGATTTACGTACTTATAGTACTTTGAAATATTCGTTTTGGATTGCTAATTGTACGTTAGATATGGGTGTTTGCAACTACTGTAATAAAACAGATAAATCATTATGGTAAAGGTCACATGTTTGTTGGTTCTAGGGCCATTTTCGACGATGTCCTACATATTTTTTAATCAGTTACCTTGCGGAGGTTTAGGCGAACGACAAAAGTAGTAGACGTGGTAACCACAATTGAAAGCCGCAAATGGAGATGGGCAGGGATTGCGCGAATAAACCAAGAGCGATGGACCAGAAAGGTTCTAGAATGGAGACCAAGAGAGACCATGCAGAGGCAGAGGGCAGAGGCCGGCCACCTGAAAGATGGGTTAACGACATCCGAAAACACGCGGGTGTAAATTGGATGCAAGTTGCACGGGACAGAGTAACTTGGAAGATTTTGGAGGAGGCCTATGTCCGAAGACTGACCATAGAAAGTCTGTGATGATGATGATGAACCGTGCGGACCCACCTGTTGAAATATTTCCGTGGAAATAGGAATATTTTACTAAATTATAATCCTTATTTCACACCAACGCCTCCCGGTCAATGACATTCACGTGCCAAAACATCCTTGTCGCACTAAAAATACACTAATAACTACCCCGTTGCTTACATATAACAAGAACCTGAAATCAAATCATATGTCATAGGCAGTGCTATCGAGGTATTTTCTATAGAAATATCTTCAGTATTGAGTCTTATATGAAGGACAAGTCAAGAGTATCCGTAACCGGCGGGCGTGTATAAGACGAACTATGAGAGTGGAGGAAGCCAGAGAGGTATGTAAGAAAATAACCTGTTGCAACTTTGTACACTCTGCCTACCCCGCAGGGGATTTGGCGTGATGATATAGATAGAAATATCTTCAGTAGCGCCCCAGGGCATGGAATTGTGGCCGTTATAATGTCAATCAGCCCACCCATAGTAGATTGAGCTTTAATCTCCTCAGCGAAATGTAGGTGTGCCAAGTCCATTTCTGCTACCTCAACACGCAGAGTATTATGGTGTTATTTTTTTCTTTTTTCGTGTATTTTACGAACTATGAGAGTAGCGGATGCCAGAGAGGTATGTAAGTAAAAAACCTGTTGGAATTCTGTACTCTCTGCCTACCCCGCAAAAGATCTGGCGTGATGATATAGAAGGATAGATTGAATTTTTTCTTTTTCCTTATTATAAACTTGGCTCTCGCAATGCCTCTACACTCTAGCACCTTTTCTTTTTCTTCTTTTACGACTGTGGAACTCACTACCAGTCTCTATAGGGAGTGCTCCATCTTTTCAAATATTTAGAGGTCAGGTGAAAAAGTTCTACATTACCGATTAGCTAAATTACATTTGCTGGATGTTTTCTATATGATGTTGCTAGTTGTTTTTTGTCATAGACTTATCTTTGTCGCGTATATATTATTTTTACTTGTGTATTATATGTACATATATTGTACTGTATTTATGTATTGTTATTCTTTGTTTGCTAAGTACACCCCTCAATTTTGTGTTTTCTTTAGATCCTCTCCATCCAAAGGTTGCGTGGAAGAGATCACTATTAGTGATAAGGCCGCCCATTGTTACACAGCCTTCCAATCGAAATATTGCATCTTTTTATTTCCTTTTGTTATTTCTGGTGGAACAATAAAGTATTATCTGTCTATCTAGAGCTCGATTATGTTATAAAATTATCACAGTCAGAAATAATTATAATAACTTATGTTCTATACCAAGACACAATCTATCTCACTGCTAAATTTTACTTAATTCCATTTAGCCTGCCTGTCTCGTTAGTATATTGGCGAATAATGCGCTTTGCGATCACGAGGTTCTGCGTTCAAATCCTAGGTTGGAAAAATTTAGTTTTTCAATCGAAAACTTCCCAGTATGAGTCCGGAGTCTGGAATTGTGTCTAGTATATAGCAATCGACTCGCACCCTATTACATTGGACCTAACATCATCGGCGAAAAGTAGGTACCAAACCTGCTTTGGATTCCCAAAGCAGGTGTGGTGTACTTATAGGCGTGACGTTCCACTAAGCCATTTCATAGTAATTGAATAACAAACATCTAGATATTCAATCTATAAAAATGCAGCTACCTCGCAAGGAATCCAGCGCGATGATAAAGATAGAAGACAGAAAATGAATCTCTCATGAAGAACTTTCTTGTTCTGCCAGGAAAGAAACTGCTGGAACTCTTATTTCTCTGCCTATCACGCAGGGGATCTCGCGTAGTGGCACATAGATAAATTTGTATAGTGCGACCATGCGACAAGGATATAGTGGTCCGTAGATGACATTGACAGGGGCATTGGTGTGAAACTAGGCTTATCATTTAGTAAAATTTGCCTACTTCCTGAGAAAAATTTGAACACGTGAGTCCTCACGGTTACTAATTGAAAACAGAACTTGGGTAAATTTCATAGCGAACGCCAAAGCTGCGACTGCCATGAACTGATAATTCATTCGATGACAGCGTTAGCTCCGATTTTGGCCGCGGGCCACAAGATTCATGTATGACTGTACAAGAAATTGTTCGTAGAACTGACGGCCGTTGGTGCAGAAAGGTTCTCGAGTGGCGACCTCGTACCGGAAGACGTGGAGTGGGCAGGCCGCCCACAAGGTGGAGCGATGACCTGGTGAAGGTCACGGGTAGAAGCTGAATGCGTACAGCACAAAGCCAGTCGTTGGGGCGATCTTTGGGGAGGCCTTTATCCTGCAGTGGACGTCTTTCGGCTGATGATGATGATGTACAATAAATATTAGTACAGAAGGTACGTTTTTACTTATCTTCCAAAATATTGGTTATCCAACCCATAAAATAAGACATACAAATTGAATTGAGATGCCGACCGAAGGAAGTTTCCGAACAAGTTATTTATATTCAATAAAGAGATGTTTTTTCTCGAAGGTTGCAACGCATTACCGGAAACCGGATAGCCCCTGGGAGTATCGGAAATTATTGACGCGGTTATGTTTGTAATATACGCGGTATGTATTTATGGAAATTGTACTTTTCTGTTGGAAATACTCTTCGGAGAATACGGGAGGTTTTTAGTATGATCACATACTGTTCGTAGTATAGTGCGGCAAGGATATTTTGGCTCGTAGATGCCATTAAGTGGAGGGCATTGGTGTGAAATTAGGGTTATTATTTAGTGAAAAAAACTTGGGTAAATTTGCAAACGGTAACTCTGCGATGTCATGAAGTAACATTTCACTTGATGACGACGCTAGTTCTTAATTTGGCCGCGGGCCACAAGATCCTTGTATGACTGTATGGAGAAAGTAAGCCAATTTAAGCTTTCCCACCAATAGTGCACATAAAATAAGGTATTCTGTGCGATAACACCACACACCACATAGCGCGAAGATCAGACGGGCGTTGGGGCAAAAATATTATAGAGTGGCCACGGCATTGGCAAGCGCAGCGTAGGCCGACTACCTGCCAAATGCACCGACGATCTTGTGAAAACCGAAGAAAGTCGTTGGCTGCAGGTGGCATCGGACCGGTTACGCTGGAATACGATTATGTTCAGCAGTGGACAAGTATAGGCTAAGATGATGATCATGATGTCTCATAATAATACGAAAAAAAATTATTTATCGAGTGCTCAATACAAATCTATTAAAAAATAATCACCGTTACGCCTATATTCCCCAAGTAGGAGTGGCAGAGGTATACTGTGGGCACTCACTTTACAAAAAATCTATTTCACATACAATTTGTCACAAGCGTATTCGAGTACGTAATTTAAACTCAAGTTGTTAATCCTATGAGAGTAGAGGAAGCCAGAGAGGTATGTAAGGAAAGAACCGATTGGAACTCTATACTCTCTGCCTACCCCGAAAGGGATCTGGCGTGATGATAGATAGATTATTTATCGTACATACGACTGGTTTTAATATTTAACTTAAGGACAGACTTGCATACTATGGATAGAAATTTCTCATATTACGTATGAAAAATGTGTCAAAATTCTAATTTAAGCAAACGTATCCTTGAGTTGAATATTGTAAGTGTTTAATATTGTAAATGGGAATGTTTGGCTGTTTGTTACTCAACCACGCAATATAGTTTAGTTTATTACCTGGATTAGCGCATAGGATACTTTTTATTCCGGAAAAGTGTAAGGTTCTTGTGTAATTTTAATGTAAAAGTTTGTATGTTTAGATGCTTGGATGTTTGTTACTCAATTTCGCAAAAACGGTAGAACGGTTTTTCGATGTAATTTGGCACACAGATAGTTTATTACCTGGATTTACACATAGGATACTTTTAGCTCGGAAAAATCTAGGTTCCTGTCTAAAACTAACACGGACGGAGTCGCGGGCAGAAACTAGTCTTTTTATAAAATCTGTCAAGAACTAAAGCAACCATAATTCTCCTCAACCGTATCAGGCAGATAAATTGCTCTACACTACAATCCCAATATCGACGCGTAAATTTCCACCTTCGTAAAAGACTAGGTAATTATATTTAGGTAAGCATTTGGGATTAAAAACATAATTTTATCGGTTAATGGGCAAAATGAATTAATTCTGATCACGGGAGCAGAATAAAAGTGAAAATAAGTAGAAAAACATATTACACGGTACATTTAAGAGGTCTGCTGGGGTGGGTTGTTTCGGGAGATTTATAAGTGAGAATAACGCTACGAATTGTAGGTCACTTTTTATTACTCGCATTATATATAGTGTTTTTGAAATTGTTGGCTTTAATATTAATGGTTCTAAACTGTGATACTGTGACTTATTAAATACCTCATCTGTTTCTTTTTATGCTCGCTTTTAATTCAAACGGGTAGGTATAGTTGTGGAAAGGTTGTACAACGTACTGCTGACGTCAAGTTTGACAATTTTATAAGACAAAAAAAACGAATATCAACTTTAACGATTTCCTTGTTGGTCTAGTGGCGAATATTGCGCGGTTTAAATCCTAGGTCGGACAAATATACTTTTTCTATCGAAATATTCCCAGTGTCAGTCCGGAGTCTGGAATTGTGCTCGGTATACGGCAATAGGCTCGCACCCGATTACATAAGATCTAACACTATCGGCGAAAAGGGGGTATAAAAAGTACATCTGTGCCACCACCGCTTAGGAATTATGGGCGTGACGGAGTTTATTTTTTATCTATTTACATTTACAAGCGAGAATTATCACTATTCGATAACATAACACCCATTTAAGTTGGGCAAAAACGAATACACAAGTAAGCAAACTGTTATTTCAACCCATTGATTTAAAAATCCAAACGAATGCAACATTTCTTAATTTTAACTTAAAGAGTCCTTTTTAAGAACAAGCTTTTATAGCAAAAAACACAAAGAATATATCTTGCTTGGTTGATATGTTCCTATGGCATCCTTCCGGCTCCATCATCAGACTGTAGGCACCATTCGCGTCTAAAGTACTTGTCAAGACAAATCCAATGAGCCCAAACACGGCGGGGTTATATTGAGTAGTTGGGTGGTTCCATTGACCACCTTTCAGCTTCATCGTCAGACTCTGCACATCATCTGGTTGTATAGTACTTGTCAATACCAAACTAACAAGCCTAAACACAAGGGGTTGTGTTGTTGTTCCTATGACCACCTTCAGACTCTCTTATCAGACCAGCACCATATTATTGCATTGTCACCGGACGTACATACGTATGCTAAATTTCAGCTCAATCGGATACCCGCAAGTACTTAAAAATACATTACAAGATTTGAACCGGAAAGCCAGACAGACAGTCTGTCTGTCGGTCTTGGAAGTTAAATAAAAGCTTGTAATTAGCAAGTACAAATTTACTAAATAAGGATGAAGGTGACAACACACTTTCTCAACAACGTTATGATAAAGTCAATCTGTTGCGTGCTAGGTTCTCTGAATCCTTATTTGCTATAACCAAACACGGCGCGTTAAAACATTAAACAATCAATGATTGAATGACGAACGATTTGGTGCAGTGGTTAAGAGCTTAAACCGCTCCGCCCACTGAATCAAATAGTCGCGTTTCGATCACCGCATGGCATAAATCTTTGTACGACCCAGAAATATTGTTTCGGTCTCGGTGTTATTGGATTTCATGTTTGTAAACGCACGACATAGGAATAAACTTTTGTTGAATTTTTAGTTTTCATTATTGCAACTAGATAGCGCTAGTATAGAAATAAATCGCGTTATAGTTTCGTCGCATATAAATTAATGACTATGTTAATAGAATATTATTTAAGCTCCTTGCTCTGAGGAAAAACTGCATCTTATTCAGTTATCACTGAATTGGTCTTGTTCTTATTTGAGAGGCTACGTTTTATTCATGAAAAAAAACAATCACTAAGTTATCCTGACGCGCCGCGTTAGGTGTATATTTTTATTTATATCGAATAAGAACCCTGATATAAACTCAATAACGCAAAGTTAAATTGCATCATCCGTTACCATACTTAAAATTTTCACGATAAAGCGAGGAAAATCGGTTTGTGTAAAACTCTTCAGTGTAACTTCTGAAAGCCGGAGAGTTATTACAAAACTTGTAGCCAAATGAACTAACAACTTGGGGATTATTCAAGGCTTTTTATTGAAAATCTGAGCACTTAAAGTGTGCATTGTTGATGCTAGCCTTTGTTCGAAATTATCAAATATTCTGATAGATACGTCTAGTACATTATAAAGTTAAAAATAAATAAGGCTAAGCTAAAAGCTAGACAAGGTTTCTCTGAGACATGCTGTAGATTGTAAACATTAGACATGCAACGCGTTGTAGACTATAGTATTCAGAGTTGTGCGAATCTGGGAGGCCATCGTGTTTGGGCCTTGAGGTCTCTGTCCATCAACTTTCCCAGTGACTTATAGCTTCTCCAAGTTGTCACCGTCTTTTTGACAATCGGACAATCTAGCGCAGTAGTTAAGAGCCTAAGCAGCTCCGCCCACTGTGTCTAATGGTCGCGGGTTCGATTTCCGCACGGGACAAATCTTTGTGTGATCCACAATAATTTGTTCCGGTTTGGGTATTTGTGTGAATTTTCATCAACTATCTGCCTCACATTTAAGATTTGCTCCCGCGTATCTATGCATTTCAGAAAACCTGCCCACTCTGGAATCTGGTGGTCCAGGTAACGTCAAATCCGGTTATTGAGTATGCGTAGCAGAATCTTACTTGCGTGTGATATGAGTGCTATAGCACAGAAATTGTCACATCGCTTCGTTGATCCAACGTGCAACATTCATGTGCAACGGGAGGATTATGGACTTTGTCCAATCTTTAAGCCATTCACCATCAATCAGCTCATACTTTATTGCAGATGACGTGCAAAGAGTTGATGCCATTGTCTTCCAAGGCCTTCAGGATTTCGGTTGTTATTGAGTCAGCACCTGGCGATTTCTTATTTTTAAGAGAGTTTACAGCCGCTACGATCTTGGAACGAAGAATGTCCGGTGCCTTGTCTAAAGTATTCCAGAAGAATGCACTATCCGATGTGTTCTTTGCAGGGTTTGCAGGGCATTCTGGTTAATCAAGTTACATTTCTAACGCGCTTTACTGGTTTCATGTTGTATGTTTGGATATATCTTTAACTGTACTTGTCATGGCCAACTATCAACACCGGCTGAAAAGATCCTAACTCACTTTATAAGTATCGAACGGAAAAAGAACCGGAAATGAACAATTAAAAATTGGAGCAATTAGCAGATGAGCACAACACCCAGCTGCAAGACTGAAATAAAGTTGGGTCGGACATATCGGCCGCATGTCGGATACGTTTTGAGTTAAAACAACTGCCCAGTGGGTCCCACCAGGCGGGAAACCACAGCGTGGCAGGCCCAGAAAGAGATGGCGAGACGACTAGACTCGTATAATAAGGCCTTCGCCTTGCAGTGGGATGGTATAGGCTTATAAAAAATAATAAACTATAATAATTATTATTATACAATATAATTAGTTGTTCTCTATCATATCCGCAAAATTCAAATCTATTTAATCAACAGAAAAGACTTGCCTCAGACAAGAATAAAAGACAAAAAATATAAACACCGTCTCACCGTTATTCCCCACACGACAGTGGCAGAGGTGTAATATATACACCTACCTATATCTCGCCGGCGATAATTAGTCCTAATATAATAGGAGGCGAGCCTAAATCAATTATCCTAGCAAGTCCAGGCTTTGGCCGCTACTGAAAACTTTTCGAAATAAAAACCTCTACTATACTTTGTCCAACCTAGGAATCAAACTCAGGTGCTCGTGACTGCCAATCACACCACAAGACCATCAAGAAATTACAACTAAATTAAAGAATTCCCTTTTTCTTCATTTAATCTTCTAGTCAGTCAGGAATAATTAAGAATTGAACTTGTAACACTGAAAATAGACCACGAAGGGCAAGATAAACGGCCTCAAGATTTAGTATTCCATTCCGTGTCCTTCGGGAGTTCAAAGCCCATCTTGAAACTAATTACCCACTGGATCCTGTTGAGAAAATTACTCATCAATATTAAAGTAATATTGAAGGTTCGTGATGTTATCCTGTCAAAACTAATTATTTGAATTATCAAGTTCAGTCCTTCATTAGAAGGAAACGTTTGGGTAATACGTCTCTGGGGTGTTTGTGTTATAAATTGTGACTGGCTTTTCCCGTGATGATGGAAGTACTTATACCTACAGTGAAATATAATGGTCAAGTATGATCCTTTTTCTCTTATCTCGATTCGTGAGACCGCCTTTCGATACGAATCGTAGTGGTACGGAGTTATGACCAGCAATAAGGTAAAGAATAGATATTGATAACTAAGGAAACAGAGTTATTTTTTGTAATTACCGATCGTTTAGCTTCGTTTAATTATAATAAAGCCACATCCACGTCTATCATCCACTTTAAAAACACACTCAATGGACCAATAAATAGATAAGGGAACGTAAATGACTACCTATTACTATAACACTATTTCCTATTTGGGGAAGCAGAAACAAAGTGCAAAGAAGAGAGTACAAAATTTGTTGTACAAACCAGTTCTTTCTTTAGACTTTTCTTGCTTCCTCTACTCTCATCGTATCTATCTATAGTATCGTAGGCAGAGAGTACAGAGTTCCAACAAGTTATTTCTTTACATACCTCTTTGGCTTCCTCCGGTCTCATAGTTCATCTCATACACGCTCGCCGGTTATGGAGACTCCTGACTTGTCTTTCAAATGGGACTTGGTCTGTTTAGTCATGGTAAGATAGTGTAGGTCTTCCCCGGTACTGACATCCTTCCACTTTCGCATTGTATGTCTTTTTTGTCATTCTTTCTTTTGTAATTGATTCTTTCTGTCATAGTAAGTTACAAATCAATAAGTTCGTTATAATATTCTGATTGAAAATAAAGGGTGTAAGAAACAGGTGCACAAAACCTAAAAAAGGTAGTAGTATCCATCAAATAATCAATAGGAAAATACCTTATGTACAAAATATTTGCCACCAAAATAATCCAAAATTGCTGTTTTTATTTTAATTACTAGCGTCCTTGCCTTAAATTCATCGCATTAAATAAAAAAATTGGCGAGAAGTTAACATTCATTATGATAAGCTAACTTTATCATTTTACCAAAAATAAATGAAAAATCATTCAATATGTTAATACGTATCACACGAAAATCTATGAAAATGCTGAATTTTTTTTTTATTTCCGAAAAGTTTGCAATTTTAAATTTCGTATTCATATGTTCTATTCCTGTAAAAGAAGGTAATAAGTATTCTATTCTAGGAACTTATAGGATATTTTACATTATACATAGTTTCCGTCACGCCTATATTCCCCAGAGGGGGTGGCAGAGGTGTACTGAGTACACCCACGTTTCGCCGCCGATGTTAGGTCCCATGTAATAGGGGGCGAGAGCCTATTGCCAAATACCGGGCACAATTCCAGACTCCGGACTCATACTGGGAATTTTTCGTTAGAAAAACTACATTTGTCCGACCTAGGATTTGAACCCAGGACCTCGTGATCACAAAGCGATGCGCTTTGCCACCAGACCAACGAGGCAGTCAGTTTCCCAAAGAAATTTCAGGATGATGTTACTAGCATAGCATTACCTACAAACATTGGATCTGGTCTATTTTGTATAAACTTTTATGCAACGCGGACGGCGGAGCATTTGCATTCAGTTCTTGTTGGCACACACGACGTGTTTGGAAAGCTTCTGGTCAGATAATATATATTCACGCTTGAGGTTGATGGGGTAAACACACAAAGCTGGAGAATATGAAATTTGCCGCTCTGTGTCCAAGTGGTGGAGTGTGGCCTTTCTGATCTCGATTTGTAAAAGGCCTTTACTGAGCAGTGAGATAGTATATGCTAATTTATTTATGTAATACATTATTCCTTCCCATTCATCCAACTTCTTTACTAATTCCTTCACTGTTCATTGTGTCCGTCTCTGGAACTCCTAACCTGACTTTATAAGACGCGCAAAGCCCTTGGAAATGTTTAACCGTGAAATTAAAGCACATTTCCTTCAAATTTAATACTAGCTTCCCTTCCCTCTCCAATTTTTAGTCCGCTCGTTTTTCATTCGTTACTTCTTAACTCTTATATATTTTTTCTGTATTTTTTTTGTATTATGTGTAATAGATAATATTGACTCTTTCATTTATATCCGTTGAGTTGTTTATTTTTATTATTTAGTAAGAAATCTATTAAATTGTTGCACTTTGTCCATTTCTTTTCGTAACCATCGCTGTCGTCTACCTAAAGGTTGCCTAGAAGAAATCGCTTTCAGCGATAAGGCCGCCTCACTGTACCAACAACTATGTCCGATATTTTTTTTAATTATTTTTGTGTGCAGTAAAGTATATTATTATTATTATGTATCTCAATTCACGGGCTTTACCCGGACCTTTGAAAGGCTTGCATGGGGACATAGGGTCCAACACGCAGAGGCCCTTTGCGAGAAGGTAATGTTATGTAAGTCACCTGCTGAGATCACCTGCTGAAAATGATGTAACATAACCAGCGAACTGACCCCGGCGGGTGCAAGGACTATTGTAAATTATGGAAAGAAAACAGGGACTATATATATAGGGTTTGATGGACAAAAACTGGACTATTTCAAAGGGGACGGACACCGACCATAATTAGTGATACCTAATTACCCGTGGCCGGCGGTGACTCGCCGCTTACTAGATGGGTCCTTAAACGGTCGTCCTAGGACAACTGAGGGCAACACCGGTGTGAGCGGCTCAGGGGTGTAGAGAGGTGTGCTGCGCTTTCTCCGAAGTTACTCGCGGCGTTATGCCCTTTAACACTTTCACCCCTGGAGTACATCGACGTAAAAAAGCATTATATACCTACGTCAATATAGCTCTCACAGCTCCTCTCTGGACGGCCAATTAAGGCTAGCCAGAGCCGAGAGTCCTGCACCCTTCGGTTTCCACTCGACCGACGAAGACACGTCGAGTTGGGGGCCCTGACCGACTCTCTGAAGCACCCGGGTCCGTGGTGTCGTTACTCGTCAACAGCTCGCCACAAGCTGCCTTGCGGCCCATTATTATTAAAATAAATAAAAATAAAACATCATAGTATGGCGATGTATTTTTAATAATGCGACCCACTATCAAAATTTAATGTCAGAGTGGAGGAGCCATTGTATAGTCTCTAGTGTCAGCTGGTGTAGTTCCTCGAATCCGCCGCTGAACTTCCGAGTGAGACAGACCGCTACGATTTGCTGGATAGTCTGCACTGAGTTTCCACAGTCACAACAAGAAGACTCAGTGATGCTCCACCTGTAAAGATGATATTTACACCTTGCGAATCCGGTTCTGATTCGGTTTATGGAGGAACACGTCATCCGTTGCTATTTAAAGCCCAGTACTACAGTCGAGGGATCGGATATGGTGATGTTATCCTGGGAGGCGATTTATGTAATTGATAAATACGAATAACGTTTATTATGGTAATAGACACGTATGCGCCCCAAATGGGGTGGCAGAGGTGTTCTGTGTACACCTACGTTTTGCCGACGATCATAGCTTATACTAACAGAAAATGAAAAAGAACACTTTCTTTGGTGGAATATCTATAAGTCACGTCTGTTTTTTGATGATTGATACATGATTTGCCCCAGAACCAACAGCGATGAAAAAATACTTGTATGATTTCAAGGGACCCATAAATTCTATTAAGGCTTTTAAGGCTTGACAAGCGGGGGATGCAATATTGCACAAAAAGTATCAGATTTAGAGGTTATAATTAAAAATTATTAAAATAAACATTAAAAATTTTCTTATTAAAGATGAACGTGACAGCACGCTTTCGCGACGTTACTAAAAAGTCAAATTATCCATACTTAGGCCTTTGATTCATCTAGATCTTTGAGTCATAGGTATAGCAAAATCGGAAACTCTCAACATTTCACATTTTTTCACCAACCGTTCCCTGGTCCCACATTGACCTGTGTAATGTGCCAGAAAATGGAATTTGCGTGTGTTATCGGTAAAATGGTAAGGTATAACTCCCCAACACCCTCCCCATTCAATAACACGTTGCCATCCCCATCATGTAATTCTGGTACCTTTTGAGTGCTCTTAAAAGGTTTCAATTAGATTTACAGATGTTGCCTCGTTCGCAAGGATGATTACTCGATTCATTTTCTTGAATATTATATCGAGATTTTGAATCAATATAAGGAAAATGAATGTGTTAACTTGTATATTATTATATGTAATACGTAAATTTCTATTAGGTGGTGTTTAAGTAGAATTTTAAAATATGTTCTTTAAGTAGCCGTCGAAGTTCTTTGAAATCTCCCACAAAACTTCACAATCAATCAAAAGACATGATTCCAAGACAACCAAGAACCATTACGATGACCGCATTAGAGCTATTCGCATTTAGTGCGCTCTTCTTTAAGTAATGGGGCACTTAAATTTAAGTTATTTTTATATTATTGTTATTTTATTGGTGTACTCATTGTTATTTTATATTTCATGTTATTTTACCCAGGACTTCGTGATTACAAAGCGATGCGCTTTGCCACCAGACCAACGAGGCAGTCAAATCCTAGGTCGGACAAATGTAGTTTTACTAACGAAAAATTCCCAGTATGAGTCCGGAGTCTGGAACTGTGCCCGGTATATGGCAATAGGCTCGCCCCCTATTACATAGGACCCAATATCGTCGGCGAAACGTGGGTCACCAAAAAGATTCGTCCCGTGCAGGAATCGAACCCGCGACTATTCGACCCAGTGGGCGGAGCGGCTTTAGTTCTTAACCACTACGCCAAATCGTCCGTCAATTGTTGAAGAGCCAAATATATACATAAATAGCTTCTACCCGCAAACATCACCGATCTTTTATCCACCTTGTCAGGCATCTGCCCACTCCGCATCTATGGCTTCAACACTTAAGGTTTCGCTACATAGCCGACGCGGCGTGACGGGAGCGCGACCGTGGCGCGACCTGGGCAGTTGTTATGTACTGAAATGTACGGGAGACGCCACATAGCGCAGTCAAGTTTGCCGCGATGGCAAACGTCATGCCCCGCACCATCGCGCCCGACGCGCTTCAATCGGACCACGGGGGGAGCGAGACGCTAATACACGAGCGGGAGTGTTGAGCTGCCGCTTGGCTGGCGTGACGTCGCGCCTGCAGTGTGACATGCGCGTCTCGCTGTCTACCGCCGGCCGAGCGTTAGCCGAACGCTTCCGTCGCGCTGCGTCGGCTATTTGACCAAACCTTTATCCAATTACAAGTATCTTCCATTAACCAATCAACAGTTCAATAGTTTCCAATTTACGCAATCAATCACAGATTGGTACCATTTTGATCCTTTAAATTCATCTTTATAACTTAATACTCTCTTAGTAAGCCACAGGTATTAAGCATAATCCGAAAATAACTTGTGCTTCAATCCACGCAACTTGGCAATTTAAGTTTTCAAAACTATCCAGGAGTTGGTGCTACTTAAACGTTAGTTAAACGCTAGTAGCGTGGCCCTAGAGGTTTCCTACTTAGTTGTGGTGTAATTCTTAAAAAAATAGCGATGGAAGAATAAAGAGTTAGCATTAACGAGTATACTACGTGTTTTTGAAAAGTAAGTATTAGAGCCTATTCATACGGTGACTTTTTCACGTGATCACGATGAAAATCGTCGTGTGCATATGTTTTGTTAATAAATAAAAATATCCTTGGTCTGGTGAAACCTAATTCTTAAATAATAATAATATTTTATATATATAATATTTTTAATAAGAAATTTCATCTTCGATGGTACAAGATGGCATTAATAAAATAAAAAATATACACAAATAAAACAATTATACATCACAAAAAGGTCCTAACTAACAACAGCCAGCGCCGATCTTCCGTTACTACCTTGTCGCAGGATCGTTGACGTAACGGCAAGATATTATTATTTGTAAAATAAAAACAGTCCATAAGAAATACATGAAATAAATTACTAGATTTCACCCCACAAAGGATCTAATAGATAAATATATAGGTATTTGTTTGACGTTATGTCTTATATAAAGAAAAACGGATGAAGCCACATCTTGATTTAAATGTAACACATTGAAGAAAACCGAAGGTATAATTGGTAGAGTAATAAGTGATCGTTCCAAAATTCGGCTAATTATCTCTAACGGGCGGGCACTTGCCACTTACTAAATGGACCTTCAAAAGAGTCATCATAACACAACTGAGTTATCAGGGTATGAGCATCAAAAGGGAGGTGATGCTCATATCATTCAAGACGTTTTGGCCCTCAAGCGCGGGTCTAGATCTCTTTTGACGGATCGATAGGAGACCTAAGGGTGAGTAATGCGTTTTAGAATCAACAACCTCCGATAAAGGCTTTTAGAGATATCAGGTCATGACAGTATAAAACTAAATAAATCTTTATGCCCATTCCAATAAAATGTTTTATCGCTTTCCGCTTTCAATTTGAACCCCTATATTAGGCAGTTGATGATGCTTTTAACTGTAATTCCAGCAATTTCGGTTGGCTCAAGTAAGACTGTTCGACGTTGCGTGCACACGAACTTCGCTACGGTTTTCTAAGGGTATCTAGGAATCAAAGTGGCACGAACTCGTCTTGGATGTAACTAGTTGCAATTGCAGACGGACGATTTAGCGCAGTGGTTAAGAGCTTGCCTATTAAACACAGTGGGCCGCTGCGCCCACTGTGTTTAATAGTCGCGGGTTCGATTCCCGCACGGGACAAATCTTTGTGTGATCCACAATTATTTGTTCCGGTCTGGGTATTTGTGTATGTGAATTTTCATGTTTGTAAAACGCACCCACGATACAAGAATAAATCCAAGTGGCGGCTACGTTTAAAAAACAATATAAAAAAATATGTTACATGTAACAAACTTTGGACATGTTACTCTTATATTGCAATATGTATAGAAAAGTTGATGTCCGACTTATATTTTGTCACATACAGACAAGCATGCATTTTACATTTTATTTAACTTGCTTTATTCGTATGTCTGTCTGACATTTTTTTCTGACATTCCGTCGTTCAATTTTTGTTGTTTGTCCGTGTTAATATCCAAAACGGCGGAACCAATTTTAAATATACTATCACTAAGATAGAGGATTTTTCAGAGAAGGTTTAAGACGAAATGAACTCAGGAAATGCAATATTTCTGGGGAATAGTTGTATTTATTTCTTCATATTAACACGGCTGCACGGATTTGAAAAAAACAATATGGTCCCTTAAGTCTTGGAATAATCCTATCCCAAAAAGTCCTACCTACCTACGACGAATTACAAAATAAACGTGCGAAGCTGCGGGTAAAAGCTAGTGTCAGTAATAATGATATAATATGGAACCATGGAGCTGGTCTAATGATGGGGTCGGAAGGTGGCCAAAGGAAATGTCAACTATATACGCCCCTTGTATTTAAACTCGTTGAATTTGACTTGCCAAACACTATATACCAAAATGGACACCGCCAGGATATGATGAGCTGGATGGTAGGCTTCCGAACTCCTCAACTAAGCAAGATATCTCTGTCGTGTTTATACTATAGAAGCTTCTTTTTAAAACATTTTTTTGAAATGAAAACTTCTTTAGGCGCTTTTGGCATTTTTTGAGATGGGAAAAAACAATTAAATTGTATATATGTATGGTTTCACTTCTCTTGGCACTACCGGAGTGTCACTGCTAATTGTTTTTTATTTATTAGTGTTAAACCTTAAAAAAATAAATTTTTTTTACAATGTCTAGTAACATGATATATTAAGCTGCGGAATATAAAATTAACTCCAGAATGGGGAAATGACGATAATGGAATTGGTAAAATAACCCCACCCTCTCCTCAAATACACTTCTACCGAAATTGCAAGGTGGTAGATACTTTACAAAGCAATTACGAGAGGAGTCTGGAAAATTTGAAAAGCCACGTTTTATCACTATATTGCAATTACTTATAGCTATGCACATACAATAAAATAAAATATTATTTACTGTACTATCAATATTTTTAGCCGGCCTCGTTAGTATAATAGTGCATTACACCTATAAAAAGGAGATAAATATAAAAAAAAACACATAGCACCACACTAGGAATTATTTCTATGTCGTGGGTGCATTTACAAACATGAAATTCACATGCACAAACACTCAGACCGAAACAAATATTTGTGGGTAACACAAATATTTGTCCCGGCGGGAATCAAACCCGCGACTACTCAATCCAGTGGGCGAAACGACTCAACGAGTGGACCAAGCAGTCTGTTAAAATATATAGTTATATCGATACGTCCCAAATGGGAGGAGCTGAGGTGAACCATGTACAGAACCACAAATCACCGACGATATTAAGTTCCAATGTAATAGAAGCGGGTATATTGCCATTATACCGGGCCCATATCCAGGCAACAGACAAGTGATAGTTTTTTTTTCGATAATATAAGCATGCTTTAGATCTAACCTCAAGACTTTGAGATCGCCAGTCACACTTTGTCCCACTAGATCAACGACAGAACAATATTGTAACGACCCCTATACATCGCTACATAGTTGCGACTACCTACCAATAGATGGTGCTGATGATCCGCCATACATGTCTAGAACGCGATATTAGAGTGCGCACTACGTGTAATATGTATACAAGCTCCCGACAACCAGTCTCAGAGAGAGTGGCAGGCTCCGCCAGACACAACACCCGTCTGGCTGAAATATCTTCCCTTTAACAAATACGGCCACAACGTTCCTGCTAAATCCCGCTACAATTACGTCGGAGTCACCAATTTAGGCCACAATCGTCAGCACCATCTATTAGTAGGCAGTCGCAACTATGTAGCGATTTATAGTGATCGCTACAATATAAAAATAAAACTCGGCGTAATACCTAAATGTTTGTTTATTTAAATACTTTAGGCGTTTACTTAAGGATAATAAAATAATCAGATAGTCCAGAGTTTCAACAAGATTTTACCCTCCAAGTGAAGGAAAACATCTTGAGGAAACCCGCATGCCTAAGAGTTTCTTGAAGGTGTGTTACGGTAACTTGTGCTTGTTAAGACACAGTCTTATTAATCCTAGTAAAATAGTCTAGGTCTTCCCCAGTGCTTACATCTTTCCACTTTCACATTGTGCGCAAGGTGTAATATATATAAAGCAGGACTTCAGATACCCCAATTACATTATTGCATTACGAATTTAATACAAAAATCGAACTTCCAATTTTTAGAACTTTTCTACCATTTTTAAGCTTTGGTACCCAAATTAACCACGAAATTTAACAAATAATTAACATTGATGGGTGTGTAATAGGAATGCATTTAAAATAGCCGTATTGCTTTGAATAATGATTAAATTGTGTTAAATACAGCAAACTGAAAGAGTAACAGCAATTTTTGATTAAAAAAAATTAAAAACAAATGTAACATGCATTAAAAATAGTTGTAATTGATTCAGTTGCCGATTTAGAACAAACTACTTTCAGGTCTTGCGTTAATTATGCTACACCTTGTATATATTAATGAAGTAATGTATCCCTATCTATATCATTGCGGGGCAGGCGGTCAGTATAGAGCTCCACTCTCTTATTTCATCCCTTTATGCGCTAGTCGGTTCCGTAAGCTCTTGACTTGTCCTTCAAATAAGACATGGTCTAATTGGTCATGGTAAAATAGTCAAGGTTTTTCCCAGTACTCACACCCTTCTGCTTCTGCATGGTATATCCTTCGGTCATAATCTACTACGCATAGTCTAAACGAGATTAGAACATGCTCTTTTTGAAACACATGCATTAATCCTCTAAAACTTACATCCATACTAACATTATAAATTCAAAAGTAACTTTGTGTGTCTGTAACCTTTTTACGCCTGAATTGGTAAATTTCGCGCCCAAAGCGCTTAAATAAAATTTGTCAAGGATACAGCCTACTTTTAGCCTCAAAAACAAAATTAACGCAGATGAAGCCGCGAGCGACAGCTAGTTCAAAACAATCTCAAAATAGGTATTAGACAGTTTTATGACTACATTCAGGCGTCGCTAAGTGAAGTGTGATTAACACATGACGTGTTCCAACTCATATTCCTTTGTACGATCCTTTGAGGCGCGATTATGTTGAAACTGGAAGGATTATAATGTGTCTTTGTTCTCCTGAGACAATGCGCTCTGGGTGTTACGTTAGACGATGTGGAATTATCTTGTTACTTCGCAAGACACCCTTAGGGTTTTGTTACATAATGATATGTTGGAAATACTGTTAAAAAAAATATGCATTATCACTCACAGCCTGTTTTACTCACAGCTGGATAAAAACTTCCTTCCATGGATACTAAAGCTTTCGTAATAAAAGGGCACCTTAGCAAAACGACGATTTATTAAAACCATAGCAAAATGATTTACTAGCAAATAGCTGAAGTTCATCCAGTCTGAAAAACAGAAGTAATAGTTAGAAAGTTTGAAACAAAGTTTTGAATGTACCATGGAGTAACAAGGACATATGGACGTCAAACAAATATATACGTCGGGAGCACAGAAATAAAAATCGATGAAACGGTTTGATTTTATGTATTATACATGCCTAAATCTAAGAATTCATATATAGAGATTATTGACTACTTAGATCTTCCTTTACTGAAATGCAACTAATTTTCATAATTTTGAAAATCATACAGCGACCTCAGAGTTCAGTACAATAATGCGTTCATAATACTAGTGAGCCGCCTCGGTTCTGTAGCGCATCAGGGATGTTCGCAGAAGCCAATGTAGGTTGCTTCTACACCAATATGCGGAAGAGGTGTGGAGCAGCCCAAACAGCCTGCTGAATATGATTTCCAGTAGGCTGAACTGTCTTTGTGTAAACACTACTGCACCATCTCGGACGGGATGGCGCACTATTAAAACGAATATTTGTGAGACGATTGGATTAACTAACATAAGTTAAGTTTTACTAACATGATGAGTCCTGGTCACTTGAATAAAGAAATTATATTATTATTATTATAGCAATCGAACCATTCAACACCATTTTATAAAACAACTAAGAATAGAAGATCTAATTAGGAGATCTATCTATCTATCTATCTATAACCTCACGCCAGATCCCTTGCGGGGTAGGCAGAGAGTACAGAGTTCCAACAGGTTCTTTCCTTAATTAGGATATATATTATAAAAATACTAGTTACAAAATATTGCAACTTCTTTCTACATTAAATACACAGAATATTGAAAACTTAAAGTAGGTCACGAATCTAGGAGAATTACTAATTCAACAATAAACAGAACCTAGACAGCAAAATGAATCATACAACGACAATGAAACTCGCCGTTCATTTTGAGAATTAAAATAAGTCTAGTGAAATACGAGACGAACTTATGAAATGAAGGTACTGCAGCAAAATTATTAAGTTTATCTATCTATCTATCTATAACCTCACGCCAGATCCCTTGCGGGGTAGGCAGAGAATACAGAGTTCCAACAAGTTCTTTCCTTACATACCTCTCTGGCTTCCTCGACTCTCATAGTTCGTCTCATACACGCTCGCCGGTTGACTTTTCCATCAGATAAGACTCGGTTTATTTGGTTATGGTAAGATAGTCTAGGTCTTCCCCGGTACCTGCATCCTTCCACTTTCACATTGTATATCTGTTTTGTCATTCTTTCCTCTGGCATTCTTTCTATATGCCCGAACCAACGGAGCATGCCCTTTCTCATCTTTACACCGATACTATCTTTCATACCTACTCGGTGTCTTACTATGCTGTTGCTAATGCGGTCGGTCAGCTTCACTCCGCACATCTTCCGCAGAGCTCGCATTTCTACCGCATTTATCCTACTTTCATTCTCCTTCTTACATACCCAGGTCTCGCTACCATGTAACAGCGTTGGGACAAGAACTCCGTTATGTATGGCCAGCTGCGCCTTATGGCTTAAGTGCCGGCTCCCGAGTAGCTTTCCCATCGCACCATTCACTCTGTTCCCTGCACTCACTCTTCTCTCTATGTCAGCGGTGTATTTCCCATCCTTACTGAAGGCGCATCCAAGATATACAAACTCATTCACTTGCTCCAGCACATCGTTACCAACCACAATCCTTACATTCGTTCTGGTTTCTTCCCTTTCAAAAACCATAATCTTGGTTTTCTTCACATTCAAGTGTAAGCCATTGATCATGCAGTCGTCTTTCATAACTGTGACTAGTGTTTGCAGATCAGTGGCTGTTGGCGCTATTAAAACCGCGTCATCTGCATAAAGTAGATGGTTTACCACTAAGTCACCCATTTGTACACCTTCATTCATCGCTTTCAGTCTTTGAAGACTTTTGTCCAGATATATTATAAACAGTCTAGCGGACAACACGCAACCCTGCTTGACGCCGATTTTAACGTCAAACCAGGGTGACCTGTTACCACCCACCCGTACGCATGCCTGGCAGTCCACATAAGTGGACTGGACGGCTCGCAACAGAGTGCCATCTATACCATACTCTGGCAAAATGTCCCAAAGTCTCTTTCGCACAACTCTGTCAAATGCCTTCTCCAGATCTACAAAACCGCAGAAAACCTTCCGCCCCACTGCCAGATGCTTCTCTACGATATTGCGGAGTGAGAAGACTTGATCCGAACATCCTCTTCCAGACCTGAAACCCCCTTGTGCCTCGCACAACATTCCATCGGACTTCACTTATCAAGTTTAAATATGGAAAAAGGCTTTATCGCAGTTTAATAAACTTACAAAGAAATATAATCGCCTTAAAATATAAATATGAAAGAAAATAACTTAGAACAGCGTAGTACGAAAGCGAGTAGGTATGAAAGATAGTATCGGTGTAAAGATGAGAAAGGGTATGTTCCGTTGGTTCGGGCATATAGAAAGAATGCCAGAAGAAAGAATGACAAAACAGATATACAATGCGAAAGTGGAAGGATGTAGGTGCCGGGGAAGACCTAGACTATCTTACCATGACCAAATAGACCGTGTCTTAGCTGAAGGGCAAGTCAAGAGTCTCCGTAACCGGCGAGTGTGTATGAGACGAACTATGAGAGTGGAGGAAGCCAGAGAGGTATGTAAGGAAAGATCCTGTTGGAACTCTGTACTCTCTGCCTACCCCGCGAGGGAGCTGGCGCGATGATATAGATAGATAACTTAGAATTGTATCAGTATATATAGTTCTATACTGTTGACTTGTTTTGGACTTTGGAGTTGCAGGTATTTTAAAATGAATTGCCTTAAAATGCGGCAACCACATCTTATTTTCTTAAATCACCCTTAGCCTAACCACTTCATGAGAAAAACATAGATACATCCAAACCACTTCAAAGTGGCACATTGAAACTAGACCAACATTGATCATTTACATCGTGGCATGTCACTTTGGATGATCCTGATGCATAGAAATATTAAACGTTGACGAATAGAAGACAGTTATTTAATAGTGTTTATTTTTGTGTACCAAAACATACGCACGAGTATCGTTATCATATCATTTTTTAATACCGATTCTTATACAGGTAACTTGTCTGCATCTTTCTCTTACTAATGCCAAATATTTTTGTTACATCGTTATATAAAAGTTGGCTTTTACCTCTAAGAGGGCCATTTGTAGTTTTATGATACGAAACCCCAAAAATAATGTAATTTCATAATTTCTCTGCACCGCACTGCAATGTTATAATTGAAATTTATGAAAACAAACGTGTATTTTTTTTCCTCTTCAGTTCAGCATTACGGTCGTTTAGGTAAGTGTTTTTCATATTCCTCTAGTATATTTACTGATTTCACAGTACTATGAGTACGAAACTCGCATGGTTTACTCAAATATTAGCCTTTTGAAAGTCAGCCATACGAGTATTCGCACTTTTATTTCATTGAAACGAGTCTCTCCTTGAATGTACACTCTGAATTTATGAGAATATTTCTTTTCTTTCTTCCAAGCTAAGAAACTATTAGTGCTTACATGTTGGCTGATTATCTTTGATGATCAAACTTAGGTATTTTTTACAGAAGTGACATCAGAAGTTCAAAATTGTTGCTCATTTCTTTTGTGCTACTTTTGTGTAATATAACATAGTTGGATTCAAATTAATATTTTATTATTTTTAAGCAGTTTTTGAAAAAGCAGTAATAGCCTAGTGATTTGACCATTGGACTGCAAAGTCAGAGGTCTAGGGTTCAAACCCAGGCACGCACCTCTGTCTTTTGGAAAGCATGTGCGTATTACAAACTAACTATCACTTGCTTTATCGGTGAAGGTAAACATCATGAGGAAACCTGCATGCCTAAGAGTTTCTCGAAGGAGTGCAAAGTTTGCCAACCCGCACAGGGCCAGCGTGGTGGACTATGGCCTAAACCCTCTCAGTTTGAGGGGAGGCCCGTGCCCAACAGCGGGAAAGTTTCTTAACAGGGCTAATATTATATTATATTTATCAAAGAAAAGAACCAGATGAATCTCTATACTCTTTGCCTACCCCGCAAGGTATTTAGCGTTATGATATAGATAGATAGATATTTTTAAGCAAACTTTTAAATCCCAAAGCTTTAAAAGAATGTATGAATAATTATAAAAATCATTATATTTTTTTTCTATCTATCTATCTATATCATCACGCCAGATCCCTTACGGGGTAGGCAGAGAGCACAGAGTTCCAACAGGCTCTTTCCTTACCTACCTCTCTGGCTTCCTCTACTCTCATAGTCCGTCTCATACACGATCGCCGGTTACGGAGACTCCTGACTTGTCCTTCAGATAAGACCCGGTCTATTTGGTCATGGTAAGATAGTCTAGGTCATATTTCATATTTTTTTTATTTTGTTATTACCAGCAACTGAGCGTCTTTCACAGAAACGATTATTTAGGAGATTCCGTCACAAAAATAAATCAGTCAATATTGTCTAATTGCTAGACAAAAGCCTTCTCGCACAAAGTGAGATGGGGTCATTAGGTCATACTTTACCACGCGGTCCACGTGCAAAATTAGGAGAAGCAGGTTTGTGACCACCGACTGTGTCAACGTATCAAACCTATAAAGCACTCAACTCTGAATAACTTAACGATTATCATAGTAAGTAAAACACGGGAAAGGTCGGAAATGGAAATGTCACCAACGGTTACCCATTTCATATCAATCGAGCCGAAAACTGATGACCTCTATGATCGCTAAGAATACTGCAGTGCCGTTTGTTTTCAATGACCTCATCTCGCTAACTAGAAAATTCAATAATGTTTGTAAAACCTGATAAAACACTTTTTTACACAACTAAGCACTTTTCCCACGTTATTTTGTCTAAAAACCAACTTAGTATATAACATACAACATTACTGCATACGAAATGAATACAAACGAATTGAAAGCCATGTTGCGAATACAGAGGACAGAACAAACTTCATTGTAGGTGTCGCGTCGCCAACAAAATCTATAGAGAAACTCTGATCTGAATGAGCAGGAACTAGTTTTAGAACTAACTTTAATGCAGCAGAGTTACTTTCCTTGTCTAGACCAAGCGAATAAGTGAATACTCGTTAGATTAATGTAAATGAGACAGCTAAATGAATGAGTAGTTTCTACTAATATAATAAATGTGAAAATTTGTATGTTTAATACACCGTCACTCTTATATTCCCCAAGCGGGGTGGCAGAGGTGTACTGAGTACACCCACTTTTTGCGGACGATGTTAGGTCCCATATAATAGGGGGCGATATTGTTGCCATATACCGGCCACTATTCCAGACTCCGAACACATACTGGAAATGAATCGTTACAAAAACAAATTTTTTCCTACGTAGAATTTGAGCCCAGGAACCTCATAACCACAAAGCGATGTTTTTTGCCACTAGACCAACGAGGAGAGAGTCTGTATATTCAGATGTTTGAATGTTTGTTACTCAATCACGCAAAAACGGCTGACCGGATTAAGATGGAATTTGGCACACAGAATACCTGGACTAACAATTATTTTTTATCCTGAAGTCAACGGGGACGCGCTCGTAGCACTGTGCGACCGCAGTGTTCTTACCGATTACCAAGGTTAAGCAGCGTTCGACTCGGTCGGCCCGAGATGGGTGACCGTTTGTGGCATTTTTATATTCGAGCGTCTCCGTGCTTCGGAAGGCACGTTAAGCCGTTGGTCCCGGCTACCACTTAATTTGGTAGTCGTTAAGCCGAGTTGGAAGCCTTAAAGGCGGCTTGATAAGTTCCAACAGCAGGTGGCCACAAACCTGCCTCCATCAATCCGCACGGGGTCCGCGTGGTGGAGTATGACCTAATCTCCCTCATCCCGATTTGTGAGAGAAGGCTTTTGTCCAGCAGTGGGCAGTATAGGCTGATATTAAGGATTAAAACGGGGACGAAGTCGCGGGAAGAGAGTAGTCCATACTAATATTATAAATTCGAAAGTAACTCTATCTGTCTGTCTGTTTGTCAGTGAATTTTTCACGCCCAAACCGCTTAATAGGTTTTAATCAAATTTGGCAAGGAAACAGGTGTTATCCAGGGAAAGGTCATAGGGTACTTTTGTCTGAAAAAAAGGTGTGAAATTCACGCCTGAAAGTAATGCGAACGAAGTTGCTGGTACAGATAGTAACAAATATAAATAAACATCGGTATTCCTATATTTCTTAAGTGCAGGTGGTGTAGTATACCCAGTCGTTGAATAATTGTCATCACGATGATAATACACCGTGTCTTATCAAGAGTCTCCGTAACCGGCGAGCGTGTATGAGACGAACTATGAGAGTGGAGGAAGCCAGAGAGGTATGTAAGGAAAGAACCTGTTGAAACTCTGTGCTCTCTGCCTACCCCGCAAGGGATCTGGCGTGATATTATAGATAGATAGACGATGATTATATTACTTTTGCCTCAAAATCTTGATCATCGCAGGATATAAGTTATGTGTATCAATGTACAGAAGTTGCCCTTAATTATTTAATTCCCAATAACCTTGTTTAACGTACAATTAGGAAAAAGCGAGAGGAGTCTGTAAGAAAAAAAACGGAGTTCTGTAGTCTCTGCCTACTGAACAATATTTTAATTATTTTGAGTGATTGTTGTCGCACTGCTGGGCAAAGGCCTTCTTTCAGTTTTTCCACTCCTCTCTGTTCGTTGCTATGTCAGGCCAGTCTTTCAAGAAGGCAACAACAACATGGCATGACGATAAAGATATATGATACGAGTACAATTGGTTATGTAACTTTTTATATACCAACATTTATCGAGTGATGAAGCACAGTCTAGAGCGGTTAATTAGAGCAGTATAGTTTCTTCACTAACGTGTGCTGAAGTAAAACTGCTGATGCGAAGTTGAACACGTACCGAGAGAACTCTAGTTAAGTTTGTTCAGCAAATTATCCGTCTGGAAGTTGACGAGCATTTTATTTAAGAAGAATATTTTAATACATAAAAGGAATATATTATTATGTAACAGTTTATCGACAGGTTGTTCCAGTGGTTAAAAACTTAAGTAGCACCGTCCACTGAATCGAGTTGTCGCGGGTTCGATCCCAGCACAGAACAAATCTTTAAGTGACCCATAAATATTCATTTCGATTAGGGCGTTTGTGTACTATGTGAATTTTATGTTTGCAAACGCAAGAATATATAAGGTGGGCTGAAAAGTTCGTAGGCTGACACATAGATGGCGCTACTAGTATTAAATCCATATGATTTTTAGTTAGCCCTAACCTTTAAAAGACACGTGTATAAATTTGACAGCTGTCGTACTTTATAGCATTTTGAGTAAAGCAATTTTTGTTAGTTTGAAAAAATTGATAAAAAAGGAATATCGTGTTTTAATAAAGCATTGCTTTTTGGCGAAAATAAATAGTATTGAAGCCAAGGCTTGGCTTGATAAACATTATTCGGACTTTGCACCAGAAAAATCAACCGTTGAGATGTGGTTTGCTAAGGTTAAACGAGGCGAAATGAGCACTGAGGACGATGCACGCAGTGGACGCCCCAAAGAGGCTGTTACTGAAGAAAACATCAAAAAAGTCCACAAAATAATTTCGGATAACCGTAAAGTGCAGTCGATTGAGATAGCTGAGACCCTAAAAATATCAAAGGAACGTGTTGGACATATCGCGAATGAATATTTGGGTATGCGAAAGCTCTGTTCAAAGTGGGTGCCGCGCGAGCTCACAATCGACCAAAAACAACAACGAATTGATGATTCTGAGCAGTGTTTGGAGCTGTTCATTCGTAATAAACCCGAATTTTTGCGTCGATATGTGACAATGGATGAAACATGGCTCCATCATTTTACACCGGAGTCCAATCGACAGTCAGCCGAGTGGATTGCACTTGATGAACCGACTCCAAAGCGTGGAAAGACGCAAAAGTCGGCTGGCAAGGTTATGGCATCAGTATTTTGGGATGCGCATGGTATAATATTCATCGACTATCTTCAAAAGGGAAAAACTATAAACAAGGACTATAACGTAGCGTTATTGGAGCGTTTGAAGGACGAAATCGTGGAAAAACGGCCCCATTTGAAGAAGAAGAAAGTGCTGTTTCATCAAGACAATGCACCGTGTAACAAATCAAAGAAAACGGTGGCTAAATTGCATGAATTGGGCTTCGAATTGCTTCCGCATCCACCGTATTGTCCGGATCTGTCACCCAGCGACTTTTTCCTGTTCTCAGACCTCAAGAGAATACTCGCTGGAGAAATTTTGCGCCGATGAAGAGGTAATCGCCGAAACTGAAGCCTATTTTGAGGCTAAAGACAATTTGGTATCGAAAAATTGTATGACCGCTATAATCGTTGTATCGCCCTCGAAGGCAGTTATATTGAATAATAAAATTAAATTCTATCAAACAAGAGATTTTTTTCTATGCTAGCCTACAAACTTTTCACCCACCTGTTATTCAATTACCCAGGAGCATGTTCTTTGTGTGGGTTTTGAGTTTTTTTAGTAAAGAAAAATAAATAATGAAACGTAACATGCGATGTTGCTATCAAATAAATATCAGTCGCAGTCCGGAATATGGATTAGTATCCAATGGTATGAGGAGCAAATGCTTCTCCCGCTATTATATGGGACCTAGCACAATTGGCAATATGTGAGTCGACGTGTAGCACGACGGTGTTTATTTTTTGAATACATATAAATACATACACAAAACGTATATTGTAAGGGTTATCCCGATAGCTATCTTACACTAATAAATAAAATTAAAATGTAGAATAAAGATTTATAGATGTAAAAAACATCCTCGGTCGAACAAATGTATTTTTTCTAACGAAAACTTCCCAGTATGAGTCCGGAGTGCGGTATTGTGTCCGGTATAGGGAATAGGCTAGCCCCTATTACAAGGGACCTAACATCGTCGGCGGAAAGTGGGTGTACTCAGTTCACCTCTGCCACTCCCGCTTGGACTATATAGGCGTGACGGTGTAAAAAACATACAAAATTATGTAAAACCAAATTTACAAAGGGCTTAATTACTCTGCACCATTCCCAGTTAGTAGAATAATATTTTTATGCTAGGATACCTAGAAATCTGGAAGCATTGCCAGTTGCATTATTTTTTTATATTTTTAAGTATATCTAATTAACTATCACTTGCTTTACCGGTGAAGGAAAACATCGTGAGGAAACCTGCATGCCTAAGAGATTATTGAAGAGCCTGGGCCAGCATGGGGAACTATAGCCTAAACCCTCTCAGTCTGAGAGGAGGCCCGTGCCCAACGGTGGGACAATTTCTAAACAGGGCTTATATTTTTGATAAGTATATCTAAAATTTGTGTCATCAAACATAACTACCATCATTTGTTTCGTATCTACACTAGCCTGCGTTTCAAAATTATTACCATCAGTATCACTGCATCCCTGAATTCTATTTGAAATTCGAATTTACATCATTCGTTAGGACCTAACACGGGGTCTATCTATCTTCCGGATGAAGCTTCTAGCATACATTTAACGTAATCCACTATTTAAACCTAACAACCGGGTTTACGCCACGCCCGATAAAACAGGACAAATCCTTCTCACCGAACAAGACAAATAATGCCATTCAAAATGAATCTCTTCCGCTTTTTATCCTGTTTGTGCGGCTGTGGTGTAAGTCCGGTTTTTAAATTTAAGGGTTTTCAAGTATGAAAATTGGTCCAGACTAGAGATATACGGCGTGAAAGGAGGCTTATGTTCTGCAGTGGGATGAGATGGAGAGATCTGGTAGAGATGAAAAGATGACGGCAAATACAGTTTAAGAAAGTTATTATGTACCAGAAGGAAAAGCCACTTATTTAGCCTTACAAGCACAGACGAATACTAAAAAATGACCACCAAAAATGTGTTCTGTTTGAGATGAAAAATAACCCTTATATTGAGTTATTGAGCGAAAAGGCACTACAACGCTGATTTTCTCATACAGCTATACATATATTATTTTTTGTCTTTTTCATTTCTAGACAAATTTTGAATATTAGATTTGAAACATTTAGTTTTCGATGTCGATCTTCTTATCAAAATACCGGTTCTTAAACTCATGTAAACTAGATTTACACTCATGACAATCTACATTTCTTCTCTCCATTCGTTTTAAAATGAGATATTAATATTTTTTAATTAACAAAAATGGACCTGCAAGGGTGGGCAACTATCATCACGGTATGGACCCCTGAGGACGGTCAGAGACGCCGTAGTCACCCTAGACGAAGATGGCGTGACGACTTGGACACTTATGCGGGAAAGAGATGGATATTACAGGCCCTGGATCGATTTGTGTGGAGACGTAAAGGGGAGGCCTTTTACCAGCAGTGGGATACAGAAAAGGCTATTAAAAAAAATTCCAAAAATATAATAAAAATCACCAACAGACCTCGCAATATGATTCAAATTTAATCACAGAATAAATTAGCCCCTTCTCTTTTTGCATTCCAACCCAGCGTTCAGCGCCGGAACATACAATGTTCACAATAAGGCATCACAAAATCCCTCGTATCCGACCAAAGACAAATAAGCTCTTTAAAAAAATGACTTTCTTTTTTTTTCAATTGTGTAAAGACTGCGGCTGCGATGCTTCATCTGAGGCCTCTTAATTAAAAACCAGAAACAATAGAGTTGCCTACGTAAAATATGGCTGGTTGGTGCATTCAAACTTTATGCAGTCTGTAGTAGGCTTCCGTGTTTTTTTTATTTTGTAGTCTATTATCATTATTTTTACGACGACCAATAATTTTTAAATTTTTGTTGACCATTTTCTGTTTAGAAATTGGGGGAACATTCTTAAAGAAAAATATTTTTGAGGTTTTATCAGGATTGCTTGTTTTTAGAATGCGAGTTGCCAGCTTTCATTCCCAGCCTTCTAAAAAATTACTCACAATTAGCTAATACATATTTATGCTCCGAAAATAAATAAAAAACACAAAATACATAGAAAATCCTGTGGCGTCTTCAAATGAAATGCTTCTTTGGTTATCACCATAAATACATTGAATGTACAGACGACCGCTCACGGTGGCAGCCAATAAGTGAATGCCGTAACGGTCGTAACGACACCGCTCGCCATACGAGCTGGCCGCGCAGTCAATAGAGTTACTCTTTATTAAAATATAAATAATTCCAAATATTTATGTCGCACATCTTTTCTCAAATTTTGGATGATGTCTTATTTAAACGCACTTCTACATTATGATATCAAAGTAAACACACTTAGTACAAGCGTCAGGTTTAGAACTCTACAGACTGCGAAAACATTCTTATTGATTTCGCAAACATTAAACAACAACAAACTCCACAGTTTTCCAACGGCTAGATTTCTCGTTGAACCTTCATTTGCATGCGTTAATTAAAAAAACAATTCTAGAACATTCAAACTAAAACTAAATTTGGAGTTTCGAGTAAATTCCATAAAGCATAAAAGTTGTAGAACTCTATAGTCAAACCAATTCAAGAGTGTTGACTTACTTTTGTGAAAAACTGTACTTTCGGGACACAAAAACAAGTGATCTCCAGACAAAATCATTACTTAATAAATAATTTACTATATCAGTGGTAGGTGGAGAGTACAAAGTTCCAACAGGTTCTTTCCTTACAGACCCCTCTGGCTTCCTCCACTCTCATAGTTCGTTTCATACACGCTCGCCGGTTACGGAGACTCTTGACTTGCCCTTCAGATAAGACACGGTCTATTTGGTCATGGTAAGATAGTCTAGGTCTTTCCGGGTACCTACATCCCTCCTTTATAAGTAAGTAAATATCTTAATTAAACCTTTTGGTTGAAAACTATTAACTTCATTTCTCATAAAAAATTAAAGTCACCTATATGAGAACACAACTTGAGTTTATTATTAATTAAGAAGTCTGATTCTGACAGTTACCTAATGGTTACCTACAACAAATAGAACCTGCCTAGTTGGTCCAGTAGCGTATGATGCGAGTGGCCGTCATAAGGTCCTTGTTTACCCCTTGATCGGGCTGGATAAGGCGTGCTTTATGTATAGAAAATAGACTTGCCTTTCATATAAGACACGGTCTATTTGGTCATGGTAAGATAGTCTAGGTCTTCACACGAACCTACATCTTTCCACTTTCGTTCTGTATTTTTTTCTTTCGGCTTTCTTTCTATATTCCTGAACCAGCGGAGCATACCCTTTCTTATCTTTACACGGAGACTATCTTTCATACCTACACGCTTTCTTACTACGAATACGAATACGGTTGGTCGGCTCGACTTCGCACATCTTTCGCAGAGCTCTCCTTTCGACCGCATTTATCCTGCTTTCATTTTTCTTACAGAAATAATATTATTTGTAACGATTAATAATGTTTTAATGCAGGACATAAAACTCCACCAACGATCGCCACCTGATCGACTTTGAACTCTAAGCATCCAAATATTACCTGGGACTTTTTCTGGATCATTGATCCTTCTTAAGGGAGGGGGAGTAATACCCACGTGAAACCCTTATTGCTGCAATAGACGTCAGTTTTAAGAATGATGTAGTTTAGTAGTAACTATTGAAGTTTAGACATTTTGAGGCTATATCCTTGACTTTGGTTCTCCTATAAATATTCAAATTTCAGATTCTTTTTCACAGGAGAACATCAAGCGTATTCTCTCCATTGCCTTGACCCTTATTATGCGACCCATCGTGAGCTTTCAAGATTTAATCAATTTAAAGTTTAACCGCCAACGGTGACAGGCCTTTATTAGCACCACTTTAGAACACAATTTAATTTATCCCCAAGAGTCTAGAAAGAACTAATCGACTTTTAACGGCACATGAAACTAATACAGCTAAATCCAATCTCCAATTTGATTTCAATAGTTCTGAAGTACGGCCATTGTGATTCGAAAGGACGGCCGTTTTGTTAAATTAAATCGTAACATTGAACTAAACCGGTCTGTATCGGGTAATAGCTAGTAGAAGAATCAGCACAATTTGTACACTAAAAAGGGCGATTCAGTTTAGTTATAGACTCCACGTTCAAAGGTCGCCGATAAAAGCTGTGGCGAATTTTCGGGTCTCGGCTGTTGGCTGATGATGAAATAAAATCAAAAGTTTTTTATTCATGTAGACCCAAAAGCACTTACGAATACTCAAAAAGAGAAAATTATTGATTACTTAAGACTCTACCACCCGTTCGTAAAGTCATTCCTGTGGAAAAGAAGGGCAAGAAACTCCACAGTTACTCTTTTCAAAAATGAGTGATTTATAATTCTTTTTGTATACATTGCATTCATAGGGTATAGCAGAACAGAGCAGAATGAGCTTAATAGATGTGCTTAGGTATGAATTAAACATAAGTGTACTTACATTCATGGTGTCAGTCAATGTCTACATAGTCCTAATAGATTCAATAACGGTATTAAGATATACCGAGCTCTTAGATTTACGCGAATATTACACATGAAATAAAACTATTTTACGGATTTTATCGCGGTTTATTTCCCGACGTTTGCTGTGGTCCGATGGGTGCTGCAAAGCACTCGAAACGTCGGGAACTAAAAATCAAAAATAAACCGCGATAAAATCCGTAAAATAGTTTTGTTTCAGGTATTAAGATATGTTTTTTCTGGGCACCTAAAAGGGGACGTATTGATTGAGATGAGAATAGGTATCCCGAGGTAGTTCGAACATTTATAAAGGATTCCCGGAGGAAACATTAATTCATGTAGGTACAGAAAAAAACACCTAGACTATCTTACCATGACCAAATAGATTGTTTTTAATCCGATGGGCCAGTCAATAGTCTTCGTAATCGGTGAGCGTGTATGAGACGAACTATAAGAGTGGAGGAAGCCAGAGAGGCCTGTAAAGACTTGCTCAAACTTTGTACACTCTGCCCACCTCACAAAGAATCGAGCGTGATGATACAGATAGATAGATAGACCTATTACAACATGAGATGATTTGCTTGAGGTAGACTTACCTAACGTATTAGATGATCGCGTCTTTTATTATACAAGGTGTATCGTAAAAAACGCAAGACCTCAGACACCCCGATTAGATAATTGCTCCATTGATTGCTCATTGATGCTCAATTGAATTCAATACGAAAACCAAATTTCAATTTTTTTAAGTTTTTTTACCCTTTTTTAAATACTTCAATTAACAATGAAACTTGTATATGAATTTGTGCGTATTAAGAAATATGTGTTAGAAATGCATTTAAAATCTCTGTATTGCTTTGAATTAAGAATAAAATTAATTTGTTATAGCGCATTAAAGGAGTAACAGCATTTTATGCAAATTAAAAAAAGTGAGATACTTTAAAAGCTATTGGCGTCAATTCAGTTACCGATTTAGAACAAACTACTTTCAGTTCCTGCTTTAATTATGTTACAGCTTGTATAAAAAAATTTAAACATATTCCTATTGCTTATGATATCTACTTATTCGACTACTGATTTCTTTGGGTATTATTTTGGCAAGATTAAATTGAAAGATGTGCTTTCCCTTTCAATATGAGAAAGAAAAAATGAGACAAAAAGAGATGGAGGTTTATTTTTTATCGATGTACAATTTTTTAATAAAGCAATTTTTCATTTACCCATATTTGCTGCCTCGTTGGTCTAGTGGCGACTTATGTACTTTACGATTACGAGGTCCTGGGTTCAAATCCTAGGTCGGACAAATATAGTTTTTCTATCGAAAAACTCCCAGTACTAGTCCGGAGCCTGGAAATCGTGCCCGGTATATGGCAATAGGCTCGCCTCCTATTACATGGGACCTAACATCGTCGCCAAAAAATGGGTGTACACAATACACGTCTGCGACCCCCGCTTGGGGAATATATGCGTGACGGTGATTGTTTATTGGTTATTATATATTTTTCATTTTTGCTGGTGAAATCACATTTCACGGTGGATTAACAACCTTAAGCTTAGAATATAATTTCAACAAAATTATGTTCCTTACGACGCTTTCATCTTCATTATAGCGTATAACCCAGGTCACGGTTAGTTAGCTATTCTAACAGGAGCAGACTATAACTGAATTACTGAAATTCAGCGAACGAAGCTAAATAAACGTGTCCTGAAATCGCATAACTATGCGAAACTGATTTAATATAACATTTATTTTGCCACACACCTCTTTGCCCATCATGCTAAAGTAGACCGCAGGAAATGCCCCAGCGACATCGCGCCGGCCGGTTGGCCGCCCACCACTAGCGTCCCGCTTGTACGCGTATTGGCGTCTCGCTTCCCCCCGTGCTTGGTTTGTAATTGAGTCGGGCGCGACGGCGGCGGGTCACGACGTTTGCCATCGCGCCGAGCGTGGCGGCTCTGTTTAGCTTCTCCCGGTACGTATTCACTTTTAAAAGAAGTTCTCGTAACGTGTCGGGTTTGGTTGTGCTGAATAAAAGCTTAGGTGGTGGGAACTTAAACGAAATGCCGACAGAGCGAACAGCCAAATGACACGTGAAATTATCGCTCCTGAGCAATGCCAGTGAGACATGGGATATGTTGCCGAGTAATTCTTGATTCTGCCGTCTACAAGTCCCCAAAGAGCAAATATATTTAATAGAAGCGAGGTTATTCTTATTCCCGACAGCCACAGGAAAGTTTTTCTAGTTTGTGTATGGATATATTTTTGACACGCACTGGCACCTAAATGGCTTGTCAGATTATTATTGTTTTCATAAAAACGTAGCCCCACACTAGGAGTTATTCTAATGTCGTGGGTGTGTTTAAAAACATGAAATTCACACACTCAAACATCCAGACCGAATCAAATATTTGTGAGTCACACAAAAATTTTGCTCTTAGCGGAAATCGAACCCGCGACTACTGGATCCAGTGGGCGGAGTGGCTTAAGTTGTCAACCACTGGACCAAGGTAACTGAAAAGACAGACAGCTTACACAAATACAGAACATTGCAACTTTTATAAAAGCTTGTAGAAAAGACCTTTTCTTGAAATAAAAGAGGTTGATTTCAGCATCATTTCTTTTTCAAAACGGAGCCCCTCTTGCATTAATGCCTGTGTCATGGGTGCGTTTACAAACATGAAAATGGTCGGCACGGGCCTTCTCTCAAACTAAGAGGCTTTAGGCCATAGTCCACCACGCTCGCCCAGTTCGGGTTGGCGAACTTCACACACCTTCGAGAAACTCTTAGTTGCCTTACGATGGTTTTCTTTACCGTTAAAGCAAATGATGGTTAATTTTTAATACGCCCATGCCTTCGAAAAGACAGAGATGCAGAGGTATCTTTGTTTACTCAACAAGAAATCCGGCATGTGCCGTAAAGCTAACATTTTTTTTTTGTAAAATCGACCTATTGATACAAAAATATAACCAATAAACTTCTGTCGCTACGTATTTTATAGTTGTTACCTTTCAAAACAGAATGTTTAAAACACGGTAAAAGCCACTCCGTACTCGGTAAAAATGGATGAAATATTCTAAATGTACCAATAAATATTGGACCTCGAATAATGGAACACATTTTGAGCTATATTTTTTTTTGTATTTCGCTTATTTATATTTTATTATAGAAATAAGTTAAGGCGTTATTAATATTGCGTTTTTTATTAATTTTTATTTAAATACGAAGCGCTAATATTTATCATGCCTAGATTATTGTATCTTTTCCACCGCATTTCTGCATTCCTAAATAAGTAAACAATGATATCTTTTTGAAAAAGTATAATTAAGTTATCTTTTTAGCTTCCTAATGGCCAGTAAGTTAAAATTTACCTGTTTAGATTATAAATTGCCTGTCAATAACCCCCCAATTATACTCGGCTCAAGCCAGACTCCAAACAGATACTGAAATTTTTTCTATCGAAAATTAAATTTTTCTTATCTAGGATTTGAACCTAAGGCCTAGAGATCACTAGGCGCATTATTCGCTACTAGACCAACGCGGCAGTCTATACCCAACTAATAAAAAATAACTAATCAGAGTTCAACATTCTTCAATAACCGTCTTGACGTATAAAAACGTCGAAAATTGATTTCCCATATAACACGATAATATTGATAAACGATTTTACACCCTCACGGACCAGAATGGATTTGAAGGATAAACAATGAGTCCCGAATAGCCGGACTCATACCGATATGTGTGCGGGTGACATGTAAAGAAATTTTGTATTGACGTCTTTGTCGGGCGATAAAAAAAAAGGGACCAGTATGGGAGATAGAACCGAACCAATTTTGATATAAAAATTAAATAAAATCAAAATACCAAGGGATCTGGCGTGATGACATAATTTGGTAGATTAATACCGTCGTTGGTCTGATAATTTTATTTTTTGGGAGATTGCCGTGCCGTGTTCGTATTAGGGAGTATGCCTAGTATAATCACAATAGCTCGCCCCTCTTAAAGAAATCGTTGGCAAAAAGTAGGCGCTCACCTCAGCCCTTCTCAAGAAATATAGTCGTCGCAGTATTTATAACTTCTACAATACACATTTATGCAGCAGAGCATATAAATAATGGAAAAGTGGAAGTATGGTAATTCCGAGGTCTTCCCCAGTCTTCCTCATCAAATTCATCTTAGCATGACCAAATAATAATACATGGTAATGAAAGCAGAATATATGCAGTCGAAATGCGAGCTCTGCGAAAGATGTGCGGAGTCAAGCTGACCGACCGTATTTGCAACAGCATAGTAAGAAAGCGTGTAGATATGAAAGATAGTATCAGTGTAAAGATGAGAAAGGAGTATACTCCGTTGGTTCGGGCATATAGAAAAAATTTCAGGAGAAAGAATGACAAAACAGATATACAATGCGGAAGTGAAAGGATGTAGGTACCGGGGAAGAATTAGACTATCTTACCCTGACCAAGTAGTCCGTGTCTTATCTTAAGGACAAGTCTTTGTAACCGGCGAACGTGTATGAGACAAACTATGAAAGTGGAGGAAGCCAGATAGGTCTGTAAGGAAAGAACATGTAGGAACTCTGTACTCTGTCTACACCGCGAGGAACCTGGCATGATGATACAGATAGATACGAGTAGATAAAGCTCTCGGGTTATTCTCACTAAGTAAGGAATACTCTGTGGTCATTCTGTATAGCCATGAAAATGTGATGCAACCACTTATTATTTATACCATCTCTCCTTCCATTTTTCCTACCATGATCATATGGTGAAGCATGTTACAAATTATGATAATTGCCTAAAATTCTGCCCCATGAACACCTTGTCAAATCGCCGCAAAATTTCCGACTACGTTTTTGCTACATAAAATAATGAATGCTCCATTCATTCATATCGACTGTAAATCTCGATTGTATCGATTTATAATTAACATTCCGACGCTTATCCCTAGACCAAATACCTACAAACTTCTTCACTTTCCGCGATCAAGAACAAACCTTGGACACAACGCTGCTGTCTCCAGGCTCTGCAGGCAATACAATACACCCTCCGTTAACACCGACCTAGATATAAGTGTTAGTTTTAGAAAGTTTCTACGCAATACCTTATCTATATCATAGTAAGCAATATTATTTTATCGTTCATTATTAATTTACTTGTTACCGTTCCTATGTTTAGAGGCTAATTACCATGCTTGCTGACATTCTTAGCTATATTTGTATTTAATTCATAATTTTAATAAGTTTCTTTATTATAAAGTGCATGCTGAGATTTCCTACAATTGAGGGAGTGCACATGCTATAAACAATCGCTGAATTATGTTCGTATATCTCTTGTTGGAGATCCTGAATAAATAATAATAATTATAGCTCCGTGTAACATCGCAGCTTAATTCGAGTGCGGAGTCGTTAAGAGACCCTGGTGTTATATTCGTTTTAACGTCTGACCCACTCTGAAGGAATTTGTGGTATCTGTCTTACTTAATGGATGCTAGCAGTTACTTGATGTCGCTAATGCTAAATGTTGAATGTAGAACATTAATATACTAGTCTATTCCATAGTTATTACGAACCCAAAAATTTAATAGTGGCACATACAAGCAGTGATAGCTTAGACCGTTGGACTGCAAAGTCAGAGGTCTCGGGTTCAAACTTAGACACGTGATACTATCGGGTCTTTTCTTAAGCATGTTCATATTAAAAATTGACTATCTCTTGCTTTAACGGTCCTGCATGCCTAAAAAAAAAATTCTCGAATGTGTGTGAAGTTCGCCAACTCGCACTGGGCCAGCGTGGTAGACTATGGCCTAATCCCTCTCATTTTGAGAAGAGGCCCGTGCCCAACGGTATTACAGTTTCTTAACAGGGCTAATATTATTATTATTATATGCATAACTAGAAAAGAACCTGTTGGAACTCTGTACTCGCTGCCTACGCCGCGGGGGTGCTGGCGTTTTTTTTTTATATCTACACGCTTTCTTACTACGCTGTTGCGAATACGGTCGGTCAGCTTCACTCCGCACATCTTCCGCAGTGCTCACATTTCTGCAACATTTATCCTGCTTTCATTCTCCTTCTTACATACCCAGCTCTCACTGCCATATAACAACGTTGAGACAAGCACTCCGTTATGTATGGCTAGTTGCGTCTTTTGGCTTAAGTGTCGGTAAGCGCCTTCCAAGTAATTTTCCCATCGCACCATTCACTCTGTTGCCTGCACTCACTATTCTCTCTATGTCAGCGATGTATTTCCCATCCTTACTAAAGGTGTATCCAAGTTATACAAACTCATTCACTTGCTCCAGCACATTGTTACCAACCACAGTCCTTGCATTCGTTCTGGTTTCTTCCGTTTAACAACCATAATCTTGGTTTACTTTACATTTAAATGTAAGCTATTGTTTATGCAGTCGTCATTTCTTTGTTATTAAATTTGTTGCGGGTTTCAAGAAAATAAAAGCGCTCTGTAATGGACACCGCGAAGTTCTAACCTCAGTGTCATCTAGGAGACCATTATGGCTCCTGGCTCACAGGAATTACAGTGATGGACATGTGTAACAGGTTTAGTCTTAGACATAGTATTTTATGTGTAAAGCACCTTTTTTGGTCTCCGCACATGAAATACATATGTATCTTTTTCTTGAATAATCACAGCATACATAATACATGAAATGATCGAGTTATAAAAAAAAGTTGTGATAGAGAAAACGTGGTGATAGATTAATATAAGCATATATACCGTTTTCATTTTAGACTTGCTATTTCCCTGCAAGAGTTCTGGTGTGCTGGTACTATTTTAATCGGTCATCAAGAGCGCCTTTATAAGGCGACTGGCTATAATTAGATAAGCCGAAGATCAAACTCCGTCAGAGTGCAATTGAAAAGATTTATGCCCAATAGTGAACTACTATAGATTGATAATGGTGATAAAACAAACCAAGAGACTAATAACTTTCATCAGTTTAACACGAAGAATACAAATAAAAAACATAACATATTTTTGGGCAGAATATTTAACGTTTCCGTGTCTCTTTCGCGCAAAGTCCCAAGGTGTTGTTACTAAGAAAAAGCCTTTCTATTAATGAAACTGAATATTTTATTTGTACTAGTTGTAGAGCTTGTGAAATTTATGAGCGTGCGAGCGAATCTATCACGAGAACAGCGTAATTAGCGTGATTACTAGCTACGATAACTTATATAATTGCTCCGCAGACGTCAGTTGGGTATTTGATGCACTGGAACATTCTTGCTTTGGCTGGCTCAGCAATTTTAGTGTTCTAGTGAACACACTGGCATGTTTGATTTCCCTAAGTGGGGTGGCAGAGATGTGTGTCAGTAACGCTAACGAAGTTAATTTCTTATATTATAGCTATTGCTATTATATCTAGTAAAACATGCCGTCTAACATACCTTTACATATTCAGCAGTTACCTCCTTCTAATGTACCGTATAACCATAATATTCCACTGAGGAAGTTAAGTTAAAATACTGTTGTAAGTTCTAAGCTTTTTGAAATTTTGAAAACTGAAATCATACCGGACTCAATTTTATACTCCGGATAACTATAGAAAATCATTCAAATCAAATCATTGTCGCGCCTACATTCTCCAAGCTAGCTTATGTCTCACCGAAAAAGTTCATAGATTGAGACTATTTCTACCGAGCACAGTTCTAAATTCCAAAATACTGTTAAAAACTTTCGTTATAAAAATTCTAGTAACAATACCCGAGCTAGAATTCTAACTCAGGTCCCCAAATCACCAGTCGCACCTTATCCCGCTAAAATTATATAATTCGTTATATTCTCACTTAATTTTGTGTCTTTATTTTATTTAAATATTTTCTTAAGTCGTACCGCACGACCACGTTTCTGAGACTAAATTTTTTCACCCAAATAACACGTCGTTTGTCTGAACTGTCTCATAAATATTCATCCTAGTCCTTCTTCAGAAGTAGCCTAATACATCAATAGGAGTTAAACTAATTCGACGAATCAAGGTTATTTAAGACAATGTAAACGTTAAATCAGAGTGTTTAATTTTTTTTTTATTTTGGCAACACTTCTCTGATTTGGAAGGACTTTCTTTAGGGCTTGTAACATAACGTTTATTTTTATACTGTGGTCTTCGATATTATATCTATATATTTGGTTCTGTTTCCCATATACGTAATCCCATAGATACTATAATTAGGGAAATAATTATGCATGTGACACTCTGTCTAGGAATGTCAAGCTGCTAAATTATATACTCTCTATCATTACGCCAGATAACTTGCGGAGTAGGCAGAGTACAGAGCTCCAACAGGTTATTTCCTTACAGACCTCTCTGGCTTCCTCCACTCTCATAGTTCGTTTCATACACGCGCGCCGGTAACGGAGACTCTTGACTCACCTTTCAGATAAGACACGGTTTGTTTGGTCATGGGAAGATAGTCTAGGTCTTCCCCGGCACCTACATCCATCCACTTTCAGCTTGATATTATTTCCTACTAATATTATAAACTCGATTGTGAGGAGAGATGTATGTTTGTTACCCATTCACGCAAAAACAATTAAACAGATTTTTATGAAATTTTACAAGAATATAGCTTATACATCAGAATAACACATATGTTATAATTTGATGTTGAGTAGTTGGTCTCATACACGCTCACCGATTACGGAGACTCTTGATTTGCCTATCTGATCATACATTTTTGTATTTGGTCATATTAAGATAGTCTAGGTCTTCCCCAGTACCAAAATCCTTCCACTTTTGCATTATATTTTAAACTCAGCATTTTTAAAAGAATACAGAATGAAAAAATCTTTAAAAGAGGCTGTTTTTTGTTTCACTAAGGTTTATTTCTAAACAGCAAGATTTCGCAGCGTCTTTTTTTCTTGTTATTTGAATGGCAACAGGGAAAAGGCTTTCGTCTTGAATTCCTGTTCCGGTGTTTGGGCCCCGCAACGGTGAACATGATAAAGCCCCAGATGCTGCAGCTTACGGAATGGAAAATATCCTGTAGTTTAAAGTTGTATTCACAAAGTGGTTAAATGTTGAATGATATTGTTTTTTTGTTCATTTAAGACACAACCAGTGAGAAATACAAGTGAAAGAGATAATTTTAGAGACGTAGTATGTGGCGAACCAGTTTTTTCCCATCTCAGTGGGATAAATTAGTGTATGAATAAATTTAAGCTTTAAAGAAGTAGGTATGTAATTTCATTTGATTGAAATTTCTTTACTTGTCGATCTGATTCGATCGATGAATTGATCTAATTTATGAATCAGCCTTCCAATTTAAATATATAACTGATTGCGTCGTTAATCTAGTTGAACATATTGCGGTTTGTGATCACGAGGTCCTGAGTTTGAATTCTAAACAGAAAATATTTCAGGAACAGTCCGATGTTTGGATTTGTGTGCGATATAATGGCAGTGGACTCGTTGCCTATTAAGAACATTAATACTTAACATAATCGGCATATACGCAGTATCTTAGTCATATATTAATTTTCATTAGACGGACGATTTAGCGCAGTGGTTAATAGCTTAAGCCGCTCCGCCCACTGTGTCTAATAGTCGCGGATTCGATTTTGTGTGATCCACAATTATTTGTTTCTGCCTGAGTTTTTGTGTATGGAATTTTTCATGTTTGTAAGCGCACTCACGACAATGGAATAAATACTAGCGTAGGGTTACGTTTTTTTATTAAATTAGTTCCATCAGAGTACTAAAACTGTATTCCGTGAATTTCACGATATCTGACCTTTTATTTCTAGCTTTAAACCTACCTACTGCACTTAAATTTCTCAATGAAAACATCCGTTCCCCTCGCATTTCCACTGCACTGTCAATAAAATTCACCTTAACAAGTTTCCAAGTTACCTTTCTTGGAGAAAATACTAATCCCTCGTGTTTCATTGATGTTTGATGGTAGAAATAGAAGGAATACATAATAACAGAGAGCTAAGCACACGTTTATGTATATATGATGTTTATTAAATTGACGGACGATTTGGCGTTAAGTACTTGACTGAGTTAAGTAGTCGCGAGTTTGATTCCCACACGGGATAAATCTTTGTGTGACCTATAATTATTTGATTCGGTCTTTCGGAATTTTCATGTTTGTAAACACATCCACGACGCAGGAATAAAACCTAGTGAGGGGCTACGTAATTAAAAAAATGTAGTATTTTAAGAGGCGCTCGTAGCGCTGTGCGACCGCGGTGTTCTTACCGATCACCAAGGTAAAGCAGCGTTCGACTCGGTCGGCCTGTGACCCTTTGTGGCATTTCATATTCGAGCGTCTCCGTGCTTCGGAGGACACGTTAAGCCGTTGGTCCCGGTTACCACTTAATGTGGTAGTCGTTAAGCCGAGTTGGAAGGCGGCTCGATAAGTTCCAACAGCAGGTGGCCACAAACCTGCCTCCACGAATCCGCACTGGGTCCGCGTGGTAGAGTATGACCTAATCTCTCTTACCTCGATTTGTGAGCGAAGGCCTTTGCCCAGCAGTGGGCAGTATAGGCTGATATTATTATATATTATAAGGATGTTATATCAAATAACTAGCGACACGCTAACTTCAAAATTATCGTGTAAAACCCTCAGTTATAAACAAAGACTGCAGTGAGGATCGAATCAGTCGATCCCTTGTTCCTTGATCCAAGACCAAGGCGCTTATAAGCAAAAGGCACAAGTACTTTGGATTACAACAAAGGGATATTTCTAAACTTATAAACAGTTTATTATCACGGGCTTATCAAAAAAGTTGACAAATAAAATGCGTAGGTAGGCAGTTACAAGGTCATAAAGTAAAACGGAACAAGGAACACCGTCACGCCTATATTCCCCAAGCGGGGGTGGCAGAGGTATACTATGTACACCCACTTTTCGCCAACGATGTTAGGTCCCATGTAATAGGGGGCGTGCCTATTGCCATATTGACATACGATTTAGCGCAGTGGTTAAGAGCTTAAGTCGCTCCGCCCACTGTGTCTAATAGTCGCGGGTTCGATTCCCGCACGGTACAAATCTTTGTGTGATCCACAATTATTTGTTTCGGTCTGGGTATTTGTGTGTGTGAACTTTCATGTTTGTAAACGCACCCACGACACAGGAATAAATCCTAGTGTGGGGCTACGTTTTTTAAAAAAAAATAAAAAAATATACCGGGTACAATTCCAGACTCCGGACTCATACTGGGAATTTCTCGTTAGAAAAACTACATTTGTCCGAACTAGGACTTGAACCCAGGATATCGTGATCATAAAGCGAAATGCTTTGCCACTAGACTAACGAGGCAGTCAGGCTAATAAGAAAATCTAGATAGATGGATAACACTTTATTGGTCCACCCAGGTACTATACAACATCTTTTAGTCCACTAGAAAAACAAAAGGGAAGTAAAAAGAAAGAAGATTACAAATTGATAGGCAGTATGACAATGAGCAGCCTTATCACTAAAAGTGATCTATTCCAGATAATCTAGAATCTAAATGATATTTTAAAAAATCTAATTAATATAAACGTTTTTACTCGTGTAATAAATCTATGTCGTATTTTATTATTTGAAAATCACAGGTAGTGTAATAGCAACCAGTTATTTTCATTGTAGTAACTTACTAATCTTGTGTATAGACATACTCTATGCCTTTAACATGGATATAAAACAAAGGATTGAGTACTGTCAAAAAATCGCCAAGTAAAATTAAACTCTTACTTACAGACACAACATTGAATTTTCTATGATATAAACATTTCGAGAAACCATGATGAGTGAGAGTAATAACCAGAAGCTCGGTGTCACGCTCGCACCCATTACGATGCAGTATGGCGACCATAAGGTAGAACTAATACGGACTATACCTATTTATGATATGGTTTAAATACGCTGTAAACCATTTATTACCGAGTTCAAAACGAACAAGGTTCTCAATTTGTCTTAATATACAGAATGGATTAAGATGGGGTAGGAAGGGCAGCTATCTCAACTCTTGTAGATACAGAAAAACGGCTCTAGGGGACTATCCTAAATTTTTGCGATGTTTGGAGCTGAATTTACAGATTCTGAAAAAAATTTACAGTCAGCAAGAAAATGGGCAATTTAATCAAAAACTTTGACTACTACTTATTTAAGATGTGGCATATGGATAGAAAGAAAGAATTACGGCAATAAACAGCGCCCGATAATTATACGTTAATTATATGTCAACAAGTCCATAATCGTACCAATGTTTGGTAACCCTACTTAGAAAGAGACGTAGCTCTCTGTGAGTATCCTTGTCATCCCGTTTTTTTCGCAGAGTGCTCAATCCATTTTATATCCATGGCCTTTAATAATTGCTTAAGTGTGTTAAGTTGGGAACGATGACAGATGACAGCTGTCAGGTGACCATTTACCGATGACAGGTGACTACCTGTATGTAAGATGGCGGACAGCGCTGCGTTGTCATTCAATTGGCAACGGGGCGAGCGGTCGAACGTATCGCGGAGCAGCTAACCTCACTGCATTTCATGTGAAAATATTAATCTCCAACCATTGTGCGCATCATCAGATATCAAGGTAGATCAGTGTACCGGGCAAGACTCTAGTGTTATTTCAAGATTTTCTTCATGTTTGTCCACCATGGAGATGACTATGAAGGCAGTCCCGAAAACCTAATCGCCGACATATGTAACAAAAATCAATACTGAGTACTGGGTGTACTTACTCATGTCCGAAGATGTTAGGTCCCAATTAAATAGAGGCGAGCCTATTACAATTAAACCGGGCACATTTTCTATCGATAAAAATTTCCAGTCTGCTCGATTTATGATTCGAAATCTGTACCTCATGATCGTCACTCGCACTCTGCTCTGAACGGGAGTTTGGATACTGTGACATTTAAAGGTTTTTTTAAGCACCCAATATTATGCAAGCAACCTACACTTCTTTTTCTTATTTGATACAATGGATGTTTCCTCCGATCTCAAATGCACGCACGTTCTATTTACGTGATTATTAATTTTGATTAATCATGTATTGTAGAAGTCGTCATTGTTCTGTAATTGGCATACACCAGTAAGAAGTAGTGCTATTTGAAACACCAATTTTCGTACACGTATGTCCTGTACTTATTTTACACAATAGAGACTCTGTGATAGAGGTTCCCCAGTCTTAAATGCATACGTGTCATTGAACTCGCACGATATCGCGTTACTCCCATTGTTAGCCTGAACTACGATCCAACTGTGGCGCTGAAACCCACACAATACATTCTGTATTATTGTTTACGTCGTAACTGCAATATGATATCGTTTGTTGTCTTCTATTCTTGAAATAGAGATTGTGGCTACTGCTTTATTTAGCTTTTGTTCAAGTTTTCTTTGTTAAGAAATAAAAAATAGTGGTTTACTGAATGGACATTCAATTCTCACCTGTATAAATGAAAGTGTTTTACGGACGATTTAGCGCAGTGGCTATGAGCTTAAACCGCTCCACAAGGTTTCTCTGAGACATGCTGTAGATTGTAAACATTAGACATGCAACGCGTTGTAGACTATAGTATTCAGAGTTGTGCGAATCTGGGCAGACCAACGTGTTTGGCTACGGCCTCGAGGTCTCTGTCCATCGACCTTCCCAGTGACTTATAGCTTCTCCAAGTTGTCACCATCTTTTTAGCAAACGGACAATCTAGCGTAGTAGTTAAGAGCCTAAGCCGCCCCGCCCACTGCGTCTAATAGTCGCGGGTTCGATTCCCGCCCGAGACAAGCCTTTGTGTGATCCACAATTATTTGTTTCGTTCTGGGTATTTGTGTATGTGAAATTACATGTTTTTTTGTGAAATTACATGTTACACGTACCCGCGACACAGGAATAAACCCTGTGGGGCTACGTTTTAAAAAAAACGGTTAAATATACACGGTGTAATTTGAGTCACCCTGAAGCGAAAGCCCATAAAATGGCTACTTTTCACTGTAACTAAAAAAATAAAGGAGAACACTTCAATAAGTAACATCTCCATACCAATACTTATTTAATGCATCTAAAAATACCTATAACAAGCGCAAAATGACATTGAAGGGCGGCGCGGTACGTCACCTGGCCGGTAGATACCTTCGGTGTTCCGGATTTTCACCTTAGCTATGATAATTGGATAGGTTAGTAGGTAAATGTAACTTATTAAAGTGTTATTTTTATTCATTTCTTATTACCAATGAACAGTAAGCATTGAATATATCACCTAGGCTTTCGCTCTAGGACGACTAAAAGTATATCTTGTATAATATATAAACTATCTACAAATATTATCCACTCGCAAGGAATCTGGCGAGAGATAAAAAAATTTAAAAAAAAAGAGAAACCGACTTCAAAAAGCAAAAACTCAATATTTGAAGTCGGTGCCGGTTGCTTTAGTAGGTTACTTGGCACCCCCGCCAAGTAACCTACTAAAGCAACAGACTTTTTGAAGCCGGTTTCCCTTTTTTTAAAAGATTTTTATATTACTATTTTAAGTGATAAGTTGATTAATTAATTCTATTTATTTATCTATATCATCACGCCAGATCCCTTACGGGGTAGGCAGAGAGTACAGAGTTCCAACAGGTTTAAGCTGATTAATTTATTAATATTTATATACCTATATTTTATTATTCTACTTAGTTCTACAGTAAGGTACCTACAGGATTGATATAAAACTCATAATAACTGAATTTACAAATTCGTGCTGTTTGCCGTCAAGAAATGCCCCTGGTGTATCTCCAAAGTCTTTGGTCCGATACCGATAACATTAAAATTGGATCACCTCGGAGCTATACTATACCTAAAACAAAAATCATCAAAATCGGTTTATAAGCAAAGAAGTTATTAAAAAAACACGAATTATGAACCTCTTCTTTTTTGAAGTCGGTTAATATTCTGTTTAGTTCTATAGTATAGGATTGACATAATATCTCAATCTACACATTTGTGTTGTTTGTCGTTAAGGAGTTCCCTGGTGTATCTTCAAAGTCCACGGTCCAATACCAATGAAATTAACATGGGACTATCTTGGAGCTATATTAAACCCAGTGCAAAGAGAATCATCAAAATCGGTCCATAATTGACGGAAAAATCGCTGAACATACATAAAAGAAGCATACATACAGACGAACATAGAACCTCCTACTTATTGAAGTCGGTTAAAAATGGAACATACCGATATTACCAACACTATTTTTATATATTTTTTTTACAAATTTCATGCTACTACACGTATACTGTGCTTCGCACACACCGCACACTTGTGACCTCATGAGTATGTTTTTATAGTTCAGATCCGTTTAGTATATTAGTGCTCACTACTGCAGGCAGATACCAACCCTGGTTTCTGGCTTAGTACCAAAAAAAATACGTTACCGTGATGCTACCGAGTAAGTGTTCTGTTACATTCATGACCCTCCCGATGCCCTTACATCTCTTCTTTCGGATACAGATACCGCACACAGGATCAGACACCGACCTCGCCGGCGAGGTCGAAGAATCCCTTGCCCGCCGGCCGGTGCAGAGCACCACAGCGAGACACCTAGTATACGCCCTCCCCCATAGCGACTGCCCAAGCCGAAGGCGTTCCTCCTTGAGGCGCCCTTGAGCTAGTTGCCCCCTTGCCCTTCTGGCTCGAGTGTAGTGGTTGCACGCTCGCCCTCTTGTCCAGTGAAGCTGTAAAGGCCCCGCGGCCAACAGCGTAGATCATTCACACACACACAAAAATTACATTCATGTTTATTTTTCAGATTGTGAACGGATGGTTTGGTCCAGTAGTTCCGCCCACTGGATCGAGTGGTCGCGGGTTCGATTCCCGCACGGGACATATGACTCAAAAATATTTTTTTCGGTCTGGACGTTCGTGTGTATTACTTTGATGTTTGTAAACGCACCCACAACACAATAATTAATCCCAGTCTTTTTTTTTAAATTGAAGGATAACAAGGAGTGCATATTTACTCGCTAACGCGTCCCGCTAAAGTTAATCTTTTATGCTAAGTTCTCAAGTCCGTAGTTGGGCTGTAATTAGACTAGGTATCAAAATGACTGACTTTGTATCAAAAATCCGGGGTTTATATGTATTGCTCGTTGGCACTTTTAAATTAGCATGGAAGTGGAAACTGCAATTCATCAATATAGCCGTGAGAATCGAGGTTGTAATAACTCGTGCGAATGAGGGGTAAATCTCGTATTCATATCAACACGTTTGTGAATGTTCGCGAAAAAGCGACAACAAAGCCTATTGCAATAACGATATTAAAACTTCCGTGGAACAACGTAGGTTCGCTTTCAAAGCCAATTTGTGTTACGAAACTGTGTTGACTTTCGTGAGATAATTGTACAAAACTATGTGTTATTAGTTAAGGGCACATCAGTGGGTGGATAACCTTGACCTTTAAAGTCTTATATTGGGGGTACGTTTAGAAATAATTATTTTATTTATGTTTTTTGCTCTACTTAGTAACGCACTTTAAACAGAGCACATACTATGAAGCAAATATAAAAACGAAATGACATTATTACATTTCCCTATACAATTAAGCGTGTCATTGCACGGGGTGGCGTGAGATGAAGAGGACGTTACACCACACCCACCGCGATGACGTCAGGGCCTAGGTGGAAGCTACACTATACAGTTGCTTAGACCAACTCCTCCTTATATTGGTTTCGTGGCTTATACATATCCACACACACCGCCACGCCTATATTCCCCAAGCGGGGTGGCAGATGTGTACTGAGTACACCCATGTTTCGCCGACGATGTTAGGTCCCATGTAATAGGGGGCGAGCCCATTGCCATATACCGGGCACAATTCCGGACTCCGGACTCGTACTGGGAAGTTTTCGTTAGAAAAACTACAATTGTCCGACCTAGGATCCGAACCACCTATCCAGTGATGAAAATGTAACATTTTTTGGTGCTGTTACACAACTACGAATAATACATCGACTTTTTATTGCTAGTGTAGGCCTTCTCTCACAAATCGATGTGAGGAAAGTTCGGTCATACTCGACCACGCGAACCCAATTCGGATTCGTGGAGGCTGGTTGGCTACCTGCTGTTGAAACTTATCGAGATGCCTATGACGCCTATGGTTTCCAAATTGGCTTAATGATTAATGATTACCATATAAAGTAATAATCTGAACTAAAGGCAGCATCACGGTCTAGCAACGCTATGAACGTCTCACAACGACTAATGTTACAAAACTATCTCTCCATTTGCTGGCTGCAAATTTTCACAATATATTATGCAGTTTATTTTTAGGGAACAAAATACTTGAAATGTAGCACTAATGGGTCTAGCAGACGGACGTCCATTTAAGTACTAAAGTGGAAGTAAACTTTGTTAGAACATGTTTGATTTTTATTACTTAGTTGAAATCATAAGCCTGAAACCGGTTTGATGTAGGACTAGTGTTTACTATACCAATGGCAATGTATTCGTGATAAGGGTATAAATAACCGTTTTCAAAAAATGTCGAGGTCAAAAAACGTTGTCATTTGTAAATGTTAATAAACTTTTTTTGTTGCGTATACGAGAAAGAGTTGTACAAAAATTAATTGTATAAAATTAAATTACAGTTTAGATATTTCGGATTTATATGCGGTTTATTATTGGGTTGGGGGTAAGTACCCGACGTTTCGAAGGCTCTACAGCACCAATGGTCACGGGACAGACTGAGCAGCTCCTCAATCAGCAAAATTAAACAATGCTGTATAATACAATTTTGAAATAAAAATGGTTATCCGAAAGGGCAAACAAATTAAGTTAAAAGACTAGCCCGCTGAGTTTCTCGCCGGATCTTCACAGTGGAGGCCGCGTTCCGATCCGGTCGTAGATGTAAAAAAAGTAATAAAGTTGACCTTGACTTTGAGGTATTTAGCGTCCAATAGTCATTGTTATTCCGGAGAACCTTAGGGCGATTAATTTAAGTGGAATTGAAAGTTCAATTGATGGGATCAATCAATAAAAAAAATTATTGAATAATGCCCAACACTGAAACAAGTATCTATGTAAGAGATATAATAAGCTTATGTAGTACAGTAGCTAAAATTAAAAAAGGAATTACTAACTTGAATTCCGCAAACTGAAGTCAAAACTACATTCCTCCAGCGAGCTTGAGCCGTCTCCGTCAGCAAGTTTATAATTTACAAACATAGAACAGCGGAAATTTAATTAAACTACATAAACTTAATAAGTGCAACACAGAACTAGGGGCTGGTAGTACCATTTTAGAATTTCTCCATTGTCTTTGAAAAACTTTATTCCGGTTTAACTTGGTCGAGGTTTTCAGGCCCCGCACATAGCACCTTTTTTCTTTTTTAAGAAAACGTAGCCACTAGGAATTATTCCTGTGTCGTGGGTGCGTTTACGAACATGAAATTCACATACACAAATACCCCGACTGAAACAAATATTTGTCCCATTTGGGAATGGAACGCGCGACTTCTCGATCCAGTGGGCTAAACGAATCAAGCTTTTTACCCGCTGAACCAAGCCGTCCATCAAAATTCACTGAACGTTGCAGCAATCCTCAAAATCTCAGCCACATCTTCTCGTGCTGGTACGGATAATGCCAATTTTATCCTATAAATTTTTGCATAATACAAAAATACCAAACCACCAAGATACTGCCATCGGATCAGCTAAGCAAATAATAAAAAATAACAACAAATCACAAGTGTGCACATATTACCAATTTGACCTGTAATAGTCCACTGAATAGGGGGTGACCTTAATGCAGTAACGACTTTATCGGTGCTGAAGATATCTTAAATACTACTGTAAAAAGTAAGCCAAAAAAGCTTTTAAAAATGACAAAATTATGACACGTACCACCGTATCGGAACACGGTCTCCACTAAGACCCAGCAATAAATTTATCGCGTAGTATGAAATTTTATGGTTTTATTCGACAGGCGTTCCTTCCCAAATTTTTATAGCAATTTTTTTTACAAATTTGTATTTTACATTGGAAATTGCTGAATAAGAAGCTGCTCAAACCCTGTCTGTTTTATCTTCACGATAATTCGTTGTAATACTCTTTATTATGCCGTCTAGTTTTGATAGGCTTTTCAAACAAATTAATAGGCAAATTTCGGATACTTTGCGTAGTTTGTTTTATTTTATCTTTTTGTTTTATTATATAATAATAAATAATAAAACAAAAAAATAATAATAATTATTATTATTATTATTATTATTTTTGTTTTATTATAGATTAGGCATCATAAGATATCTTTTAATGAGATCATCTACCTATCATGATCATCCATCATCTAAGTATGATAACTGCTTTGTTATAAGATTTATTGTGGCTTTGTTGGTCTAGTAGTTTATTGAGCGACTGGCTACCACGAAGTCCAAGAGTCAAACCCTAGGTCGAAAAATTGTAATTTCCTATAGAAAATAATCTGTGTAGAAGTCCATTGTGTGAATTTGTGCCCGGTATAGTGTGAACTATATAAATTGCAAAAAATGTACGACAGTACGTAAGTATCCTATATACACATAACACCTTTGCTAATCCAGCTAGGAGAATATAGACGTGACGATCTTTATTTTTTTAACCTGTATCAAGTTAGTAACTCCGCCTACCCCGCAAGGGATCTGGCTTGATAATATAGATGATAGATATATTAAGTTAGTATGTTTAAATTGTACAATATCAATATGTAATATCCTATTAATATACATTAAACTGTACCATTTCTATAAAAAAATTGAAGTACTACGGTGCTCAGAAATCTCCGCACTAATTTAAAACACCCAATTTTCTTCCCACGAAAGACTTATGCAAAATGGCCGGTCGGCCGGGAGGCAGTAATTCCCGGGTCAAATATACGAACAGACTATCTATGCTGAAAGATTATTTGATGTGGACGGTAATTGGTCAGCTTTGTACACGTTTCTTTTTTTTAAAAAGCGGAAATGCTGCTACTCTGTATGACGAAATCAATATACGATGTGAAGGAGTTTTGGATTCCTACCGACTAAAATACCCAGGGTAGTCGAAATCAATACTTTGGAAGGGCTTCGAGATCTCCGCATGGAACGCACCGGTGCCCCGCTTGTACCATGCCGAAGAGCCCACCATCGGGAGACCTGATGACAAGCTCCCCCTACACCAACGCGGTGCTCACGGCGACGTGGGCCACAACCACACCGCCGTCCTCCTTGAGGTCGTCCGTGAAGGACGCTCAGGGCCCCCACTCTTCGTATTCGCGACCCCGAAGGCCCCCCCTGCAGGCAAACCCAGACTAACTTACCATGATGAAATATCGTGCGCTATCTGATGGTCAAATAAAGAGGCTCCTTAGTCGGCGAGCGTGTGGAACAAACTATGAAAGTATGAAATCGGATGAAATCTATAAAAAAATATATATATTGTTGGAACTCAATAATCTCTACCTACCTGCAAGGAGTCTGGCTGGACGATACGATAGATAGACGCTAGGTTCATACTAAAAATCAATTGTGTTCCATTCCGTCATTTTTGATTACTTAAAAGATTAAACATGTGAACAGTTAGGCCTCATCTCGCCTTAAACTTTGTAGTTTTATTCATAGTATTGATTATATACACATATCTCGACGCTCTACATGTTTGTCAGTTAGATTAGAACCAAAATATTTTTTTTTATTATTTGTCAATTTATTATTAGTCAAGAGTCTCCATAACCAGCGAGTGTGTATGAGACGAACTATGAGAGTGGAGGAAGCCAGAGAGGTATGTAAGGAAAGAACCTGTTGGAACTCTATACTCTCTGCCTACCCCGCGAGGGAGCTGGCGTGATGATATAGATAGATAGATAGATTTGTATATTTCATAGCACGATTTAGTGATTCTATAGTAAACTAATTTAGAGTAAACTATTGCAGTTATTCTTTTTAAATAAAAATTATAGAATTTTTGATCACAACAGGCTAACTACATAACGACATGTTGGACTCATTAACAACACATAAATAAGCCTTATAAAGTCGCAAGGCAACCCGTGACTTTTTACAGAGATACATAATTACAATATCCTTTCGTCTTTACGTTGCATCTACTGAGGTCAGTTCGTTGTCTCACTTCAGTAATTGATATCAGGAGGTCAAGAGTCTCCGTAACCGGCAAGGGTGTATGAGACGAACTATAAGAGTGAAGGAAGCCAGAGATGTCTGTAATGAAAAACCTGTTGTAACTCTGTACTCTATGCCTGATATGATCTACATTAGGGTTGCCACCCATACTTTATTATAAATTACCGTCACGCCTATATTCCCCAAGCCGGGGTGGCAGAGGTATACAGAGTAAACCCACGTTTCTCGACAATGTTAGGTCTCATGTAATAGGAGGCAAGCCTATTGACATATACCGGGCACTATTCATGACTCCGGACTCATACTGGGAAGTTTTTTTTTTCCTTAGACTTCATTTGTCCGACCCAGGATTTGAACTCAGGACCTCGTGATCACCAAGCGATGCGCTTTGCCACTAGACCAACGAGGCAGTATTTATTATTAAGTATTGTACGTTATTTAGGCTAAATACACTTCATACTTTATGTCAACTGTAAAGTACGCGAAAATACTTTATTTCGCATTGTTTGATTTTGTTAAAATTCATTTTACATAATTCATTGAAAATAAAAAATTGATCGCAATTTTACGTGTAACGGCTGAGTGACTTAAGTGGAGTATTCGCAATTAAAAGCAAAGTGGATGATTTCTGGTGTTAAAATCCGGAGCTAAAGTAAGCTAATTTTAAGAAAATCACATTGTTACATGTAAACTCTCAAACTTAAAGAAAATAGTAAATACTATAAACACTTCCAATTTGTAGCTACCTTTCTCCAATCTATTTAAGTTATCATGGACTAGAAACATGCTTTAAAGCTGTTTAGCAGCGATAATCGTGATTGAAAATATCTAAAAGTAATTAAAAATATGATGATATGATTTTAAACAAAATAGAAAAGGGAAGAAGTACTTTATTTTGATAGAACGTACGTACGTAAGAAAAAATTCTTACCTTTAAAAACCAATGTATTAATTGCTCAAATAAACGGTGGCAACCCTAATCTACATATTAGTAGGTGATTTATCTAATATTAACTCTTCGAAAGAGTAAGCCTGAAAGCTCTAGATTCTTTAACAAATAAATCAACCTATAATGTCCCACTACCGGCAAAGCCTCACTCAAATTGTGGTGGGAAAATCTGCCATTATTTACCACACGGATCCAATACTAGTAGGAATTATTATTTCTAATCATAATATATCCTATATTTAAATTACACCGCACTCATTCGAAAACCACATAACGTTCAATAAATATGAAATTACATCTCTGCAACTGCGAAAATTATTTATTCCCGTTTGAATGATTCTGGATTTAAATTATTCGTGTTTCGTCAATTAGTAATGTTTTCCGTTTCATATATTGATTAATACGAATCATTTGCCTTTAATTACGAAAATGATTAAATTATTCGCGTTAATTAAAAAATGAAATGTAAATTGAATTTGCCCGCCCTATTATCTAAGTATGCATTTAGGGATTAATCATTCGGCTTTCAAACTCAAGTTCAAATAAGTTATTTTCTATAAACCCTGCAGAGGCCCTTACAAATAGTCAATTTACATTTTTTAATCTAATTTTACTACTAATCTACCAACGGATCGGAACGTGACCTCCACTGAGAAGATCCGGCAATGATTTTTTTTTTTCAAACATATTGTGTGGATACAATGTTTAGGGTACAATTAAATAGTCTACGATCTAGCTTCAATATGATGCCTTACGACCCAGATATGAGACTAATTATGTTGTTTATATAGAGTATCTAAAGGATTCCAGATGGACCAGTCCCCACAAGATGACGAGTATGACTACTGGAACAGCCATCAGTCCCCTCGACGATACTGGAGGGAAGGGAGTTACCCGCGGCAGTCGGCCACCGCAAGCCAAGACATTATAGTGAGCATGACCAAACCAGAACCTTCAAGACGGCCGTCAGACAAAGCAGCAATGACCCAATCTCGTCAGGCGCAACAGCTACGCTTTAACATTGATGTAAATCCAATCTTTTTTATGAAACTTTATTTTAAGAGACCACGTCTCTGATCCGTTGACATCACTAGTAACACACATTGACTAAAAACTTTAGTATTAAGGCACTGACGTATTTTGAATGAGATTTTCAAACAATTTTGAATACTGTTAACAAAAAAACCACCTTTTCAAAACCGCCTAACTGAAACAGCCCTGAATTGAATCATCATAAGACTCAAAATTGAACTTCTCTTACATTTCTAATCACGAAGACTTCTTACGACGCTATTGACCGCCCTCATTAGCATCAGCCAAGTAGCCACTTATCTACCAAAGCATTATCGATAGGGAAATCTGTCCCGATAGATAGCGTTAATACAGAAATGGGGAATTCAAATTTTTGAGTGTTATCGAGACTTCTTTTATTAAGAACTTATCAGCGATTGACCCCTTATATCTCTTGGCCTAGTCTCAAGCCTATTTTCTCTAAAATAGGGGATGAGACGGGAGTAAGACTCTCCGAATCTGTATGAACGGGGTAGACCCACCTCCGCATAAAACAACTCCGCGCAATATATCAGAACACGGCTATATCGCTTGGCAGCATGACTCTGCTGGGAGAGTGGTAACCAGTCACGTCAGTAGCCTACCACCGTTGAAGGTTCTTAGCACTGCCCAGGTACCACGTGTAGGGAATCGGGAGCCAATCCTACGGAAGCGAGGATTTACATGGCATGGGCTCACACGGATACCACAGACAAATATCATAGACCGCAAAACTCATTCTCTCACCTCACTTTTTGAGACAAACCCTTGACCAGCAGTAGGACAGGCTGATTTTCTTTTTTAAACGTAGCCCTATACTACAAATTATTCCTATGCTGTAGGTGCGTATTTAAACATAAAATTCACATACACCCAGCCAGACCGTAACAAACATTTGTGGGTAGCCCAAAGATTTGTCCCATGCAGTGGTCCAACTCGAGACTATCCAATCCAGTAAGCGGAGCAGCTTAGGCTCTCAGCCATTGGGCCAAGCGTCTAATGTAATTAAGATTTACTTTAAATTGGTAATAAGCCGTTCAGATGTTGAACCAGAGTTCTAAGCACGAACAATTTGACGTTATAGTAACGTTGTAGAGAAAGCATGATGTCGCATTCAACTATATTTTATCAATTTATCGTGTAAAAAGGAAAGCAATATAAACTCGACAGCATTACACTAACGTCTGTTCATGCTAAGTTCACAGTGTTATATTTCCGAAAAGGTCAAGGTCAAGATAGGACACTATAGTTTAATTTATTTATTTTATTTAAACAATGCTCCAAATTGTAATTGAAACATTTACTTTACTAATAACACAGCTATTGTTAAGCGCATTTCAAATTACAATCAAGTTCTCCAAATTAACTTGGACCCTTTCACAGACCGTTTTAAGACTCTATTTACCTTTGCGAAGGTTGTATAACATCCGTTCCTTTTTACGACCTTTTAAATTTACGCCAAACCCCATGAACTTTATTTGACTGTTTTGTTACTTAAAGCCTTCGCGATAAAGGAGCCGTGATAAGATGATAACACAATTGGAATATTGTACAAGACCATCGTTTCCCAAACTTTATTATGGATTAAGCACTTTGCGTGATGAAAACACATGATGACAAGAATACTCTTGTATAATACGTTTATTGCCTTAATTCTTTCTTTCTACTTATATGCTACATCTTAAATGAGTAGTAGTCAAAGTTTTTGATTAAATTGTCCATTTTCTCGCTGATTGTATATTTTTTTTGGAATCTATAAATTCAGCTCCAAATATCGCAAGAATAGTCCCCTAGAGCCGTTTTTCTGTATCTACAACGGTTGAGATAGCTGTTCTTACTGTCCCATCTTAATCCATTCTGTATATAAAGACGAATTGAGAACTTTGTTCATTTTAAAATCGGTAATAAATGGTTTACAGCGTATTTAAACCACATCATAAATAGGTATAGTCCGTATTAGTTCTATCTTATGGTCACTGCACTACATCGTAACGGGTGCGAGCGTGACACCGGGCTCCAGGTTATTGCTCTCACTCATCATGGTTTCTCGAGTTGTTTAAATCATAGAAAATTCAATGTTGTGTCTCGGAGTAAGTAGTAAATTAATTTTCTTTAGCTATATTTTGATAGTACTCAATGCATTGTAATTTGTCCATGGCCCTAGCTAGCCCTAGACCAGTTATTTTAATGTCTCCCCATCGTGACTCACCACAAATTTTTCCTTCAACCTTCCTAGCGCATATCGGGAAAATAAAAACCCATTTTAATGCGCACATAATGTTACTTACTGTGTATATTTTTGTTACTTTTTTACCTCTATTTTTGGTATTTTGTTGGATTTTAACAACATATTTTATAACATTTAATATTTAGCAAGTTACCTGTACTTGCGTGCAATTGTCGTAGACGTATTTGTATGATCTCTTTAGTTTGGGACCCCTCGATACAGGCATGCCTAGTGAGGGGACCATGTATAAGAATTTATATAATGGCTGAACCGCCAATTTACAAATTTTTAAATGTGTAATTGTGTTCTTGTATTGCAAATTTAAATTTGAATTTTGAGAATAAACATTTTTCATTTAAAAAAAAACGTTACCTTTTAACAATAATATCAACCCTAATAACGTCATATTTTAGTGAGATGTATGAAGCTGTTCATTTGTAACTATGTATGTTTGAATAAGTATGGTTAATTGTAAATAACGAGGCAATGCTGTGACAAGTAATTTTGGGTAGTGCCGGGTCGCGACCCACTATATGGGAAACGTTGCACTAGTCTAAACAGTCATAGGTGACAGTCCGAAAAGCGGCCCGCAAAATATTAGCACAAGTATGGGTTTGGTCTTATTTCGAATTAGTTCGATCCAACCATGGCCAATAAGAGGCCGTGTTACCATTATAAAAAATCTCAGGTCATTAATAATTTAAAAATAACTTCTGCAGTTGCTATCTAGATGCGTAAGTGTTACATACACTGTCTGCGATCTGTAATATAGTACAAACTATATATCGATGGATGATTATTTTCAAATATCTATATCATCACGCCACATCCTTTACGGGGTAGGCAGAGAGTACAGAGTTCGTATAGGTTCTTTCCTTACACACCTCTCTGGCTTCCTCCACTCTCATAGTTCGTTTCATACACGCATGCCGGTAACAGAGACTCTAGACTCGCCTTTAAGATAAGACACGGTCTATTTGGTCATGGGTCATAGTCTAGGTCTTCCCCGGCACCTAGATTTATATCTATCTATATCATCACGCCAGCTCCCTCGCGGGGTAGGCAGAGAGTACAGAGTTCCAACAGGTTCTTTCTTTACATACCTCTCTGGCTTCCTCCACTCTCATAGTTCGTCTCATACACACTCGCCGGTTACGGAGACTCTTGACTTGCCCTTCAGCTAAGACACGGTCTATTTGGTCATGGTAAGATAGTCTAGGTCTTCCCCGGCACCTACATCCTTCCACTTTCGCATTGTATATCTGTTTTGTCATTCTTTCTTCTGGCATCCTTTCTATATGCCCGAACCAACGGAGCATACCCTTTCTCACCTTTACACCAATACTATCTTTCATACCTACTCGCTTTCTTACTACGCTGTTGCGAATACGGTCGGTCAGCGTGACTCCGCACATCTTCCGCAGAGATCGCATTTCGACCGCATTTATCCTGCTTTCGTTCTCCTTCTTACATACCCAACTCTCACTGCCATATAACAGCGTTGGGACAAGCACTCCGTTATGCATGGCCAGCTGCGCCTTTTGGCTTAAGTGCCGGCTCCCAAGTAGCCTTCCCATCGCACCATTCACTCTATTACCTGCATTCACTCTTCTCTCTATATCAGCGGTGTATTTCCCACCTAGATCCTTCCACTTTCCCCTTCCTGTTATTTCCTACTAATATTATAAACTCGAAAGTTTGTGAGGATAGATGTACGTTTGTTACCAATTCACGTAAAAACAATTAAACAGATTTTTATGAAATTTTACAGGAATGTAGCTTATACATCAGAATAACACATATGCTATAATTTGATGTTGAGCTCAGTCCAATGGTTAAGCCGATCCAATAGTCCCGGGTTTAATACCGCATGAGAGTAATCTTCGTGTGACCCACAAATGTTAGTTTGGGTCAGAATGTTTGTGAATGTAAATTTGATATTTGTAAACGAACCAACGAAACAAAGAAATACTTCCTAGTGTAGGGTGTCGTTTTTTATTAATATCAAGATATTGATGTTAATAAAAAACGACTGCCTCGTTGGTTTGGTGGCAAAGCGCATCGCTTTGTGATCATGAAGTCCTGGGTTCAAATTCTAGGTCGGACAAGTGTAGTTTTTCTAACGAAAAAACTTCCCAGTATGAGTCCGGAGTCTGGAATTTTACCCGGTATATGGCAATAGGCTCGCCCCCTATTACATGGGACCTAACATCGTCGGCGAAACGTGGGTACTCAGTACACCTCTGCCACCCCCTCTGGGGAATATAGGCGTGACGGTGTAAGATATTGATATTACAAAATAAATCACATAATAAATGCGTGTGCATCCGCGTGTAACAGCTATATATGTGTTAGGGCAATATGATGTTTTTAAATTAATGACCAATCGTTGGATATGTTTCGGCAATTTATTTAAACGTATCAAGAATTTATTGGAAACATCAACATTTTTCATTTCTCAAAGAGAAAGTAGATTGATTGATGATTGATGAATCATTTCCGTTGTAATTGGTTCAGTATGATTACTGAATCAGAAATAAGTGTAACAGTTATTTGAGAATTATCAGAGTTCTTAACACAAATATATTGACGTTAGTGTGATGCTAGCGCGTTGATATGCCATCCTTGTCACACTAACAATTCAATAAATAATATGAACGTGACAGCAGGTTTACTCGCTAGCGTCACTAAATCATCAATCTTTTCGTGCTAAACTCTCTATTCTTTGTTATGTATCGAGGTGATATTATATTTTCTGCTGTAGTTCAATGAAAGAGTGCTATAAGATCTATTAAACTAAATAACTTGCTTTCATTAAACTTAAAGAGATCTATATAAGGTGTATCGTAAATAATGCAAGACTCATACACTTCAATTAGATAATTGCTTCATAAATTCAATACAAAAACCAAATTCCCTAAAGTGTTTTACCAAGCTCTTTTATAACCCTATTAACTATGAAACTTGTACGTATAAGTGTCTGTATTGAGAAATATGTTTTAAAAATGCATTTGAAATTGCCATATTGTTTTCATTCAAGAATAAATTTAGTTTGTTATAGCGCACTGAAGGAGTAACAGATTTTTTTAAAAATTTCATTTATATACAATACAGTAAAAATTGTTGGAATCCGTTTAGTTACCAATTTAGAACAAATTACTTTCAGGTCTTGCTTTAATTATGTTACCTCTTGTGTACAAGAATACACCGTAGAGATTAATCAGTTTTTAAATTAAACTGTAAAAAACTCAACATTTTTTTTTATTTGCATCGTCGCACTCTGGTCTTTCCGGAGTAGGCAAGGTACTCTTTGCCAAACTTCCAACATATTCTCTCCTTTCATCTCCCTTTTTATTATTAGATCTATAATTTATTTATTTCCCTCATGTTGTTACAGAATAAACAAATAATAAAGTATATTACTTTGATCCCTACTTAAACTTAAACCTTCAACATTAAACCTTTGTTGTAGTCACTTTAATACGAAAATGTTTGACCCACGGTTATAACAGCAGCTATTGTTTAGGATTAACTATGAAATTGTTTACATACCCAAATATGTGTAAATAGTACAATAGAATAAGCTAGCGGAGACCTTTTCGGAATTAAACTTATGGGGATCCCACACCTAAACGACTCAAAACTAAGTAAACTTAAAACAAATCTGTAACAAATGAGTGTCTATTATCCCACTGCTAGGAAAATGTCTAATTCTGTCTATAATACTTCTTTAGAAAATATTCTCATTATCAGTCTAAATTCGTGCCCGGTAGAACGGCATTAGGCGTCCCCTACTACATTAGAACCTATCATTATCTGTAAAAATTAGGTGTACTCACTATATCTCTCTCATACAGTGACGGTGTTTATTTTGGCTAAATATCATTTATTTCCTGTTTTTTTTTTAAATTTGTCTTCACTTTTACTTAAGGCTCTGTTAATAAAATCGACAATAACTTAACAATTGATAAATTACACAAAACCGCTTTACTAAACAAGACCTGTCGAGAAAATGTGACAATTTTGTAGTGTCCGACCGAAACTTCGGCTTCAAACACTTTCGGCCAAAAATACCACTTTCGGCTAACCTTCCGGGTTCGGCCAAAATGGGGCGAAGTTTTAGCCGAAGCCGAAGATTTCCAGCAAGCACTGAAATGGAACGATCTATGACGATTTACAACTTACGAATGATTTTAAGTAATTAAATATTATAAATAATATTATTCCAGTGTTATTCTTTTTAACCAGTTGTATGTAGGTAGGAAGTTGTATAATCTTTTCGTTAAATGAACACAGTCAAGATAACGTTTATTAATCAGCTTTGGTCTTGGCTAAAAATCGACCTCGGACACAACATTTTTTTGACAAATATGTAACCTGTGTGTGGATATGACCCATTGCAACTATTATATTCGAAACAAACAGTCTGTCTGTAACTTCATAAGTCACTAACACGAGCTGACAACATTTGTAATGTTACAATACTGCTGTACAATAATACACCGCGGCCGACAACATTATTTATTGCAGCCGCGATGAGTTGTCGTTTCTCTTGTCAACATTTGCTTATTGTCCTTTATGGGAACACAAACTTGACTAAATGATTTTTGTGTAAGTATGACTATGCCTTCACAGAACAAGAGGCATGTGTATACTCGTAGTAACTACGCTCTAGCTAGATGGGCATAAGGAGCAACTAGCTGAAAGGCGCCTTAAAAGAAAAAAATGGCTATTGAAGAGAATAAACTAATTGTCTGACCGTGATGTTCTACAATGGCTGGCATCATTAGCATAGATATGAAGTATGATATCAACTTAAGATAAATAAGCAGACTGTCATGGAATCGAGTATCTATGAAAGTTTTATTGCCTAACAATTTTCTTATCGTTCTAACACTTTAAGAAAAAAAATTATGTGTCAATAAATATTCAACAACTACGTGTAAGCATATTAAGGTATAGGAACTGTAATTATAAAATATATAGTCACACCGTCTTTCCTCCATCGGGGCTTGAAAATGTGTATCATGCACCTATATTTTGAAGACTTATATCATAAGAGACGGGCATTTTGTTATTATACCGGGCCTAAATCCAAACTACGCACTGCCACTGACAATTCAGAATCACCCCAAGAAATAAAAAAGTATGTTTGAGGACTGGATGGAAATCTGTGCCACAATAAACGTATTTAAACAGTATACTACCCGCTAGACCTGTCACAAAGCCGCGTAGAGCGCGCGTCCTGAGGTCTGTGTGCGTGATTCAGATTCGGACTGCTAATACTAAATAATGTTTAAATATGTTAACTGTGTCTATACTCTACTTCGCATTTCATCACGCTAGACCCCTTGCAGGTTAATCAGAGAGTTCCAAGAGTTTCTTTCCTTACAGACCTCTCTGGCTTCCTTTACTCTATAGTTTGTCTCATACACGCTCGCCGGTTACGGAGACTATATGTCTCGTGATGATACAGATAAGTAAAACAACTCTAAATAACATTTTTCTAGTATTTAATACAGGAATTCGTAACCGCTAGTCACATCAGACACCACTAGACGTACAAAGCAGTTTCGTTACATAATTTCATCATTATTATCTCCGTCGCGCACACTGACAGCTGTCAGTACAGAACGTTCACTTACAGTGTCCTTATTCGCTAAAACCAAACGCACTGCATTACAATAACGTCGTTACATTATTGTGTAATGGTATTCTGAGAGCTTAGACGAAAAGATTGCCGTTAGCGTGACTTAAGCAAGGTGGTATGCCATCCTTGTCACGCTACAAATTTACTAAATAAACATGAACGTGAGAGCATGATCACTCGCTTGCGCTACGCTTACGTCAACGTTTTCGTGTTTAGCTCTCTGTATGCCACTGGAGTAAAGTTATAATAGTCTATACACTCTAAAATGGGCTGAGTAGATGGACGTTAGACTAAGTTCCAAATTGGTATCATCGGTCTAAAGCATTGGTATAATTTCAGTTATCACCGCCATACAAAAACAAAAGCGCAAACCAGCAATATATGACCTTAGTGTCTTCTCAACAAAAGTCTGTCATTTTGGTAGTTAGTCCTAATTACTGCCCAACGACGGACCTGGTTTCTGCCTGCTGGTTGGCTTAGTGATAAAAACTAATATACTTAGAATTTAAGCTAGACCAAGACCTTTAAGAGCTCTCGTGTGTGAGCTACAAAGCTATATACATGTAGTTTGTGCGAGATTTGTATAAATAAATATAAAATTAAGTAGTGTCTGCAAATTGTTTTTGTTTCGTGTCAAGCTCATTTCACGATGGTGTCGTAACGTGACGCGTTACGTGTTTTGATCATAGCGAATAAGAGCTCAGCTCAGTATTACAACAGTGTCGCCGACACCACGGCGGACAGCGTAATTAATTGTCGGCGCAATGAGTGGCCATTTCTGTTGTCAACATTTGCCTATTGTTCGATATGAGAAAACAAACGAGTGAGTTAGTTATGTCAATCGGTTTTGTATGTAAAAGTAAGTAAGTAAGTTAAGTAAAAGGCAAAATTGCTAAAGCGACAACTGTTTTAATTCCCACTCTCTGTTAACATTGGTAAACATTATATTCACGAAAATAGCGACTTTTGATAGTGCTTGAAAAATTCAGTACCTACATTCTATATCCTCAAATTCTGTGAATTTAATACATAAAATTAGTCTGCAATCGGGCATATGCGAGACCGTATATGAAAAATATAAATGTATGTCCGAAAAAAATCTCAGGGATTAAGATATACATCTTCCTAGCTTTATCAGTACGCTAGATCCCTTGCGGGGTAAGAAGAGTATAGAGATTCATCTGGTTCTTTTCTTACGGAATTCTCTGGCTTCCGGTACTCTCATAGTACGTCTGTTACATGCTTACCGGTTATGGACACTGTTCAATTGCCCTTCAGATAATTATAGGCTCGCAATTACTATTCCATTTACTAAACACCTATAATTAGCAACATACGACATGGAAATTATGTCCTACTACGAGAACTTCATGTACCAATTTGCAATTATCTTTGACCCATTCCGTTTCATGCTAAGTACTATCTACAAAATATGCAAATATGTCCTAAAAGTTTACGCATGAGTACAAAGAACCTTTCATTGTTTTAGCCTCTAATCTTTAGGCATTAAAATAGGTCTATCAAAGTTGGTAAAGCTCTTGAAATATGTAAATCCTATTCACAGAGCAAATGGATCTTACTTTTATTAAGAACCCTGTTATAAATGGCGCTATATTTGCTGGGTGATTTTTTTAAATCCAGTTATATAAGTTATACACCTAAATGCATGTTTTCTTTTACACTTATATAGGTGTAATACCAATTTTATGATCACAGGGTAAGGCAAAGTCAAACACTACCACCGCGACTTCACACTGAGAAGATCCGGCGCGAAATTCAACAGGCTAGTCTTTTAACTGTTTACTGGCCATTCAGTTTATCATTATTTTTTTAAGCAGAGACTATCTAACGTTATAGTAACGTTCGCGAGAAATCGTTCTCTCTCGTTCATATTTATTTGGTAAATTCGTAGTGTGAGAAGGATGACACATTATTATCAGCTTGATGATGTTAAGCTAACGTCGATTTATCCATGTTAAGCACGGGCTAAGTACAAACAATTTAACGTTATAGTAACGTTCTCGAGAAATTGATTTAACACGTTCATATTTATTTAGTAAATTTGTAGTGTTAGAAGCATAACATTATTATCAGCTTGATAGTGGTAAGCTAACTTCGATCTGTCCATGTTAAACACGGGCTAAGTTCAATTAATTTATCGTTATAGTAACGTTATCGAGAAATCGTGTTGTCACTTTCATATTTAATTAGTTCATTTATAGTGGCCTATTAACTCGATAGCGTTACGCTAACGTCAATCTGTCTGTTTTAAACCTGTTTGATGCGCTTTCAACCTTCCACTCAAACAGAATCAGGGTATTTGAAAATTGCTTTATTTCACTTATATCAGCGGACTTAGTACGAAAACCATGATGTTACGGTGCCGCGAGTAATAGTGCTGTCTTGTTCATATTTATTTAGTAAATTTGTAGTGTGACAAGGATATAATATCAACTCGCTAGCGTCACGCTTACGTCAATCTTTTCGTGCTAAGCCCTCAGTAGTTGAACAAAAATGTATATACGACAGGATTTGGTAAATTTTGTTGCTCAATATGGTTCTCGTAAAAATAATGTTTACATTTTCTGAACCCAGATTGATATCGACTTTTATCAACTTTACGTAGTAAGGTCGGGATCAAGACCCGAATATCTAAACAGTTGTAGAGGAAACGAATCAGAACTTTTTTTGCATGTATATTGAAGATTTTTTTCATTCTATTGTAACTTGGGTTACCCATTGTAAGATGTTGATAAATAATTCATGACGTTAAAGGAATATGGGCTCCATTTTCCTTATTTTGAAAAATTCTTATATTTGTTACCTACCCATTACCTAAACCAGGTATATAATAAAAATGAAAAAACAGATGAGATAGTAACAAAGAAAGTTTAAATATTATATATGATTTGGTTGGTCAATTACTACTAAACGGCAAAACAGATTTAAATGAAGGGACTATAAGCTGAAGTAATATAAAGTATAATTTTGTACGCACTCTGTACATATTTAATAGTAACACTTTTTTTCTCTTACTAATATTATTATACTTTTTATTACATATCTCTCTCTCTCTATCTATATCATGACGCAAGATCCCTTGCGGGGTAGGCAGAGAGTACAGAGTTCCAACAGGTTCTTTCCTTACATACCTCTCTGGCTTCCTCCACTCTCATAGTTCGTCTCATACACGCTCGCCGGTTACGGAAACTCTTGACTTTTCCTTCAGATAAAACTCGGTTTATTTGGTCGTGGTAAGATAGTCTAGGTCTTCCCTGGTACCTGCATCCTTCCACTTTCACATTGTATATCTGTTTTGTCATTCTTTCATCTGGAATTCTTTCTATATGCCCGAACCAACGGAGCATGCCCTTTCTCATCTTTACACCGATACTATCTTTCATACATACTCGCTTTCTTACTACGCTGTTGCTAATGTGGTCGGTCAGCTTCACTCCGCACATATTCCGCAGAGCTCTCATTTCTACCGCATTTATTCTACTTTAATTCTCCTTCTTACATACCAGCTCTCGCTACCATATAACAGCGTTGGCACAAAAACTCCGTTATTTATGGCCAGCTACGCCTTATGGCTTAAGTGCCGGCTCCCAAGTAGGTTTCCCATCGCACCATTCACCCTGTTCCCTGCACTCACTCTTCTCTCTATGTCAGCGGTGTATTTCCTATCCTTACTCAAAGGCGCATCCAAGATATTCAAACTCATTTACTTGTTCCAGCACATCGTTAACACCAACAATCCTTGCATTCGTTCTGGTTTATTACATACCTTTACAAAGTCTCTATTTTGTATATGAGAACACTGACTGATACTATGAATCTATGTACACTTATGTTTAATTTATAATTAAGCACATTTATTTAGCTCGTTCTGCACTGTTTCCCATACTCCATGAATGCAACGTATACAAAAATAATTGTAGAACTCTCATTTTTAAAAACAGTAAACATGGATGTTGTTACCCTTCTTCTCTACAGGAATGACTTTTCGAACGGATGGTAGAGACTTAAGTAATCAATAATTTTCTCTTTTTAACTATTCATAAGTCCTTTTTGGTGTGCATAAATAAAAAACTTTTGATTTTGATTTTTAAAGGATTGTGCAGGCAACAATGAAGTAGCCAATGGTAGCTAACACTCGCCTTGTATTCATGAGTTCCGGGGTTCAATCGCGGCACGCAACACTAGGTTTTTTTTATATTTAAATGTAAATCTATTTATAACATCGATCATACAGCTCATCTTTGATAACTCTATCCACATCTTTGATGGACGATTTGGCGCAGTGATTAAGAGTTTAAATCGCCCACTGAGCCGAACAGTCGCGGGTTCGATTCCCACATGGGACAAATTTTTGTGTGACCCACAATTATTTGTTTCGGCTTAGGTTTTCGATTCCAACAGGTTCTCTCTTTGAAAACCTAGAGGTTTTTATAGCCGTAGATGGCTTCCTCCACTTTTATAGTTCACTAACTATAACACATGGGGCAGAAAAATTCTAGAGTGGAGACCACGTATTGGCAAGCGCAGCGTAGGACGACCGTCTGCCAGATGGACCGACGATCTGGTGAAAATTGCATTAATTCGTTGGATGCAGGTGGCATCGGACCGGTTACGCGGGAAAGTGATTGGGGAGGCCTATGTTTAGCAGTGGACAAGTATAGGCTGAGATCATAATGATGAACACATCATATGCGCTCGCCGGTTATGGAGATTTGCCTTTCAGATACGACACGGTCTTGGTAAAATAGGCTAGGTCTTCGGTCCGGTACCTACATTCTTCCACTTCAGCATTGTATACTGTTTTGTCATTCATTCTTTCGACATTCTTTCTACATGCCCAAACGAACAGAGCACACGCTTTCTCATCTTAATGCATGAATTAATTTTAAAAATGAATTTACCAATCTATACCGTGGAAAATTGGACAACAAGATAAAAAAAAAATCTTTTAAAAAAAGAAACCGGCTTCAAAAAGCAAAAAATAAATATTTTAAGTCGGTACCGGTTAGTGCATTCGGTTACTTGGCACTGTGGCACTTGACAAGTGAATTATTTACTAATATTTATATACCTATATTGCCGAGTTGTACAGGTAGGTCTCTGTAGTGTCGGTGTGAATAAATATCAATCATGTAGGTAACATGATTGATATTTATTCACACCGTCACGCCTATATTTCCCAAAGGGGGTGGAAGAGGTGTACTGAGTACACCCACGTTTCGCCGACGATGTTAGGTCTCATGTAATAGGGGGCGAGCCTATTGCCATATACCGGGCACAACTCCAGACTCCGGACTCATACTGGGAATTTTTCGTTAGAAAAACTACATTTGTCCGACCTAGGATTTGAACCCAGGACCTCGTGATCACAAAGCGATGCGCTTTGCCACCAGACCAACGAGGCAGATTGATATAATAGCCATAATAACGAAATCTATACATACGTGCTGTTCGCCGTTAAGAAGTCCCCTGGTGTATCTTCAAAGTCCAATACCGATTTCATTAAAATGGGACCACCTCGAAACTATACTAAACCCAACGCAAAAAGAATCATCAAAACCAGTTTATAAATAAAGACGTTATAAAAAAGCAGACGAATTGTCAACCTCCTCCTTTTTTGAAGTCGGTTAAAATTTTGATTAGTTCTATGGCAGGGTACCTACAGGATTGACGTAATACCCATAATATCTCCATCTACGCATTCGTATTGTTTGTCGTTAAGGAGTTCCCTAGTGTATCTACCAAGTCCAAGATCCAATAACAATAAAATTAAAATGGGCCCACCTTGGAGCTATACTGAATCCAATGCAAAAAGAATCATCAAAATCGATTCATAATTAGCGGAATGATCGCGTAACATACATACAAAAAAAAACATACAGTCGAATTGAGAACGTCCTCCTTTCTCCTTTCTCCTCCCTCCTTTTTAGAAGTCTGTTAAAAAGAGAATTTGAAGCCAATCAACCGTAATCCGATAAAATGAAACTCGTATAATATAATGAAATATGAGGGTTTTAGACCTCAATGATAATGGCGGGTCCGTTAGGTTACCCCAGGAGAATTCACACTCCGAATCGACGAAATATTTGACGATTCAAAACTCATTCGAACCTAAATGAATAAAAAGTGGCCTTCCTTGCCATTCTTCTTTACAGGAGTAATATTCCAAACAGATGGTAGTCTTAAGTAATGCTATGTTTTTTTATTGTATTTATGAACTTATGTAGTTATTTACCTACACGAATAAAAACTTTTAATTTTAATAAATACACTAAATTTGAGTCGGTTGCCAGGCAGGTAGCTGGGGTGGCAAGAGTGTACTCTCACATTTTGTCAACGATGTCAGTTTCCAATATAACGGGAAGTGGATCAATTGCCATTATACTGGACCTTATTCAAGACTCCGGACTACAATTGAGAATTTTTCGATAGATAACAGTTTTTGACCTAGAATTTGAACTGACATTGCCAGTGCAGCATTTGCTACACAACATTACATGATGATGTATGTATAAAGATACCTGCAGTATATTAATAGTAGGTGCCGAAAAGCTAGTTATTATCTGTCTATATAATCACGCCAGATCCCTTACAGGGTAGGCAGAGAGTTCAGAGTTCCAACAGGGTCTTTCCTTACAGACCTCTCTGGCTTTATCGACTCTCAAAGTTCATCTCATAAACGCTCACTAGTTACGAAGACTCTTGACTTACCCTCCGGAAAAGCCATGGACTATATGATGATGGTAAGATAGTCTAGGTCTTCCCTGGTACCTACATCCTTTAACGTTTTGTCATTCTTTCTCCAGAAATTCATTCTTTAAGCCCAAATCAACGGAGTATCCTATTTCTCATCTTTACACCGATATTATCTTTCATATTTACACGTTTTCTTACTATACTGCTGCGAATACGATCGGTCAACTCCGCACATCTTTCGCAGAGCTCGCATTTCGACCGCAGTGATGAAAGCAGAATTGCTTTCATCACCATTCCTTCTTTCATTACTATATATTATTATTATTATAACCCTATAAACATTTTACCACCAACAAATAAAACAGTATTAAAGATACATGTCCATTTAAATCGGGATCATTACATAACTTCTCATCTATTTTTTCCAACAAAGAGAAATATGGGTGAGAACTAGATACTCAGTCATAAACATTTTGATATAAAGTAACACCCAATCGGCTTTCGTTATTTATAGTTTGCACACTGTAAACATATTCTTCACAACAAATAAATATACAGCGGTTCAGCAGTTTTATTTTTCTATTTTTCTGTAATAGACCCGCCTACAAAAGTTGCCTATCCACCCCAGGATATAAATTTCCGACATGTTTGGATGTTCCAAGCTGTAGTGATGGGCATTTGTATAAAGTGTTATATCAACTTCTTTAATCGCATTTATCCTACCTCCTACTATCCTATTATTACTATTATAAATGTAAAAGTTTGTGTTTAGATGTTTGGATGTTTGTTACTCAATCACGCAAAAGTAGCTGAACGGATTTAGATGAAATTAGACACACCGATAGTTTATTACCTCGATTAACATATAGGATACTTTTTATCCCGGAAAATATTAGGTATCTGCCTAAAACGCGGATTAAGTCGCGGGCAGAAGCCAGTGATACTCTAGTGATCTTAGGGTAAGTGTTACAGTTAACTGTGCAGTTTTGCTTACTCGGGGTTTACGCAACAGCTAGAGCGTCACCGAGGCACCGGTAATCATTTTTTAACATTAATAATTCATGCATTTACAACATTCAATTTGGGCGGTTTTAATATCAGTTTTGAACGACTCAAACTTTATCACCCTATCAACCGTATATGAGACTATCATCACGAGCTCTCACTGTAAGCCATTTAGGCTAACTTATCAATTGGCAGCGAATTCGATACCACATAGAATAAATATTTGTGTCATACAAAGCTGTTTGTTTCGGTCTGAGTGTTTGTAATTTTGAAATAAGCGTGGGTAAATACAACTACTACAAATTTATCCGTGTAAGTGACTACGCTGTTGGCCAAGAAGCCTTCACAGCTTCGACTTACTACACAATTGAATAATTACGTTCACGGACAAGATATAAAAACGTATCGATAAATCAAATCATTCACTATTCGCCATCACTACGTTTTCACCGCATCGCTTCGTCTTTTGTGTGAGATTCGACACCGGATGTAGCGGGTCGACGGCTGGACCTAACTTAGGACACACACAAATGCTTAGAAGCACTCCTAAGTGTGTCCCACTTTATATAAGGGGAGGCGATGCGAGGAACTTTGCACGCATATATTGATGTCTTTGGACGAACATAGGGTTATGTTTATGCAAATAGTGATCGTAAAGTATTTTTAAAGTGATATGACAAAAGTATAATAGATAGATGCAAAGAAATGGTGTATGTACCTGTGGATGTATTTGTATGAAAGATCTATGCTGTTGGCCGAGAGGCCTTTATAACTCCACCGAGCAAGAGGGCGAACGTGCAATAATTACGTTCCAGCCCGAAGGGCAAGAAGCGTAACCAGCTCAAGGGTGGCTCAAGAAGTACCGGCCTCGGCTTGGACTATTACTATACGGAATACTATAAGGAAGGGCATATACTAGGCGCTCGTAGCGCTGTGCGACCGCGGTGTTCTTATCGATCACCAAGGTTAAGCAGCGTTCGACTCGGTCGGCCTGAGATGGGTGACCGTTTGTGGCATTTTCATACTCGAGCGTCTCCGTGCTTCGGAAGGCACGTTAAGCCGTTGGTCCCGGTTACCACTTAATGTGGTAGTCGTTAAGCCGAGTTGGAAGCCTTAAAGGCGGCTTGATAAGTTCCAACAGCAGGTGGCCACAAACCTGCCTCCACCAATCCGCACTTGGTCCGCGTGGTGGAGTATGACCTAATCTCTCTCACCTCGATTTGTGAGAGAAGGCCTTTGCCCAGCAGTGGGCAGTATAGGCTGATATTATATATATACTAGGAGTCTCGCCGTGGTACTCTGTACCGGCCGGCCGGCAAAAGATGCTTTGACTTTGCCTGCGAGATCGGTCTGTTCCTGTGTGCTTGCACAGTTGATAGGTAAGTAAATCTATCTGTCTATATCATCACGCCAGATCCCTTGCGGGTTAGGCAGAGAGTACAGAGTTCCAACAGGTTCTCTCCTTATATACCTCTCTGGTTTCCTCCACTCTCATAGTTCGTCTCATACACGCTCGCCGGTTACGGAGACTCTTGACTTGCTCTTCAGGTAAGACACGGTCTATTTGGTCATGTTAAGATAGTCTAGGTCTTCTACGGTACCTACATTCCTCTATAATTCCTCTATAAGTAAGTAAGTATCTTAATTGAACCTTTTGGTAGTAAACTATTATTAACTTCAATTCTCATAAAAGAACTTGAGTTTCTTATTAATTAAGAATTCTGAATCCGACCGTAACCTAATGGTTGCCTACAACAAATAGAACCTGCCTTATTGGTCCAGTAGTGTATGATGCGAGTGGCGGTCATGAGGTCCTTGGTTCACCCCTTGCTCGGGCTGGATAAAGCGTGCTTTATGTATAGAAAAATTCTCAATAGCATGCCGGAGTCCGGAGTTATGCTGGTATAATGACAACTGGCTCGGAGTACTGGCTTACACTGGGAGTTAACATCGTCAGCGAAATATGAATGTCTTCAGTACACCTATGCCATTCCCACTTGGGGTATATAAGCTAGACGGTGCTTGTGATAATTACCTACAACAAAACGAACTTACCGCCCTAGTAACATCATTGAAATAGCGATCTTAAACCTTGTTAATTTGGTGAAGCCATAACAAAGCTACCGCAAGTCCCAGGCTGTTGATATAACATAATCAAAATATTACAGTAAGTACCTAAACATTATTGGATTGGAATCTAAAATAGATACACAAAGGAAAATAAATCACGTGGTATTTAGATAAGATAAGTATAATAAAACAAAAAAAAGCTTTTTAGTCTAAAGGTTAAGTAGCAGCCTTCAGGTAAAGTAATAGAATTGTCAATACAAGGTCCGCGTTTGGAATCTCAGTTTGGAATTTATGTTTTTTATTCTAAATGTATGTGCGGTCGTCACTAGCTAATCGTAAAAAAAACAGGGGGAGAAGATTTCATGTTGAAATTAATCTACAAAAAAATGTAACCGTACTGGCTATTATTCTACGTAGACAAGAATCGTTCGATTAGTTTTTTTTTAGGTCTTAATGTACTCGTAAGTTTGGGTTTTTATTTTAATTTTTATTTTTATTTTATTTTTATAATGTTTGGAAAACTTACAGCTAGTATAAATGATAAATAAAGTGATTATACAGAGTAAGGCCAATTAAAAGTTTTCACATATAGTAAAAGTTGTAACAGAGTTATACACTAATAAAGCTATATATAAACCAGTTAGTCGAAAAAGTAGGAACATACATTTTTTTTTAAAGTATTAACATTTGTCACGAATAAATCTAAGTCTACTACCCGACACATTGAATTGAAAGTACGACATGCTCGTATTAAGTACGAATTTTGCCTATAATTGCTTCTGGAATAAGGAATATCTAAGAGGGGTGTTCTCCGTAAACTTGCAGACGGCACTCGTAACCCAACTGAGCCCACTAGTTCTGGCACATCTATCGAACCATTCATTATCTTCAGTAAGAACGAGAGATCGGCGATTTTTCTTCGTTCATGTAGCGGTAAAATATGGAATTTTTTACATCGAGAAATGTAATTAGGCAAAATTATACGGGAGCGATACTGTAAATGTCTTAGAAATTTCTTTTGTATACCTTCTAGGCGATCATTGTAGACGTCGTAAATAGGATTCCAAATTTGAGAAGCATATTCAAGGTGACTACGGACAAAGGTACAGTATAGAATTTTAAGTGTTTTGATGTTTTTGAAGTCATGGGATAACCTAAAAATAAAACCTAGTGCCTTGGACGCTTTATTTATAATGTCATTAATATGAGTATCAAATAGAAGTTTCGCGTCAAATGTAACACCAAGGTCTTTGATGACACTAACTCTATTGATTGGGCAATTAGAAAGCTTGTAATTATACTTAATTGGGTTTGGTTTACGAGTAAATGTACAAACACAACACTTTGATATATTAAGGTCTAATTTATTCAATGCGCAATAATTATAAAAACGATCAAGATCATTCTGGAGTGAGAGTGCATCCTCATTAGATGTTACATGTCTAAGAATTTTCATATCATCCGCATATAAAATAATTTTTGAGTTGTGAAAACATGATGCAATATCATTCACAAAGACGTTGAATAACAACGGTCCTAGCAATGATCCTTGAGGCACACCTGATGGGATTATCATAGCTCTCGTAGATCTGTAGCCATTAAGCACAACGAGCTGGGATCTGTTTTTAACGTATGAAGAAAACCACCTGAATAAATTGCCTCTTACACCCACTGACAATAGTTTCTGCAATAATAAATGATGGTCAATACGGTCAAAACACTTACTGTAGTCTGTGTATACAACATCAACTTGAGACCTCATTGACATGTGTTTGGAGAGATAGTCACTACAGAGTACAAGATTCGATGTGGTTGAACGACCTCTTAAGAAACCATGTTGATTATCAGAGAAACTCGACTTAAGCATCAAAGAAAGTGGCCTATATACAATTTTCTCTAAAATTTTAGCAAACACGCATAATTTTGAAATCGGTCTGTAATTTTCCACGATATCCTTTGGTCCTTTTTTATGAACAGGCGTTATATAGACAGACTTCCAGATTGCAGGCATCGTTCCTTTTGTGAGAGATCTATTAAATAATATCGTTAGTGGAATGGCCAGAGTCTTTGCACAGTTGCGTATAAACACCGGTGGAATGTCATCTGGACCAGCACTCTTCCTTAGGTCAACTTGTTTAAGTAACCTGTACACTTCATCTTCCACTACTGTGATAGAACTAATATCAAAGGTGAGGTCACCAAACGGTTCCTCTAGTCCTTCCATTGATGCAGTGTTACTCATAGATGTTGGTTCTAAGAAATTAGAATAAAAATAGTCACCAAACATATTGCAAATGTCCTCACCGTTATTAGATACAACCGCACCAAATTTAAAGATGGATGGATAAAAGTTAGATTGTTGTTTTGCTTTCACATAACGCCAAAAGGCACATGGGTTTTTAGAGATTGCTGATTCAATTTGGTGTATATAACCATCAAACATTTGCTTCTCAAGTTCTTTGGCTCTTTGGCGTAATGTAACATAAGACTGGTGATCAGAATAATTATTATATTTTTTGAATTTAGCGTGAAATTTGGCTTTTTCTTTTAATATTTTAATTAGAGGGCTTTTATACCAGGGAGGATACTTGGCAAGTGGTACTAAAGTTTTCTTAGGTATATAAGTATCTCGTAGCTTATAAATAGTATCATAGAAAAAGGTTACAGCATCCTCCATGGTCCTAAGTTCGAATTCCCTTGTCCAATTCACTAAGTTAATTTGATTATTAAGCGCGTCAAAATCCGCTGAGGAGTACAAAAACTTAATACAAGGGGGAATCTGCAGGCTATGTAATTGTACAAAATCCGCAGAGATTGAAAGTGCCCTGTGATGTAGGTCTGCTGGTACCAAAGGGTCCTGGCCACAGGTGACGGTAATATCATTATTGGAAAATACTAGGTCGAGCAACCTATTGTTACTGTTGAGATGAGAATTGTACTGTAGAAGGTTACAGGCATTAATATCATCGTAGAAACTTGTTTGACTGTGACCCTGTAAGTTCCTAGCGTATAGATGATTCCCATCATCAGCAGGAAACCAGGTAATATTAGGCTGATTAAAATCGCCAAGTATTATGAACTTGTCTGCCGGCTGCTTAAAAACAATGTCTAATAAGTTACCAGAAAAATTATTTAACTGCGTCATTAAATTATTACCGCAATGTTGATTACAAATGTAGACCACGCATATATGCATTTTATATGTGATCCTAGGTTTGCATTGTTGCAGCGTTAATGTTATCCACATATCTTCTGCAGACGAACACCAATCACTGCGAACATCGGCTATAAGTTTCCGGCGCACAGCTATTAAAACCCCACCTCCCAGGGCCTGATTAGTAAATGAATAATCTCGATCCCGTCTCCATACGACATACCTGTCATCGAACAATTCCGTGTCGGCTATTCCATCTAGCCAGGTTTCAGTGAGGCAAATTACATCAAAACAATTTAAACTCACATTTCTATAAAAAGACGATGTCTTTGTCCGTAGTCCCCGAACGTTTTGATAATAGATATTAATAGGCGCCATCATAAATCATCATAATAAACACTGTAAACACGTCGCCCAGAAAAATAATTGAATTAAATTTGCAGTATAAAATGTGGTATACTAAAGACAGATCAGCAGTCGATATGCATATGCAATAAAGAGCTTTAATTATATGCACTAGAAGTCTGAAGTAATAGTAGCAGTAATTTTTATTTGTGCAAAGAATATTAAATGTTAAAATTGAATAGTTTATCATATGTAAGGTAAGGCTAACTCTAAGACTATTAATAAATGGTTCATAATTGCAAAAACGATGGTGTGCAAAAGGATCAAGCATTAGCGATAAGCGAACAATAGGCAGGCGAGAATGGAATGCATAGAAAAAACAGACGGCAGTGTTTGTTAGCAAGGTGTCGGGTAACAGATCTAAGATTTTAGTTAAAAAAACTTATTTAAATCTTTCTCAGACTTGATGTGATGTTTTGGTGAAGTTGTATTCTTACGAATAAAAATTTTGCACCCAAGCACCCAAACAAATTCGTAACCACGTTCTTTAGCCAAGGTTTTGGTTTTATTCAGCAGCATTTTGTTCTCGTATGTCAAATGATCATTGACATAGATCCTGGAATCACCTTGCATTCCCAAATCTGAAACCCTAAGTCCTTTGTGTTTTTTCGCTGCAGATACAAAATTATTTCTGAGGTATGCATTATGAATTGAGCAGATTATTGTTTTATACTGGCTATCTCTACGCATAGGTACTCTTGCTACGTAATTAATCTGTTCCTTCTGAATATGGCAGCCTATTACATCTCCGATTTTGGACACGATGGAGAAGAGATTCTCCGAATGAGATGCCGGTACACCTTTGATTTCGACGTTATTCATCCGCAATCTCTGCTCATTGTCTCGAGCCTGCTGTTCCAGTGCATTACAGCGCTCCTTCAGACACGAAATGTCCTCTTTGGATTTCTTTATAATTTCAATTTCACTCTCAATGCTGGATACCTTCGCTGTCAGATTTTCAAATGAACTATGCATAAACTCAATCGAGGTCTTGACGTCTGCAAATTCGTTCTTTAAGGATTTCAGCTCGGCCAACTCCTTATGTACGGCTTTTATACTCTCCATTAATGACGGCAATGTCTCCATTTGAACAGATAGTCTTTTTAGCTCTGCTATTATAGTCTCCGTATCCGTGGATAGGGTTTTCGACGAACCGGCACAGGGGCTAACAGCCCTGGTCTTACAATTAATGCACTTCCATGTAAGTTTCCGATCTCCAAGTTTCCTCCATCCACCTTCCGTTATGCCAGCGCATGAGAAATCATACTGCCCTAAGCAGTTCGTGCACTTGACTCCATCACTGACTTCGGCATCACAACTTTTGCAAGTAAACATTATGTTCGGTCTAAAAACTTTGAGAAACTCAGTCGCGTTGTTAAAGGTCTGAGGCGGCGATATAAGCGTACGATCGGTTCGCAAACTACCCACGTACTGTTAATGTTAATGTTAATATTCTTTTAGTTAATTGTTCAACTGTGAACTTTGTAATTTAAAATATATATCGAAGCCTATTTTTAAGCAATATTTGACCATTACAGTTAATGGAATGGCAGAAAGTTATTGTTATTTTAGTAACTTTTAGTCTTATCTATATCTATAGAATTATTGAAGGCATAGAGTATATCTATACTCTATGCCTTCAATAATTGCCTGAGTCTGTTTAACTGTCGATGCGATGACTGATGTCGGATGACGACCGACCGATAACAGATAGTCAATGTGAGACGGCATACGGCCCTGATCTGTGATTCTATTAGCAACAGGGCAAGTAGTCGGACCTATCGAGGAGCAGCTAACCTTACTGCATTCAATCAATCCTCAATTATTGCGAGCATCTTCTGTTATTTTGTTACCAAAGTTTGGATATCAAAGAAGATTAGTGCACCGGACAAGAACCTAGTGCTATTTCAAGATTTCCATGTTTGGCCACCATGCAAACGACTATAAAAATAAAGATAAACTCACCTTTGTAAACATTTTATTAATTATATAACTTATTTTTATTATCTGTGGTTCTTTTGGCATAATAAACAATTGAGTCGTTGGCAGCACGCGAGTGCATAAAAAAAGATTGGCAGCTCTGGAGTGACGATAGGATTATGGCGGGATTTGAATAATAGCGTACTTATTAATATTTAACATTGTTATGAGTAACTGGAATGTTTTTATGAAATAATATACCTACGTTACATCTACACTTCTGAACTAGTTTTATTATACCTTTTACCATTACCAGCAATGAAACGGCCATCCCGAAAACATAAGCACCAATATATGTCTGTTTTTTAAAATATAAGTAAACCAGTTTATTCAACTAATAAAAATATTTGGAAAGACATGCCAGAAGAAGACAAAGGTGTACTATACCTATAGCTCTACCCGCCCCTTCGTGCTTTTACCATATTTACAGAATATTCGTTGAAGAACCAAAGTCACCGACATAGCCCATAGGATTAGCAAGCTGAAGTAGCAATGGGCGGGGCCATATGGCGCGAAGATCGGACGACAAGTGGCAAAAAACATCTTGATTGGAGACCACGTATTGGCAAGCGTAGCGTGGAACGGCCGCCTACCAGAAGGACCGATGATCTTGTGAACATCGCAGAAAGTCATTGGATGCCGGTAGCATCGGACCAGTTGCGCTGGAAAGTGATTGAGGAGGCCTATATATATATATAGGCCTCCGCAATCACTTTCCAGCGCAACTATATAGCTGCGGACAAAAATAGGCTGAGATGATGATGATGATGATGATGATGATGACATAATTCGGGGAAAACGATCATGAGAGGTCTATGTGTCTAGAATTCTGGGTGCTTACTAAAGACGTCCGCATGGGGTACTTTATTCCGAAACTAAAGGACATAATCGTAAATCTAAACACTACCTATTCCATTATTGTATGTGCACAAAAGTTACCTAAATTATTTTATGCTGTAGATTTGTTACCCACAATTTCAGTTAATTATACCTATAATTAGACACACAAAATATTACATCACCGACATATTCAAAAGCAAAATAAAAATCTTCAAACCAAAAAGCATATTTAATGAAGCAGCTAAAAGGCGGAAATATGATTAAATATGTACATTTGAACAAGTGAAACATTAATTCCATCTCACAAAAATCGGTATACGAAACATAAATAGAGAATTACCTACATTTATTTAATATCATTCCAATTTTACGAGACCCATATCACTTTATACATACATATTCACAAAACTCATTGTCCTTGGGGTGTATACGGAGGGGAAATTAATGAATGGTTACATTAGAACTTTAATACGTGAAATCCGGCAAGCAGATTGAATTTGGACCGCGGTTGGATACACTTCCTGATATTTACGAATGTTAATTACAATGGGGGGTAGCCTTAGCTCTGCAGAACTGCGGTGTTAAGCTGCGGTTGAGCAGTGATCGCCTAGTGGTTAGACCGTTGACTGACTGCAAAGTCAGAGCTCTCAAGTTCAAACCCAGGCACGCACTTCTGTCGTTTCGAAAGCATGTACGTATTAAAAATTAACTATCACTTGTTTTAACGGTGAAGGAAAACATCGTGAGGAAACCTGCATGCCTAAGAGTTTCCAGGTGTGTGAAGTTCACCAACAAGCACTGGGCCAGCGTGGTGGACTATGGCCTAAGCCCTCTCAGTTTGAGAGGAGGCCCGTGGCCAACAATGGGACAGTTTCTTAACAGGGCTTATATATTATAGAAGCTGCGGAAGACTCTATTGGTATGAGATTGGTGATCGTGTGTGGCAATTACATTTTTGTGTCCATGCTTCGGAAAACACGTTTAGCTGTTGGTCTAGGCTACCAGTTCATGTGTTGAAAATCGATAGTCCTTATAGGCAGATTCTTTTATTGGACCAACAAGAAAATCGCTTACTTGGTCTGATCAGTCAGAGTAAACTGTCAGACTACGTGGTCACAGGGGTATCAATAGGCTATCTATAGTTACAGTATTATTCTACAACTCTCGGTTTATATCACGGGTTGCGGATTATGTAGCCCTAACCTTAGGCATTACCATTATGTATAAATTTTCTCTCGTAAAGATAATAAATAGAGCTCAATCACAGAGTTTATGAATACAGATAGCCCGAATGAAGATTGATTCGCAACTGGGCCCTTATTATGACCAATTAATCACGTAACTTGACGCGTTACGATAATTTTCTTGAAATTATCGTTTAATTGTTATGTACAGAATACTATTTTTTTGGATAAAATATACACCGTCACACCTATATTCCTTAAGCGAAGGTGGCAGAGGTGTACTGTGTGCAATCACTTTTTGTCGACAATGCTAGCTTTACACCGGGCTGAGACTAGAAATTTTTCTATGGACAAGCTACATTTGCCCGACCAAGGATTAGAACTCACAACCACGAGATCGCAAAGCGCAGTATTCGCCATTAGAGCTTCAAGGCAGTGCAGTATCATATTAAAAATAAAAACGTAGCCCCACCCTAGGAATAATTCCTGTGTGTGCATTTATAAACACGAAATTTACATACACAAACACCCAGACCAAAACAAATGTTTGTAGAAAACGCAAAGATTTCTCTCGTGCGGGAATCGAACCCGCGACTACTCAGTCCAGTGAGACGAGCGGCTTAAGCTAGACGAGGCCGTCCGTCTATTACACGGTCATTTCACGAAGTAATCGTAACGCACCGCGTTTGGCAATAACGCGGATAAAGGCACTGGCCATTTACATCGATTTGTGATAAGCTTTCTGAGCCAAAGATGGATTGTAACATTAGTTTATCTCAAGCAAACATACTGAGATACACATAAAGGAAATATTGCAATTGTAAAAATGAACCTTATGTCATTAGGCTTAAGTCGCTTAAAATTATATCGTTTAGGACGGCATAAGCTATGACGCATCAAAATGGCATGATTTACGGTTGCCTAAATTTATACTTTCAGTTACAAAAATATTCCATTTGAGTTTCGGACTCAGATAGAAGTTGGAGAGTACGCAATAACGCCGAAATCGAAGAACTCATAGCTGGTTCTAATATCATAGGAGAGGCCAAAGCGTACAGACTCCAATGGCATGGCCACATTCAAAGAATGGGAGAAGACCGACAACAAGATACACTAGTAAAGAAGACCTATCTGGGCCGACCAATCGGCCGCCGACCGGTTGGTCGTCCCAGGTATCGCTGGAAGGACATGGTTGAGGCGGATCTGCGTGAGCTCCAAGCCGAAAACTCTAGCAGGGAATCGCGCAGAACCGTGAGAAGTGGCGGAATCTCGTTTCGGAGGCTAAGACTCACTTTGGGTCATTGAGCCAACGGAGTAAGTAAGTTAAAAAAATATTTATACAGTCCCACAAGGATATTTTTGCCTACGACCAAAATCGGAACTAACGCTGTCATTAAGTGAAATGTCACTTCATGACAGTCGCAGAATTGCCGTTAGCTATAAAATTTACCCAATTTCTTTTTTAATCAGTAACCGTGCGGTCCGACCAATTCAAATATTTCCCTGAAAGTAGGGAAATTTTACTAAACAATAACTCTAATGTCACACCAACCTGTCAAATCCTGTCAATGACTCCACGGGTAAAATTATTTTTCCCGCACTATACAAGGTGTAACATGATTAACGCAAGTCCTGAAAGTAGACACTAGGATTTATTCCTGTGTCGTGGGTGCGTTTACAAACATGAAAATTCACATACACAAATACCCAGACCGAAACAAATAATTGTGGATCACGCAAAGATTTGTCCCGTGTGGGAATCAAACCCGCGACTATTAGACACAGTGGGCGGAGCGGCTTAAGCTCTTAACCACTGCGATAAATCGTCCGTCAAATCGGTAACTGAATTGATTCTAATTATTTTTAATGTATCTCACTTTTTTTAAATTTGCTAAATATCTTTTTGCTCCTTTAGTTCGTTATAACAAAGAAAATTTATGTTTGATTCAGAGCAATACGGAGATTTCAAATGCATTTCTAAAACAAATTTCTTAATACGCACACATAGTGTATGAACGTGTGTACATGTTTCATTGTTAATTGGGGTATAAAAGTGCTTAAAAAAGGGGTAAAAAGCATAAAATTTGGAAGTTTGGTTTTCATTTTGAATTTGTGAAGCAATTATCTAATCGGGGTGTCTGGGGTCTTGCACTATTAACCATACACCTTGTATATTGATTAACTACCCTGTTGGTCTAGTGATACGTGATGCGGCTGGCGATCATAAGGTTCTGGGTTCGCATCCTAGGTCGGATAGGCGTTATCGTGTTACTATATATCTCTATCATTACGCCAGATCTCATGCGGGGCAGGCAGAGAGTACAGAGCTCCAACAGGTTCTTTCCATATGAGGAAGGTACACGGCATTTCTGGCTTCCTAAACTCTCATAGTTCGTCTCATACACGCTCGCCGGTTACGAAGACTCTTGACTTGAATGTATCTAACATCGTCGGCGAAATGTAGGAGTGCATAACACACCTCGGCCATCTGAGCTTAGGCTAAAAAGTGGTCAGCAAAGCAGTCAAAAAAAGAGTGCTACCAATTTACAAATTGCCAGCACTCATCTTCTTCTTCTTTAAATTATGGCTTCACACTATTTTTAAGTGTATATTGTCAAGTATAAATGAATTGTGCTCCCCGATGAACTTGATGACAACTATGATAATGATGTTGGTATATTATATCTCTACATACTCTACATATCAATTGCGACTGCCGCTTTGAGGGAAATCGAAAAGGCACATTTTATCACTTTGTTACAATTACCTTCACTCATGCACATACAAGAACACATAATGGTTAATATTCCACCAACATTACTCATTGTTATTCGAAATAACACAAGTTTTAGAAATTAAAACAAATTGACGACATCACTCTTCGATTTTCCGCCAAAACTCCGGCAGCACTCTTTTGTTGACTTTAAATTCAAGAATAAACTTGACTTGAAATAAAAAACTAGCAAATATCCACAGATAACAAATACATATTTTTGAAAAGTTTCCATCTGTTTCCACAATATGGTTTCCAAAGAGCAAAATATTGGTTTTTGAAACCCTCGTTTGCTCAAGCGCTATTTATTGAGTCGACTGACATTGAGTCTATTTTTATCTTGCAAAAAAGGGCTATAAGAGCCATCTATAACTTAGGTAGTCGCGAATCTCTCAGAGAACTGTTTAAAGAAGCCAATATTATGACGGTCCCGTGTCAGTATATTTATGAAAACATAATGTATACAAGAAAAAATATAGATCTGTTTAATCAGCTAGGCGATAGGCATTGCTATAATACGCGACATAGAAATAAATTAGATCAACCGCAATTTTGACTGTCAAAAATTCACACTTCTTTCATGGGGTACAGTGTTAGATTTTATAATAAAATTCCTCTTGACGTCAATAAACTTAGTGACAATAAATTCAAAGCTTGTATTAAACGTAGGCTTAGTAAACAAGATTATTATTTAAAAGACGAAAATGCTTGGATAGGGGCTGTTCCAGCTCCACTTGATTGAATATGGACAACTTGTTTAGCTATTATTATTTAATATTTCCTCTCTTCCTTGTATTAATTTAGTAAAATGTTTCTTTTTTTTTCTCATTTCTTACTCTGTAAATGAGGGAACCATGTAGCCATTCACATGAATAGTATAATTTGTATAATTTAACTTAGACCTACCTGATAGACCAGCCTACATCGTTCTCCCATATCCCACAACAAAATGTAGATGGAAAAAGAATATGTAAAAATACTATTTTAAAAGAGTAACCGTGGAGTTTCTTGCCTTTCTTCTCCACAGGAATGACATTCCGAAGTGGTAGTAGAGTCTTTTTTACTTTTCTGACGATTCATAAATACTGTAATGGTTTACACGAATAAAAAATATTCTAATTCTGATTCTATTAGCGCACTTTGATAAAGCGCTGAAATTCTATTGATCGCGCCGTTTTATTGTTCCTGTCTGTTTTTTACTTTGATTATGTTGGTAGATTAATTTCATTACAAATCACATATACCTCAATATTTTTAGATTTTAATTATAATATATCTGAAAGAGACTGCCCGTGTTTTACCGAAACATGGCTCTGCCAGATCAGAGCTGCAGCATAATATAGGTACGGCATTAACTGAGGCAGGGACCAATTTTGGGTCTCACACAATTACTGCTTTTAATTCGACGATTTAGCGCAGTAGTTAAGAGCTTGAGCGGCTCCGCCCACTGTGTCGAATAGTCGCGGTTTCGATTCCCGCACGGGACAAATCTTTGTGTGATCCACAATTATTTGTTCCGGTCTAGGTATTTGTTTGTGAATTTTCATGTTTGTAAACGCACCCACGACACAGGAATAAATCCTAGTGTGGGCCTACGTTTAAAAAAAAAATGTTTGTTCTTCATTAGTACTTTTTGTCATGTTGCTAGACATTTTTTTATTGATGACTCAATTATAGCTTTTTCACCTTGAAATAGGCTGATGAGATATAAGTTAGGTCGAGTCCTCATAAGGCAAATCCGCGCAACATGCCGGATTGCCGCATTTGCTCAACTTCCGGAACAATCAAACAATCGCTTGGCGGCATGTATTTCCTGGGAGCATGGAGACCAGATGCGGTCGTAGCCTACCACCGAAATTTTAGTTTTTCTCTATCTATCTATATCATCGCGCTAGATCCCTTACGGGGTAGGCAGAGAGTACAGCGTTCCAACAGGTTCTTTCCTTACAGACCCCTCTGGCCTCCTCCACTCTCATAGTTCGTCTCATACACGCTCGCCGGTTACGGAGACTCTTGACTTGTCTTTCACCCACATTAGGTCCTATTACCATATACCGGGCTCAATTCCAAACTCCGGACTGACACTGGCAAATTTTTGTTAGAAAAATTACATTTGTCCGACCTATGATTTGAATCCAGCACCGCAATCCGCATTATTCGTAAATAGAACAAGGCGGCAAGGAGGCAGTATAAGCAGTGCAGCTACTTCTATAGGTATAATATTATACTTTTACAATCGCAAAACTGGACAGGATAATCTAAATTTCAACTGTAATTATGTCCTAGAATAAAAAATTACGAAAGAAAAGTTGGAAATTCATCGGTTCTTTTTGCCGACCCCTTTCCGGTTCAGTTTGAATTTCCGCGGGTGAAGAAAGAAATTTCACAACTGATAATTAAAACGTAACTTTTTAGTTACTCTGTGTATTAAAATTGTTGCAATTTTTATTAGGCACCGTTCCTGAAAAGAATTTGAAAGGACTGATGTATTTTACTTTGCTAAAAACACACTTTTTACTGTGGAACTTAATAATGTGGGGCCATGGAGTTGCTGAAAAGGGAAATATCTTTTTATCGCCAGATTCCTTACAGGGTAGGCAGGTACCTAATTAATCAAATAATTTTAACGATTCTATAAAATTTGAGAGTTTAGGGGTGTATGGTCTACGCTGTTGGCCGCAGGGCCTTTACAGGTTAACAGCTTAGGGTCTCTTTCACCACCGTCGAGTCAAGTCTGAAGTAGACTAATACAGTTATTTACGAACCGAAACAAACGAACGTACGTAACCTGCTTATATACGAAATAAAATAAATCGACAATTAAAGTCGCAAGTAATTGTATGTACGATTTTCAACATCTCTGAGCCCTATCTGACTATTAAAGTAGCCAATTTAACTGCCGAGTAACTAGCCAGAACCGTATTCGAAGGTAGTGAGAGAAGAGCTTGATGTAATAGTTAGAGCTTAAAGCTTAATCTAAGCTTAAGCTGCTCCGCTTACTAAATCCCAAAATTAAAATGACACGTAACATGATGACAGGCTTGCATTCTATCGAATTGGGACCATAAATACTATGATAAATGTTGGGTGTATTATGGACTAGATACCGAGAATAGGACGCAGAAACGTTGGCCGCCAGCCTGCCAGATGGTCCGATGATATCGTCAGAGCGATAGGAAAGCACTGGAAGAGGAACGCTACTAACAGACAAGAACGGCGTGCTAATCAGAGACTTACAATCGACAATGGGTGATTACGGGTTGACAAGATGATGATGGCAACCTCCGCCAATGTATACGCTATTCAAATCAAACTTGAAACTTTTTAAATCGTTTTTTTACCGAATATAAAAACGTAGATTTTTTGATAAGAGCATTTTCATTTCTCTGTGTTCGGAATTTCTGTCACCTTCATACTAAACTAGTTATAGGATGCAATCATAACTAAAATATTTAAAAATGGTGAAGGTTTGTTTACAAAGTCTTAAAGTATATTTGTTTAATTTGCAAGCGTATTTGTTTAATTAATAGTCTCTTGAAAAAGGATCAAGTGCGTAGCACTCTAAATCGACGGAAATGCATGAAGAGATGTATGAACGTAGATAAAGCAAAGGGGTGTGTCAGAATCGTAGTATGTGGCAAACTGGTCTCTGCCTACCCCATTGGGATAGTCTATCCCAATATGTATATGTATGTATTTAAGTGTACATAATAATATCAGCCTGTATTGTCCCATCGTTGGGCAAAGGCATCCTCTCACTAATAGAGGAGAGAGCTTAGATCATACTCCACCATGCAGACCTAGCGGAGATTGGTGGAGGGAAGTCTGTGGCCACCTGCTATTGGAACTTATCAAGCCGCCTTCAGAAGGTTTTCAACTTGGCATAAAGACTACCGCATTTAGTTGTAAAAAGGAGCAATGGCTTAAAGTGCCTTTCGAAGCACAGAGACTCTCGGATATGAAAATGCCACAAATCGATCTCTCTAACTCAAATAATTTATTTTGTATAAACCCTGCTGGGGCGCTTACAAAAGGTCCATTTACATTTTTTTGTAAATCTAATTTAACAGCTAATCTACCACCGGATCGGAACGCGGCCTCCGGTGAAGAAACTCAGCGGGCTTGTCTTTTTTATTTACTTCTCTTTCTCTTTTTTCTTTTCTTTTTTTATCAATCATATCGTGGAGACAATGTTTATGTTACAATTATATAGTTTACGATCGAGCTTCAGTGTGATGCCTTACAACCGAGATATGAGACTAATGATCTATCTATCTATATCATCACGAGAGATCCCTTACGGGGTAGGCAGAGGGTACAGAGTTCCAACAGGTTCTCTCCTTATATACCTCTCTGGTTTCCTCCAATCTCATAGTTCGTCTCATACACGCTCGCTGGTTACGGAGACTCCTGACTTGTCCTTCAGATAAGACCCGGTCTATTTGGTAAGGTAAGATAGTCTAGGTCTTCCCCGGTACCTCCATCCTTCCACTTTCGCATTGTATATCAGTTTTGTCATTCTTTCTTCGGACATTCTTTCTATATGCCCGAACCAACGAAGCATACCCTTTCTCATCTTTACACCGATACTCTCTTTCATACCTATTTGCTTTCTTACTACGCTGTTGCGAATACGGTCGGTCAGCTTGACTCCGCACATCTTCCGCAGAGCTCACATTTCCACCGCATTTATCCTATTTTCATTCTCCTTCTTACATACCCAGCTCTCGCTGCCATATCTTTTTTTTTTTTTTTTTTTATAAACGTAGCCCCACACTAGGATTTATTCCTGTATCGTGGGTGCGTTTACAAACATGAAAATTCACAAACAAATACCCAGACCGGAACAAATAATTGTGGATCACACAAAGATTTGTCCCGTGCGGGAATCGAACCCGCGACTATTAGACACAGTGGGCGGAGCGGCTTAAGCTCTTAACCACTGCGCTAAATCGTCCGTCAAACAGCGTCCGTCATATAACAGCGTTGGGACAAGCACTCCATTATGTATGGCCAGCTGCGCCTTTCGGCTTTAGTGCCGGCTCCCAAGTAGCTTTCCCATTGCGCCATTCACTCTGTTCCCTGCACTCACTCTTCTCTCTATGTCAGCGGTGTATTTTCTATCCTTACTGAATGCACATCCAAGATATACAAACTCATTCACTTGCTTCAGCACATCGTTCCCAACCACAATCCTTACATTCGTTCTGGTTTCTTCCCGTTCAAAAACCATAATTTTGGTTTTCTTCACATTCAAGTGTAAGCCATTTCTTTTTTTTTTCATGCAGTCGTCTTTCATAACTGTGACTAGTGATTGCAGATCAGTGGCTGTTGGCGCTATCAAAACCGCGTCATCTGCATATAGTAGATGATTTACCACTAGATCACTCATTTGTACACCTTCATTCATCGCTTTCAGTCTTTGAAGACTTTTATCCAAATATATTATAAACAGTCTAGCGGACAACACGCAACCCTGCTTGACACCGATTTCAACGTCAAACCAAGGTGACATGTTACCACCCACCCGTGCGCATGCCTTGCAGTCCACATAAGTGGACTGGACGGCCCGCAGCAGAGTGCCATTTATACCATACTCAGGCAAAATGTCCCAAAGTCTCTTTCGCACAACTCTACCAAACGCCTTCTCCAGATCCAGAAAACCTTCCGGCCCACTGCCAGATGCTTTTCTACGATATTGCGAAGGGAGAAAACTTGATCCAGACATCCTCTTCCGGATCTGAAACCCCCTTGTGCCTCACACAACATTCCATCGGACTTCTCAGGCATTCTCCTTTCAACAATTTTACCATACTACATATGACTAATGATACTATTTATAAAGACTAATGATGTTATTTATAAAGAGTGTCTAAAGGATTCCAGATCAACCAGTCCCCACAAGCAGCACCCGTTAACGAGTATGACTGCTGGAACAGCCATCACTCCCCTCGACCATATTAGAGGGAAGGGAGTTACTGAGCCGATCGTTGCCTAACCTTGGTGATCAGTAAGAACGCCGCACGCGCACAGCGCCACGAGCGCCAATGGTTTCAGAGAAAAACTGACTTGAAAGAGTTATTCAGCATTACTCAACCCTTTTCTGTAGGTATCCTTGTTCCGGGTTATCACCACTCCGACCCTTGTCACTGAGGGATTAACAGCTTCATGATTATAATGTCCACGTGTTGCTAATCCATCCAGTCACCTTGTTAATCCTTTCTGAATGCTACATGATGGAGGTACTATCAGGTACCGTACTTACCAGTCCTTTTAGCAGCATAGTTTCGCAATAGTTAGAATTAAATGTAGTACTTTCGAAATAGCAGTTTCGAGAAAAACGTGTATGTGTTTATTGGTTTTTCTATACTTAAAATGATATGATCCCGATATGGACTGAAATTTAAATGTGTTGTTACTGAAAAAGTTCATAATTACATGAATTGTTATTTATCTTATTTTGCGCTCGTAGCACTGTGCAACCGCGGTGCTTATACCGATCACCAAGGTTAAGCAGCGTTCGACTCGTCGGCCTGAGATGGGTGATCATTTCTGGCATTTTCATATCGTTCAAGTCGTTGGTTTCGGTAGTCGTTAAACTAAGTTGGAAGCCTTATAGGCGGCTTGATAAGTTACAACAGCAGGTGGCCATAAACTTGCCTCTACCAATCTGCACTGGGTCCACATGGTGGAGTATGGCCTAATATCTCTCACCTTGATTTGTGAGAGTAGTAGGTGTGAGTAGGTAGTTAACCCAGTGGTGGGACATTACAGGCTCATATTTTTATTTTTATATAGTTTATTGTGGGTTTTAGATTTTTTTAATAAAAAAATTGTTAAATTGTTGTTAACTGCATTATTTATTATGAGAGCAAAGTACTTTTAATATTATTTTGTCAGGAGCGTACTTGGATATGCGCAATTTATATCACCGCCTCTTTCTTTCTGTACTGTAACATTACAATAATATTGCTAAAGAGGTTGTGGTAGTCCGCAGACGCTTGAAAGAAGGAGCAAAACTTTTGATGCAAAATGTTAGTCGCTAAAATACGGTTTCGCAACGCTAGGAGTGCCTTCCATATATAACTTAAAATAAAACTAAAAACATAAAAACCCATCAGAAAACAGATATCAGGTAAATATTTAGGAGCATATCAAAATCTTTTTAGTTATATTGTTGTTATCATATCTTGTCGTCGGAACAGGAAATCAATATACGCAGTTTAAAGCTCCATCTCTTTGTAACGGCAAATTAAGATTACAATCATATTAATAAAAAGGCTGTGACAGACCCTTGAAGAAGAGAATGAAACTTTTAAAACGAATTTTAAGCAAGAAACATAAAAATCCTGCATGGAATCTGGCGTGATGATAGGGAGAGATGGAAAGTAAAGAAATATTCGACCATAAAATATTTCATAACCCATAACGAAGAAGACCTACTTATTTATACTTCCACGATTAGCACACGTAAAAACTCGTAAAAAATTAAACTCATAATAACCACAGACTTGCGGGCAAATACCATTTTACGGCCATGAAGTACCTTAAATTAAGATAACCGTGCAAGAATAACGACTTCCGAATATAATAGGAGACATAAATATTCATATTTTTAGGCCTCGGTGAAAAGAATTCAAAAAATGTACATATACAAAACCTGGCCAAGTGTGACTTGAAATCTTAAAGAGGAGTTGCTGCAAATGCCTCGTTGGTCTAGTGACTAATAATGTGCTTTGGAATCACAAGGTCCTGGGCTAACCCAGGACACAGACAAGGGTCTCTATCGAAAATTCCCAATGTCCGAAGTCTGAAATGGCGCCCGGTATATGGCAATAGGCACCTCCTATAACATGGGACCTAACATCGTTGGCAAAAAGGGGGTGTGCATAGTACACTTCTGCTATCCCACTTGGGGAATATAGGCGTGATGGTGATTAAACAGGAGTTCTGTACACTTCTAGGCCTTTTAAACTACCTTCATATTTGTATTCTTAGGTACATTTTTGGCCTATACAAAAACCGTCACGCCCATATGTTTCAATCCGGGGTGGCAAAAGTGTATTGTGCGCGAACACTGCACAATTAGGCACAATAACAGATTCCGGACTGATACTGGAAATTTTCGTATCAAAACTTAAGGGACGATTTAGCTCAGTGGTTAGGAGTTTAAGCCACTCCGCCCACTGAGTCGAATAGTCGCGGGTTCGATTCCCCTACGGGACAAATCTTTGTGTGACCCACTATTATTTTTTTCAGTCTACGTATTTGTATATGTGAATTTCTATGTTTTTAAACGCACCCACGACCCAGTAATAAATCCTAGGGTGGGGCAACGTTTAAAAAAAAAAGAAAAAAACATACATATTTGTCCAAACTAGGATTTGAACCCCAGGAACTCTTGATTACTATGCGCATTATTCCCCGCTACACCAACGAGCCAATATGAAATATAATTGTTCGGAATATGGATACTCTTCAGAGTTCTCAGTAATACATGTTCATATAGATATGTATTATTCAATAATAACATCATTATATATGGAAAGTGACTTATTATTGTATTATATGGAATAACAAGTAATTAGGCACTAATCAAATATTTAAAACAACAGAGGTCAAAGTGGCAATATAGATAACACCACCTAAAAGTGTGTTTGTCACTTAAAGATAAAAACGTTATGAAGGGACATATCTCCAAGGTAACTATTATTATATATACAACGTGTAACATAATGAACGCAAGACCTCAGACACCCCGATTAGAGAATTGCTTCATAAATTAAAAACGAAAATTTTAAAATTTTAAGGTTTTTACCCTTTTTTAAAGCACTTTTATACCCCAATAAACAATGAAACTTGTACGTGTATGTGTATAATATTATTTATTAATATATTATAATATTTATTAATAGCGGCTACTCGCGACTTCGTCTACATATGTATTTTTATAAAAAAAAGCGTTTGTGATATTCTGGGTTATAAGCTATAAATTTAAAGGTTTATCTAAATCCGGTTAGTAGTTTTTGCACGAAAGAGTACCAACCATCCATACATCCATCCTCATAAACTTACACGTTAATGATATTATAGTTGGATTTATTAATAAAAAAAATCAGAACCGTCACGCCTACATTCCCCAAGCAGAGGCGGCAGAAGTGTACTTTATACACTCCACTTTTTGCCGACTGTGTCCCATCTAAAAGAGGGTGAGCCTATTGTTCAACAGACCCCAAACTTACCTAAGATTTTAACTCAGAATCTTGAGATCGCTACGCTCATTCTTCGCCACTAGACCAACGAGAAAGTTGTTATTCATGCCAACCATTATAGTACTTATGAATCGTCAAAAGAGTGACAAATACTCTACCACCATTCAAAATGTCTTTCCTCGGCCTATAGCCAAGTTGATTTTCTACAATCGTTAGCGCTAATAAATTGCGGGGAGTTTTTTTGTTCATAACGTAGCCCCAGCGCGGCGTTGCGTAGTGAAAATGAATTATTATTTGCTTTAATGGTGAAGGAAAACATCCTGAGGAAACCCGCATGCCTAAGAGTTTTTTCGAAGGTGTTTGAAGTTCGCCAAACCGCACTGGGCTAACGTGGTGGACTATGGCCTAAACCCTCTCAGTTTGAGAGAAGGCCCGTGCCCAACGGTAGGACAGTTTATTAATAGGGCTAATATTATTATTATTAACGTAGCCCTGCACTAGGAACAATTCCTGTGTCGTGGGTGCGTTTACAAACACGAAATTCTACAAAAACACCCAGGCCGAAATTAACATTTGTGGGTCACACAAAGATTTGTCCCGTGTGGGAATCGAACCCGCGACTTCTCGATCCAGTGGGCTGGGCGGGTTAAGCTCTTAAGCACTGGAGCAAGCCGTCCGCTTAAATATACAGGAATTACATATTAAAACCAGAAGTCACGTCGTTACAACATTGCCCATCGATTATAATATCAGCCTATACATTCTTACTGCTGGGCAAAGGGCTTGTCTCCCAAAATGCCTTCTCTCACAGATCGGAGTAAGAGAAACACATGATTAGCATTAAGTAAGGGTCATAACTTGTATAACCCATTGTTGTATGATAGTATATAATGTTCGTAAAGGATCTCCATCTGTAGAAAGAATGTCCGAAGAAAGAATGATAAAACGGATATATAATGCAAAAGTGAAAGTACATCCTTTCACTTTTGCATTATATATCCGTACCGGGGCAGACCTAGACTATCTTACCATGACCAACAGGACAAGTCAGGAGTCTCCGTAACCGGCGAGCGTGTATGAGACGAACTATGAGAGTGGAGGAAGCCAGAGAGGTATGTAAGGAAAGAATCTGCTGGAACTCTGTACTCTCTGCCTACTCCGCAAGGGATCCGGCGTGATGATATAGATAGATAGGTAAACGATAATAAAGATTAGTCTCACTTTAGTCTTACTCTGCGCCTCACGTTGAGCGAACCTGCGAATAAATTGCTTCTTAAAAACCTCGTCGCCCGCGCCCACAGCCTAACTCGCGACTGAAAATTTTCTTGACTGAATTGTGCCCGGTATAATAATGGCACCTGTTGGAACTCTGTATACTCTGCATACCCCGCAAGGATATGCCGTGATGATATAGATAGATCAATTTTCTACTCCAGACTGCGTCTAAAAATTTATATGATTGAATTGAGTCTGGTATACCTGTTGGAAATCTGTACTGTCTGCTTATTCCGCGGGGATTTGGCGTGATGGTACAGATAGGTCATGGCAAAAGGCTCGCCCACTATACGACCTAACGTCTTCGGTGATGCCCGAGTCAACATAGCACACATCTGCCACCCCCGCTAAATAAATAGGCGTGACGAAATTGATTTATTATTTTTATAAACGAAATTCAGACCCACACATCGTAAAGCGAAAAACCCGATAAAACGCGATAAAAGCAGCCATTATCTGATTGATATTCATATTTTTTTGTTTTACCTGTCATTCCGTTATGGAAGACCCAATACATCTCTTGAATGAGAAAATATTCAGAATTGATCGTCGTTTCATTTCATTAAGTCGTGACAAGGAGTTCGTTAAATAAAAGTAATGGGTAAGGTAATTCAATCTCCCATTTTCAACGACCGAAATTAATGAGTACAAATTGAGTTAGTACACAATTTTTTTCTATGGAAATTTGGCGCTCAATCTAAATCTCCTCAGAATTATAAAATGAATCCTTTAAAAAATAATTTTAAAACATCTTATATTAATTTAATTTAAATGTTACATTAAACTAAAATTATTAAAGTACTTACCTCCAAAAAACATGATGAAAAAACATAAAAACTTGATTACTCGTTTACCTAACATTTTCACACAAAAAAAAACACTTCACATTAATTTTATTTTATAAATGCATGGAAGAACGCAACTTTAATATCATTATAAATGTGTTATATTCGCGACACAATTTCGAATTTGGAATGTCACGGAAGACAAGCGATAAGCGTCCAGTCTCTCCGGAGGTGCGTAGTATACTGAAAGTTGGGGCCTCTACCTCCCACATTAGCTGTCAGATTTCAGCGCGCCACAGCCTAAAAAACCCTCCCTAAAATTTTAGAAAAACTGGTAATAATTAGACTTGAGTATTTGTGTTTACTCATACTGTGGTTTATAACTCGTATAGAGGGAGTAACATTGCAAAACGATTCATTTGGCTGAATTTAAATGACAATTGTCTATCCAAACGCTAGTTATACCTTACGTATCACGTATTCTCATTTTGCATACCTGTATTGTCATTTTGGGTTCAAATTACCGATTTGCAAGTCAATCGCGTTGGAATACTTACTCAACGTTCTGAAACTAGTGTTTTTTAATTTAATCATTTAAAAAAAATATATTTTCTAATATCTAAATTGGTTATCTATGTGCACGTCTATATCATTATGGATCTAGATCCATTGCTGGGTAAGCAGAAAGGATTGAGTTTCAATAGTTTATTTCCTTACAGACCTCTCCCGCATCCTCCTTTCCATAGTTCTTCTCAAAGAGTTTATAATCACTTGGTTCGTCTCACACACGCTTGCCGGTCAGGGCGAGTTTTGGCGGGAAGTCGAAGAGTGTTGTCGTCAATTTGTTTCAATTTTCAAAACTTGTGTTATTTCGAATAATAATGTGTAATAATGGTGGAATATTAACCGATATGTATTCTTATAAGGTAATCGTAATAAAGTGATAAAACGTGCTTTTTAGATTTCCCTCAAAATGACCGTCGCAACTGGTATGTAAAGTATCCATCGCTTTAGTATCCAAGGTGTACTTCATCAATTTCACTATTATCATTGTCATCGGAGTTGAATTAAATATAATTTAGAAATTAAATCTTAAAAACACGATTATGCATCTCACTGTACATTGGCAAAATACACATATCAGTGTAAATCCATAGCTTAAGCAAGAAGAAGAAAAAGACACGCTCAGGAGTTTTGGCGGGAAGTTGAAGAGTAATGTCGCCAATTTGTTTTAATTTTCAAAATTTGTGTTACTTACAGTAATAATGTGTAATGTTGGTGGAATATTAACTATTATGTATTCTTATATGTGCATGAGTGAAGGTAATTGTAACAAAGTGATAAAACGTGCCATTTCGATTTCTCTCAAAACAACCGTCGCAATTGGTATGTAAAGTATCCATCGCTTTACTATCCAAGGTGTACTTCATCAATTTCACTATCATTATTGTCATTGGAGTTTAATTAAATATAATTTAGAAATTAAATCTTACAAACACGATTATGCATCTCACTGTACATTGGCAAAATACACTTATTAGCGTGAATCCATAGCTTAAGTAAAAAGAAGAAAAAGACACGTTCAATTTGGTCATGTTAAGAACTATCTGAGGCGCTCGTAGCGTTGTGTGACCGCGGTGTTCTTACCGATTTCCAAGGTTAGCCCGAGATGGGTGACCGTTTATGGCATTTTCATATTCGAGCGTCTCCGTATATCAGAAGGCACGTTAAGCCGTTGGTCCCGGCTACCACTTAATGTGGTAGTCGTTAAGCCGAGTTGAAAGCCTGAAAGGCGGCTTGATAAGTTCCAACAGCAGGTGGCCACAAACCTGCCTCCACCAATCCGCACTGGATCCGCGTGGTGGAGTATGACCTAATCTCTCTCTCTCTCCTCGATTTGTGAGAGAAGGCCTTTGCCCAGCAGTGGGCAGTATAGGCTGATATTATTAAGAACTGTCTAGGTTATATTTTTATATATTTTTATATATTATATGTATGTTAGTCTGTAAGGTATTTATTCTATGGGCCCGTAAGTTTAACAAAATATTTTTGTAAAATTTCAGTTGCCTGGATTAAATGACTTATTATTATTATTATTATTATTATACCTCGCTACTACGCCTCACCATTTTTTTTTTCTTAAAATGTATATACCCTAGGGCTTATTACTGTGTCGTGGGTGCGATTACGAACATGAAAGTTCACATACACAAATAAACAGACCGGTACAAATAATTGTGGATCACACAAAGATTTATCTCGTGCAGGAATCGAACCCGCGACTATTAGACACAGTAGGCGGAGCGGCTTAAGCTCTTAACCACTGCGCTAAACCTTCCGTCATTTGTTCCATCATTTTTTCTCTGACATTCTTTTCAGGCCCGAACCATCGGAGCATACCCTTTCTCATCTCATATATTAGTTTATAATGATAATAAATTGCAATTTACTCTTAATACAATGAAATTTTCAGTATATAAGGTAGGTATGTACGTAGCTTTTAATCTTTATAAATTATAGACTTTAGAAATTATATTGGACTTTATAAATAACATCATTGTCTCATATCTCGGTTGTACGGCATCACACTGGAGCTAAATCGTAAACTATTTAATTGTAATATAAACATTGTATCCACATAATATGATTAAAAAAATAGAAAGTAAAAAAGAGAAAGAGAATTAAATAAAAAAGATCCGGATCTTCTCAGTGGAGGCCGCGATCCGATCCGGTGGTAGACTAGAAGTTAAATTACATTTAAAAAAATGTAAATTGAGTATTTGTAAGCGCCCCCACAGGGCTTATACAAAATAAATTATTTTGGTTTGAGTTTTTGGTTTAGAACTCAGGCTTAAGCGGCTGCTTTGTCCACTGAACTGAGTAGTCGCAGATTCAATTCCGAGACGGGACAAATATTTGTCTATCAGATCCCTTGCGAGGTAGGCAGAAAGTACAGAGTTCCGACAGGTTTTTTCATTACAGACCTTTCTGGCTTCCTCCACTCTCATAGTTCGTCTCATACACGCTCGTCGATTTCGAATACTCTATACTTTCCCTTTAGATAAGACACGGTCTATTTGGTCATGGTAAGATAGTCTAGATCTTCCCCGGTCAGCCCCTTAGCCCGGGGCTTTATAATACGGGCTAACTTGGATCCCCTGCCGCAATATCTGGTGGGGGACCCCCCTGCACCAACACCCGCAGGGTGGCCTGTGGGTCGTGGGACGCTGGGGCGGGGGCCCTAAGCGTCCTTCACGCGTGACTCCGAGGAGGATGGCGGCGTGGTGTGGCCCACGCCGCCGGCGCGTTCCACTCGGAGATCCCGGAGCCCTACTGACACGTGCCAGGGCCGGCCACCGTAGGGTTTTAGTCGGCAAGAGTCCGACATGCCCCACCAGCTTCCCTCGAGGTTGGCGGAAGTCCATGACTTTCCCGACGAGAAAAAAAAAGTCTTCCCCGGTACCTAAATCTTTTCACTTTCGCATTGTATATCTGTTTTGTCATTCTTTTATCCGAAATTCTTTCTACAAGCTGTAACCTAATTAACGCAAGACCTAAAAGTAGTTTGTTCTAAATCTGCAACTGAATGAATTCCGACTATTTTTAAAGAAAGTAAACGTATTTTTTAATTCTCAAAAAAAGCTGTTACTAATTCTGTTCGCTGTATATAACAATATTTAATAATTATCCAAAGCATTACGCTTATTAGCACTTCTCAGATACTGGTCTGCTCACCAAAAGAATCAGGTGAGGTGGGTCGGTGCTTTGTCGGATGAGTACAGGATGGAATGTGGTGTAAGACAAGGGGGGTTAAGCTCTCCTCTGTGGTTCAATCTATATAGCTTATAGAGCGGCTGAGTAACACACATGTCGGATGACATGGTCTTGCTCAGTCCAACAATAAGCGGGATGAGAGAGTAACTATCGATCTGCGAGACGTATGCGAAGGTGCACGGCCTTAAATATAACTCAAAAAAGTGAGATCCTGGTGTTTAAAGCACCTAAACAACAGCCTCGTCGTGTACCTCCGGTATATCTCAACGGCATAGTACTCAATGTGGTTGATAGTTTTAAGTACTTGGGTCACATTGTCACAAGTGACCTCCGAGATGATAGGGGCATAGAGCGAGAGCGCAGGGCGTTGGCAGTAAGAAGTAATATGCTCGCTCGTAGGTTCGCTCGCTGCACGACAGACGTCAAAATATGTTTATTCAAAGCGTTCTGTCAGTCCTTCTACTCGAGCGGCCTATGGGTATCATATACAAGCCGAGTCTACAACATCCTGCGCGTACAATACAACAACGCCTTCAGAATGCTGTTGCGACTGCCATGGCGCTGCAGTGCGTCGGGAATGTTTGCCGAAGTCCGCACGGATGGCTTTCACGCCATAATGCGAAAAAAAGCGGCTTCCTTACTGCAGTGCTTACGTGGCACTCGGAACAGCATACTGAAAATGATTGTTGACAGACAGGACTGTCCCATCCAAAAACATTGGGTGGAGGTAGTTATGGGTGTGCGTAAATAAACATCTAACGCCACGCCTGTCTTCCCCGCAGGATCAGTACAGGAAAACTAATGGTGCACCCTAAACTTGTCGGTCTTGTTCTGAAGTAGTCATAGGAAAAATTCAATACGGTACTAACAATACTAACGTAGCGTATAAGCAAAGCTATTACTATCAACTCTTATGGACTTCTGTCTGAAATAAAGATATTCTATTCTATTACGTCTTATTTAAATGTATTTAAAATACATATGAATAATATCTCGTGTGGAGTTACTTAAAAAAAGTACTGTATGAGTAAGTGATGTCATCTGGAAAAGTAGATAATCTCAGGCGATTCGTCTAAGGGATAATAAGTGATCAAACGAACTTACCTGAAGTGAAGTTCGATCATTATTATACGAAGTCCTTCGTTCTGTTATATATATTCTATGTACCCAATACGACACACCAGACACCTTTTCTATTCCGTCAGCATTTCCATCTCAATACATTCGCATCCCACTCAGAAGCCGACAGTCTCATCCCATCCATCCAACTAGGCGGTTGTGTTTAATCAAATCTCTGTGTTCTTTTTTAAAAACCCCTCTCTCTTGAGACTCATAATAGTTGGTGGCAACGGAAAAGGATTGATAAAATCCCCGGTATTACGTCTCTAAGTTTCGCGCGAGTTTTGAGTGCGCGTGAGTGCTGATTCCACAGTGCATAGTGCACCGAGTTCCAGCCAGGCCCACCTGGACGTCAACAGTGACCCGTCTGCAAAAGGCCCATTGCTGGACTCCTTTTAGAGTGGGAACCTTTGGTACTGGACAACGGAATCCCCGGGGCCAAATGCTGGCTGACTTCATGGAGAAGGAGGGACTCTTCATGATGAACTCCTTCTTCCAGAAGCGGGAACACCGTAAATGGACCTGGGTGAGCCCCGATGGTGTTACAAGAAACGAGATAGACTTCATCATGTCGACGAGGCGGCACATATTCAATGATGTCTCTGTGATTAACGCAGTTAAAACTGGAAGTGATCACCGACTAGTAAGAGGCACATTGAATATCAACTTCAAGCTTGAAAGGTCTAGACTGATGAAGTCTATTTTTTTATTTATTTATTTATTATTAAAGGTACATCAACAATATACATATTATAATCATACAACATAGGACGATAAGATATTGTTCTTATATGCATATCAATTAGAGATGTACACAACATTGATTAAGATTTTGCATATTACATTAGAATTAACCAATTATAAAATATCACACTAATGAGAAGTGGTAAAATACATTAATTGACAGTGAAATGAATGAATAGTTATTAATTAATTATTAAGATACTAAGAAAAAGAAATTTATTATATATGAAAATTAATTAATTCATAAAAGTTAATCATCCAGAAATGAAAACAATACGGAGAATTTTAATGTATATAAGTTATGTAGAAATAAAATGTTGAGATAATTTTTTCTTAAAATTATGTGAAGTATCGTGAAAAATGTCAAAGTTGGTCGAGTCTTTGCAAATGGCATTGTACCCTGAACAGGATCGAGCTAGAGGAGAATTCCGTCCAACACTGGTTCTGAATAGCGGTATGTGGAAAGATCTAGTTATAGGTTGTCGGGGGATTTTACTAGGTGCAGCGAACTGTTATATATATTCTATGTACCCAATACGACACACCAGACACCTTTTCTATTCCGTCAGCATTTCCATCTCAATACATTTGCATCCCACTCAGAAGCCGACAGTCTCATCCCATCCATCCAACTAGGCGGTTGTGTTTAATCAAATCTCTGTGTTCTTTTTTAAAAACCCCTTTCTCTTGAGACTCATAATAGTTGGTGGCAACGGAAAAGGATTGATAAAATCCCCGGTATTACGTCTCTAAGTTTCGCGCGAGTTTTGAGTGCGCGTGAGTGCTGATTCCACAGTGCATAGTGCACCGAGTTCCAGCCAGGCCCACCTGGACGTCAACAGTGACCCGTCTGCAAAAGGCCCATTGCTGCGCACAGATCGTGTTGCAGCCAGTCTTCAAAGCAGCATAGCTTACACCCATTGTCACGCGCGTGATAGTGCTGTGACCGGTGTAATCCGCCCGTCTCGACGACCCGAGGCTTATCAACGCTACACATACGTATGTACTTACCTGCGGCCGATATCCGTGGGAGGAAATGTTCGTCATTATCGTTCTATCATTCCTGTAAGTGATTCAATAATATTATTTTGTTTATTACGAACTCTATTGTATCCTATTGTCTTGATTCTATTGTTGTGTAATAATTATTTCTATAAAATAGCATAATGGCTGAAAGTAGGTCACAAAGCCCTAAACTCGAAAGGTCTGAACTTATTGTACCAGAATTTGTGGATGACGATGGCCAAGGCCACTGTCCTCCCCCTCTTGGACCTGTTACTAGATCCAGTAAAAAGAAATCACCAGTGATAAAACAAGAGTTAGAACTGAATATCTTATTAAAATTCATAAAGCCCTACGATGGTTGCCGAGAAACACTTAACTCATTTCTAGTAAATTGTAACAATGCCTACGAGTTGGCCTCAGATAATCAGAAAGATATTCTTTTTAAATATATATTGTGCCAATTACAGGGCAAGGCGGAAACTGCCTGCTCTATTAAAGAGTTCACCAATTGGCATCAACTCAAAGAATTCCTCAACACTCAATTTAGCGAGAGGAAACATTATGCTCATTTAATCACCGATTTGCAGGAATGTAAACAAGAAACAAATGAACCTGTGAGCCAGTATGCTCTAAGAATAGAGACTTGTCTTTCAAAACTCCTCACTGAAATCTCAATATCTCACGGTCATAAGAGTAGAGAAATGATAGGACGTACAGCAGCAATGGAGGAATTAGCCCTCCATCACTTTCAAATGGGCTTGCTTGTCCGTATTTCCAATATCGTCAGGTGTAGGTCGCCTAAATCTCTTAATGAAGCTATAAATACAGCAATTTCTGAGGAGAAAATTCAAAAATCGCTATCCTTACGAAACCCGCCTAGTACACGCCAAGAAAAATCAAATCCTTCAAAATCTTATTTTCCGCGTCGTGATAACGCAAATTCTAATCTTTCTAATCGACCTACTTACAGTAATTCTAGCAGTCGATTTTGCCGATACTGCAAAACCCAAGGCCATACTATCGAAACATGTCGGAAACGCGAATTTAATAACAATAGGTTTAATGTTCCTCATATACCACAATTCCAATCACATCTAAATCAAGATCATTCTAGACCGAAACCCGCTCGTATTAACTATGTGGTTAACGAAAATGATCCTATTGAGCCTGAACCGCAATTGTCTACCAGCGTAGGCGATACCCAATATCATCACGATGAAAATAATTTAAACGAGTAGTGGGTCCACGGAGGTGTCTCGTGGAACCCAAACGACCTTTAGCTATATCCTCAAATGATAATGACACCTTACATCCAGCTCGCCGCCTAGTAACATCCACTGTATCACGAGTTACACAACAGGGTAACCAGCCCCAAATCGGAAGCTCGTATTCTAAATCCACTGTATCACGAGTTACACAACAGGGTAACCAGCCCCAAATCGGAAACTCGTATTCTAAGTCCACTGTATCACGAGTTACACAAAAGGGTAACCAGCCCCAAATCGGAAGCTCGTATTCTAAATCCACTGTATCACGAGTTACACAACAGGGTAACCAGCCCCAAATCGGAAGCTCGTCTCCTAAAACCAACGTCTTTGAAATAATAAATAATCCCGCAATAATGCTGTTACCACATGTTCTTGTGGACTCCTCTGTATCAAATATTCCATTATCCTTATTAGTCGATTCAGGATCCTCTGTAAGTCTGTTAAAATATTCTTGTATTGAAAGATATCCTAAGCTTATTACCGAAACGATCCAACTAAAAGGCATCGATTCATCAGAAGACTCTATCCAAACCCGAGGTCACTTCCAATTAAAATTAAAACTTCCTAAATCCACTATATCTCACAAGTTTCATGTTATCGACAAGATTCATTTACCCTACGACGGCATTATAGGTTCCGATATGCTTAATGCACCCAATTGCAGCATAGATTATAACAATAATTCACTTAACCTTAGTAAATCCTCTTTAAAATTACATTTGCTTGACCCTGCATATATAATTCCTCCTAGGACTGAAACTATTATTGAATGTTCCGTCCTCAATCCTGAAATAAAAGAAGGATTAGTTCTGGATCAAAATGTATCTAAAACATTGCTGATTGCAAATTGTCTAGTGCGCGTAAAGGAAAATAATAGAATAAATATCTCTGTAATAAATACATCCGAAGAACCCATTACCTTAAAATCAAATCTTAATCTAAAACTTACCTCAATTGATCCGTTAGAATTTGAAACACGCCCGTCTGATTTTGTAAATCATATAAGTGTTTCGTCTAACAGCCTTGCACGTACAGAAGAAGTCCTGAAACAGCTGCGCGTCTCACACCTCAACGATGAGGAAAGAGAAGTCCTTTTGCAAGTGTGTTCCGATTTCTCTGATATCTTCCATCTTCCCGGCGAACACCTAACCTGTACAAATGTCCTAAAACACGAAATAAAAACAACAACTGATATTCCTATTCACACAAAGTCCTACCGATTTCCAGAAGTCCATAAAACTGAAGTTCGCAATCAAATCAATAAAATGCTCGAACAAAACATTATCGAGCCTTCTGATTCCCCTTGGTCCTCACCTATATGGGTAGTCCCCAAAAAGCTCGATGCCTCTAATACGCAAAAATGGCGTGTAGTAATTGACTATAGAAAACTTAACGATGTCACGATTGGTGACACTTATCCTATTCCACAAATCACAGAAATACTAGATCAGCTCGGTAATAGTAAATACTTTTCAACCTTGGATTTGGCGTCAGGTTTCCATCAAATTCCTTTAAATGAGGCTGACAAATCCAAAACGGCATTCAACGTCCCTGAAGGTCATTTTCAATTTTTGCGAATGCCATTTGGGCTTAAAAACGCACCTTCTACCTTTCAAAGGTTAATGAACTCTGCCTTGACTGGTCTTCAAGGAATCCGCTGTTTCGTCTATCTCGATGACGTAGTCTGCTATTCTCACGACCTCCATTCTCATATTCTAAATCTAACGTCAATTTTCCAAAGAATCCGAGACTTCAATCTCAAATTACAACCTGATAAATGTGAATTCCTACGACGAGAAGTCTGTTATCTTGGTCATATAATTACCGAGCAAGGCGTTAAGCCTAATCCGACTAAAATCAAGGCTGTTACCGAATTCCCAATTCCAAAATGCCCTAAGGACGTAAAGTCGTTCCTCGGCCTTGTATCCTACTACCGCCGCTTCATACCCGATTTCTCCAAAATCGCAAAGCCTCTCACCAATCTTTTAAAAAAGGATACTCTATTTAAATGGGAGAATCAACAGCAACTCGCATTTGATACCCTAAAACATAAGTTAACGACTGCTCCGCTCCTTATCTACCCTGATTTCTCCCAGCCTTTTATCCTCACCTGTGATGCCTCAAACTATGCCATAGGTGCCGTACTCTCTCAAGGTCTTGTTGGTAAAGACCAACCTGTAGCCTTTGCATCCAGTTTGCTAAATAAAAGCGAAATTAATTACAGCACAACGGAAAAAGAGTTGCTTGCTATCTTATTCGGATGCAAAACCTTTCGCCCTTACCTCTATGGGCGCAGATTCCAAATAATCACTGATCATCGGCCTTTAAGATGGTTATTCAATCATAGAGATCCCAGTAGTAAGCTCCAACGTTGGCGCTTAAAATTAGAGGAGTATGAATATGACATTGTATACCGTAAAGGTAAATTAAACTCCGCCGCTGACGCTCTTTCCAGATATCCTGTAAATGCTATACATCCTCAAAGTAGCGATTCTTCAAATTCTAATAATAATACTAACCTTAATGACCTTCCGCTACAAACATCACGGCTATCGAACTCACCTAATGAAGCGATCAGCGATCTGCAAGAATTATTAGTGTCTCCAACGTCCAGTCTGGATGCTGCCCTTATAAACCCTGAAATCGAAAACGAAGTAATGGATTACCTACGTTCTGTCGACGATAACCGTAGTCCCAATGCAGTATTTGACCCTCAACCTTCGACTAGTAGGCAAAATCCTGATACCTTACCAGCACCTGCTTCTGATGAAACCTATAATAAATTCCTAAAATCACGTTCAGAATCCTATAATACATCCATCACGGAGCATAACGAAAACCTCCTTAAAGGATTAAATAAACTTATAATAATACCTACCTCAATAGACATGGACGAGTCCATGCCCTATGTACAGGATGTCCTTGATAATTGTCCAAATTCCGATCGAGATGAATTCCTGAAAATAGAAAGATCCTTATACACATTTAATCCTCTTACAATTAAAGATAAAACTTACCTTTTCCTTTTTATTAAAGTCCATCATTTCGATGAGTACTCGTATCCAGATATATTTAGGTCTTTAAAATTTGCACGCGATCAAATAATCATGTCCTATCCCACAATTAATCAAATTGCCATATCCGACTTTAAAAATCCCTTTGACCGACATTCCTTTGTGAAAATTTATAATATGATGGGCTATCTGTTTGATGGTACTAATATATCAATCCATATCTATCATAATAATGTCATATACCCTTCTCCGAATGAAATCCCGAAAATTCTTAAGGAAAATCATGATATCCCTATTGCAGGACATCTAGGCTCAGCAAGAATGTTAAATCGCGTAAAAGAAAGATTTTACTGGTCAGGCATGCGTAGCGATATCGAAAATTATGTAAAGAAATGCACATCATGCCAAACTAATAAAGCTCTGCGTAAAATAAATAGAGCACCGATGATTATAACATCCACCTCGACGTCGCCATTCGAAAGACTATCTCTAGATATTGTAGGCCCTCTACCCGAAGCTGGCACAGCCAAACTTCGCAGCACTACTGCCGAAGAAACAAGTGAATGTCTATTGCATTTTATATCGCTCTTCGGAATCCCTAAACATATACTCACAGATCAAGGTACAAACTTCACTGCCGACCTTTTTAAGAAAACCTGTGAATTTTTAAAAATTAAGCAGCTATGGTGCACTCCTTATCATCCCCAAACGCAAGGAGCGTTGGAAAGGTCACACTCTACGCTTTAAGAATATCTTAAATCCTATGTAAGCGAGAATCAAGATAATTGGCCTCGTTATGTTTATACAGCTATGTTAGCGTATAATACGGCTATTCATTCAACCACACACTACTCGCCTTTCGAATTACTATTCGGGCATAAAGCTTACATCCCTGATTCTGTTTATCATGATTCCTCTAATACTACCTACCCCGAATACGTCAGGATGCTGCAACACCGCATGAAACATGCGCGTGATAAAGCTTTACAATTTATCCATACATCTAAAATGAAATCTAAAACCTATTACGACTCACACACTCGTCCCACCACGTACAAAGTTGGTGACTATGTTTTATTAAAAAATCATCTCAGGCTGCGTAAGGCCTTATCGCCCTTATGGAAGGGCCCATACAAGGTTGTTAAAATACATGGCAACCATACGTTATCATTATTAATAAATCGACGTCACGTTAAGCACCATTATGATGAAATCAAACACGTAGACGTCAACAACACATCTTAACAGAGGTCGTCGCCTTAAGTGAGTAGGATGCACACTTATCATTATTATTGGACCCTTATCAGTTTTAACGCTTAAGGCACAGTCTAGTTCTTAGTTACGATAGGTTATATACCCCGATAGTTCTTAGTGAGGTATTTTAGATAATATAAATAGCGGTATGCGTTATATAATAAGTAATTACGATGTCTCTTTTATCCACAGTGTACTGGCCCAGGGTCACCAAGAATTCGTTCAACAAATCAATGTAAGCTCAGGTCTATACTTTGACCCAATTGGTGAACTTAAAATAAATATGGGTTATTTAGACGTCGTTACTCCTTTTGATATTTCACATATAGAACCCCATATCCAAAATATAAATTCAGTACTAGGCACAATTCGATTTTTATGTCATCAAATTCAGGCGGAAACGTCAAACGACCAAGAATGTCGTAGTATACTGGAACCCTTGACGGTTAGATATCACGATATCGTTTCTGAGTACTCTTCTATATCTCACCTGATCGATAATAGGTTCAAAAGAGGGGCGTGGATAGGTGGTATAGGCACCCTGTCCAAAACTATATTTGGAAGTCTAGACGAAAACGACGCTGTCAGGTACGACAACGCCATTCAAAGTATCCAAAATAACGAAAGAAGTCTGGGCTCATTAATAAAGGATAACATCTTAATAACAACGTCTACTTTGTCTAAGTTTAACGACACTTTATATAAAATAAAGATTAATGAAGCCAGCCTTAGCGAAGCTATCGACAAGCTCTCCTTAAATTTAAAAAATATATCAATGATTTCTAATGATTAATGATGATGGAAAGGATAAAATCTAAAGATGGTGACATTCTTGCAGACACACAAGCTGTGCTAAACCGGTGGAGTGAATATTTTGGAGAAATGTATGGAGATGACCCGGATGCTGATGCCGCAGACGTGCCTAAAGGCGAGATTGCGGCACCAGAATCAACGGAGGACATCACTATGGAAGAAGTTGAATGGGCGATAGGAAGTATGAAAAACGGTAAAGCTGCGGGAGTAGACATGATATCTGCCGAGATGATCAAATATGGTGGAACTTGCGTCCGGGACGCTTTCCGGGCCCTTGCAAACCTTTGCTGGAGGACCGGTAGAGTCCCTACAGATTGGCGCCGCGCAGTCATAGTACCCTTGTATAAAGGCAAGGGTTCACAATATGACTGCGCCAATTACAGAGCCATCAGTTTGATCAGCTTGGCAGCCAAGGTGTACGGTAAAATTATTGAACGGAGAATGCGCGTGAAGTCCGATGGAATGTTGTGCGAGGCACAAGGGGGTTTCAGGTCTGGAAGAGGATGTTCGGATCAAGTCTTCTCACTCCGCAACATCGTAGAGAAGCATCTGGCAGTGGGGCGGAAGGTTTTCTGCGGTTTTGTAGATCTGGAGAAGGCATTTGACAGAGTTGTGCGAAAGAGACTTTGGGACATTTTGCCAGAGTATGGTATAGATGGCACTCTGTTGCGAGCCGTCCAGTCCACTTATGTGGACTGCAAGGCATGCGTACGGGTGGGTGGTAACAGGTCACCCTGGTTTGACGTTAAAATCGGCGTCAAGCAGGGTTGCGTGTTGTCCGCTAGACTGTTTATAATATATCTGGACAAAAGTCTTCAAAGACTGAAAGCGATGAATGAAGGTGTACAAATGGGTGACTTAGTGGTAAACCATCTACTTTATGCAGATGACGCGGTTTTAATAGCGCCAACAGCCACTGATCTGCAAACACTAGTCACAGTTATGAAAGACGACTGCATGATCAATGGCTTACACTTGAATGTGAAGAAAACCAAGATTATGGTTTTTGAAAGGGAAGAAACCAGAACGAATGTAAGGATTGTGGTTGGTAACGATGTGCTGGAGCAAGTGAATGAGTTTGTATATCTTGGATGCGCCTTCAGTAAGGATGGGAAATACACCGCTGACATAGAGAGAAGAGTGAGTGCAGGGAACAGAGTGAATGGTGCGATGGGAAAGCTACTCGGGAGCCGGCACTTAAGCCATTAGGCGCAGCTGGCCATACATAACGGAGTTCTTGTCCCAACGCTGTTATATGGTAGCGAGAGCTGGGTATGTAAGGAGGAGAATGAAAGTAGGATAAATGCGGTAGAAATGCGAGCTCTGCGGAAGATGTGCGGAGTGAAGCTGACCGACCGCATTAGCAACAGCATAGTAAGACAGCGAGTAGGTATGAAAGATAGTATCGGTGTAAAGATGAGAAAGGGCATGCTCCGTTGGTTCGGGCATATAGAAAGAATGCCAGAGGAAAGAATGACAAAACAGATATACAATGTGAAAGTGGAAGGATGCAGGTACCGGGGAAGACCTGGACTATCTTACCACGACCAAATAAACCGAGTCTTATCTGATGGAAAAGTCAAGAGTCTCCGTAACCGGCGAGCGTGTATGAGACGAACTATGAGAGTCGAGGAAGCCAGAGAGGTATGTAAGGAAAGAACCTGTTGGAACTCTGTACTCTCTGCCTACCCCGCAAGGGATCTGGCGTGAGGTTATAGATAGATAGATAGATAGATTTCTAATGATTTAATCTTAAAAGCAGATATCAATTCCATTTTAAATAGTTTAGAAGCTTCCATACTCACCTTATCATTCCAATTAGAAGACATAACAAATGCTATCATGTTCAGTAGTCAAAACATCCTTCACCCAGCTGTACTGCCTCCCACGCAATTATACCGAGAACTCGTCGATAACTACAGATACTTACCTGTAGATCTTAAGTTACCTGTAAGTCTAGAACTAAGCCATGTCTACATTTTAATGAACTTATCTACTGTAGTGTGTTATAGTTTAAATAACAAGATTGTTTTTGTGTTAAGATTGCCTCTAGTATCCCCTAAGGAATATAACTTGTTTCATAACATAGCTTTGCCTATTCCTCACGATAGGAAAAACCCGAATTCTTTCAGTTATATAGTACCTAGCACAAAGTTCATAGCGATGACTAAAGACAAATCCGAATATTGTAACGTCGAATCACTGCAGGAGTGTAGAGTGATAAGCCCGCGTGAGTACATCTGCGACGTTATGACTGTGTTTCCAACAAGTGCAAACCCCAGCTGTGAAAGTGAATTATTATCCAATGTTATCAGTGTCTTACCAGTGCAGTGCCGAACGGATTTTATTCACGGTTATCTAGATTTATGGAAACCATTGTCAAACAATAATTGGATTTTTGTACAATCACGAATTAACAAATTGGATATAGAATGTCCTAATATGAATAACTCAGTCGTAAATATAATTGGTACGGGAATTGTCAACGTCCCCCACAATTGTATAGCATACTGTAAAAGTACCAAATTGATACCAAAATTTAATAACTTAAAATTCCAGATAATTCCAATTCACTCTGATTTTAATCTTATTAACGATTCGTGCTGTATTCTAAATAGATTTAAAAATGTAATTAGTAATGAGCCTCCTATTAAATTGGAAAATATCGATTTAGATATTTTTACTACTGTATCTCAAACAAAATTAAAATCAATATCAAACGAAGCTAAAAAAATAATAAACCAACACCAAATAATTAAATATGAGACCCATTACTCCATTATAATGGTTTTAGTAATTGTTGCAATTTCTCTGTTCTGTATTTTTAAAATGTTTTTGTTCATTAAATCACACAACCGGCTATCCTATCGTTTCCCTAAGCGTTCCCGACCAGCTCCAGATCAAACTTCCATTGAACTCGAATCTGCATCCCGGTTAGACTCCAATATACTTCCAGATCAGGTTTCGACCCCTGTTCCGATCTCTTCTGTAGAAATTGATAGATCTCCTTCTAGATTAAAGAATCTCGCATCTCCTAGCATTAGAACCAATATCTGACTCCTCTCACCTTCTTCTCTTCTCCAGCTTCTTCTCTTGTTTTCTTCCTAAACTTCGAGTTTTACCCCCGAAGTTTAGTCCACCCCAGGAAGGTGTTATATATATTCTATGTACCCAATACGACACACCAGACACCTTTTCTATTCCGTCAGCATTTCCATCTCAATACATTCGCATCCCACTCAGAAGCCGACAGTCTCATCCCATCCATCCAACTAGGCGGTTGTGTTTAATCAAATCTCTGTGTTCTTTTTTAAAAACCCCTTTCTCTTGAGACTCATAATAGTTCGAAGATATAAACTATAATAGCAGCTCTCTCGAGTCGCTTGGCAACCGCGCGTCATTTAGACAATTGAAAAGTCAACGCCGCCTCTATGGTATCTGTGGACATAACCTCTGCAAGCATTCCTTTTAGAAGTAGTACATTTCAACTTTACCAACGGGCAGGGCGGGTTGGGTACTTATATCTTCGAACGAAGGACTTCGTATAATAATGATCGAACTTCACTTCAGGTAAGTTCGTTTGATCACTTATTATACTGTGTCCTTCGTTCTCGATATAAACTATATTAGCAGCTGTTTAGAGCTATAAGGGTAAAGTTGAAGTATACCACATAAAGGTTTTTTTTTTTTTGAGCATGACCTCTAAAAAATAACATAACATTAGTATATTTGTACTATAACACATTCCCGTTCTTTGTTTTGCCATACAACACAAACACAACAAATATATACACATATATTGTTTCTTACAACCAGTCTGTCTAACTTATTTAAAATAAATTTATATAATTAAATTCTATAACATATTATGTTATGTAGTGTAGATCCATCCCAACAAAACCTTTAAAGCACCTGTTATATACCTTTATACCACACCTGTTGTCCAAACTTCATTAATACCGGGTAATATTAATCAATCATTACTTATCAGATATCAGTGCAGTCTCTATCTGTTATGTCTTCTATAGAGATCTTTCTTTTATAGATATCTTCTATATAACAAGAGTTGAGGAATTGCCCATCTAGAGTTTTGTTTATATAAAATTAAATCCTTTATAATAATTCTTGTATCATTGACAACCATTATGAGACGAACTATGAGAGTGAAGAAAGCCAGGCAGGCATGCAAGGAAAGAACCCGTCGGAACCTTGCACTTTCTGCCCACCCCGCAAGAGATCTGGCGTCATAATATGGATAGAGATAGATAGATAGCTAGAAACCCTTACTGTGTACTAGACCTGAAAACAAAGTCTGTTAGTACCCAATCTATAAGAATATGATACAAATATAACAGGGAAACCTATTTCCCCACTAATGTGTCTTCCAACTGTTTTTTGTCAAATGATCTCCTTTTGAGTACGGTACCAAACGAAGGCTACGAATTAACTTGGTGATTATAAGAATGGTTTTGCTATCATTACATATTTAATTTATGATTTATTTTTTTTAATATCAACATTCAGCTATATTTAATGTTATTTTTAATCTTTAAAGATGTACATATATCAAAATTTAACATTTTTTTTTTTGTACTAGAGGCCTTTGTACTAATGAACTTATATGGAATTAAGTCCGGTGAAGCTGTAAAGGCCTCGCGGCCATCAGCGTACATCACTCACACACACACCTTATCTGGAGATATTCCTCCCATAAGGCTATGTGCTTTACCTATATAATCTCGCGCCCCCCCCCCCCCCCCCCCAATTTTAGAGTCTGGAACGAAGGGCAGTACTAATGCGTGGTAAACAAACATAACCTACCCCAGTATTATTACTATACCACTATTATTAATTCAATTTAAATTTCGAAACTATCCCGGAATCATTTCCATGTTCTGAGTGTGCGCCGACAAATAAATCCTTGGCTACATAAATATTTATGTATTACTTAACGATTCGTTCTTGCGCAATAACGCCCGCGAATGTTCGTTTTGGCAATACGATTGGACCACTCCTGAACCAATTACATTACTGATACTAAAAATACTAAAAAATACACTCCTAATTTAGTAATAACTTAAGAAGCGAATAAGTTACAGTCGACTAAACCGAACCATGGGTTACAACTGTATCATATTGGGAATCCTATTCATAACTGAATTATTTCATACCATGAAATTTTCATTTCATACCACACTTCCTTTGCTTCTTTGTATGTGACTGTATTTATAAGTAAAAACAAAAATTGCAATGGGTAACTTTCTAGTTAGTTCTAGATGTCCAACCGTGAGAATTGAGTGTTACTCAACTTATTATTATGTATCCCCCATTAATAATAAATAAATAATATCAAGTTCCTTAGGACTTAGATTATTGCTGATACTACATAATATTTATCATACCTGTGATAAGAATATACTTTTGATTATTCTTGTTTAAGATAATCCATACTTACAAATACTGTAACTCAATATTTCATCCACCGTAGCTTGTCAACATAATATCATTAAATTTTCAAATGGATATTATTATCAAGTCATTTGCATGACTTTATTTTTTTTTATATATAGATACCTATTTATAAGATATATGTAACATGTGGATGTAATAATTTAAGTATAACAATACCAAAATTGCAAATTTTTGTATGATATCTCAATCCAATATTTTTTACTGAAACACCTTTAAATAAATTACAATACATATAGTGCTCTTAAACCAACTTGTTACTTTAATGGTAGCAGTTTGTGCTTGTGTTATCATAACTATACCAGAAAACATCACTGGTGTTCAAAATAACTGTACACATTCCAAACTAATTACAAAACTATTTTTTATAGTTATTAATTTCTTGAATAATCTTATTTAATTACATTTTATTTATTGATTATCATATGATCAAACAAAAATACAGTAAAAACATCTAATTCTCCAAATCATGAATTGATGTATAGCTTTCCATTGTGTGTGCCTCAAATTTCTAATATTATTAAGTACACTATAATTGATGCAGGAAATAATCAAGAACCCAAAACCATTGAACTCATTACATGATAGAAAACTGAATAGGTACTAATAAATATTTTATTAGTATATTTATTATGACTGTAAGGTCTAGCGTGTTAGCATTAAGTTTTTATTTTTATTTATTTTTATTTTTTATTTTAATAAAAATAGCTATAAATTATATTTCAAATTATTAAACAATAGTGTTTCTAATAATAATGTTTCTATACATAATGTTAAACATATGTAGGACAAGATTCACTTGTCTGAAGTGCAAGTACTTGCACAAAAACCAATAAAATTATGTTTGTCGTTGAAGGCATTATTAGTGTCATAGATACATACCACCGTCAGTGAATACCTTTAGCCTCCAATATTATGGCTTCTTTGTAAAACCCATGTTGTATTCCTGATAGTTTTTCTGAATTTTTCAGCAACTTAAAAACCAAGTCCTTGTGTAAAATGCCTATCATGCTTTTTGTACCTCACTTTCTTTGGTAGGAGATTTCCAATGTCCAACGTGATGTTGTTTTTGGTGAACTGATAGGTACACTGTGACTTAATATTTCCATACCCAGGATGAGCATTGTTGTTCTATATTGGTTACCACGGTGGTCGTTTTATGAAATTTTAACTACTGGCTATGACTAGCTAGTTAATAATTCCATATTGATAATCCACTATATTAACACTCCTTTTATGCAAAATATATACTGCTGACCTTAAAGGTTCTTATCTCAATAAAGGTTTCATGACTGTGTTGTTAGGATTAATCTTTTCTGGCTACCCTGCAAGGAGTCTAGGTTGATAATATTGATAGATAATTATTAGTTCTATGTTAACTGGATAGACCAGGTATTTTATATTATCTTTTAAGTATCTTTGTGCATAACAAATTATCCCACAACCTGCCTGCCGCAGCATCGGTAGGATAAGATATTATATTTGGAATGTATCCACAGTCCTGTTGCTTGTCAGTTACAACAGGCATTGCCATTAGTATATTACTTTGGCTTATTTGGTTATAAACCCTGTTCAGGAATAAGTATTGCTGGATTTAATTTTTTTAATACAAGTACTCATAATTTTGCACAATTCTTTGTGTAATAAGCTCCAGTTTGGGCTATTTCAGTATTATTATACAAGTATGTCTAATAATGAAATCAATAAAAACACTATGTTTCTGCAAAGGAGTGACTTTTGTTATTAATAATGTATTGTTATACATAAACAATGTCACTTTAATTACCCTTTCAGTAAGTCTCCTTTTGGAGATATAATATGACAAATTGCTTATAGTTTATAGCAATAGTCTTTGTATTTACTGTTTTAGGCATGATTAAGGTATGTATTTTAGGTAACATTTTTGATTCTTACCATTGTAGAAATGTGAACTGCACAGGAACACCTCATGGATGAAACCTATGAGTAGTATGACCTTCAGCACATATCTCGTATGGGCCCCAAGTCTTGCGGATCACGCCGATGTATCTCGTACACCACTCGTGTCCTTGAATTATCGTCAAGTCTTGCGCACCACGTCGATGTATCTCGTACATCACCCGTGTCCTTAAAATGCCATCGATCCTGAACAATCATCATAATTGATGAACGTCCCCCTAATTTCTCTTATTGGAGGTATAACATTGCCAATTTATAGACGGTTAATAATCGTTTTTAGGTATATTTCGTGTTAAACTGTTTGTACACGAATAGGGACATAGACTTCATAAGTTTACTTTTCGGACGACGAAGCTTTCCCAAATTTTAATATGACGAAACTCACGTCTCCAAATATTAGATATTATATAAATAAACAAGTTAAGCTGAAAAACACCACAAATAAACAACTATCGGTTGATCTTTTTAGAATGTACTTCTTTGCCAGGACGTAAACTTTTTTAAATTTGCCTATACGATGTTTTAAATTTATTTCACAAGGTCACTTGAGTATATTACAACCTTTTTGTTACATAATTTCAGTGCCATAACAAGTTATTAAATTAAATGTCGACCAAAAACTTTATTACAAAGCGTCGGCTGCCGCGCTTTCAAAAGAATGCTTGCAGAGGTTATGTCCACAGATACCATAGAGGCGGCGTTGACTTTTCAATTGTCTAAATGACGCGCGGTTGCCAAGCGACTCGAGAGAGCTGCTAATATAGTTTATATCGAGAACGAAGGACACAGTATAATAGGGACGTAACAAACGCTTGTTGACAATTTCCTGATAATACAAGGTAAATGAGAGGTCATTGCCCTATCACGAACCACCACAAATTATATGAACAATCTATTTTCGATTCATCACACATAGATACATTGACAAACTACCCACGTGCCTAACCAAACCCTTAAATATAGTGAAAATGGCAAATTAAGGAATAAGTCAGCCTGTATTAGAAATCGTCTCTATTACATGGGACCTAACATCGTCAGCGAGAATATTTTATTCAACGTTATTTTTTTAATAACACAGACGAAAACTAAAATGATAGAGACATATCGTCACGCCTATATTCCCTAAGCGGGGGGTGGCATAGGTGTACTGTGTACAATCACTTTTCGCCGACAATGTTAAGTCCCATGTAATAGGGGGTAAGCCTTTTGCCATTGTACAGATCACAATGATACTCCGTACTGACATTGATTTTATTTCTGTAAAAAAACACACTTTGTCGGACTTAAGATTCGAACCCTGGACCTCGAACGACAACGTAATATCTTATAAGATAGCTTCACTTTAGTAAAACCTGAGAAGCGTGAAAGAAAAGGGAAAAGTAGGCATACGTATTTGAATTTTTGACTATTATATCTCAAAATACTCTCTTCGGAATGTGAAAGATCAAGATTTGGGAACAGCTACAAAGGAAACAATCTTCGTACGAGCAAAACCGTAAGCCCCTTCGCACACGGGTCGTAAGCGTAGTCGTATCGTAAGTGTATCGTTACAACGCAACGCGTATGAGACCTGCAGTGTTCTACAAACGAATCGTCCAGTAGACGTATCGTTTTGTAAGATATCAGTTGAAATCATGGCGTCAACGGTACCAGATGTTTTGGATGAATTTATTAATGATCTCACTTTCTCTTCAGACGAAGAGGATTTTTATTGTTTATATTCTGCCCAAGCTTTGTCCGTTACACCTTTTCTTGAATATCCACTTAATAGATAATTATATAGACAAGGGAATGCTTCCAGAGATGATACAATATAATAAGTGATCAAACGAACTTACCTGAAGTGAAGTTCGATCATTATTATACGAAGTCCTTCGTTCGAAGATATAAACTATATTAGCAGCTCTCTCGAGTCGCTTGGCAACCGCGCGTCATTTAGAAACTTCAAAAGCCTCTATGGTATCTGTGGACATAACCTCTGGAACCATTCCTTTTAGAAGTAGTACATTTCAACTTTACCAACGGGCAGGGCGGGTTGGGTACTTATATCTTCGAACGAAGGACTTCGTATAATAATGATCGAACTTCACTTCAGGTAAGTTCGTTTAATCACTTATTATACTGTGTCCTTCGTTCTCGATATAAACTATATTAGCAGCTGTTTAGAGCTATAAGGGTAAAGTTGAAGTATACCACGTAAAGGCCTTTTTTTTTTTTTTTTTGAGCGTGACCTCTAAAAAGTAACATATCATGAGTATATTTGTACTATAACACATTCCCGTTCTTTGTATTGCCATACAACACAAACACAACAAATATATACACCTATATTGTTTCTCACAACCAGTCTGTCTATGATATAAACTTATTTAAAATAAATTTATATAATCAAATTCTATAACATGTTATGTTTTGTAGTGTAGATCCATCCCAACAAAACCTTTAAAGCACCTGTTATGTACCTTTATACTACACCTGTTGTCCAAATTTCATTAATACCGGGTAATATTAATCAATAATTACTTATCAGATATCAGTGCAGTCTCCATCTGTTATGTCTTCTATAGAGATCTTTCTTCTATAGATATCTTCTATATAACAAGAGTTGAAGAATTGCCCATCTAGAGTTTTGTTTATATAAAATTAAATCCTTTATAATAATTCTTGTATCATTGACAACCATTATGAGACGCACTATGAGAGTGAAGAAAGCCAGGCAGGCATGCAAGGAAAAAACCCGTCGGAACCTTGCACTCTCTGCCCACCCCGCAAGAAATCTGGCGTCATAATATGGATAGAGATAGATAGATAGCTAGAAACCCTTACTGTGTACTAGACCTGAAAACAAAGTCTGTTAGTACCCAATCTATAACAATATGATACAAATATAACAGGGAACCTATTTCCCCACTAATGTGTTTTCCAACAGGCATGTGGTTCTTTTTTTTTTTTTTTTTTTCTTTGTCAAATGATCTCTTTTTGAGTACAGTACCAAACAAAGGCTACGAATTAATTTGGTGATTATAAGAATGTTTTTGCTATCATTACATATTTAACATATGTTTTTTTTTTTTTTTTTTTTTTTATATCAACATTCTGCTATATTTAATGTCAGTTATATTTTTAATCTTTAAAGATGTACATATATCGAAATTTAACATTTTTTGTACTAGAGGCCTTTGTACTAATGAGCTTATATGGAATTAAGTCCGGTGAAGCTGTAAAGGCCTCGCGGCCATCCGCGTACATCACTCACACACACACATCTTATCTGGAGATATTCCTCACATAAGGCTATGTGCTTTACCTATATAATCTCGCCCCCCCCCCAATTTTAGAGTCTGGAACGAAGGGCAGTATTAATGCGTGGTAAACAAACATAACCTACCCCAGTGTTATTACTATACCACTATTATTAATTCAATTTAAATTTCGAAACTATCCCGGAATCATTTCCATGTTCTGAGTGTGCGCCGACAAATAAATCCTTGGCTACATAAATCTTTATGTATTACTTAACGATTCGTTCCTGCGCAATAACGCCCGCGAACATTCGTTTTGGCAGTACGATCGGGCCACACCTGAACCAATTACATTACTGATGAAAAAATACACTCCTAATTTAGTAATAACTTGAGAAGCGAATAAGTTACAGTCTGCTAAACCGAACCACGGGTTACAACTGTATCATATTGGGAATCCTATTCATAACTGAATTATTTCATACCATGAAATTTTCATTTCATACCACACTTCCTTTGCTTCTTTGTATGTGACTGTATTTATAAGTAAAAAAAAAAAATTGCAATGCGTAACTTTCTAGTTAGTTCTAGATGTCCAACCGTGAGAATCGAGTGTTACTCAACTTATTATTATGTATCCCCCATTAATAATAAATAAATAATATCAAGTTCCTTAGGACTTAGATTATTGCTGATACTACATAATATTTATCATACCTGTAATAAGCATATGCTTTTGATTATTCTTGTTTAAGATAATCCATACTTTCAAATAATGTAACTCAATATTTCATCCACCGTAGCATGTCAACATAATATCATTAAATTTTCAAATGGATATTATTATCAAGTCATTTGCATGACTTTATGTTCTTTTATATATAGATACCTATTTATAAGATACATGTAACATGTGGATGTAATAATTTAAATATAACAATACCAAAATTGCAAATTTTTGTATGATATCTCAATCCAATATTTTTTACTGAAACACCTTTAAATAAATTACAACATATATAGTGCTCTAAAACCAACTTGTTATTTTAATGGTAGCCGTTTGTGCTTGTGTTATCATAACTATACCAGAAAACATCACTGGTGTTCAAAATAACTGTACACATTCCAAACTAATTACAAAACTATTTTTTATAGTTATTAATTTCTTGAATAATCTTATTTAATTACATATTATTTATTGATTATCATATGATCAAACAAAAATACAGTAAAAACATCTAATTCTCCAAATCATGAATTGATGTATAGCTTTCCATTGTGTGTGCCTCAAATTTCTAATATTATTAATTACACTATAATTGATGCAGGAAATAATCAAAAACCCAAAACCATTGAACTCATTACATGATAGAAAACTGAATAGGTACTAATAAATATGTTATTAGTATATTTATTATGACTGTAAGGTCTATTGCTAGCATTAAGATTTTGTTTTATTGTTTTGTTTTTTTTTTTTTTTTTTTATATATATCAATTATTAAACAATAGTGTTTCTAACAATAATGTTTCTATACATAATGTTAAACATATGTATGACAAGATTCACTTGTCTGAAGTGCAAGTACTTGCACAAAACCAATAAAATTATGTTTGTCGTTGAAGGCATTATTAGTGTCATAGATACATACCAAAGTCAGTGAATACCCTTAGCCTCCAATATTATGGTTTCTTTGTAAAACCCATTATGTATTCCTGATTGTTTTTCTGAATTTTTCAGCAACTTAAAAACCAAGTCCTTGTGTAAAATGCCTATCATGCTTTTTGTACCTCACTTTCTTTGGTAGGAGATTTCCAATGTCCAACGTGATGTTGTTTTTGGTGAACTGATAGGTACACTGTGACTTAATATTTTCACACCCAGGATGAGGATTGTTGTTCTATATTGGTTACAACGGTGGTCGTTTTATGAAATTTTAACTACTGGCTATGACTAGCTAGTTAATAATTCCATATTGATAATCCACTATATTAACACTCCTTTTATGCAAAATATATACTGCTGACCTTAAAGGTTCTTATCTCAATAAAGATTTCATGACTGTATTGTTAGGATTTATCTTTTCTGGCTACCCTGCAAGGAGCCTGGGTTGATAATATTGATAGATAATTATTAGTTTTATGTTAACTGGATAGACCAGGTATTTTATATTATCTTTTAAGTATCTTTGTGCATAACACAAATTATCCCACAACCTGCCTGCCGCAGCATCCGTAGGATAAGATATTATATTTGGAATGTATCTACAGTCCTGTTGCTTGTCAGTTACAACAGGCATTGCCATTAGTATATTACTTTGGCTTATTTGGTTATAAACCCTGTTCAGGAATAAGTATTGCTGGATTTAACTTTTTAATACAAGTACTCATAATTTTGCACAATTCTTTGTGTAATAAGCTCCAGTTTGGGCTATTTCAGTATTATTATACAAGTATGTCTAATAATGAAATCAATAAAAACACTATGTTTCTGCAAAGGAGTGACTTTTGTTATTAATAATGTATTGTTATACATAAACAATGTCACTTTAATTACCCTTTCAGTAAGTCTCCTTTTGGAGATATAATATGACAAATTGCTTATAGTTTATAGCAATAGTCTTTGTATTTACTGTGTTAGGCATGTTTAAGGTATGTATTTTAGGTAACATTTTTGATTCTTACCATTGTAGAAATGTGAACTGCACAGGAACACCTCATGGTTGAAACCTATGAGTAGTATGACCTTCAGCACATATCTCGTATGGGCCCCAAGTCTTGCGGACCACGCCGATGTATCTCGTACACCACTCGTGTCCTTGAATTATCGTCAAGTCTTGCGGACCACGTCAATGTATCTCGTACATTACCCGTGTTCTTAAAATGCCATCGATCCTTAACAATCATCATAATTGATGAACGTCCCCCTAATTTCTCTTATTGGAGGTATAACATTGCCAATTTATAGACGGTTAATAATCGTTTTCAGGTATATTTCGTGTTAAACTGTTTGTACACGAATAGGGACATAGACTTCATAAGTTTACTTTTCGGGCGACGAAGCTTTCCCAAATTTTAATATGACGAAACTCACGTCTCCAAATATTAGATATTATATAAATAAACAAGTTAAGCTGAAAACACCACACATAAACAACTATCGGTTGATCTTTTTAGAATGTACTCCTTTGCCAGGACGTAAACTTTTCTAAATTTGCTTTACGATGTTTTAAATTTATTTCACACGGTCACTTGAGTATATTACAACCTTTTTGTTATATCATTTCAGTGCCATAACAAGTTATTAAATTAAATGTCGACCAAAAACTTTATTACAAAGCGTCGGCTGCCGCGCTTTCAAAAGAATGGTTCCAGAGGTTATGTCCACAGATACCATAGAGGCTTTTGAAGTTTCTAAATGACGCGCGGTTGCCAAGCGACTCGAGAGAGCTGCTAATATAGTTTATATCGAGAACGAAGGACACAGTATAATCAACGCTTTAACCAGTTTCACGAATTCGATCACTTTTTCAGTCATATTAATATATATAAAAGTAAATATATAAAAAAGATTTATTTTTCTACGCTTGTTTTTTACGCCAGTATGCTACGACTATCGTAATGACAAGAAACATCTCATACGATTCGCTGCAACACCGCTTCGTGTGCGGACTTGTTTGAACATGTATGCGCTCGTATTGCTCTCGTCCTACGCGTGTATTACGATTCGCTTATGATACGATGCCGTGTGCGAAGGGGCTAATTTGTGTAGGCGTTTTACAGAAGGCATGTGGTCGAGTCGTTTTTGTTCTATAAATATAAATGAATAAGGTTTTTCAGTCATGTTATAATGAATGTAACAGAAATACATAATTATGTATTTATTATAAAGTGGCTTTATCGTATACATGGAAAGACCTGTTGGAGCTCTGTACCCTTGCCCACGTTGCAACGGATCTGGCTTGATGATGTAGATAGAAAAGTTGGTAATAAATTTTCTCCCTCTCTCATTTAAAAAAAAGTAGCTCCACACTAGGATTTATTCCTGTGTTGTGGGTTCATTTACTAAAATGAAAATTCAAATGCACATATCCAGACTAAAACAAATAATTGTGGGTCACACAAAGATTTATCCCGTGAGGTAATTAAACCCGTGACTATTCGACCTACTGGGCGGAGTGGCTTAAGCTCTTAACCACTGCGCAAAATCATCAAAGTCATTATTATATGTAACTAACCAATTTTTCTAAAAGATGTATAACTTATCAGATTTGTCATTCTTTCTTCGGACATTCTTTCTATATGCCCGAACTAACGGAGCATACCCTTTCTCATCTTTACACCGATACTCTCTTTCATATCGGTCAGCTTCACTCCGCACATCTTCCGCAGAGCTCGCATTTCCACCGTATTTATCCTACTTTCATTCTCCTTCTTACATACCCAGCTCTCGCTGCCATATAACAGCGTTGGGACAAGCACTCCATTATGTATGGCCAGCTGCGCCTTTCGGCTTAAGTACCGGCTCCCAAGTACCGGGTCTTATCTGAAGGACAAGTCAGGAGTCTCCGTAACCGGCGAGCGTGTATGAGACGAACTATGAGAGTAGAGTAAGCCAGAGAGGTATGTAAGGAAAGAGCCTGTTGGAACTCTGTAATCTCTGCCTACCCCGTAAGGGATCTGGCGTGATGATATAGACAGATAGATAGAGAGATGTATAATTTAGTTAAACGTTCATTTTATCCTTAACGAGGATACCTTTTTCATCAAAACAACATGTCTATTGCAAAATTATAGATTGTCGCTCACGACGTTCCGCCTAAAAGGATCGTAACTAAGGTTAAGGACCTGTGTGATAAGTAGCCTTCGATAAGTTACGAGTTGTTTGTTGAATTGAGGGTTGAAAAGAAATATACGAAGCCGTGGATTTCTTTGGCTCGAGGCTTTGGGGTGGGGAGATGGACAAATAGCGATACATTTATTAGGAAAAAATCAAAGTTACACGGTGTGGTTAAAACAGATTTCTTCTTCTGAAAGATATTTTATGTATGTCCAATTTGGATAAGTGCAAAATATTGTATATAGGTTTTATTTAATTAATTTATACCAAATAATGGATGACAATCTGGACTTTGCTTCTTGATAAAAACCAAGACACAGTTTATTTTTTTTAATTAGTCCTATAATATAATAAATAATAATATCAGCCTATACTGCCCACTGCTGGGCAAAGGCTTTCTCTCACAAATCTAGGTGAGAGAGATTAGGTCATACTCCACCACGCGGACCCAGTGCGGATTGGCAGAGTCAGATTTGTGGCCACCTGCTGTTAGGACTTATCAAGCCGCCTTTAAGGCTTTCAACTCGGCTTAGCGACTACCACATTAAGTGGTAACTTAACGCGCCTTCCGAAGCACGGAGATGCTCGAATATGAAAATGCCACAAACGGTCACCCATCTCAGGACGACCGAGTCGAACGCTGCTTAACCTTGGTGATTGGTAAGATCACCGCGATCGCACAGCGCTACGAGCGCCTCACGCCTTTAATTTTTAAAGCGCCTTTAATTAGTCCTACTTCCTACTAATGGTAAATGTGATAGTTTGTGTTTAGATTTTTATTACCCAATCGCGCAAAAACGGCTAAACGGATTTTGGAGATATATGGCACACAGTTTATTACCTGGATTGACACATAGGATACTTTTTATCGAAGTCACGGGCAGGAACTTGTAAAAAATAATCTTCAGGCCTGTATTCCCCTAACTAGGTGCCTATTTTCCACAATCTATCTATCTATAACCTCACGCCAGATCCGTTGCGGGGTAGGCAGAGAGTACAGAGTTCCAACAGGTTCTTTCCTTACATACCTCTCTGGCTTCCTCGACTCTCATAGTTCGTCTCATACACGCTTGCCGGTTACGGAGACTCTTGACTTTTCCTTCAGATAAGACTCGGTTTATTTTTCTACAATTTTCGAAGATATTAGGGACCAAGGTTACGGGGCTAAGTCTGTTGTCATTACAGTGCGCACAATTTCAGACTCCGCACTAACACTGATTTTTTTATATAGAAAAACCTCATTAAATCTTTGTTTGTTGTTGTCATTATGATCCATAAGACTAACAAAACATCCTATCAAAATATAATAAAAAAAATCCAAGAATTTTTAATCATTCGAGTATTTTCAGATAAGAGTACTCTCTATAATCAAAAGCAAACTGTCAAAGTGATCCGAACAAATTTGGATAGAATAAAGGGTTGGCCAATCTTTAGGGAACAAAGAGGGTATTTATCAGGTGTTCACTGCGCGATGGCTTCCGACAGGTGAGTGGTCCGACGTCATTGGAAAGCATAAATTTTAAATAACTTGATTCCGTAGAATTTATGGGCTATTTATAGGGGCATTATGCTGATCGTGGAAATAAAGTTTGTAACATTATTTTCGCCGGACTTACCAGCGACTTTCACCCTTCCACACCACAAGTTTAGTCCTTCATTCCGCATCACCAAAGTCTGGTCATTCAAGCCGCATCCCTCATCACCCTCTAACCTTAATTTAGGAGAGATAGCCTTTACCTAGATATAGGATAATATACACTACCTATTTATTTTCCCTTATGGTGCTGGTTGGTGCAGTCGGTTACTTGGCACCGACTTCAAATATTTATTTTTTTGCTTTTTGAAGTCGGTTTACCTTTTTTTATAAAAGATTTTTATTTTACAATTTTAAGTGACCAGTGAATTATTCTATAGTAGGGTACCTATAGGATTGACGTAATACCCATAATATCTCAATTTACACATGCCTATTGTTTGTCGTTAAGGAGTTCCCTGGTGTATCTTCTAAGTCCAAGGTCCAATGTCAATAAAATTAATATGGGACCACCTTGGAGATATACTGAACCCAATGCAAAAAATATATCAACATCGGTCCACAATTGACGGAAATATCGCTGAACATACATAAAAAAAAAAAAAAAAGCATACATACAACCGAACATAGAACCTCCTCCTTTTTGAAGTCGGTTAAAAACAGGAAAGCCTCAAAAGTGCTTTCATGATCACCTTACCATTATCCAAAACTATTCTTTAGGTTGGAATAATAAATAATTTCTTTTCCTTTACGTTATCAATATCTATTCTCTTTCCTATCGCTAGGCTTTCTCTTTCCTTACAAATCGAGGTGAGAGAGGTCATACTCAACTCGGACTTAGGATGGTTTGGTGGAGGCAAGTCTGTGGCCACCTGTTGTTCAAACTTATTAAGCCGCCTATAAGGTATCTTACTCATTTCATCGACAACCACATTCACTGACAATTTAGCGCAGTGGTTAAGAGCTTAAGTCGCTCCGCCCAATGTGCCTAATATTCGCGGGTAATGTTTGTGTGATCCACAATTATTTGTTCCGGTCTGGGTATTTGTGTATGTGAATTTTTATATTTGTAAACGCACGACACAGGAATAAATCATAGTGCGGGGCTACGTTTTTAATAAAAAAAATAATAAGAAAAAAAAATAAGAAGAAATTAAATAGTAGCTGGCAACCGACGACTTAACGTTTCTTCCAAAGCAAGGAAACGCCCGAAAATGGCCACAATACTAGTCATGAGGTTACTACTATTGGCTATCTCAAACTTAATTACTTACTAAAACTAAGACGGTCTGATCGAATTGAATATTTACAGAATTTACAAGAGACTCTATTTCATTACTAAGAGGCTAATTGAAAATGAAATTAACGTCAATCAATTAGAAAGGACACAAGATGGGTGTGCGTTACGAAATTGGGTAACGATGTTTGTGTTGTTGTGCCTATCCTTACAAATATTTTTACAGGTGGTGGTAATAGAAATGGCACGTTGCCAATAAAATAAGAGAAAACAAAATAAGATCGTAAACAAGTTTTTCACCTGTTAAATACCCCTGTTAAATAAATAGGAAAATAAGACATATTCGTCAGAAAATGAGAAAATTGACACATTGTCACGATAGTTTTGTCACATAGTCATTTGTCGCCTTTCATTGTCACTTTTACTGATTGACTCTATTGCAATTTTTCTCATTATTGACTTAATATTATTAGTATCATTAGTATTTAAATCGTTACTCGTATAATGCCAAAACGTGCTTACTACGGATCACCAAAGATTCTTATTTCAAACTAGCTGTTCCCGTAACTTCGTTCATTTTTCTTGCATGTATTTTGTAGACAACGTCACCTTCTATTTTTCTTGCGTCAATATGTATATAGCTTATTTTTTAAACAATACTTTCGTAAGGATGCCAAATGCCAATACTATCTACTTGTCAAATTCTAATAAAAACGTGTTAGCAGTTAGTATAGATAGATAGCTACAAAGAATTGAAAAATTATTTTTTTTAAATCACATTTTTTTTGAAAAACTTCCTACTTATCCGCACGGACGAAAATATACATACAAACTCACATGCAAGAAGAATGCTATGCAAAGCAATATACGTATGAAAAACTACACTATTGCATTTCATTCCGTTGCGCTGTTTATTTGGCAGGTAGCTTACACACGGTGTCACGGAGCCACCGATATTGCGACCTGAGTTGCAAACAAGCGTTTTTTACTCGTATCCATCATAAAAAACTTTATTAGTGTTTCAAACGAGTAATTTGAACTTTTATAGGGATCGTTTCAATAGTTAAACGTGTCCTTGTAAACATAAGCATTCTTGTTTTACAGCACATTCAAAGATCAGTTGCATAACAAATACATTTTTAAATAGATTGCAATCTAAGAATACACGTTTGAAGCTCTTCACATTATTTTTTAAGGGAAGAAAATCCCTTCCGCGAGCCTTAGAAGATCGCGAGACGTGTCGGAGGAGACGTCTTACAAAAAACCTCCAGGTTAGCCGGCATCACCACTTCGGAGAGGCTCCCGGACTTGCGAGAATGCACCAGTGCCCCTCCGTGCCAAAGACTACGTCATCGAGGTGAAAACATGACTGCTGTGTCGATGCATAAGAAGTGATAGTGATGTACTTCTTCCTCTTGCCATGTCCATCTGCCAAGAGAGTGGCAACCTTAAATGCTCTATCGTGGTCGCATTTAACTTTTCTTTTCTATTGGAGGAAAGAAAAAAAAGGTGTACTACCTTTCACCTCAATCTAATTTGAAGCCGAGCACAATTCCAGACCCAGAGCTGGTATTGAGGATTACGCGATAAAAAACGCATCATCTGAAATTTACTTTCAAACACGAATATATCACCGGTAGACACTGATTACTAATTCCGACTATTATAATAGGAAACAATCTACCTGTCCTGTCTCAATAGAAACTCGATTTATCATTTGATCCAAGAACCAAATCTGAGACGCAAATTAATATCAAATCCATTTAGCGTTATTGACCGTTCTATTAAAGCGTTTCCCGCGCGTCTGTACCGGTGGCCGGCGAGCGTCCTAAATAAACATTCTTATTATCTAAGTTTACTCTGTTATTTCACCATTCTGATTGAATTAAGTATCTCCTAACGAAAATAAAGACACTTTTTATGCTGGCTGAAAGTTTTCTGTTTAAGTTAAAATAATAAATTAGCCGTTATTGACTCTAGGGAAAGGCCGTCTCTCACAAATTGATGTAAGAGATTAGGTCATACTCCACCACGTGGAGTAGTTGCGGATTGGTGAAGGCACATTTGTGGCCATACTGTTGGAATTTACTAGGCCAGGCGGCTTGATAAAGCGTCCAATTTTTATGGGCTATCCCTTTACGTGCTAGTCCGGAACAATGGTGTAGCATGCTTTACGAAGAACGAAGACTCTCCAAAGTAATTCTAATTGTTACATACAAGTTGGACACCCATTTGAGACTGATCAAGTAAACGCCGCTTAACCTTGGCGATTGCCAAGAACATCATAACGACATAGGGTTATGAGCGCCTTTGTAGAATACATTATATATACTCTCACAAGTCCCTGGATAATTAAATATTTGGAAGTGTAGTCGGAGCTACATGAATAGGTTAAGTCATAGTTTTGTAGCCACAGGGAAAATTGTATTAGCGGGCGAATACTACCACTATACGATCTCCTTTGGTCTTTGTTAAGTTATGCATCTGCGACGGATGTTGATACAAAATTTGTAGTTTTTGAATCAGATTAACATCTTAATATCGCAGTGTCGATCCTGGCTACTGCTGTTGAGGCTATAAGTAGGTAAATTCTGATACATCTCGCAAGCTTGCAGAAGTCTTTTGTGTTTTTCCCACGTAATCTAATAATAGATTCAGTCTTGTGAACCAAACCCACATAATACAGAGCAAGTTTTGTTAAAAATATTTTCCGTTCACAAGTTTTCAACAGCTTACTACCTATCATTCTAGAGTTACTAATGATCGATACCGGTAACAAACTTGTATAATAATATCTAAAATATAAGAATCATCACGGGCTTCGACAACCTCACGAAGGCGATCGCAAAATTGTTGCGTCTTGTCCAAAAAGTATTTTAGGCCTCTACAATTGCACTATCCTAGGCTAGTTTGATCCAATTTCTGTTTAAAGGTGGACCACTCAACTCGGGATTATGATGAAAGTATTTCATAAATGAATGAGGCAGTCTCTCTAAAATTCCCCGGGAATATCATAATAATATAATAAATTAGGGTCTACTATTTTCCTCTGGTCACAAAAGCAAGTTCACAAACAAAAACAGCAAAAGTTATGTATAATAAAACTTATACATCCGTGCTCTCACTAATGACTGCAAAAGCACTTGTGATAAAATCTAAGCGACACATCATTGTCATAGCAAGCAAACAAAATCCTCGTACATTCCTCTTTTAACATTCCCACACTTGAAATTTTGCACCTTAGCATCGAAAAATAAGATTTATTTTTGAGTGTCACAACAAATCTGATTTGTTGAACCATTGTTTCGGTTATGAAATCTAGTATTCTCTGAACGTTTATGCGTGTTCGTGTGGCGTAATAATGTTGCGTGGATTGCAGTATAATATATTGTGAAGCGGAGTGAGGGCTGGGTTTTGTAGTTGTGTAGTTATAGTAACACTACTTCTATAGATGTCATAAACGGCGACTAAAACTTTGGCTTCAATGAAACACGCCAGTAGGTTCTTATTTAGCTTATATCTTCATCTGAAAGACGACCACTGCAGAACAAAGTCGTTTCCTTTGTTCAGAAAGGTACTTTTAAAAACCGAATACTATGTTTGACTGCCTCGTTGGTCTCGGAGCGAATAATGTGCTTTGCAATCACGAGGTCCTGGGTTCAAATCCTAGGTCGGACAAGTGTAGTTTTTCTAACGAAAACTTCCCAGTACGAGTCCGGAGTCTGGAATTGTGCTCGGTATATGGCAATATGCTTGCCCCCTATTACATGGGACCTAATACCACCGGCGAAACGTGGGTGTACTCAGCACACCCTTTGCCACCCCTGCTAGGGGAATAAAGGAGTGACGGTGTGTATATGGTATTATTTTTATTTCATCCATCGTAGATACCGACGTGTATACACACGAAATAGAAAAAAAGTTGTGAAGTAGTTGTTTTTTCTGTACCCGTATCGTATGCGTATAAACCATGGGATACAGTATAAATACAAGTGAATTTAAACAGTTACAAAATAACATCACTTTTTGCACCAAAAACTTCATATAGGGAACAGAAATATAAATTTTCGATAACAATAAGGAATTATTTATGGAGTTGATACTGAACAAATTTCATGAATAAATTCAAACTTAATTCGGGATTAGGACCGTGGAAGTTACAATTGGGAAATAAATATTATATTATAGTTTGTGAAATGTGATATTAGAATTCGACCGAACTTTTACTTGAGAGATTAAGTCGACAAAGTTAAAGAAATGCAGGGATGTTATCTCCACGCTCTTAAGGTTCACGTAGAGAACAAAAACATATTGAAACAAATAGGTATCCACGCTTAACATGTAAATATAAGTAATTTGTTTTTTTTTTCAAGCTTTTATTTAATTTGCAATGTTCGTATGTCTGTCTATCTCTCTTTCCGGTTTAAATCATGTGATCCGTTTTTCAAGCACTTGCGGGTATCCGATTGTGCTGAAATTTGGCAATTCAAATTAATCAATCAATCTATCAAATCAATCAATTTCAAACTATTAAAACATTCAAAATACTATACTGTGCATTTGTTCGCAGTCACTTGGAGTATGCCTCACAGGTATGAAATCCCAATTACAACATATATATAAATAGAATTGAAAGCATACAGAAGAAATTCCTTAGGTATCTGCAATACCGATCGAAAACCTATTTACCCAATTACTTTAGACGTTGCAAAAAATTTCACATTCTCCCACTTCACAAGAGAAGGAGAATAGCTGATCTATCTTACCTATTTATTTGACTGTCTGGAATTGCTGGGCAGGGTGGGGTTGCGCGCGTCTGCTGCTTTGTTGAGAAAGCCGGATATATTACATGTCCCATTAGTTAAAACTAAGTACAGACAGAACTCATACATAATTAAAGCCAGCAGAGCGCTCAATGATGCGCTGAGGGATGTTGACATAGATTTTTTTACAACTGGTGTACCGATGCTTAAAAATATACTATGTACACTTCTTTATATTATAAGATGTGTTTTTAATTCTCTCCCATCTTTTTAAATGTTAAAACTTTATATCTCTTTGCTTTTTTACCGACTATTTCTGCAATCATATGTATTGCTATAATTAACTGTGAAAACTTTTAAATGGCCTTATTTTATACGTCTTTGTAATTATTCTTAGTCTAGCTGTAAGTTTTCCTTGAAAATAAAAATAAAAAATAAATAAAATTAAAATACGTATGTAAAGGACATTTGGAAAATATCCGTATCTAACGGACAATTTGCAATCTATAACGAATATTTCAAAGTATTGTAAGTACTATGCTTTCGGGTTTGTTTTATTATGTATAGTAAAAATAATATATATTATTATGTCAGTTCAAAAATAAAGCATAGATTGTTAACCATGCAGCCCTAGCAATATTATTTAAATATAAATGTTTATACTGTTTAAAATGTTGACATGTTTAAACCTTATTTATATATTTTTTTTTTAGAAATTCAATGTTTTATTTGCAATGAAGAATATTATATACAATATGTACAGTTATATAAAAAACAGCAAATAATTATTAATAAAAACGGGTGTAAAAAAGGAAAATACCTATTAAATGTATTAGGTGTAAATACTTATATTAAAGTCGCCGACATCTTTACTGAATGTCAACACACAATATCAACTCATATGTATTAATGGCTACTGAATTATAACCTCAAAATCTAACACTTTATGTGCAATATTCCGATTCCCTCGCTTGTCCGTTTAATAATAAAGGCCTTAAGAAAATTACTGAGTGATTTGAAATCATACAAGTATTTTTCATTGCTGTTGGTTCTGGGGCAAATCATATATGGACGCAGAATAATGTCCTTTAGTGACAATCTAATAATATGGTATGGTATAATATGGTACCAAGGAGATGGTCTGATGATGGTGTCGGAATGTGGGCATAGGAACATATGAAATTTACAACGTAACCACCTCGTGTTTAAGTTTGTAAGATTAGTATTGACAAGTACCATACAACCATAGTGTTCAGGGTCTGATGATGAACACGAAAGGAGGCTAATGGAATTACCCAACTACCTAATATCACCTCGCCGTGATTAGGCTCGTTGGATTTGCCTTAACGGGTACTTTGAACCCGGATGGTGTCCAGGGTCTGATGTTGGAGTCGGAAAGAATCCATACGAATTCCTTAACTAATGATGATGATATTTTCGTTATGTTTTTGACATGTTTTTTTAATTGTAAAAGCTTGACTTTAAAAAGATCTGTTTGTATTAAAAAAAAATACCTTTGTTCTGAGGGCTTAGCATGAAAACTTTGACAACGTCGAATCGTGCTGACACATTAGTGGTTATTAAGTAAATTTGTTGTATTACAAGAATGGCAATTTACCTTGCGTCACGCTTACGTCAAACTTTTCGTGCTAACTTCTCTACAGACTTTCCGTTCCTACTTTTGAGAAAATAATATTTGACGAAGAAAATGCAGATGAATCGGTGTTCAGAAAACGTCAAAACGAAGACTGATGTGTTCCTAGTACCTTATAATGGCTTATTTAATACTTTGAATACATTAACAGTACAGTAATATCTGACTGCCTCGTTGGTCTGGTGGCAAAGCGCATCGCTTTGTGATCACGAGGTCCTGGGTTCAAATCCTAGGTCGGACAAATGTAGTTTTTCTAACGAAAAATTCCCAGTACGAGTCCGGAGTCAGGAATTGTGCCCGGTATATGGCAATAGGCTCGCCCCCTATTACATCGTCGGCGAAACGTGGGTGTACTCAGTACACCTCTGCCACCCCCTCTGGGGAATATAGGCGCGACGGTGTGTTTGTAATATCTATACAAGAAATCATTACAAAATAACTATTTTGGAAAACTGTCTTTGGGGCCAATATTACAATAAACTTCATAAAAATTGAAACTTATCCGCTTTAACGTTAACAATCTTAAGCTTGAATATATTCGTATTCTAATAAAATACAAACTAAGCAGCTTGTTTCTTCCAGCCAGACGGGTGTTATGTCTGGCGGGGCTTGCCACTCTCCCCGAGAGTTGTTGTCGGGAGTTTGTATATATGTTACACGTTGTTCGCACTCTAATATCGGGTTTTAGATATGTATGACGAATCGTCAGCACCATCGATGCGATGTATAGGTATTGCTTTGAATCGAGAATAAATTTAGTTTATTTTAGCGCGCTTAAGGCGCAATATATAGCATTTATTGCAAATTAAAAAGAAATGTAAAATACATTAAACATTGTTGGAATCAATTCAGTTTCCCATTTAGGACAAACTACTTTCAGCTCTTGCGTTTATTATGGTACAACTTGAATAAAATCTCTATGTGCGTGTGTTACCAACACACGCACATAGAGATTCTTCTCCTTCTTAACGGCTTGATCTATTTGGATGATTTTTTGTGCTTATGAGGCGCTCGTAGTGCTGTGCGACCGCGGTGTTCTTACCGATTACCAAGGTTAAGTCCACCACCACAGGGGCTCGCTGATGAGGGTCGTCCCGGTAATATAAGTATTAGATTCTCTTCCAAGGATGATGGTGAGAGGTAAATCGCGGGGTAACGATAATCTCAGCATCGAGCACCTAAAGAATGCAGGTGCGCATCTTCCAAGGGTATTAGCTGTGTTTTTTAATCTCTGTATTAGTCATAATTACCTTCCTGAAGAGTTAATGTATACAGTGGTGATTCCCATTATCAAGGATAGAACAGGCGACTCGTCAGATCTTTGTAACTATAGGCCAATCTCATTAGCGACTGTCACGGCTAAGGTGCTTGATACTCTGCTTGACCGACAGTTGGAGAAGCACCTTTCAGTACATGATGCTCAGTTTGGTTTTAGGCCTGGTATGTCAACTGAGGGTGCTATCCTTTGTCTCAAGCAGACTGTTAAGTACTATACTGCTAGAAACACGCCGATCTATGCTTGTTACCTAGACCTATCTAAAGCCTTCGATCTGGTGTGTTACGACAAGCTATGGCAAAAGCTCCAGAGTGAAACAGATGTTCCATTAGAAATTGTGTCAATGTTCAAGTACTGGTACAGTCATCAACAAAACAGTGTGAGATGGGCGGGAGCGCAATCGGACGTGTACCGGTTGCAGTGCGGGGTGAGGCAGGGCGGTGTTACCTCCCCACACCTCTTTAATCTGTACATAAACGGGCTGATCGGTGAGCTCAGTGGCGCCAAGGTTGGCTGTTCCATAGATGGGATGATGATATGGTGCTGCTAAGCCCATCAATAGGCGCGTTGAATAAACTGTTGCGCATCTGTGAATCATATGCGGAGGCCCATGGGGTAAGATATAATGCCAAGAAGAGTGAATGCATGATATTTAGAGCCAAAAACAAATGTTACTCAACAGAACCTGTTATTACTCTTTGCGGCACACTTGAAATTTGTAACTAAGTTTAAGTATCTGGGCCACTGGGTCACTGATGACTTATGTGACAACGAAGACGTTAATAGAGAGCGCAGGGCGCTGTCGGTCCTGTGCAATATGTTGGCACGCAGGTTTGCACGATGTACCGTGCAGGTAAAAGTGACACTCTTCAGAGCATACTGCCAGTCCTTTTACACGTGTAACCTGTGGACTAACTGCACGCGGTGAGCATACAGCGCCCTGCGTGTCCAGTACAACAATGCGTTTAGAATCCTACTAGAGCTGCCGTGGTTCTGTAGCGCGTCTGCCATGTTTGCCGAGGCGCGAACTGACGATTTCTTTACCATCATCAGAAAGCGGGCCGCCTCACTCTGGAGTAGCATTCGCGGGAGTACTAATGGGGTTCTAAAAGTGTTGAGCGAGCGTTGGGACTCTCCCTTTTTGCAGAGATGGGTGGGATTGCATCTGAGTCAAATTCCCTATTTATTTTAATAATATCATAATTTTGTGACTCGCCTATTAAATTACATATTAAAGAACTCATTTATTATAAAAATTAATTTCTAATTATCTTATTTATTTTAATTGTGTAATATTGTAATCTGGAAGCTGACTAAAATGCAATGATATATTATAATTTAAAGTGCACATATATTTTGTTTATTCTATTAGAATTTGTTGTTTGAATGTGATTGTAAAATATCTTGTTATTCTGTTTCTTTTATATGGGTCCAAGTAACCCGAAATAAATGATTTATTATTATTATTGAGCAGCGGTCGACTCGGTTGGCCCGAGATGGGTGGCCGTTTGTGGCATTTTCATATTCGAGCGTCTCCGTGCTTCGGAAGGCACGTTCAGCCGTTGGTCCCGGCTACCACTTAATGTGGTAGTCGTTAAGCCGAGTTGGAAGCCTTAAAGGCGGCTTGATAAGTTCCAACAGCAGGTGGCTACAAACCTGCCTCGCCCAATCCGCACTGGGTCCGCGTGGTGAAGTATGACCTAATCTCTCTCACCTCGATTAGTGAGAGAAGGCCTTGTCCAGCAGTGGGCAATATAGGCTAATATAATAATAATAAAAAATTTGTGCTTATGGATTCTAAGCTTTAGTTGGACCTGGTAGGTGGCGCTGTTATGAACGTGAAGCTGCGGAAAACTGCTAGTACTTTGTATAAGAATCGGAGAGTTTACTTTATAACTTGGTAGATGAAGGACTTTTCCACACTTTGACATTTATCACACATGAATAATTTTGAGGAACAATATATTTTGCCTAACTTATAATTGAAAGAATACAGACCTCCAACTAATTGAGCAAACTAGTTGCATACAAATTGATCTAATTAGTAACAGCCATAGCTTTCTGGTCTACAGAATCGAAGTAAGTAAAAAAGGAAATGAACTAGTCAAGTGCGAGTCGGCTTCGCGCAATAGGAATTCAGTAGGTTGACCTACCAGTATATAAACGTATATATGTCGCACACATTTTTCTGAAAAAAAATATGATATAAGATGAAATAAGTAAGACTCGTTATGTATTAAAACTCGCCTTCTTTTTACAACACTCGACTCAAAAATTCAGACTGAAGGATCGTATTGTTTTTAATAAATCTCAATTGTTGTAACTATTAAACTTCAAAGAGCCTTTAAAGGCCTATTAATACCCTTTATACCTTCTGTCTTTTATGTCAGTTGTAAGACAGCCGTTACAATCTAAGTCATTTTCTTTCCCGTAGACTTTTTGATAACCTAAATTCATATAGGTACTTTACTTTTAAACAAACAATGGACAAAATACTATTCAGTATTCGTTAAATTTACAGAACCCCAAAATATATATTTTCCAAATAATTCCCAAGACAATCCGACAAAAGGAGTTGCCATAGAGCACAATGAGCACCCGACGCGTCCTTCAAACTAGGACGAGAATTATTTGGAACAAGGATTCACATAATAATATGCTCTTTGAGCCGAATAGAGATAACGAGTTTGTCTATCGGGGCAAGCGAAATTGAAGACAAAATTGGAAGTTCAGCTAGATTAAGATATATACACAAACGCTTAGCTATGCGGAACTGCGATGTTCTTAGCGATAACTAAGGAAAGAAAGGAAGAGACACAATAAGAATATTTTGTCCATATAACACGCAGAGATCAACCATTCCACCACAGAATTTTCTATGACCAATTGCTTTTTAATTTAAATATTATCATTATCAGCCTAACGGTACTAATAGAAAATAAATACAAAAGCAAATACACATTATTATATATCTCACAGCTGAGCTAAAAAGTATCTAGAGCTTAATGACAGGCACAAGTGCTAAGCGCTGATTTATATCTGGACCCGCCTGAGTCTTTACAGATGTCATTCAGAAGGCCAGTTTCAATTAATGATAAAAATATATAAAGCTCTAAAAATCAAGGCTATGCAACGTTTTGCTTGATCAGTCTGAGATGGCCAGTTTGTGGCATTTCCATATTTAAGCGTCTCCGTATTTGGAAAGGTACGAACAGTTTTTTTCGATAGTGTTCTGCGGTCTTCGAGTATGTCAAAATTACAACACAACTAAGTACGATCTATTTCAATTACATGGATTTTATGCAGTTCAATTCTATCAGAATTTGGTGATTTACAAAGAAAAGAATCAAAATTCTCTCGATGGAATTCACGTGTTTCGCCCGGACCATTAGAAGTCTTGGAATATGTACCCAACACTTGGAAAATGATGTTATGTACTGAAAATTAAGAAACAGCGAAATTACCCCAGTACATAACAGTGATACATAACAGCGTTTAATATTCTCAGTTTTTTTATTCAGTAATAATTTTTATTTTACAAATGTTGATGAACTCTGTTAAAAGCAAATATTTTTTTTTTTTTTTGTTTTTTAAAAAACGTAGCCCCACACTAGGATTTATTCCTGTGTCGTGGGTGCGTTTACATACATGAAAATTCACAAACAAATACCCAGACCGGAACAAATAATTGTGGATCACACAAAGATTTGTCCCGTGCGGGAATCGAACCCGCGACTATTCGACACAGTGGGCGGAGCAGCTCAAGCTCTTAACCACTGCGCTAAATCGTCCGTCAATATAATAATATTAGCCCTGTTAAGAAACTGCCCCACGGTTGGGCACGGGCCTTTTCTCCAACTGAGAGGATTTAGGCCATAGTCCACCACGCTGGCGCAGTTCGGATTGGCGAACTTCACACACCTTCGAGAAACTATTAGGCATGCAGGGTTCCTCACGATGTTTTCCTTCACCGTTAAAGCAAGTGATAGTTATTTTTTTATATGCACATGCTTTCGAAAAGACAGAATTGCGTGCCTGAGTTTGAACCCGAGATCTCTGACTTTGCAGTCCAACGGTCTTACCACTAGTCTATTACTGTTTTAAGCAATATATTTAGATAGATAGATAGATTACTCTTTATTGTACACCAACACATTTACATATTTAAATATTATTTTGATTAAAAAAACTCAATCGATTTGATGCATAACAACAGTGTGCAAGTGATATGAAAAACTGAAAATATTAAGCGACTTATATTACCTAACAAACTTTAAAATCATCAGCTAAATTTTATCAGCAGTGCCATTCCGTAAAACATTAAAATATTTGAATCGTTAATTTTAACGTTATCGGGGTATATTAAACATTTGTTTGTAACGGCTACACCCTCGATAAATACACCGAAACTAGGTGGAAAAGGTTCTAGAGATAACACTGGGCTCTTATTCGCATTGACTAATGAAATACGTTACGCGGTTCGTTACGATAACTTTGGGTAATGATCGTTCTATGGTCTCGTGGCGAATATTGCGCTTTACAAACATAAATTCCTGGGTTCAAATCTTAGGTCGGTCAACTATTTTTCTATCGAAAAATTTCCAGTATCGGTCCGGAGTTTGGACATGGGACGCCTGGCATAGTCAGCGAAAAGTGGGTACCGCGGTACACCTCTGCCAAATCGCCTTTTTATCGTTTAACGGTACTCCAGTATCAAACATCACACTATACCAGGTACGTTGTGGCAGGATTTGGCAAAGGCTATTGTGTTTAGTGAGGCCTTCTACTCCCTGAATAGAGGCTTGTACATATGTCGCGCGTCGTGCAAACTCTCATATCGCGTTCTAGACATGTTTAGAGAATCGTTATCTCAATTCGGCGCCATCTATGTGTAGGTGGTCGCAACTTGTTAGCGATGCCTAGGGTCGCGACAACGATTATTTTACGAAGTTTCAGTAACGCGCCGCGTTTGGTAATAACAAATAAGGACTCTTTTCGGTCATTACCTGGCCCACACCCACCCATAGAGTTTACAGCACGACATATGATTTATAATAACCTAATTTGTGTTTTTATGATGCTTTCGTGTCATATAGTGCTGTTTTCTTGCTTGGGAATAATGATGGTTCTGTTTAAGGTGGGTTTTGATTTAAATAAACAGCAGAGTCTGTAGATCCTCAAAAGAACAGTAGAGAATTGGTACTGTTGTAACAGTGCTGTTTTTCATGTATTTCTCTTTAGATGCTCAAAACGCTTTTGTATGGCAGTGTTTGTATTGATCACTTAGGTAAAGCAGCGTTTGGCTTAGTCATTCTGAGATGGGTGACTTCTGCTTTTGCTGCGGGTATCTTCGTACTTTGGAAGGCTTGTTAAGAATTTGGTCCCGGTTACTACTTCATGTGATAGTCATTAAGCCGCGTTAGTAGCCTTTAGGCAGCATGATAATTTCCAACAGCAGGGTGCTGTTTTATCAAGGCTCGTAATCCCGCCCGACAAGTCTGGCGACATCACGCTGTCGCATATTCGTCGCGGTGTCTGTTCAGTCGAGAGACAAAAGTCACCAAGTGTGCAGGGTGACAAGGATATTTTGGCGCGTGAATGACATTGACAGGGAGGCCTTGGTGTGAAATGTGGGTTACTTTTTAATATTTTTTGATATTTCAATAGGTGGATACTTGAACAGGTGATTTCACACGGTTACTAATTAAAACATAACTTAGATACATTTCATAGCAAACAGCAACTCTGCGTCTGTCATGTAATGACATTTCATTTGAAGACAGTGTCAGTTACAATTTTGGCCGCGGGACTGTAAACATACAAACAAAACACACAAACAAATTGACAAACGATGTACAGAGTTTCTTCGTGCGACATATTGCAGCCTTAACGAATGTGGACGTCATTAGTCGCGGGACAAAATGTCGAGCGCCGTCGCCCGATTCCACTCGAGTTTCTCTGATGTCACTAGCGATCCGTATTGTGGGACATTTGTGACCTTATAAATACGAGGCTCAACGGTCACAATGCGATCAATCAAAAAATGGAAAAATAGCGGTATGGTAACGACATGCGTAATGTTTATTAATAAAGTAGACAAATATATCAGACTACGACCAACTTATCTAGCATAAAGGTGATTATAATAGAATGGTACAGATGGAGTATTGGGTGCGCGAAAACGGCATAAAATGTCCCCATAGAGTAGTAAAATATCTATCTATCTATCTATATCATCACGCCATCTCCTCGCGGGGTAGGCACAGAGTACAGAGTTCCAACAGGTTCTTTCCTTACAGACCTCTCTGGCTTCCTCCACTCTCATATTTCGTCTCATACACGCTCGCCGGGTACGGAGACACTTTACTTACCCTTCAGATAAGACACGGTCTATTTGGTCATGGTAAGATAGTCTAGGTAGTAAAATATACGCACACATAAACCACTTTTGACCAAATTGCACACTGGCATTTGAGAGGCAGCTTTTTGACGCTATTTGGAGAAAGCAATGAAAGAGTTTGGACGCCACCCAAAGTAACATCACCGTAGCCGACTCCTCTACTGTAGTACAGTGCTTCCAAAAGCAACGGCTGGTGTGGTCCTCCGTCAACCAAATCAGAACCGGAATCGCAGACTATGCAGCACATCGTGGAGGACTGCTCTACAAGGAAATTCAGCGGCGGATTCGAGGGGCTGCACCAGCTGACACCAGAGGCTAAACAATCAATCCTTCACTCTGACATAAAATTTTGATCGCATGTCGCATTACTGAAAGTACATCTCCATAGGATGATAGTGATGATCACGTCATTTCTTTTAGCAATGCTCAGTCTGAACAAGCTAATGCGTGGTCCCAACGAATCGCCCACCCGCACTATTACTTCTTTTTCGCTTAGCATCCTGACTTGTTTTACTCGGCTCCTAGAAGTCGTAGCGTAATATTAAATCGTCGTCAGAATCGTAGCCTATGATCTTCAATTGGAATTTAACTATCAAAACAAAAAGATTTTTTGAATCCGACTGGTAGTTCTAATCGTTAACCTCTTAGCGCATTCAAACAAAAACTTTTAAGGTTTATTATATTAGTATAGTATTGTAAGTACCTATAGCCTTATAAATTAAAACTTACCAATAACAGGAGCGTCCACGGCAGCAGTTAGAACTATTATGTCGATACTGGCTGGTTAGTTTATAAGTTAATTAATGGGTGAGGTCGAAGTGTAATGTGAATTGGTCCCTACGTCCCAGAAGGTAGACCATTATATCTAGAAATAACTCGAAACAATATCACAAATTTAATTAAAGTGTAAAAAGTTATCAGTTACTGACTTGAGACAGTCACTGACTGGAGGCAGTCACTGACTTGAGGCAGTCACTGACTTGAAGCACTCACTGACTTGAGGCAGTCACTAACTTGAAGCACTCACTGACTTGAGGCAGTCACTGACTTGAGGCAGAAAGGTTAATGAGTAGTGACCGTGTACCGGAAGACGAGGAGTTGACAAGCTCGGTAAAAATCGTGACAAAAAACTAGTAACAAATTAGATCATAATTTTTACACGCTTTTTTTTATCAAATGTTTGTTTTTGAACTTATGATACTATTGGAGCGGGAGTGCAATATTTCTGTCTATCTATATCATCACGCCAGATCCCTTACGGGGAAGGCAGAGAATACAGAGTTCCAACAGGTTCATTCCTTCAATTTCAATATTTCAAGCAGTTTGGAAGAATTATACTTCATACTCTGTAATAAAGATATTACAATGAATGAAGTATAATTTTTTCGTGCCCCATAGCTGACAGCTAAGCACAAACTATTTGACTGTAACGTTGTCGAAAAGTGTGCTGTAACGTTCATATTTATTTAGTAAATTTACAGTGTAAAAAGGATGGCATATCAACTCGATAGCGTCACGGTAACATGAATCTTTTCGTGCAAAAAGAATTTCTGGCCTAGCACTTCAAAAGCTATTTGTAGAGTTAATAGCCACAGAGTAAATATCTTTTAACATAACAGAACATAACATTAAATTAAGCCTGAAAACACCAGATAGAGATTCAAAAGTACCCACTCCTTTCAAACTACATTTCCCTCCGAAAAAGCCAAATATAACGGCTTTTCATAATCCAATTAAAACAATCAACAGTAATGTTATAATCCACTTTATGTACTTATAGTTTATATTATTTTCATTAAATCCCATACGATATCGTGGCAACGCGATGAAATAAACGAAACGTATTCTTTCGTGAGTGTGGCCCCAGTAATAAGAAACGTTGATATTATATTAAAACAGCTAAGTCCAAGTTATAAGATTTTGACTATAGTATTTTTGATGTAAGGTGGATGGTGGATAATGTAACAGTTGTAAGTGTCAAAGAAAATTATACTTTATTCAATAAGAGGCATGACCCATTTCTATACTTATGGTTTGATGCCTTAGCTCCATTGAATTAAATATTAATTTCTTTGTCTAATTTCCTATGTGAAAAATTTTATAACTTTTTTATTTTAGACTGATTATACAAATGTCGTTTGTATTTTATTTACTATAATATGAAATAAAATGTATATTCGCTATTACATAAATATACCTCGTACTATATTTGCATGTTTCGAACCACAATACCAAAACCGTCCGTAACATAAGAGTCAAAAATAAAAACGTCCAATGTTTGAATTCGCCACATCGATATATAAACCAACACCCCGATATTCCCTAAACGTAGGGTGACACAGTTATACGGGGTGCATCCAAATATCGATGACGATGTTAGATCGTAATGTAATAGAGCACGAGCTTGCTATTATACCAAGCAAAATTTCAGACTCCAGACTGCAATTTCACCGATGGAAAAACTGCACTTTTATCTAGGGTTCAAACCCGTGACCTTCACTTGAACTATGCAGCACTAGAGCAACGATGCTACAAAATGTTATTTACGACTCTTATTTAACTTCAAAATAAATTTTGCTTTTTATTCCAGAATTGCATTCAACTTACTCGATAGTGAACAAAGAAATCCCCATGATATAGTCCAGCGCAAAAATATAAGCAGCAAGGAAGTGGATATATAGAACACAGGTACTATGTTTAGTTAACATGCCCAAACATCTCCTAACTTTTTTATCCCAATGTTGTTATATGGCAGATAGAGCTGGGTGTGTAGGTAAGAAAGCAGGATAAATGCGATTGAAATGCGAGCTGCGCTCAAAATCTGCAGCGTCAAAGTGACCAACCGTATTCGCAACAGCGTAGTACGAAAGCGTATTGGTATAAAAGATAGTATCGGTGTAAAGATGAGAAAGAGTATACTCCATTAGTTCGGGCATATATAAATAATATTGAAAGAAAGAATGACAAACAGATATGCAATGCGAAAGTGGAAGGATGTAGGTACCGGGGAAGACCTAGACTATCTTACCATGACCAAATAGACTGTGTCTTATCTGAAGGGCTTATCAAGCATCTCCGTAACCGGTGGGCGTGTATGAGACGAACTATGAGAGTGGAGAAAGCCAGAGGGGTCTATAAAGGAAGAACCTGTTGATACTGTACTCTCTTTCTACTCTGCAAGGGATCTGGCATTATTATATAGATAGATATATAGATTTTTTGCTACTTTCCTACAAAACTAAAAATAATGTGTATATAAAACGCTTACGCTTGTTACTTGCACAAGTAGAAACATCAACACGCGAACGGGGTGTGGAAAATATACATTTCTAAAACTATTTCCATTAACGAAATTTGAGGTCACACTCGTTATAATTTTAATAACAATATAAGCAAAATTATTCATAATAAATATTATTAATTTCACTCCACTCAGTACTACTTGATCCCTTCGGTCCAGTTTCGTAACGGTATTTTCATATCATTATTTGTTTATATAAAATATATGATGTTTCGTTTTCTCCTTTTTAAGTGCCTATTCATTTCTGGAGGGTTGGCTGTTAGCTTTATGAAAATTTTGATTAGTAATTATCCGAGCGAATTTCTCTAGTATATGTTTAGCCAAAAACGCCCACTGCAAGACAAAGGCATCCCGTAAAGATCTCCATGAGAACAGGCTTTGTGTTGTGTGCATACAAATTTCACCCGCAACCTTCACGAGGTCATCGGTTCATCTTGTCGGGGGCTTGCCCACGCCCAAGTCTTCCGGTACAGGGTTGCCACTCGAAAAACTTTCTGCCCCATTAGTATAAATGATTATATAACATAAATAACGCAAGACCTAAAAGTAGTTTGTTCTAAATCGGCAAGTGAATCGAATGCAACTATGTTTAAATTATGTTATTTTTTTAAAGTAACAATAATTGTTGTCACTTCAATCACCTGTATTAAACAAAATTTAATCAATATTCAAAACAATATGGCTATTTTAAATACATTTATAACATAGATACCTCAATATGCACACAAAAGTACAGGTTTCGAGGTTAATTTGGGAATCAAATAGTTTCAAAAAGTTAGTAAAGTCTGAAGGTTTGTATAATTGGTTATTTCTTACTCAATCACGCAAAAACGGCAGAACGGATTTGGAAAAAATTTGGCATACGGATAATTTTTTAGCTAGGTTAACAAAAAGGATAATTTTAGTCGCAGAAAAATGTTAGGTTCCTGTCTAAAGTCAACGCCAACGAAGTGGGGGGGGGGGGGGGGCAAAATTAGTTATACTATAAGCATGAAGTATGTCGCAATTCTATTTTCTTAGCACGTATAAGCAAAGTGCCTAGATCACATTCCGACTGTGTCGCTCGCCGTGTTCGGTCGCGTCACCGCTTACCGCGCCGCTCCCCCCGCGACGCGGTCCACACTCCCGCTCGCGCGTACCTATTTACGTACGTTCGGTCGGTACGACGCGCCCTGTTGATAGCGCCGTCGACCTTTCCCTAGTGTTCGACGAATAGTCGCAGTTTGTTTTTAAAAACCACGACTTTTTTTTTGTTCCTAAGACTGGTAGATACCTAACGGTTACAACTAAGCGAGTCTTGAGCGCGACCCGAGCGCTTGCCTTCCTCCTTAAGAGGGCGGCTAACTCGGAAGGGTTTGAGTTCTGGCCTTTGCCACTACCCTAGTCAGAGCTCATCGTTACACCAGGACCTACCTTTTCCCTTCCCGAAATCCTATTCTCCGTGCGGCGGTTCTCTTCGCCCCGAAGCAGTTAGTGATAGGCACACACTCTTTCACACACAAGTTTGGTGAAAGGACGCACGCTAGGCTCACGGTTGCAGACACCCGACTACTACGCGGCCCCCTCTCACCGCTATTTGCGACGCCGCGCGCCGCGCGCCGCGCCCTTCACGCGCCGCGCGACCCCCTTCGTCGCGCCGGTAACTCCTGTTACCGCATCCTCGCGCTTCCCGACCCTTGTTAACCGCCCCGTCTCTGCGTGTGAGTCCGAGCCTCACTCGGACTCTGATATGAAGGTCTAGCTGGCATCAGCCCGCCGTGCAGCCCCCCCCTCGTCATATTCATCGAATGACGACTTCATTCCCGTCTTAAACGGGAAAAAGCATGCGCGCAAGCCGTGCGACTCGCCACCCCCAAAAATCCAGAGAGCCAGAAGCGACGTCGCTTTCCCCGGCCCTGGCACCCCCGCGCCCCAGCCGTCTCCCAACGCGGCCCCGAGAAATACCCCTTCTCCGCACCCCGCGCGTCTGACCATCCTTCCCCCGCCCCTTGTCATCCAAGATAAGAGCGCCTGGGAGCGTATCGCTATTAGCTGGGAGGAGAAATTTACCCTGCTTATGACGCACATGGACATTCACGACGCCATGGCCTCCCTTAAAACCCATTGCCCCTACAATCCATAATGGATTTGACACCTTCTTGCCTTAATTCCCATAGCCTATCCCTGGCGTTCATTAACGCCGACGGCCTCCGCTCCCATCGTGACCAGGTTGGTGATTTCCTCCGGGGTCATCAACTGGACATCCTTCTGGTGCAGGAAACCTCCCTCAAGCCCGCCCATCGCAATCCTAGGATCGCAAACTACAACTTCGTGCGTAATGACGGAATCGGCTGCCGTAGAGGCGGTACTCTCATTTACTACAGGAGGTTCCTGCACTGTATTCCTCTCGACCCCCCTGCGCTGACCAACATCGAAGCTTCGGTCTGTCGTATTTCCCTCACTGGGCATCACCCCATTGGGATCGCCTGCGTCTATCTTCCTCCTACTAAACTTGTTCTCAGGAGTGATTTCGAAGCACTCTTTCTAGGATGCACCGTCATTCTGGCGGGCGACTTCAATTGCAAGCACGTGGCTTGGAATTGCCTCACCACTTCTTTTAACGGTAGAGGCCTTGACGCCCTGATCGACCAACTCGACTTTGACGTCATCGCGCCTATGCACGCCACTCACTATCCGGACAACATCGAATACCGTCCTGATGTCCTGGACATTTCTGGGGGGTTTAACCTTACGGTTGCGCTCCTTGGAGATAGTCCATGAGCTGGACTCTGACCACAGATCTGTAGTCATGCGACTCGGTCCTCCGTCCACCCCCCAGCTGCTCAAGAAGACGGTGGTGGATTGGCATGCGCTGAGTACAGCCTTAGCGGATGCCGACCCACCCCCCCTTCCTCTCAGCTCGGACTCCACCCCGTCCTCTCAAGACACCGATTAGGCTATAAATGCCTTCACCGCCCATATCCATTCAGCTGTCAGTCGGTCGTCAAAGCAAGTCGAGGCGGAGGATCTCAACCGCTTTAGACTGCCAGACGAAGTTAGGGAACTTATTCGGGCTAAAAATGCCTCAGTCCGAGCGTCCGACTCCTACCCCATCGAAGCCAACCAGGCCCGGATGCGCGCCCTACAACATGATGTAAAGCGTCGTGCTCACCTTAAGAGACTTCCTGTCAAATCGCGCCTTTCAGTATCGCGTCGAAGTAACGCGCTCTACCCCTACTCCATACAATCTGGCGTCCCACAAGGCTCAGCTCTCTCCCCTCTCCTTTTCAGCCTTTACACGAACGATATTCCTCGTTCGAGTAAGGTGCATCTAGCCCTATTCGCGGACGATACCGCTCTCTATGTCTCGCATAGGAATAAGGGTTTCATTACCAGAAACCTTCAGGCAGCCGCCCAAACTCTCTAAAGTGTGGGCGGCTGCCTACCAATCCCCTAGGATTGGTTCAGGAAGTGGCGTATTGTGGTGAAACCGGACAAGAGCGCTGCGGTGTTCTTCTTCAGAGGTGCCACCCCGTGCCGTAACACTTTACAAAACTTGTATACGGCCCATCATGACGTACGCGTGTGAGGTGTTCGGGCACGCCGCCCGCTCTCACTTCAAACGGTTTAGTCCCGTTTCCTCCGCAAAGCCGTCGGAGCCCCGTGGTTCATAAGGAATGTAGATCGCCATTCCGATCTCGGTCTCGAACCTATTCGCGCCTTTATTAAAAAAGCGACCACTCGATATTTTGCGAACGCGTCAAATCATAGTAATCCGCTAATCGTAGCTGCCGCCGACTGTGAACCTAACTCCCCTCCTATCAGCCGCTACCGCCATCCGCGGCATATTCTCACCGACCCTACTGATGGCCTTACATCCCTTCTTTCGAATACAGATACCGCACACAGGAACAGACACCGACCGCGCCGGCGAGGTCGAAGAATCCCTTGCCCACCGGCTGGTGCAGAGCACCACGGCGAAACACCTAGTATACGCCCTCCATAGCCATAGCGACTGCCCAAGCCGAGGCCGTTTTTCCTTGAGGCGCCTTTGAGCTAGTTGCCCCCTTGCTCTTCTGGCTTGAACGTAGTGGTTGCACGCTCGCCCTCTTGTCCGGTGAAGCTGTAAAGGCCCTGCGCCAACAGCGTAGATCATTCACACACACAAAGTGCTTAGATCACGAAAAGGGCCTGAAATCGACCACAAAATACTACATAATCAAATTAAACACCCGCCGAATAATAAGCTACCCAAAACCATATTTAAATATATTTAGAGCACGACAGAAGTTAGTCCTTAAAGTATTACTTATGTAAAATCATTTAATTTCTAAACACTTTATAACTAAAACGTTTAGTAATCTAATAATACACTCATTATGCCACTAACATACGAACAAGGTCCTTATTCAATATTACAAATTGAACTGGTAACGCGGAGCGTTACGATAACTACGTGAAATGTTTATTTAATGGTACCCTATTAGCATACGGGGCTGGATATTCCAGGGCTGATCTGGAATACTTTAGTCACTTTACATCGTGCTCTGCATGCCCTAACTCCTGAACACAGCAGGACTTGATGGCCACCTCTGATCGTAGCGGTTGCTTGCTCGCCTTCTTGTCCATTGAAGCTCTAATAGCCCCGCGGCCAACAGCGTAGATCATTTACACACACACACAAACACACACTGACACATACACACACACACACACACACACACACACACACACACGACTGCCTCCGACTAAGCAGTCGATGTGGTCGCATTCTGGGCCGCTTCCATATAAATACAGCATGTTGCAGTCGAAACTAAAAAAACTGTGGCATAAATAATACAATTCCACAACTATTTCACGAAGTTATCGTAACGCGCCGCGTTTGGGTATAGTGAACAAGAGCTCAGTAGCTTCAAGATGCCTGTCCACCAAGTGCGTGAGGATTCGTGTCAAGAGATGTGTATGAATTTGCTAACAGAATGGCTCAATTTTCATAGATCAGCGCGTTTCAGCTCCCGTGTAAAAACTAAAAGAAATAAGGTACCCATATTGAACGATGCCGACGACACCCATTCTTCGATATGCCTTAACGAGGGGAGTGTACGAATTTGTCAACCAGATCACTTTAATTTCATAGCTTAGCGCGTATCTTTGATGGAAAAGCCAAAAAATCTAAATTAAACGTATCAGCCAGATCGCTTTAATTTCATAGCTTAGCGCGTATCTTTGATAGAAAAGCCAATAAATCTAAATTAAACGTATCAGCCAGATCGCTTTAATTTCATAGCTTAGCGCGTATCTTTGATAGAAAAGCCAAAAAATCTAAATTAAATGTATCGAGGGATGCGCGTTTTTACACATATTTACACGTAATTTTTGAATGTTACACATCACTCGCTACGTATTGTCGCATTTACTCCGTGGGAAGGCAGCCTCACTCGTATAATTGTGGTACGAAGGCAATTAATTACCCTAATGAAAAGATGCTTGACATTTAATTAACTTACTGTGCCTGGAACATGACATGCCAATCATAAAGTATGTCGTTCTTAATAACACTCAATGATTCACCTGTTGTTAACGGTATCAGTTAGTCTCAGAAATTGGTAACACGAGGTCATATTTCATCTGGCGGACCAAATGCGAATTCGTGACGAAAAAATCATACCTATGTAAACTTTGAAAAGAGGTGTTAAAGCCTACAGGTATTAGAGCTCAAAGAGTGGCAATAGATTTTCTCTCTCTGTCTCTTTCATATTGAGACTAAAGGCTCGTTTGCTTTTGACTAGATCCGATAATAAGCCAATTATAGGAATGAGTCGAAAGCACATTTTATTAAAACTGCAGCTTCCACTAACAATCATATTTGAAACCTACATAACAGACCACCTTCCTATTATCCTATGCTTAAAAATTATTTTATGATCAATGATCTGTGCAAAATGTCAATTCCAAACTGCGAAATATTTACTTATGCAGATAACACCACAATAATATCACATCACGTAGATTGGAAAAAGACCACCCCAACAACGGAAGCAAAGAAAAATGAATTGTCTTTGTCTCGTCATGAAGTGGCTTTCAGCAATCTCGTTAACTCTCAATTTACAGAAGACCACATTTATACGTTTTTCCTTGCTCCACCTTACCTTCCCAGTCCAATGTTATTAAAGCCCACAACTGTCCAGATCATGATACAAACTGTCACTATCCTGTCCTTACCTTAGTCTCTTATATTAAATATCTTGAAGTGTACATATACGAAGAACTAAAATAGCGCACCCATATAGAGGGATTAAGTGCACAAATGAGAAAACTAATTTATTTATTCAAAGTACTTCAAAATTAACAGACCCAAAAACTCTAATTTTGGTTTACCAAAGCTTATGTGCATCAATAATTACCTATTGCCTTTTGGTATGGGGAGGTATGTAAAAATCAAGCTTACTGAATGGTTGCAGAAATTGTCATTCGACTACACGAAAAGAATTTTTCCCATTCGATCATAAATTGCCCAAACACTGTTACGTACATTGAGCTATCAGAATTGTGAAGTTGTCATGTTCTTCTCACGGGAGGAACGACGAGTCAGTTGTTTTAGTATAATAAGTGATCAAACGAAGTTACCTGAAGTGAAGTTCGATCATTATTATACAAATACTCAGCAGCCGTGCGCATCTTTTAGAGACTTGAAACGTCAACGCCTCCTCTATACTATCTGTGGACATAACCTCTGCGACCATTCCTTTTGGAGCTAGTACCTTTCAACTTTACCAACGGGCAAGGCGGGTTGGGTACTTATATCTTCGAACGAAGGACTTCGTATAATAATGATCGAACTTCACTTCAGGTAAGTTCGTTTGATCACTTGTTATACCGTGTCCTTCGTTTTCGATATAAACCATATGCAGCTGTTTAGAGCTTTAAGGGTAAAGTTGAAGTATACTGCATAAATTTTGCGTGATCTCTAAAAAGTAACATGTTGTAACTTTTGTAGTATAATACATTCCCGTTCTTTGTATTGCCATACAACACAAATAAATATGTATTGTTTCTTACAAACAGTCTGTCTAACTCATTCAAAATAAATTTATATAATCAAGTATAACATGTTATGTTATATAGTGTAGATCCATCTTAACAAAAATCTTTAAAGTACCTGTTATAGCATACCTGTTGTCCAAAACTCATTAATACCGGGTGATAATAATCAATCATTACTTATCAGATATCAGTGCCGCCTCCGTCTGTTATGTCTTCTATAGATATCTGCTTTCTATAGATATCTTCTATATAACGAGAGTTGTGGAATTACCCATTCAGGCCTATTTTTTTTTTGAGTCACATGAAAATAAACCTTTATAATAACTCTTGTATCAGAGAAAACACTTACCTGTGTACTAGACCTGGAAACAAAGTATGTTAGTACACAATCTATAACAATATAAAACAAATAAAACGGGGAAACCTGTTTCCCCACTAAAGTGTCTTCCAACTGGTATGTGAAAGATTTTTTTTATATGTATACGAGTAGTGTATTGTCAAATGATCACTTTTTGAGTACAGTACTAGACAAAGCTTACGAATTAATTTGGCGATTATAAGAATGTTTTTGCTATTATTTATTAATTTATGATTAAATATTTTCCTTAATGCCAAAGGTTCGGTTACATAATGTAAGTTATATTTTTAATCTTTAAAGATGTACATATACCAAAATTTAATATTTTTAATACTAGAGGTAATGGCCTTATTTGGAGATATTCCTCACATGAAGCTATGTGCTTTACCTATATGATCACCCCCTCCCCCCAATTTTATAGTCTAGAACGAAGGGCAGTGCTAATGTGTGGTAAACAAATTTAAGCTTTCCCAGTGTTATTACTATACCACTATTATAAATATATATTCCGAAACGATCTCGGAATCATTTGAGTGTGCACCGACGAATAAATCATTAGCCACATAAATATTTAAGTATCACCTAACGATTCGTTTTTGCGCAATTACGCCCGCAATCATTCGTTTTGGCAATACGATCAGGCACCTGATGAAAAAATACACTCCTAATTTATTAATAACTTAAGAAGCGAATAAGTCACAGTCGACTAGGCCAAACCATGGACTATAACTTTATGATATTGGGAATCCTATTCATAACTGAATTTTGTCATACCCTGAAATGCCACACTTCCTCTGCTTCTTTGTATGTGACTGTTTTTCATAAGTAGAAACTGCAATGAGTAACTTTCTAGTTAGTTCTAGATGTCCAACCGTGAGAATTAAGTGTCACTCAACTTATACATGTAATACATACATATTGTTACATTTGCGGGGTAATTCAATGAAGAATAACGTGCAAAGTACTTTATTAAGTGCTGTACACACAAGACAGTACTTCGAATGCAAGTACACACGCGAACCAATCACACACTTGTACTACTCTTGTTAGTACCTAGATACTGCGTCCAAGTTGCTGAGTCACTCGTAGTATCCGTATATCGATGCTTAAGTCGCCGGTGTATTCCACTTAGATTCGCTTTCGAGAAGAGACTGTGTCCTCCCCGCGCTCTGTGTTCCTTTTATGCTTGTTTAAAAGTTCTAGAACGGACGCGAACCCTCTAAGTACATCGAAAGAAGTACATCGAACAATAGCCAGCGCGGCCCCCTAAGGGGTATTATTATTACATACCTACTCGTATTTGCGCGTGAACAAATAGGTACTTGTATACCGCGACCGCGCGCCGGCGATAATTAAAGGGGTGGAACCTTCTAGACGGTTCATCACTTAAGCGCGGATTCTAGATCTTTCTAGTCAGATCACCCGGGGACCTAAGGGTGTGTTATGCGTTTTAGAATCGACATCCCCCGATAAAGAATTTTCAAGATATCGGGGTATGTTCGGGTCGTAACAATATCATTCTTATTTCCTGTAATATCATAATAATATTTTTTACCCTCAGCCTACCCCACTGGGGATATAATTAATAATAAATAAATAATATCAAGTTTCTTAGTACTAAGATTATTGCTGATACAACATAATATTTATCATACCATACATTTATATATACTTTCAAGTATTGTAACTCAATACTTCATCAAGTGTAGCATGTCAACATAATATCGTTAAATTTTTAAATAGGTATTATTATTAAGTCATTTGCATGACCTTATTTTCTTTTTATATATAGATACATATTTATAAGATACATGTAACATGTGGACTTAATAATTCAAATATAAATATAACAACATGAACATTGCAAAATTTTAGAATGACATTTCCAATCCAATATTTTTACACTGAAGCACCTTCAAATAAATTACAGCATGTATAGTGCTCTAAAACCATCTGTTTCCTTAATGGTAGCGGATTGTGCTTGTGTTATGCCTCTGATATCATAACTGTACCAGAAACATCACTGGTGCTTAAAATAACTGTACACATTCAAAACTAATCACAAAACTATTTTTATACTTATTAGTGTCTTGAATAATCTTATTTAAATAAATATTACTTATTGATTGTCATACATCAACAAAAGTATAGTAAAAACTATCTAATTCTCAAATTCATGAATTGATGTATAATCTTTACTCTGTGTGTGCCTCAAATTTCTAATATATTAATTACATTATAAATGATGCAGGACATAATCAAAAATTAAAACCATTGAACTTATTAACCTAATAGAAAGATGAATAGTTCTTAACAAAAAAATGTATTAGTATATTTAAGGTAAATCAATCAATCAATCAATCAATATTTTATTTGTCAAGTATAGGTACAATACATTTTGTTGTTATATATATACTATAAAGATCTCTATACTTTGCCTGTGAGGCGTACAAATGTCAGTGGTTAAGATAATTAACTGTAGTTACAATTATAATGTCACAAATATTCCTTGTTAATCGGTGTTATGTCATCATCAATAATATATATTAATTACCTAATAGTTCACTTTATACATTTGTCATTTATAAAATCATCTACTGAGTAATAGCATTTATTGATTAATAGCAATGTCAAGGTCTTTTTAAAATTATTTATATCCATGATCTTAATCCGATTTGGTATTTTATTATAAATAACTGCTGCCATGCCTAGAATACTCTTCCGTACCAATGCAGTTTTACATTTACGGGTACAGATATCATTTTTGTACTGATTTCGAATTGGGACTGTGCGCAAAGTAGACACGGTTTCAAATTGTTTAATGTTTTCTTTTACAAACAACGCAACTTGTAGAATATATAAGGACGGCACAGTTAGAATTCTAAGTTCTTTGAAAGCTGATACACAACTCTCTCGCGTATTCAGACCACACATCGATCTTATACACCTTTTTTGGGATTTAAATATTGATTCTCGATCGGTCGAGTGACCCCAATACATTATACCGTATCTTAAAATTGATCCCACTAGACCATGGTATGCAATTAATAAAGAGTCTCTGTTAATTTTCTTTGAAAGTTGAAACAAGGCGTATGCCGATTTATTTAGTTTCTTGCATGTCTCTTCTATATGTGTTTTCCATGTTAACTTACTATCTATAAACAATCCTAAGAACTTTGTAGTATTTATTTGTTCTACATTAAAGCCTTTGTGGTTAATATTACGGTCCGGATGAGTTATTCTTTGATAGAAATGCACAATTTTTGTTTTATTTAGAATAATTAGTAAATTATTATTATTAAGCCAGTTTATAATGTCTGAAAGCGTGTTATTAATGTCATTTACATATTCATCTGAATTGTCGCATTTTACAATAGCAGTGCTATCATCTGCGAAGAGAATCATTTGTTGTTGTACCATTTATGGGAGATCATTTATGTAAATCAAAAATAACAATGGACTTAGCACACCCCCTTGTGGTACACCGTATTTAATAGGCCTTGGTTCCGATAGATAGTAAGATTCCATTTTTGTATCTTTACAAAATCTAGATATTTCTGTGTATTGAATTCTGTTGGCCAAGTAAGATTTAAGGAGTTTCAGCATTTGTCCTCTAATACCATACCCATGTAATTTATTTAATAATATATCGTGATTCACGAAGTCAAATGCTTTGGTCATGTCAGTAAAAATTGCACATATTGGAATTTTATTATCTACTGCGGTTAATATTTTATTTAGAAAATCAAATATGGCCATGTTAATTGAAGTATTTTGTCTAAATCCGTATTGTTCCCTACAAAGTAGATTAAATTTATTCATGTAAGCGTATATATTTTTATATATTATTTTTTCGAATATTTTTGATATAATAGAAATTTTAGCGATTGGTCTATAGTTTTTTATTTCTGCTTTGTCTTCTTTCTTGTGCAATGGCTTGATAATAACTTTTTTCAAAGGTTCTGGGTATACCCCGTTTATAGTCATAAGATTGATTATATGTGTCAAGATAGGTGCTATGGTTTCATTAACATATTTTATTACTGTAGTTGACACTCCATCGCATCCTACGGTACCTGTGTTTTTTAGCGATTTTATAGTTGAAATTACGTCTTCTTTTAAGATAGGTGGCATAAACATGGAATGAGATGTCAAATTATCGAATTTGTACTTTAATTCACTGTCAGATTTAGTGTTATTTTCTATTTCGTCGATAAAGTAGTTATTAAATGCATTAGCTATGTCGGTAGGATCCGTTAATATAATGTCATTATTGTTAATTTTTAAAATTTGTTCGTTAGGTATACATACTTTAGATTTATTTATTACTTGCCAGACAGCTTTATGTTTGTTATTTGAAGTTTTTATAAAATAATTATTCTGTGCTTTTTGTGTCAGCTTCACAATCTTTTTGTAAATAGATGTGTACTTTTTGAAATTTAATTTATTTTTTGTTGTAAGATTAAGTCTGTACCGCCATAGCAATTGTCTTTGTTTACTGCTGCATTTCTTTATCCCACGCGAAATCCATTTAGTTTTTTTTTAACTTTTATTGATATAATTTTGTTCGGAAAACATAATTTATAAAGTAATAAAAAAGTTTCCATAAAATTCATGTATGCTTGATTTACATCTTGTACGGTATAAACATCCATGAATGTAAGGCTTTGAATGTAATTTTTGAATTTCATCGAGTTGTCCTTACTGTAGTCTTTCTTAACTGTTTTCCAATATTTTATTTTACACGATTTATTTATAGGAACTTTAAGTATCTGAGCTGTATGATCCGAAAGAACGAGGTCGATAATTTCGGATTTACATTGCTTGCGTAAGTTATGAGCAATAAAGGTTAAACTAAGGTTCTTTGTGGGATAAGGTATATAGCACAGTAGTGATCATCTATTTTTAATTAAATTCTTACAAGAATGGCTATAAATTGTATATCAATAATAATTGATATTTTTTAATAAAAAAAATTATGTTTCTTATAATAATGTTTCTATACATAATGTTAAACATATGTAGGACCAGATTTTTTTTAACCTTCACTTGTCTGGATTCCAAGTACTTGCACAAAAAAACCGATAAAATTCTGTTTGCCGTTGAAGACAGACAGACACACATTTTAATAGTGTCATAGTTACATACCAAAGTCAGTGAATACCTTTAGCATTCAATATTATGGTTTATTTGTAAAACCCAGGTTGTATTCCAGGATGCTTTACTGACTTTTACAGTAACTTAAAAACAAATCTTTGTGTAAAATGTCTAGCATGCTTTTCTTACCACACATTCTCTGATAGGAGACTTCCAATGTCAATCGTGATTTGTTTTTGGTGGGCTGATAGGTACACTGAGAGTTAATATTTTCACACCCAAGATGAGGACTATTTTTCTATGTTGGTTATAACATTTTTTCTTTTTTGGAAATTTTAACTCTTGGTTATGAATAGTTAACAGTTAATAATCCCATATAGGTACTCCACTATATTAAAACTCCTTTAAAACAAATTATATACTGCTGACCATAAAGGTTCTCACCTCAATAAATGTTTCATGACTGTATTGTTAGGACTCATCTTCTATGGCTACCCTGCAAGGGGTCTAGGCTGATAATATTGATAGATAATTATTAGTTTCATGTTGACTGGATCGACCAGGTATTTTATATTATATTTTAAGGATGTATGTGTGTAACACAAATTATCCCACAACCTACCTGCCTCAACATCGGTAGGATGAGATATTATTTTTGAAATATTTCCACAGTCCTGTTGCTTGTCAGTTACAACAGGCATTGCCATAAGTAGAGGTTATTTTGGCTTATCTGTTTATTAACCCTGTTTAGGGATAAGTATTTCTGGATTTACCTTTTTAATACAAGTGCATAATTTTGCACAATTCTTTGTGTAATAAGCTCCACTTTTGGCTTTTTCAGGATTATTATACAAGTATGTCTTGTAATGAAATCAATAAAAACACTATGTTTCTGCAAGGGAGTGGCATATTAATAATGTTAATAATATTAATAATGTATTGTTAATTATAAAAATGTCACTTTAATTACCCTTTTGGGAGGTCTCCTTTTATTTATTTTATTTTATTTATTTATTTAAAAGCCGCACCATCGACAATTCACAAATTTTACATTAATAAATTATAGCAATTTTTCATACTGTGTGAAGTATCTTTTTAGGTGTGTACAACACTCTCTAATGCGGGTACTCAAATTATAAAAATTATATAAAATTACAAAATAACTATAAAATTACGAGGATAATAAAATATTACATATTATAACATGGAATTACTAAAAATAAAACAAAATGATAAAATTAAATAAAACAAAAAAAAATACATCGGAGTTACAGGGACACTAAAGAATAAGTAGTAGATAATATTAGTTATTTTACGAACTTAGTTTTTGAAGAACTCTCTTTTGAAAAGCTGCGAGCGGACCGCTAAAGATGTCAACATCATTAACATCAACATATGCTTTTTTAATGCGATTTAAAGGACAGTTAATCTTTGTTCGATAATAAGTTGGAGCAAAGTTGATTTTTAGTGCAAATCTGGGTATTCTTCTCGGAACCGAACTTTTGAAGATATAATATCACAAGTAGCTTATAGTGTATACCAATAGCTTCTAGTTACTGTTTAAGGTATGTATGTTAGGTAACATTTTTGATTCTTACTATTGTAGAAATGTGCACTGCACAGGAACACCTCATGGGTGAAACCTATGAGTAATATGACCTTCAGCGCATATCTCGTATGAGCCCCAAGTCTTGGGGATCACGACGATGCATCTTGTACATCACTCGTGTCCTTGAATTACCATCAAGTCTTGCGAATCACGTCGATGCATCCCGTACATCACCCGTGTCCTTGAATTACCATCGATCCTTAACAATCTTCATTATTAATAAATGTCCCCCTAATTTCTCTCATTGAAAGTATTACAATCATATTAATTTATAGACGGTTAGTAATTGTTTACAGGTACGAGTATATTGCGTATAAAATAGGGGCATAGACTTCAGAAGTTTACTTTTCGGGTGATGAAGCCTTTCAGAAGTCTTAATATGACGAAACTCCCGATACTGTATTAATAACTAAGTTAAGCTGAAAACGGTAAAAATAAATAATTATCAGTTTATCTTTTTAGAATGTACTTTTTTGCCACGACGTAAAATTTATCAGAATTTGCTTATACGATGTTTTAAATTTATTTCACAAGGTTGCTTGTGAATATTAAAAACCAAAACTTACAAGGCGTCGGATGCCGCGCTGTCAAAAGAATGGTAGCAGAGGTTATGTCCACAGATAGTATAGAGGAGGCGTTGACGTTTCAAGTCTCTAAAAGATACGCACGACTGCTGAGTAGGTCGAGAGAGCTGCATATGGTTTATATCGAGAACGAAGAACACAGTGTAATGATTACTATTTTGTACAACTTAGGTTCTATACGTCTGGCTAATGTGATATAATAATTGTACAATAAATACATATTATTATAATATCTTGTTTAAACTTTTGGGATATTTTTACCCGATTGCCCTAGAAGGTGTGTTTATTTTTTGTGATGCACTTTAGTCTAAAGTTTTTGATAGATTTCGCATACGTGTCGTTACCATTTGTATTAATAGTGAAACTAATATAGGGTAACTGCATCTGCAAATCAAAAAAAAATGGAGATAAAATGTGAATGGAGTAAGTAGCCAATTAAAATAAATTAATACGAGTATTAGGTAATATATTACTTTTATGCTAATGTTTTGTCTCAAACTACAAAAAATAAACCACGTATTTCTATTTTCAGTTCATTATTTTTTACGCAGTTGGGTTGCGTTTTTTATAATTTGTTCTGGTATTTATTGTATTGTGCTCAATCAATCAATCAATCAGCCTATCGTAGTCCACTGCTGGACATAGGCCTCTCCTAACACGCGCCATTGCACACGGTCCTCCGCCTTCCGCATCCAGTCTGTCCCAGCGACCTTTTTGAGGTCGTCTGTCCATCTAGCTGGGGGCCGTCCTACCTTACGCTTACCAAGTCGCGGTCTCCACTCTAGGACACGCTTGCTCCATCGGCCGTCGGTCCTTCTGCAGATGTGACCAGCCCATTGCCACTTTAGCTTACTGAGTCTGCGAGCTATGTCGGTAACTTTGGTTCTTTGTCGGATTACCTCGTTACGAATTTTATCCTTCAAAGAGACGCCGAGCATAGCTCGCTCCATAGCCCGCTGTGCGACTTTGAATTTGTGGACTAGTCCCACTGTGAGTGTCCACGTCTCGGCCCCGTAAGTCATAACAGGTAGGACGCATTGGTTAAAGACTTTAGTCTTCAGGCATTGCGGTATAGGCGAAGCGAAAACGTGACGTAGTTTGCCAAATGCTGCCCAACCCATTTGGATCCTGCGGTTGATTTCTTTCTCGAAGTTGTTTCTACCAAATTGGACAACTTGTCCAAGGTAGACATACTCCCGAACAACTTCGAGCATCGAACCATCGATGTAGATCGGTCCCGGCGTGACATGCTCATTAAACATGATCTTGGTTTTATCTAAGTTCATGCCGAGACCGACACCTCGAGAGGCTTCATTTAGGCTATGCAGCCTTTCGCTTAACTGTTCCAGTGACTCTGCCACGATGACGATATCATCGGCAAACCGAAGGTGTGAGATGTATTCGCCGTTGATGTTAATGCCCCGCCCAGTCCAGTCCAGCTTCTTGAAGACGTCTTCGAGTGCATTGGTGAAGAGCTTGGGGGATATTACATCCCCCTGTCTTACCCCTCGATGCAGCTCGATCGGGTTGGTCTTTTGGTCCTGGAGCTGGACGGTCATTGTGGCGGTATCATACAGACATCTCAACACCTCGATATAGCGCCAATCGATGCCACATCGCTGCAGAGCATCCAAAACCGCCCAGGTTTCGATGGAGTCGAAGGCTTTCTCGTAGTCCACGAAAGCCATACACAGCGGCTGATTGTACTCTTCGGTCTTCTGTACAATCTGCCGAACAGTATGGATGTGATCTACGGTGCTGTAGCCTTTTCGAAACCCGGCTTGTTCCGGTGGCTGGAACTCGTCAAGTCTTCTGGCGAGGCGGTTTGTGAGTACTCTCGAGAACAACTTGTAGACGTGGCTCAGGAGTGAGATGGGTCTGTAGTTCTTCAGCAAGGTTTTGTCACCTTTTTTGAAGAACAGAACCACCGCACTCCCGCTCCACGCTTGAGGTGTTAAGCCCTGGTAGATGACGGAAATAAAGAGACTCGCTAGCTTTTTCAGGATTGGCGTCCCGCCTGCTTTTAGGAGCTCAGTGGTGATTCCGTCATCGCCTGGCGACTTGTTATTTTTGAGCTGCTCGAGAGCCACTCTGACCTCGTCCTGGTTGACATCAGGGATGTCTTCCGTGTCGTGGCGTGCGAGTGGGGCTCTGTGGTCGTCAGCGCTGGGTCTCGAGGGTTTAGCCATCCGTGATGCGTACAGGTCTTTGTAGAAACTCTCAATTTCCTCGAGTATCTCAAACTTGGAGGTCACGGTTTTGCCATCCGCTGTATTAAGTTTCGTCAGATGGGATTTACCTAGCTGGCGAGCGAAGACTTTGGTGCCTCTATTCTGTTCAATCGCAGCCGCGATGGTGCGGGTGTTGGAACATCGGAGGTCACGTCGCACCAGCTTCCGGATCTTCCGGTTGAGGTTCCTCCCATCCGGCGAAGACGCCTGCGTGGATGACATTTCCCGTCTCTGCCTCATAAGTTCGAGAGTCTCGAGCGAGAGTTTAGACTCTCTGTTACCGCTTTTGCCGGGAAACACCCTTCGAGACACATCCTGTAGCGTTTTGACCGGTTTTCTCGTCAACATTGCCTTCGGTTTCCAGCAGGTTCAAACGATTTTGAAGCTCCAGTTGGAACTTTTCGGACCCTAAAGCTATTTGAGGCGCAGTAGGTCTGAGGGTAGACCTCATCATGCGACGTCTTCCGGCCTTGAAGTTTATATTTAGAGCGCCTCGGACAAGTCGGTGATCGCTGCCGGTATTAAACCTGTTGATCACGGAGACGTCTCTAAATATAGACTTCCTGTCAGTCATGATGAAGTCTATCTCGTTCCTCGTCACAGTGTCGGGGCTTCGCCATGTCCACTTTCTATGAGGCTTCTTCTTAAAGAACGAATTCATCAAGAAGAGCCCCTGCGACTCCAGAAAGTTGACCAGCACCTGCCCCCTGTGGTTTCGGCGCCCCACGCCGTGGGGTCCGATTATCGTTTCGCCGCGTTCTTGTACTCCCACTTTGGCATTGAAGTCCCCCATAACAACATTGTAGTGAGCCTTGGTGGTGCCATGTAATGCCTTGGCTATGTCTTCATACATGGCTTCGGCTATGTCGTCGCAGTATGTCGAGGTCGGCGCATATACCTGTACCACCTTCAGGGTGTACCTGTTGGTGATTATAATTATGAGGTACGCTACCCGTGTCGACACACTGCTGACTTCCACAACGTTGTTAGTGAGAGCTTTGTTGACCAGGAAACCGACACCGCCCTGAGAGGGCCGGTCACCTTCCCGAAAGTAGAACAGGTGGCCTGACTCAAGGGTTATGGTGTCCTTGCCCTGTCTTCGGACTTCGGATAACCCCAATATGTGCCAGTTTATGCGACCTAGTTCTACCTCGAGTTCAGTGAGGTGTTGGTCCAGCCGTAGAGAGCGTCCATTGTACGTAGCCAGGGTCAGGTGTTTTTGGTAGCCTTGTGTCGTATCCCGGAGATTCTTCGCACCCCCTGCCTCGCTGTTACCGCGACCGCTACCGTGGCAGCGGACAGCGGGACTACCGGGAACTGGGGGCCTTTGCGTTTGGTGTCTTAACATGTTAGGAGGTTTTTGGCCTACTATACTACGCTGGCCAGACGGGTTGGTATAGGGTTTGTTTCAAATTTTCCTTTCTCTTTCTGTATTGTGCTCATACCCTTGAAAACAAGAGGCTAAGTGCGGTCATTTAATTTGGTCTAGCTATTAGTGAGTTTATTGCACATCCATAAGTTTAACGTTATTTAGTTATAGCCCATTAGGATTTATATTTGACTGGCAATTTATTATTCAACTTTATTTTAAACGCAAGAGAATTAAGTCAATTATAATAAATCGTTTTAATCCTTTCATCGATATAATCTGAACAATTAGATTGAAGCTAAAAATAAGGTATATTTTTCCTAGAGATTACTTTTTAAGAAGATCAAGCCCTAATTTGCGCGAACACTTTTAAATTTATGCTAAAAATAATAAATCTATCTATCTATCTATCTATAACCTCACGCCAGATCCCTTGCGGGGTAGGCAGAGAGTACAGAGTTCCAACAGGTTCTTTCCTTACATACCTTTCTGGCTTCTTCGACTCTCATAGTTCGTCTCATACACGCTCGCCGGTTACGGAGACTCTTGACTTTTCCATCAGGTAAGACTCGGTTTATTTGGTCGTGGTAAGATAGTCTAGAAATCCTAATTATTAAATTAACTGTGGTTAATAATAATAGACAGTAATGTGTTCTTGGCTAATCACGACCGGCGCACGGGCAAATACACGCGGATCATTAATACAAGATATTTTTTCATTTATAAGTACTAGGGAAAAATAAGTAATTTTATTTCCTTTTTTGTCATTTGTATTTTGTACGAGGCATTATTTAGCCACAGCACTCTAGGTATAGGCTTAACTTTGTACATAGCTTTCGTTTGTTTTCAGATAATACTTCTCTGAATAAATATATGTCTTGATCTTAATCCTTCAGAGTGCTTGTTTTAGTATTATTTGATTTTTTGTAGATTTAATTTTAATTACAATTTTAATTTTCTATCTATCTATATGTCTATAACCTTACGCCAGATCCCTTGCGGGGTAGGCAGAGAGTACAGAGTTCCAACAGGTTCTTTCCTTACATACCTCTCTGGCTTCCTCGACTCTCATAGTTCGTCTCATACACGCTCGCCGGTTACGGAGACTCTTGAATTTTCCATCAGACAAGACTCGGTTTATTTGATCCAAGTAAGATAGTCTAGGTCTTCCCCGGTACCTGCATCCTTCCACTTTCACATTGTATATCTGTTTTGTCATTCTTTCCTCTGGCATTCTTTCTATATGCCCGAACCAACGGAGCATGCCCTTTCTCATCTTTACACCGATACTATCTTTCATACCTACTCGCTGTCTTACTATGCTGTTGCTAATGCGGTCAGTCAGCTTCACTCCGCACATCTTCCGCAGAGCTCGCATTTCTACCGCATTTATCCTACTTTCATTCTCCTTCTTACATACCCAGCTCTCGCTACCATATAACAGCGTTGGGAAAAGAACTTCGTTATGTATGGCCAGCTGCGCCTTATGGCTTAAGTGCCGGCTCCCGAGTAGCTTTCCCATCGCACCATTCACTCTGTTCCCTGCACTCACTCTTTTCTCTATGTCAGCGGTGTATTTCCCATCCTTACTGAAGGCGCATCCAAGATATACAAACTCATTCACTTGCTCCAGCACATCGTTACCAACCACAATCCTTACATTCGTTCTGGTTTCTTCCCTTTCAAAAACCATAATCTTGGTTTTCTTCACATTCAAGTGTAAGCCATTGATCATGCAGTCGTTTTAATTTTCAATAATCAATTAATTTTAATTACATTTAATAATTTCGTTCACAAACTAATATTTCCCTTACGTTTGTTAAACTTGACAATGCTACACCAATTTATTCTTGATGTGAGGCTAGAAAGCATATTTTTTCTGAAGCATGTCTGATTGCTGATCTGCTGTCATAACAGCAGCATTGATCGCTGAGTTAAGAGTAGGACGCGACTCTAAGACAGGTACCTTAAATTATTGACAATTGCCTGTGATGGAACATTTCTCGAAGATGTTGCTTTTAACCTTCATTTCTAAACCAATTTAAAACTCTTTTTGAAGTGTCAAAGCAATAGCGATACGGATATTTTACCCACTGAAGATTCAGTAGATGGGTCATGTCTGTATATCATCATCTAATTAAATGGTCTATGTCCATTATTATTTAAGCATCCTTGTCACAATCTACTTGTCACTGTAGAGTTATTACTTGTAATATCAACGGTATAACAGGAGCTGTCATGTTATCTTGATTGCCAGGCATTTCAGGGATAATATCAACAGGATCTTTAACATTTGAACGCTCATTACAAAAACTCAAAGCGTAAAGGCAACAGTTCCGATGTACTGTTCGTATCACATGTTCTCAGTGATTGCTGTACCGCCTCGTTTATAGAATTGTATGTGAAGGTAACAGTTCCTATATATATATGTACTGTTAGCATCACTTTTATTTGCGTAATACGCATGCAAAATAGGACGAGGGCGGTAATCATTCATTTAAAATAAATTGTGAAAGTAACAGTCCCGATGCATATTGTTCGTATCACTAATAAATACTACTATGAACCAATAGATGATGTATTGATTACCAGATTGAGTTTATAAAAAATCAGAATTGAAAGAATATGATCTATCCGAATACGATCCGGGTGTTGGTGCCGACACCATTTTTGTTGTTCCCGTTCTGGCTTTCTTAATAACCAGTCGTTATTATCTTCGTGTCGCTTTATTCCCGTATTAAAACATAAGATTTATATAAATTTTGAAGCAAGCGAATGTAAAAAGAGCACTAAAAATCTTTTTCATTTGATTGACGTGTAAAAGCCAGTACTGCACGAAAACGGATAATGCCACGACAATGGCACACATACGCAAGGCTGGGCTGTGTGACTAGGTAGGGGAAATTAATAAAATTTGTGTTTATTTCAGATTAATATTTAGTTTTGCTTTAAATATTCGTGGTAATAGCCGAGAAATACGGAACAGTACTACAAGTTAATATTAATCGCGAGAATTAAGCAGCGTTAGCATAATGGTAATTATTTTAGTCGTGCGTGGTGTTTTTAGCGATCGCCAAGGTTAGACAGCGTTCGGCTTGGTTTGTTTGAGATTCCGTCATCAGTTTCCTGCAGGCGAACCTTAACCACTCTGCCAGGGCTCAGGACCTCCTACTCCAGAGCATGGCAGAGTGGTCGATCGACGTGGCAGTGGCAACGGAGCCATATTTCGTGCTGCCCGCCAGCAACTGGGCTGGCGACACGGACGACACGGTGGCGATACTGCTGCCGAGGTGTGGGGGCTCCCTGTCTCTCGAAAACGTCGAGAGGCAGAGGGGCTTTGTCGCAGCTCGTGTGGCCATGGTGGTGGTCGGGGTGTATTTTTCGCCGAACCGACCACTACCCGAGTTCGAGGCCCTCCTGTTGCGACTCGGCGACCTTATTGTGCGTTGTCGGCCACGTCCCGATCTCGTCGCGGGGGACTTCAAAGCCAAGTCCTCGGCCTGGGGTTCCCCCATCGACAACGTGAGGGGGGAGGCCCTTAAAGAGTGGGCGCATGGGCAGGGACTAGCAGTCATTAACAGGGGCACTGCCTCCACATGTGTCAGACGGAACGGCGGCTCGGTAGTGGACGTATCCTTCGCCACCTCGGCGCTGGCAGGGCGGGTGCGAGGATGGAGAGTTGTCGACTCGGTGGAGACCCTATCTGATCACGTTTACATCAGATTTGTGGTCTCCGCCGAGTCTCGGGCCGCCGTCCCGGCTAACGTAGTTGGGGGTGGGCCGAGGTGGGCCTTGGCGTGCCTGGATATGGAGGCAGCAGTCGAGGCAGCAGAGGTCCAGGCCTGGACACTGGCGCCGGTCTCCAAATTCGACATCCAAGGGGAGGCCGAGTGGTTCAGAGCCGCAGCCACGGTGATTTGCGATGCCACCATGCCCCGTGTGCGGCATGCAGCTCCTCGCAGACGACAGGTGTACTGGTGGTCGCGCGAAATTGCGCAATTGCGATGCGCCTGCGTCGCTGCGCGCCGCCAGTACACCAGACAGCGGAGAAGGAGAAGGCGGAACCCACCGCTTTCGCCGGGCGGCGAAGACCGCATTGAAGGTGGCGATTGCGGACGCCAAGACGCGGGCCCGCAAAGAACTTCTAGCTACTGTCGACGCCGACCCCTGGGGACGCCCCTACCGCATGGTGCAGAACAAACTCCGCCCCTGGACGCCCCCCCTTACGCAGACCATGCCGCCGGCGTTTGCGGATGGCGTGCTGTCGGCCCTTTTTCCGAAAGGAGCGGCTTCCAGTGCTCCGGTAATGTTCCGGACACCCGGAACCAACATGCCGTCGAGCGAAGCCGCTCCTGAAGTTACGGAGGAGGAGCTGAGCGCTGCCGTCCGCAGACTGCGGGCGAAGAAGGTGGCACCCGGGCCAGATGGAGTCCCCGGCCGAGTGTGGGTTCTGTCCCACGGTCCGCTCGGCCGCCGTCTCAGGGCTCTCTGGACCGAGTGCCTCAGGCAGGGCCGGTTTCCTCAGCTTTGGAAGTTGGGGAAACTGGTCCTGATCAGGAAGGAGGGGCGCCCGGCAGACTCACCTTCCGCCTACCGCCCCATTGTGCTGCTCGACGAGGTCTGCAAGCTCTTTGAGAGGGTGATTGCGGACAGAATCGTCGAGCGCCTCTCGCGGACGGGGCCAGACCTGCACGAGTGCCAGTTCGGATTCAGGCGGGGCAGGTCCACAGTGGACGCTTTAAAGCGCGTCCAGAGGATGGTGTCCTTGGACATCGCCAACGCGTTCAACTCGTTGCCCTACTCCTCGATACTGGCAGCTCTCGAGTACCACGGCATCCCCAAATACCTCCACTTGACCATATCGAATTACCTCGCGGACCGGCGGGGAGTTTACCCCGGGCCGTCGCGGTGGCAGGAGCGGAACGTCGGGTGCGGGGTTCCACAGGAGTCTGTCCTCGGACCGCTCCTGTGGAACATCGCCTACGACTGGGTCCTGTGTGGCCCGTTGCTGCCAGGTCTAGCGGTAACCTGCTACGCGGACGACACCCTGGTCACCGTGAGGGCCCGGAGTCACAGGGAGGTGGCGCTGCTGGCTACAGCTGGCGTGGCCCAGGTGGTGGGGCGCATTAGGCGGCTTGGCCTGAAGGTGGTTTTTTTAAAGAAAAACTACTTTTTGTTCGACTTAGGATTTGATCCTAGGATCTTGTGATCACTACGCACATAATTTGCCAAGTTCTTATAATAATAATAATATAACATTAGCCCTGTTAAGTAAGAAACTGTCCCACCGTTGGGCACGGGCCTCCTCTCAAACTGAGAGGGTTTAGGCCATAGTCCACCACGTTGGCCCAGTGCGGGTTGGCGAACTTCACACACCTCCGAGAAACTCTCAGGCATGCAGTTTTCCTCACTATGTTTTCCTTTACTGTTAAAACAAGTGATAATAATTTTTTGTACGCACTTGCTTTCACAAAGACAGAGGTGCGTGCGTGCCTGGGTTTGAAGCCGAGACCTCTGACTTTGCTGTCCAATGGTCTAACCACTAGGCTATCACTGCTTATAATAAATTAACTTTTCGTATAAATAAATTTCTATCCAACATTTTATTAGTTCATTCAGATTTATATCGAGAAACCCCAACAAAAATATAATCCTTATCTTCCAAAGACATAAAGCAGAAACATTCATCACCAGTAATAGATGTGCAATTAAAATTTACCCTAAGGAGCAATAATTTCTCTAAAATGTAATGAAATTCCGGATTCTTCGAACATTAAAAAGATTAATAAAACTATTTTTTACACGATTATATCCATGATAAGGTGATCAAAGACATTAAGGATACTTCCTTCCTATTCCTCAACGCCGTATTTTACGGAAATTATTTGCACTGTAACGGATAAAAATGGAGATGTAGAGGAATAATTTGTATAATTATTAGTAGTCTTTTTGAAAGCATGTGCGTATTAAAAAATAATTATCACTTGCTTTAACGGTGATGGAACACATTGTGAGGAAACCTGCATGTCTAAGAGTTTCTCGAAGGTGTGTGATTTTCGCCAACCCGCACTGGGCCAGCGTGGTGGACTATGGCCTAAGCACTCTCAGTTTGAGAGGAGGTCCGTGCCCAACAGTGGGACAGTTTTTTAACAGGGCTAATATTATTTTATTATTATATTAATAGTAGCAAAAATAGATAATGGTTTTCCTCTTGACATACGTGTAAAGACGTTAAGACAAACGTAGTGATTATAATCTCAGTGGTAGACACTCAGAAGGCTCAGCACGAAAAGATTGACGTTAGCGTGACGCTAGCGAGTTGATGTGCTAGCCTTTTCATACTATAAATTTACTAAATGAACATGAATTCATGAACATTCTTACTCGCTAACGTCAATTTTTTCATGCTAAGTTTAAATGATTCATCGCTAACATCCACCTAATTGGTGGATGATGGATGATGATGAACCCACAAGGATCTTTTGGCCCGCGGCTGTAATCGAAATCGGCTGGAATTAACGCTGTCATCAAGTAAAATGTGACTTCATGACAGTTGAAGGGTTGCCGTTTGCTGCTCACGCCACGTTGGCTCAGTGCGGGTTGGCGAACTTCACACACCTTCGAGAGACTCATAGGCATGCAGGTTCCCTCACGATGTTTTCCTTAACCATTAAAGCATGTGACAATTATTTTTTTAAAACGCACATGTGTTCTATAAGACAGAGGCGCGTGCCTGGGTGTGAACCCGAGACCTCTGACTTTGCACGGTCTATCACTGCTTTTTACAATATTAATTGTTTTTGAAAAATATTCTTTTATACATTAGTTCCTGCGACTTCTACGACAGTATATTTTCTTTCCCATAAGATTCCTTAAAGATCCATTAATTAATCCGAGGTAATTAAACGCCGAGTAACGTGCGAAGTACTTTATTGGGCGCTATACGCACAAAACAGTTCGTCGAACACTAGAACACACACGAGCACTACTCTTGCTAGCACCTAATTACTGCTTCTCAGTCGATGAGGCACTCGTAGTATCCGTTTAAAATGGCTAAGGTCGCCAGTGTATTCTTCTTAGATCGCTTGTTTCCGATTTGATAGCTGTTGCTTCCGAAGAGAGACTGTGTGCGTCGCTATGCTAAGTGTTCCTTTTATACTCGTATGAAAGTTCTAGAACGGACGCGAACCTTCCAAGTATATCGGTAGAAATGCCAGGTACATCGATCAATAGCTGGTGCATTTAACAAAGCAGTATTATTATTACGTACCCAGCTGTACGTAAATAGATACTTGCTTACTTTCTAAACATTTAGGAACTCAAATGCGGGTTCTAGATTTTTCCTGACGGATCGACACGAGACCTAAGGGTGAGTAATGCGTTTTACTCAACATCCCCGGATGAATGGTTTTACAGATATCGGAGTATGTCCGGGTCGTAACAGTATGAAAAATGGCTCCTTAATCTAAATATACCCAGTTATTTCCCTCCAGTTACCTATCGAAAACGCACCATCCTTTCATGCTCATGTTGACTGTATAGTATATTTCTTGGATATCGTGGGAATTGAAAAAATAAGTCATGGAAGGGTGCGAATACAAATTTGGAAGTCTGGGAATAACCCCTTTCGTCAATCCGCACTAGGTCCGCGTCCAACAATTGTGTGCGCAATAGGCTCGCCTCCTATTACATTGGGATCTAAACAAAAACAGGTAGCAGATATTATAAATCTTCAGACCAAAATCTTGTTTTCTTGTTGACCAAAGTTTTGTGAACTTCCGAATGTAGATACCCCAAAATCGATTACTAAAACCAGGGAATAAAGCAGAAGGTAATTAAAAGCCACTTCACATTAAAAGTCCATCAATAACTTTAAAGTTGAAATAGTGGAAAGCGCTCGTGTCTGCTGAATTCAGGTCGCTTCAGACAATCATTAATCGGAGATCTGCTGTTGCGAAAATTTCTATTTCCTACTTGAAATATGGTTTCTGAAATATAGAGCTAAGGAACTAGATAGAGCTTATTTTGTCCGGTACTCACTTGTCTTAACTTAACAAAAAGATAATAGTTTAACCGATTCAACTACGAGTAAATAAGTTTACTCATAATCACACCGAGGTGACTATAGGTAAATAAATTTATATATTGTTACACTGGTGTGACAACTTGCTCACCTGTGGGTAGGTCACAATCTCATATGCTCAGTTTTATTCTAAATTGTAGGCACCTCTGCCTTCAATTTCGGCTAAAACTTGGGAAAAATACGACTTTTTGGCCAAGTTTTATTTGATTCCATTGTATCACCATTTTCAGGCACACCATTTTACATGTCTTTCGAATTCAACCCTCTTGGACATAGTAGAAGTTTCTTCATGATATTTTTTTTGCTGTTAGCATGTGACATTTTTTTTATTGTAGTAAACGCAGATTTTAATAAGCTTAGTGCGAGTTCTAAATCATATAAATATGTTACATCTGCTCAGAGAACTTAGCATGAAGTTAGCGTAACGCTATCGAGAAAGCGTGGTGTCACTTTCATATGTATTTAAAAAATTTGTTGTGTGATAAGGATAGTATATCAACTCGACAACGGCATGCAAACGTTTTGTTTTTGTAGGTATAGGAAATTAGGTCAAGTAAATATTTTTGTTGTTTTCATCGTTTATTGATCTTCTTTGGAGGTAAAGACCAATTGTATGAAACATTTAGTGATTGGTTCTTTATCACAAGTATGGAATAAAACGAAATGCGTTTGTGTATGTAGACTTTACTATGAAAAATTCTTAAAGCGGCTACATTCATTGACTGTACAAGTTCTTATAGACAGCTTTTTTAAATCACATAGTCTAATATTATCCATATTTTTTCTTGACCATATTGTCCCACTGCACCAAAGGCACGCACAACCTTCCGATTTGTTTATCAGCCATATTCGGCCAATCCTATAAAAACGCATCCTAGTCGTCATGCCAAATTTCGGGCCAGTCCCGACGTGGATGCCCATCTCTCAGGTTCCATTCGACAAACGTTTTACCCGCATCAGCGGTTCCGGCGTAATAATATTATATATTATTAATTTATTTACAAAACACTTTAATTAATATACAATTTAATTTATATTTATATTTTTTTTTCTAACGAAAAATTCCCAGTACGAGTCCGGAGTCTGGAATTGTGCCCGGTATATGGCAATAGGCTCGCCCCCTATTACATGGGACCTAACATCGTCGGCGAAACGTGGGTGTACTCAGTACACCTCTGCCACCCCCTCTGGGGAATATAGGCGTGACGGTGTGTGTGTGTTTAATTTATATTATAAATTATAGCCCCACAAAACTGTGCAACCAGTTTCAATTTGATGTCAGTTGAGAGTCAAACTCAATATGACAATGTTTTAAACACATATTAATGTCTTTAAGATGTAGAAGTTCTAATAATATATGTAATATTAGCCCACTCCACGGGGCACGGACCTCCTCTCAAACTGAGAGGGTTTAGGTAATAGGACTATTGGGCCACGCTGGCCCAGTGCGGGTTGGCGAACTTCACACATCTTCGAAAAACTCTTTAGGGCATGCAGGTTTCCTCACGATGTTTTCCTTCACCGTTAAAGCAAATAATACTTAATTTTTAACTCTCACATGTTTTCGAAATGACAGAGGTGCGTGCCTGGGTTTGAACCCGAGACCTCCGACTTTGCAGTCCAACGGTCTATCCACTAGGCTATCACTGCTTTCTAGAAAAGAAAAAGCTTCTGCTAGTAGTTGTATTCATGTTAATTTTTCCCAAGTACCAATAATTACGGAACTTTTCTCGTACTCCTTTTATCACCCAAATTAGAATGTAAATGCACTATCAAACAAAAGGAAGATAATTAAAACAGATTACGTAAAAGTCACGCTCTTCCCAGCGAATTCGACCCATCCTATATGAATAATGACTAAAGACATAATACGCATAATAATGTAAAAAGGACGTTATTTTCAACAAAAGACACGGGGAATAATCAATAAATTCTGTGACAAGTATCCCTGGTCAAATGATGTGTACAGCTTCAAACAGCCGGTTCATTGTAATCTAACCGAAAGAAATTTACATAGCCTCGTTACCGTATTACGCCAAAATAGCGGTTACATAGCCGAATAAAAGAAAAAATGAGTATTAAAAGTTATAGTCTACTGTACTACCTGTGGAAATAGGAAAGGACTGAAGAAGAAATACACATTTGGTATGTATCGAGCAGTACTTCATGTCAATAATCCGCCCACTGTGTCTAATAGTCGTGGGTTCGATTCCCGCACGGGACAAATCTTTGTGTGATCCACAATTATTTGTTCCGGTCTGGGTATTTGTGTTTGTGAATTTTCATGTTTGTAAACGCACCCACGATACAGGAATTAATCATAGTGTGGAGTTACATTTTTTTTTTAAATAGAAAAAAAAAATATAGGTTTATTTTTAGATGAGTTATGTGAAATATGGACAGTCGGATAACACATAGTTTCTCTGATCCGTTATGAGCTTTGTGGTCGTGACAAATGTCTTATATTTGTGTAAGCTGATCGGCTTTGTAAGCCGGTCCTAACTTAGTCCCCTTACAGTTTCTTTAAGAAAAAACGCAGACCTACTGTAGGAGTTATTCTTTTGTAGTGGGTGCGTTTACAAATAGGAAAATCACATACACAAACAGCCAGATCGAAACAAATGTTTGTAGGTTACACAGATTTGTCCCATGCGGGAATCCAACTCGCAATTGTTCGATCCAGTGGTTAAGCTTTTAGTTACTGGCGCAAGCCGTTGCCCGTGCGTTATGCAAATACATGCCTATCGTGTCTGCGTAAGTTTTGGTTCTAGTACTGCTATTAGTATGCAGTGAGCTCCCTGTATATTATGCTGGATCTATGGGGACTGTGGAGTGGGAGACGATCCGTCATTGTGTTATAATTCATTACGTTTGAGATAATTCTCGTTAGGATATCGGTTTTTTTTTTTGGTGTAACAACGATTTCTCCGGATAAAGTCGGGATTAGGCTGTGGAATTTTCATACTGTTCCATATCATTACCAGCCTTAAAATATTAGTAGTAAGAGTAGATTTACAACACTGTTAGCATTTTAAGAAGGTGTATGTTCCACCACCTTAGCAGTTACATAATAATATAGATTTTATTTTAACATAATTTTTTTTACTAAAATTAAGAATAAAAAAAAAATACCCAAAACATCACAATATAACTTGTGAATACAGTTTGATTTAGTAGTTTATAGCGTAAGCCGCTCCGTTCATTGGATCATGTAGTTGCCAGTTCGATCCCTGTATGACACATTTTCACGTGACTAATAAATGCTTGTTTTGGTAAAAGCATCTTCGACACAGGAATAATTCCTGGCGTGGGGCTAGAAATTTTTTAAAGATCTTCTTTTTGTTTTCTTTTTATTCAGCCTGTCTAAACACAACCTTACAACCACTTAAGCGTGTCAATTCATCGTATTGTATTTATTGGGGGACAACATTATTCGCTAATGGATAGACACGTTGAGGGAAAATATCTAAAGATTAGAAAATAAGCCATATATACACGTGTATACGCATCATAATAGCTTTTAGTGTTGGTTAATATTGTTATAGTAGCTAAAAGAGTATTTGGATCACAGGTGTATTTGAAATGTGTTAATAATGATATATTTCTATGATATTTAACGGTTAGGTATAAGAAATCACGTTTGGAAGACAAATACCTTCACGCCTTTTTTCTCTAAAGAGGTGACAGTCCATTCCAGCTAAATAGCTGATTGGCAGTTTCCATGTTCATAATAATTCAAAAGTGTCTATCAGCAGTATACGAGATGTATCATAAATAACGCAAGACCTCAGACACCTCGATTAGATAATTTTTTTGCAAATTCAATATGAAAACCGATTTTTTAAATTTAAAAGTTTTAACCCCTTTTTTAAGCACTTTTATACCAAAATTAACAATTAAACTTGTACGAGTATTACTGAAAATCATAAGGATGTGATGGATCTTGTGATGGAGTTACAGATTTCTGTCTGTTGTATTGAGCTTGTTCGTTTGAAGCTCTCAGAAGGCTTAGCACATACTATTTGACATTATAGTAACGTTGTTAAGGAAACGTTCTATCGCGTTCATCTTTATTCTTTATTCTGTTGAAATGCTGAATCCATGGAGATCTTACACTAGAGATTTCTATAAAATAATAACACCGAGCCTGATTGCCTCTACAGGCTCTACAAGAGAGCTCGCTGATAAGCTTATAACTTGCTCGGAAAATTAGCATAGCTATTCAGCAAAGTAACGCCGACGGCGGTCTTGCACCATTCTTTGGACTAGACGATTATCAATTAATTTTAACGAGTTACGTATTTTTTATTCTTTTTCTTTACATTAATTGTGAGAAAAGTTGAAATTTATGTATGTGAAGTGCAGTTAAAAGTTTACATTAAAGAAATGGCACTTCAACTAGATTGTGTTACGCTAACGTCAATGCTTTTATAAGGGGGCTTAGCGCGAACTGATTGACGTTATCATAACGCTGTCGAGATGGTAAGTCATCCTTTTCATACTACACATTAACTAAATAGAGACGTGACAGTGCGCTTTCTCGATAACGTCACAAATATTAAGCTAAGCTGTTTATGCGAAGCTTTCAACATCCGAATGTTCTAGTGATTTTTTTACATATTTCTGTCAATATAGTATATCTTTTTTAATAAGAAAACACTTGAATAAAAATATACACACAAATATAATTAACAAGAAATGTACACAAACGCAACCCAAGGAGGGCACATAACATTCAACTGAAATAAACTCAAAACCGATTACGGAAACAAGTGTATTTTGTACCAAGGAGCACATATTTACAACTCATTACCTAAGCACCTACAGTAATTTACAAAAAACTATTAAACAACACAGGTACGGTGACGTTTGGAATTTGACGTTTTTAGGAATGTCATCATATCATCATCATATCAGCGTATATTTGTCCACTGCTGAACATAGGCCACCCCAATCGATCTCCAGCGCAGCCTGTTCGATGCCACCTGCATCCAACGACTGCAATTTTTACAAGATCGTCGGTCCATCTGGTAGGCGGCCGTCCCACGCTGCGCTTGCCAATACGTGGTCTCCAATCTAGAATCTTTCTGCCCCAACGCCCGCCCGATCTTCGCGCTATGTGGCCCGCCCATTGCTACTTCAGCTTACTAATCCTATGGGCTATGTCGGTGACCTTGGTTCTTGCACAAATCTCCCCATTTCTGATTCGATCACGTAGGAAAACGCCGAGCATAGCTCTTTCCATAGCTCGCTGAGCAACTCTGAGCTTTTTTATGAGACCTATTGTGAGAGACCACGTCTCTGATCCGTATGTCATCACTGGGAACACACATTGACTAAAAACTTTAGTCTTGAGGCACTGAGGTATCTTGGATGAGAAGACGTTGCGCAGTTTCCCGAACGCAGCCCAGCCGAGTTGGATTCGTCGATTGACCTCTCTCTCAAAGTTGGACCTACCTAACCGGACTGACCTATAGCTTGAGTAGTCGCGACTCTTTAAGAGAACTGTTCAAAGTAGCTAATATCATGACGGTCCCATGTCAATAAATTTATGAAAACATTATGTATACTAAAAAAAATTTAGATCTTGTTAATCAGCTAGGTGATAGGCATTGCTATAACACACGACATAGAAATAAATTAGTTCAACCGCAGTTTCGTCTGTCAAAAATTCACACGTCTTTCACAGTGCCCCACTGTATTAGATTTTATAACAAAATTCCAATTGACGTCACTAAGCTTAGTGAAAATAAGTTCAAAGCTTGTGTAAATCGAACACTTTGTAGGCAAGCTATTATTCAATCGAAGATTATTTAAAAGATAAAAATGCTTGGATAGATGCTATTCCAGCTCCACTTGAGTCATGACAACCTATTCAACTGTTGTTAGTTAACATTCCATCGCTTCCTTCAATTAATTTAACATAATGTAATTTTTTTGTGAACTTTTTTTGTAAATGAGGGAACCATGTAGCCATTCTCATAAATAGTTCTTTACCTACATTGTTCTCCCATACCCCACAACAGAATGTAGATGAAAAAGTTTGTAATTTTTTATTTTAAAAGAGTAACCGTGGAGTTTCTTTCCCTTCCTCTCCACAGGAATGACATTCCGAAGAGCGGTAGAGTCTTTGTTACTTTTCTGACGATTCATAAATACTGAAATGGTTTACATGAATAAAAAATATTCTGATTCTGATTCTGCTTGTCCCAGGTAAATGTATTTGTCGACAATTTCAAGAGTAGATTTCCCAACGGTGAGAGCGGTGGGTACGACATGGACATTGAACATTATTTTCGTTTTGTCCATGTTCATGTTTAGACCCACTTGTTGGGATACTCTGTTCGTCCTAGATCTTCCAGCGATTCCGCCATGACAACAATGTCGTCAGCAAATCGAAGGTGAGTGATGTATTCGCCATTGATATTGACGCCAAGCCCTCGCCATTCAAAGAGCTTGAAGGCGTCCTCCAAGGTGGCCGTAAACAGTTTCGAAGAAATGACGTCTCCCTGTCTTACTCCTCTTTTTATGGGGATCGCCTTCGTGCACTGCCCCTGTACTCGGACTGACATGGTGGCGTTATTATACAAGCACTTCCACACTTCGATGTACCGATAGTCAATGCGGCATCGCTGGAGAAATCGAAGAACCGCCCAAGTATCTATCGAATCGAAGGCTATCTCATAGTCCACAAACGCCAAGCATAATGGCTGATTATACTCACCAGTCTTCTGTATAATCTGCCGCAGCGTATGTATGTGGTCTATGGTACTAAAACCTTTTCGGAAACCGTTCAGGAGGCTGGAAGTCATCAAGCCTGCGTTTGAGACGATTCTCGAAAACAACTTATATACATGGCTCAGCAGTGTGATGGGCTTATAGTTCTTCAAAAAGGTGTTATCACTTTTCTTGAAAGACAGTACCACCACGGAAGGAAGGAACCTGTTGGAGCTCGGTACTCTCTGCCTACCCCGCGAGGGAGCTGGCGTGATGATATAGTATAGCATTGCAGTACCACCACACCCCTGTTCCATGGTTCCGAGGTTTTTCCTTCAAGCAAGACGGAATTAAATAGCTTCTGAAGGAGTTTAAGTACCGGCGTTCCGCCCGCTTTCAGAAGCTCTGCGGTAATTCTGTCTTCGCCCGGCGCTTTGCGGTTTTTGAGTTGTTTGAAAGCCATCCTTATCTCATACAGGCTGATGTCCGGGATATCTTCAGTATAGTGTCGGGTTAGCTTGGCTCTTGGGTCTTTTACCAAGTTAACAACAGGTTACCTAAATCATAGGTATGGGTGTGACTTTATTTTGAATTAGTTTGATCCAAAAATATTCAACGTGAGGACGCGTTTTAATGATAGTTTGCTAAAAATATCATACTGAATAGACCTGAGGTAATTTATAATTTTAAACTAATTTCTACAGTTGCTAGCTACGAGTAGGTTTAGATACGCATCTAAACCAAACGTGGTAATCCAAACGCGGACATTTTTTGCCTGTCAGTTTGTTCGTGATCCGTATGAATAATGTATCTATAGAGGTAAGACCTAAAAGCATAAAGGGATTATAAACCCAGTTCAGCTTTACTCTTATCTCTCAGTTCAGCTGGACTTTTAGAAAGAGTTCGGTGATTTATTTTTATCTCACTCACGATTTATGTTACCTACACCATAGAGGTTATAAATGCAGTTCAACTGTACACTTTTTCTGGACACTTGGTACCATTTAGGTAGCCAATTTAAAAATGTTTGTTTCTACGTGTTTCGAACTTCTCTTTTACTGAAAATGTTATGGCCAAAGAGTAATAATCACTACGGTTTAAGAGGCGGAACTTCATACTAGAGCACGAAATTTCAAATTGTATGGAACTCACATTCAAAGTTCTACCACCATGATAAGATTAAATGTTATTGCTGCCAACATAAAATTATGATATGCCGCCAACATAAAAAAACAATACTGCCAACATAAAATAAAGAATAGGGATATAGTCTTGACGTAAAATTTAATGGATCTATCGATATCGATATGTAAAATTTTTAGGGTTCCGTAGCTTAGCAGGTTCAGCAGGTAGTACTGCCGCTTATAATGAAATAAAAATAGAATACTGATGTTACGTAATCACACGGAATTTGTATGAAAAATTTACCATTTTAACAATCATACAAAAGTTTAATACATTTTAATTTATTTATTTAATTGATACAGCTTTTTTATCGAAATATACACCAAGTCTTCACATTCCACATACCGCTACTCATTGTTTATATCTGTAAAAATAAGTTTGCGTGTTAAAAAAAACGCATAGTACTAGAAGCTCTAGTATCATTATTAACATTAAGAATGAAAGGTATCGATAACATGACTATGGTTTTTAATATTTCTATCTTAACCGCAAGAACTATAATGACTGTAAATAAATGTAAAGTAAAACATAGTATTATAACAGAAACATACTTACCGATCTTTATCCTGTGGAAATTTACCCAAAAATATTATTTTCTGGTCACCTACCCGACTTGTTTTTACTTATACGCATATTTCGAATTTAATTTTGTTCATTTTGGAATATGCAATGCCACAGAGAAAACAACGCTAATTATATTTAGTAATACACCCTCTCAAGGGATATTAAATTAACATTTGTTTTAAATTAACAATAGTAATTTTATATGTATTATAGATACAATACTTCAATTTGTCAACTTGAAATTACAGTTTGAATTGACATATCAGATTTAATAAGGCAGAACAGTATAATGCACCTAAATTGAAAAGCAGACGATTATATAGTACGTATTGAGGGTACACCGCTTTTGCTTTCAACGGGTTTAAAAAGACAGCAAATCCAATATGTTCCGTATCCGTTATGTCTACAAGACTTTCGCCAGCCTGGTTATGGCTTGTCATTTTGACGTAGGCTCCATGCAAATTTATCTAAAATAAAATTTATTTAAAATTAATCAAAGGTTAACATTTGTTTGTCTAGGTCTAGTGACGGTGTTCTCAATGACTTTTTATTTGTTTTGAAGTAGTCATTAATGTCAAAATAAAGTGTACAAGAGTGTAACTGATTATGGTAGATTTCCCCTTTTCTTATCACTGTTATGACATTAGCGTAAGCAGTGCAAATATATATAAATAAATACACCGTCACGCCTATACTCCCCAAGCGGGGGTGGCAGAGGTATTCTAAGTACACCCACGTTTCGCCGACGATGTTAGGCCCCATGATATAGGGGGCGAGCCTATTGCCATATACCGGGCACAATTCCAGACTCCGGACTCGTACTGGGAAGTTTTCGTTAGAAAAACTACACTTGTCCAACCTAGGATTTTACCCAGGACCTAGCGATTACAAAGCGATACGCTTTGCCACTAGACCAACGAGGCAGTCAAATATATAATCTTGTAAATGCTCCCTCTACGCTTCTAGTACCTCTATTAATGTATCTATGTCCAGTGGCATACGGCCCGATAAGGATCTTTTGGCCTGCGGCCAAAATCGAAAATAACGCTCTTATCAAGTGATATGTCACTAAATGACAGTCGCAGAATGCAAACCCACCTATTGAAATATCTCCTTGGAAGAATTTTACACCAACGCCGCCCTGTCAATATCATCCATGAGCATCCATATACAGCATACTATTACACAATAATTTCACGAAGATAATAGTAACGCGCCGCGTTTATAATTTTAAACAAATAAGGTCCCTGCTCAGTTACATTCAGCTACGAAGCACCGCAATTGTTAGAAGCACATTTTGTTTAACGCTTAGCAATGAAGGTTTAATTTTTTTAAGCGTTCGCAGCTCGGCGTGTCCGTGACGAAGAGGCGTGGGTTTTACCGGTTCTTTGGAAGGCTTGTACGGGAACTCGGGTTCAAAATGAAGAGGTTTATTATTCATTTTTTTGTATTGCAATCAATTTCACATCGATAAGAAGAACATTATTTTATAAATAAGTATGACTATAGTAGCCAAAAAAAGTCAGTCCACTGAAGGACCTAAGCGTCCCCTAAAGATCGCCATAACGATCGGTTTTCTGCGCTTTATTCCACTTCATGGACTAGAAACAATCAGGGAGGCCATTGCTTAGTAGCGGAGCATTAACGCCCAGATAAATAAATAAATCCAATTCAACCACCTGCGTAACGAACGACGACTAATGTGATAATTAGTGTCAAATGATGACCTTACACCAAATCACCCAGATGATTCTATTCCACTCGTTTTTTTTCTTATTTTTAGTATATTATGCTCTTCGCATCCAGCTTTTTTTCGCAACTTTGATCAAGTCATCAGCCTATCTGGTTGAGGGTTTTAGAGATTAGACAACTTATGAGCAGTCAGTTTTTGTTTCTGCAATTGATACCGCCTTGGTCTGGCCACGTGACTTTTTTTTAAGAATGTTACTCCTATATGTTTAGCGGATAGCGGGTGAATTCTTTCTTTCTGTCATCTGCCATTTGAAATTCGAAAAAGAAAACAAAGCATTGTGTACCACCCCTACACAATGTTTAATAGTATGGGGGTTTTACGTTTTCTACTTAGCGTTAACAACTGCAGAAAATTAACTTGTATACAACTTAACTTGCCCTTTACGTCTTCCTGTACGTGGTCACCATTGGAGAACCTTTCAATAACTAGACGAGTTTTATGAATTCCCCTGGTTTCCCTAATATTTTATTATTCACCTTTTTTCTTTGCTCTAAGACACTGTGTAGTGACTTCACACTCAACTTGTCTCAGCTTTACAACTAAATACCGAATGTTAAATCGCTTTATAACCCAAATTGTCTATTAACTAACTCGTCTGTGGCCGGCGTGAAGCGTAGCAACAATCGTGTCCACCCGTCTCGAGGATGCCTTTGAGGTGGTATAACAGGTGGAACTACTTGAAGGCATAGGCCTAGATAGCTATATGCTTCCCTAAATATAGGCTATGATGAACCTGTTTTGTTTGGGGTAAATTAAGTTGTGGCATTTTCTCTGTCAAGGTTCATTTCAGCATAAGTATATATTTTAATAACATTCTCGATTGCATGATTAAAGTCACAATACTTAAAAGGGATAAACAGTCTAAGGTGTGAATTCTATTACTGAAATTTAAAATTGTATCATTTATAGTCTGGATGACCTTTTATGCCAAATTTCATCTAAACACGTGCAAAATTTTAGACGTAAATGAATAATTATCAACCAAAAGTCAATATTTTCGCATTTTTACCCGACAGCAGCAAAGCCAAAAGGAAATGTTATAATTTTGGTTTTGAAAGTCCATATATTAATATATTACTATTATTTTACTCACTCAATATCTTGTACTAGGATTGTTATTATTTTACTCATTTTTTCATTACATGACCTCACTCTTATTATCATTTTATCATAAGTAGAGTCTCTTTCAGATTAACAAAATAAAACGTCGTAAAAACTACGCCAAATTATGTTTACTGAAAATTCTTGTCCTATTTTCCTAAAATACTTCCTGAAACATGAATTTAAAATGATCGTCGCTTACAAAATGTTATCTCGAAGCCAAGTAGAGCAGGTGAGCTAAAACAAGACTAGGGAATAAATCCATCATTCGCCATAATCGATTGCTCATTTAAGTGTGAATAACCGAAAACGTGTATCGAGTCGGATACCTCGGATGCCGTTACGGCGTTGTTTGTCGTGGTTTTAAAAAATAAGCTAAGAGAACAACAAAGGAAAATAATCGAATATTTTAGTTGTTTTTTTTTTGTGGATATTCTAGGTCGGACAAATGTAGTATTTTTAATAAAAACTTTCCAGTATGCGTCCTGAGTCTGGAATTGTGCCCGGTATATGGATTACCATATACGGACACAATTCCACAAGGCACACCTTGAAGGCTCGCCCCCATGGGACCTAATATCATCAGCGTAAAGTTGGTGCACTCAGTGTGCACCTTCTCTGAGGAAGATTTATCAAGCGCCGCATTTGACAATCTATTTATTTATCAATACATGGATCTTCAACAAAAGATATACACAAGTCAATATATTAAGCAAGATACAGTTTTTGGGAAGTGTACACCCTCACTTACAGGATCACAGCTTGCAATTCTAAAACTAAACAACGAGCGTGAAGTATAACTAAACAATAACGACGTAACTAAAAATATAAAAAGTCTATATAAAAGCAAAAAATCAAAACACTAAATTCTAAAGAAACTGTATGAGAAAATTTTGTAAAAGGAACAATTATTATTATATATATAAAAAATTAATACAAATACAAAATTAATCTTCATGAAATTATCGTAATATCCTACTTCCCACTAATATCATAAAAATAAGAAAGTTTGTATGTTCGGATGTTGGCTACTCAATCACGCAAAAACGGTTAAACGAAATAAGACGAAATTTGGCATACACCTTGATTAACTCATAGGGTACTTTTTATCCCGGAAAAATGTAAGCTTCCTGTTTAAAGTCAACGCGGACGAAGTCGCGGGCAGAAATTCGTAATGCATATATATCATCTTGTCCGGTGAGACTGTAAAGGCCCCGTGGCCAATAGCATAGATCGTTCACATACACAAAGGCAAATACATCGATGGTATAATGGTATTCTGTATCCTGAAGAGACTAAAGCTACGTGACTGTACTCCTAAAACAATCCTTCGCATGGCTTATCATACTCTCTGTCAGTCAGTCCTCCCATTTGGTATCTTTGTATGGGGCGGAGCAGGCAAATCCGTTTTTATAGAACATAACAGAGCTCAAAGGGCTGTAATCATAGTGATGCTGAAAAAATTATACTTTTACCCTACTGACATCCTGTACTGAAGTCCGTGAAGTCCGATGGAATGTTGTGCGAGGCACAAGGGGGTTTCAGGTCTAGAAGAGGATGTTCGGATCAAGTCTTCTCACTCCGCAACATCGTAGAGAAGCATCTGGCAGTGGGGCGGAAGGTTTTCTGCGGTTTTGTAGATCTGGAGAAGGCATTTGACAGAGTTGTGCGAAAGAGACTTTGGGACATTTTGCCAGAGTATGGTATAGATGGCACTCTGTTGCGAGCCGTGCGAGCAAGGCATGCGTACGGGTGGGTGGTAACAGGTCACCCTGGTTTGACGTTAAAATCGGCGTCAAGCAGGGTTGCGTGTTGTCCGCTAGACTGTTTATAATATATCTGGACAAAAGTCTTCAAAGACTGAAAGCGATGAATGAAGGTGTACAAATGGGTGACGTAGTGGTAAATCATCTACTTTATGCAGATGACGCGGTTTTAATAGCGCCAACAGCCACTGATCTGCAAACACTAGTCACAGTTATGAAAGACGACTGCATGATCAATGGCTTACACTTGAATGTGAAGAAAACCAAGATTATGGTTTTTGAAAGAGAAGAAACCAGAACGAATGTAAGGACTGTGGTTGGTAACGATGTGCTGGAGCAAGTGAATGAGTTTGTATATCTTGGATGCGCCTTCAGTAAGGATGGAAAATATACCGCTGACATAGAGAGAAGGGTGAGTGCAGGGAACAGAGTGAATGGTGCGATGGGAAAGCTACTCGGGAGCCGGCACTTAAGCCATAAGGCGCAGCTGGCCATACATAACGGAGTTCTTGTCCCAACGCTGTTATATGGTAGCGAGAGCTGGGTATGTAAGAAGGAGAATAAAAGTAGGATAAATGCGGTAGAAATGCGAGCTCTGCGGAAGATGTGCGGAGTGAAGCTGACCGACCGCATTAGCAACAGCATAGTAAGACAGCGAGTAGGTATGAAAGATAGTATCGGTGTAAAGATGAGAAAGAGCATGCTCCGTTGGTTCGGGCATATAGAAAGAATGCCAGAGGAAAGAATGACAAAACAGATATACAATGTGAAAGTAGAAGGATGCAGGTACCGGGGAAGACGTAGACTATCTTACCACGACCAAATAAACCGAGTCTTATCTGATGGAAAAGTCAAGAGTCTCCGTAACCGGCGAGCGTATATGAGACGAACTATAAGAGTCGAGGAAGCCAGAGAGGTATGCAAGGAAAGAACCTGTTGGAACTCTGTACTCTCTGCCTACCCCGCAAGGGATCTGGCGTGAGGTTATAGATAGATAGATAGATAGACATCCTGTACAATGATTTTAAAGTTCTCCGCGTAATGCATTAATTTTAAAAGCCACGTTACTTAAACGTAGACACAGTTAACTTACCTGATTATCAGTCACTGGAAGACAGACGCACATACCGGATTCCTTGTCTTCGAACCAACTCTCTTCTTGCTCGATGCTGTCCAGCCTACCGTCACCCTCATACAAACAACGCAGTAAACAAATTTTGTGACCTTAGGGGACTCTCTATCCGGCTTGTAAGAAAGTTAAAAAGCAATGGTTACTTACCTTGTCTTATGACGCTACTGAAAATATAGTTAGTACATGAGAAACACACGTACACACAAACACACAATTTCTTTTTGTTTTGTTCCTAACTCATTTAAATGTCAAGTGTTAATTTATACATTTCATAGTTCTATATTATCTTAACGCGTAACTTTGGCTCCAATTATGTTTCTTTAATTTCCTTTTGTTTTATGTTTTAAATTCATTTATAATATGTATAAAGCTCGTTTATATATTAGTCAAGTTACGCTCAATCTATAAATATAATACATTCAAGTTGAATGCATTGCTGTAATATGTTAACGCGTAACTGGCTCCTTTTATGTTTCTTTAAATTCTTTTTTGTTGTTTCATAATTGATTCATAATATGTTTAAGATTATTTATTAGTCAAGCTACCCTCATTGTATTAGAATATTTGTTTTGAGTTTAGTGCATAGCTGCTTAATACTGATGTGAAACGTTGGCTCCCAAGATACATGCAATCGCCTAGTTTGGGAACCACCAGTATTTATAACACACACACCGTCATGCCTATATTCCCCGAGTGGGGGTGGCAGAGGTGTACTGAGGACACCCACGTTTCGCCGACGATGTTAGATCCCATGTTATAGGGGGCGAGCCTATTGCCATATATTGGGCACAATTCCAGACTACGGGCTCGTACTGGGAAGTGTTCGTTAGAAAAACTACACATGTCCGATCTAGGGTTTAAACCCAGGACCTCGTGATCACAAAGCGATGCGCTTTGCCACTAGACCAACGAGGCAGTATTTATAATTTGTTGATTTTGTTTATGCACAAATAAATTTGCTTTGATTTTGATTTGCTTTGATCCTACTGTTACCGTAACGCGCTGCCTCACATGTTTAATTGGTCATGGCTACTTAGTAAATACGAATTGGAGATTGCCTAAGCTAGCGAGCGTTTTGAATTCCTAAAAGCCTTGAAGTCATCGTGGTGGGCGTGGCTTACCTGAGTTTGTCATCGCTACTCGCTCCATTCGCACGTCCGCTAGTGTTCCCATAGCTATTACATTTTATCTATTTTTACCAAAAATAAAACTCTTAAAATAAAGTGATATATCTTGATATGCAAAGCTTCATATTTGCTTCGTGGTAATAGCAAATAAAGGCTCTGGTGAATAATATCTACTAAAATATTAGCGAAAAGTCATAGATAGATAAGAAGTTTATTTGCAACAAAAGGACACACAGTACGAAATATTTTCCTAAAATACAAAAAATCATGCAGTACAGTTTAAAGTATATATCGGCGCTTAGGTTTTCTTGATCACCGTCTCAATGCTGGTAACGGTGAAAGGTGGATTTATCTTCGTTTCCATAGTCGTCCGCATGGTGGCCGAACATAACAGTAATCTTGAAATAACACGGGGGTCTTTTCCGGCACACTTGATATGCAAGTATACGTACAATAATTTGAGATTATTTGTCACATGGATTGCAGTGAGGTTAGCTGCTCCGCAATACGTCCGACCGCTTGCCCTGTTGCTAAGAGACTCACAACGCAGCGCCGTCCGCCATCTTACATCGACTATCTGTCACTTCACAACTAAACCCACTCAAGTAATCATAGAGTATGTCTATGACAACTTTACAAGGTTACTGAAATAAAAATAACCGCTGACTGAACCATTAACTCATAATATATCTGCTGAACTACTAATTAGAAGATATTGAGCTAGAACACAAACGTTAATCCGTCAGCAAATAGTAACTACACTCGTCGATGAGCTGGAATTGCAATAGTTAGCAATGTGAATATACAATAAGTTAACTATTATCACTAAGGTTAAGCAGCGGTCGATACGGTCGGTCTGAGATGGGTGACCGTTTGTGGCATTTTCATATTCGAGCGTCTACCTACTTCGAAAAACACTTAAGGTGGTAGTCGTTAAGCCACGTTGGCAGCCTCATGGGCAGCTTGAAAGTTCCAACAGCAGGTGGCCATAAACCTGCCTCCACTAATCCGCACTAGGTCCGCGTGGTGGCGTACGACCCAATCTCTCTCACCTTCATTTGAGAGAGGTCTTTGCCCAGTACTGGGACCATATAGGTTGTTATTATTATATTGTTATTGCTATTATATTGCCATTTCGCTTTGACCTTGTAACTGTAATTGCAGTTTAGCTCTTCTGAAACTATTAAATAGCTACTAAATATATACACTCAATATAACCGTGCCCTAAGCTTTTTGTTTGGCTAGCATTTCTTTATAAAAATTGAGGTTATCTGATATTTTCGTCTCCTGAAGGACAAGCCAACGACAAAATATAACTTTTTTTTAATATCCTAAATATTGTTCGCAAAATAACAGTTGTTATTTGGGAAAAACGAATATATTGTTAAAACATGCCCCGTACATACGAATTGTTGACTTAATAAAAATGCACGCTGTTTTCGTAGCATATTTATACAAACTAGATTTATTATCTTATGTATCTTTGTTCAACTTATTAATACAGTAGAGTTTCAATAATCCGGCACTATTAAAAACTAGGGGGTGCCGGAGTATTGGAATGTTCGGATTACTGGATTGTATAGAAAGGTTTATTTATTCTTTATTGTACACGTTTAATTATAATAACAATAAGATAGGAAAGTTTATGTACAAAGGCGAGCTTAACTCATGTACAAAGGCGAGCTTAAAGGTTCATAATAAATAAAATAAAGCATTTCATAAAGGGAATATATTTCTTCCCCGCGCGTCTTCCACCACGCTCTCGCGAATTCGTAATAGATCGTTTAATTTCGGTGCTTGCTAGAAACCTTCGCCATCGGCCAAAACTCCATTTTGCCGAAGGTGGCAGAAGCCGAAGGTTCAGTCGGACACTAGTGCCGGATTATTGGCCGTGCCAAACTACAGAAGCGCCGGATTAGTGAGACTCTACTGTAGTAGCTTGAAATATATAGGTAGTGCACTTTTAGAAAGAGTTCGGTTATTTTTGTCTCACTCACGATTTATGTTAGACGCAGGTTACCTTCTCGATCAGTTCAACTGACATCCAGAAAGTGATACTGTTATACGTTAAAAAAAGATGTAGATGTGTAACGGCGTCTCTTTTAGACTAAATGCCAGATTGATCGTGTGGGTTACACGATCTTACGTTATGTAAGTGATTAAGACTTACGTTATTAATTTTTACTTGTGTAAGTGATTAAATTGTTTGTGAACCAATTAACTTAATTCTCAACTGACAAAAAACTGCTTTATTTTTAAGTACAAAAACAGAAAAGCTGCAGTGCCAAATCGCGGTCATCTTTTGACAGGTGGCATTATAATCATTAGTTGTAGGAAGCTGGTAATTGCAGCGCATGGCATCTTCAAAAATTTCGAAGATGACCAGCAAATTTAGATCACTGTTTTGATCTATGAACCAAAGGTATGATTTTTTTTAACAAAATACTATCATAAATACAAATTGTATAATATCAGCTTCAAAGACTAGGCCGACTTTATTTTCTTGCATTATTTAATATAAACAAACAAAAAGCAAACTTTTCAATTTCTAAAGTTTGATTTTACAGAACAACGTAGATCAAAACAATATTGAAACTCATTAGAATTCGCCGTTTCTTTATCATAATCCCGAACTAGAAGTCTAAAGGTGAAACTTCAGATTAATACGTCTCCGTACCAAAGTATGTCAATATCTAAAATTCGATGTGGAACAAAACCCAACCTCGGTTGAAATTCGTCACTTACCTAAACATTCCCGAAAGTTAGGACGGTGGGAGGCAAATGGTTAGGGTTGGGGGAGGAAGGCTGACGTCACGGACACCTAGAATAATGGGAGTACCTTCTAGGGTAGTGTGAAGTTCGAGTGTTACTAGTTGATGAAGTAAGTGTTTGAATTAAAGTGAATAATCTTGAGGTTCATTTTGGCGTTTCAATTTGATGTTTATGTTTTTGAATTTTATTGTTTATTTATTTTTTATCTGTATTTTTGACTATCAACATGATATGCAAAAGAAGACATTTTAGTTTTAAGAGCTAGATAAATTTTCGTAGGAAATGAAAATAATTTTGTGATTGGATTGTAAAAAAAAATAATATATTATGTTACATTTAATTACAGAGCCTGAGAGGTCTGTAAGGAAAGCACCTGTTGGAACTCTTTACTCTCTACCTACCCCGCAAGGGATCTGGTATGAGGATAACGATAGAGATAGATGTTACATTTTTTAAATACTAGCTATTATTGACGTCACTCATACCAATTATTCCCAGTCCATTGCTTTAATTCATTTAACAGTAACTTAAAGCACACAAAACAATTTTACTTGTACTTGGACTTCGAAAAGAGATTTCTCAATACTTTTGGTTTTACAGTTAATTTGGATATAAATTAATACTCAGTTCCATTTTTTTCCAACCATTTCGGAGTGGATTTAGAGATCAAAGTTTTGTTTTTAGGAAAATGGTCTAATTAAACTGGCTGGCTCTATAAAATTGGAAGTTTTGTATTCGTATTGAATTTGTAAAGCAATAACTGATGGCAAATATCTAATTGGTAAGACTGAAGTCTTGCTTTATTATTATTTCACGTTGTATATACTCCAACTTCCATGTAGCTGCATCAGCGGAACTCAGTGTAAAAGTTATATAGTGGGGATGCTCTATCCAGGATTTAATTAGAAGAAACGCCGATAGGGAAATACAGTTACCGACTCAATTTGGCCGATGTAATTGGTTTGCTTTCGTAACTTTTTCCATTCTGCGTGTTTACGTTAAGCTAATGTTGTTCTGCGATTTCGATGTATGTTTCTGATAAAATATATTTGTAGTGATTGTAAGAAGTGTTATTTATTAAATTATCTACAAATAATTGTTACACCAAAAAGCATACGAATACATAACATTGAATCTTTACTTAAATGTTCAATTTCTAGAGTAATTATTTAAGCGAAATTTAACAATCGAAGGAAATTTAACAAACATAGCAAGTCGTGTTATAACGAAAGTTTATCGAAAGAGAAAAAAGTGTGACAAAAAATATTTCTACATTAAAAGAATAAACGAAAGATATGGGCAAGAATTATTTGGTACTTGAGTTTGCCAAAGCTTGTGTGGTAGGCATTTGTAGAGATATTCATTTTCTTAAAGAGCTTACAGAGCCTAGAAATGGGCAAATTGATCCCTAGAACTGTAGGCCATTAGAGCAATCTGAAATCTAGTTCCTAAAGAATCTTTTAAAGATAAACTTAAGAAAATAAACACTCTAACTGTTATATCCCAATTTATACAAGGTGTATCGCAAGACCCCAGATACCCCGATTAGATTCATTCATTCAGACATCCATACTGTAAATACTTGGAATAAAAATAATCTTGTTGTACATGTCACGCGTCTCCACAGAATCAGCAATGCGTTCATGGGCCAGTGCATACGTTTTTATTACAAACTTCCCCACGATATTCGAGATTTATCAATTAATAAATTTAATTAAAACATTTAAGAAGATCCGGCGAATAAACTCAGCGCCCTTGTCTTTTTTTATTTAATTCTCTTTCTCTTTTTTGCTTTCTATTTTTTTAATGATACAATGTTGAGGTTTCCAAACCATTCCTTTGAGCACCTTAAAAGATAAAATATCCTTTTCCTTATACACAATCAATTTATCTACACTATAATAAAATGTGGCCACGAAAAGAGCGAAACGCAAAATTTTATACGTAATATTTCCACAGAGATATTACCAAAAAATATTCTCAGATATCAAATATTAAATAAGTAAAAACACAAGGAATCTAGCGTAATAATATAAAAAAAAACATAAATTATAAATTGAACCATAATCTAGGACGTTACTACGATAAGTACATGTTACTGTATCATGATAATAAAATGAAAATAACTTGTTATGCTCTCGTGCAATAATCACGTGTTAGGATAACTTATTGTTTGACTCAAAAAGTGTTATGATGTGTATGATTGACAATTAAGATTGGATGAGACTAGTTTTAAGCTGTTCTAAGCATGATACACTGTTTAGTTATTGTAGCACTTACTGTCTTTGTTTGTTTATATATTTATGTTTTCGGTGGCATTGTGTCACTTTTGTCCTGAGTTAAAGTTAGAAATAAACTCTTTCTTCCTTAGTACGCGGGTCAAATATCTACTCTTAAAATGTTAAACCATTAAGTTAGGTATCAAAGTATTGCAGTTATAAGTAAGGTCATATATTTTTAAATACACTGATTTCACGTGTCAATGTTTGTGCCAAGTTTAGTTGTAAAAAAAACGTTATTTCATTTTTGGACAAAGCCGTGAGCTTTGGTAGTATTCAGTAAAACGCTAATTTCATGGCCGCTAAAGCCGCTTAAACTGGAGCAAGTGGGAACGTGATACGTCGGGAAGATAGGCTACCGTGTCTGCATTAATTATCACTACAGCATCCACCCTTACTATCCATGTTACTTATATCCACGCCCCTTTTACTGAGGGGGGTCTCTTGATCAAATACGTGGGACATAGTGTTTGTACGAATTAATTTATTCGAACGTCTGTTTGGGAGCATTGATCTGTTCGCACCTATTTCGCACTAGGGTTCGTTAGGTATTTGATTGACAATGTAGTACATAAACTCTTGGTATATTTACATAGTATCATCATAAGAATTGCAGTGTCCGAAAGGCACAAAATGCAAAAAGCAATGATAGCCTTGTGGTTTGACCGTGGGACTGCAAAGTCAGAGGTCTCGGGTTCAAACCCAGGCACGCACCTCTGCCTTTTCGAAAGTATGTGCGTATTAAAAATTAATTATCACTTGCTGTAACGATGACGGAATACATCGTGAGAAAAACCTGCATACCTAAGAGTTTCGCGAAGGTGTGTGAAGTTTGCCAACCCGCACTGAGACAGCGTGGTGGACTATGGCCTAAACCCTCTCAGTGTGAGAGGAGGCCCGTGCCCAACAGTGGGACAGTTTCTTATCAGGGATAATATTATTGTATAATATTATAATCATTAGAATATTGAACGACTTTGCTGTCATATAAGACCATGTATCGATTTGGATTTCTGGATTCTGATCCTACTAACAAAACTTAGCTAAGCCACCACTTGTTAGCTCTCCAAGTTGTAAAAATATTTTTACACTTAGACAGCATTCTCAGGCCACTAAACTGCAATTGCATTAGCAAATATGAACTAATTTAAGGTGAGAAACGTTAATTCAGAAAAACCGGCATTGAAACTGCCTATTCGTTGATATTTTAGGTAAAAAGGATCGTTGGTCCAAACTAGGACTATTTAAAATTACTATTTAACATACACAAATATAATGGCCACGGGTAAAAAATGGATGTGTAAAGCACGACCTCGGTAATTCTGACGATTTCTAGGAGGTATTTGTACTGCAGTGGGCGGCTTTTTGCTGAAGATAGATACACAAATACCCAGACTGAAACAAATATCTAAAGATCACAAAGGTTTACCTTCTATATGAATCGAATCCGCTATTACTTTAAATATAGAGCAAAGCCTTCTTTCCTTCCTTCGTTTGGCAACACCAACGATGCTGCTCTACGTCTCTCGGCTACATTACACGAGAAGAACTTGTATACACTGAGGGTCGAGAAGCTGAACTCTCAAAACAATGCGGCTTGTAATTCCTTCGTTGTGTGAATTCCCACTGCCAAGCTGAAGACCTTCATAAGCAAGGTGTTCTGGCCGAAGGGAGATTTTGTGGAAGACTAAAAAACGTCCCTTTATAGCGCAACATGTTGCCGAAATTACATGTTGTGAAGAATATAAGTGTTGATATAAGTTCAATATATTATTGTATGTATGTTAGTCTGTAAGGTATATATTTTATGGGCCAGTGAGTTGCATATAAATATTTTTGTCAATTTTTATTGCCTGAATTAAATAACTTGTTATTATTTAAGCTGTCCACACTTAGATTACTAGACCAAACTGTCGCTTATCCAAGTATCCAACCTTCATAAACAACAAAAGGTAATTTGTAACCGACATCAAAATGGCTGCGGATCTGTTCCAATGAATAATGTCTTCCAGAATGTTTTGGGACGCTCGGATGATCAAAGAGTGACGACAAGGCCGCTAGTTTGTACAGGACGGAATGGTAATGAAGCCTCTGTTGACCAGCTGTGGGCTTATTAAGTGTAAAGAGTGTTAGAACAAGTTCACTCGAGCAGTTATTGGAATTAATGGAATCAAGAGACGGTAGAGTTTGGGTGGTAATTTATAATTTTTATACAGCTTTCTTGGGAGTGTAATATTTTTTAGAGTATATTTATGTATAATTGTTTCTTTGGAACGTTATATTGAAATAAAATATTTAAATAATGAATACTCTTTCTTAGTGAAAGGTTAAACCTATTTTAACTAGTTGTACTCCATTCGACAGACATTTCGGAAATGACAGCGATAAATGAGCGAAGGACACGGAAAATGACAAATAAGTATGACTTCCATTGCGAGCCAGTTGCACATAATATTCTTTTGGAAGTTACATCGTCGGCGCAATGTAGGTGTAAAAAGTACACCTATCGTTGGCAAAATGTGGGTGTACACTTCTGTCTGGTGTTGCGAGTCTTGAATCGGGTGTTCGAAGCTTAAGTGTAAGCTCGCCTTGAATACTCGAGACAAAACAAGACATTATGTATGAGGTTTGCTCTGAAAAACTCAGTTCACTTTAGCACAAACCATTTCTTTTTTTTTTTTTTAAAAACGTAGCCCCACACTAGGATTTATTCCTGTGTCGTGGGTGCGTTTACAAACATGAAAGTTCACACACACAAATACCCAGACCGAAACAAATAATTGTGGATCACACAAAGATTTGTTCCGTGCGGGAATCGAACCCGCGACTATTAGACACAGTGGGCGGAGCGACTTAAGCTCTTAACCACTGCGCTAAATCGTCCGTCAAATTTGCGCGCTAAATTTGTCGTTATAGTAGCTTTCTACAGAAATCCTATTGTCATATTCAATCTGTAGTTAATAAATTAGCAGTGTCAAAAGAATGTCATATTAACTTGATATGGCCACGCTAATGTCAATCTGTTCATGCTAAGCCCTCAGTTACCTTAGGGTGAACCACTTGGGGTTAGAACCTCAAGAATAATTCTCCTATCGACAACAACAAGTTCTTCTGTCAAATTGTTCTGTCGCGTTCATCTTGTAGCGTAAAGAGGATGGCTTTCAACTGAATAGCGTTACGCTAACGTTCGTGTTAAGCATTTAGTTATCTTAGTACGAACTATTTGAGATTTGCCGATTTATCGTGCTGTCATGTTTATATCAAAACAAGCTACTTCTTAGCTTAACACAAACTCGAACTCGAGTTTATGTTAAGCTAAGTAGTAAAAATTGAGTCGTTTATTTGTGCGAGAAGCAACATGTTGTTTTTGACCATTTTTTAGTTCGAGTTATTTTAGTACCCAGTCCCATTATATAGAATCATCGTGGACATAGCGTTATCGATAAATGGGGGATAGGGAGCTATTCCTCAGGGTTCAGCGTTATTTGGACAATTTAAAGAGCGTAATTGAAGGAGCCCCGGGTCGGAAGAGCTTCGACGTAATACGTTGTAAATTTTATATTAAAATTTTAATTGTAGCTACGGGTTTTGTTTATTGGTTTGATTAGGAGACCGACACTCAACAGTGGGTGACTACGGGTTGAGATGATGATGGTTATAATGATGGGCATCCTTAATGTTTGTGTATGGTTGTTAATTGTTCACTTACGGCCCGTTTCAATATCTAACTCAACGATAGATTTGCCTACTACGGATAGAATTTTGTCATATGTTGTATGGAAAATCTGTCAAAATTCTACTGCCAGTAAGCAAATCGATGCATGAGTTAAATATTGAAACCGGCCATATGTTGTGTGACGGAAATTAAAAACAAAAGTTACTTTTGTGCCCTAAAAACAGTGCGGCTGCTTAATTGTAACTACAAAAGTCACCTTCTTAATATGCAAAAAATAAGTACATAAAACTTACGTCGGGCTATGCACGCGATAGGCAAGGGGAGCCATTCTTCGATGCAGGGGGTTGCGGCGTATCTCACATATAGGTACGTAATAACGACAAGAACATTTTGGTTTGGGTATTTTATGTAAATCGGGTCGCACAGTCGTCCAGTCGTCCAAACGATTGCAGATGCCACGATTTATCGTTTTATCGATTTGCCACGTGAATTTTTGAAGATTTGAAACAGTGTGGGCAATTATCAAATAATAAAAAAAACTACAAAATGCCCACAGACAATAAATATATATTTTTGAAAAGATTTTTTGGAAGATTAGGCTTCCACAGGGCAATTTTTTAAATTTTAACTCTAGTTTGTAACCCCTCGTTTGCTCGAGCGCTTTTTATATATATGCCTTAGTAGTTTTAGACTGTAATACATATATCTGAAAGAGACCGCCCGTGATGTTACCAAAATATGGCGCTGCCGGAAGATCAGCGCTGCAGCATAATACAGCTGCGGCATTAGCTGAGGCGGGGACCAATTTTGGGTCTCACACAATCACTGCTTTGCATTTCTACCTTTTTATTGTTACTCTTTTGTCATGTTAATTACATTTGTTACTCATTACATTCTTTTGTGTTTAGTTGTGTGAGCACAAAATAAATTATTTTCCTTTTCTTTCTTTCTTTTCTTTTCTTACTTGTGCTGTGCCTATGAAAATATTACTAATTTCATTTATAATTATTTGACACTTTTATTTCGTATAAAAAAAAAAGAAATACTGAAACCCGACTACGTAATAAGCGCTAAAATATATTTAAATTGTTTTTCTGACGCTTGATATATTAAATATTTAAAAAATACTGTCATGCCTATATTCCTCAAGCGGGCGTGGCAGAGGTGTACTGAGTACACCCACTTATCGCCAACGATGTAAGGTCCCATGTAATAGAGAGTAATAATTAATATTATAGCATATACATCCACACTAAAGTAAAAAAATAATCAGAGATCTCCACTTTTTATGCATGTAACATCCGACATACTGATTTTGTTCGTAAAGAATGTAGCGTATGTTACCCGGACCATTATAACGAAATAAACATTTCATTCATCAAAACTACTAGTTTAGGCGCTAAGGAACATACGAAGGTACAAACATACACTAGGTGTAACATAAATAACGCAAGACCTCAGACACCTCGATAATTGCTTCACAAATTCCATACGAAAACCAATTTCCCAAATTTAAAATTTTTAACCTCTTTTTGCGCACTTTTATACCCCAATTAACAATGAAACTTACGTTCGTATATGTTTGCGAATTGAGAAATACTTTATGGAAATGCATTTGAAATCTCCGTACTGATTTGGGACAAGAATAAATTTAGTTCATTATAGCGTACTAAGGGTAACAGCATTTTTTTCAATTTAAAAAAAGTGTAAACTACATTAAAATAGTAGTTGGAATCAATTCAGTTATCGATTTAGAACAAACTACTATCAGGTCTTGCGTTTATTGTAACACCTTGTATAAATAGAGTCCTAAAAATACATCCTTCCTTTTGTACTTACCGTTTTCTGGTAACAAAATCAAGTAAATTATTTATTTAACAAAATTATTTTTGTCTAAATATTTGAGGTATAACTCGAAAAAACCCTTTTCTATAGAATTTCAATCTATCCTAGAAATGTTCTCTCATTTAGAATAGGAAAAGCGAATTCTCATTATTAATTAAAGACACCTACCCCGTACACAGTTCACCCATTAAGATACAGTCTCTCATAAACTTAACTTTCTCCATAGAAAGTTTCCATTGATTCTCCGAACCGTGAGAGTTTGAGATGAAATGTGGGTTACACCCTAATGCGTACGATCACAGAAATGGTAATAATTAAACACTAGAAGTGAAATAGTGCACGATTTCGTTCCAAACCACTGTGGCCGTTTTGCCATACATGCACAATTTGAAAAAATACACACATATTTTTTTTTATTTTTTATAAAACCTAGCCCAACACTAGGATTTATTCCTGTGTCGTGGGTGCGTTTACACACATGAACATTCACATACACAAATTCGGATCGAAACAAATATTTGTGGGTCACAAAGATTTGTCTCTTAACCATTACACCAGATCGTCCATCAGAAAAGAAAAAAAAAGTTATTGCTATACAAAAAATCTTATATCATAAAGGTCCAACAGATTCTTTCCTTACCATTCAAAAAATATTTTCCGATGAAATATATTTACCTTATAAGTAAATTTACTAGTTTTGGAAGACTCTCTGCACTTGGATATGTTTTATAGGTGATTTTAATAAAACAGATCTTAGGTAGGCATACACTAAACATTTATTTTTCTTACAACAATTATATCCATTTACTGTCTTCGCAACGAGATGAGATGTTCAATGGCACCCCGGTTAACCTGCCGCAGGGGCCATAGATAAAAATAGCATTTTGACTATAGATAATTATAGATGATAAGTGAGTCAATGTTACAGGATATGTTTCAAAGTATCAACTTTAGCCACTGTACCACGTACATTGGTCCACGCAGTACTGAAGCAGTTTGTGATAAATTCTTCTAACATGTGTGGTGATATTCTCACGCGGCTATGCGCCTTCTAGTGTCTTATTATCACAGTTTCTTTGCGTATGACTAACTAGGAAACATTTGTGTTCCCATATATTTATGGGACTAAAGGGTGGTTAGTCATCGGAACTTCATAAGTATCCCGAACTTTCATATATTTGTCGTATCCTATTATTTGAAGATCTCAATTAATGGAATGTCAAGCATCTTCATTTAAGTTACCTTTTTAGGTTTCACCTCATAGCCCACGAAATGTACGGGAGACACCACACAACTCCGCTTGGCGCGAAGGCAAACGTCACGACCGAACGTAGACGAGCGCTTTTTCACGTTACTGTCGCGCTCCGTCGGCTATTAGACCAACAAACCTTTGATCTATAGACATACTCTATGCCCTTAATAATTGCTTGAGTGATTTTTTTTTGATAAGCACGCTTGAACGTTTAGTTAAGTTGCAAAGCGATGACTGATGACAGCTGTCAGATAACGATTTACCGAGGACGGCGCTGAGCTGTCTTTCGATTGGCAACGGGGCGAGCGGGTGGACGTATCGCAGAGCAGCTAACCTCGCTGCATTCCATGTAACTCCTTCTCCAACTATTATACGCATCCTCGGTTATCAAGGAAGGTCAGTGTACCGGACGAGACCCTAGTGTTATTTCAAGATTTCCTTCATGTTTGGAAAACGAAGATAAACTCACCTTTCACCGTTACCAGCACTGAAATCGCTATCCCGAAAATCCAATCTCCGACATATTAAAACAATTTTTCGGATACAAATAACTAGTTAGGTTAGGTTAGCTGGGTTCGTGAGACGCTGCGACCTCGAAGAAGATGGTGGCATGGTGTGGCTCACGCCACCGTGAGCACCGCGTTGGCGCAGAGGGGGGGGGGGGGGGGAGTCCACAAACTAACCCCTGATGGCAGGCTTTTCGGAGCACGACACAGAGAGGCACTGGTGCGTTTCCAACGTAGATCCCGGAGCCTCTCCTTGAAGTGTTGACGCCGACCACCGTGGAGCTTTAGTTGGTAAGAGTCCGACGTGTTCGTTACGTAAAAAAAGGTTAACGAGGTTTTGGGGGCCGAAGCTGCTTGCGTCCGTAGGATTTACTTTTGATTCCCTACACGTAATCTCTGGGCTGTGCTAAATGAGCAGCAATTCCATGATGGTAGGTTACGGCCTTTACTTGTTACCACCCTCCTAGAAAAGTCACGATTATGAAAAAAAACTTGGACTTTCTGGAGTACCATTAAATGAAGATATCACCAACTTATCGTAACGTGCTGCGTTATGTTAGGGCACTGGTAGTTACGTATAATTGATATTACTTAATGCTTGATCTAAATAATATTATATTACAATACCTGGAATTACAGGTGACTGGTTCCATTAACTCAGATTTCAGAACATAATTGGTTGCCAAGCGATGGTTAGGTAATAGGGCACAAATAGAGCAAAATTGTATCTACAGGGACAGACTGGATTACGAGTAATTTGTCTATAAAGTTTTAATTTGAACGATTTAGTATTAGGTATAGTTTGGAAGTTGTAAAATGTTTTTGCTCTTTAGTTTAGTCGAGCCTGGCCGAGATAAGTGTGATCGCGAGGCCTTGTCTTCGAATCCAAGGTCAGAAAAAGTGTGCTTTTTGTCGAAAATTTGGAATTGTTTGGAAGATATGAAATGTGAGCATTTCTATCTATTTATATCATGACACCAGATTCCTTGTAGGGTAGGCAGGGATTACATAGTTCAAAGTGTGTTAATTTCTGATTTTTAATCTAGTAAAGCAAGATGCGGCCGACTACCATGTTCTGAGTTCGAGCCCGCGATTAGGTATAGTGATACTGTCTTTTTCGTCAATCAAGAAATTCCTAATAGCAGTCTGGAGTCTGAAACTGAGGCCCGGTTTGCTCGACTCCTAAGAAAAAGAATCGTTGTTGAATAGTTGTTCTGTTATAGTACACTTATGCTGTCTCTACATGGGGAATATAAAAAATGCAGAAAGGCCAGTTAAATGAAACAATGTAAGTTAATAGACTGCTGCTGAGTATCGCGCAGAATCTACTGCGACCGTAGTGGAGACCTCATGCAGTGATGGCCTAGTTAAAGCAGTAATAGCCTAGTCGTTAGTGCGTTGAACTGCGAAGTCCAAGGTCTCGGGTTCAAACCCAGGCACGCACCTCTGTCTGAATTAATTCGATTACTATTCAACAAGTGATTTCTTCTACCTTTTAATAGTGCAATTTTTTTTTTTATATTTCTAGATCTTTCTATGTTGTGGGCGTTTCTTATTAGATGTTCCAGAAATAATTTGATTTCCGGTCCCAACGAACACCGCTATATATATGATGCTATCACTAGTTAAGGCGCGCGGTTTCCATTCGATGTAACAACTAGTTATTTTGTTTGTTTGTGTGTAATGATATTTTTTTTATTTTATATTTTTAAAACTTTGTTATGACGTAACAAGATGTAATATTTTAATACTTTGACGTTGTTAAGTGCTTTTTTGTTAGCCTGTACAAAAGTACCCTACGCTTTTTCACAATAAAATTATTTCATTATTATTTTCTTCTTAGTTAAGCTTGCTATTAAAGGGCGTTTTTTTAGGTTTTTTAAACTATATGTTTTTACATACGCAACCGCTTGAAAAAGCTGACTTCAATTTTTCAAGGGATGTAGGGACTCAACAGTATCATAATTAGACACTCGCTACAACTCAGACCGCATCTTACACTGTACATACATTTACGCGGACAATTTATTCATCGTTGAAGCCCATTAATCTGAAAAGCCCGTCGGAAGCCGGTCGTTGTTGACACTCTCATATTTTACCATCGCCGTGTAGAACATAGTAGTCGTAAACCACTGGAAGTATGTTTGCGCGCTGTTCTGTGTGAGCTGCTAAAATTATGATGATGATTCATTTACGGGCTTACAGGGTACTGTGGTAGATTTCATAATAAAACTCCACTTGACATCCCTAATCTTAGTAGACATAAATTCAAAGCTTGCGACAAACGAGCAAGCTTACCGAAACCTGTAGCATTTATACGATAGTCTAAAAAACTTTGTACTATAAATGTCTTTTTCTCACTTTCTCAAATAATTCTTGATCTGCTGATAAATAAATATGTATTGAAAACGAATAAACAATCGCAAAAAAATTTACTCCTTTTGAACTAATCGCTACTTCTAACGGCAAACATGCAAATTGGAGATTAAATAAAACGGTTTCCAGCTAAAAATTTTAAAACTGAACTTTAATTTCATAAAAAAATATTTTCATTTTTTTGCGTGTAATAAAGTCTTCCCGGCAACCAGCCGTCCTAGAATTTCCAATTACCCGACTACTAAAACGAGGAATACTAATTTCACGGCTTTAATGTCATCTCGAGCACGGTTTTTATTAATCTAAATAATAAAAATGCCTATTTTGCGTCTTCTACGCATTTTGTTTCTGATTAAATTATTTATGAGCTCCAAAATATCGGCTTTCACGCTGATTCCCTCGAGGTTCGATTCTTTGTATACATATCTATCTATCGAGAAAGTAGATAGAAAAAATCTTTATTATATTTTTCATGGGAGAATTCTTCTCGCGAAGAAGTTACCCACGTATGTATTATTAGAATGGTATAGATAACGTTATGATAAATATTACGGTATCTATACTTTTTACACTACCGCTTTAAATGTTATGATTATATTTTAGAAAAAAAAAACTTATAGGTTTTGATTTTATTTAGCTTATTTTATTGGATTTTGTCAACATTTTATTGGATACTGTAAGCACTGACAGAAAAAAGCGGGGTGGGCAAAAGTGAAAATGGTTTTAACACCAACATTTAGAGTACGGTTTTTATTCTAAGTCTATTAGCAATTTTGAGCCACGGCTATTTACCGATTTCCGAAATTTTACCACGTACCTATACTTTGAAACTACTAACCCTATAGTAACTTGAATGAACAAAGGTTTAATAAACTCAATACAAAACTGACTGTACAATAATTTGAATGTTGACAATAAATTATTGAAAGTAAACATTTCGACATCAATTTATGACTTCAGGAGAGTTATTTACTATTCGGATACCTTTAGGCAAATTAAGTTAACTCTGTTTAAGTACTCATCAAGGTATTCGTAGTCCTGTGGGACTGCAGTATTATAAGCGACCACCAAAGTTGAGTAACGTTCGACTCGGTAGGTTTAAGATGGGACCGTTTGTGGCAATCTATTTTGAGCGTACTCGTGCTTCGGAAGGTATGCTAATGCACTGGTCCCGGGTAGTTAAGCCAGGTTGGATGCCTTAGGCTCCACGCAGATGAGCCACCAACCTTAGCTTCCGGTGGCCAGCAACAAGCAGTTTACATGGTTTTCATACGCTTTAGGAAGTGGCGGCTACTCGCGACTCAGTGTCTACCGTTATCGGCATAGTGTACGCCACCAGTGGCGGCCAATCGCTCACAAAACATGTACAGCAGGATGAGTGTTACAAATTGTGGCGGCCACCGACCGCTCGTCGTTGCCTCCGACCTACGTTTGAACGTTACCAAAGTAGGTGGCGCGCGACAGCCACTGGTGGCTGCAATCGAATGCTCATTTGTGCGGAGCCTTATAGACGGCTTGATAAGTTTCAATAACAGATGGACACAAGCCTGGCTCTACCAATTCGGACTCACTTAATTTCTCTCTCCTCGATTTGTTGCCAAAGAAGGCCTTTTAATAGTAGTAGGATGGTATAGGCCAATTTTTTATTCTTATATTTATGTACAGTTATAAAAGCGCAGTGATATAATTTAGTTTGGTTGCAGTTACCCCAAACGGCTGTTGGGGAATATTTGTTGGCCAGCCAGTTTTCTTGGTTTCGGCTTTCAACGTTTGGCCTCCGAGTGGATATTACTAGACCGTAGATATTCGGGTTACGAGCATGTGAAAACATGGAAAATTGGTTGCGTACTTTTGTTTTTTATGTGGTACGAGTTTAGTGGTGTACTAAAAACGGACGGGTGAGACTGAACTAAACTATTTAATTAGTAACGCGTGTGCTAATTTCGCAGTTCTCAGGTTGAACTAATTAAGCGTTAGATTAAAGGAACATAGAACAAATATTGTTATTCTGTGGACAGTATATATATATTTTACGTCATGTCCCCGATAGATGACGCTGCATAGAAAGTGTATACGACTAGCTTGCCATGTCAAGGTTTTATGACGATTTCGTTGGGGCCTCAACCTTGCCACAGTGGAACGGTTGAGTTCAATCCCTAGTAAACACGGAGATACATTGAACACTCGTTTGCCCGGTAAGCCGGTGTCCTTATTAAAACTATTGAAAGCGCGACGCAATCACATCGCACGCTCGTGCGAGAGACTCCTAACACAAATATCTTTGTAAGCCGTTAGGATCATATGTAAAGACATTAATTTCTGCGTAAAAAATAAGTGGCATTTTCTTAATAACGTCACACTAGTGCAACACGTTTCTCTGGCTATTACAGATCAAAGATTTTGGCCTTATGTACCAGTGTTAATAGTAATGTGTGATCGATAAAGCGTGCTGTCACATTCATCTAGATGTAGTAAATTTGAAGTACATAAAGGATGGTATATTAAGTCGGAAGCAATACCTACGCTAACATTATTCTAATGGCAGTAAAATAGTTTTTTATCGAAATTCCAACTAACACAGTTAAAAAATCCGAACTGAGTTTATAATTACAAACTTCACACTTTCGTATTTGTTAAATAGAGAACTTAATTCGAAGTCAAGTCATAATTTCAGATTTCGAACTACAGTATGACGACACATTCGTCAAAGGTACGTAACAGGTAAAATGGTTGTTTATTTTTTCATTCTGTGTTGATCGGATTGAACGTGGAGAGTTAGCAAGAGCGGGTTGTGGTTTTGATTAATTACGATAATATATACGTATATTTAGAAGTCAGAGAGGTCTGTAAGGAAAGGACCTGTTGGAACTAAGCTTTTTGCTACCCCGCAAAGGTTCTGGCGTGATGCTATAAATTGACTCTAACAAAATGTCTCTAAGTAAGACTACCTACATAATATATCTAGTCAGCGAGCGAAAACGATCCCATTCCCCTGCCCAGACATATTTTAGACTTTTGAACTATATAGTTAACAAGCCACAGCCTCTTGCGATTCACTTATACTTGCTTTTACACTGCATAAAGTCGAAATTAATTCTGAAACTGAATATTAAACTATGTACTTAAAAACTAAGATTGGACTAATTACAAAAGTTTGGACGCGTTTTTTAATGTGTACATTTATTTGTCTCTTTTCTTTCATAAGAAGAGCAATTCAAATTAAGTAAAAAGGATTAGTACAAAAAGGTTTTGGTCTAGTCTATAACAGTTAATTTTCTGATAATCAGTAAAATCCTGAACCATTTTGTTAATAATTCGTACAAATATCTTTGGCATTTTGTAAAAAGAAAAGAATTTTCCGGTGATTTAAATAAAGAATATCATCTTGCTTTCTTCTTCTTCTTTAAGTTATGGCTTCACACTAATTTTAAGTGTATTTTGCCAGTGTCCAGTGAGATATGTAATCGTGTTTGTTTAAATTAATTCGATTCCCCGATGAACTTGATGATAACGATGATAATGAAATTGATGAAGAATCCCACCCTGGATAGTAAAGCGGTAGATACTTTACATACCAATTTCCACGGCCGTTTTGAGGGAAGTCAAAAAGGCACGTTTTATCACTTTGTTACAATTACCTTCACTCATGCACATATAAGTACACATAATGGTTAATATTCCACCAACATTACACATTATTTGTCGAAATAACACAAGTTATGGAAATTAAAACAAATTGACAACAGCACTCTTCCACTTCCCGCCAAAAAAGATCTTGCTTTTTTCTACATGAATTAGGCCATGACGTAACCATTTTATTTTTAACGCCAGCCAGCCAGGTTCTAGCTAATTTAAAATTAGAACAGAATCAATTTAAATGAAGGAATATTCATTAACACTAATGAGCTCTATACACACTTAGGCGTAGCAAGTCTAAGACTGAACTTCAGTTTGTAAAATGTTTTATCGAATGTGCGCCTGCTGTTGTCGGCTTAGCACAGCAAATTTAAAAGCGCTTGATAACGCTTGGATTTTAGTTCTTCTCCGTCTCTTACGTACTTAACTTTTCAGAAACATTTAAAAAAGAAACCATACCAGCACTTATAAATTTCGTTTCATTCCGAAATTCACATACGCCTATCCGTATTTTTTTAATACTATTTCAGTAACTCTACAATGCTAATCACTTTATAGAGAAAATCGTCTTACTGAGAAGCCATAAGATGCACGGTATAAGATGTGAGTCTCGGCAATAGCACTAAAGTAATAATCTATAGGTAGTGTATAGGTACCCTTAAATTAATTTAAAATTGGAATATTATATAATTTTTTTTTAAATTAGGAACACCAATTGTAAGATAAAAAGTATGAAACATTTTCTTTTAAAATAAGAACATGAGCGACGGTTCCAATCAAAGTTTATTGTGATCTCGTATTTCCAGATGCGACACCTCTTTGTAAATACTAGTTAATTCTCGTTTTGTATGCCAAAGCCGGCTCACTTTTACGTTTCGTCTCTGTCGTTAGCGTGGAACGCGGATTGTAGTTGTGTTGTGAAATGTCACATTTTGTTTGCTGCTTAGAAATTTTGATCCTGACGCGCCCCACCCTATCTTAATCGTTTACAGTACGTACATGTATTCAACATTCTATTAGTGCGATAGTTCTAAAGTTCCACACAGCTGTATAACATACGCTCCACGTGTGTAACAGTGAGTTATGATGTAGTATAAATGTGCGACGTACTATTGAAGCTATGCATACAATGATTTAAATTTAAAAATAGTTTAGCTGAGTTGTTCCTATGGCTTTCTTCCGGCTCCACCAAAAGATCTGGGATGCCATCCGGGTCAAAATTACTCCTCAAAACAAATCTAACAAGCCCAAACACGGTAGGGTTATATTAAGTAGTTGGGTGGTTCCGTTAGCTACCTTTCGGCCTCATCATTAGACCCTAGACAGTATCTAGTTGTCAAAGTCAAAGTCATAATTCATTTATTTGTTTAGGCCAATACATAAACACTTATAAACATCAAAATCATTACATTTTTTACATCTACCACTGGATCGAAACGCGGCCTCCACTGAGAAGATCCGGGGAGAAACTCAGCGGGCTAGTCTTTTAACTTAATTTGTTTGGTCTTCCTGATAACCATTATTTTTTTTCAAAAACGTATTATACAGCTTTATCTAGTTTTGCTGGTTGAGGAGCTCAACCCCAATCTGTTTTATCGTCAAGATAATTTTGTAATACCTTTTCTTACATAGCCTAGTTTTGACTACCTTTTTAAATTTATTGATAGGCAGGTTTCGTATATCTATGGGTAATTTGTTGTAGAAGCGTATACGTTGCCTCATGAAAGAATTACTAATTCTGTGGAGACGAGTAGAATGTACAATAAGATCATCTTTGTTCTGTGTATTAACATGATGAATGTCCCTATTATAATAAAACTAGTTCAGAAGTGTAGATTTAACGTAGGTATATTATTTCATAAAAACATTCCAGTTACTCATAACAATGTTAAATATTAATAAGTACGCTATTATTCAAATCCCGCCATAATCCAATCGTCACTTCAGAGCTGCCAACCTTTTTTTATGCACTCCCGTGCTGCCAACGACTCAATTGTTTATTATGCCAAAAGAACCACAGATAATAAAAATAAGTTATATAATTAATAAAATGTTTACAGTCGGCCATTCTGAAATAACAGAGTCCTCTCGTAATGTCTTGATACATTAAAACAACCTTTTTAATGACACATTCAAGCAACAAAATACTTATGTACATAGGTGTAACAATTTTTAGACTCTACCAAACTCCGAAGATGCCTTGAAGAAACTAAACAAAATAAATCAGAATTATGTCGTTACCATTTCTTAATAATTTGAAATCATAAAAACATATCATTTTTGCTAGCCAAAAGACAACATTTCTTCTTCTCTGTTCAAATATATGTTCTAATCAAATTGAATATATAAATACATACTATTTTTAATAACCAAAAGCAACCTTTGCTTTTATTCCATTTCGAATCAAATCTATTCTAATCAACACGTTCGGCCATCTAACAAATTAATTGTTCCATCAATTATGTTTTGAAATACAATATCAAATGAAGGAACAACAACTTGTACGATTACAATATGAACAAAATGTATTGTTCATTAAATGTATTTATGCATTATTGCTGGATCATGTATATTTCAATTACTTTTTTGAAATCTTATTAAGATTGAATACTCTTATGACTCCTCCGTGTAAAAATTGTGCCAGCAAATTCACTTCAATCAATCAATCAATCAGCCTATCGCAGTCCACTGCTGGACATAGGCCTCTCCTAACACGCGCCATTGCACACGGTCCTCCGCCTTCCGCATCCAGTCTGTCCCAGCGACCTTTTTGAGGTCGTCGGTCCATCTAGCTGGGGGCCGTCCTACCTTACGCTTACCAAGTCGCGGTCTCCACTCTAGGACACGTTTGCTCCATCGGTCGTCGGTCCTTCTGCAGATGTGACCAGCCCATTGCCACTTTAGCTTACTGAGTTTGCGAGCTATGTCGGTAACTTTGGTTCTTTGTCGGATTACCTCGTTACGAATTTTATCCTTCAAAGAGACGCCGAGCATAGCTCGCTCCATAGCCCGCTGTGCGACTTTAAATTTGTAGACCAGTCCCACTGTGAGTGTCCACGTCTCGGCCCCGTAGGTCATAACAGGTAGGACGCATTGGTTGTACACTTTAGTCTTCAGGCATTGCGGAATAGGCGAAGAGAAAACGTGACGTAGCTTGCCAAATGCTGCCCAACCCAATTGGATCCTGCGGTTGATTTCTTTCTCGAAGTTGTTTCTACCAAATTGGACAACTTGTCCAAGGTAGACATACTCCCGAACAACTTCGAGCATCGAACCATCGACGTAGATCGGTCCCGGCGTGACATGGTCATTAAACATGATCTTGGTTTTATCCAAGTTCATGCCGAGACCGACACCTCGAGAGGCTCCATTTAGGCTATGCAGCATTTCGCGTAGCTGTTCCAGTGACTCTGCCACGATGACGATATCATCGGCAAACCGAAGATGTGAGATGTATTCGCCGTTGATGTTAATGCCCCGCCCAGTCCAGTCCAGCGTCTTGAAGACGTCTTCGAGTGCATTGGTGAAGAGCTTGGGGGATATTACATCCCCCTGTCTTACACCTCGACGCAGCTCGATCGGGTTGGTCTTTTGGTCTTGGAGCTGGACGGTCATTGTGGCGGTATTATATAGACATCTCAGCACCTCGATATAGCGCCAATCGATGCCACATCGCTGCAGAGCATCCAGAACCGCCCAGGTTTCGATGGAGTCGAAGGCTTTCTCGTAGTCCACGAAAGCCATACACAGCGGCTGATTGTACTCTTCGGTCTTCTGTACAATCTGCCGAACAGTATGGATGTGGTCCACGGTGCTGTAGCCTTTTCGAAACCCAGCTTGTTCCGGTGGCTGGAACTCGTCAAGTCTTCTGGCGAGGCGGTTTGTGAGTACTCTCGAGAACAACTTGTAGACGTGGCTCAGGAGTGAGATGGGTCTGTAGTTCTTCAGCAAGGTTTTGTCACCTTTTTTGAAGAACAGAACCACCGCACTCCCGCTCCACGCTTGAGGTGTTAAGCCCTGGTGGATGACGGAATTAAAGAGGCTCGCTAACTTTTTCAGTATTGGAGTCCCGCCTGCTTTTAGGAGCTCAGTGGTGATTCCGTCATCGCCTGGCGACTTGTTGTTTTTGAGCTGCTCGAGAGCCACTCTGACCTCGTCCTGGTTGACATCAGGGATGTCTTCCGTGTTGTGGCGTGCGAGTGGGGCTCTGTGGTCGTCAGCGCTGGGTCTCGTGGGTTTAGTCATCCGTGATGCGTACAGGTCTTTGTAGAAACTCTCAATCTCCTCGAGTATCTCGAACTTGGAGGTCACGGTTTTGCCATCTGCAGTATTAAGTTTCGTCAGATGGGATTTACCTAGCTGGCGAGCGAAGACTTTGGTGCCTCTGTTCTGTTCAATCGCAGCCGCGATGGCGCGGGTGTTGGAACATCGGAGGTCACGTCGCACCAGCTTCCGGATCTTCCGGTTGAGGTTCCTCCCATCCGGCGAAGACGCCTGCGTGGATGACATTTCTCGTCTCTGCCTCATAAGTTCGAGAGTCTCGAGCGAGAGTTTAGACTCTCTGTTACCGCTTTTGCCGGGAAACACCCTTCGAGACACCTCCTGTAGCGTTTTGACCACTGTGTCGGTTTTTTCGTCAACATTGCCTTCGGTTTCCAGCAGGTCGAAACGATTTTGAAGCTCCAGTTGGAACTTTTCGAACCCTAAAGCTATTTGAGGCGCAGTAGGTCTCAGAGTAGCCCTCATCATGCGACGCCTTTCGGCCCTGAAGTTTATATTTAGAGCGCCTCGGACAAGTCGGTGATCGCTGCCGGTATTAAACCTGTTGATCACGGAGACGTCTCTAAATACAGACTTCCTGTCAGTCATGATGAAGTCTATCTCGTTCCTCGTCACAGTGTCGGGGCTTCGCCATGTCCACTTTCTATGAGGCTTCTTCTTAAAGAACGAATTCATCAAGAAGAGCCCCTGCGACTCCAGAAAGTTGACCAGCATCTGCCCCCTGTGGTTTCGGCGCCCCACGCCGTGGGGTCCGATTATTGTTTCGCCGCGTTCTTGTACTCCCACTTTGGCATTGAAGTCCCCCATAACAACGTTGTAGTGAGCCTTGGTGGTGCCATGTAATGCCTTGGCTATGTCTTCATACATGGCTTCGACTATGTCGTCGCAGTATGTCGAGGTCGGCGCATATACCTGTACCACCTTCAGGGTGCACCTGTTGGTGATTTTAATTATGAGGTACGCTACCCGTGTCGACACACTGCTGACTTCTACAACGTTGTTAGTGAGAGCTTTGTTGACCAGGAAACCGACACCGCCCTGAGAGGGCCGATCACCTTCACGAAAGTAGAACAGGTGGCCTGACTCAAGGGTTATCGTGTCCTCGCCCTGTCTTCGGACTTCGGATAACCCCAATATGTGCCAGTTTATGCGACCTAGTTCTACCTCGAGTTCAGTGAGGTGTTGGTCCAGCCGTAGAGAGCGTCCATTGTACGTAGCCAGGGTCAGGTGTTTATGGTAGCCTTGTGTCGTAGCCCGGAGATTCTTCGCACCCCCTGCCCCGCTGTTACCGCGACCGCTACCGTGGCAGCGGACAGCGGGACTACCGGGAACTGGGGGCCTTTGTTTTAGGTGCCTTACCATGTTAGGAGGTTTCGGCCTACTATACCACGCTGGCCAGACGGGTTGGTATAGGGTTTGTTTCAAATTTTCCTTTTCTGGTCGTTGATCGAATGACGTTACTACCTTTGGTGGACTCCTACCACCAGCCTAGCAAAAGTAAGGCTACTGGGGCATTCTAAGTTTTTCTTTCGCTTCCAGCCCAGTAAGGAAGTTAAGTTAATTCACTTAAGATCATTTTAATACAGGTAGTTACAATCCCAAAATCAATTAAAAATATTTTTTTTGTTTTGGACAAATGATTTCACAGAGGCATTAAAACTCATCATAATATAAATAGTATTAATAATGCACCAAATCAGAGAACACCTTCACCTGAAGTACTCAGGCAGTTTTGAGCTGGGTTATGGGAAAATCCGGTTCAACATAATGCGAATGCAGAGTAGATAATTACTGCTAAGCAAAATACAGCGTTTCAAAAATGCATTTCGAACATATTCCAATATAAACTTTCACACAAGTTCTCAAATGCACACAACTGGAAATCTTCTGTATCTGATAACATCCATTATTTCTGATATAAGAAATTTACACCCACTCACTCATTACTGCATGACCATTTAAACACGTTTATTCAGACACCACATACAATGCCAGAGTACATCATACACATGAAATAACTTTTATACTACCTAAAGATACTAATACCGAGGATCCATCTAAATATCGACCTATTACTTGCCTTCAAATAATAAATAAAAAACTCACAGCCTGCATAAGTGAGATAATTTACAAACATCTTTCCGAAAATCATATACTTGCAGAACAACAGAAGGGGCGCCGGAAAAATAGCAAAGGTTGTTAAGAACAACTTATAATAGATGCAATCACCATGAACGAAGCATATAGGAAGAAACATAGTATCTACAGCATATTCACTGATTATAGGAAATTTATAACAAATTTCAATTTATCAACAAAATATTCATTATGATGTCTACTCAACCTCCTTATGTTCCTGATACGACCCACGGCCTACAACACGTCTTAAAGCGCCTCCATCTACGCACTACAGCGCCCTTTACTTCCGCCGCACAGCGCCTCCACTCCGCCGCAGAACGCCTCCACACATGCCATAAAGCGCCTCCACTCACGTCCTACAGCCCCTTTACTCACGCCGTACAGCGCCTCCATTCACGCGCTACTGCGCCTCTACTTCCACCATGCAGCACCTCCACTGACCCACAGAACGCCTCCACTCATGCTATAAAGCGCCTCCACTGACGCTGTACAGCGCCGTGACTGCGCGATGATACCAACGTACGATGTTTCTACAAAATCTATTGACATCGTGTCTGAAATCAGTTTGGGTGGATACGTTAGTTATCAAATAAATCTATAAACATATCACTTAGTAGTGGTACTACACCACTTAGTAAGTAGGCAATTCAGATGAATAATTTTAATCTACAAAGATCTTTTATTTTGAAGCAACTTATTATAGCCAAATCATAAATGGGATATCTCCGATCCTTAACTGCTTCCTTAACTGAGGAGATCCTTGTTACTTTTTGGCCTTGGACTTAATCATGTGGCCATCTCTACGGTACCATATTGCATTTTCACCATACTTCGCTGCATATGCGTGGCATATCACAGCTCAATCAGCCATCCACGTACTTGTAAAATGGGTCAAAATAGACAAACAGACGCACGAAACGAACAGTGCAAGTTAAGTAAAAGTTTGCAAAACAGAAATAAATTCGTTTATATCATCAACTAAAATGTATATATCGTCTGTATGTATCGTCTTTTTTATTCATTGATTCAGAATCAGATTTTTTTTTTATTCATGTAAATCATTATAGTATTTATGAATCGTCAGTAAAGTAACAATGACTCTACCACCACTTCGGAATATCATTCCTGTGAAGAAAAAAGGGAAGAAACTCCACGGTTACTCATTAAATAAAAATAATATCAATTCATGTAGCAGAAGTTAATGGTTCAAGAAAAACATTAGTTAATTTAAAAGAATAAAACTCGAGAGTCTGTCGCTGTACCATGTTTTTCTCAAATATTTATTTGATGTTACCATTTACTACTCGTTTTGTTCTCGACTATTTACTCATGAAAGTTTTATTCAACACATCTTCCATTACAGATTCCAATGTAGTAAAATCCTGACTATTTGGGATTCTGTATATACACATTAAATAAATTAATCACTCTGTTCAACTAAAAGCCCAACTATATCACTATGTTCTCTCGACATTTTTTTAAGCGAATTATTGTACTTCCATGAAGCCTGCACTTTCAAATATAGTAACTTAAGATCGAATAATTGTCATAATCGATTCCGTGTGATTTAAGCCAATGTTCACATATACAAATGTTTTTGAAAAAAAATCATTCATATTCTGATGGATTAATATCAAATTACCGGGCTTCTTTACCACCTTATTTAAAAGATCTGAAATACTAGTGGTACCTACTAAAATGTACCTCTGTTGTTTACCTTGGTGATTTAAACAATTTATCACAGTATTATCATAAAACTGATGTTATACTGACTCGTCTCTTAGTCTTCATTATATTACTTTTAACATTACATACAAATATACCCAAGAATATTTAAGATAACTACATCAGTTTCACTTGGCATCATGTACCGTCTTTATACATTTTCGTCTTTATACTTTATACATTACCACAATAATTTCTCAAACACAAGTAATTAACTGTTATTTAATTACTTATTCGTCCCCACAATAGAAACGAAATTTATATGACATCTTCCTGCACTGGTGCACAAATATTAGGTAGATAATATTTAATCATTAATTACTTGACCAACCCTGCAAGGGAGCATGATGATAGGTTAAAATGAGATCATACATCATTATTTTTAAAGTCATTTGAAATCGCCAATCACTACTTTTTAATTAACCAAGATGCGACTCACCTGTTTTAATCGTTTTTTTTACCTATATTTACCTTTATCCTTTGTTACCTGAAAGCCTTGTGGGCGTGATGTTGATAGTAATATTTCTATCCGAATCCCACTTCTGAACTATAATAAAACTAGTTCAGAAGTGTAGATTTAACGTAGGTATATTATTTCATAAAAACATTCCAGTTACTCATAACAATGTTAAATATTAATAAGTACGCTATTATTCAAATCCCGCCATAATCCAATCGTCACTCCAGAGCTGCCAACCTTTTTTTATGCACTCCCGTGCTGCCAACGACTCAATTGTTTATTATGCCAAAAGAACCACAGATAATAAAAATAAGTTATATAATTTATAAAATGTTTACACTATATTTCTCAAAGCTACTTATATTATTTTTAACATATAGAAGATTTTCATATATAAATTGTGAGGTAATAGTTAGAATATTTATTTTTCAATTTTTTTTTTAAGGGAAGCTCTCGGGGCCAAATCGTAAATTGCTTGAACAGCCCTTTTCTGCAGAGCCAAGATGATGTTTAGTTCTGCAGAGCATCCCCATAGCAGTATGCCATATGACAAAATACTATAAAAATAAGCGAAATAAAAAAGTCTAGCTGTCTCAATATAAATTAATAATCTAATTTTCTTTATGGCATATGCCGCTGAGCCTAACCTACCAGACAATTGTTCAATATAGGTGCCCCATTATAATCTGGCATCAATAGTGATACCTAGAAAAACAGTTGACTCTACAAGGTCTATCCACGCCATTTATTTGTACATTGGTTGCTACCTCTTACATTAGGCGTTGTGAATTTAATACATTTTGTATTCTTCTCATTAAGGAGAAGATTATTAATGTTGAACCAATAAACGAGCTTAAACAGTGTGTTGTTCACATCGTCATAATTAAGCAGCTGTCTCTTAATTTTTAACCGACTTCAAAAAGGAGGAGGTTCTATGTTCGGTTGTATGTATGCTTTTTTTTTTTTTATGTATGTTCAGCGATATTTCCGTCAATTGTAGACCGATTTTGATGATTTTTTTTGCATTGGGTTCAGTATAGCTCCGCGGTGGTCCCATTTTAATTTCATTGGCATTGGACCTTGGACGTAGAAGATACACCAGGGAACTCCGTAACGACAAACAATAGGCATGTGTAAATTGAGATATTATGGGTATTACGTCAATCCTATAGGTACCCTACTATAGAACCAAGCAGTATATTAGCCAACTTCAAAAAAGGAGGTTCATAATTCGTCCTTTTTTATAACTCCTTTGCTTATGAACCGATTTTGATGATTCTTTTTGCATTTGGTTCAGTATAGTTTTGAGGTGGTCCTATTTTATTGTTATTGGTATTGGACCTTGGACTTTGAAGATACAAGAGGGAACTCCTTAACGGCGAACAGCACGAATGTATAGATTCCGTTATTATAGTCATTATATTAATCCTGTAGGTACCTTACTAGTAGTAAGTTGTAAAACTTAGCAAAATAATATAATATCGGTATATAAATATTACTAAATAATTCACTCGTCACTTACAATTGTAAAATAAAAATCTTTTAACAAAAAAGGTAAACCGACTTCAAAAACAAAAAATAAATATTTGAAGTCGGTGCCAAGTAACCGACTGCACCAACCAGTACCGACTTCAAATATTTATTTTTTGCTTTTTGAAGTCGGTTTACCTTTTTTGTTAAAAGATTTTTATGAATAATAGAGATGTATCATCTGCGAACAGCTCAATGTCCTGACTATCCCCTTCATAATAGGGTAAGTCATTTATATATATGAGGAATAGAAATGGACTGAGAATCGAACCCTGGGGCACGCCCATTGTTACATTAAATACGGGAGATCGTTTTCCATTAACATCGACCTTTTGAATTCTATCACACAGATAAGAAGTCAAAAGGTCGAGAGCCCTGTTCCTAATTCCGTAAAGGTGTCATTTCCTGAGAAGAGTTTTATGATGCACACAGTCAAAAGCCTTAGACAAGTCCCAGAATATATCTAAAGCATCCTGCGAGTTCTCTCAGGCCTCAAAAATATTCAACGCTTGCATCAATAGTTGAGCGATTCTTAGTGAAGCCAAACTGGTTTTGGTGAAGTAGTTTATGACTACTAAAGTGGCTTAACATCTGATTTAACATAATTTTTTTAAATACTTTATTTAACAACACACAGAAATAGGCTGAAAGTTATTTAGATCTGATGTGCTACACGATTTGAACAAAGGGATCACTCTACTAAGTTTCATAAGATCAGGAAATACACCACGAGCAACACAACCTTTGAACATAGATGCCAAGTGGGGGGCAATAATATGACTTCCAGAACTAATAGTCTTTACAGACATCCCCCATATGTCCGCCGTGTTTTTAATATTTAGATTATTAAAAGTATTTATAATATCTTTCCCACTGACATCCGAAAATTCAAATGAAGCGCCGCATTCAGAAATACTTTGTTTAAGAAGCGACTCAGCCGAAGTACAAGACAATTCTGCTGAAAGAGCTAGCAACCTGGTGATTTGAGAAATTGAACATAATCTGGTTACTTTTAAGCCAATGTTCTGTAATACAAGGAATATCTATTTTGCAACCATTCATGAATAGTTCAATATCCAAATCTTTACCCGTCATACACTGGATATTTTGATTGACCAGGTTAATTAAATTTTATTTTTTTGCTAAATTTTTTATGAATATTAGAGCAAGAGGATGTCTCTATTGTCTTAAAATATAACTTAAATTATTAGAAATATCAACATTTTCAGTATAAAAAAACCTGAATTTAAATTACATATGTCAATATAACATTGCTCAATAGAAGCAAAATTGTTATTAGTCAAGTTCTTGGCTGATGTCTAAAAAAATATGATAGCGAACTAGCTATCTATCTTTTATAATATTTAGAAAGATAAAAATTATCTTTTACTGTATAGTTGTATAGTAGTTATCAATACCAATCTAACAAGCCTAAACACGAGGGGGCTTTGTTGTATGATTCACATGTTCCTATAGCCTATACCTTCCGACTCCATCAGTTCCATCACTCCATCGATCAGCTCCATGGCGCCATATTATTGCATCGTCACCAAACTGCCTGCAAGCGCTTCAAAAATTGATCACAAGATTTGAACCGGAAAGACAGGCAGACAAACGAACATTGCAAGTTACATAAAACCTTGTAAAAATGACGTGCATCTTGATGACCGCGCGGTTAGCGGGGATGTTTGTGTTTTCATAGATAATAAATTCTTTTGTTTCTGGATTTGTATAAACAGTATCTCAGTGCTCATAAAGGCATGTTTTTGAAATGAAACTTACCTTTCGAAGGTGTCAGGTGCTTCTAATAATGATTAGGAGCACCTGGAACCTAAGGAACTGGGGTGTATGCAATGTAACTTGCTGCAAAAAAAATCTTGAGATGTCTTCTTTAGTACGTAGGTACATTATAACTCAATGTTTCAAGGTTTGATCCAATAGCCGACGGAGCGCGACAGGAGCGCGACGGAAGCGCTCGGCTACGCTCGTTCGTTACGTTTGCCGTCACGCCGAGGGGGCTGCGCTGTGTGGTGTCTCCCGTACATTTCAGTACATTACAAATCCCCAAGCCGCGCCACTGTCGCGCTCCCGTCACGCTTCGTCGGCTATGTGGCGAAACCTTTATAGTTACACACTATTTAAGCGACTTATGTCAAAAACGAATAATGACAATTACAATAAATTGATGAAAAGGATTTCCAATAAAAATAACAAATCAGAATATTGACAAAATATAAAAATGAAAAATACTAAAAATAACAAATCAAATAGGTAAAATTGTATCTTATTGATCTCCGTAGCGCAGTTTAGGACAAATTGCCAATGCGATCAATGTTGGGCCACACTTGATTATGCTACCAAGCCAAGCAAGAATCCCAGATTCTCTTAATTTTAATGGTCTGGTTTTTTTACTATTTAGTTAGATTATATGCATAATTAATGTACTTAATTAACGCAAAATGATTTTCGATCCTCTTTTATGAATTATTAAGCGTCGGACAACATTGACCGCCATGGTCTCAGCGGACGTAAATCCGTTTCATAGGGCCGCGCGGTTACATTGTCGCCCACCCCCACCTGAGTGTCTCGTGCTTATTTTAATGGCCTATCCTATGCCAGGGCAAAGGCCTCCCCTTGATGTCAAAATCAAAATCAAAAGTTTTTTATTCATGTAGACCAAAAGGCACTTATGAATAGTCAAAAACAGAAAATTATTATTACTTAAGACTCTACCACCCGTTCGGAAAGTCATTCCTGTGGAGAAGAAGGGCAAGAAACTTCACGGTTACTCTTTTTTAAAAATGAGGTTTACAATTCTTTTTGTATACATTGCATTTATGGAGTATGGGAGAACAATGCAGAACGAGCTAAATAGATGTGCTTAAGTATAGATTAATCATAAGTGTACTTAGATTCATGATATTGGTCAGTGTCTACATAGTCCTCTCATTTACAAAATAGAGATGTTGTAGAGGTATATAATAAAAAGCATAATAATAATAGTAAGAGAAAGTGTTACTATAAAATATGTAAAGAGCGCGTACAAAACAACTGGTCATAGCTCCAGTGTGATGCCGAACGAGACAAAATTCATCAGCATTATGGTACACGTTCAGTCAGACAAAGGGCAGGGGACGGACCAGTCCCCACCAGCAGCACCCGTTCACGAGTATGACCTGAGAAGCAGCCATCACTCTCCTCAACCATTTTAGAGGGAAAAGAATGACCCGCTCCACAGAGCCGCCACTAGCAAAGACATTTTAGTGAGCATGACCAATCCACGACCCTGTCGACATCGTTCGAGAATAATATTTAAAATCAATGAACGCTCGCTAGGCAGGACACGCTGCACTTAACATTATATTCTTCTAGATTTCAGTTAACTTGTGTAAAGGCATTTTTATCATTTAAAAAATCATTTAGTGTATAATATCCTTTACTCATTAGTGAAGATTTAATATACTTTTTAAATCTGTCAAGTGGCAACTCTAACATGGGCTTTGGTATCTTATTGAAGCAGCGAATACCGACTCCTACGAAGGAAGTAAATACTTTTTTAAGCCTAACAATTGGTAATACCAGTTTATGTTTATTTCTAGTATTTAATTTATGAACGTCACTCACTTTATTAAATAAATGGATATTCCTACGTATGTACACTATGTTGTCGTATATATACTGTGAAGCGACCGTGAGAATGTTGATCTCTTTAAAAAGTTCTCTGAGGGAAGCCCTAGGTCCAAGATTATAAATGGCACGGATAGCTCTTTTTTGCAGTATGAATACATTTTCCACGTCAGCAGCGTTACCCCACAGTAGGATACCATAAGACATAATGCTATGGAAGTAACTAAAATAAACTAGACGTGCTGTATCCACATCCGTAAGTTGCCGTACTTTCCACACTGCATAAGCAGCGGAGCTAAGTTTACCCGCAAGCGATGAGATATGGGCCCCCCATTGGAGTTTGGAGTCTAGGGTAATGCCTAGAAAGACAGTGGAGTTCACGAGGTCCAGCTTTGTGCCATTAATAAGAATATTCGTAGCATTAACTTTTACATTGGGCATAGTAAATTTAATACACTTTGTCTTGAGTGAATTAAGCAATAGATTGTTTATTTCGAACCAATTTGATATCCGTGAAAGGGCACCATTCACATCGTCAAAATTAAGCTTAGCTCTGTCAACTTTGAGGATCAATGAGGTATCATCTGCGAATAGTACAATGTCACAGACATCACGGACAAAGTTCGGCAGGTCATTAATATATACTAAAAAGAGAAAGGGTCCTAAGATGGAGCCCTGTGGAACATGTCTCAACATAAATCGATCCTGGACCAGTAGTATCTATGTCTTTCCCGAAAAAGTATCCAAATTGACACTCCATTTTTATCTCGGTCGACCACGACACCTATGACCGTCTTCAGGGATCCATGCCGTGACGATATTTGACCAACTTTGCAGGTTCATACGCAAGACATGCCCCGTCCAATCCCACTACAGCTTTGCTGACTTTAAGTCTGCATCCATAACCTAAGTGTGAAAGGCAGCCTAGTGTTTCTGATGCAATCCATCCGTTTAGTGCTCTTTGGTAAATCTTAAGTCTGAATTTCTTCACTTCAGGTAGCGACCAAGTTTGCGCACCGTAGGTTATGACGGGTCAAACACACATATCCATCAGTCTGGCTTGAGGGACAAGCCCTTCATCATATCCCTCAAGGACCATTCTCTTCCAGGCGTTCTCTTTCTGTCTATTAAATCATGCCGGTTATGAAACGAGACAGTCTGGGCCAAATACGTATGTTCGTTGACACTATGCACTACGCATAGTTTTGATCTGTCCATCTATCTCTACCCTACATTTCGTGCTGATGGTCATAAGTTGAGGTTTTGATCTTTTCATGGATAATCTAGCCTCGAGGCTTGCTGTACTCAGTCTTGGAGCATTTGTTGTTGTTCTGATCGTGTGGATGAAAACAGCACGATATCATCAGCAAAGCGGAGATTAGTCAGTTTGTCAATTAATAAGTTTTTAATTTTTTTTTAACATTATGTTTAATTTCAGTTTTAATTTGCTCTAGATAGGCCTTAATGATATGAGTATATATCTGTTTAAATAATTAAACAGCTATTTTTTCTTTTAAAAGTTGGTTTAATTTATTATGATTCCAAAAACCCGTACAGTGATTTACATTTTACAGTAGCGTCTCAAAAATCATCATTTTTTTTCTAAGTGAAAGTCAATTGTAAGAACCAAGCTATATGGGGTAAACAAGTGGGTCGCGCGGGTCAGCTTATAAGTAAATTATCTCGGTGTCGGTGTCCGTCGGCGCAGCAGAGAGTTTCAAACACGAGTCTGCCACGCGGTCAACGTTGTCTGACACGGCTTGAACGGAAAGTTTCAGTGTCGCCCAACATTGTCCGCCATGGCTCGAATGAGAAGGGGCAATTTTTTCATTGGCAGCTAACGTGTTAAGAGAATGATTACTATTCAGGTTGGACATTATTATGATTTGGCATTATTAGTAACATTATTAGGTTTTGACCTTATTCATCTTTGACATAAGTTGAGTAAATCTTACACACGTGTCTGACACACGTCACACGGTACCCGTGTATAATAAAAAATGATGGATTTAATACACTACATTGCTCACTTGCACATAATATTCCTAAAATGATTAGAAAGAATATCTGGTAAAAATAAAGGTTAATTTCTCATCTATCATTAAGATTGTTTACTGGCAAGTTATGGTTACGTTAATTCTTTTCATAAAATCTACACATGGATGAATGAAAGTTGACCACACCTGATTTATAAGAGGTGAACAAATGTGTAGGTACATAACACTAATTACATCCACCTTTCACCGAGATAAATATTCTTTGGTTTAAATAAGATAGCGAGCTGGTAATTGTTTTTTGGGTTCATTATTGGAACGAAGTTCCTTAAGTTTTCCCCACATAGCCGACGCAGCGCGACGGTGGCGCGTCTTGGGGAGTTGTAATGTAAATGTACGCCACACAGCGCAGCCCCGCTCGGCGCCACGACAAACGTCACGAACGAACGTAGCCAAGCGCTTCCGTCGCGCTCCCGTCGCGCTCCGTCAGCTATTTGACCAAACCTTTAACGCGACTTGTGGAGCTGACAGGTAGCAATAGTTACATAACGAAAAAACATTACGAGACGTTCGATTCATCGATGTTATCGTAAGCTCAGGCCCCGTTGTTTATATCACGTGTAAGTTAAAGGTGCACGATGGTCAAAGTATACTTTTGTTAAATAAAATCGTTTTTCAATAACTAACAATTTTATTAGCAGTGAGTTATCTCATTAGAACTTTGCTCCTGACGGGGATCACCCGACCGCACATTCTTGTTTTTTTTAGTAACTCTTTCTACTTTTTTTGTATATTGCGGACACACCATAAGCATGGTCTTAGCCGTGCGTGCCATTATAGCTTTGCTAAATAGTAATATAAAACTAGGACAAAACTTTACCGTAGCTATATTAGTAGAATTTCCATTTATTATTAATATTACTCATATAATATAATTATGGTATGCATAAGTGATAATAATAATAATAAATCGTTTATTTATTGATCACCACAGACAGAACATATAGATGATAATTTCAGTAAAATAGTAGTAGTAGCCTGAGGGAGGTAAAAAGAACCTGTAAAAAAGGTCACTAGATCTCCACCGCTCGAGATCTCCACCACCTCCACCGCTCCAAAATGAGAAAAATATGTAAGTAAGTAGTAATAAGTAGGTACTTTGATTCATAAATGAGTTTTTGGATAGAAATCCATGGATTCACACTAATATGTGAATTGATACTGACGGTTGGATTTCAGCCCGATAGTAATTTATCCTGCCAAAATCCAACCATCAGTCAAACGACAATGCTGGCAACGACCTAACAGATAACGTTTTTTGTCTGCTTTTAAATTTATACCGTTATATTACCCGGATTACACCCGGTTCTTTGAGCGGGAGTTAAATGACTGATAGGCCACGCCCACTCGAGTTGCAATCTCGAGTTAAAATTCATTTTGCAATTGTGGGGAAAAAGTAATTAAAAAAATGCCCCACACTAGGTATTATTCCTGTGTCTTGTGTGCATTAACAAACGTGAAATTCACATGCACAAACACAAATACCCCGACCGAAACAAATATTTGTGGGTCACACAAAGATTTGTCCCGTGCGGGAATCAAATCTGCGACTACTCAATCCAGTTCCTCTTAACCATTGGATCACGCCGTTGGAAACAATCTTAAAGATAGAAATCTAAAACAGGTATTCTAAAAAATAGAAAGACTGCAAAAAACCTGTGAGGACGATGCTTCAGAAAAAGCAAGGGAAAGCTATTATCAAAATCGGCTTAGGGATTTTTTTATAAATACACATATCATTTTGGGAAAAAGAAAATCAGATGTAGGAAGTTTCTAAAAACATAAGAGCATCGTTTGCTTGAAGTGTGAAGAAAGTATGTGAACAGTAGACACTGCCGTGTTACTGTTCTTTCCGGATTTAGCGGCAGTGGCAGTGGGTAAACCGAGTATGTGGTTATGCCCCGATTACAAAAAAAATTGAAAAATATCATTATGCCGAAAAGAACCACAGATTTGAAAAAAAGCTAAATAATAAAATAATAACACGACCTGAGAACGATGACTATAATCTATGCATTTTGAAGGTCAAATTGCTTACATGAATCTAGAATCAGTCAAATCATCATATTTAGTAGTAAGGTAAATATCAAATCTGTTTTGACCTAGGAGCATAAAAATACAGCCAAAGGCTATAATAAATATATTAATATCTAAATAATTTTATAACAAAAACGATCCTCCACCCTTTCATCTCAATGTTGGTACTAAACTTTATTGAATTTAATATGAGTCGAACAATAACACACTCAATATTATTTCAAATATGTCTCGTAGCAAATATTGAAATGAAATATAAACAGCTGTGACGAACAACAATGAATTACACTGTACATCGGTCTCGGTTTTGGTCTAGATTTATAAAGCCATCAAAGTTTATTTTAATAACATTTAGAAAACATTATTTTTAACGGTTTTTTTTAATAAATTTATTCTACAAATAAACATTTAAATCCAATATACATCAGCCGATATCACAATAGACGTGAAAGAGATTAGAAGGCTGAGCATGAACAGAACGACGTTAATGTGACGCTCTCGAGTTGATATGCCATCGCTTTCACATTACAAACTTGCTAAATAAAGAGAAAGTGACAGCACGGTTTCTCGACAAGATTACGATAGCGTCAATCAAATGGTTTGTGATTAGGCTTTAGGCCGTACCGTACCATTACATACCGTACGACTCGTGCTCCGCCACGCGGTCATAGTGCGGTGCATCTGTAGCAAGAAGGCGCTCGAGTATGAAACTGCCACAGACGGTTACCCATCTTAGGTAGACCGAGCCGAACGCTGCTTAATCTTAGTTATCGCTAAGCAGTCGCACAGCGTTACGAGCATCTCATACAAAAAAACCCTTTACAATAAATACGTTTGAAAGGAAGCAAAACTATACACGAGACTTATAAAATATTATATTTCGATTTGTGATCTCCATGCCAAATCCCTTGCAGAAAATAAAAAAATAAATAATTTACAAATAAAATGTAAGTGGGTGTATAAGAATATGCCAAATTGCTTGGCAGTGTGCCTAAGCATTGCCAAGTTGTATGGCAATGTGGATACTCAGGTTCCTTCTCGAATCACTGAAATCTATCTATATCATCACGCCAGATCCCTTTCGGGGTAGGCTGAGAGTACAGAGTTCCAACAGGTTCTTTCCTTACATACCTCTTAAACCTTACATATCATTAAAATAATACCACGAAATAAACGTTGACCGACCATCTTGTAAAGATCGCAGGAAGACCGGATGGAGAGCGATTGGAAAGGCAATCAGCACTACGTTCAGCACTGGCCGGGTATAGGCCGAGATGATGATGATGATGTGTCATCAAAATTAAACGAAAAATAAACCCTAGTACTTTGAGATGTAATACTATTTAAATGAAGGTGCAATATGTTTCTCGTGCAGTTTACTTTTTTCCCAATAATCAAGGGAAAGGAACATCAAGGAATATTTACCCATTGTATGCGATAAAATACATAATACACAAGTGTATCATAATGTCTTTTATAGCCGCTGTTTAAGACGACCTTAAGGTCAGTCCCGGGTGAGTGTCGCTTAACATTGTCAATATGTAATGACCGTACAATGTAACGGGCTGTAAACTCCGAATTCATTCAATGTGTATATCAAATGACACACTAGTGATGTAAAAAATTTGAATTCGCAAATTATTGCAGGATATTTATAATTCTGACTGATTATGCTGACGGCTGTGACACAGTTTATACTAGTATAGCCGTCAACGTTATTCTCTTTCTTAAATATAATTAATAGTACTGGTTTCAACTAGAATAAGAGCTATTTGTATAACTAATCGTGGAATAAATGAATTTTGAATTTTTGAATTCATTAATATAAATTAATGTTGATTTGGCAATGTTGACACTTGGAAGTGAACGCCTTTTGGCTGATAATGGTGATAAACACTGTTACCCCTATATTTTCCAAGTAGGGGTGGCAGAGCTATACTGTGTATACCCACTTACGATTATAATGAACCAAACGAAATCAGCTAATTTTATTTCATACAAAACTCGCTTTGTTCACACGTGTAGTTGCCTACGGTGTGCTTAGTAAGTAACGGCAGGTTTAAAAAGTTAACATTCGCACTCGCGAATGAGAGTGATAAATGTTCGCAATCGTATTCGCGAACATGTTAACATCGACACTCGTTACAACACTAGTACACATATAAATTTTCAACGAGTATGTGTATTTCAATTGAGATCACACGCCGTTAAGTTTTCCGGACGATATTTCTCCAATGCCGAAGTTCCGTTGAGTGGCTATCCACTACTTATACTATAATAAACCTATGTTTATTATACTGTGTCCTTCGTTCTCGATATAAACATGCAGCTCTCTCTACTCGCTTGGCAAGCCGTTAAATTTTTTAGAAACGTCAACGCCTCCTCTATGGTATCTGTGGACATAACCTCTGCGACCATTCTTTCTTTTAGCGTGGCAGCCGATGCCTTGTAATAAAGTTTTGGTCGACATTTAATTTAATCAAATAATCGTAGCAGTGAAATTATATAACAAAAGGTTTTTATATACTCAAGTGATGTTGTGAAATAAATTTAAAACATCGTATAGGCAAATTCAGAAATAATTTACGTCTTGACAAAAAAGTACATTCCAAAAAGATCAACTGATAGTTGTTTAATTGTGGCGTTTTTCAGCTTAACATGTTTATGTATAATAATATCGAATATTTGGAGACGTGAGTTTTATTATAAAGTAAAGTCTTCACTCGAAAAGTAAACTTACGAAGTCTCATGTCCCTCTTCGTGTAAAAACAGTTTAACACGCAATATACCTGCAAACAATTATTAACCGTCTATAAATTGGCAAGGTAAAACCTCTAATGAGAGAAATTAGCGGGGACATTAATCAATAATGATTGTTAAGGATCGATGCCAATTTAAGGACACGGGCGATGTACGAGATGCATCGACGTGGTCCGCAAGACTTAACGGTAATTCAAGGACACGAGCGGTGTACGAGATGCATCGGCGTGATCCGCAAGACTTGGGGCCCATACGAGATATGTGCTGAAGGTCATACTACTCATAGGTTTCACCCATGAGGTGCTCCTGTGCAGTTCACATTTCTACAATGGTAAGAAACTAAAATGTTACCCAACATACATACCTTAAACAGTAAATACAAAGACTGTTGCTATAAACTATAAGCAATTTGTGATATTATATCTCCTAAAGGAGACTTTCTGAAAGGGTAACTGAAGGGACATTGTTTATGAATTTATGAATAACAATACATTATTAATAACATAAGCCGCCCCTTTGCAGAAACATAATGTTTTGCATTGATTTCATTATTAGACATACTTGTATAATAATCCTGAGATAGCCCAAAGTGGAGCTTATTACACAAAGAATTGTGCAATATTATGAGCACTTGTATTAAAAAGGTAAACCTTGCAATATTTATCCCTGAACAGGGTTTATAAACAGATGAGCCAAAGTAGTCTCTACTTATAACAATGCCTGTTATAACTGACAAGCAACAGAATTGTGGAAATATTCCAAATATAATATCACAGTCTACCGATGCTGAGACAGGCAAGTTGTACAATAATTTGTGTTACACACATACATCCTTAAAATATAATATAAAATACCTGGTCTATCCAGTTAACATAAAACTAATAATTATCAATATTATCAGCCCAGACCCCTTGCAGGGTAGCCAGGGAAGATGAGTCCTAACAATACAGTCATGAAACATTGATTGGGATAAGAACCTTTGTGGTCAGCAGTATATATTTTGTATTAAATAAGGTTAATATAGTGGAGTACCAAGATGGAATTATAACTAGCTATTCATAAGCAGTAGTTTTAATTTCAAGAAACCACCAGTGTTGTAACCAATATGGAACAACAATCCTCATCCGGTGTGTAAAAATGTACATCTATCCACAAATGTATGTATAAATGTACCTACAGTGTACCTATCAGCCCACCAAAAACAAATCACAATGGACATTGGAAGTCTCCTACCAGAGAATGTGAGGTAAGAAAAGCTTGCTAGGCTTTTTACATAAAGGCTTGTTTTGTTTTTTTTATGTTACTGAAAAAATCAGTTAAACATTCAGGAATACAACATGGCTGTTACAAATAAACCATAATATTGGAGGCTAAAGGTATTCACTGACTTTGGTATGTAACAATGTATCTATTACACTAATAAAAATGTGTGTCTGTCTGCCTTCAACGGCAAACATAACTTTATGGGTTTTGTGCAAATACTGCAAGTAATCCAGACAAGTGAAGGTTAAATAAATCTGGTCCTACATATATTTAACATTATGTATAGAAACATTATTATTAGAAACATAATTTTTAATAATTGATATACAATTTATAGCCATTCTCATTAGAATTTAATTAAAGATGGATGATCACAACTGTGCTATAATCCTTATCCCACAAAGAAACTCAATGCTAATAATAGACATTAGAGTCATATTAAATATACTAATAAAAAATTTATTAGGAGCTATTCAGCTTTCTATTGGGTGATGAGTCCAATAGTTTTGGTTTTTGGTTGCGTCCTGCATCATTTATAGTGTAATTAATACATTAGAAATTTGAGACACACAGAGGAAAGATTATACATCAATTCATGAATTGAAGAATTAGATGTTTTTATTGTACTTATGTTTGATAATATTTTAATCAATTAATAATATATAATCAAATAAAATTATTCAAGTAATTAATAACTATAAAAAATAGGTTTGTGTTTAGTTTTGAATGTGCACATTTATATTGAGCACCAGTGATGTTTCTGGTACAGTTAGGATATCGGAGATATGACACAAACACAACCTGCTACTATTATGGAAACAGGTGGTTTTAGAGCACTATACATGCTGTAATTTATTTAAAGGTGGTTCAGTGTAAAAGTATTGAATTGGAAATGTCATACAAAAAATTTGCATTTTTCATATTGTTACATTTAAATTATTACATACACATGTTACATGTATCTTATTAATGTATCTATATATAAAAAGAAAATAAAGTCATGCAAATGACTTAATAATAATACCTATTTAAAAATTGTTGATGAAGTTGATGAAATATTGAGTTACAATATTTAAAAGTATAGATTATCTTAAACAAAAATAATCAAAAGTATATTTTTATCACAGGTATGATAAATATTAGGTAGTATCAGCAATAACCTTAGTCTTAGGGAACTTGATATTATTTATTTATTAATAATTATAAGACCACGCCAGATCCCAAGTGGGTAGGCGAGGGCGCAAAACATATTATTATGATATTAAATGAAATATGAATGATACGTAGGTACTACATGTATAAGTTAAGTGACACTCAATCCTCACGGTTGGAAATCTAGAACTAACTAAAAAGTTACTCACTACAGTTGCTACTTATAAAAAACAACCACATACAAAGAAGCAGAGGAAGTGTGGCATTTAAGGGTATGAAAAAGTTAAGTTATGAATAGGATTCCCAATATCATAAAGTTATAGTCCGTGGTTTGGTCTAGTTGCCTGTGACTTATTCGCTACTTAAGTCATTACTAAATTAGTAAATTTGAGTGTAATTTTCATCAGCAATATAACGGGTCAGGGGTGGCCCGATCGTATTGCCAAAAATGAATGTTCGCGGGCGTTATTGCGCAAGAACGAATTGTTAAGTGATACATAAATATTTAGGTGGACATAAAAATGATATCCGGGATAGTTTCGGAATATATAATAATAATAGTAGTATAGTTTAACAGTGGGGCAGGTTAAATTAGGTTACCACACATCAGCACTGCCCTTCGCTCCAAACCCAAAAATGGGGGGGGGGGGGGGGGGGCGAGATCATATAGTTAAGGTACATAGCCTTATGTGAGGAATAGCTCTAGATAAGGACATTAGTACAAAGGCCTCTAGTACAAAAATGTTAAATTTTGGTATATGTGCATCTTTAAAGATTATAAATATAACTAACATTAAATATAACCGAACTTTGACATAAAGGAAAATACTTTATCATAAATTAAATAAGTAATTATAGCAAAGCATGCTTATAATCACCAATAGAATTGGTAGCCTTTGTCTGGTACTGTACTCACAAAAGAGAACATTTGACAAAAAAAAAAAAAAAAAAAAAAAAAAAAAAAAAAAAAAAAAAAAAAAAAAAAAAAAAACACATAAAGCCCCACATGCCACTTGGAAGACACGTTAGTGGGGAAACAGGTTTCCCTGTCTTATTTGTCTTATATTGTTATAGATTGGGTACTAATATAGTTTGTTTCTAGATCTAGTACACAGTAAGAGTTTTCTATCGATCTCTATCTATATCGTCACGCCAGACCCCTTGCGGGGTAGGCGGGGGGGTGCGGGGTTCCAACAGGTTCTTTACTTACTGGCTTCCTCCACTCTCATAGTTCGTTTCGGAAGGGTTTTCTATGATACAAGAATTATTATAAAGGGATTAATTTCATATAAACAAAGTTCTGGATCGGTAATTCCTCAACTCTCGTTATATAAAGGGACATCTATAAAAAAAAAAAAAAAATCTTTATATAGAAGACATAACAGATGGAGAATGCACTGATATCTTGATAAGTAATAATTGATTATTATTACCCGGTAGTAATGAGTTAAGGACAACAGGTGTGCTATAACAGGTGCTTTAAAGAATTTTGTTGGGATGGATCTACGCTATATAACATAACATGTTATAGAATTTGATTAAATAAATTTATTTTGAATAAGTTAGACAGACTGGTTGTAAGAAACAATATAGGTGTATATATACTCGTCTGTATATATATATATATATATATATATATATATATATATATATATATATATATATATATATATATATATATGTTGTATTTGTGTTGTATAGCAATGCAAACAACGGGAATGTGTTATACAAATGTACTCATGACATATTATGTTTTAGAGCTCACGCTTAAAAATGACATTCATGTGGTATACTTCAACTTTACCCTTATAGCTCTAAACAGCTGCATGTTTATATCGAGAACGAAGGACACAGTATAATAAGTGATCAAACGAACTTACCTGAAGTGAAGTTCGATCATTATTATACGAAGTCCTTCGTTCGAAGATATAAGTACCCAACCCGCCCTGCCCGTTGGTAAAGTTGAAATGTACTACTTCTAAAAGGAATGGTCGCAGAGGTTATGTCCACAGATACCATAGAGGAGGCGTTGACGTTTCTAAAAAATTTAACGGCTTGCCAAGCGAGTAGAGAGAGCTGCATGTTTATATCTTCGAACGAAGGACTTCGTATAATAATGATCGAACTTCACTTCAGGTAAGTTCGTTTGATCACTTATTATAGTATCGCTGAGTTCAAGATTTGATGTCCAGATAATAAACTAAGTTATTCACTTTGAATTAAACCATTTCGCTTTAATTAATGTGCGCACGTGGCAATGACCGCGCTTGTTTACTATGAAAGGTTAAGCAGCGTTTGACTTGGTTACCCCGAGATGGGTGTCCTTTTGTTGTATTCCCAAGCGTCTTTGCAAGGTATAGTAAGCTGGCTTCGATTCCGCCTTAATGGCGGCTTGAGAAACTTTAATAGCAGGTGCCCACAAACCTGCCTCCTAAATCCGCACTCTTTGGTTTGTGAGAGAGTGCAGTCCTGCAGTGGCATAGTTTTATTTACTTATCTTAATGTAAAATTGAAATTTTATCGCCGTTTTCTTCCTACTTTAAGTAAGATTGGCTTTTATAGGTCCACACGATGTCGGTTTTATCGCTGCCCATATAATAGTCACTGATTTTAGGATTATATAGTAGTATACTTGTAGTATACTCGCTTATTGCTATTATCTTTATTACAATCCCAGAGTCTGGACTGCTATTAAGAATTTTTGGATAGAAAAAGGCATCTGAAAACCAAAGAAAAAACCTCTATGTTCGAATTAGTATGCGAACTTCGGATGTCATAATCGCCATACCATGCGGCATTCGATTAACGAAGCAATATAAATAAAAATATATTCTTTCACATACTCAAACATAAAAGGCACAAATTATAAATGGGGTGATACGTGATATAGGGTGGTACGGGGTGGGAGCTACCGATGTAACTCTTAGATATAACTTGTTTACCCGTCCGCTTTGTTGTCGGATTGTGGTTATTTGCGACATCCAAAAAGGTACGATTCCATTAGCGAGGACGCGGTAAAATTGCCAGTTTATAAATATACACAGATCTCATTTTTCATGACAGATCTCTTTCGATACGGGCAGACGGTACATAGACCACCGACAGAAGGTTTTATACTCAATCATTTGTTGCAATCCAGACTTTTATATAGTGAAGATGTAAGGATCTTTCCTTACGTATCTCGCGTCCTCGATTGTCATAGCTCGTCGCATATTTCGTATTGGATATGTTAGCGCGATACTCGTTTTGTGCGTATGCGAATAAGGTAAGCCTATGTTTCATCTCTGTCCTCTGGCTAAGGGTTGCCTGGACGAAATCGCTTTAAGCGACAAGGCCGCCCTACTGCATACACTAGATGTCTCGTAGAATTCTGTATCAACCAGTTAAAAGACTAGCCCGCTGTATCTCGCCGGATCTCCTCCGAAGTATGTAGCCTGCATTTCGATTGTAACAGTTTTGAAGCCCGTAAGGGCCTTTTTGAGATAGTGTTTGTGGGCATATACCGGTCACCATCGTTTAAAAGTATTGATAATTTTTTAATTAGCCTCGATAACATTCTCATTTCAATAAAAACTTTCGCAAACATAATCCTAGCGGGAGATTTAAACATCGATATTAAGTCTGGGAACCTTGATACCCGACGATCCAATGAATATCTAACTTTGGCCGCTACTCATTGCCTTCTACCCACGCATTTGTATCCTACTAGGTTAGAGAACTGTTTAGACCACATATTGTTAAAAACTAACAACATAGCTACAACTATAGTAGTAGAAACTTGTGTAACAGACCATTACCCAGTGATGTTGTGCCTAAACCTTAAAAAAGCCCATCATAAGCCTAGCGCTTACACTACATCCATAAATTACACAGAAATTAGAAATGCTATTGAAAATGCGGACTTCAGGCAAGTGCTGTCAACTACAGATGCAAATTATGCATGTAATGCACTCATCAACATTCTTTCGCCACTAATTAAACTTAATACCAGAGTTTTGAAAATCCCTTCTAAATGCCGTATTCTAAAACCCTGGATTACGGAAGGTTTGTTACGTTGTATACGTAACCGTGATCTAATGCACTATAAACTTCGTAAGTCTCAGGGTAATATGATTCTTAAAACTACATACGTTCGGTATCGTAATTTTTGCAATGGACTGCTACGTAGACTCAAAGCAGCATATGAACAATCTGAATTCTCAAAGACGAAAAACAACCCCAAAGCCACTTGGGATACAATCCGTAAAATTACAAATATGCAGCATGACAAGAGAATAGCTTTGGAATTGCTCAAAATCAAAAACAACCCCGATCAATCTGTCAATTATGTAAATTCTTTCTTTGCTGGGATTGGAAGAGATTTGGCCACTAGTATGACATCTTCGGGCCGCCGCGATATTCCACCGCTAGGATTAGCGGATAGCATATCACCAGTTAACTCGTTAGTCATATTACATGTTGATGAAGCTGAAACAGAACGCATCATAATGAGTTTGAGAGAGGACTGTGCGGTGGGTTGGGATGCTATTTCCTCTAAGATATTAAAAGCGTCACGTGCTACTCTAGTTCCATTAATTACATATATTTGTAATCTTTCAATAGATAATGGCGTTTTCCCCTTAGCTCTAAAAAAGGCAGTTGTAACTCCTATACACAAGAGTGGAAACAGAGACGATGTTAATAACTATAGGCCAATATCGGTACTTCCCGCACTCTCTAAAATACTGGAAAGAGTCTTGAATAATAATTTGGTAAATTTTTTACAAAATCAAAATATTATTGCTAATAACCAATTCGGTTTCCGTGCGGGAGTATCTACTGACGATGCTTTGATAAGTCTCACTAACTGTATAGTTAAAAACATAGACAACAAGCGCAAATGCATTGGGATATTCCTCGATTTGTCAAAAGCTTTTGACACCGTCTCTGTCCCCATTCTTTTGTCGAAGCTGGAAAAAGTAGGTGTGAGGGGAATAGTTTTGGACATTTTCAAGGATTACTTAACTGGACGTATGCAATGTGTTAAAATAGGAGACTGTATTAGCGGAGAAGAGCCACTTCTGTACGGGGTACCGCAAGGCAGTATCCTGGGACCAACTCTCTTCCAGATTTATGTCAATCATCTCTGTCAATTGAAACTACCAAACTGTGAGATAATTGCATATGCTGATGATACCGCGCTAATCATTTCTGGTGCAGATTGGCCTGAAACGAAAAGATACGCTGAAAAGGGGTTAAAAGTAGTAATGGATTGGCTCTACAGAAACCTTCTTACAGTTAATCTTGAAAAAACAAAATTTATAACATTTACAAACTCATTATCTCATAACCCACCGCAAAATTTCTTTTTGAAGGCACATACCTGTCACTTTTTCCCCCCCGCAAACGATTGCTCATGTACAGTGGTAACTCGAACCGCAGAAATTAAATATCTTGGCGTTCAAATTGATCAACGACTAACTTGGCATGCGCATATACAGTCACTCGCTCCTAGATTAAGAAAACTAATTTATATATTCAAAAAATTACGCCAATCTGCAAATAAAGACACACTAAAACTCATCTATTTTGCGCTTTGTCAATCTCTCCTAACATACAGCATTGTAGCGTGGGGAGGGGCATCAAAAACTGCCTTTCTTGAGCTCGAAAGAGCCCAAAGAGCAGTCCTAAAGGTGATGACCTCGAAACCGTTTAGGTACCCAACTACTGATCTCTACCATGAGTGCCAAGTTCTCACTGTAAGGCAACTTTATATACTCCGAACAATATTAAAAAAACATAAGTCACTAATCTTTAGGCCGCAATTGATTAAAAGTAAACGCAGAAATCATCCAGTGTGTAATATGGTAAAACACAGAACGACCTCGGCGAGCCACCAATACTACGTCTTACATGCCCGACTATACAACAAAGTCCACAAAACTTTGGATATTTACTCTTTAAATTATAGGGAAGTAAAATGCAAGGTTACAAAATGGCTGAAAACTTTAAACTATAGTCATACCGAAATGCTGCTTAACAGTATGCTTTAAGCACATTTGATTATGTAAAGAATTGCACTCCTATATTAACCCACATATCACTATCAATACCACATCTACATAAACTCACATCTCACACACGTAACACAATACACACATCACACACGTAACATAACATACACACATCACACACCACCACACATAAAAAAACTCAGACAAGTTAAAAAAAGGATTCCTTACCGTAACTTTAATTAGTGTTATGTAACCTGTGAAGGAACACTGACTCCCAAAACACAGGTTGTTACCTAGTTTGGAAGGCAGAGGTTACCAAAATGTATGTCATTAATTACCAGTCTGTATTTAGCCACTAGGAATCTTTGTATTGTGATCCCTTATTACTGGTACTGAATAAATTATTATTATTAAATTATTATTATTATTAAATAAAAAATATAGTACGATATTTGAGATAGTCAAAATGTCAGTATGTGTTACAATAGCAGTTGCAATACCGGCGCGTATACCGCGCTTTCACCAATGTGAACGCAGCCTAATAAATTCTGTGATTGTGTCTATGATACCATCAAAATATTTATTAGAATTGAGGATGGTAGTAAATAGGTGTGAGGTATACTTGAAATAAATACGTATGTAGGTAGACGTACAATAAAACAGTTGTATCGCAAACTCCGTGTTTAATTGATCGCTCCTCTCAAAATTACCCAAATATCCCACTGGCGACGAGTATTAGTGCTATAATAGATTGATAATTAGTGTATTCAGTTCAATACGACAAAATGCCAATCGGAAAAGTGGAACAATTTGATTTATCAATTAAAAAGTGGACGGCGTATATTCGACGCGTAGAACAGTTCATGGCGTTAAATGAAATCAAACCGGAATTGCACGTAGCTACGTTAGTTACTCTAGTGGGAGGAGCGACATACGTTTTAATGTGTGATTTATGTGCACCGTTTGATCCGGAGAAAAAAAGTTTTAAGGAGTTGGTGAAAATAGTCGGCGATCATCTCGAACCAAAACGCTCCGAAATCGCGGAACGTCGTGTGTTTAGGCAAAGACGTCAAAAAATGGACGAACCTCTCAGTGAATACTTACAAGCACTGAAACACTTAGCCAGTACGTGTAATTTTAATACGTCGCTTAAAGAGAACCTACGTGACCAATTCGTGTCGGGTCTGGGTAGTGATGACATGAGATCTCGCCTTTTTGCGGAACCGGCGATAACATACAAAAGGGCGGTAGAATTGGCTCTGGCGTTGGAAGCGGCCGAACGGCACGCGCAGACGAGCGGCGCGAACGCTCCCACCGTAACGGGATCGGCGGCCGCAAGCTCAACACGGGCGTTCGAACCGCTGCATCAAGTAACCACGGCGGCGCGGGCGGCCCGACCACCAGCGCGGGCGCCGACTAGCGGCGGCAGTTCGTCTGCCGAGGTAGCATCCGAGCGCGCGGCGCGTTCGTGCTGGCGGTGTGGAAGAGGTCACCGGCCGGATTGGTGCAGATGTAAAAACTATTCTTGTGATGTGTGCGGCCTTTAGGGTCATATTAAAGTGATGTGTAAAAGAAGCTCCGCTCAGGGTGCTAAGCGAGTGTCTACAACGCAACGGCGCGTTAATAATTATATAGGTGATAGAGACCACAAACCTTTGACTTTAATATCTATCTCTATCTATCTATATCATCACGCCAGCTCCCTAGCGGGGTAGGCAGAGAGTTCTAACAGGATCTTTCCTTACATACCTCTCTGGCTTCCTCCACTCTAATAGTTCGTCTCATACACACTCACCGGTTACGGAGACTCTTGACTTGCCCTTCAGCTAAGACACGGTCTATTTGGTCATGGTAAGATAGTCTAGGTCTTCCCCGGCACCTACATCCTTCCACTTTCGCATTGTATATCTGTTTTGTCATTCTTTCCTTCTGGCATTCTTTCTATATGCCCAAACCAACGGAGCATACCCTTTCTCATCTTTACACCGATACTATCTTTAATACCTACTCGCTTTCTTACTACGCTGTTGCGAATACGGTCAGTCAGCGTGACTCCGCACATCTTCCGCAGAGATCGCATGTTGACCGCATTTATCCTGCTTTCGTTCTCATTCTTACATACCCAACTCTCACTGCCATATAACAGCGTTGGGACAAGCACTCCGTTATGCATGGCCAGCTGCGCCTTTTGGCTTAAGTGCCGGCTCCCAAGTAGCCTTCCCATCGCACCATTCACTCTATTACCTGCATTCACTCTTCTCTCTATATCAGCGGTGTATTTCCCATCCTTACTGAAGGCGCATCCAAGATATACAAACTCATTCACTTGCTCCAGCACATCGTTACCAACCACAATCCTTCCTCAATCCTTCCTTTTATATTTGGACCGAAATACGGATTACCACAAACCGCAGCGAGCCGGCTGCAAAGATATGCAACCAGGCTAGCTGCTTATGATTTTGAAGTTGAATTTGTTAAATCTAAAGATAATTGTAACGTGGATGCGTTACCGCTGCCGTACGAACGCGAGGGCGAAGCAAGGCCGGATGTGGTGTCATATATAAATTACGTTGAAGAATCTTTACCTATTAGTGCCAAAGACGTGGCAAAGAAAACACAAGAAGACGAAATCTTAAAGAAAATTTATACTTATTTAGTTAATGGCTGGCCATCAGCAATTACTGTTAATGACGAAAGACCTTACTTCTACCGTAAAGATTGTTTATCGATTGACAGGGGTTGCTTATTATATAATCATAGGGTGGTTATTCCTAGCGTGTTAAGAAAAAGGGTCCTTCGGGAGTTGCATGAGGGTCACTTAGGAGTAGTAAAAATGAAAAATTTGTCTCGCAATTACGTGTACTGGCCTCAACTTGACGTTGAAATTGCAAATCTTTGTCGCGAGTGCAGCTCATGTCAGCGGCAACGCGACGCGCCATTTAGGGCTCAATTACATCCTTGGGCTTTTCCAACTCGGCCATGGCAAAGATTAAATATAGACTTTGCTGAATTTCGCGGTAAACATTATTTGATTACTGTCGATGCCCATAGCAAGTGGATTGAAGTGCAAAAAATGACTGGTACTAATGCCAGCAACACTATACTTAAGTTACGAGAATTGTTTGCAAGATTCGGTATTCCCTCTCAGATAATTAGCGACGGGGGCCCACCTTTCGCATCATCGGAATTTGCTAGTTACATGAACAAAAATTTAATAAGTCATACATTAACTAGCCCATATAGGCCAGCCGGTAACGGGGCGGCAGAAAACGCGCTTAAATTAGTTAAGCGAGCAATGAAAAAGGCAGTACACGAGGGTACGGACATCGATACCGCGGTTGCTAAATTCTTATTTCAATATAGGAATTGCGAACATGCCACCACCGGGGTGGCGCCAGCTGTCGCTATGTTCGGTAGGCGGTTACGCGGCAGACTGGACATTCTTAAACCTTGCACCGAAAGCGCTGTAGAAGCAGCGGTGCAGCGCGCTGGCCGTGCGCGTCCCGGCGCTGAGCGCCACGTCGCGCCCGGGGACCAAGTAATGGCGCGGGACTATCGGCCCAGCGCGGCACCCGCCACTGTCGTCACGAGGGAGGCTCCGCTCACCTATAGAGTGCGTGTCTCCAACAGCCTCGAGTGGAAGCGCCACATTGACCAGTTAATACCTCTTACCAAACGTACATCCAGTGTGAGACATTCAATTGCCGATGATAATAATAGTAGCTCCCCAACTGACACTAGTGTCACGACCACTCAGCGAGCTAACCCAGTAGAAGATGCCAATTCGATCGCAGTCGGCGATGTGGATCAAAACGCTGAAGAGTCGAGTGGTAGTTTGACCGGGAATTTAGAAAATATTGACTCGCAACCTGCCTTGTTTTCAAAAACACACCCGAGTAGACCGAAACGCACTTGTGTATTTAAAGGGAAATATGTCGAATAAATAGATTATATTTATATAGTACTTATATTATAGTAGTGTAATATTCCTTTCTTTTACTATATGATGGTGTTATGGAAGTCGTTTAATGAAATGTATATATTAAAGAATTTGATAGTATTCCTCCAAAATATTATTGTTTTGAGACTAGGAGGATAATCTTGTTACACATGTAAAACGATTGTTTGCAATAAACTTACATTGGTACCCAATATATTTTTATCGCATAAAATATATTTGCTGTAGTTTAGGTAAACCGTGTATAGCCTATCGATATTATTCTACATACATTTTTCTCTTAGAATATAAGTAATTTATTCTAACATTTTTCTTTGTTTGTGTTCTTTTTTTGAGTTAACATTTTTTTTTTCCTCCAAATTAAAAAGGGGAAGTGTGAGGTATACTAGAAATAAATACGTATGTAGGTAGACGTACAATAAAACAGTTGTATCGCAAACTCTGTGTTTAATTGATCGCTCCTCTCAAAATTATCCCACTATAGGTTACCGAGAGCGTATTTCGACATTACCTATTGAGATGTTTTGTTGATAGATATAAGAGTTATCATCATCATCTCAGCCTATACTTGTCCACTGCTGAACATAGGCCTCCCCAATCGCTTTCCAGCGTAACCGGTCTGATGCATCCAACGACTTCCTGCCATTTTCACAAGATCGTCGGTCCATCTGGCAGGCGGTCGTCCCACGCTGCGCTTGCCAATACGTGGTCTCCACTCTAGAATCTTTCTGCCCCAACGCCCGTCCGATCTTCGCGCTATGTGGCCCGCCCATTGCCACTTCAGCTTGCTAATCTTAAGGGCTATGTCGGTGACCTTGGTTCTTCTACGAATCTCCTCATTCCTGATTCGATCACGTAGAGAAACGCCGAGCATAGCTCTCTCCATAGCTTGCTGAGCAACTCTGAGCTTTTTTATGAGACCTATAGTAAAAGACCACGTCTCCGATCCATATATCATCACTGGTAAGACACATTGACTAAAAACTTTAGTCTTTAGGCACTGAGGTATTTTGGATGAGAAGATGTTGCGCAGTTTTCCGAACGCTGCCCAGCCGAGTTGAATTCGTCGATTGACCTCTCTCTCAAAGTTGGACTTACCTAACCGGACTACCTGTCCTAGGTAAATGTATTCGTCGACAACTTCAAGAGTAGAGTTCCCAACGGTGAGTGCGGTGGGTACGACATGGACGTTAGACATTATTTTCGTTTCGTTAGATCTTCCAGCGACTCCGCCATGACCACAATGTCGTCGAAAATCGAAGGTGAGTGATGTATTCGTATATTGATGTTAATGCCAAGTCCTCGCCATTCTTAGAGCTTGAAGGCGTCCTCTATGGTGGTCGTAAACAGTTTCGGAGAAATGACGTCTCCCTGTGCACTGCCCTTGTACTCGGACTGACATGGTGGCGTTATTATACAAGCACTTCAACACTTCGATGTACCGATAGTCAATGCGGCATCGCTGGAGAGAACTAAGAACCGCCCAAGTCTCGATCGAATCGAAAGCTTTCTCATAGTCCACAAACGCCAAGCATAGTGGCCGATTATACTCCTCGGTCTTCTGTATAATCTGCCGCAGCCTATGTATGTGGTCTATGGTACTAAATCCTTTCCGGAAACCGGCTTGTTCGGGAGGCTGGAAATCATCCAGCCTGCGTTCGAGACGATTCGTGATGACTCTCGAAAACAACTTGTAAACATGGCTCAGCAGTGTGATGGGCCTATAGTTCTTTAATAAAGTGTTATCACCTTTCTTGAAAAAGAGTACCACCACACCCCTGTTCCATGCTTCCGGCGTTTTTCCTTCGAGCAAGACGGAATTAAACAGCCTCTGAAGGACTTTAAGTACCGGCGATCCGCCCGCTTTCAGAAGCTCTGCGGTAATTCCGTCTTCACTCGGCGCTTTGTTGTTTTTAAGTTGTTTGAGAGCCATCCTAATCTCGTACAGGCTGATGTCCGGGATATCTTCAGTGTCGTGTCGGGTTAGCTTGGCTCTTGGGTCTTTTACCAAGTCAACAACAGGTTCAGCTACTGAGGTATACAACTGCCCATAGAACCTCTCTATCTCCCTGAGCACCTCTGACCTATTCGACGTTACGTTTCCGTCCTCCGTCTTCAGTTTCGTCAACTGGCTTTGCCCAATAGACGCGTCTCTTGCGAACACTTTGGAGCCCTTGTTCTGCTCTATGGTCTCCTCAATACGTCTTGTATTGAAGGACCGTAAATCGTGTCGCAAGGACTTCAATATCTGTCCATTGAGCTGCCTATAGGACTTAGCATCATCGGAGGTTTGGAGCGTCATGGAATGTCGCTCAGCCATGAGGTTTCGGGTGTAGTTGGATAGTTTTTGAGGTCTATTTTTACGGTGGGGCTTAAAATACTTGGACCCGACCGTATGGACAGTCTCTACCAGCCTGTTGTTGATTTCGTCCACTGATGCGCTGCTGTCTAGCAATTCGAAGCGGTTTGCCAATTCGAGTTGAAAGTTCTCGGGGTTTTGGATATGTGCATTACAAGGTCGGAGCGTAGACTTCATCAGACGCGTCCTTCCATTTTGACATTAATATTTAATGTGCCTCTGACCATTCGGTGATCACTGCCGGTTTTTACCCTGTGGATCATGGAGACATAATTAAATATTTGTCGCTTGGTGCTCATTATGAAGTCTATTTCGTTTTTGGTGGAACCATCAGGGCTCATCCAGGTCCATTTCCTATGAGGCGGCTTCTGGAAGAAAGAGTTCATCATAAAGAGTCCCTCCTTCTCCAGGAATTCGGCCAGCCTCTGACCCCTGGGGTTGCGCTGCCCATATCCAAATTGCCCCACTCTCAACTCATCATCGCCCCGTTTGCCCAGCCGCGCATTGAAGTCACCGATAACCACTGTAAAGTGTGTTTTGGAAGTATGTATGGCTCTACTAATGTCCTCATACATAACTTCGACATCATCATCTGAGTATGTCGAGGTCGGTGCGTAGACCTGTATGACCTTCAGCGAATATCTTTTGGATATTCTGAGTATCAGGTACGCTACCCTGCTCGACACACTAGTGATGGACACAACGTTGTCTATGAGTGACTTGTGGACGATAAATCCGACACCACCTTGGGACTGCTGTTCGCCCTCCCGGTAGTAAAACAAGTTGCCGGATTTTAAGGTTATCGTGTCCTCGCCCTCTCTTCGGACCTCCGATAAACCAACAATATTCCACTGCAACTTGTTTATCTCTTCTTCCAGCTCAACAAGCTTCTCATCTGTCCTCAAAGTGCGTGCGTTGTATGTCACCAGGGCCAATTTTCGTTTTTGGTGGTAGCCGAATCTCTGCCGGAGATTCTTAGCACCCCTTGTCCTGTCGTTACCATGGCTGCTACCGTGGCCAGGACGTAAAAAGACGAATCGTTCAGAATCAAAAAAATAGCGAATGCTTTCGGCAAGAGAGTGACCTCTAATTTTTAACACATTATTACTGGAAATATAACATATATTTGGGGGACGAAAAAATATTTAAATACAATACAAATTCTCCCTTGCACGCAGAAATATTGCTACAAATAAAAAGGTTTCTTTAATTATGTACATAATTTATTTAGAATCTAGGACGAAAATTCATCATCTGTCCATGAGTTAGTTCCAAGATTTGCATGTTTTATTTAAGTGCTGCGGTTAAAGATATCAACGAATATAAACTCTACTGCAAAAACTAGCAAATAGGCAAAAGTTTTCAAAAAATATCTACGTCACGTTACATTTTTCAAACAGCAATCCAAACATAAAATTTTTTTTTGTGAGGGTAGTCAAAGTGCAAAGTACAACATTTTAACAGCTGATAGTTTTATTTATTTTAATATTATATAAACAAAGTTTTTAATGTTTATTAAGTGCTAAATTTTATTACCAACCTTTGGTGCACTCTCTTACTTAACTATTTCTCCTCTATCTTCACTGCAATTTCTATACTGAAAATATCCATCTTCTACTTCTTGTTGCATTGACGTCTCTATACTTTCATCATGGATCTACATGCAAAATTGGCCAATACTATGGAGGACCTGACAGCATTGTTCACTTCGAGAATGGACAGCTATGAAGAAGATCTAAAGAATGCTAACAACACGGAGAACACTGCATCGCATAAAACCATAGCTAGCCTGTCTCGTGAGTTCACTGAATTCAAGTGTCTGATTTGGAAAGCCTTGGGAGCATTAAAAGCACAGGTGGAGCTGCTCTCAATTGGCCTGGATAGACATGAAATGGCATCTCGCAGGAAGGTACTTCTCTTACATGGAATGTCAGATGTGTCAGAGTGTAAAACTAAAGTCATCAATGTTCTTAATGACACAATGCAGCTAACAAACATAAAAGCTGCTGATATTGCTGTGTGCCACCCCCTGGGAGTAAATAGCAGTAAGCCACGTCCTATTCTTATTAGATTCCAGTGCTATTCTCTGCGTGGTGAAGTGTGGAATAGAAAAGCTGCTTTAAAGGGGTCAGGATTAACATTCTCTGAGTTTTTGACGAAGCCTAGACATGAGGTGTTCATGGATGCTCGCAGAACATATGGTATTAAGCAGTGCTGGACCTCTGATGGCAGGATTATCATTCAATTGCCAGACAAATCTCGCAAGAAAATTGAGTCAGCGGCAGAATTGCGTCAAGTGTTGGCACAGTTCCCTCCTGCTCATGATGTCGCGAAGAGCAGCAAGCAGCCGAGCGATAAGCCTGCATCGGCTGTCTCGGAGAAGAGGTCACGTAAACATGCGAAGTGATCGGTTTGAATGATTTCTGCTCGCCAAACGCTTTTCCTTCGTTCACTATTCACACTCAATTACTAATGTTCACTACCTACTTAATTTTTAAAATAATTTACTTTCTGTCGAACGTCATATAGAATTATATTTTGTTTGACATATGTCTATGATAGATTTATCCATTGACACCTGACATTGTTGTGAACGTTCGGAAATAGTGCGTTTGAACCATAGCATTTTTATCCACTTCACGCAACCGGCGAGTGCATCGAGGGTATGATTATGAATTTATTGAAAGATTTAATTTTATTATACTTATCTTATTTAGTATTATAATTTATTTATTTATTTTATTTGTATAGATAATAGTATCTTATTATATAGTACATAATAGTATGGATTTATTAGATATCAACGATGATAGTTTTGTTTCTTTTTCTTCTTCTGAGGTGTCCGACGAACAGTATTCTAGTGCTTTCAGTGGTGACGATGACTCAGTGCATCTACGTGAGCAACTTCTTTCTACCTTCTCCACTCTCAAGAAATGCTTCAACGTTATGCACATTAACTGTCAAAGCATTCCTGCTCACTACTCTGACCTTTTAGCTTCCTTCGACTCTGAATATGTGCATGCAATTTTAGTGTCCGAAACCTTCCTGAAACCTACTCTGCCTTCAGTGCAGTATGCACTGCCTGGGTACAAGCTGCTACGTAATGACAGAACAGGCAAGGGTTGTGGAGGTGTTGCTATTTATCTTCGTGGGGATATCTCTTGCACAGTAATTGATCAGTCACCAAGTGTGTACACTCAATTTTCTGAACATCTATTTCTTGAGCTCAACTTTCTTCATACAAAATTTCTCCTAGGCGTTTATTATAGCCCATCCTGTCATGTTGATTTCTTTTCCTCCTTTGAATCCAAATTAGAGTATTTCTCTTCGCTATACGATCACACTATCATTCTTGGTGACTTTAACACTTGTCTATTAAAAGGGGATAGTCGTAGCAACAAACTCCGATCCCTTGTCTCTTCTGTCAATATGCATATCCTACCGCTAACAGCTACTCATCATGCTCCGCATAGTACTCCCTCACTCTTAGATCTCATACTTGTTTCTGATTCTAGTCATGTAGCTGCACATGGTCAGATGTCTGCTTCTTTCTCTTATCACGACCTGATATTCCTTTCTTATAAAATTCGCTCTCCAAAACGCTCTTTTAAATTTCTTTTCCTTCGCAGCTTTAAAGATATTAATACTGAGCAGCTTAGGCTGGACGCGTGCAGCGTAGACTGGACTTTTGTTTACAACTCCGTTGATGTAAATGAAAAAGTATCAATATTTAATAAAATAGTACTGGATCTATATGATACGCATGCACCGGTTAAAAAAGTGAGGGTGAAACATCGCCCCGCGCCTTGGTTATCTGATACCATCAAAAAAATGATGTCTAAACGGGATAAGGCGAAGAGAAGGCACAAAAAGTTTCCTACGGAGGAAAATTGGAATCAGTACAAAAAACTGAGAAACCGCTGCAGTCGTATGTGTAGGGATGCAAAGAGGCGCCACATACACAGTTCTATTCAACATTTCAACACAGCACAAGTTTGGCAATTTCTCAAGTCATTTGGTATTGGCAATGGCACCATTAACCAAAATATACCTAATCTGGATCTTAATGCATTAAACGCACACTTCTCCAAGCCTCCAATTGCGCTAAAACAAGACATAAAATCTTCTACTCTTAAATATCTTTCCAATCTTCACTTGCCAGTATGTGCTTCTTTCTTTTTCAGCCCGGTTACAGAGCAAGACATTAAGAAATTTATCCTGTCCATTTCCACGAAGGCGAGTGGCGATGATGGCATCCAAATTCAAATGCTCCTACCTATCTTAAATGAACTTGGGCCTGTCATCACGCACATTATAAATTACTCATTGGAGACTAGCGTTTTTCCCGTGGCTTGGAAAAGAGCTCATGTTCTCCCATTACCTAAAACACCGAACCCTACCTGTTTATCCGATTTCCGTCCTATATCCATACTTCCCTTGCTTTCCAAGGTGCTTGAGAGTGCTGTTCAGAATCAACTGTCTCTCTATCTCTCCTCTAATAGCCTCCTAAGTCCTTTTCAATCTGGTTTTCGTTCAGGACATAGTACAGTGACTGCCTTAGTCAAAATAACTGACGATATCAGATTGGCTATGGAAAACAAACTTCTTACCGTTTTAGTCTTACTGGACTTTAGTAGTGCTTTTAACTCAGTTGATTTTGACATTCTCTTAGGCACCTTATCCTCTCTGAATGTCTCCGCTCCGGCAATCGCGTGGTTTGGCTCTTATCTTCGGGGCCGCTCCCAGTCGGTCCGCTTTGAAGAGGCTTCTTCTGATTGGTGCGATCTTACTGCGGGTGTGCCTCAGGGTGGCGTCCTTTCTCCTCTTCTCTTTTCAGTTTTTATAAACTCGGTTACTAAAGTAATTACTTCCTACCACCATCTTTACGCAGATGATTTGCAGCTGTATCGTCATTTTAAAGTTGGGGAGCTTAATCATGCGATCGGCGTCATCAATGATGAGCTTGAAAATATCAGCAAGTGGGCAAAGTCGTTTGGTCTTTTAGTCAATCCGGCTAAGTCTCAAGCTATCATCATTGGTGGCAGATACTATATGAATGCACAAGATATGAATCTACAGGCTCTCTCTCCAGTTCTATTTGATTCTGTATGTATACCCTACTCTAGAACAATTAAAAATCTAGGTGTTTTTATGGACTCCAATCTCACATGGAGCACCCACATTTTAGAGGTAAGCAAAAGGGTCTACGGCTCCTTCCAGTCTCTCAAACGCCTTCAAAAGTTCTTGCCCTTCCAAACTAAAATAAGCCTTGCTCAGTCTCTTCTCCTACCACTTCTGGACTATGGTGATGTCTGTTTTCTTGATGCCACTGAAGAGCTAGTTAATAAGCTAGAACGTTTGCAGAATCTGTGTATCCGCTTCATTTTCGGTCTCCGTAAATATGATCATGTATCAGAGTTCCGAAGAAAATTGAAGTGGCTGCCTATTCGGCAACGCCGGGACTCACATATCCTTTCTCTTCTCTTTTCCGTCCTTCATAACCCCAAAGCTCCTATTTATCTACGTGAGCGTTTTGACTTTCTTGTCCCCAAGGATAGGGCCTGTCGTACTGCTACTTCTCTCCTTCTTCGTGCTCCTCTTCATTCTTCCAGTTGCTATGATAGGTCTTTTACTGTTCGTGGAGTGCGTCTTTGGAACTCACTCCCTCACGCTATACGCGCAAGCTCCTCTCTGGACATCTTCAGGAGAAGAATCAGGGAACTATCTGATTGTTGATACACATTTGTAATATAATATACTATGTGTATTTTTATGTATGTTTATTTTATAAATTATATATATTTAGTTTTGTATAGTATGTATTTTATTTATATTTATGTTTATTTTATTGTATGTTTGATTGTGTAATTGTATAACTGCCCTCTTATTAACATTCTCATCTCTCAACACTTAAAGGTTCGCTGGAAGAGAACTCATATTTTGAGTTAAGCTCGCCTTTGTATATCACCTGTGAAATTACAACTGTAAATGTACTGTATACAATAAAGGATTAAAAATAAATAAAATGAAAATGTTGCCATATTTTTCTCACAGTTTAAAACGAGGGCAACAGTGTAGAGAAGTTTTGATAAGTGGTAACACATCGGTACGCTGTCAGTGTTGCTCGGGAAATTGTCGACGCCCGGAGCGGTTGTGACGTCACAATGTGATGTTATGCTTGTACGACGTTTTTTGTAAAATATTATATACGCCATAAAAATGATTTTGGATTTCTCATTTTATGCTGTTGAATTTAAAGTTTAGAATAGGTTGTAATTATATTGTTTTGGTTAACACATTATTGGTTAGGGTTTAAATATTTTAGCAGGTTTCAGAAGCGAGCTTCCTTATTTTGATGAAAATGTTTGTTTCCGACCTAATGTATGCATGTACGTATACCTTAGATAGTATGACGTAATTTGGTGGTAAAGGGACGTTGAGAGTTATAATAACATATAATATTATCTCAGTGTTCTTTGTGGCTAATATTTTGCTTGTGACCATCGGATTTTATTTCATACTAGCAGTTTTTCGCGGCTTCGTACCAGGCAACATCGCCACCTACCGGGTCAATGTGACTTTTGAATAATGTAGTTTTCTAATGATGGAAGATTTAAAATCGGTGAATTAGTTTCAGAGTTTGTCGACGTCAAACAAACAAACAAGTCTCTACTCTTTATAATATTAGTAGGTATAGTAATCTATATCATTAAAACTATGTATTTGAAGAGTTTAATTTTTCGAAAGAAATGTAAAAAAATGGTCCTCGAGTGGCATTTCGATATTAGAAACTGAAGTAATAATAATAATAATAATAATGCTTTATTAACTCACCACAGAGATAACAGGTAGTAACATTAGTTTTACATTAAAGTTGTGGGAGTCTGGTGCCTAAACTAGGTGAGAACCTGTATTTCAGGCCACCAGGCCGCCACCCCTCGAACAGTGTCACACTAAAGAAAGTAGAAAATAAAACACCAAACAAACATAAGAACAAAACAGGCAAAAACAGAAAACTAAACTAAAAATAAAAAAAAACAATCAGCCTGTAATGGGGTAACAATAACATAGCAGACATGTTATGTATATTAATATGTATGGGTGTGGGTGTGTGTGTGTGTGTGTGGGTGTGTGTGTGTGTGTGCGTGTGTGGGTGCGTGTGTGGGTGTGTGTGAGTGTGTATGTATGTGTGTGTGTGTGTGTGTGTTTGTGTCTGCGTATATTTGTGTGAGAAGTTACACTTCCGCAATAATCAGTTTTTCGGTTTGTTCGTAGTTCAATGTCTGTAGCCATGCAGTCAGAGTCTTTTTACAACAATATCGAGTGAGAGGGAAAACGGCTAGTATTCTATTTATATTATTGTAAATATAACGCCCGAGATAACAGAAGAACCTAGTGGAAAACTTGGTCGAGAGTCTAGTATTACGAAGTTCGACAGGGTTATACCTCCTTTTGTTAACAGTCAATGATGGGGAATACTCTAACAGTGAGTGTTGTCTTAGTACTGTGTGTAGTATGAAAAGTTGTCTGACCGTTAGTACTCTGGTTTTTTGGTATAGTAGTGTAGTGGGATACCGAAAGGGTAAGAAAAATGAGACCTTAAGAATAGCTCTCTGTGTCCGTTCCAACTCAAGAAGATTTGTCTTATTTGCACCTCCCCAGGATGTAATGCAGTATCTAAGTAGTGATTGCACAAGTGCTGAAAAAACTAGTCCTCGCAACTTCTCGTCCGTAACGTGTCTTAGGGTTTTAAAAACATAAATAAGTTTACGAAGTCTCTTATTTAGAGTGTTAATGTGGCCATGAAATTTAAATGTACTATCAATTATAATGCCTAGGTACGTTAAGCTAGTAGCCCATTGCAGATGGACACATGAACAGGACCTAGCTGCCGGTTCCGTACATGTGTGTGCAATTATTGGGTATTGATTTAAGGAAGGGGACAGAGAGCCATTACCCATTTTAAATGTTATATACTTGGTCTTATCGGCGTTTAGAGTAAGTATGTTGTCACGTAGCCACTCAGACACAATATCAAAACCAGACTGGGCGTGGAAAAATAATTCTTTCCATGAGCTTGCACTAAATAAAAGCGCTGTGTCATCAGCAAAGCTAACAATTTTACCATTGGAAAGGTTGAGCATGCACAGATCGTTAATATAGATGAGGAATAGGGTCGGTCCGAGCACGCTGCCTTGCGGGACACCGTAGGAGATACTACACTCCTTACTAGTAAACTCATCTATTTTAACGGTCTGGACCCGATCCTTTAAATAATCTTCAAAGATTTTCAGTTGTATCCCTCTGACCCCGATGCTTTCCATTTTTTTAATAAGAATGGGGACAGAAACCGTATCGAAGGCTTTGGCAAGATCAAGAAAGACACCTAAAACCCTCTGCCCGCTGTCCAGATTAGTAACTATGTAATCAGTTAAATCATGCACTGCATCGGACGTGGATTTTCCAGTGCGAAATCCATATTGGGTGGGAGAAAGAAGTTTGTGGCTCTCCAAGTATGCCATTAGTCTAGTGTTCATAATTTTTTCAAGGACTTTTGAGAATGCTGGAAGTACAGCTATGGGCCTGTAATTATTTACACAGTTTCTGTCTCCATTCTTAAAAATAGGATGAATAAGAGATTTTTTAAATACTTTTGGAAAAATGCCCGAGGTCAGGGCCAGATTACATACATATGTAAGAGGAGGTACGAGTATTTCTTTATATTTCTTTAGTAGTTTTCCAGATATTTTGTCCCACCCTGCAGCACAATCACTTCGAATACACATTACAGTCCTCTCAATTTCACCCTCATCAGTTGGCAGAAGCACCAGTGACTGAGCAGTTCTGCACATAGGTATTCGTACCGGCGTTGTAATTCCGGCAGTAAGACTATCAGCTAGAGTTTTGCCAATATTTGCAAAGTAATTATTTATGGCATCAACCGACTGCTTGGGGGATTGGAAACTAGAAAACAATTGAGATGCCGACTCTCTCTTTTTTTTCCGGTGTGTTATATTATTGATTGCTTCCCAGAGCTCTTTATTATTGCTAGAAGTCATTTTATATCGGCGATTCCTGCTTATGCAAAGTTAGGATAAGAAATATAAAGTAAAAAAAATATAAAGTTAAAAATAACAATAACTTTTAAGCGAAGCTTTCAAGTACACATCTAGATCCTAGATGTAAAGGGCGCTTCTAACATAATGGACTAAAGCTTCGAAGGACTGAGTAGTCGCAGTTTCGATCCCATAATTTTTGTTTTGAATTAGTTGGTTGAGTCATAACATATGTGGCCTGAGTGCGTAACAAATATGAACGGATCATCATATCTGTTCTTTTTTTACGTAGAAATATTGTAGAAAATAAACATTTTATTGTTCCAAGTATTGATGTTTAGATCTATTAAACGTTTATTTAACGAAATCATAAGAATCATCTAGAAAACAACATAAAGGAAAACGAAAACATTGTAAAATAAAAAAATGTATATACTTTCTTAATCGATGCCCTTGATATCTGCGTATCACTAACTACGTAGGGCGGCCAGCTGTAACCCAGCCACGTCCAGTCGAGACACGCGACACGATCATTGAAACAGATGGCCCGATGTATTGCTGCCCTCCACGTAATGTACAAGCACCCATTTGTATACCAAACGTGCTCGCTCAGGGTTACAACACATGACGCTAGCAAAACTATGTGGATGTATTACTGGCTGAATGTTATAATGACACGAAAATGACACGAAAAATTGAATGTAATCATGATACAGTAGTAGTAATATTCGTCCTTTACGGACAGGCGAAGGTACAAAGCCATACTGCCAAGTCTTATATTTGTTTAAATTAATTCAACTCCCCGATGAACTTGATAATGACGATGATAACGAAACTGATGAAGTACGCCACCCTGGATAGTAAAGCGATGGATACTTAACATACCAATTACGACGGCCGTTTTAAGGGAAATCGAAAAGGCACGTTTTATCACTTAGTTTTAATTACCTTCACTCATGCACATATAAGAATACATAATGTTTAATATTCCACCAATATTACACATTATTATTCGAAATAACCCAAGTTTTGGAAAATAAGACAAATTGACAAAATCACTCTTCGACTTCCCGCCAAAACTCCGTAATAATGATACATTTAACAAAAAATGTTTTTTTATAAGCACACATTCGAATATCGAGGAGCGTGATGTCCACTGTTATTGCTCTTTATCTAATATCACTATTCAATTGGGCTATGATATTTTTTGTTAAACAGATCCCTACGAGACGGGCCGTGCTTGGCGTGGGGATCAATACAAATGTAAATCGTTATTATTCAAATTTTGAAAATAAAAATATTTATTTTATTTTTTAATTTCAATGTAATTAAGAAAGTTGGTAAAGTATGGTATATATTTATCCGGACATAGTAATATAAGTGTATCACTAACTAGGTATATCGGCCAGCTGTAACCCAGCCACGTCCAGACGAGACACGCGAGACGATCATTGAAACAGATGGCCCAATATATCGCAGCCCTCCACGTAATGTGCAAGCGCCCATTTGTATACCAAACGTGCTCGCTCAGGGTTACAACAAATGACTCTAGCAAAACTATATGGATATATTGCTGGCCGAATGTAATAAGACACATGTAAAAAAATATTATTTGAATAAGAATTCTAATTTGAATAACAAAAAACTTTATTTCCTATTTTCTTCCTTTTTTAATTGTGCCACTATATTCGCATTTGTATATCAAACGTGCTCGCTTCTGGGTTCTCGCATAACAAATGACGCTAGCAAAACTATTTTGAAATAATGCCAACGTATATATTTTTTTTTAAATTAATTAGAATTAAAGCATTGTCACCATCACACTTAAATCAAAACTAAATAATTTATTTTGTATAAACACTGCGGAGGAAACTTACAAATTATCAATTTACAATGTCTTAGTGTCTATCACCGGATCATAACGCAGCCTCCACTGAGGGGATTCGTCAGCAGGATTGTTTTTTTCTTTATTTAATTTGCTTCCTATTTACAAGATTTTATTTAATTTGCAATGTTCGTATGTCTGTCTGTCTTTCCGGTCCAAATTTTGTGATCCATTTTTCAAGCACTTGCGGTTATCCGATTGAGCCAAAATTAGGCATAAATGTGTAAGTCCGGCGACAACGCAATAATATGGTACCACGAAGCTGGTTTGATAATGGAGTTGGAAGGTGGCTATAGAAACATGTGAACTATACAATGTAACCGCCTCGTGTTTAGGCTTGTTAGATTGATATTGATAAGTACTATACAACCAGATATCATCTTCATTTTTATTATCACCAGCTTCATTATCAGTGTCTGATGATGAAGCCGGAAGGTAACCAATGGAAGCACCCAACTACTCAATATAGCCGTGTTTAGGCTCGTTGGATTTATATTACTTTAGACCTGGATGGTATCCAGGGTTTGGTGATGGAGCCGGAAGGAAGCCATAACAACTTTTCAACTGAGTAACTGCACAATTCCTTGTGTTTTTTGCTATAAAAGCTTGTTTTTAGATAGGTATATTTTTGAAGCTAATTTATATAAAATATATATCGTATCCTATTATTTGAAAATCAGTTAATGGTATGGCAAGCACCTATTTTCATTTTAGTAACCTTGTAATCTTGTCATAGACATATTGTATGATTGCTCGAGTGTGTTTAGTTGTGAAGCGATGACAAATCACATCTGTCAGATGACGAATCACCGATGACAGATAGTCGATGTAATATGGCGGATGGCGGTGCGTTATTATTCAATTGGCATCAGAGCAAGCGGTCGGACGTATCGCGGAGCAGCTAACCTCACTGCATTCCATGTGACTGATTCTCCAGCTATTGCAGACGACTATGAAAACGAAGATAAATCCACCTTTCACCATTACCAGCATTGAAACGGTCATACAGAAAACCCAAGCGCCGTTATATATAAAAATAGTTTCAATTAAATTGATTGCGGTTAATGATGTTACTTTCAAAAAGTAAGTCCCAGATGATTCCATATGGACCAGGCCCTACAGGTAGCAACCGTCCACGGGTTGGAATTCTGGAACAGCCATCAGTCCCCTTGACTATATGGCAGAAAAAGTATTTATCTGTTCAGACAGCTAGAGCAAGCATCGATATATTATTTACTACCAACCGTTTATCGCGTTCAGACAGACAGACGCGGCGGGGGTACTTTATTTTATAATATTTACTGATATTGGATTAAGGTGATAATCTGAAAACGGGCTTAAAAATAAAAGGACAAATATTGGTGTGGTCTTATTTTGACTCAACCCAAGGTTTGGTCAAATAGCCAACGGAGCGCGACGGGAGCGCGACGCAAACGCTCGGCTACGTTTGGCCGCGACGTTTGCCGTCGCGCCGAGCGAGGCTGCGCTTTGTGGCGTCTCCCGTACATTTCAATACATTACTACTCCCCAAGCGGCGCCATCGACGCGCTCCCGTCGCGCTGCATCGGCTATGTGACGAAACCTTAACTAACGTGACCACGCGTTAAAATGCTGCAGTTGACTAAATCTACTACAATAAAAAGATCACTGGTCATTAATAACTTAAAACTAATTTCTACGCTTGACCCATAGAGGTATTGAAGAAACCTGATTTTTATTACAATGAAAACAGTCGTCATATATTACTAAAAGTTATCTAAGGTAAGGCAGAGGTATATTTAGTACGCCCGTGGTATAAATGTAAGGCCGGCAAGGCATGAGTTTCCCTAACGTCTAACACCTCAGTCCGTCCCGTGACCATGGGTGCTGCAAAGCTCTCGAAACGTTAGGAACTTAAAAATCAAAAATAAACCGCGATAATATCCGAAAAATAGTTTTATTCCTACTAATATTATAAATGTGTAAAAGTGGGTCTTAAAATGAACATGGACAAAACGAAAATAATGTCTAACGTCCATGTCGTACCCACCGCACTCACCGTTGGGAACTCTACTCTTGAAGTTGTCGACGAATACATTTACCTGGGACAGGTAGTCCGGTTAGGTAGGTCCAAATTTGAGAGAGAGGTCAATCGACGAATCCAACTCGGCTGGGCAGCGTTCGGAAAACTGCGCAACATCTTCTCATCCAAAATACCTCAGTGCCTTAAGACTAAAGTTTTTAGTCAATGTGTGTTACCAGTGATGATATATGGATCAGAGACGTGGTCTCTTACAATAGGTCTCATAAAAAAGCTCAGAGTTGCTCAGCGAGCTATGGAGAGAGCTATGCTCGGCGTTTCTCTACGCGATCGAATCAGGAATGAGGAGATTCGTAGAAGAACCAAGGTCACCGACATAGCCGTTAAGATTAGCAAGCTGAAGTGGCAATGGGCGGGCCACATAGCGCGTAGATCGGACGGGCGTTGGGGCAGAAAGATTCTAGAGTGGAGACCACGTATTGGCAAGCGCAGCGTGGGACGACCGCCTGCCAGATGGACCGACGATCTTGTGAAAATCGCAGGAAGTCGTTGGATGCAGGTGGCATCGGACCGGTTACGCTGGAAAGCGATTGGGGAGGCCTATGTTCAGCAGTGGACAAGTATAGGCTGAGATGATGATGATGATGATTATAAATGAAAAAGTTTGTATGTTGGATATTTGTTACTCAATCACGCAAAAACGGCTGAAGGGATTTGGATAAAATTTGGCACAAAGACAGTTTATGATCCGGGTAGGATTAACACATATGATACTTTTTATTCCGAAAAAATGTAAAGTCCTGTCTGAAGTGAAAGCGGACAAGGTCGCGGGCAGAAACTAGTATGCGCCTAAATTAACAAGATTTTTTACTATCTAGCGTTTATTTTTTAGTATTTCTATATTTCCAAGAACAATGAAGAGCAGTGAAAGGATTATATTGTGTACATCTACATATCACCGATTCTATTTAGTCCCAGTAAAGGGCTGGTTTATAACCATTATATCGGGCATAATACCATTGGGTCACAGGATAACTACTGACTCTTACCTTTTCGAGCAGTTGAGGGCCGGGCGAATGTAGTGTTGTTTGCTGATGATACCTCTTTGATCTTTAAAGTAGGTAGATATGTGAATAACTTAGACGAGGTAAATGACGCTATTCTTCAAGTACATAATAGGTTCACATGCAACAATTTAGTGCTTAATAACAAGAAAACTAAATGTATACGGTTTTCTTTACCAAATGTGAAAAGTACTGCATGTGATATTATACTAAATAACGAGAAACTTGAGTTTATAAATGATACAGCTTTCTTGGGGATAACGCTTGACTCTATGTTGCAATGGGGCCCTCATATTAAGACTTTAGGTAAACAACTCAGTTACGCTGCCTATGCCGTAAGAAAAATCAGGCAGCTTACTGATATGGACACCGCGCGGTTGGTCTACTTCAGTTGCTTTTATAGTGTCATGTTTTACGGTATATTATTGTGGGGTAGGGCCGCTGACATTGAGTCTATTTTTATCTTACAAAAAAGGGCTTTAGGGCCATCTATAACTTAGGTAGTCGCGACTCTTCAAGGGAATTGCCTAAAGAAGCCAATATTATGACGGTCCTATATCAGTATATTTATGAAAAAATATTGTACACAAGGAAAAATTTAGATCTATTTAATCAGCTGGGTGATAGGCATTGCTATAACACGCGACATAGAAATAAATTGAATCAACCGCAATTTCTTCTGTCTAAAATTCACACGTCTTTCATGGGGTACTGTGTTAGATTCTATAATAAAAGTCCACTTGACGTCACTTAGCTTAGTATAAATAAATTCAAATCTTGTAATAAACGTACGCTCTGCAAGCGAGCTTATGATATACTCTAGATGATTATTTAAAAGTAAAAATGCTTGGAAAGGCGCTGTTCCAGCTCCACTGGAATGTAGATAACATGTTCAGCTATTATTATTTAGTATTCCCTCTCTTCCTTGTAGTAGTTAAATAAAGTTGATCATTTTTCTTCCTCATTTTTTTATCTGTAAATGATAGATAGATAGATAAAAAGTTTATTTGTAACAAAAGGACACACAGTACAAAATATTATCCTAAAACATAAAAAAAAAACATGCAGTACAATATGACATTATTGTAGTAAGTGTGTGTGTACAGTGGTACAAAAGGGCCACAGCTCAGCGCCGCATTTGCTCGAGGAGCAAAACGCTGATTTGAATGAAACGAATGAAAGAACTATGTAGCCATTCTCATGTATAGTTAAACTTGGTTAATTTACTTTAGACTCACCGGATACTACCTGGTTCTCCTATAACAAAATGTAGATGGAAAAATTGTAAAAATACTATTTTAAAAGAGTAACCGTGGAGTTACTTGCCCTTCTTCACAGGAATGACATTCCGAAGTGGTGATAGAGTCTTTGTTACTATTTTGACGATTCATAAATGCTCGTACTGTAATGGTTTACATGAATAAAAAATATTCTGATTCTGCTTTTCAGGATTTTTTGACAGTAAAAGCATACTTAGCATACACAGCGTGCATGTATGGAAGATAGTATTGGTATAAAGATAACAAAGGTATGCTCCGTTGGTTCTAGCATACAGAAAGGATGACAAAACACATATACAATGCGAAACTGGAAGGACGTAGGTACCAGGGAAGACCTAAAATATCTTACCATGACCAAATAGACCGTGTCTTATCTGAAAGGAAAGCCAAGAGACGAATGAGACGAACAATGAGAGTACAGGAGGCTCCTTCTCTGGCTAGAGAGGTCTGTAAATAAAGAACCTGTTGAAACTCTGTACTCTCTGCCTGCCCCGCAAGGGATCTGGCGTGATGATATAGATAGAGATAGATAGATAAAAGCACACTTTGTCCACCTACGATTCAAATCCAGTATCTTGTAATAGCTACCCACAGTACGCGTCATTCGACCAACGACGCAGTCACATTTAATACTGTTTATATTCTTTTTTTTATCACCGTTACGCCTGTATTCCCCAAGCGGGGGTGACACTGCGTACACCCACTCTTTGCCAACGATGTTAGGTCCCACGTAATAGGAGGCGAGCCTTTGCCATACATCGAGCACAATTCCAGACTCCGTACTCGTACTCGGAATTTTTCGTTAGAAAATCTACACTTGTCCGACCTAGGATTTGAACCCAGGACCTCGTGATCACAAAGCAATGCGCTTTGCCATTAGAGCAATAAGGCAGTCATTTTTACCCTTTTTACTATCTATCTTTTGCGCTATTTGTGAGCTTGAAGGCGACATTTTTAATTTCCTAATGTCCCCGGTTTCGTGTCGCGTCACATTTCACATTAATTGTAGACGCCATGACGTGCGTTACATTAATTTTTGACAATCAACCCAGATTTGTACGTTTATGCTTTTAGTCAGGGGTTTGTGTCCATAATGCCCATTTAATTTAAGGGTTGGTCGGCAGGTGGGCGTAACGTTTGTTTTTATGTTAGTGGGCAACGTTAGGTTTGATGCACTTAATAAATTATTTCTGGACTGTTGTTTTATGAAATCAAAATAATGACTCGTTAATCTGCCTCGTTGGTCTAGTGGCAAAGCGCATCGCTTTGTGATCTCGAGGTCCTGGGTTCGAACCCTAAGTCAGACAAATGTAGTCTGAAATTGTGCCCGGTATGACAATAGGCTCGTCCCCTTTTACATGGGAGCTAACAGCGTCGGAAAAAAGTGGGTGTACCAGTACACTTTTGCCACCCATGCTTGGGGAATATAGTCGTGATAGTGTTGTAAAATAATTATAAACTTAAAAAAAATGTTTTTCATAATATGCTGTACTCAAATTCTGTACTTTACACTTTGACTACCCTCACTGTTTTTCAAAAAAAGTGAGGGTAGTCAAAGTGTAAAGTACAGAATTTCTATCAGCTGATAATTAAATTTATTTAAATATTAAATAAACAAAACTTTAATGTTTACTGAGTGCTAAAAGTTCTTAGTTACCTTTGGTGCATTCCTTCACCTATCTATCTCTCCTCTATCTATCTTCGCTACACTTCACACAACAACAATCTATTGCTTCGTGTGTTATCAACCTTTCTATATCATTATGGATCTATATGCAAAGTTGGCCAATACTATGGAGGATCTGACTGCATTATTTACTTCAAGAATGGACACCTACGAAGAAGATCTCAAGAATGCTGGCAACATTGAGAACGCTGCAGCTCATAAAACCATAGCCAGCCTGTCACGTGAATTTACTGACTTTAAGTGTCTTATCTGGAAAGCCTTGGGAGCACTAAAAGCACAGGTGGAGCTGCTCTCACTTGGGCTTGATCGACATGAAATGGCATCTCGCAGAAAGGTACTCCTCTTGCATGGAATGTCTGAAGTTTCGGAGTGTAAGACCAAAGTTATCAACATTTTCCATGATATAATGCGGCTGCCAAATATTAATCCTGCTGATATCGCTGTGTGCCACCCTCTGGGAGTAAATATGAGTAAGCCACGTCCCATTCTTATCAGGTTTCAGTCTTCTTCTCTGCGTGGTGAAGTATGGAATAAAAAAGCCACTCTAAAAGGGTCCGGGTTAACTCTCTCCGAGTTTTTAACGAAGCCTAGACATGAGGTGTTTATGGACGCTCGTAGAAAGTATGGTCTTAAACAGTGTTGGACTTCCGATGGCCGAATTATCATCCAACTGCCAGATAAATCTCGGAGGAGAATCGAGTCTGCGGCTGAATTGCGTCAACTGCTGGCGCAGTTCCCCCCTGCTCACGAGGTTGCGAGCACCAGTAAGCAGCCGCGGGAAAATCCTGCATCATCCATCTCAGAGAAGAGGTCGCGACGGCCTGCGAAGTGATCGTGTGTGGTATCACTTCTGCCCTGTCAAACACTTCCTTCGTTCACTTTTTACCTTCACTCACTATCGTTTACTAGGTACCTGTAATTTATTTACAATTTATTTAATGTCAATCACCTCGCTCACTGTAAACCTTTGACATTTGTTTGACACATTGACATATGTCTATAGTGTATTCATCCATTGACATTAGGTGTCAACGTTCAGAAACAATGCGTTTGAATCATAGCACTTTTATCTGTATTCCGCAACCGGCGAGTGCATCGAGGGTAAAATTATGTATTTTTTATTTATTTTTTTTTGTTTTCGTTTGAAGACATTTCAATTTAATAATTTATATATTTTTTATTAGTGGTATTATATTTTATTTATTTATCTTATTTTAATAAAGGTGATAGTATCTTATTTCAAGTATGGATTTATTGGATATCAGCGATGATAGTTTTGTTTCTTGCTCTTCTGAAATGTCCGACGTACAGTATTCAAGTGCGTTTAGTGATGATGATGGCTCAACACATCTACGTGAACAACTTTTTTCTACTTTCTCCACTCTTCGGAAATTCTTCAATGTTGTGCATATTAACTCTCAAAGTATTCCTGCTCACTACCCCGACCTCTTAGCTTCCTTCGACTCTGAATATATACATGCGATTTTGGTAACCGAAACCTTCCTCAAACCTTCCCTACCTTCAGTGCAGTATGCGTTGCCTGGATACAAGCTGCTACGTAATGACAGAACAGGCAAGGGGGGCGGTGGTGTTGCTATTTATCTTCGTGGGGATATCCCTTACAAAGTGATTGATCAGTCACCAAGTGAGTACTCTCAATTTTCTGAACATCTTTTTATTGAGCTCAATTTCCTTCATACAAACCTTCTCCTAGGCGTTTATTACAGCCCATCCTGTCATATTGATTTCTTCTCCTCCTTTGAGTTAAAACTAGAGTATTTCTCTTCGTTATACGATCATACTATAATTCTTGGTGACTTTAACACTTGTTTATTAAAAGGGGATAGTCGTAGCAACAAACTCCGGTCCCTTGTCTCTTCTGTCAACATGCATGTCCTACCGCTAACAGCTACTCATCGCACTCCGCATAGTTCTCCATCACTCCTAGATCTTATTCTCGTTTCGGACGCTAGCCATGTGGCTGCACACGGTCAGATTCCTGCTTCTTTTTCGTATCATGATCTGATATTCCTTTCCTATAAAATTCGCTCTCCAAAACGCTCTTCTAAATTTCTTTTCCTTCGCAGCTTTAAAGACATTAATACTGAGCAGTTAAGACTGGACGCGAGCAGTGTAGACTGGACTTCTGTTTATAAATGCGTTGACGTAAACGAAAAAGTATCTATATTCAATAAAACAGTGCTGGGTTTATATGATACGCATGCGCCGGTAAAAAAAGTGAGAGTTAAGCATCGTCCCGCGCCTTGGCTATCTGATACCATCAAGAAAATTATGGCTAAACGTGATAAGGCGAAGAGAAGGTACAGAAAGTTTCCTACGGATGTAAACTGGAGTCAGTACAAACAACTAAGAAACCGCTGCAATCGTATGTGTAGGGATGCAAAGAGGCGTCACATACACAGTTCCATTCAAAATTTCAATACAGCACAAGTTTGGCAATTTCTCAAGTCGTTTGGTGTTGGCAAAACCATTACTCCGAATGTTCCTAATGTGGACGTTAACGCATTAAACGCACACTTCTCCAAACCTCCAACTTCGGTTAAACATGACATAAAATCGTCTACTCTCAAGTATCTCTCCAATCTTCTCGTGCCAGTATGTGCTTCTTTCTCCTTCAGCCCGATTACGGAACAAGACATCAAGAAATCCATCTTGTCCATTTCCACGAAGGCGGTTGGTGATGATGGCATCCAAATCCAAATGCTCTTACTTATCTTGAATGAACTTGGGCCTGTCATCACGCACATAATGAATTCTTCCCTGGAGACTAGCGTTTTTCCCGATATTTGGAAAAAAGCACATGTTCTCCCATTACCCAAAACTCAGAACCCTTCGTCCTTATCCCATTTCCGACCTATCTCCATCCTTCCCTTGCTATCCAAGGTGCTCGAGAGTGTTGTTCAGGGTCAACTGTCTCTCTATCTCTCCTCTCATGGCATTCTAAGTCCTTATCAATCTGGTTTTAGGCCAGGTCACAGTACAGTTACAACTCTAATCGAGATAACTGATGATATTAGACTGGCTATGGAAAATAGACTCCTTACAGTGTTAGTATTATTGGATTTCAGCAGTGCTTTTAATTCAGTTGATTTTGACATACTCTTAGGCACCTTATCTTCTCTGAATGTCTCCGCTCCGGTAATTGCGTGGTTTAACTCTTATCTTCGGGGCCGCTCCCAGTCAGTTCGCTTTGAAGGAGTTTCCTCTGATTGGTGCAATCTTACTGCGGGTGTGCCTCAGGGTGGCGTCCTTTCTCCTCTTCTGTTTTCAGTTTTTATAAACTCTGTTACTAAAGTGATTACTTCCTTCTATCATCTCTATGCCGACGATTTGCAGCTGTATCGACATTTTAAAATTGAGGAGCTTAATTATGCAATCAGCGTCATCAATGATGATCTAGAAAATATTAGCAAGTGGGCAAAATCTTTTGGCCTTCTTGTTAATCCGGCTAAGTCTCAAGCTATCATCATTGGTGGCAAATACTACATGAACGCACAAGTTATTAATTCACATTCTCGCCCTCCAATTGTGCTTGATTCTGTATCCATACCCTACTCTGACACTATTAAGAATCTAGGTATTTTTATGGACTCCAACCTTGCATGGAGCACTCATATTACTGAGGTAAGCAGAAGAGTCTACAGCTCCTTCCAGTCTCTCAAACGTCTTCAAAAGTTCTTGCCTTTCCAAACTAAAATTAACCTTGCTCAGTCCCTTCTCCTACCTCTTCTTGACTATGGAGATGTCTGTTTCCTTGATGCAACTGAAGAGCTAGTGAACAAGCTGGAACGTTTGCAGAATCTGTGCATCCGCTTCATTTTCGGATTGCGTAAATACGATCACGTATCAGAGTGCCGGGGAAAATTGAAGTGGCTGCCTATTCGGCGGCGTCGAGACTCACATGTTCTTTCTCTTCTCTACTCCATCCTCCATAGTCCTAAAGCCCCTATCTACCTACGTGAGCGTTTTGACCTTCTTGTTCCTACAGATAGGCCCTGTCGTAGTGCTACTTCTCTCCTTCTTCGTACTCCTCTTCATTCTTCCAGCCGATACGATAAGTCTTTTACTGTTCGTGGTATCCGTCTTTGGAACTCACTTCCACACGCCCTACGTGCGAGTTCATCTCTGGATGTTTTTAAGAGAAGAGTCAGGGAACATTTCCTATCTGTTTGCTAATTGATGCATACATACAACTTTTTGTACTATTTATGTATGTTTATGTAGGTATATTATATTTATTATATGTATGCAGTATTTGTGTAGTGTATGTAATTTATTTATAATTATGTTTAGGAATTTTATATATTTTCCTTTTTTTTTCTGAAACAGTGTGATTGTATAACTGCCCTCTTATTTTTCTGTCTTATCTCTCAACACTCTAAGGTTCGCTGGAAGAGAACTCATATTCTGAGTTAAGCTCGCCTTTGTATATGACTTGTGAAAATGAAAATTACCTCTGTTCTGTATACAATAAAGAATAAATAAATAAATATGCTTCCAAACATGCAATCAGGTTGAGTTCCTATGGTTTCTTTCCAGCTTCTTTAGCAGATTCTAAACACTACATTCATCTAGAGCATTAGTCAATACAAACCCCACAAGCCCAAACGCGATGGTTTACGTTTTAGGATAGATTGTTTAGTAGTGGAATTCCTATGCCCACCTTCCGGTTCCATAATCAAATCAGCTCCATATTACTGCAATGTTACCGAAGTTACATAGGCAGGTCAAATTTCTGCACAATTTATACAGGAAAATTCCTGACAGAAAACTTGCCTCTACCAATGGGTCCGAGCGAAGTATGACCTCACACTTGTTTCTCCTTAATCTATATCGTCCCACTGCTGAGCTAAGGTCTCTCCCATTCCTTTCAGACGGATCTGTTATCAGTCTTCTCCGGCTCATACTTTTGAAACGCATCCAAGTCGTCATGCGATACTTTAAATTGTGAAAGAAGTCTTTGCTCAGCAGCAGAAATGATCAATTTGTATTTAAGTGACGGATGAATTAGCGCCGTGGTTAAGAGCTTAAGCCACTCCACCCACTGTGCCTAATAGTCACGGGTTCGATTTCTGCACTAGACAAATCTTTATGTGATCCACAATTATTTGTTTCGGTCTAGGTATTTGTCTGTGTGAATTTTCATGTTTGTAAACGCACCCACGACACAGGAATAAATCCTGGTGTGGGGCTAAGTTTTAATAAAAAAGAAAATCCAATATTTATTTGGTCTTCTGGTGATTAAAATATAGTTATAATATGCATTTTAATAATAATAAAAAACCTTTACTACGATTGAAATCGTTTACTCTTGGCGCAAGCTTTTCAACATTTTCAGTTAAAATAATACTTTTTCGTACGTAATGCAGTAATTTTAGGTACTTAAATAAAACTTAATCATATAAGAAGTTTATCTTCACTTAAATTAAGTATGCCTTTGATTTATTAGCACTTAAAATGTTTCAAAGCAATATGTTCAATTGCTTGACCGTGAAAATATTTCTGAAAGTTAATGCTTACTGAATATAACTTATTGAGGCTTTTAAATTTTATTACTCAAGGGTTTTATTTTCAAGTATACTTATTTCGCAGGCGAATTAACATAGGTACTAATTTCTAGGATATTTCATCTAAAGAATTTACTTAACACCGTCACGCCTATATTCCCCAAGCGGGAGTGGCAGAGGTGTACTGAGTACACCCACGTTTCGCCGACGATGTTAGGTCCCATGTAATAAGGGGCGAGCCTATTGTCATATACCGGGCACAATTCCAGACTCCGGACTCATACTGAGAAGTTTTTTCGTTAGGGGAACCTCATTTGGCCGACCTAGGATTTGAAACCAGGACCTCGTGATCACCAAGCGATGCGCTTTGCCACTAGACCTACGAGCTAAAGAATTATTTCGTCAAAAATCAATTGTATGTAATACAATATACAAGGTGTAACATAATAAATGCAAGACCTGAAAGTAGTTTGTTCTAAATCGATAACTGAATTGATTTCAACAATTGTAATGTATATTCTCTAACGTCCATGTCGTACCCACCGCACTCACCGTTGGGAACTCTACTCTTGAAGTTGTCGACGAATACATTTACCTAGGACAGGTAGTCCGGTTAGAAGGGTCCAACTTTGAGAGAGAGGTCAATCGACGAATCCAACTCGGCTGGGCAGCGTTCGGGAAACTGCGCAATATCTTCTCATCCAAAATACCTCAGTGCCTTAAGACTAAAGTTTTTAGTCAATGTGTGTTAGCAGTGATGATATATGGATCAGAGACGTGGTCTCTCACAATAGGTCTCATAAAAAAAGCTCAGAGTTGCTGAGCGAGGTATGGCGAGAGCTAGGCTCGGCGTTTCTCGACGCGATCGAATCAGGAATGAGGAGATTCTTAGAAGAACCAAGATCGCCGACATAGCCCTTAATATTAGCAAGCTGAAGTGGCAATGGGCGGGCCACATAGCGCGTAGATCGGACGGGCGTTGGGCCAGAAAGATTCTAGAGTGGCGACCACGTATTGGCAAGCGCAGCGTGGGACGACCGCCTGCCAGATGGACCGACGATCTTGTGAAAATCGCAGGAAGTCGTTGGATCCAGGTGGCATCACACCGGTTACGCTGGAAAGCGATTGGGGAGGCCTATGTTCAACAGTGGACAAGTATAGGCTGAGATGATGATGATGATGATGAAGATGAAGGTATATTACATTTTTTTTTTAAATTGCAAATTTGCTGGTACTATTTAGTCTATCTATCTATCTATCTATAACCTCACGCCAGATCCCTTGCGGGGTAGGCAGAGAGTACAGAGTTCCAACAGGTTCTTTCCTTACATACCTCTCTGGCTTCCTCGACTCTCATAGTTCGTCTCATACACGCTCGCCGGTTACGGAGACTCTTGACTTTTCCATCAGTTTTACTATTTAGTGTGCTATATAAACTAAATTTATTCTTGATTCAAAGTAATACGGAGATTTCAAATGCATTTCTAAAAAATTTTTTTCAATACGCTCACATACACGTACAATAAAGGGGTTAAAATTTTAAATTTAAAGAATTGATTTTTGTATTGAATTTGTGAAGTTATTATCTAATCAGGGTGTATATTGTTTGATTGTCTACATCTGTATAATCTACATATCGGAGTGGTAACAGCGAGAAGGGTTTAGAGATAAGAAAAACTGAATACATAGATTTTTCAAAAAAATGCATACATGATTTGTATATCGCACCTGGCCATTACACATTTGCATATTACATCCAGCGGGGCGGTACGGTGACGAGACCCTGGCTGGACGGGGGTAGTTTTTTATATTTAGGATTGGTCAGCAATTGACCCCTATGCCACCTGATGGAAATGTGACCACCTTAACCTATAGTTGTAAATGTACTGAATTATACAGGAGATGACATCCGTTCTTTCGGCGACGCGTCACCGTCTCGTCCCATTGGATATTTGCTCAAGACTTTAATATATTTGTGTTTGTAGAATATAAAAACGTGTATCTATATCATCACGCCAGATTCCTTGTGGGGTTGGCAAAAAAATACAGAGCTCCAACAGCTTCTTTCTTTACCGACCTCATTGACTTCCTCCACTCTCATTGTTCGCGTGTATGAGACACGCTAGTCTGTTACGGAGACTCTTGTCTTGCCCTTCAGATAAAAATAATATAATAATAATAAGTTATTGCAACTAAATAATATATGTATCCTTACCTTACGGTACCCTAGGGTAATGATGTGACCTCGTATTATTCGCATTTCGACATTGGGTAAACGAACGAATGGGACAGAACGTTTCGCATTGTTCTACAGTTACGAGGGAATACTCCGACGGTTGCGAATCGAATTATATTCGGCGGCGGGAGTAACATGTTGAACGAGACGAGGGAATGAAACACTTGCGGTGTTGGAAATAGCTGGGGTAGTGTAGTGATAGGCGGTAGCGGGTAAATAAAATTGTTTGCGATTTTTTTGTAACACCTATGACGGGACGGGTGTGTCTAATGATAATTGTATCGTTGGTCTGGTGGCATATGGTGTGACTGGCAATCACAAGGTGATGGGTCTAAATCCTTGATTGAACAAATTGTTGGATTTTCTGTAGAGAAATTCCATTGATATGCATAACATGATATGCTAATCTAGATTAGCAGTAACGGCGTAAATGTATGTCGGCTAAGAATATGCCCGCAGACAAGTTTGAAGCTTCTGTCATTCATTGTCCTGCCTGACGTCTTTCGAGTAACACGTATTAATAAAAAATCACAAAATAGGTAATTGCGTGGTGTAAGAACGCGATTTGAGGTCACAAAATCACTATACCGCAAGCGGAACTACTTTCCATTCATAAGTTTATTGTGTTTTCATATATTTACTAGTAAATAAAATAAAAAAACGATTTCAAGTTACAAAAAGAAATTTGAGATTCAGTGTTGCCAATTAAAACACCATTTGGTGTTCCCGTCTTTATGGGAAAATGTTGGATGATTGTGTCACCTATAATTATGTGCTATAATAATACCAATTTTATTTATTTTTTTGGATCCCAATGGGTGCAATTTCTATCACACCAGATCCCTTGCGGGGTAGATAGATAGTACAGAGTTCCAAAAAATTCATTAGAATATTATAAAAATAAATAAGCAATTTGCTCAAAGCGAATATTGTACACAATTCTTTGTGACATAATTCCCTAATGGATCCGGTAAAGAATAGATCCACCCCACTTGTTCTCTCACGTGTCGTAGAAAGCAGTTGGGGAATTAACCAAGACATTTTATCTCATGTTTTTTTTAAAAAGCCCCACACTGTCACACAAAGATTTGTTCTATGTGAGAATCGAACCCCCGACTATTCAGTCTAGTAACCGGAGCAGCCTACCGCTCTTAACGTCTGGACAAAGAAGTTGTCAGTGGAAACAGGAAATAGGCAACAACGTTTTACTAAGTTTGTTGAAGAAATACGCATTTTGTAAATTTGTATTTATTTTACCCGCTCTAAATAGACTGCGACCATCAACCTGCATATTTTGAAAATAATGCAATAGATAACATTATTTGTGTTTTGTTTATTACTCATTCAGTCCTATTTTCATAGCTTGACCACATACCCTAATGGACACTATTAACTAATATCCAAATAATCTGTATAACAATTCTAATTTCATATAGAATAAAATAAATTAGGTACTATAATAATTTAGTTTATTCATTCATGTATTGAATTCTATCTGAAATATAACGAAGTTAATTGAAAAAAAAATATAATTAGCAAATTATATTCATAACATCATTAAAAATTTATATTCATTGTGCATTTAAATTGTGGGAAATAATCATACAGTAAGCAACACTGAGCCTCCTACTACTAGTAATATTGATACCTCTATCGGATCAGTGTTATGTCGGTATGGTGGGGAACAAAAGTAAAAGAGATGGATATATGTTTACTTCAAATTTTTTTATTGGATTCAAACCTACGTTGGCATACTTTTAAGTCGTTACACTTTTTTCGACGCGCCGAAGTGACGTTTGCTTCTCTATTTATTTACCTCAATGAGAAATTCAAAATAGCTGCTCAAGGTCTGGTATTGTGCGCGGTATAATCATAATAGGCTGGTACCCTATTATTTCAGATTTATCATCGTCAACAACATACCATCAGTAAAGTTGTACACAGAACACCTCTGCTATCCTCGATTAGGGTTGGAAATGTTTTTTTACAATATAATTGATTTCTTCTTTAGTCCTTCTCTACAGACATGGGACGCTAACGTTTATAATTTGAGGTTTCTAGAAATGTAGTAAGTGTGAAATAGAAACGATTGAATATCGAAGCAAGAAAATTTATAACGAAGAATGAATTGATATTAATAAAAATAATTTAGGAACAAAAAGAGAACAAAATAAAATAATCTCATTATCAAGTTATGTTAAGACAACATTCCACAAACTCCAAGTCTGGTCTTCCTTATTCTGCTTCGAGGCAACTGGCCCGTAGGTATAAAGTCCCCCAGTCAAGCACATCGAGAACCACTTACAGCCAAAGATTCTTTTATTTTATTTTATTTCTTGGGAGCTTTATTTATAAAAATATCAATAAAGATTTAACCGTTGATAGCAAAAGTAAATACGAATGTAAAATAATTGTAACCAATTGGCTACAAAAACTCAACTACGAACAAACAGAAAAACTTCTCCATCCCTTTGTGTAAAGAGCATGACCATACATAGTCACTCACGCATAGTCATACATACGCAATCACAACACACGAACAGACACACACACACACACACAAACTCACTCACATGCACGCACACTCACTCACACACACACTCACGCACGCGCGCACAAACACTCACGTACTCATGCACAGACACTCACACACACACACACACACGCACACACACGCAAGCAAACGTGCACGCACACGCTTATGAATGTAGTTTAATGTTACATGTTACTTTATATCTTAAAGATGTTAAATTGTACTGAATCGCTATACCTGTGTCATGGAAGGATGCTAGTACTTATAGCTCAGGGTACTCCCTTTTTAAGTACTAGCAGTACAATAAATTAATCAATCAATCAATATTTTATTTGTCAAGTATAGGTACAATACATTTTGTTGTTATATATATATATATATAATTAGCAGAAAAATAAAACTTCATTTGACAGGCGGCCATTTTGTCGACAGACCCAATATAAAGAGCGCGCGCGTGTCGATTGAGCCTTTTTGTCGGGAGCACTCGCGCCTTCTAGACGTGTTTTGAATCCTAATTCAATTATTTAATATCGATTTAATCATATTTTGTTAAATTATTTATCGCATATTTTATAATTCCAATTGTTTACATCATTTTGTTGCTTTGTTAATTTTTTTTATTAAATTATTGAGTAATTTATAAATTCAGAAGTGGGATTGGCTCGCGTTCCATAAAGCCAATCTCCGCTTTTGTACCATCCTACGCATTTCAATTATTAAATCGTAATGGAAAATAATTCGTCTACCTCCCAACGTCGAACGACTAGAAGAAGGCGCCAGGCAAGCCCGGATATTAGGGAAACTCTGGGTGCCATTTTAGAGCGGTTGAATGCTCTGGAAGGGCAAGCCAGTACGAGTACGCCTACTCCGCCGCCGCAAGTGCCTTCGCTGCTACCTGTTTCCACTAATTCCATTGTGGCGAATGCGGCGGTGGTGGAGGAACACTACGAGGTACCGCCGCCACCGTCTTCTCGCACCAGCATGCGCACGGATGACACTGGCCTGGACGTAACCGAGCGTATCATCGGAGCATTAGAATCACTATCCAAGGTCAGATCAAACCATTTTTATATCTCTATTTTCGACCCCAGTGTAACCGATATCGATTCTTGGTGCGAGGAGGTGGACAAGGCACGTGAGCTCAACGGCTGGGATGACAATGAATGTTTGTCACGCATTGCTCACTGTTTGAGAGGAGAGGCTCGTCATTGGTTAAACGATTGGGGACCAATGACCGCAGTTGGAGTAATTTTAAAGTCGAGTTCAGGCCGTTGTGCTCGCGGAGGGTAGACATTGCAAGCATTCTATTTGAAGTCATGAGTACCGACTCTGATGGATATGCCACGTATGCTGATTATGCTAGGCGATCTCTGTTGCGTCTTAAGATCGTAAAAGGTCTTAGTGACGAACTAGTGGTAGCGATTGTCATACGTGGAATAACTGACGCACAGATTCGGGCCGCGGCAACCAATGCGAAACTGTCTCCTAAAGACTTGGTTGAATTTCTTTCCATCTACACAAAACCTAAAGTAGCAGATAAAAGTAAAACGTCATGTGAAAGCTCGCGTCCCGGAAACGGAAATCGTCGTTTGGAGCTGTAACCCAAGAAGCGTCCGCACGGTTCCGACACACGTTCAAACCTAAGATGTTTTAGGTGTGGTGGAGCCGGGCACGCCAAAAAGTTTTGCTTCAAGCGATTGAGGACTGAACCGGAACCATCCAGCTCCAATAACGGTACTGCTACTACAGATGGTGTACCTTCAAATAGAGCTGTCAGCTCGTGTCAATTCTGCAAGAAACCTGGTCACTCGATTCAGGATTGCTTTACAAAACAACGTTTAGATTCACAAAATACCAAAAATAGTGTTAACTTTTGCTTTGGGCTGCAGGGTAGGATTAACGATAATTATGTAACTACCGGCATCATACAAAAGATACCGGTGGATATACTTATCGATAGCGGATCACGGGTTTCGTTAATTACTGAAAATGTGCTGAAGCGCTTTAGATGCAAACGTATACCAAGTTTTCAATTACTTAAAGGAATAGGTAGTCAAAACGTAGTATCGCGTTGTTATGTTACCATGATAGTTGAGTTTAGAGTCGTGTCTGTAGAGGTCGATTTGTTAGTCGTACCCTCAAATAGCATAAATGTACCACTAATCATAGGCACCGATGTGCTGAATCGTGATGGTTTGGCATACATACGCACGGCTACCGAACAACGTATAACGCGCATTGATAATTCGAGCCGGGTGTTCCATGTGAACTTTCCGATATTAATACGCCTTTAGTGGGGACCGATCGTGACCGATCGTGATCGATTGATGGCGATAATAAATAATTTTTCGAGTCATCTTATAACGGGCACTGCACTTTCTACTGTAAATACAGGAACCATGTGCATTCGAGTCACAAGTGATACCCCGGTGAATTACAGACCGTATAAGTTGTCACACGACTGAAAGATACGTGTAAGAGCAATCATTCAAGATTTACTTGATAAGAAAATAATTCGCGAATCACAGTCAGATTATGCTAGCCCTATAATCCTTGTCAAGAAAAAGGATGGTACTGACCGCATGTGTGTCGACTATCGCGCATTAAATTCGATCACTTTAAAGGAACGGTTTCCCATGCCACTCATTGACGACCATATACGCGCCCAACGGAGGTACGCAGCGGCCGTGGGGGAGGGGTTGGTTTCTACATCAAATGCGGGGTCAACGTGCGCACATTCATGCACCCAATCGATCCTAGCCGCACGGCCGCGGAGCAAATGTGGTTAACACTCACTGTTAATGGGAAAAAACTGGCTATCGGTACTGCATATCGCCCACCATGGCTCGATGTAGACCTTTTCTTAGACGCTGTATCGGATAGTATTAATTCCTTGTCCACTTGCGACGGCATACTGGTGATGGGAGATTTTAATATTAACTTCCTCAACCAAAACAACGGCTGTACGAAAAAACTAATGACTCTATTGGACTGTCTCAGCTTAACTCAATTGGTAACCACGCCAACCCATTTTACAGAGACGTCTGAGTCATTAATAGACCTAATTATTACTGATTTGCGAGTGCGTCAAGTCTCGGTAGAAGCTGCAGAGACACTGTGCGGTCACGCTTATGTCCTGTGCGAGCTTAACATTAAACGAGATAAAATAACCCCTCAGATAATAACCTATCGCCCTATTAAAGATATTAATCTTGCCATCTTCAATGAAGATATAAATAAAATTAAATGGGATCTGATCTCAAAACTACCTAATGTAAACGACATGGTAAGTTGCTTTAACAACAGTATTCTTTCAGTTTTTGAACTCCACGCCCCGCTTAAAACGTGCAAAATTAAAGATCGCACCTACCCATGGTTTACAGACAATGTAAAGCTTATGCTGCGCCTCAGGAAAGAAGCTCTAGAAAGCTATAGGCAAACTAAATTAGATGAAAAGAAATTGTACTATAAGAGTCTAAATTCCCTTGTAAATAAGTCCATTTATTTCGAAAAAGTCGCTTACTTCAAGTTCAATATTAACAATAAACAAAAATGCCCGAAAATTCTCTGGAAAAACCTGAAATCTAACATACTTCTTGCCAAAAACGATTTCGAAATACCTTCACATCTCAACGATGTAGAAAAAATTAACACGCATTTTCTAAAAGTACCAGGAACCTCAGAGGTTAACATCTCACTCCTCACTTTTTACGAATTCCACAACTTTGGTGACGAAACTTTTACATTAAATACTGTGTCTTCTGACTCTATAGTCAACATTATGAAAAAATTAAAATCAAATGCCGAGGGGGTCGACAAACTAAACCTGACCATGTTACTGATGACTTGTCCCTACTCACTTGTTGCAATAACGGCCATGGTTAACACGTCCATTACCACCTCAACATTCCCGGACATATGGAAAATAGCGATAGTGCGCCCTTTGCCTAAAAAGCCTAACCCGTCGGAAATCAAAGACCTACGACCTATAAGTATCCTACCATGTGTATCAAAAATACTCGAGAAGGTGGTTTGTCAGCAGCTTACTGGTTTTCTGGAGAAAAATAACATCCTACCAGAACTCCAATCTGGCTTTAGAAAATGCCATAGTACTGCCACAGCATTATTAGATGTATCTGATAATATTTTATTTGCACAGGATAAAGGTATGTGCACACTACTCGTGCTGTTGGACTTCTCCAGGGCATTTGACGCGATTAACACCACACTGATGCTATCGAAACTAAGTTACTAGGGATTCGATTTGGCCACAATTAATTGGTTCCATAGCTATCTGAGTAACGTCACCAGTACGTCGAATTAAATACAAGCAGTTTACCTACAGCTAGACGCTCAAAGCCTGTAAGGGTGAACAGGGGGGTTCCTCAGGGTTCTATCCTGGGTCCAGTGCTGTTCACACTTTATACGGCCGATATTAAAAACTGCATAAAAAATTGCAAATATCATATATACGCTGACGATTTACAAATATATATATATCCTTTCGACCAGGTGACAAGGAAATAGCAATAAAAAATCTAAATGAAGACCTCACTGAGATAGCAGCTTGGACTGAACGAAATAACCTCGTACTTAACCCTACTAAGTCTAAGTATATGCTTCTCGGAACCAAACAGCAACTAGCTAACCTGTGCTCTCCTATTGAAATACGACTTATGGGCGAGACTATCGAGCGCTCGTATGAGACTCGCAATTTGGGCCTGTGTATGGACGCCGATTTGCGTTTCGAGAAACATATTACTGAGTGCGCACGTAACTGTTTCTACAGATTAAGGGTGCTATACAAAATTAGAACTTTCCTCTCGGAAGAATTGCGTACACAACTAGTTGAGACACTAGTCTTGTCCAAACTTAACTACGCGGACACGGTATACGGACCAAGGCTACTTGCGCGTACGCAACGGTTGATTCAAAGGGTCCAAAACGCATGTGCAAGATTTTGTTTCACTGTGCCACCGAGAAGCCACATAACCCCCTTTTTAAACCAACACTACGCCTAAAAATGAAGTCCCGACGCAAACTACACTTAGCGTGTCTTCTTTTCGGTGTTCTTAAGTACAAAACTCCAAAATACTTGTACGAGAAGCTTACTTGGGTAGCAGCCAGAAGAAGTTCCGCCCGCAGGCAGTGTTCACAACAACTTGCCATCGAACAGTACAGTTCTGCCGCGTTCCGGGGTAGTTTCAGGTACGCAGCCTCCAAGTGTTGGAATAATCTGCCGCCGCCAATCAGAAACCTGGAATCTATAAACAAATTTAAGATAAGACTTAAGAATCACATGGTCGAGGTGGAGCGAGAATACAATAATATTAATCTGGATATATCTATAATATAACACAAATTGTAATAAATAAATAATACATACCCTATTAGATGGCTAGCTAAATGTCCCTGTCCACTGTGATAAGTGGCATATACTCTTTCACTCAGTAACTCGCCTGAATAATGGGGACCTGGAAATTTAAAAATAAATTATTATATAATTTTAAATAATGTTTATTAGGATATAATAATAATAATAATATAATATTTCAATAATAAATAAATAAATAATAATATAATAAAATAGTAAAAATGACTTACCTCAGGGTCTGGTCCACTCACTTTTAGGCTTCTTTCACCCGTTATATTTGCAGTGTATACAATATCAGGGCTGAGTCTGAGAGGGAGACCAATGAGAAAATAAAATACTATAAGTAATCTCTATTAAAATACTTTTAAAATACAATTATAAATATATAATTTAACGACCTCATATGTTTATTGATTCTCAGTTAAACCATTTAGTAAATTATTATAGTGGAGAGAGGGATACTAATCCCCACAAGAAAGCTGGCGTGATGATTTTGATAGACAGATTGTAGTGCTAACCTCCTGGTTCCTTTAGCTTCTTTTTTTTTTTTCGCGGGTGCATCGAGTCATGGTACTTGTATTCTTTACACTTCACCCATAACTTATAAATATTATATTACTTATATCACTGTAATCTGCGGGTTTATTGTTAAGTACTTAATATTATATTACGTAGTTACGCAACAGCACAGCGCATCGTGCCCGTGAATGGAGTGACGACAACAAAGATGCGCCGGAGTGCCGCGCCGAGAACCGGTTCCGCGCAATCGAAACGATTCTCACTCGCTCAACGCGACATAACAATAGTTAAATATATATCACCCGTGGTAGCACAGCGTACTATTTTTTTATATTGTGACAATATAAACAAACTTTTTATCTTATAGTAAATTATAACCTTTTCTTTCATTATATATGTATACAATATTTATGTCCTTTATTTACACATTTATATTACATAATTATGTATTTACTGTATTTGTAATATGCAGTATAGGTGACTGCGTCAGCATTAAGGGTAATATTTTATGTATAATAAATAGTAGCTGAGGAGGCTTTGGCTGAAAACCAGCGTTGGGGGAGACTTTGTCCCCCTCCAACACATGCTGAGCCCAATGCCTTTCGGCACAGCTCACACCGAGGCATACGTCACAAGAAGCAGCAGTAGTTTATTTGTCTTTCCTCGTTTTTTATTTTCTTTTGTTACCTTTCATATATTTTCTATGTGTGCTGTGCTGAATAAATATTTTTTCTTTCTTTTTCTTTCTTTTCTTCTTATATATACAGGCTTGGCAAAAGCAAATTCTTCTCCTGCTTAGATATGGCAACTGGTTTCCACCAAATTAAATTGGAAGCAATTTCAGTTGCGAAGACTGCATTCGTTACACCTGAAGGACACTTCGAAGATTTAAAGATGCCCTATGGTTTAGCCAATGCGCCAATCGTATATCAACGTCTAATATCCAAAACCTTGAAATTCCTTATAGAATCTGGTAAAGCCCTAGTTTACGTTGATGACGTCATTACATTAGCTTCCACCTTTGATGAAGCCCTTGACAATTTACGGCAGGTTATGCAAGCTTCAGTAACTGCCGGGTTTTCGATTATTATTAAGAAAAGTATCTTTGTCGCCTCAAAGGTAAAGTACCTAGGTCGACGTATTAGTTACGGTCAGGTTAAGCCGAGCATACATAAGGTGCATGCCTCAGTTAATTCCCCTATACCTGGTAATGTAAGACAGGTACGCCAATTGTTAGGATTAGCGGGATACTTTAGGAGGTATATACCTCATTATGCTAACAAAACTGCGTGTATTGCAAAACTAACCCGTAAAGAGGTGCCATTTAATTGGGGTGCAGAGCAGGAACAAGCTCGTAAATACCTAATAGACAGTTTAACTAGTTCGAGTTCAGTAGGTTATGGTGCCGTGCTCCTTCAAGAGCATAAAGAAAAAAAAAATGTCGGTTTGTAGCTTACTTCGAATTTTTCATGATCAACATGAACACATTAACGGCGAAAAGACGATAGACCTAATTCTAAAACATTTTTTGTCTCCTGGTTTATTCGGTTTCGTCAAAAAGTATATTTCTCATTGTATAACGTGCATCTTCTCGAAGCGGGTACCTAGAGTATCACGACAACCAATTACGTCGTGGGTAAAACCAGACACCCCTTTTAACACCTTAAATACAGACGCACTTGGACCCTTACCCGAATCAAATGGATATAAACATATCCTTATTATTGTAGATGTTTTTACCAAATATTATCTATTGTACCCCATGATTACGAGCAACGCAGACGAACTAAAACGTCTTTTTTCTCAAGCGTTGTCATTATTCGGAATTCCTGAAATGATAGTTTGTGATCGCGGCAGAATGTATGAAAGCCACAGTTTTAAAGATTGGATATAAAGTCTTGGGTGTACCATTCACTATATAACTTCCAAAATACACAACGAAAACGGCCAAGTTGAACGTTATTGTCTTACGATCCTTAATATGTTGCGTATCGAAGCTAGTAATAAGGACACTAAATGGTCAGATTGTTTGTGGAAGATGCAACTGGTTCAGTGTTGAGCTTCGGCTCCGCTGGTTCGGACTTTGTGCCGGTTCAGTGGTGAGGATTACCTCCCCTGGTTCAGTGTTGAGCTTCGGCTCCGCTGGTTCGGACTTTGTGCCGGTTCAGTGGTGAGGATAACCTCCCCTGGTTCAGTGTTGAGCTTCGGCTCCGCTGGTTCGGACTTTGTGCCGGTTCAGTGGTGAGGATTACCTCCCCTGGTTCAGTGTTGAGCTTCGGCTCCGCTGGTTCGGACTTTGTGCCGGTTCAGTGGTGAGGATTACCTCCCCTGGTTCAGTGTTGAGCTTCGGCTCCGCTGGTTCGGACTTTGTGCCGGTTCAGTGGTGAGGATTACCTCCCCTGGTTCAGTGTTGAGCTTCGGCTCCGCTGGTTCGGACGTTTTGCCGGTTCAGTGGTGAGGATTATCTCCCCTGGTTCCGTGTTGAGCTTCGGCTCCGCTGGTTCGGACGTTGTGCCGGTTCAGTGGTGAGGATTACCTCCCCTGGTTCAGTATTGAGTTTCGGCTCTGCTGGTTCGGACTTTGTGCCGGTTCAGTGGTGAGGCTTACCTCCCCTGGTTCAGTGTCGAGATGACCTCCACTGGTTTGCAATGGGCTCTGCTCAGTTCAGTGTTTTACGCTGGTGACCGAGGTAAGTGGGAAATACCCCACTGTTTTCGGTCAGCGTGTGACTCTTATCGCACGGTTACAAAGTATGAGAGTGTCTGGGGAATCCGGAACCCTGCCACTCAGCGCGATGTATGAAAATTCTTATTACGAAAGCGAGATGTATGTTACAGAATTACTGAAAGTATTTGTATGCAATAATGGGAGTGCACGCTTGTCATTGTATTACAAGAACGATTGTTTTTCATTGTAAGAAAGGCGTGTGATTGATCAATCATCACCAGACATATTTGATATATTTTACTTGTCTTGCAGCTCAAGACGATGAAGGGATATTGGCGGGTCCCTCTAATGAAGTTCAAGCAAACGAGGACGTTTGCCCGTCAGGAGAGGCCGAATTAGCAGAAAAATAAAACTTCATTTGACAGGCGGCCATTTTGTCGACAGACCCAATATAAAAAGCGCGCGCGTGTCGATTGAGCCTTTTTGTCGGGAGCACTCGCGCCTTCTAGACGTGTTATGAATCCTAATTTAATTATTTAATATCGATTTAATCATATTTTGTTAAATTATTTATCGCATATTTTATAATTCCAATTGTTTACATCATTTTTTTGCTTTGTTAATTTTTTTTATTAAATTATTGAGTAATTTATAAATATATATATATACTATAAAGATCTCTATACTTTGCCTGTAAGGCGTACAAATGTCAATGGTTATGATAATTAAATGTAGTTACAATTATAATGTCACAAATATTCCTTGTAAATCGGTGTTATGTCATCATCAATAATATATATATTAATTAGCTAATCATTCACTTTATACATTTGTCATTTATAAAATCATCTACTGAGTAATAGCATTTGTTGATTAATAGCAATGTCAAGGTCTTTTTAAAATTATTTATATCCATGATCTTAATCCGATTTGGTAATTTATTATAAACCTTCCGTACCAATGCGGTTTTACATTTACGGGTACAGATATCATTTTTGTACTGATTTCGAATTGGGACTGTGCGCAAAGTAGACACAGTTTCAAAGTGTTTAGTGTTTTCTTTTACAAACAACGCAACTTGTAGAATATATAAGGACGGTACAGTTAGAATTCCAAGTTCTTTGAAAGCTGACACACAACTCTCTCGCGTATTCAGACCACACATCGATCTTATACACCTTTTTTGGGATTTAAATATTGATCCTCGATCGGTCGAGTGACCCCAATACATTATACCGTATCTTAAAATTGATCCCACTAGACCATGGTATGCAATTAATAAAGATTCTCTGTTAATTTTCTTTGAAAGTTGAAACAAGGCATATGCTAATTTATTTAGTTTCTTGCATGTCTCTTCTATATGTGTTTTCCATGTTAACTTACTATCTATAAACAATTCCCTTCCCTCCGGACCGCGAAAGCGTAAAGACGTATTACCCGTACTAATTTTAATAATAAAAAAATCTATTTTTGCCAAAAAATAACAAAAAAATAATTTTGTGAAGTACCAGGCGCGCATAACGTACGAAGCAACTCTAAACAGTTGGCGTGTAAAGGACAACAACAGCTGAGAAGGAACGATCGACGGAGCTTCGCTGCGCACACTCAGTATATCAATCGCACACATCGCGCTTGCCACAACTCATAAGCGGAGCGATTAGCGGGAAACCGGTGGTCCAAGCATAAACATTTAATGGTGAATATTTTTATCTTGTTTTTGTTTTATTTTGCTTTTCTACTGAAATCCAAAATGTCTGTCGCTAGAACGCCACCAAAGAGTGAGTGCACAAAATCAGCTCCAGCATATTATGGATCAGACTCCGCTTGGCACAATTGGGAAAACCAAAATCAACTGGATTTCAATGTGTCAAAAAGGTGTAAACGATGGCTGGATGGGCCAACAGAGACTTCAAACATTACGTTGTTAGAACTAAAAAACAAGTTTGAGGATTTTCAAAACAAACAGGAAGTTAAATTCGAAGCACTAAAATCTACCATGGAAGCCATAGTAAAACAAAACGATGAGATCAAACTATCAATGAATCTTTTATCAGATAAACTATGATGACATTTTGTCAAACATGAAAAATCTTCAACAAGAAAATAGTAGAAATAAAGACCACATAAAGTTTCTAGAAACACAACTGCAATTATTGGAAAAAAAAACCATTCAAGCTGTGTTGAGCTACGAAACATACCTAAGAAGGAAAATGAAACAAAGCAGAGCCTAGTAGAACTAACAAAAAACATTATTAATACAACTATACATGACTCCGACATACACGACGTATACCGCTTGAAATTAAAGGACAAGCCAAATGGTCCCATCATAGTAAATTTAAACTCAGTTCTTACCAAAGAAAATCTAATTAAATCGACTATAACATACAATAAGGGAAAACCAGCTGATCAAAGGCTGAATACTACTATGCTCAAAATGATTGGATCTACTAAACCAATTTATATTGCCGAATTGTTAACAAAGAAAGCCAAGCGATTACATTACTTAGCCAAAGTATTTGCGAAAAACAATAATTACGACAGTTGCTGGTCCTCCTATGGAAAAATATACTTGAGACGCAAAAAAAACGAACCGCGAATTTGCGTCGACAGTGAAGAAGTACTGGAAAACCTCAAAAAAAGTTCCTGACTAGATAAGTTGAGCTATTTAATATTAGTATTTTCACAGTTCAATGCATGCCTATATAATGTTATATTTGAAACGCTTAATTTAAGCTATAAATAGTTTCAAAGAAATATATGTCCACATATATACTCTATAAGCATTACCCTCCTCCCAGGCACCAATATTTTTTTTTAATATTTTATAGATACCTACTGCGTGTCAAATCGCCGACGCTCTTGTTTAAAGCGTAGCCTTATAAGAATATTAGAACAGGAAGTGGTCTATTTCCTTTTTATGAATATTTTTTACAGTATCGGGAAAAATTGTCTTATATTTTTACACACCGTCACGCCTATATTCCCAAAGCGTGGGTGGCCGAGGTGTACTGCGTACACCCACTTTTCGCCGATGATGTTATGTCCCAGGTAATCGGGGGCGAGCCTATTGCCATAAACCGGGCAGAATTCCAGTCTCCGGACTCATACTGAAAAGTTTTCGTTAAAAAACCTACATTTGTCCGACCTAGGATTTGAATCCAGGACCTCGTGTTCATAATACCATGTGCTTTGCCACTAAATCAACGAGGCAGGCAAAGTTTTTGTTGGAAGTAAAGATATATTATGGTGATATATATACTGTTGATTTGTATCCTCGTGGAATTAACGAAAGTCTTTGCACACTAATACTAAACACAAATGAAAAAAAGGAACTAAAATTACTTATTTTCCCCTAGTACTTATAAATCGACTGCCTCGTTGGTCTGGTGGCAAAGCGCATCGCTTTGTGATCACGAGGTCCTGGGTTCAAATCCTAGGTCGGACAAATGTAGTTTTTCTAACGATAAATTCCCAGTATGAGTCCGGAGTCCGGAATTGTGCCCGATATATGGCAATAGGCTCGCCCCCTATTACATGGGACCTAACATCGTCGGCAAAACGTGGGTGTACTTAGTACACCTCTGCCACCCCCTCTGGGGAATATAGGCGTGACGGTGTTTACTTATAAATTAAAAAATATCGTGTAGTAATGATCCGCGTGTATTTGCCCGTGCGCCGGTCGTGATTAGCCAAGAACACATTACTGTCTATTGTTATCAACCATAGTTAACTTAATAATTAGGATGTCTATGATAAGATTATTTATTATTTTTAGCATAAATTTAAAAGCGTTCGCGCAAATTAGGGCTTGATCTTCTTAAAAAGTAATCACTAGGAAAAATATACCGTATTTTTAGCTTCAATCTAATTGTTCAGATTATATCGATTAAAGGATTAAAACGATTTATTACAATCGACTTAATTCTCTTGCGTTTAAAATGAAGTTGAATAATAAATTGCCAGTCAAATATTAATCCTAATGGGATATAACTAAATAACGTGTAACTTATGGATGTGCAATGAACTCACTAATAGCTAGACCAAATTAAATGACCGCGCTTAGCCTCTTATTTTCAAGGGTATAAGCACAATACAATAAATACCAGAACAAATTATAAAAAAACGCAACCCAACTGCGTAAAAAATAATGAACTGAAAATAGAAATAAGTGGTTTATTTTTTGTAGTTTGAGACAAAATATTAGCATATAACTAATATATTATCTAATACTCGTATTAATTTATTTTAATTGGCTATTTACTCCATTCACATTTTATATCCATTTATTTTTTGATTTGCAGATGCAGTTACCCTATATTACTTTCACTATATAATATAAATGGCAACGACACATATGCGAAATCTATCAAAAACTTTAGACTAAAGTGCATGAAAAAAATAAACACACCTTCTAGGGCAATCGGGTAAAAATATCCCAAAAGTTTAAACAAGATATTATAGTAATAATAATATGTATTTATTGTACAATTATTATATCACATTAGTCAGACATATAGAAACTTAGTTGTACAAAATAGTTATCACTATCCTGTGTTCTTCGTTCTCGATATAAACCATAAGCAGCTCTCTCGACCTACTCAGCAGCCGTGCGAATTTTTTAGAGACTTGAAACGTCAACGCCTCCTCTATACCATCTGTGGACTTATGTCCGCTGTCAAAAGAATGGTCGCAGAGGTTATCCTCTGCGACCATTCTTTTGACAGCGCGGCATTCGATGCCTTGTAAGTTTTGGGCGAGATTTAATTTGATAATCGTGAAATATGAGTGAGATTCGCGCGTAGCAACTAGGCGAGCCGATAGGTAGACGCGCCGTTCTGACGGCGGTCGGCCTTCCCGCGTTTTTTGCAACGGTCGTTTTCCGAGACCTACGTGGTTTGTCGCGGCTGTGGTAACGTGTTTTGTGCTTGCGTGTTTACGTAATTGCATTCGCTGCGCGTATGCTTTTGCGTCTCGTGTGGGTACGGTTCGCGTATTTCCCGGTGCGACCAATTACGTGGGTTGCTATGCAGCCGCGTCGGTTAACGGGGAGGCCGGCGCTCCCGCGGTTTTTTCTTAACGGTTATTTTCATAACGGTTTTTAATTTCGATTACCTAATAGTGTTGTATTGTTAATCCACGTCTTTTGTCCGTTCGTGGTAAGTCCTGTGGACGCCGAGCGGTGTCGTAAGCCGGGCTTGAGCGGGACCCGAGCGCTCGCCTCCCTCCTTCAGAGGGCGGCCATCTCGGAAGGGCTTGAGCTCTGGCCTTGGGGGCTCTGGCCTAGTCAGGGCTCTTGATTTTTTTTTTTTTTTTTTTTTTTTTTTTTTTTTTTTTTTTTTTTTTTTTTTTTTTCGGGTAGTTGCTACAACAAGACGCAAAGTTTAAGCTCTGTGCTAATTAATTTATTAAAAAGTAATATTTACACAATTTAAAGCTGCAAATGTTTACAAATATTAGCTAACAGTCTTTACTTGCCGTGTAAGTGTTATTTCCTATCTTAAAATCACATAAAACAAAAACACCTTTACTATGGAGGCACTGCAAACTTCCATGACGCAAATGACTGACATGTTCAATAAGAAAATGTCCGACTTTGAACATGAGCTCCAGAAAACTTCGGGGACATCATCTTCTACTGCAAGCCTGGCCACTGAATTCAATTTATTTAGAGCATTTATTATCCAAGCGCTCAACACCCTACAGCAACAGGTGGCCATGCTCAATCAAACACTTGATGTCATGGAGATGCGTGGGCGAAAGAAGATTCTTCTTTTGCATGGAGTGGCAGAGGGGAAGAATGAGGAAATCGTGCAGGTGGTCACCCACATCATTGAGGACCAACTCGAGGTCTGCGACTTTCAAGCACTCAATATACGCCATTGCCATAGGATGGGACGATCTTCTCAAAAGTCTAGGCCCATCCTCATAAAATTTAATGATATGGCTATCCGCACTAAAATCTGGTTCGCCAAAACTAACTTAAAGGGCACAGGGATCACGATCTCCGAATTTCTCACCAAGACGCGCCACGACTTGTTTTTGGCTGCTAGGGCGAAGTTTGGAGTAACAAAGTGCTGGACCAGAAGTGGTGAGGTACACGTTCTCGGCATCAATGGAACGCGGCATCGGGTGAAGTGCATGTTCGATCTGAACAGCATCGATCCGGATCCTGAGAAGCCAGCCACCATCAAGGCGACCACGAGCACAACAGGGACGAGGTCTAAGCGCGCCAATCAGGCCAAAAAGTGATGTTCTGCGGTTGTTTCCTTGTGCTTTTCATTTCTGGATGTATAGGTAGCAAAATTTTGTTTATTATCTTACTTTTTCGTTAACACTGACTATACCCTCATTATTTTAACTTTTTCGATTGTTATGTGTATTACGAACTTGTTTACTTTATAACTGTCAAAGTCAATTTGCAACCAGAATGACAATGTCAGCTACGTTCTGAAACTGAAAGTTTCTCGTTGTGTTTCGTTCAAAATTTTGTCGATGGTTGCGTTTCGATTCACGGGATATTTTCATTCTGGCATTGAAAAACCTCTATCTTAGTTTGTATTATTGTTTTTTTGTTATTTCTTCTTTTTTGTCTCTTTTCTGTTATATTAATTTTAATGTATAAAACACTTGCGGCAGGTGAATGCATTTGTTGAATTTGGTACCTACATTGTATGTATTTTGGCATTTTTATATTTTCTTTTTTATACTAAAATATATTAACTATATAAGTATAACTATTATATATACATATATATATTTACTTCTTAAACTGTACTTCATTGGTATATACATATCTTAAAAGGTATAATAGTATATTATTATGTCTGATTATGACAGTAACAGTGATGTGGAAACTTTTTTCTCAGTAGGCAGCAACGATAATAGTTTCGTTAGTATCCCTTCTCTTGCTGACACTCTAATGGCAACGTTTTCTGATGCCCTTAGGAATTTTAATGTTGTCCACATTAATGCCCAAAGTATTCCGGCTCATTTTTCCGATATGCTGGCAAGTTTTGACTGTAAAAATATTCACGCTATTCTTGTCTCTGAATCCTGGCTGAAGCCATGCCTCCCATCGACACTTTATTCCCTCCCCGGATATAATCTCATCAGAAATGATCGTTCTGTCGGAGCTGGGGGTGGTGTGGCGATATATCTTCGATCCAATATTCCATTCTCTTTAATAGATTTATCGCCGCAACCACCTCCACCAAATGCTGGTGAACATCTTTTCATAGAAATCGAACTTCATCATTCAAGGATACTTCTTGGTGTATTCTACTGTCCCTCGTCACGTATAGATTTCTTTTCCTCTTTCGAGAATATTCTAGAAAATTCGGTCCCTTCTTACAGTCATAGCATCATAATGGGTGATTTCAACACTTGTCTGCTTAAAAACGACTCCCGGTCTTCCAGTCTCCACACCGTTCTTGATTCCTGTAATTTATCTGTTCTTCCACTTCAAGCTACACATCATTTTCCTAATTCAACTCCTTCACTTCTTGACCTTATCTTTGTGTCGTCAACTGAACATGTCGCTAAACATGGCCAGTGCTCAGCTGACGCCTTTTCTTATCATGACCTAGTCTACTTATCCTATAAAGTCCGGCCCCCTAAGGCCAAGGCAAAAATTCTCATGCAGCGTAATTTTAGTGGTATTAATCTTTGGAAACTTCGAGAAGATGCAGCTAGTATTGATTGGGAGATTTTATTGTTGTCCGACTCACTGGATGACAAAGTTAATATTTTCACATCAACACTGATTCGGTTATTCGATAAACACGCTCCAATTCGCCCTATTAAAGTTAAACATCTTCCGGCACCTTGGTTGACTAATGATATCAAGCTATTGATGAGTAAAAAAGTGGCACTCAAATCTAAATTTAAAGCTAGAGCCACAGATTCCAATTGGAATAAATACGTCGCCATTCGGAATCACTGCAACAAGGTGTGTAGAGATGCTCAGCGCCAACATATTCATAGTTCTGTCCAAAACGGTAACCCAGCAAAAGTCTGGAAATTTCTGAAATCAATGGGGATCGGTAAATCGCGACAAGAAAACATTCCTAAAGATTTAGATATCAATCTTCTTAATAAACATTTCTCTGCTTCGTCTCACTTCGATAAGACTACAAAATTAAATACGTTAAACTATCTTTCTTCCATACCGATGCCCGACTATTCTCCATTTTTCTTCAGTCAATTTTCCGCTTGTGATGTTAAGAAGAGCATAGAATCGATCACATCTAACGCAATCGGCAGCGATTGTATCAGCCGTAATATTATCCTCCCTATCCTGGATGAAATCCTTCCTACTATTTCCCATATTTTAAACCATTCCATATCCAGTGGCCACTTTCCATCGTCATGGAAAGAAGCCCAAATAATACCATTACCTAAGAAATCCAATCCGACTTCCCTCTCCGATTATCGTCCCATATCCATATTACCTTTCCTATCCAAGGTCCTTGAGCGACTCGTCCATGATCAGATCAGTTGTTTCCTTAACAAAAACTGTCTCTTTAATCCTTTTCAGTCCGGCTTTCGCCCTGGTCATAGTACTGTTACTGCTCTGGTGAATATTACGGATGATATCAGACTTGGAATGGAAAATAGTAATCTAACTATACTTACGTTGCTCGACTTTAGCAACGCTTTTAATACAGTGGACTTTGATATTCTACTTGGAGTGCTATGCTCTATTAACATATCTCCAACGGCGATTGATTGGTTTCGTAATTACCTGTTTGGTCGCCGGCAACGCATTCGCATCGAAGATACTTATTCTTCTTGGTGCAATACGAATGCCGGTGTTCCACAGGGTGGCGTTTTATCTCCTTTGCTTTTCGCTATCTTTATTAATTCTATTTCCAACCAATTACGTTCTTTATACCACCTTTATGCAGATGATCTCCAAATTTACTCACAAGCTCCACTGACCAGGTTGTCGGAGGCTGTTTACACTATTAATGAAGATTTAAATAAAATATGCGACTGGAGTAAAAGTCATGGCCTCACGGTCAACCCAGTTAAAACGCAAGCTATTGTTATTGGTAGCTCTAGGCTTACTACGCGTGTCGATTGGTCGAAACTTCCCCAGATAAAATTTGACGGTGTCACAATACCAATAAGTCCCACTGTGAAAAATTTGGGGATTTACATCGACACCAATCTCACTTGGGGTCCACATCTTCAAAATCTCAGCCGCAAGATCTTTGCTTCCGCAGGTTCATTGAGGAGGCTGCGAAATTTTCTCCCCACTGCCACTAAAATTGCACTCGCACAATCCCTCCTTCTTCCTATCCTTGATTATGCAGACGCCAGTTATGTCGATCTTACTGAGAGCCAACTTAATAAACTTGAGCGGCTTCAAAATTTTTGCATAAGATTCATATTTGGTTTGCGAAAATATGATCATATTTCAGAATTCCGTGCTAAGCTCAAGTGGCTACCAATTCGTCTTCGCCGGAATACTCACTTGTTATCGCTTTTATACAACATCTTGTTCAATCCAGCATCTCCATCCTATCTCAAAGAACGATTTGAGTTTCTTCACGAAACACATTCAAGATTCCTAAGGTCATCGGAAAATCTCAGACTAAAAACACCGATGCATTCCACAAATTTCTATGATAAATCTTATTCAGTTCAAGCTGTCCGCTTGTGGAATGCATTACCTGAGTTAATTAGACGTGCACAGACATTTGCTACTTTTAAAATGATGGTTAAGAACCACTTCCTCTCTGTTGTCAATAGTGAGACGCCATCATAACCTCTAACCTTTTGTATTTACCTATCCTTATTTATACGTTACGTTTATTTCTATTGCACTATGTATAAATTTAATATATTTCTTACTATATATGTATGTCATATTTTGTATATGTATAGTTACTTTATTCGAATAAATGTACGCCACCAACTGCCCTTTATTTTTGTTGTATTTCTTTCGACTTGGTTGTCTGGAAGAAATTGCTATTAGCAATAAGACCGCCAATTGTGCTTGTTATTTTACAATAACTACTTTGTTTTGATATAATGTATTTGGTGTGCACAATAAAGAGTATTCTATCTATCTATCTATCTATCTTGATTTCCCCAGGACCCTACCCTTACCCATCCCGCTATCCTATTCTCCGTGCGGTTCTCTTCGCCCCGGAGCAGTTAGGGTTTTGGTGCCGTTCGCCCTTAAGGCGAAGGGGCACACCGCGTCTCCCCGGTAGTGCCACCCCCCCCCCCCGCTGCCACCCGGTGGGGGGATCTGGGCATCGTTCACACCCGGGTCTTAGGGCCCTATTTTAGTCCACGCTCCCTGCCATTTCCCCTCTGGAAATGGCTGACGACTTCCCTCCCGATTTTGACCGGGACCTAACGAGGTACATCGTGCTGCATTGCCCGGACATAGTCCGGGAATTCAGGGCGACGTACTCGTCCGCCTCGCCCGACGCGTCGCCCGCGCGCGCGTCGGCCCCCGCCCCGGCGCACCCCGCGCCTTCTGCGCACCCCGCGACTCCGTTCGCCGCGCCGAGAACGGATTTAGTTGCGCCGCCCCAGACCCCCGCCGACCGCCCCGTCTCGCCATGCGGGTCCGAGCCTCTCTCGGACTCGGATATGGAGGTCGAGCGCGCGTCCGCGAGACGAGCCGCCCCCGCCCGATCCCCGTCCCCGTCGTCCCCGTCGTTCTCGTCGGAGGACGACTTCATTCCCATTTCGAATGGGAAGCGGGCGCGTAAACCACGCGACTCGCCGCCTCCCAAGATTCAGAAGGCCGGGAACGTCTCCGTTTCTCCCGGCCCCTCCGGCTCCCGGCCGTCTCCGTCTCCCAACGCGGCCGCGAGGGCCTCCCCCCTCGCACGCCCCGCACGTCCGAACATCACTCCCCCGCCGCTTGTCATTCAGGACAAGAGCGCCTGGGAGCGCGTCTCTAAGGCGATTTACAATCGCCAAATAAATTACACGCACGCGCGTTCCACCGCGCAAGGCAAAGCCGTCAAGGTGGCGTCTTCGGACGACCACCGACGGTTATCCGCTTTCCTGCGATCGAACAAGATCGCATATCACACTTACACCCTGGAGGAGGAAAGGGAGCTCAGGGTAGTAATCCGCGGTGTCCCTAGGGAGCTGGACACCGCCGTCATTAAAGCCGACCTCCAGTCCCAGGACCTTCCTGTGCGCCAGGTGCACAGAATGGTCAATGGGCGCTCCAAGGAGGCCTACGACATGGTGCTGGTCGTCCTCGACCGCACCGAGTCCGGCCGTAGGGTCTTCGACCTGAAGGCCGTGTGCCATATCTCTGACATCTCCGTGGAGGCCCCCCACAAACGTGGCATGCCCGGGTAGTGCCACAACTGCCAGCTATACGGGCACTCTGCCCGTAATTGTCACGCGCGCCCTCGATGCGTGAAGTGCATCGGGGACCACGCGACGTCCCAGTGCGCCCGTTCGAAGGAGACGGCGGCCGAGCCCCCCAGCTGCGTCCTCTGTGGCACCAAGGGGCACACCGCGAACTATCGCGGTTTGGTTAACCTTCAGGCATCCGCCAATTCCCTAGGGAATTGGTTCAGGAAGTGGCGTATTGAGGTGAACCCGGACAGGAGCGCTGCGGTGTTCTTCTCCAGAGGTGCCACCCCGCGCCACTCCCTGCGCCGCCCTAGAAGTAATCTCGGTCAAGTGACCATGTTCGACCGACCCATTCCCTGGGTCAAAGAGGTCAAATATCTAGGGGTCACCCTAAACAGCACCATGTCCTTAGGCCCGCACATCAAGCGGGTCCGTCACCGAGCATCCTTTGTGCTCGGTCGTCTCCATTCATTAATGTGCAAGCGGAGTAAAATGTCCCTTAGAAATAAGGTGACACTTTACAAAACTTGCGTTCGACCCATCATGACTTATGCGTGTGTTGTGTTCGGGCATTCGGCCCCCTCTCACATCGATAAACTCCAAGTGGTTCAAAACCGCTTCCTCCGTAAAGCCGTAGGAGCCCCCTGGTTCGTACGGAACGTCGACCTCCACTCCGATCTAGGTCTCGAACCTATTCGCGCCTTTATTAACGCATCTACCCATGCGAATGTTCTCACCGACCCCCCCGATGCTTTGTCATCCCTTCTTTCCGCTCAGAATACGGGCGACGACGACGACGTAGTAGTAGATCCCCTCCCATAGCCGGCGGTTGACCGGTGCACTTAGTAGTGCACCCGTCCCCCTACCCCCCTACAGCGACTGTCCCAACCGAGGGCGCCTCTTCGAGGCACCCTCGAGTATGTCGCCTCTTGCCCTTCTGGCTGGCTAGAGCGCAGTGGTTGCACGCTCGCCTTTAAGTCCGGTGAAGCTGTAAAGGCCTCGCGGCCAACAGCGTACATCATTCACACACACACACACATAATAAAAAGGTTTTTTAATATACACAAGTGACCTTGTGAAATAAATTTAAAACATCGATAAGCAAATTCTGAAAAATTTTATGTCGTGGCAAAAAAGTACATTCTGAAAAGATCAACTGATAATTATTTTTTTTTAGCGTTTTCAGCTTAATTTAGTTATTAATATAGTATCGGGAGTTTCGTCATATTAATACTTGTAAAAGGCTTCATCACCTGAAAAGCAAACTTATGAAGTCTATGCCCCTATTCGTGTAAAAACAGTTTTACACGCAGTATACCTGCAAACAATTACTAACCGTCTATAAATTAATATGATTGTAATACTTTTAATTAGAGAAATTAGGGAGAAATTTATCAATAGTGAAGATTGTTAAGGATCAATGGTAATTCAAGGACACGGGTGATGTACGGGATGCATAGACGTGATCCGCAAGACTTGATGGTAATTCAAGGACACGAGTGATGTACAAGATGCAACGGCGTGATCTCCAAGACTTGGGGCTCATACGAGATATGCGCTGAAGGTCATATTACTCATAGGTTTCACCCATGAGGTGTTCTTGTGTAATGCACATTTCTACAATGGTAAGAAACAAAAATGTTACCTAACATACATACCTTAAACAGTAACTAAAAAGCTATTGGTATAAACTATAAGCTAGTTGTGATATTATATCTTCAAAAGGAGACCTCCCGAAAGGGTAATAGGGAATATGCGTGTAATTCAATTAAGGATCAAATATTTTTTTTCACAAACTTTATCGCATTAGAATAATGTCCATACCAATATTTTTTTTAATATTGGTATGGACATACAATAATAACATTACTTATATACATATTTTTTATTAAGAAAATAATTATTGAAAGTACAAAAAATGAGAGGGAAATTCAAAGTAGCGGGAACGCCACCAGATCGAATATGACGTCAAATTCTACAATACAAATGTTAACAAGTGCATATTTGTTGGATGTTTGCTATTGAGTTAGTTTTATTGTTATTTTTTGTTGTCGATTTACACAAAGACAAAATTTTAGTTTAAATTATTTAAGTTAATTCTTACGTTAAAGTGATCTTCACAGCAATATAAACAAGTTGATGGAGATACCATGTCTCTTTTTCTGATTTTACACCACTTTCTCCTTATGTCCGCACCTACCGGGTGCATTTCTTATTGTATTTTTACACCTAGGCACAACACAGTGTTGTTCCATTGTATAATAGTCGCAAAATACAAAATAAAAATAAATTACAGAATAAAATACTTCTTCAGCTGTTCACTAATTGATTGTTATAATAGATTTTGACGTCACGCCAAGCGCGCCAAAATGGCGGGCGTTTAAAATGCTCTGATGTGTTTGCTATCTTCAACATTTTTGTTTGCCCTTTACATTTTGTTTTTGACGTAAAAAAATTTTTGCAGTTATATATTGATGTAATCTATCGTATAAAAATATAAAAAAAATACACGCATATTCCCTATTGAAGTGACATTTTTATAATTAACAATACATTATTAATAACATATGCCACTCCCTTGCAGAAACAGTGTTTTTTATTGATTTCATAACAAGACATACTTGTATAATAATACTGTAATAGCCCAAAGTGGAGCTTATTACACAAAGAATTGTGCAAAATTATGCACTTCTATTAAAAAGGTAAATCCAGCAATACTTATCCCTAAACAGGGTTAATAAACAGATAAGCCAAAATAACCCCTACTTATAGCAATGTCTGTTGTAACTGACAAGCAACAGGACTGTGGAAATATATCAAATATAAAATCTCATTTCTCAGGTTGAACTAATTAAGCGTTACATTAAAGGAACATAGAACAAATATTGTTATTCTGTGGACAGTGTATATATATTTTACGTCATGTCCCCGATAGATGACGCTGCATAGAAAGTGTATACAACTAGCTTGCCGTGTCAAGGTTTTATGACGATTTCGTTGGGGCCTCAACCTTGCCACAGTGTGTTCAATGTATCTCCGTGTTTACTAGGGATTGAACTCAACCGTTGAGTTCAATCCCTAGTAAACACGGAGATACATTGAACACTCGTTTGCCCGGTAAGCCGGTGTCCTTATTAAAACTATTGATAGCGCGACGCAATGACATCGCAAGCTCGTGCGAGAGACTCCTAACACGAATATCTTTGTAAGCCGTTAGGATCATATGTAAAGACATTAATTTCTGCGTAAAAAATAAGTGGCATTTTCTTAATAACGTCACACTAGTGCAACACGTTTCTCTGGCTATTACAGATCAAAGATTTTGGCCTTATGTACCAGTGTTAATAGTAATGTGTGATCGATAAAGCGTGCTGTCACATTCATCTATATGTAGTAAATTTGAAGTACATAAAGGATGGTATATTAAGTCGAAAGCAATACGCTAAAATTATTCTAATGGCAGTAAAATAGTTTTTTATCGAAATTCCAACTAACCAGCTAGTCACAGTTAAAAAATCCGAACTGAGTTTATAATTACAAACTTCACACTTTCGTATTTGTTAAATAGAGAACTAAATTCGAAGTCAAGTCATAATTTCAAATTTCGAACTGCAGTATGATGACACATTCGTCAAAGGTACGTAACAGGTAAAATGGTTGTTTATCTTTTCATTCTGTGTTGATCGGATTGAACGTGGAGAGTTAGCAAGAGTGGGTTGTGGTTTTGATTAATGACGATAATATATACGTATATTTAGAAGTCAGAGAGGTCTGTAAGGAAAGGACCTGTTGGAACTAAGCTTTTTGCTACCCCGCAAAGGTTCTGGCGTGATGCTATAAATTGACTGTAAAAAATGTCTCTAAGTAAGACTACCTACATAATATATCTAGTCAGCGAGTGAAAACGATCCCATTCCTCTGCCCAGACATATTTTAGACTTTTGAACTACATAGTTAACAAGCCACAGCCTCTTGTGATTCACTTATACTTGCTTTTACACTGCATAAAGTCGAAATTAATTCTGAAACTGAATATTTAACTATGTACTTAAAAACTAAGATTGGACTAATTACAAAAGTTTAGACGCGTTTTTTAATCTGTACATTTACTTCTCTTTTCTTTCATAAGAAGAGCAACTCAAATTAAGTAAAAAGGATGAGTACAAAAAGGTTTTGGTCTAGTCTATAACAGTTAATTTTCTGATAATCAGTATAATCTGGAACCTGAACCATTTTGTTAATAATTCGTACAAATATCTTTGGCATTATGTAAAAAGAAAAGAATTCTCCGGTGATTTAAATAAAGAATATCATCTTGCTTTTTTCTACATAAATTAGGCCATGACGTAACCATTTTATTTTTAACACCAGCCAGCCAGGTCCTAGCTAATGTAAAATTAAAACAGAATCAATTTAAATGAAGGAATATTCATTAACACTAATGAGCTCTATACACGCTTAGGCGTAGCAAGGCTAAGACTGAACTTCAGTTTGTAAAATGTTTTATCGAATGTGCGCCTGCTGTTGTCGGCTTAGCACAGCAAATTTAAAAGCGCTTGATAACGCTTGGATTTTAGTTCTTCTCCGTCTCTTACGTACTTAAATTTTCAGAAATTTTTAAAAAAGAAACAATACCAGCACTTATAAATTTCGTTTCATTCCGAAATTCACATGCGCCTATCCGTATTTTTTTAATACTATTTCAGTAACTCTACAATGCTAATCACTTTATAGAGAAAATCGTCTTACTGAGAAGCCATAAGATGCACGGTATAAACTCTCAGTCTCAGTAATAGCACTAAAGTAATAATCTATAGGTAGTGTATAGGTACCCTTAAATTAATTTAAAATTGGAATATTATATGATTTTTTTTAATTAGGAACTCCAATTGTAAGATAAAAAGTATGAAACATTTTCTTTTAAAATAAGAACATGAGCGACGGTTCCAATCAAAGAGTTAATTCTCGTTTTGTATGCCAAAGCCGGCTCACTTTTACGTTTCGTCTCTGTCGTTAGCGTGGAACGCGGATTGTAGTTGTGTTGTGAAATGTCACATTTTGTTTGCTGCTTAGAAATTTTGATCCTGACGCGCCCCACCCTATCTTAATCGCTTACAGTACGTACATGTATTCAACATTCTATTAGTGCGATAGTTCTAAAGTTCCACACAGCTGTATAACATACGCTCCACGTGTGTAACAGTGAGTTATGATGTAGTGTAAATGTGCAACGTACTATTGAAGCTATGCATACAATAATTTAAATTTAAAAATAGTTTAGTTGAGTTGTTCCTATGGCTTTCTTCCGGCTCCACCAAAAGATCTGGGACGCCATCCGGGTCAAAATTACTCGTCAAAACAAATCTAACGTGCCCAAACACGGTAGGGTTATATTAAGTAGTTGGGTGGTTCCATTAGCTACCTTTCGGCCTCATCATTAGACTCTAGACAGTATCTAGTTGTCAAAGTCAAAGTCATAATTCATTTATTTGTGTAGGCCAATACATAAACACTTATAAACGTCAAAATCATTACATTTTTTACATCTACCACTGGATCGAAACGCGGCCTCCACTGAGAAGATCCGGGGAGAAACTCAGCGGGCTAGTCTTTTAACTGAATTTGTTTGGTCTTCCTGATAACCATTATTTTTTTTCAAAAACGTATTATACAGCTTTAGCTAGTTTTGCTGGTTGAGGAGCTCAACCCCAATCTGTTTTATCGTCAAGATAATTTTGTAATACCTTTTCTTACGCAGCCTAGTTTTGACTACCTATTTAAATTTATTGATAGGCAGGTTTCGTATATCTATGGGTAATTTGTTGTAGAAGCGTATACATTGCCTCATGAAAGAATTACTAATTCTGTGGAGACGAGTAGAATGTACAATAAGATCATCTTTGTTCTGTGTATTAACATGATGAATGTCCCTATTATAATAAAACTAGTTCAGAAGTGTAGATTTAACGTAGGTATATTATTTCATAAAAACATTCCAGTTACTCATAACAATGTTAAATATTAATAAGTACGCTATTATTCAAATCCCGCCATAATCCAATCGTCACTCCAGAGCTGCCAACCTTTTTTATGCACTCCCGTGCTGCCAACGACTCAATTGTTTATTATGCCAAAAGAACCACAGATAATAAAAATAAGTTATATAATTAATAAAATGTTTACAGTCGGCCATTCTGAAATAACAGAGTCCTCTCGTAATGTCTTGATACATTAAAACAACCTTTTTAATGACACATTCAAGCAACAAAATACTTATGTACATAGGTGTAACAATTTTTAAACTCTACCAAACTCCGAAGATGCCTTGAAGAAACTAAACAGAATAAATCAGAATTATGTCGTCACCATTTCTTAATAATTTGAATTCATAAAAACATATCATTTTTGCTAGCCAAAAGACAACATTTCTTCTTCTCTGTTCAAATATATGTTCTAATCAAATTGAATTTATAAATACATACTATTTTTAATAACCAAAAGCAACCTTTGCTTTTATTCCATTTCGAATCAAATCTATTCTAATCAACACGTTCGGCCATTTAACAAATTAATTGTTCCATCAATTATGTTTTGAAATACAATATCAAATGAAGGAACAATAACTTGTATGATTACAATATGAACAAAATGTATTGTTCATTAAATGTATTTATGCATTATTGCTGGATCATGTATATTTCAATTACTTTCTTGAAATCTTATTAAGATTGAATACTCTTATGACTCCTCCGTGTAAAAATTGTGCCAGCAAATTCACTTAAGATCATTTTAATACAGGTAGTTACAATCCCAAAATCAATTAAAAATATTTTTTTTGTTTTGGACAAATGATTTCACAGAGGCATTAAAACTCATCATAATATAAATAGTATTAATAATGCACCAAATCAGAGAACACCTTCACCTGAAGTACTCAGGCAGTTTTGAGCTGGGTTATGGGAAAATCCGGTTCAACATAATGCGAATGCAGAGTAGATAATTACTGCTAAGCAAAATACAGCGTTTCAAAAATGCATTTCGAACATATTCCAATATAAACTTTCACACAAGTTCTTAAATGCACACAACTGGAAATCTCCTGTATCTGATAACATCCATTATTTCTGATATAAGAAATTTACACCCACTCACTCATTACTGCATGACCATTTAAACACGTTTATTCAGACACCACATACAATGCCAGAGTACATCATACACATGAAATAACTTTTATACTACCTAAAGATACTAATACCGAGGATCCATCTAAATATCGACCTATTACTTGCCTTCAAATAATAAATAAAAAACTCACAGCCTGCATAAGTGAGATAATTTACAAACATCTTTCCGAAAATCATATACTTGCAGAACAACAGAAGGGGTGCCGGAAAAATAGCAAAGGTTGTTAAGAACAACTTATAATAGATGCAATCACCATGAACGAAGCATATAGGAAGAAACATAGTATCTACAGCATATTCACTGATTATAGGAAAGTTATAACAAATTTCAATTTATCAACAAAATATTCATTATGATGTCTACTCAACCTCCTTATGTTCCTGATACGACCCACGGCCTACAACACGTCTTAAAGCGCCTCTATCTACGCACTACAGCGCCCTTTACTTCCGCCGCACAGCGCCTCCACTCCGCCGCAGAACGCCTCCACACATGCCATAAAGCGCCTCCACTCATGTCCTACAGCCCCTTTACTCACGCCGTACAGCGCCTCCATTCACGCGCTACTGCGCCTCTACTTCCACCGCGCAGCACCTCCACTGACCCACAGAACGCCTCCACTCATGCCATAAAGCGCCTCCACTCACGCCGCACGCCGCGGCGGCGCCTCCACTGACGCTGTACAGCGCCGTGACTGCGCGATGATACCAACGTACGATGTTTCTACAAAATCTATTGACATCGTGTCTGAAATCAGTTTGGGTGGATACGTTAGTTATCAAATAAATCTATAAACATACCACTTAGTAGTGGTACTACACCACTTAGTAAGTAGGCAATTCAGATGAATAATTTAATCTACAAAGATCTTTTATTTTGAAGCAACTTATTATAGCCAAATCATAAATGGGATATCCCCGATCCTTAACTGCTTCCTTAACTGAGGAGATCTTTGTTACTTTTTGGCTCGATCTTGTGGCCATCTCTACGGTACCATATTGCATTGTCACCATACTTCGCTTCATATGCGTGGCATATCTACTTGTAAAATGGGTCAAAATAGACAAACACACGCACGAAACGAACAGTGCAAGTTAAGTAAAAGCTTGCAAAACAGAAATAAATTCATTTATATCATCAACTAAAATGTATATATCGTCTTTTTTATTCATTGATTCAGAATCAGAATATTTTTTTTTATTCATGTAAATCATTATAGTATTTATGAATCGTCAGTAAAGTAACAATGACTCTACCACCACTTCAGAATATCATTCCTGTGAAGAAAAAAGGGAAGAAACTCCATGGTTACTCATTAAATAAAAATATTATCAATCCATGTAGCAGAAGTGAATGGTTTAAGAAAAACATTAGTTAATTTAAAAGATTAAAACTCGAGAGTCTGTCGCTGTACCATGTTTTTCTCAAATATTTATTTGATGTTACCATTTACTACTCGTTTTGTTCTCGACTATTTACTCATGAAAGTTTTATTCAACACATCTTCCATTACAGATTCCAATGTAGTAAAATCCTGACTATTTGGGGTTCTGTATATACACAATAATATGCTTATCCTGCTTAACACGAATAAATTAATCACTCTGTTCAACTAAAAGCCCAACTATGTCACTATGTTCTCTCGACATTTTTTTAAGCGAATTATTGTACTTCCATGAAGCCTGTACTTTCAAATATAGTAACTTAAGATCGAATAATTATCATAATCGATTCCGTGTGATTTAAGCCAATGTTCACATATACAAACATCATATTTCGTTTATTTCTTCAATTATAAGTCAATCTCTAATGTTTTTGAAAAAAAATCATTCATATTCTGATGGATTAATATCAAATTACCGGGCTTCTCTACCACCTTATTTAAAAGATCTGAAACGCTAGTGGTACCTACTAAAATGTACCTCTGTTGTTTACCTTGGTGATTTCAACAATTTATCACAGTATTATCATAAAACTGATGTCATACTGACTCGTCTCTTAGTCTTCATTATATTACTTTTAACATTACATACAAATATACCCAAGAATATTTAAGATAACTACATCAGTTTCACTTGGCATCATGTACCGTCTTTATACATTTTCGTCTTTATACTTTATACATTACCACAATAATTTCTCAAACACAAGTACTTAACTGTTATTTAATTACTTATTTGTCCCCACAATAGAAACGAAATTTATATGACATATTCCTGCACTGGTGCACAAATATAAGGTAGATAATATTTAATCATTAATTACTTGACCAACCCTGCAAGGGAGCGTGATGATAGGTTAAAATGAGATCATACATCATTATTTTTAAAGTCATTTGAAATCGCCAATCACTACTTTTTAATTAACCAAGATGCGACTCACCTGTTTTAATCGTTTTTTTTTCTACCTATATTTACCTTTATCCTTTGTTACCTGAAAGTCTTGTGGGCGTGATGTTGATAGTAATATTTCTATCCGAATCCCACTTCTGAACTATAATAAAACTAGTTCAGAAGTGTAGATTTAACGTAGGTATATTATTTCATAAAAACATTCCAGTTACTCATGACAATGTTAAATATTAATAAGTACGCTATTATTCAAATCCCGCCATAATCCAATCGTCACTCCAGAGCTGCCAACCTTTTTTTATGCACTCCCGTGCTGCCAACGACTCAAATGTTTATTATGCCAAAAGAACCACAGATAATAAAAATAAGTTATATAATTAATAAAATGTTTACACTATATTTTTTAAAGCTACTGATATTATTTTTAACATATAGAAGATTTTCATATATAAATTGTGAGGTAATAGTTAGAATATTTATTTCTCAAATTCTTTTCTTAAGGGAAGCTCTCGGGGCCAAATTGTAAATTGCTTGAACAGCCCTTTTCTGCAGAGCCAAGATGATGTTTAGTTCTGCAGAGCATCCCCATAGCAGTATGCCATATGACAAAATACTATAAAAATAAGCAAAATAAACAAGTCTAGCTGTCTCAATATAAGTCAATAATCTAATTTTCTTTACGGCATATGCCGCTGAGCCTAACCTACCAGACAATTGTTCAATATAGGTGCCCCATTGTAATCTGGCATTAATAGTGATACCTAAAAAAATAGTTGACTCTACAAGGTCTATCCACGCCATTTATTTGTACATTGGTTGCTACCGGTCTAATATTAGGCGTTGTGAATTTAATACATTTTGTATTCTTCTCATTAAGGAGAAGATTATTAATGTTGAACCAATGAATGAGCTTAAACAGTGTGTTGTTCACATCGTCATAATTAAGCAGCTGTATCTTAATTTTGAATAATAGAGATGTATCATCTGCGAACAGCACAATGTCCTGACTATCCCCTTCATAATAGGGTAAGTCATTTATATATATGAGGAATAGAAATGGACCGAGAATGGAACCCTGGGGCACGCCCATTGTCACATTAAATACGGGAGATCGTTTTCCATTAACATCGACCTTTTGAATTCTATCACACAGATAAGAAGTCAAAAGGTCGAGAGCCCTGTTCCTAATTCCGTAATGGTGTCATTTCCTGAGAAGAGTTTCATGATGCACACAGTCAAAAGCCTTAGACAAGTCACAGAATATATCTAAAGCATCCTGCGAGTTCTCCCAGGCCTCAAAAATATTCAACGCTTGCATCAATAGCTGAGCGATTCTTAGTGAAGCCAAACTGGTTTTGGTGAAGTAGTTTATGACTACTAAAGTGGCTTAACATCTGATTTAACATAATTTTTTTAAATACTTTACTTAACAACACACAGAAATAGGCTGAAAGTTATTGAGATCTGATGTGCTATACGATTTAAACAAAGGAATCACTCTACTAAGTTTCATAAGATCAGGAAATACACCACGAGCAACACAACCGTTGAACATAGATGCCAAGTAGGGGGCAATAATATGACTTCCAGAACTAATAGTCTTTACAGACCATATGTCCGCCGTGTTTTTAATATTTAGATTATTAAAAGTATTTATAATATCTTTCCCACTGACATCCGAAAATTCAAATGATGCGCCGCATTCAGAAATACTTTGTTTAAGAAGCGACTCAGCCGAAGTACAAGACAACTCTGCTGAAAGAGCTAGCAACCTGGTGATTTGAGAAATTGAACATAATCGGGTTACTTTTAAGCCAATGTTCTGTAATACAAAGAATATCTATTTTGCAACCATTCATACATAGTTCAATTTCCAAATCTTTACCCGTCATACACTGGATATTTTGATTGACCAGGTTAAGTAAATTTAATTTTTGCTAAATACTTTATGAGTATTAGAGCAAGAGGATGTCTCTATTGTCTTAAAGTATAACTTAAATTATTAGAAATATCAACATTTCAGTATAAAAAAACCTGAATTTAAATAACATATGTCAATAGAAGCAAAATTGTTATTAGTCAAGTTCTTGGCTGATGTATAAAAAATATGATAGCGAACTAGCTATCTATCTTTTATAATATTTAGAAAGATAAAAATTATCTTTTACTGTATAGTTGTATAGTAGTTATCAATACCAATCTAACAATCCTAAACACGAGGGGGCTATGTTGTATGATTCACATGTTCCTATAGCCACCTTCCGACTCCATCAGTTCCATCACTCCATTTTGAACCGGAAAGACAGGCAGACAAACGAACATTGCAAGTTAAATAAAACCTTGTAAAAATGACGTGCATCTTGATGACCGCGCGGTTAGCGGGGATGTTTGTGTTTTCATAGATAATAAATTCTTTTGTTTCTGGATTTGTATAAACAGTATCTCAGTGCTCATAAAGGCATGTTTTTGAAATGAAACTTACCTTTCAAAGGTGTCACGTTATTAGAAGCACCTGGAACCTAAGGAACTGGGGTGTATGCAATGTAACTTGCTGCAAAAAAAATCTTGAGATGTCTTCTTTAGTACGTAGGTACATTATAACTCAATGTTTCAAGGTTTGATCCAATAGCCGACGGAGCGCGACAGGAGCGCGACGGAAGCGCTCGGCTACGCTCGTTCGTTACGTTTGCCGTCACGCCGAGCGGGGCTGCGCTGTGTGGTATCTCCCGTACATTTCAGTACATTACAAATCCCCAAGCCGCGCCACTGTCGCGCTCCCGTCACGCTGCGTCGGCTATGTGGCGAAACCTTTATAGTTACACACTATTTAAGCGACTTATGTCAAAAACGAATAATGACAATTACAATAAATTGATGAAAAGGATTTCCAATAAAAATAACAAATCAGAATATTGACAAAATATAAAAATGAAAAATACAAAAAATAACAAATCAAATAGGTAAAATTGTATCTAATTGATCTCCGTAGCGCAGTTTAGGACAAATTGCCAATGCGATCAATGTTGGGCCACACTTGATTATGCTACCAAGCCAAGCAAGAATCCCAGATTCTCTTAATTTTAATGGTTTGGTTTTTTTACTATTTAGTTAGATTATATGCATAATTAATGTACTTAATTAACGCAAAATGATTTTCGATCCTCTTTTATGAATTATTAAGCGTCGGACAACATTGACCGCCATGGTCTCAGCGGACGAAAAATCGTAAATCCGTTTCATAGGGCCGCGCGGTTACATTGTCGCCCACCCCCACCTGAGTGTCTCGTGCTTATTTTAATGGTCTATCATAGGATAGGCCATTAAAATAAGCATGAGGCCAGAGGCGAGGCATAGGCCAGGGCAAAGGCCTCCCCTTGATGTCTCAACATAAATCGATCCTGGACCAGTAGTATCTATGTCTTTCCCGAAAAAGTATCCAAATTGTCACTCCATTTTCATCTCGGTCGACCACGACACCTATGACCGTCTTCAGGAATCCATGCCGTGACGATATTTGACCAACTTTGCAGGTTCATACGCAAGACATGCCCCGTCCAATCCCACTACAGCTTTGCTGACTTTAAGCCTACATCCATAACCTAAGTGTGAGAGGCAGCCTAGTGTTTCTGATGCAATCCATCCATTTAGTGCTCTTTGGTAAATCTTAAGTCTGAATTTCTTCTCTTCAGGTAGCGACCAAGTTTGAGCACCGTAGGTTATGACGGGTCAAACACACATATCTATCAGTCTGGCTTGAGGGACAAGCCCTTCATCATATCTTCCAGGCGTTCTCTTTCTGTCTATTAAATCATGCCGGTTATGAAACGCGACAGTCTGGGCCAAATACGTATGTTCGTTGACACTATGCACTACGCATAGTTTTGATCTGTCCATCTATCTCTACCTTACATTTCGTGCTGATGGTCATAAGTTGAGTTTTTGATCTTTTCATGGATAATCTAGCCTCGAGGCTTGCTGTACTCAGTCTTGGAGCATTTGTTGTTGTTCTGATGGTGTGGATAAAAACAGCACGATATCATCGGCAAAGCGGAGATTAGTCAACTTGCCTATTAATAAGTTTTTAATTTTTTTATAATATTATGTTTAATTTCAGTTTTAATTTGCTCTAGATAGGCCTTAATGATATGAGTATATATCTGTTTAAATAATTAAACAGATATTTTTTCTTTTAAGAGTTGGTTTAATTTATTATGATTCCAAAAACCCGTACAGTGATTTACATTTTACAGTAGCGTCTCAAAAATCATCATTTTTTTTCTAAGTGAAAGTCAATTGTAAGAACCAAGCTTATAAGTAAATTATCTCGGTGTCGGTGTCCGTCGGCGCAGCAGAGAGTTTCAAACACGAGTCTGCCACGCGGTCAACGTTGTCTGACACGGCTTGAACGGAAAGTTTCAGTGTCGCCCAACATTGTCCGCCATGGCTCGAATGAGAAGGGGCAATTTTTTCATTGGCAGCTAACGTGTTAAGAGAATGATTACTTTTCAGGTTGGACATTATTATGATTTGGCATTATTAGTAACATTATTAGGTTTTGACCTTATTCATCTTTGACATAAGTTGAGTAAATCTTACACACGTGTCTGACACACGTCACACGGTACCCGTGTATAATAAAAAATGATGGAGCTAACACACTACATTGCTCACTTGCACATAATATTCCTAAAATGATTAGAAAGAATATCTGGTAAAAATAAAGGTTAATTTCTCATCTATCATTAAGATTGTTTACTGGCAAGTTATGGTTACGTTAATTCTTTTCATAAAATCTACACATGGATGAATGAAAGTTGACCACACCTGATTTATAAGAGGTGAACAAATGTGTAGGTACATAACACTAATTACATCCACCTTTCACCGAGATAAATATTCTTTGGTTTAAATAAGGTAGCGAGCTGGTAATTGTTTTTTGGGTTCATTATTGGAACGAAGTTCCTTAATTTTTCCCCACATAGCCGACGCAGCGCGACGGTGGCGCGTCTTGGGGAGTTGTAATGTAAATGTACGCCACACAGCGCAGCCCCGCTCGGCGCCACGACAAACGTCACGAACGAACGTAGCCAAGCGCTTCCGTCGCGCTCCCGTCGCGCTCCGTCAGCTATTTGACCAAACCTTTAACGCGACTTGTGGAGCTGACAGGTAGCAATAGTTACATAACGAAAAAACATTACGAGACGTTCGATTCATCGATGTTATCGTAAGCTCAGGCCCCGTTGTTTATATCACGTGTAAGTTAAAGGTGCACGATGGTCAAAGTATACTTTTGTTAAATAAAATCGTTTTTCAATAACTAACAATTTTATTAGCAGTGAGTTATCTCATTAGAACTTTGCTCCTGACGGGGATCACCCGACCGCACATTCTTGTTTTTTTTAGTAACTCTTTCTACTTTTTTTGTATATTGCGGACACACCATAAGCATGGTCTTAGCCGTGCGTGCCATTATAGCTTTGCTAAATAGTAATATAAAACTAGGACAAAACTTTACCGTAGCTATATTAGTAGAATTTCCATTTATTATTAATATTACTCATATAATATAATTATGGTATGCATAAGTGATAATAATAATAATAAATCGTTTATTTATTGATCACCACAGACAGAACATATAGATGATAATTTCAGTAAAATAGTAGTAGTAGCCTGAGGGAGGTAAAAAGAACCTGTAAAAAAGGTCACTAGATCTCCACCGCTCGAGATCTCCACCACCTCCACCGCTCCAAAATGAGAAAAATATGTAAGTAAGTAGTAATAAGTAGGTACTTTGATTCATAAATGAGTTTTTGGATAGAAATCCATGGATTCACACTAATATGTGAATTGATACTGACGGTTGGATTTCAGCCCGATAGTAATTTATCCTGCCGAAATCCAACCATCAGTCAAACGACAATGCTGGCAACGACCTAACAGATAACGTTTTTTGTCTGCTTTTAAATTTATACCGTTATATTACCCGGATTACACCCGGTTCTTTGAGCGGGAGTTAAATGACTGATAGGCCACGCCCACTCGAGTTGCAATCTCGAGTTAAAATTCATTTTGCAATTGTGGGGAAAAAGTAATTAAAAAAATGCCCCACACTAGGTATTATTCCTGTGTCTTGTGTGCATTAACAAACGTGAAATTCACATGCACAAACACAAATACCCCGACCGAAACAAATATTTGTGGGTCACACAAAGATTTGTCCCGTGCGGGAATCAAATCTGCGACTACTCAATCCAGTTCCTCTTAACCATTGGATCACGCCGTTGGAAACAATCTTAAAGATAGAAATCTAAAACAGGTATTCTAAAAAATAGAAAGACTGCAAAAAACCTGTGAGGACGATGCTTCAGAAAAAGCAAGGGAAAGCTATTATCAAAATCGGCTTAGGGATTTTTTTATAAATACACATATCATTTTGGGAAAAAGAAAATCAGATGTAGGAAGTTTCTAAAAACATAAGAGCATCGTTTGCTTGAAGTGTGAAGAAAGTATGTGAACAGTAGACGCTGCCGTGTTACTGTTCTTTCCGGATTTAGCGGCAGTGGCAGTGGGTAAACCGAGTATGTGGTTATGCCCCGATTACAAAAAAATTGAAAAATATCATTATGCCAAAAAGAACCACAGATTTGAAAAAAAGCTAAATAATAAAATAATAACACGACCTGAACGATGACTATAATCTATGCATTTTGAAGGTCAAATTGCTTACATGAATCTAGAATCAGAATTTTGATTGCAAACATGTAAATAAGGTGATAATATTTAGTAGTAAGGTAAATATCAAATCTGTTTTGACCTAGGAGCATACAAATACAGGCAAAGTCTATAATAAATATATTAATATCTAAATAATTTTATTACAAAAACAATCCTCCACCCTTTCATCTCAATGTTGTTACTAAACTTTATTGAATTTAATATGAGTAAAACAATAACACACTCAATATTATTTCAAATATGTCTCGTAGCAAATATTGAAATGAAATATAAACAGCTGTGACGAACAACAATGAATTACACTGTACATCGGTCTCGGTTTTGGACTAGATTTATAAAGGCAACAAAGTTTATTTTAATAACATTTAAAGAACATTATTTTTAACGGGTTTTTTAATAAATTTATTCTACAAATAAACATTTAAATCCAATATACATCAGCCGATATCACAATAGACGTGAAAGAGATTAGAAGGCTGAGCATGAACAGAACGACGTTATTGTGACGCTCTCGAGTTGATATGCCATCGCTTTCACATTACAAACTTGCTAAATAAAGAGAAAGTGACAGCACGGTTTCTCGACAAGATTACGATAGCGTCAATCAAATGGTTTGTGATTAGGCTTTAGGCCGTATCGTACCATTACATACCGTACGACTCGTACTCCACCACGCGGTCATAGTGCGGTGCATCTGTAGCAAGAAGGCGCTCGAGTATGAAACTGCCACAGACGGTTACCCATCTTAGGTAGACCGAGCCGAACGCTGCTTAATCTTAGTTATCGCTAAGCAGTCGCACAGCGTTACGAACATCTCATACAAAAAAACCCTTTACAATAAATACGTTTGAAAAGAAGCAAAACTATACACGAGACTTATAAAATATTATATTTCCATCTGTGATCTCCATGCCAAATCCCTTGCAGAAAATAAAAAAATAAATAATTTACAAATAAAATGTAAGTGGGTGTATAAGGATATGCCAAATTGCTTGGCAGTGTGCCTAAGCATTGCCAAGTTGTATGGCAATGTGGATACTCAGGTTCCTTCTCGAATCATTGAAATCTATCTATATCATCACGCCAGATCCCTTGCGGGGTAGGCAGAGAGTTCCAACAGGATCTTTCCTTACATACCTCTCTGGCTTCCTCCACTCTAATAGTTCGTCTCATACACACTCACCGGTTACGGAGACTCTTGACTTGCCCTTCAGCTAAGACACGGTCTATTTGGTCATGGTAAGATAGTCTAGGTCTTCCCCGGTACCCACATCCTTCCACTTTCGCATTGTATATCTGTTTTGTCATTCTTTCCTTCTGGAATTCTTTCTATATGCCCAAACCAACGGAGCATACCCTTTCTCATCTTTACACCGATACTATCTTTAATACCTACTCGCTTTCTTACTACGCTGTTGCGAATACGGTCAGTCAGCGTGACTCCGCACATCTTCCGCAGAGATCGCATGTTGACCGCATTTATCCTGCTTTCGTTCTCATTCTTACATACCCAACTCTCACTGCCATATAACAGCGTTGGGACAAGCACTCCGTTATGCATGGCCAGCTGCGCCTTTTGGCTTAAGTGCCGGCTCCCAAGTAGCCTTCCCATCGCACCATTCACTCTATTACCTGCATTCACTCTTCTCTCTATGTCAGCGGTGTATTTCCCATCCTTACTGAAGGCGCATCCAAGATATACAAACTCATTCACTTGCTCCAGCACATCGTTACCAACCACAATCCTTCCTCAATCCTTCCTTTTATATTTGGACCGAAATACGGATTACCACAAACCGCAGCGAGCCGGCTGCAAAGATATGCAACCAGGCTAGCTGCTTATGATTTTGAAGTTGAATTTGTTAAATCTAAAGATAATTGTAACGTGGATGCGTTACCGCTGCCGTACGAACGCGAGGGCGAAGCAAGGCCGGATGTGGTGTCATATATAAATTACGTTGAAGAATCTTTACCTATTAGTGCCAAAGACGTGGCAAAGAAAACACAAGAAGACGAAATCTTAAAGAAAATTTATACTTATTTAGTTAATGGCTGGCCATCAGCAATTACTGTTAATGACGAAAGACCTTACTTCTACCGTAAAGATTGTTTATCGATTGACAGGGGTTGCTTATTATATAATCATAGGGTGGTTATTCCTAGCGTGTTAAGAAAAAGGGTCCTTCGGGAGTTGCATGAGGGTCACTTAGGAGTAGTAAAAATGAAAAATTTGTCTCGCAATTACGTGTACTGGCCTCAACTTGACGTTGAAATTGCAAATCTTTGTCGCGAGTGCAGCTCATGTCAGCAGCAACGCGACGCGCCATCTAGGGCTCAATTACATCCTTGGGCTTTTCCAACTCGGCCATGGCAAAGATTAAATATAGACTTTGCTGAATTTCGCGGTAAACATTATTTGATTACTGTCGATGCCCATAGCAAGTGGATTGAAGTGCAAAAAATGACTGGTACTAATGCCAGCAACCCTATACTTAAGTTACGAGAATTGTTTGCAAGATTCGGTATTCCCTCTCAGATAATTAGCGACGGGGGCCCACCTTTCGCATCATCGGAATTTGCTAGTTACATGAACAAAAATTTAATAAGTCATACATTAACTAGCCCATATAGGCCAGCCGGTAACGGGGCGGCAGAAAACGCGCTTAAATTAGTTAAGCGAGCAATGAAAAAGGCAGTACACGAGGGTACGGACATCGATACCGCGGTTGCTAAATTCTTATTTCAATATAGGAATTGCGAACATGCCACCACCGGGGTGGCGCCAGCTGTCGCTATGTTCGGTAGGCGGTTACGCGGCAGACTGGACATTCTTAAACCTTGCACCGAAAGCGCTGTAGAAGCAGCGGCGCAGCGCGCTGGCCGTGCGCGTCCCGGCGCTGAGCGCCACGTCGCGCCCGGGGACCAAGTAATGGCGCGGGACTATCGGCCCAGCGCGGCACCCGCCACTGTCGTCACGAGGGAGGCTCCGCTCACCTATAGAGTGCGTGTCTCCAACAGCCTCGAGTGGAAGCGCCACATTGACCAGTTAATACCTCTTACCAAACGTACATCCAGTGTGAGACATTCAATTGCCGATGATAATAATAGTAGCTCCCCAACTGACACTAGTGTCACGACCACTCAGCGAGCTAACCCAGTAGAAGATGCCAATTCGATCGCAGTCGGCGATGTGAATCAAAACGCTGAAGAGTCGAGTGGTAGTTTGACCGGGAATTTAGAAAATATTGACTCGCAACCTGCCTTGTTTTCCAAAACACACCCGAGTAGACCGAAACGCACTTGTGTATTTAAAGGGAAATATGTCGAATAAATAGATTATATTTATATAGTACTTATATTATAGTAGTGTAATATTCCTTTCTTTTACTATATGATGGTGTTATGGAAGTCGTTTAATGAAATGTATATATTAAAGAATTTGATAGTATTCCTCCAAAATATTATTGTTTTGAGACTAGGAGGATAATCTTGTTACACATGTAAAACGATTGTTTGCAATAAACTTACATTGGTACCCAATATATTTTTATCGCATAAAATATATTTGCTGTAGTTTAGGTAAACCGTGTATAGCCTATCGATATTATTCTACATACCTTTTTCTCTTAGAATATAAGTAATTTATTCTAACATTTTTCTTTGTTTGTGTCCTTTTTTTGAGTTAACATTTTTTTTTTCCTCCAAATTAAAAAGGGGAAGTGTGAGGTATACTAGAAATAAATACGTATGTAGGTAGACGTACAATAAAACAGTTGTATCGCAAACTCCGTGTTTAATTGATCGCTCCTCTCAAAATTATCCCACTATAGGTTACCGAGAGCGTATTTCGACATTACCTATTGAGATGTTTTGTTGATAGATATAAGAGTTATCATCATCATCATCATCTCAGCCTATACTTGTCCACTGCTGAACATAGGCCTCCCCAATCGCTTTCCAGCGTAACCGGTCTGATGCCGCCTGCATCCAACGACTTCCTGCCATTTTCACAAGATCGTCGGTCCATCTGGCAGGCGGTCGTCCCACGCTGCGCTTGCCAATACGTGGTCTCCACTCTAGAATCTTTCTGCCCCAACGCCCGTCCGATCTTCGCGCTATGTGGCCCGCCCATTGCCACTTCAGCTTGCTAATCTTAAGGGCTATGTCGGTGACCTTGGTTCTTCTACGAATCTCCTCATTCCTGATTCGATCACGTAGAGAAACGCCGAGCATAGCTCTCTCCATAGCTTGCTGAGCAACTCTGAGCTTTTTTATGAGACCTATAGTAAAAGACCACGTCTCCGATCCATATATCATCACTGGTAAGACACATTGACTAAAAACTTTAGTCTTTAGGCACTGAGGTATTTTGGATGAGAAGATGTTGCGCAGTTTTCCGAACGCTGCCCAGCCGAGTTGAATTCGTCGATTGACCTCTCTCTCAAAGTTGGACTTACCTAACCGGACTACCTGTCCTAGGTAAATGTATTCGTCGACAACTTCAAGAGTAGAGTTCCCAACGGTGAGTGCGGTGGGTACGACATGGACGTTAAACAATATTTTCGTTTTGTCCATGTTCATTTTAAGACCTACTTGTTGAGATACTCTGTTGAGGTCGCCGAGCATTCGTCCTAGATCTTCCAGCGACTCCGCCATGACCACAATGTCGTCGGAAAATCGAAGGTGAGTGATGTATTCGCCATTGATGTTAATGCCAAGTCCTCGCCATTCTTAGAGCTTGAAGGCGTCCTCTATGGTGGTCGTAAACAGTTTCGGAGAAATGACGTCTCCCTGTGCACTGCCCTTGTACTCGGACTGACATGGTGGCGTTATTATACAAGCACTTCAACACTTCGATGTACCGATAGTCAATGCGGCATCGCTGGAGAGAACTAAGAACCGCCCAAGTCTCGATCGAATCGAAAGCTTTCTCATAGTCCACAAACGCCAAGCATAGTGGCCGATTATACTCCTCGGTCTTCTGTATAATCTGCCGCAGCCTATGTATGTGGTCTATGGTACTAAAGCCTTTCCGGAAACCGGCTTGTTCGGGAGGCTGGAAATCATCCAGCCTGCGTTCGAGACGATTCGTGATGACTCTCGAAAACAACTTGTAAACATGGCTCAGCAGTGTGATGGGCCTATAGTTCTTTAATAAAGTGTTATCACCTTTCTTGAAAAAGAGTACCACCACACCCCTGTTCCATGCTTCCGGCGTTTTTCCTTCGAGCAAGACGGAATTAAACAGCCTCTGAAGGACTTTAAGTACCGGCGATCCGCCCGCTTTCAGAAGCTCTGCGGTAATTCCGTCTTCACTCGGCGCTTTGTTGTTTTTAAGTTGTTTGAGAGCCATCCTAATCTCGTACAGGCTGATGTCCGGGATATCTTCAGTGTCGTGTCGGGTTAGCTTGGCTCTTGGGTCTTTTACCAAGTCAACAACAGGTTCAGCTACTGAGGTATACAACTGCCCATAGAACCTCTCTATCTCCCTGAGCACCTCTGACCTATTCGACGTTACGTTTCCGTCCTCCGTCTTCAGTTTCGTCAACTGGCTTTGCCCAATAGACGCGTCTCTTGCGAACACTTTGGAGCCCTTGTTCTGCTCTATGGTCTCCTCAATACGTCTTGTATTGACGGACCGTAAATCGTGTCGCAAGGACTTCAATATCTGTCCATTGAGCTGCCTATAGGACTCAGCATCATCGGAGGTTTGGAGCGTCATGGAATGTCGCTCAGCTATGAGGTTTCGGGTGTAGTTGGATAGTTTTTGAGGTCTATTTTTACGGTGGGGCTTAAAATACTTGGACCCGACCGTATGGACAGTCTCTACCAGCCTGTTGTTGATTTCGTCCACTGATGCGCTGCTGTCTAGCAATTCGAAGCGGTTTGCCAATTCGAGTTGAAAGTTCTCGGGGTTTTGGATATGTGCATTACAAGGTCGGAGCGTAGACTTCATCAGACGCGATCTTTCCATTTTGACATTAATATTTAATGTGCCTCTGACCATTCGGTGATCACTGCCGGCTTTTACCCTGTGGATCACGGAGACATCATTAAATATTTGTCGCTTGGTGCTCATTATGAAGTCTATTTCGTTTTTGGTGGAACCATCAGGGCTCATCCAGGTCCATTTCCTATGAGGCGGCTTCTGGAAGAAAGAGTTCATCATAAAGAGTCCCTCCTTCTCCAGGAATTCGGCCAGCCTCTGACCCCTGGGGTTGCGCTGCCCATATCCAAATTGCCCCACTCTCAACTCATCATCGCCCTGTTTGCCCAGCCGCGCATTGAAGTCACCCATAAGCACTGTAAAGTGTGTTTTGGAAGTATGTATGGCTCTACTAATGTCCTCATACATAACTTCGACATCATCATCTGAGTATGTCGAGGTCGGTGCGTAGACCTGTATGACCTTCAGCGAATATCTTTTGGATATTCTGAGTATCAGGTACGCTACCCTGCTCGACACACTAGTGATGGACACAACGTTGTCTATGAGTGACTTGTGGACGATAAATCCGACACCACCTTGGGACTGCTGTTCGCCCTCCCGGTAGTAAAACAAGTTGCCGGATTTTAAGGTTATCGTGTCCTCGCCCTCTCTTCGGACCTCCGATAAACCAACAATATTCCACCGCAACTTGTTTATATCTTCTTCCAGCTCAACAAGCTTCTCATCTGTCCTCAAAGTGCGTGCGTTGTATGTCACCAGGGCCAATTTTCGTTTTTGGTGGTAGCCGAATCTCTGCCGGAGATTCTTAGCACCCCTTGTCCTGTCGTTACCATGGCTGCTACCGTGGCCAGGACGTAAAAAGACGAATCGTTCAGAATCAAAAAAATAGCGAATGCTTTCGGCAAGAGAGTGACCTCTAATTTTTAACACATTATTACTGGAAATATAACATATATTTGGGGGACGAAAAAATATTTAAATACAATACAAATTCTCCCTTGCACGCAGAAATATTGCTACAAATAAAAAGGTTTCTTTAATTATGTACATAATTTATTTAGAATCTAGGACGAAAATTCATCATCTGTCCATGAGTTAGTTCCAAGATTTGCATGTTTTATTTAAGTGCTGCGGTTAAAGATATCAACGAATATAAACTCTACTGCAAAAACTAGCAAATAAGCAAAAGTTTTCAAAAAATATCTACGTCACGTTACATTTTTCAAACAGCAATCCAAACATAAAATGAAAATGTTGCCATATTTTTCTCACAGTTTAAAACGAGGGCAACAGTGTAGAGAAGTTTTGATAAGTGGTAACACATCGGTACGCTGTCAGTGTTGCTCGGGAAATTGTCGACGCCCGGAGCGGTTGTGACGTCACAATGTGATGTTATGCTTGTACGACGTTTTTTGTAAAATATTATATACGCCATAAAAATGATTTTGAATTTCTCATTTTATGCTGTTGAATTTAAAGTTTAGAATAGGTTGTAATTATATTGTTTTGGTTAACACATTATTGGTTAGGGTTTAAATATTTTAGCAGGTTTCAGAAGCGAGCTTCCTTATTTTGATGAAAATGTTTGTTTCCGACCTAATGTATGCATGTACGTATACCTTAGATAGTATGACGTAATTTGGTGGTAAAGGGACGTTGAGAGTTATAATAACATATAATATTATCTCAGTGTTCTTTGTGGCTAATATTTTGCTTGTGACCATCGGATTTTATTTCATACTAGCAGTTTTTCGCGGCTTCGTACCAGGCAACATCGCCACCTACCGGGTCAATGTGACTTTTGAATAATGTAGTTTTCTAATGATGGAAGATTTAAAATCGGTGAATTTGTTTCAGAGTTTGTCGACGTCAAACAAACAAACAAGTCTCTACTCTTTATAATATTAGTAGGTATAGTAATCTATATCATTAAAACTATGTATTTGAAGAGTTTAATTTTTCGAAAGAAATGTAAAAAAATGGTCCTCGAGTGGCATTTCGATATTAGAAACTGAAGTCATTTTATATCGGCGATTCCTGCTTATGCAAAGTTAGGATAAGAAATATAAAGTAAAAAAAATATAAAGTTAAAAATAACAATAACTTTTAAGCGAAGCTTTCAAGTACACATCTAGATCCTAGATGTAAAGGGCGCTTCTAACATAATGGACTAAAGCTTCGAAGGACTGAGTAGTCGCAGTTTCGATCCCATAATTTTTGTTTTGAATTAGTTGGTTGAGTCATAACATATGTGGCCTGAGTGCGTAACAAATATGAACGGATCATCATATCTGTTCTTTTTTTACGTAGAAATATTGTAGAAAATAAACATTTTATTGTTCCAAGTATTGATGTTTAGATCTATTAAACGTTTATTTAACGAAATCATAAGAATCATCTAGAAAACAACATAAAGGAAAACGAAAACATTGTAAAATAAAAAAATGTATATACTTTCTTAATCGATGCCCTTGATATCTGCGTATCACTAACTACGTAGGGCGGCCAGCTGTAACCCAGCCACGTCCAGTCGAGACACGCGACACGATCATTGAAACAGATGGCCCGATATATTGCTGCCCTCCACGTAATGTACAAGCACCCATTTGTATACCAAACGTGCTCGCTCAGGGTTACAACACATGACGCTAGCAAAACTATGTGGATGTATTACTGGCTGAATGTAATAATGACACGAAAATGACACGAAAAATTGAATGTAATCATGATACAGTAGTAGTAATATTCGTCCTTTACGGACAGGCGAAGGTACAAAGCCATACTGCCAAGTCTTATATTTGTTTAAATTAATTCATCTCCCCGATGAACTTGATAATGACGATGATAACGAAACTGATGAAGTACGCCACCCTGGATAGTAAAGCGATGGATACTTAACATACCAATTACGACGGCCGTTTTAAGGGAAATCGAAAAGGCACGTTTTATCACTTAGTTTTAATTACCTTCACTCATGCACATATAAGAATACATAATGTTTAATATTCCACCAATATTACACATTATTATTCGAAATAACCCAAGTTTTGGAAAATAAGACAAATTGACAAAATCACTCTTCGACTTCCCGCCAAAACTCCGTAATAATGATACATTTAACAAAACATGTTTTTTTATAAGCACACATTCGAATATCGAGGAGCGTGATGTCCACTGTTATTGCTCTTTATCTAATATCACTATTCAATTGGGCCATGATATTTTTTGTTAAACAGATGTAATTAAGAAAGTTGGTAAAGTATGGTATATATTTATCCGGACTTAGTAATAATATAAGTGTATCACTAACTAGGTATATCGGCCAGCTGTAACCCAGCCACGTCCAGACGAGACACGCGAGACGATCATTGAAACAGATGGCCCAATATATCGCAGCCCTCCACGTAATGTGCAAGCGCCCATTTGTATACCAAACGTGCTCGCTCAGGGTTACAACAAATGACTCTAGCAAAACTATATGGATATATTGCTGGCCGAATGTAATAAAGACACAAGTAAAAAAATATTATGTGAATAAGAATTCTAATTTGAATAACAAAAAACTTTATTTCCTATGTTCTTCCTTTTTTAATTGTGCCACTATATTCGCATATGTATATCAAACGTGCTCGCTTCTGGGTTCTCGCATAACAAATGACGCTAGCAAAACTATTTTGAAATAATGCCAACGTATATATTTTTTTTAAATTAATTAGTATTAAAGCATTGTCACCAACACACTTAAATCTAAACTAAATAATTTATTTTGTATAAACACTGCGGAGGAAACTTACAAATTATCAATTTACAATGTCTTAGTATCTATCACCGGATCGTAACGCAGCCTCCACTGAGGGGATTCGTCAGCAGGATTGTTTTTTTCTTTATTTAATTTGCTTCCTATTTACAAGATTTTATTTAATTTGCAATGTTCGTATGTCTGTCTGTCTTTCCGTTTCAAATTTTGTGATCCATTTTTCAAGCACTTGCGGTTATCCGATTGAGCCAAAATTAGGAATAAATGTGTAAGTCCGGCGACAACGCAATAATATGGTACCACGAAGCTGGTTTGATGATGGAGTCGGAAGGTGGCTATAGAAACATGGGTAACGAGGCGGTTACAATACAATGTAACCGCCTCGTGTTTAGGCTTGTTAGATTGATATTGATAAGTACTATGCAACCAGATATCATCTTCATTTTTATTATCACCAGCTTCATCATCAGTGTCTGATGATGAAGCCGGAAGGTAGCCAATGGAAGCACCCAACTACTCAATATAGCCGTGTTTAGGCTCGTTGGATTTATATTACTTTAGACCTGGATGGTATCCAGGGTTTGGTGATGGAGCCGGAAGGAAGCCATAACAACTTTTCAACTGAGTAACTGCACAATTCCTTGTGTTTTTTGCTATAAAAGCTTGTTTTTAGATAGGTATATTTTTTAAGCTAATTTATATAAAATATATATCGTATCCTATTATTTGAAAATCAGTTAATGGTATGGCAAGCAGCTATTTTCATTTTAGTAACCTTGTAATCTTGTCATAGACATATTGTATGATTGCTCGAGTGTGTTTAGTTGTGAAGCGATGACAAATCACATCTGTCAGATGACGAATCACCGATGACAGATAGTCGATGTAATATGGCGGATGGCGGTGCGTTATTATTCAATTAGCAACGGAGCAAGCGGTCGGACGTATCGCGGAGCAGCTAACCTCACTGCATTCCATGTGACTGATTCTCCAGCTATTGCAGACGACTATGAAAACGAAGATAAATCCACCTTTCACCATTACCAGCATTGAAACGGTCATACAGAAAACCCAAGCGCCGTTATATATAAAAATAGTTTCAATTAAATTGATTGCGGTTAATGATGTTACTTTCAAAAAGTAAGTCCCAGATGATTCCATATGGACCAGGCCCTACAGGTAGCAACCGTCCACGGGTTGGAATTCTGGAACAGCCATCAGTCCCCTTGACTATATGGCAGAAAAAGTATTTATCTGTTCAGACAGCTAGAGCAAGCATCGATATATTATTTACTACCGACCGTTTATCGCGTTCAGACAGACAGACGCGGCGGGGGTACTTTGTTTTATAATATTTACTGATATTGGATTAAGGTGATAATCTGAAAACGGGCTTAAAAATAAAAGGACGAATATTGGTGTGGTCTTATTTTGACCCAACCCAAGGTTTGGTCAAATAGCCAACGGAGCGCGACGGGAGCGCGACGCAAACGCTCGGCTACGTTTGGCCGCGACGTTTGCCGTCGCGCCGAGCGAGGCTGCGCTTTGTGGCGTCTCCCGTACATTTCAATACATTACTACTCCCCAAGCGGCGCCACCGACGCGCTCCCGTCGCGCTGCATCGGCTATGTGACGAAACCTTAACTAACGTGACCACGCGTTAAAATGCTGCAGTTGACTAAATCTACTACAATAAAAAGATCACTGGTCATTAATAATTTAAAACTAATTTCTACGCTTGACCCATAGAGGTATTGATGAAACCTGATTTTTATTACAATGAAAACAGTCGTCATATATTACTAAAAGTTATCTAAGGTAAGGCAGAGGTATATTTAGTACGCCCGTGGTATAAATGTAAGGCCGGCAAGGCATGAGTTTCCCTAACGTCTAACACCTCAGTCCGTCCCGTGACCATGGGTGCTGCAAAGCACTCGAAACGTTAGGAACTTAAAAATCAAAAATAAACCGCGATAATATTCGAAAAATAGTTTTATTCCTACTAATATTATAAATGAAAAAGTTTGTATGTTGGATATTTGATACTCAATCACGCAAAAACGGCTGAAGGGATTTGGATAAAATTTGGCACAAAGACAGTTTATGAGCCGGGTAGGATTAACACATATGATACTTTTTGTTCCGAAAAAATGTAAAGTCCTGTCTAAAGTGAAAGCGGACAAGGTCGCGGGCAGAAACTAGTATGCGCCTAAATTAACAAGATTTTTTACTATCTAGCGTTTATTTTTTAGTATTTCTATATTTCCAAGAACAATGAAGAGCAGTGAAAGGATTATATTGTGTACATCTACATATCACCGATTCTATTTAGTCCCAGTAAAGGGCTGGTTTATAACCATTATATCGGGCACAATACCATTGGGTCACAGGATAACTACAGACTCTTACTTTCTCGAGCAGTTGAGGGCCGGGCGAATGTAGTGTTGTTTGCTGATGATACCTCTTTGATCTTTAAAGTAGGTAGATATGTGAATAACTTAGACGAGGTAAATGACGCTATTCTTCAAGTACATAATTGGTTCACATGCAACAATTTAGTGCTTAATAACAAGAAAACTAAATGTATACGGTTTTCTTTACCAAATGTGAAAAGTACTGCATGTGATATTATACTAAATAACGAGAAACTTGAGTTGATAAATGATACAGCTTTCTTGGGGATAACGCTTGACTCTATGTTGCAATGGGGCCCTCATATTAAGACTTTAAGTAAACAACTCAGTTACGCTGCCTATGCCGTAAGAAAAATCAGGCTGCTTACTGATATGGACACCGCGCGGTTGGTCTACTTTAGTTGCTTTTATAGTGTCATGTTTTACGGTATATTATTGTGGGGTAGGGCCGCTGACATTGAGTCTATTTTTATCTTACAAAAAAGGGCTTTTAGGGCCATCTATAACTTAGGTAGTCGCGACTCTTTAAGTGAATTGCCTAAAGAAGCCAATATTATGACGGTCCTATATCAGTATATTTATGAAAAAATATTGTACACAAGGAAAAATTTAGATCTATTTAATCAGCTGGGTGATAGGCATTGCTATAACACGCGACATAGAAATAAATTGAATCAACCGCAATTTCTTCTGTCTAAAATTCACACGTCTTTCATGGGGTACTGTGTTAGATTCTATAATAAGTGATCAAACGAACTTACCTGAAGTGAAGTTCGATCATTATTATACGAAGTCCTTCGTTCGAAGATATAAACTATATTAGCAGCTCTCTCGAGTCGCTTGGCAACCGCGCGTCATTTAGAAACTTCAAAAACCTCTATGGTATCTGTGGACATAACCTCTGGAACCATTCCTTTTAGAAGTAGTACATTTCAACTTTACCAACGGGCAGGGCGGGTTGGGTACTTATATCTTCGAACGAAGGACTTCGTATAATAATGATCGAACTTCACTTCAGGTAAGTTCGTTTGATCACTTATTATACTGTGTCCTTCGTTCTCGATATAAACTATATTAGCAGCTGTTTAGAGCTATAAGGGTAAAGTTGAAGTATACCACGTAAAGGCTTTTTTTTTTTTTTTTTTTTTGAGCGTGACCTCTAAAAAGTAACATATCATGAGTATATTTGTACTATAACACATTCCCGTTCTTTGTATTGCCATACAACACAAACACAACAAATATATACACCTATATTGTTTCTTACAACCAGTCTGTCTATAATATAAACTTATTTAAAATAAATTTATATAATCAAATTCTATAACATGTTATGTTTTGTAGTGTAGATCCATCCCAACAAAACCTTTAAAGCACCTGTTATGTACCTTTATACCACACCTGTTGTCCAAAATTCATTAATACCGGGTAATATTAATCAATAATTACTTATCAGATATCAGTGCAGTCTCCATCTGTTATGTCTTCTATAGAGATCTTTCTTCTATAGATATCTTCTATATAACAAGAGTTGAAGAATTGCCCATCTAGAGTTTTGTTTATATAAAATTAAATCCTTTATAATAATTCTTGTATCATTGACAACCATTATGAGACGAACTATGAGAGTGAAGAAAGCCAGGCAGGCATGCAAGGAAAAAACCCGTCGGAACCTTGCACTCTCTGCCCACCCCGCAAGAAATCTGGCGTCATAATATGGATAGAGATAGATAGATAGCTAGAAACCCTTACTGTGTACTAGACCTGAAAACAAAGTCTGTTAGTACCCAATCTATAACAATATGATACAAATATAACAGGGAAACCTATTTCCCCACTAATGTGTTTCCAACAGGCATGTGGTTCTTTTTTTTTTTTTTTTTGTCAAATGATCTCTTTTTGAGTACAGTACCAAACAAAGGCTACGAATTAATTTGGTGATTATAAGAATGTTTTTGCTATCATTACATATTTAATTTATGTTTTTTTTTTTTTTTTTTTATATCAATATTCTGCTATATTAGTTGTCAGTTATATTTTTAATCTTTAAAGATGTACATATATCAAAATTTAACATTTTTTGTACTAGAGGCCTTTGTACTAATGAGCTTATATGGAATTAAGTCCGGTGAAGCTGTAAAGGCCTCGCGGCCTATCCGCGTACATCACTCACACACACACATCTTATCTGGAGATATTCCTCACATAAGGCTATGTGCTTTACCTATATAATCTCGCCCCCCCCCCCCCAATTTTAGAGTCTGGAACGAAGGGCAGTATTAATGCGTGGTAAACAAACATAACCTACCCCAGTGTTATTACTATACCACTATTATTAATTCAATTTAAATTTCGAAACTATCCCGGAATCATTTCCATGTTCTGAGTGTGCGCCGACAAATAAATCCTTGGCTACATAAATTTTTATGTATTACTTAACGATTCGTTCCTGCGCAATAACGCCCGCGAACATTCGTTTTGGCAATACGATCGATCCACACCTGAACCAATTACATTACTGATGAAAAAATACACTCCTAATTTAGTAATAACTTGAGAAGCGAATAAGTTACAGTCTGCTAAACCGAACCACGGGTTACAACTGTATCATATTGGGAATCCTATTCATAACTGAATTATTTCATACCATGAAATTTTCATTTCATACCACACTTCCTTTGCTTCTTTGTATGTGACTGTTTTTTTAAGTAAAAAAAAAATTGCAATGCGTAACTTTCTAGTTAGTTCTAGATGTCCAACCGTGAGAATCGAGTGTTACTCAACTTATTATTATGTATCCCCCATTAATAATAAATAAATAATATCAAGTTCCTTAGGACTTAGATTATTGCTGATACTACATAATATTTATCATACCTGTAATAAGCATATGCTTTTGATTATTCTTGTTTAAGATAATCCATACTTTCAAATAATGTAACTCAATATTTCATCCACCATAGCATGTCAACATAATAACTGATCAAACGAACTTACCTGAAGTGAAGTTCGATCATTATTATACGAAGTCCTTCGTTCGAAGATATAAACTATATTAGCAGCTCTCTCGAGTCGCTTGGCAACCGCGCGTCATTTAGCCAATTCAAAAGTCAACGCCGCCTCTATGGTATCTGTGGACATAACCTCTGCAAGCATTCCTTTTAGAAGTAGTACATTTCAACTTTACCAACGGGCAGGGCGGGTTGGGTACTTATATCTTCGAACGAAGGACTTCGTATAATAATGATCGAACTTCACTTCAGGTAAGTTCGTTTGATCACTTATTATACTGTGTCCTTCGTTCTCGATATAAACTATATTAGCAGCTGTTTAGAGCTATAAGGGTTTTTTTTTTTTTTTTGAACGTGACCTCTAAAAAATAACATATCATTAGTATATTTGTACTATAACACATTCCCGTTCTTTGTTTTGCCATACAACACAAACAACAAATATATACACATATATTGTTTCTTACAACCAGTCTGTCTAACTTATTTAAAATAAATTTATATAATTAAATTCTATAACATATTATGTTATGTAGTGTAGATCCATCCCAACAAAACCTTGAAAGCACCTGTTATATACCTTTATACCACACCTGTTGTCCAAAATTCATTAATACCGGGTAATATTAATCAATCATTACTTATCAGATATCAGTGCAGTCTCTATCTGTTATGTCTTCTATAGAGATCTTTCTTCTATAGATATCTTCTATATAACAAGAGTTGAGGAATTGCCCATCTAGAGTTTTGTTTATATAAAATTAAATTCTTTATAATAATTCTTGTATCATTGACAACCATTATGAGACGAACTATGAGAGTGAAGAAAGCCAGGCAGGCATGCAAGTAAAGAACCCGTCGGAACCTTGCACTTTCTGCCCACCCCGCAAGAGATCTGGCCTCATAATATGGATAGAGATAGATAGATAGCTAGAAACCCTTACTGTGTACTAGACCTGAAAACAAAGTCTGTTAGTACCCAATCTATAACAATATGATACAAATATAACAGGGAAACCTATTTCCCCAATAATGTGTCTTCCAACTGTTTTTTGTCAAATGATCTCCTTTTGAGTACGGTACCAAACGAAGGCTACGAATTAACTTGGTGATTATAAGAATGGTTTTGCTATCATTACATATTTAATTTATGATTTTTTTTTTTTTTTTTTTTTAATATCAACATTCTGCTATATTTAATGTTAGTTATATTTGTAATCTTTAAAGATGTACATATATCAAAATTTAGCATTTTTTGTACTAGAGGCCTTTGTACTAATGAACTTATATGGAATTAAGTCCGGTGAAGCTGTAAAGGCCTCGCGGCCATCAGCGTACCTCACTCACACACACACCTTATCTGGAGATATTCCTCCCATAAGGCTATGTGCTTTACCTATATAATCTCGCGCCCCCCCCCCCCCCCCCCCCCAATTTTTAGAGTCTGGAACGAAGGGCAGTACTAATGCGTGGTAAACAAACATAACCTACCCCAGTGTTATTACTATACCACTATTATTAATTCAATTTAAATTTCGAAACTATCCCGGAATCATTTCCATGTTCTGAGTGTGCGCCGACAAATAAATCCTTGGCTACATAAATATTTATGTATTACTTAACGATTCGTTCCTGCGCAATAACGCCCGCGAACGTTCGTTTTTGGCAATACGATTGGACCACTCCTGAACCAATTACATGACTGATACTAAAAATACTAAAAAAATACACTCCTAATTTAGTAATAACTTAAGAAGCGAATAAGTTACAGTCGACTAAACCGAACCATGGGTTACAACTGTATCATATTGGGAATCCTATTCATAACTGAATTATTTCATACCATGAAATTTTCATTTCATACCACACTTCCTTTGCTTCTTTGTATGTGACTGTATTTATAAGTAAAAACAAAAATTGCAATGGGTAACTTTCTAGTTAGTTCTAGATGTCCAACCGTGAGAATTGAGTGTTACTCAACTTATTATTATGTATCCCCCATTAATAATAAATAAATAATATCAAGTTCCTTAGGACTTAGATTATTGCTGATACTACATAATATTTATCATACCTGTGATAAGAATATACTTTTGATTATTCTTGTTTAAGATAATCCATACTTTTAAATACTGTAACTCAATATTTCATCCACCGTAGCTTGTCAACATAATATCATTAAATTTTCAAATGGATATTATTATCAAGTCATTTGCATGACTTTATTTTCTTTTTATATATAGATACCTATTTATAAGATACATGTAACATGTGGATGTAATAATTTAAGTATAACAATACCAAAATTGCAAATTTTTGTATGATATCTCAATCCAATATTTTTTACTGAAACACCTTTAAATAAATTACAACATATATAATGCTCTAAAACCAACTTGTTACTTTAATGGTAGCAGTTTGTACTTGTGTTATCATAACTATACCAGAAAACATCACTGGTGTTCAAAATAACTGTACACATTCCAAACTAATTACAAAACTATTTTTTATAGTTATTAATTTCTTGAATAATCTTATTTAATTACATATTATTTATTGATTATCATATGATCAAACAAAAAAACAGTAAAAACATCTAATTCTCCAAATCATGAATTGATGTATAGCTTTCCATTGTGTGTGCCTTAAATTTCTAATATTATTAAGTACACTATAATTGATGCAGGAAATAATTAAGAACCCAAAACCATTGAACTCATTACATGATAGAAAACTGAATAGGTACTAATAAATTTTCTATTAGTATATTTATTATGACTGTAAGGTCTAACCTGTTAGCATTAAGTTTTTATTTTTATTTTTAATAAAAATAGCTATAAATTATATTTCAAATTATTAAACAATAGTGTTTCTAATAATAATGTTTCTATACATAATGTTAAACATATGTAGGACAAGATTCACTTGTCTGAAGTGCAAGTACTTGCACAAAAACCAATAAAATTATGTTTGTCGTTGAAGGCATTATTAGTGTCATAGATACATACCACCGTCAGTGAATACCTTTAGCCTCCAATATTATGGCTTCTTTGTAAAACCCATGTTGTATTCCTGATAGTTTTTCTGAATTTTTCAGCAACTTAAAAACCAAGTCCTTGTGTAAAATGCCTATCATGCTTTTTGTACCTCACTTTCTTTGGTAGGAGATTTCCAATGTCCAACGTGATGTTGTTTTTGGTGAACTGATAGGTACACTGTGACTTAATATTTCCATACCCAGGATGAGGATTGTTGTTCTATATTGGTTACAACGGTGGTCGATTTATGAAATTTTAACTACTGGTTATGACTAGCTAGTTAATAATTCCATATTGATAATCCACTATATTAACACTCCTTTTATGCAAAATATATACTGCTGACCTTAAAGGTTCTTATCTCAATAAAGGTTTCATGACTGTATTGTTAGGATTAATCTTTTCTGGCTACCCTGCAAGGAGTCTAGGTTGATAATATTGATAGATAATTATTAGTTCTATGTTAACTGGATAGACCAGGTATTTTATATTATCTTTTAAGTATCTTTGTGCATAACACAAATTATCCCACAACCTGCCTGCCGCAGCATCGGTAGGATAAGATATTATATTTGGAATGTATCCACAGTCCTGTTGCTTGTCAGTTACAACAGGCATTGCCATTAGTATATTACTTTGGCTTATTTGGTTATAAACCCTGTTCAGGAATAAGTATTGCTGGATTTAACTTTTTTAATACAAGTACTCATAATTTTGCACAATTCTTTGTGTAATAAGCTCCAGTTTGGGCTATTTCAGTATTATTATACAAGTATGTCTAATAATGAAATCAATAAAAACACTATGTTTCTGCAAAGGAGTGACTTTTGTTATTAATAATGTATTGTTATACATAAACAATGTCACTTTAATTACCCTTTCAGTAAGTCTCCTTTTGGAGATATAATATGACAAATTGCTTATAGTTTATAGCAATAGTCTTTGTATTTACTGTTTTAGGCATCTTTAAGGTATGTATTTTAGGTAACATTTTTGATTCTTACCATTATAGAAATGTGAACTGCACAGGAACACCTCATGGATGAAACCTATGAGTAGTATGACCTTCAGCACATATCTCGTATGGGCCCCAAGTCTTGCGGATCACGCCGATGTATCTCGTACACCACTCGTGTCCTTGAATTATCGTCAAGTCTTGCGGACCACGTCGATGTATCTCGTACATCACCCGTGTCCTTAAAATGCCATCGATCCTGAACAATCATCATAATTGATGAACGTCCCTCTAATTTCTCTTATTGGAGGTATAACATTGCCAATTTATAGACGGTTAATAATCGTTTTCAGGTATATTTCGTGTTAAACTGTTTGTACACGAATAGGGACGTAGACTTCATAAGTTTACTTTTCGGACGACGAAGCTTTCCCAAATTTTAATATGACGAAACTCACGTCTCCAAATATTAGATATTATATAAATAAACAAGTTAAGCTGAAAAACACTACAAATAAACAACTATCGGTTGATCTTTTTAGAATGTACTTCTTTGCCAGGACGTAAACTTTTCTAAATTTGCCTATACGATGTTTTAAATTTATTTCACAAGGTCACTTGAGTATATTACAACCTTTTTGTTATAAAATTTCAGTGCAATAACAAGTTATTAAATTAAATGTCGACCAAAAACTTTATTACAAAGCGTCAGCTGCCGCGCTTTCAAAAGAATGCTTGCAGAGGTTATGTCCACAGATACCATAGAGGCGGCGTTGACTTTTGAATTGGCTAAATGACGCGCGGTTGCCAAGCGACTCGAGAGAGCTGCTAATATAGTTTATATCGAGAACGAAGGACACAGTATAATATCATTAAATTTTCAAATGGATATTATTATCAAGTCATTTGCATGACTTTATGTTCTTTTATATATAGATACCTATTTATAAGATACATGTAACATGTGGATGTAATAATTTAAATATAACAATACCAAAATTGCAAATTTTTGTATGATATCTCAATCCAATATTTTTTACTGAAACACCTTTAAATAAATTACAACATATATAGTGCTCTAAAACCAACTTGTTATTTTAATGGTAGCCGTTTGTGCTTGTGTTATCATAACTATACCAGAAACATCACTAGTGTTCAAAATAACTGTACACATTCCAAACTAATTACAAAACTATTTTTTATAGTTATTAATTTCTTGAATAATCTTATTTAATTACATATTATTTATTGATTATCATATGATCAAACAAAAATACAGTAAAACCATCTAATTCTCCCAATGATGAATTGATGTATAGCTTTCCATTGTGTGTGCCTCAAATTTCTAATATTATTAAGTACACTATAATTGATGCAGGAAATAATCAAAAACCTAAAACCATTGAACTCATTACATGATAGAAAACTGAATAGGTACTAATAAATATTTTATTAGTATATTTATTATGACTGTAAGGTCTATTGCCAGCATTAAGATTTTGTTTTATTGTTTTTTTTTTTTTTATATATATATATCAATTATTAAACAATAGTGTTTCTAACAATAATGTTTCTATACATAATGTTAAACATATGTATGACAAGATTCACTTGTCTGAAGTGCAAGTACTTGCACAAAACCAATAAAATTATGTTTGTCGTTGAAGGCATTATTAGTGTCATAGATACATACTAAAGTCAGTGAATACCCTTAGCCTCCAATATTATGGTTTCTTTGTAAAACCCATTATGTATTCCTGATTGTTTTTCTGAATTTTTCAGCAACTTAAAAACCAAGTCCTTGTGTAAAATGCCTATCATGCTTTTTGTACCTCACTTTCTTTGGTAGGAGATTTCCAATGTCCAACGTGATGTTGTTTTTGGTGAACTGATAGGTACACTGTGACTTAATATTTTCACACCCAGGATGAGGATTGTTGTTCTATATTGGTTACAACGGTGGTCGTTTTATGAAATTTTAACTACTGGCTATGACTAGCTAGTTAATAATTCCATATTGATAATCCACTATATTAACACTCCTTTTATGCAAAATATATACTGCTGACCTTAAAGGTTCTTATCTCAATAAAGGTTTCATGACTGTATTGTTAGGATTTATCTTTTCTGGCTACCCTGCAAGGAGCCTGGGTTGATAATATTGATAGATAATTATTAGTTTTATGTTAAACCGATAGACCAGGTATTTTATGTTATCTTTTAAGTATCTTTGTGCATAACACAAATTATCCCACAACCTGCCTGCCGCAGCATCCGTAGGATAAGATATTATATTTGGAATGTATCTACAGTCCTGTTGCTTGTCAGTTACAACAGGCATTGCCATTAGTATATTACTTTGGCTTATTTGGTTATAAACCCTGTTCAGGAATAAGTATTGCTGGATTTAACTTTTTAATACAAGTACTCATAATTTTGCACAATTCTTTGTGTAATAAGCTCCAGTTTGGGCTATTTCAGTATTATTATACAAGTATGTCTAATAATGAAATCAATAAAAACACTATGTTTCTGCAAAGGAGTGACTTTTGTTATTAATAATGTATTGTTATACATAAACAATGTCACTTTAATTACCCTTTCAGTAAGTCTCCTTTTGGAGATATAATATGACAAATTGCTTATAGTTTATAGCAATAGTCTTTGTATTTACTGTTTTAGGCATGTTTAAGGTATGTATTTTAGGTAACATTTTTGATTCTTACCATTGTAGAAATGTGAACTGCACAGGAACACCTCATGGATGAAACCTATGAGTAGTATGACCTTCAGCACATATCTCGTATGGGCCCCAAGTCTTGCGGACCACGCCGATGTATCTCGTACACCACTCGTGTCCTTGAATTATCGTCAAGTCTTGCGGACCACGTCAATGTATCTCGTACATTACCCGTGTCCTTAAAATGCCATCGATCCTTAACAATCATCATAATTGATGAACGTCCCCCTAATTTCTCTTATTGGAGGTATAACATTGCCAATTTATAGACGGTTAATAATCGTTTTCAGGTATATTTCGTGTTAAACTGTTTGTACACGAATAGGGACATAGACTTCATAAGTTTACTTTTCGGGCGACGAAGCTTTCCAAAATTTTAATATGACGAAACTCACGTCTCCAAATATTAGATATTATATAAATAAACAAGTTAAGCTGAAAACACCACACATAAACAACTATCGGTTGATCTTTTTAGAATGTACTCCTTTGCCCGGACGTAAACTTTTCTAAATTTGCCTATACGATGTTTTAAATTTATTTCACACGGTCACTTGAGTATATTACAACCTTTTTGTTATATCATTTCAGTGCCATAACAAGTTATTAAATTAAATGTCGACCAAAAACTTTATTACAAAGCGTCGGCTGCCGCGCTTTCAAAAGAATGGTTCCAGAGGTTATGTCCACAGATACCATAGAGGTTTTTGAAGTTTCTAAATGACGCGCGGTTGCTAAGCGACTCGAGAGAGCTGCTAATATAGTTTATATCGAGAACGAAGGACACAGTATAATAAAAGTCCACTTGACGTCACTTAGCTTAGTATAAATAAATTCAAATCTTGTAATAAACGTACGCTCTGCAAGCGAGCTTATGATATACTCTAGCTGATTATTTAAAAGTAAAAATGCTTGGAAAGGCGCTGTTCCAGCTCCACTGGAATGTAGATAACATGTTCAGCTATTATTATTTAGTATTCCCTCTCTTCCTTGTAGTAGTTAAATAAAGTTGATCCATTTTTCTTCCTAATTTTTTTATCTGTAAATTATAGATAGATAGATAGATAAAAAGTTTATTTGTAACAAAAGGACACACAGTACAAAATATTATCCTAAAACATTAAAAAAAAACATGCAGTACAATATAACATTATTGTAGTAAGTGTGTCACAGTGGTACAAAAGGGCCACAGCTCAGCGCCGCATTTGCTCGAGGAGCAAAACGCTGATTTGAATGAAATGAATGAAAGAACTATGTAGCCATTCTCATGTATAGTTAAACTTGGTTAATTTACTATTTTAAAAGAGTAACCGTGGAGTTACTTGCCCTTCTTCACAGGAATGACATTCCGAAGTGGTGATAGAGTCTTTGTTACTATTTTGACGATTCATAAATACTCGTACTGTAATGGTTTACATGAATAAAAAATATTCTGATTCTGCTTTTCAGGATTTTTTGACAGTAAAAGCATACTTAGCATACACAGCGTGCATGTATGGAAGATAGTATTGGTATAAAGATAACAAAGGTATGCTCCGTTGGTTCTAGCATACAGAAAGGATGACAAAACACATATACAATGCGAAACTGGAAGGACGTAGGTACCAGGAAAGACCTAAAATATCTTACCATGACCAAATAGACCGTGTCTTATCTGAAAGGAAAGCCAAGAGACGAATGAGACGAACAATGAGAGTACAGGAGGCTCCTTCTCTGGCTAGAGAGGTCTGTAAATAAAGAACCTGTTGAAACTCTGTACTCTCTGCCTGCCCCGCAAGGGATCTGGCGTGATGATATAGATAGAGATAGATAGATAAAAGCACACTTTGTCCACCTACGATTCAAATCCAGTATCTTGTAATAGCTACCCACAGTACGCGTCATTCGACCAACGACGCAGTCACATTTAATACTGTTTATATTCTTTTTTTTATCACCGTTACGCCTGTATTCCCCAAGCGGGGGTGACACTGCGTACACCCACTCTTTGCCAACGAGTTAGGTCCCACGTAATAGGAGGCGAGCCTTTGCCATACATCGAGCACAATTCCAGACTGCGTACTCGTACTCGGAATTTTTCGTTAGAAAATCTACACTTGTCCGACCTAGGATTTGAACCCAGGACCTCGTGATCACAAAGCAATGCGCTTTGCCATTAGAGCAATAAGGCAGTCATTTTTACCCTTTTTACTATCTATCTTTTGCGCTATTTGTGAGCTTGAAGGCGACATTTTTAATTTCCTAATGTCCCCGGTTTCGTGTCGCGTCACATTTCACATTAATTGTAGACGCCATGACGTGCGTTACATTAATTTTTGACAATCAACCCAGATTTGTACGTTTATGCTTTTAGCCAGGGGTTTGTGTCCATAATGCCCATTTAATTTAAGGGTTGGTCGGCAGGTGGGCGTAACGTTTGTTGGTATGTTAGTGGGCAACGTTAGGTTTGATGCACTTAATAAATTATTTCTGGACAGTTGTTTTATGAAATCAAAATAATGACTTGTTAATCTGCCTCGTTGGTCTAGTGGCAAAGCGCATCGCTTTGTGATCTCGAGGTCCTGGGTTCGAACCCTAAGTCAGACAAATGTAGTCTGAAATTGTGCCCGGTATGACAATAGGCTCACCCCCTATTACATGGGAGCTAACAGCGTCGGAAAAAAGTGGGTGTACCGGTACACTTCTGCCACCCATGCTTGGGGAATATAGTCGTGATGGTGTTTTAAAATAATTATAAACTTAAAAAAAATGTTTTTCATAATATGCTTCCAAACATGCAATCAGGTTGAGTTCCTATGGTTTCTTTCCAGCTTCTTTAGCAGATTCTAAACACTACATTCATCTAGAGCATTAGTCAATACAAACCCCACAAGCCCAAACGCGATGGTTTACGGTTTAGGATAGATTGTTTAGTAGTGGAATTCCTATGCCCACCTTCCGGTTCCATAATCAAATCAGCTCCATATTACTGCAATGTTACCGAAGTTACATAGGCAGATCAAATTTCTGCACAATTTATACAGGAAAATTCCTGACAGAAAACTTGCCTCTACCAATGGGTCCGAGCGAAGTATGACCTCACACTTGTTTCTCCTTAATCTATATCGTCCCACTGCTGGGCTAACGTCTCTCCCATTCCTTTCAGACGGATCTGTTATCAGTCTTCTCCGGCTCATACTTTTGAAACGCATCCAAGTCGTCATGCGATACTTTAAATTGTGAAAAAAGTCTTTGCTCAGCAGCAGAAATGATCAATTTGTATTTAAGTGACGGATGAATTAGCGCCGTGGTTAAGAGCTTAAGCCACTCCGCCCACTGTGCCTAATAGTCACGGGTTCGATTTCTGCACGAGACAAATCTTTATGTGATCCACAATTATTTGTTTCGGTCTAGGTATTTGTCTGTGTGAATTTTCATGTTTGTAAACGCACCCACGACACAGGAATAAATCCTGGTGTGGGGCTAAGTTTTAATAAAAAAGAAAATCCAATATTTATTTGGTCTTCTGGTGATTAAAATATAGTTATAATATGCATTTTAATAATAATAAAAAACCTTTTGTACGATTGAAATCGTTTACTCTTGGCGCAAGCTTTTCAACATTTTCAGTTAAAATAATACATTTTCGTACGTAATGCAGTAATTTTAGGTACTTAAATAAAACTTAATCATATAAGAAGTTTATCTTCACTTAAATTAAGTATGCCTTTGATTTATTAGCAATTAAAATGTTTCAAAGCAATATGTTCAATTGCTTGACCGTGAAAATATTTCTGAAAGTTAATGCTTACTGAATATAACTTATTGAGGCTTTTAAATTTTATTACTCAAGGGTTTTATTTTCAAGTATACTTATTTCGCAGGCGAATTAACATAGGTACTAATTTCTAGGATATTTCATCTAAAGAATTAACTTAACACCGTCACGCCTATATTCCCCAAGCGGGAGTGGCAGAGGTGTACTGAGTACACCCACGTTTCGCCGACGATGTTAGGTCCCATGTAGTAAGGGGCGAGCCTATTGTCATATACCGGGCACAATTCCAGACTCCGGACTCATACTGAGAAGTTTTTTCGTTAAAGGAACCTCATTTGGCCGACCTAGGATTTGAACCCAGGACCTCATGATCACCAAGCGATGCGCTTTGCCACTAGACATAATAAATGCAAGACCTGAAAGTAGTTTGTTCTAAATCGATAACTGAATTGATTTCAACAATTGTAATGTATATTCTCTAACGTCCATGTCGTACCCACCGCACTCACCGTTGGGAACTCTACTCTTGAAGTTGTCGACGAATACATTTACCTAGGACAGGTAGTCCGGTTAGAAGGGTCCAACTTTGAGAGAGAGAGGTCAATCGACGAATCCAACTCGGCTGGGCAGCGTTCGGGAAACTGCGCAATATCTTCTCATCCAAAATACCTCAGTGCCTTAAGACTAAAGTTTTTAGTCAATGTGTGTTAGCAGTGATGATATATGGATCAGAGACGTGGTCTCTCACAATAGGTCTCATAAAAAAAGCTCAGAGTTGCTGAGCGAGGTATGGAGAGAGCTAGGCTCGGCGTTTCTCGACGCGATCGAATCAGGAATGAGGAGATTCTTAGAAGAACCAAGATCGCCGACATAGCCCTTAATATTAGCAAGCTGAAGTGGCAATGGGCGGGCCACATAGCGCGTAGATCGGACGGGCGTTGGGCCAGAAAGATTCTAGAGTGGCGACCACGTATTGGCAAGCGCAGCGTGGGACGACCGCCTGCCAGATGGACCGACGATCTTGTGAAAATCGCAGGAAGTCGTTGGATCCAGGTGGCATCACACCGGTTACGCTGGAAAGCGATTGGGGAGGCCTATGTTCAACAGTGGACAAGTATAGGCTGAGATGATGATGATGATGATGAAGATGAAGGTATATTACATTTTTTTTTTAAATTGCAAATTTGCTGGTACTATTTAGTGTGCTATATAAACTAAATTTATTCTTGATTCAAAGTAATACGGAGATTTCAAATGCATTTCTAAAAAATTTTTTTCAATACGCTCACATACACGTTCAATAAAGGGGTTAAAATTTTAAATTTAAAGAATTGATTTTTGTATTGAATTTGTGAAGTTATTATCTAATCAGGGTGTATATTGTTTGATTGTCTACATCTGTATAATCTACATATCGGAGTGGTAACAGCGAGAAGGGTTTAGAGATAAGAAAAACTGAATACATAGATTTTTCAAAAAAATGCATACATGATTTGTATATCGCACCTGGCCATTACACATTTGCATATTACATCCAGCGGGGCGGTACGGTGACGAGACCCTGGCTGGACGGGGGTAGTTTTTTATATTTAGGATTGGTCAGCAATTGACCCCTATGCCACCTGATGGAAATGTGACCACCTTAACCTATAGTTGTAAATGTACTGAATTATACAGGAGATGACATCCGTTCTTTCGGCGACGCGTCACCGTCTCGTCCCATTGGATATTTGCTCAAGACTTTAACATATTTGTGTTTGTAGAATATAAAAACGTGTATCTATATCATCACGCCAGATTCCTTGTGGGGTTGGCAAAAAAATACAGAGCTCCAACAGCTTCTTTCTTTACCGACCTCATTGACTTCCTCCACTCTCATTGTTCGCGTGTATGAGACACGCTAGTCTGTTACGGAGACTCTTGTCTTGCCCTTCAGATAAAAATAATATAATAATAATAAGTTATTGCAACTAAATAATATATGTATCCTTACCTTACGGTACCCTAGGGTAATGATGTGACCTCGTATTATTCGCATTTCGACATTGGGTAAACGAACGAATGGGACAGAACGTTTCGCATTGTTCTACAGTTACGAGGGAATACTCCGACGGTTGCGAATCGAATTATATTCGGCGGCGGGAGTAACATGTTGAACGAGACGAGGGAATGAAACACTTGCGGTGTTGGAAATAGCTGGGGTAGTGTAGTGATAGGCGGTAGCGGGTAAATAAAATTGTTTGCGATTTTTTTGTAACACCTATGACGGGACGGGTGTGTCTAATGATAATTGTATCGTTGGTCTGGTGGCATATGGTGTGACTGGCAATCACAAGGTGATGGGTCTAAATCCTTGATTGAACAAATTGTTGGATTTTCTGTAGAGAAATTCCATTGATATGCATAACATGATATGCTAATCTAGATTAGCAGTAACGGCGTAAATGTATGTCGGCTAAGAATATGCCCGCAGACAAGTTTGAAGCTTCTGTCATTCATTGTCCTGCCTGACGTCTTTCGAGTAACACGTATTAATAAAAAATCACAAAATAGGTAATTGCGTGGTGTAAGAACGCGATTTGAGGTCACAAAATCACTATACCGCAAGCGGAACTACTTTCCATTCATAAGTTTATTGTGTTTTCATATATTTACTAGTAAATAAAATAAAAAAACGATTTCAAGTTACAAAAAGAAATTTGAGATTCAGTGTTGCCAATTAAAACACCATTTGGTGTTCCCGTCTTTATGGGAAAATGTTGGATGATTGTGTCACCTATAATTATGTGCTATAATAATACCAATTTTATTTATTTTTTTGGATCCCAATGGGTGCAATTTCTATCACACCAGATCCCTTGCGGGGTAGATAGATAGTACAGAGTTCCAAAAAATTCATTAGAATATTATAAAAATAAATAAGCAATTTGCTCAAAGCGAATATTGTACACAATTCTTTGTGACATAATTCCCTAATGGATCCGGTAAAGAATAGATCCACCCCACTTGTTCTCTCACGTGTCGTAGAAAGCAGTTGGGGAATTAACCAAGACATTTTATCTCATGTTTTTTTTAAAAAGCCCCACACTGTCACACAAAGATTTGTTCTATGTGAGAATCGAACCCCCGACTATTCAGTCTAGTAACCGGAGCAGCCTACCGCTCTTAACGTCTGGACAAAGAAGTTGTCAGTGGAAACAGGAAATAGGCAACAACGTTTTACTAAGTTTGTTGAAGAAATACGCATTTTGTAAATTTGTATTTATTTTACCCGCTCTAAATAGACTGCGACCATCAACCTGCATATTTTGAAAATAATGCAATAGATAACATTATTTGTGTTTTGTTTATTACTCATTCAGTCATATTTTCATAGCTTGACCACATACCCTAATGGACACTATTAACTAATATCCAAATAATCTGTATAACAATTCTAATTTCATATAGAATAAAATAAATTAGGTACTATAATAATTTAGTTTATTCATTCATGTATTGGATTCTATCTGAAATATAACGAAGTTAATTGAAAAAAAAATATAATTAGCAAATTATATTCATAACATCATTAAAAATTTATATTCATTGTGCATTTAAATTGTGGGAAATAATCATACAGTAAGCAACACTGAGCCTCCTACTACTAGTAATATTGATACCTCTATCGGATCAGTGTTATGTCGGTATGGTGGGGAACAAAAGTAAAAGAGATGGATATATGTTTACTTCAAATTTTTTTATTGGATTCAAACCTACGTTGGCATACTTTTAAGTCGTTACACTTTTTTCGACGCGCCGAAGTGACGTTTGCTTCTCTATTTATTTACCTCAATGAGAAATTCAAAATAGCTGCTCAAGGTCTGGTATTGTGCGCGGTATAATCATAATAGGCTGGTACCCTATTATTTCAGATTTATCATCGTCAACAACATACCATCAGTAAAGTTGTACACAGAACACCTCTGCTATCCTCGATTAGGGTTGGAAATGTTTTTTTACAATATAATTGATTTCTTCTTTAGTCCTTCTCTACAGACATGGGACGCTAACGTTTATAATTTGAGGTTTCTAGAAATGTAGTAAGTGTGAAATAGAAACGATTGAATATCGAAGCAAGAAAATTTATAACGAAGAATGAATTGATATTAATAAAAATAATTTAGGAACAAAAAGAGAACAAAATAAAATAATCTCATTATCAAGTTATGTTAAGACAACATTCCACAAACTCCAAGTCTGGTCTTCCTTATTCTGCTTCGAGGCAACTGGCCCGTAGGTATAAAGTCCCCCAGTCAAGCACATCGAGAACCACTTACAGCCAAAGATTCTTTTATTTTATTTTATTTCTTGGGAGCTTTATTTATAAAAATATCAATAAAGATTTAACCGTTGATAGCAAAAGTAAATACGAATGTAAAATAATTGTAACCAATTGGCTACAAAAACTCAACTACGAACAAACAGAAAAACTTCTCCATCCCTTTGTGTAAAGAGCATGACCATACATAGTCACTCACGCATAGTCATACATACGCAATCACAACACACGAACAGACACACACACACACACACAAACTCACTCACATGCACGCACACTCACTCACACACACACTCACACACGCGCGCACAAACACTCACGTACTCATGCACAGACACTCACACACACACACACACGCACACACACGCAAGCAAACGTGCACGCACACGCTTATGAATGTAGTTTAATGTTACATGTTACTTTATATCTTAAAGATGTTAAATTGTACTGAATCGCTATACCTGTGTCATGGAAGGATGCTAGTACTTATAGCTCAGGGTACTCCCTTTTTAAGTACTAGCAGTACAATAAATTAATCAATCAATCAATATTTTATTTGTCAAGTATAGGTACAATACATTTTGTTGTTATATATATATATATATATATAATTAGCAGAAAAATAAAACTTCATTTGACAGGCGGCCATTTTGTCGACAGACCCAATATAAAGAGCGCGCGCGTGTCGATTGAGCCTTTTTGTCGGGAGCACTCGCGCCTTCTAGACGTGTTTTGAATCCTAATTCAATTATTTAATATCGATTTAATCATATTTTGTTAAATTATTTATCGCATATTTTATAATTCCAATTGTTTACATCATTTTGTTGCTTTGTTAATTTTTTTTATTAAATTATTGAGTAATTTATAAATTCAGAAGTGGGATTGGCTCGCGTTCCATAAAGCCAATCTCCGCTTTTGTACCATCCTACGCATTTCAATTATTAAATCGTAATGGAAAATAATTCGTCTACCTCCCAACGTCGAACGACTAGAAGAAGGCGCCAGGCAAGCCCGGATATTAGTGAAACTCTGGGTGCCATTTTAGAGCGGTTGAATGCTCTGGAAGGGCAAGCCAGTACGAGTACGCCTACTCCGCCGCCGCAAGTGCCTTCGCTGCTACCTGTTTCCACTAATTCCATTGTGGCGAATGCGGCGGTGGTGGAGGAACACTACGAGGTACCGCCGCCACCGTCTTCTCGCACCAGCATGCGCACGGATGACACTGGCCTGGACGTAACCGAGCGTATCATCGGAGCATTAGAATCACTATCCAAGGTCAGATCAAACCATTTTTATATCTCTATTTTCGACCCCAGTGTAACCGATATCGATTCTTGGTGCGAGGAGGTGGACAAGGCACGTGAGCTCAACGGCTGGGATGACAATGAATGTTTGTCACGCATTGCTCACTGTTTGAGAGGAGAGGCTCGTCATTGGTTAAACGATTGGGGACCAATGACCGCAGTTGGAGTAATTTTAAAGTCGAGTTCAGGCCGTTGTGCTCGCGGAGGGTAGACATTGCAAGCATTCTATTTGAAGTCATGAGTACCGACTCTGATGGATATGCCACGTATGCTGATTATGCTAGGCGATCTCTGTTGCGTCTTAAGATCGTAAAAGGTCTTAGTGACGAACTAGTGGTAGCGATTGTCATACGTGGAATAACTGACGCACAGATTCGGGCCGCGGCAACCAATGCGAAACTGTCTCCTAAAGACTCGGTTGAATTTCTTTCCATCTACACAAAACCTAAAGTAGCAGATAAAAGTAAAACGTCATGTGAAAGCTCGCGTCCCGGAAACGGAAATCGTCGTTTGGAGCTGTAACCCAAGAAGCGTCCGCACGGTTCCGACACACGTTCAAACCTAAGATGTTTTAGGTGTGGTGGAGCCGGGCACGCCAAAAAGTTTTGCTTCAAGCGATTGAGGACTGAACCGGAACCATCCAGCTCCAATAACGGTACTGCTACTACAGATGGTGTACCTTCAAATAGAGCTGTCAGCTCGTGTCAATTCTGCAAGAAACCTGGTCACTCGATTCAGGATTGCTTTACAAAACAACGTTTAGATTCACAAAATACCAAAAATAGTGTTAACTTTTGCTTTGGGCTGCAGGGTAGGATTAACGATAATTATGTAACTACCGGCATCATACAAAAGATACCGGTGGATATACTTATCGATAGCGGATCACGGGTTTCGTTAATTACTGAAAATGTGCTGAAGCGCTTTAGATGCAAACGTATACCAAGTTTTCAATTACTTAAAGGAATAGGTAGTCAAAACGTAGTATCGCGTTGTTATGTTACCATGATAGTTGAGTTTAGAGTCGTGTCTGTAGAGGTCGATTTGTTAGTCGTACCCTCAAATAGCATAAATGTACCACTAATCATAGGCACCGATGTGCTGAATCGTGATGGTTTGGCATACATACGCACGGCTACCGAACAACGTATAACGCGCATTGATAATTCGAGCCGGGTGTTCCATGTGTACTTAAATGAACTTTCCGATATTAATACGCCTTTAGTGGGGACCGATCGTGACCGATCGTGATCGATTGATGGCGATAATAAATAATTTTTCGAGTCATCTTATAACGGGCACTGCACTTTCTACTGTAAATACAGGAACCATGTGCATTCGAGTCACAAGTGATACCCCGGTGAATTACAGACCGTATAAGTTGTCACACGACTGAAAGATACGTGTAAGAGCAATCATTCAAGATTTACTTGATAAGAAAATAATTCGCGAATCACAGTCAGATTATGCTAGCCCTATAATCCTTGTCAAGAAAAAGGATGGTACTGACCGCATGTGTGTCGACTATCGCGCATTAAATTCGATCACTTTAAAGGAACGGTTTCCCATGCCACTCATTGACGACCATATACGCGCCCAACGGAGGTACGCAGCGGCCGTGGGGGAGGGGTTGGTTTCTACATCAAATGCGGGGTCAACGTGCGCACATTCATGCACCCAATCGATCCTAGCCGCACGGCCGCGGAGCAAATGTGGTTAACACTCACTGTTAATGGGAAAAAACTGGCTATCGGTACTGCATATCGCCCACCATGGCTCGATGTAGACCTTTTCTTAGACGCTGTATCGGATAGTATTAATTCCTTGTCCACTTGCGACGGCACACTGGTGATGGGAGATTTTAATATTAACTTCCTCAACCAAAACAACGGCTGTACGAAAAAACTAATGACTCTATTGGACTGTCTCAGCTTAACTCAATTGGTAACCACGCCAACCCATTTTACAAAGACGTCTGAGTCATTAATAGACCTAATTATTACTGATTTGCGAGTGCGTCAAGTCTCGGTAGAAGCTGCAGAGACACTGTGCGGTCACGCTTATGTCCTGTGCGAGCTTAACATTAAACGAGATAAAATAACCCCTCAGATAATAACCTATCGCCCTATTAAAGATATTAATCTTGCCATCTTCAATGAAGATATAAATAAAATTAAATGGGATCTGATCTCAAAACTACCTAATGTAAACGACATGGTAAGTTGCTTTAACAACAGTATTCTTTCAGTTTTTGAACTCCACGCCCCGCTTAAAACGTGCAAAATTAAAGATCGCACCTACCCATGGTTTACAGACAATGTAAAGCTTATGCTGCGCCTCAGGAAAGAAGCTCTAGAAAGCTATAGGCAAACTAAATTAGATGAAAAGAAATTGTACTATAAGAGTCTAAATTCCCTTGTAAATAAGTCCATTTATTTCGAAAAAGTCGCTTACTTCAAGTTCAATATTAACAATAAACAAAAATGCCCGAAAATTCTCTGGAAAAACCTGAAATCTAACATACTTCTTGCCAAAAACGATTTCGAAATACCTTCACATCTCAACGATGTAGAAAAAATTAACACGCATTTTCTAAAAGTACCAGGAACCTCAGAGGTTAACATCTCACTCCTCACTTTTTACGAATTCCACAACTTTGGTGACGAAACTTTTACATTAAATACTGTGTCTTCTGACTCTATAGTCAACATTATGAAAAAATTAAAATCAAATGCCGAGGGGGTCGACAAACTAAACCTGACCATGTTACTGATGACTTGTCCCTACTCACTTGTTGCAATAACGGCCATGGTTAACACGTCCATTACCACCTCAACATTCCCGGACATATGGAAAATAGCGATAGTGCGCCCTTTGCCTAAAAAGCCTAACCCGTCGGAAATCAAAGACCTACGACCTATAAGTATCCTACCATGTGTATCAAAAATACTCGAGAAGGTGGTTTGTCAGCAGCTTACTGGTTTTCTGGAGAAAAATAACATCCTACCAGAACTCCAATCTGGCTTTAGAAAATGCCATAGTACTGCCACAGCATTATTAGATGTATCTGATAATATTTTATTTGCACAGGATAAAGGTATGTGCACACTACTCGTGCTGTTGGACTTCTCCAGGGCATTTGACGCGATTAACACCACACTGATGCTATCGAAACTAAGTTACTAGGGATTCGATTTGGCCACAATTAATTGGTTCCATAGCTATCTGAGTAACGTCACCAGTACGTCGAATTAAATACAAGCAGTTTACCTACAGCTAGACGCTCAAAGCCTGTAAGGGTGAACAGGGGGGTTCCTCAGGGTTCTATCCTGGGTCCAGTGCTGTTCACACTTTATACGGCCGATATTAAAAACTGCATAAAAAATTGCAAATATCATATATACGCTGACGATTTACAAATATATATATATCCTTTCGACCAGGTGACAAGGAAATAGCAATAAAAAATCTAAATGAAGACCTCACTGAGATAGCAGCTTGGACTGAACGAAATAACCTCGTACTTAACCCTACTAAGTCTAAGTATATGCTTCTCGGAACCAAACAGCAACTAGCTAACCTGTGCTCTCCTATTGAAATACGACTTATGGGCGAGACTATCGAGCGCTCGTATGAGACTCGCAATTTGGGCCTGTGTATGGACGCCGATTTGCGTTTCGAGAAACATATTACTGAGTGCGCACGTAACTGTTTCTACAGATTAAGGGTGCTATACAAAATTAGAACTTTCCTCTCGGAAGAATTGCGTACACAACTAGTTGAGACACTAGTCTTGTCCAAACTTAACTACGCGGACACGGTATACGGACCAAGGCTACTTGCGCGTACGCAACGGTTGATTCAAAGGGTCCAAAACGCATGTGCAAGATTTTGTTTCACTGTGCCACCGAGAAGCCACATAACCCCCTTTTTAAACCAACACTACGCCTAAAAATGAAGTCCCGACGCAAACTACACTTAGCGTGTCTTCTTTTCGGTGTTCTTAAGTACAAAACTCCAAAATACTTGTACGAGAAGCTTACTTGGGTAGCAGCCAGAAGAAGTTCCGCCCGCAGGCAGTGTTCACAACAACTTGCCATCGAACAGTACAGTTCTGCCGCGTTCCGGGGTAGTTTCAGGTACGCAGCCTCCAAGTGTTGGAATAATCTGCCGCCGCCAATCAGAAACCTGGAATCTATAAACAAATTTAAGATAAGACTTAAGAATCACATGGTCGAGGTGGAGCGAGAATACAATAATATTAATCTGGATATATCTATAATATAACACAAATTGTAATAAATAAATAATACATACCCTATTAGATGGCTAGCTAAATGTCCCTGTCCACTGTTTCTGATAAGTGGCATATACTCTTTCACTCAGTAACTCGCCTGAATAATGGGGACCTGGAAATTTAAAAATAAATTATTATATAATTTTAAATAATGTTTATTAGGATATAATAATAATAATAATATAATATTTCAATAATAAATAAATAAATAATAATATAATAAAATAGTAAAAATGACTTACCTCAGGGTCTGGTCCACTCACTTTTAGGCTTCTTTCACCCGTTATATTTGCAGTGTATACAATATCAGGGCTGAGTCTGAGAGGGAGACCAATGAGAAAATAAAATACTATAAGTAATCTCTATTAAAATACTTTTAAAATACAATTATAAATATATAATTTAACGACCTCATATGTTTATTGATTCTCAGTTAAACCATTTAGTAAATTATTATAGTGGAGAGAGGGATACTAATCCCCACAAGAAAGCTGGCGTGATGATTTTGATAGACAGATTGTAGTGCTAACCTCCTGGTTCCTTTAGCTTCTTTTTTTTTTTTCGCGGGTGCATCGAGTCATGGTACTTGTATTCTTTACACTTCACCCATAACTTATAAATATTATATTACTTATATCACTGTAATCTGCGGGTTTATTGTTAAGTACTTAATATTATATTACGTAGTTACGCAACAGCACAGCGCATCGTGCCCGTGAATGGAGTGACGACAACAAAGATGCGCCGGAGTGCCGCGCCGAGAACCGGTTCCGCGCAATCGAAACGATTCTCACTCGCTCAACGCGACATAACAATAGTTAAATATATATCACCCGTGGTAGCACAGCGTACTATTTTTTTATATTGTGACAATATAAACAAACTTTTTATCTTATAGTAAATTATAACCTTTTCTTTCATTATATATGTATACAATATTTATGTCCTTTATTTACACATTTATATTACATAATTATGTATTTACTGTATTTGTAATATGCAGTATAGGTGACTGCGTCAGCATTAAGGGTAATATTTTATGTATAATAAATAGTAGCTGAGGAGGCTTTGGCTGAAAACCAGCGTTGGGGGAGACTTTGTCCCCCTCCAACACATGCTGAGCCCAATGCCTTTCGGCACAGCTCACACCGAGGCATACGTCACAAGAAGCAGCAGTAGTTTATTTGTCTTTCCTCGTTTTTTATTTTCTTTTGTTACCTTTCATATATTTTCTATGTGTGCTGTGCTGAATAAATATTTTTTCTTTCTTTTTCTTTCTTTTCTTCTTATATATACAGGCTTGGCAAAAGCAAATTCTTCTCCTGCTTAGATATGGCAACTGGTTTCCACCAAATTAAATTGGAAGCAATTTCAGTTGCGAAGACTGCATTCGTTACACCTGAAGGACACTTCGAAGATTTAAAGATGCCCTATGGTTTAGCCAATGCGCCAATCGTATATCAACGTCTAATATCCAAAACCTTGAAATTCCTTATAGAATCTGGTAAAGCCCTAGTTTACGTTGATGACGTCATTACATTAGCTTCCACCTTTGATGAAGCCCTTGACAATTTACGGCAGGTTATGCAAGCTTCAGTAACTGCCGGGTTTTCGATTATTATTAAGAAAAGTATCTTTGTCGCCTCAAAGGTAAAGTACCTAGGTCGACGTATTAGTTACGGTCAGGTTAAGCCGAGCATACATAAGGTGCATGCCTCAGTTAATTCCCCTATACCTGGTAATGTAAGACAGGTACGCCAATTGTTAGGATTAGCGGGATACTTTAGGAGGTATATACCTCATTATGCTAACAAAACTGCGTGTATTGCAAAACTAACCCGTAAAGAGGTGCCATTTAATTGGGGTGCAGAGCAGGAACAAGCTCGTAAATACCTAATAGACAGTTTAACTAGTTCGAGTTCAGTAGGTTATGGTGCCGTGCTCCTTCAAGAGCATAAAGAAAAAAAAAATGTCGGTTTGTAGCTTACTTCGAATTTTTCATGATCAACATGAACACATTAACGGCGAAAAGACGATAGACCTAATTCTAAAACATTTTTTGTCTCCTGGTTTATTCGGTTTCGTCAAAAAGTATATTTCTCATTGTATAACGTGCATCTTCTCGAAGCGGGTACCTAGAGTATCACGACAACCAATTTCGTCGTGGGTAAAACCAGACACCCCTTTTAACACCTTAAATACAGACGCACTTGGACCCTTACCCGAATCAAATGGATATAAACATATCCTTATTATTGTAGATGTTTTTACCAAATATTATCTATTGTACCCCATGATTACGAGCAACGCAGACGAACTAAAACGTCTTTTTTCTCAAGCGTTGTCGTTATTCGGAATTCCTGAAATGATAGTTTGTGATCGCGGCAGAATGTATGAAAGCCACAGTTTTAAAGATTGGATATAAAGTCTTGGGTGTACCATTCACTATATAACTTCCAAAATACACAACGAAAACGGCCAAGTTGAACGTTATTGTCTTACGATCCTTAATATGTTGCGTATCGAAGCTAGTAATAAGGACACTAAATGGTCAGATTGTTTGTGGAAGATGCAACTGGTTCAGTGTTGAGCTTCGGCTCCGCTGGTTCGGACTTTGTGCCGGTTCAGTGGTGAGGATTACCTCCCCTGGTTCAGTGTTGAGCTTCGGCTCCGCTGGTTCGGACTTTGTGCCGGTTCAGTGGTGAGGATAACCTCCCCTGGTTCAGTGTTGAGCTTCGGCTCCGCTGGTTCGGACTTTGTGCCGGTTCAGTGGTGAGGATTACCTCCCCTGGTTCAGTGTTGAGCTTCGGCTCCGCTGGTTCGGACTTTGTGCCGGTTCAGTGGTGAGGATTACCTCCCCTGGTTCAGTGTTGAGCTTCGGCTCCGCTGGTTCGGACTTTGTGCCGGTTCAGTGGTGAGGATTACCTCCCCTGGTTCAGTGTTGAGCTTCGGCTCCGCTGGTTCGGACGTTTTGCCGGTTCAGTGGTGAGGATTATCTCCCCTGGTTCCGTGTTGAGCTTCGGCTCCGCTGGTTCGGACGTTGTGCCGGTTCAGTGGTGAGGATTACCTCCCCTGGTTCAGTATTGAGTTTCGGCTCTGCTGGTTCGGACTTTGTGCCGGTTCAGTGGTGAGGCTTACCTCCCCTGGTTCAGTGTCGAGATGACCTCCACTGGTTTGCAATGGGCTCTGCTCAGTTCAGTGTTTTACGCTGGTGACCGAGGTAAGTGGGAGATACCCCACTGTTTTCGGTCAGCGTGTGACTCTTATCGCACGGTTACAAAGTATGAGAGTGTCTGGGGAATCCGGAACCCTGCCACTCAGCGCGATGTATGAAAATTCTTATTACGAAAGCGAGATGTATGTTACAGAATTACTGAAAGTATTTGTATGCAATAATGGGAGTGCACGCTTGTCATTGTATTACAAGAACGATTGTTTTTCATTGTAAGAAAGGCGTGTGATTGATCAATCATCACCAGACATATTTGATATATTTTACTTGTCTTGCAGCTCAAGACGATGAAGGGATATTGGCGGGTCCCTCTAATGAAGTTCAAGCAAACGAGGACGTTTGCCCGTCAGGAGAGGCCGAATTAGCAGAAAAATAAAACTTCATTTGACAGGCGGCCATTTTGTCGACAGACCCAATATAAAAAGCGCGCGCGTGTCGATTGAGCCTTTTTGTCGGGAGCACTCGCGCCTTCTAGACGTGTTATGAATCCTAATTTAATTATTTAATATCGATTTAATCATATTTTGTTAAATTATTTATCGCATATTTTATAATTCCAATTGTTTACATCATTTTTTTGCTTTGTTAATTTTTTTTATTAAATTATTGAGTAATTTATAAATATATATATACTATAAAGATCTCTATACTTTGCCTGTAAGGCGTACAAATGTCAATGGTTATGATAATTAAATGTAGTTACAATTATAATGTCACAAATATTCCTTGTAAATCGGTGTTATGTCATCATCAATAATATATATATTAATTAGCTAATCATTCACTTTATACATTTGTCATTTATAAAATCATCTACTGAGTAATAGCATTTGTTGATTAATAGCAATGTCAAGGTCTTTTTAAAATTATTTATATCCATGATCTTAATCCGATTTGGTAATTTATTATAAACCTTCCGTACCAATGCGGTTTTACATTTACGGGTACAGATATCATTTTTGTACTGATTTCGAATTGGGACTGTGCGCAAAGTAGACACAGTTTCAAAGTGTTTAGTGTTTTCTTTTACAAACAACGCAACTTGTAGAATATATAAGGACGGTACAGTTAGAATTCCAAGTTCTTTGAAAGCTGACACACAACTCTCTCGCGTATTCAGACCACACATCGATCTTATACACCTTTTTTGGGATTTAAATATTGATCCTCGATCGGTCGAGTGACCCCAATACATTATACCGTATCTTAAAATTGATCCCACTAGACCATGGTATGCAATTAATAAAGATTCTCTGTTAATTTTCTTTGAAAGTTGAAACAAGGCATATGCTAATTTATTTAGTTTCTTGCATGTCTCTTCTATATGTGTTTTCCATGTTAACTTACTATCTATAAACAATTCCCTTCCCTCCGGACCGCGAAAGCGTAAAGACGTATTACCCGTACTAATTTTAATAATAAAAAAATCTATTTTTGCCGAAAAATAACAAAAAAATAATTTTGTGAAGTACCAGGCGCGCATAACGTACGAAGCAACTCTAAACAGTTGGCGTGTAAAGGACAACAACAGCTGAGAAGGAACGATCGACGGAGCTTCGCTGCGCACACTCAGTATATCAATCGCACACATCGCGCTTGCCACAACTCATAAGCGGAGCGATTAGCGGGAAACCGGTGGTCCAAGCATAAACATTTAATGGTGAATATTTTTATCTTGTTTTTGTTTTATTTTGCTTTTCTACTGAAATCCAAAATGTCTGTCGCTAGAACGCCACCAAAGAGTGAGTGCACAAAATCAGCTCCAGCATATTATGGATCAGACTCCGCTTGGCACAATTGGGAAAACCAAAATCAACTGGATTTCAATGTGTCAAAAAGGTGTAAACGATGGCTGGATGGGCCAACAGAGACTTCAAACATTACGTTGTTAGAACTAAAAAACAAGTTTGAGGATTTTCAAAACAAACAGGAAGTTAAATTCGAAGCACTAAAATCTACCATGGAAGCCATAGTAAAACAAAACGATGAGATCAAACTATCAATGAATCTTTTATCAGATAAACTATGATGACATTTTGTCAAACATGAAAAATCTTCAACAAGAAAATAGTAGAAATAAAGACCACATAAAGTTTCTAGAAACACAACTGCAATTATTGGAAAAAAAACCATTCAAGCTGTGTTGAGCTACGAAACATACCTAAGAAGGAAAATGAAACAAAGCAGAGCCTAGTAGAACTAACAAAAAACATTATTAATACAACTATACATGACTCCGACATACACGACGTATACCGCTTGAAATTAAAGGACAAGCCAAATGGTCCCATCATAGTAAATTTAAACTCAGTTCTTACCAAAGAAAATCTAATTAAATCGACTATAACATACAATAAGGGAAAACCAGCTGATCAAAGGCTGAATACTACTATGCTCAAAATGATTGGATCTACTAAACCAATTTATATTGCCGAATTGTTAACAAAGAAAGCCAAGCGATTACATTACTTAGCCAAAGTATTTGCGAAAAACAATAATTACGACAGTTGCTGGTCCTCCTATGGAAAAATATACTTGAGACGCAAAAAAAACGAACCGCGAATTTGCGTCGACAGTGAAGAAGTACTGGAAAACCTCAAAAAAAGTTCCTGACTAGATAAGTTGAGCTATTTAATATTAGTATTTTCACAGTTCAATGCATGCCTATATAATGTTATATTTGAAACGCTTAATTTAAGCTATAAATAGTTTCAAAGAAATATATGTCCACATATATACTCTATAAGCATTACCCTCCTCCCAGGCACCAATATTTTTTTTTAATATTTTATAGATACCTACTGCGTGTCAAATCGCCGACGCTCTTGTTTAAAGCGTAGCCTTATAAGAATATTAGAACAGGAAGTGGTCTATTTCCTTTTTATGAATATTTTTTACAGTATCGGGAAAAATTGTCTTATATTTTTACACACCGTCACGCCTATATTCCCAAAGCGTGGGTGGCCGAGGTGTACTGCGTACACCCACTTTTCGCCGATGATGTTATGTCCCAGGTAATCGGGGGCGAGCCTATTGCCATAAACCGGGCAGAATTCCAGTCTCCGGACTCATACTGAAAAGTTTTCGTTAAAAAACCTACATTTGTCCGACCTAGGATTTGAATCCAGGACCTCGTGTTCATAATACCATGTGCTTTGCCACTAAATCAACGAGGCAGGCAAAGTTTTTGTTGGAAGTAAAGATATATTATGGTGATATATATACTGTTGATTTGTATCCTCGTGGAATTAACGAAAGTCTTTGCACACTAATACTAAACACAAATGAAAAAAAGGAACTAAAATTACTTATTTTCCCCTAGTACTTATAAATCGACTGCCTCGTTGGTCTGGTGGCAAAGCGCATCGCTTTGTGATCACGAGGTCCTGGGTTCAAATCCTAGGTCGGACAAATGTAGTTTTTCTAACGATAAATTCCCAGTATGAGTCCGGAGTCCGGAATTGTGCCCGATATATGGCAATAGGCTCGCCCCCTATTACATGGGACCTAACATCGTCGGCAAAACGTGGGTGTACTTAGTACACCTCTGCCACCCCCTCTGGGGAATATAGGCGTGACGGTGTTTACTTATAAATTAAAAAATATCGTGTAGTAATGATCCGCGTGTATTTGCCCGTGCGCCGGTCGTGATTAGCCAAGAACACATTACTGTCTATTGTTATCAACCATAGTTAACTTAATAATTAGGATGTCTATGATAAGATTATTTATTATTTTTAGCATAAATTTAAAAGCGTTCGCGCAAATTAGGGCTTGATCTTCTTAAAAAGTAATCACTAGGAAAAATATACCGTATTTTTAGCTTCAATCTAATTGTTCAGATTATATCGATTAAAGGATTAAAACGATTTATTACAATCGACTTAATTCTCTTGCGTTTAAAATGAAGTTGAATAATAAATTGCCAGTCAAATATTAATCCTAATGGGATATAACTAAATAACGTGTAACTTATGGATGTGCAATGAACTCACTAATAGCTAGACCAAATTAAATGACCGCGCTTAGCCTCTTATTTTCAAGGGTATAAGCACAATACAATAAATACCAGAACAAATTATAAAAAAACGCAACCCAACTGCGTAAAAAATAATGAACTGAAAATAGAAATAAGTGGTTTATTTTTTGTAGTTTGAGACAAAATATTAGCATATAACTAATATATTATCTAATACTCGTATTAATTTATTTTAATTGGCTATTTACTCCATTCACATTTTATATCCATTTATTTTTTGATTTGCAGATGCAGTTACCCTATATTACTTTCACTATATAATATAAATGGCAACGACACATATGCGAAATCTATCAAAAACTTTAGACTAAAGTGCATGAAAAAAATAAACACACCTTCTAGGGCAATCGGGTAAAAATATCCCAAAAGTTTAAACAAGATATTATAGTAATAATAATATGTATTTATTGTACAATTATTATATCACATTAGTCAGACATATAGAAACTTAGTTGTACAAAATAGTTATCATTATCCTGTGTTCTTCGTTCTCGATATAAACCATAAGCAGCTCTCTCGACCTACTCAGCAGCCGTGCGAATTTTTTAGAGACTTGAAACGTCAACGCCTCCTCTATACCATCTGTGGACTTATGTCCGCTGTCAAAAGAATGGTCGCAGAGGTTATCCTCTGCGACCATTCTTTTGACAGCACGGCATTCGATGCCTTGTAAGTTTTGGGCGAGATTTAATTTGATAATCGTGAAATATGAGTGAGATTCGCGCGTAGCAACTAGGCGAGCCGATAGGTAGACGCGCCGTTCTGACGGCGGTCGGCCTTCCCGCGTTTTTTGCAACGGTCGTTTTCCGAGACCTACGTGGTTTGTCGCGGCTGTGGTAACGTGTTTTGTGCTTGCGTGTTTACGTAATTGCATTCGCTGCGCGTATGCTTTTGCGTCTCGTGTGGGTACGGTTCGCGTATTTCCCGGTGCGACCAATTACGTGGGTTGCTATGCAGCCGCGTCGGTTAACGGGGAGGCCGGCGCTCCCGCGGTTTTTTCTTAACGGTTATTTTCATAACGGTTTTTAATTTCGATTACCTAATAGTGTTGTATTGTTAATCCACGTCTTTTGTCCGTTCGTGGTAAGTCCTGTGGACGCCGAGCGGTGTCGTAAGCCGGGCTTGAGCGGGACCCGAGCGCTCGCCTCCCTCCTTCAGAGGGCGGCCATCTCGGAAGGGCTTGAGCTCTGGCCTTGGGGGCTCTGGCCTAGTCAGGGCTCTTGATTTCCCCAGGACCCTACCCTTACCCATCCCGCTATCCTATTCTCCGTGCGGTTCTCTTCGCCCCGGAGCAGTTAGGGTTTTGGTGCCGTTCGCCCTTAAGGCGAAGGGGCACACCGCGTCTCCCCGCGTCTCCTCCCAAGATTCAGAAGGCCGGGAACGTCTCCGTTTCTCCCGGCCCCTCCGGCTCCCGGCCGTCTCCGTCTCCCAACGCGGCCGCGAGGGCCTCCCCCCTCGCACGCCCCGCACGTCCGAACATCACTCCCCCGCCGCTTGTCATTCAGGACAAGAGCGCCTGGGAGCGCGTCTCTAAGGCGATTTACAATCGCCAAATAAATTACACGCACGCGCGTTCCACCGCGCAAGGCAAAGCCGTCAAGGTGGCGTCTTCGGACGACCACCGACGGTTATCCGCTTTCCTGCGATCGAACAAGATCGCATATCACACTTACACCCTGGAGGAGGAAAGGGAGCTCAGGGTAGTAATCCGCGGTGTCCCTAGGGAGCTGGACACCGCCGTCATTAAAGCCGACCTCCAGTCCCAGGACCTTCCTGTGCGCCAGGTGCACAGAATGGTCAATGGGCGCTCCAAGGAGGCCTACGACATGGTGCTGGTCGTCCTCGACCGCACCGAGTCCGGCCGTAGGGTCTTCGACCTGAAGGCCGTGTGCCATATCTCTGACATCTCCGTGGAGGCCCCCCACAAACGTGGCATGCCCGGGTAGTGCCACAACTGCCAGCTATACGGGCACTCTGCCCGTAATTGTCACGCGCGCCCTCGATGCGTGAAGTGCATCGGGGACCACGCGACGTCCCAGTGCGCCCGTTCGAAGGAGACGGCGGCCGAGCCCCCCAGCTGCGTCCTCTGTGGCACCAAGGGGCACACCGCGAACTATCGCGGTTTGGTTAACCTTCAGGCATCCGCCAATTCCCTAGGGAATTGGTTCAGGAAGTGGCGTATTGAGGTGAACCCGGACAGGAGCGCTGCGGTGTTCTTCTCCAGAGGTGCCACCCCGCGCCACTCCCTGCGCCGCCCTAGAAGTAATCTCGGTCAAGTGACCATGTTCGACCGACCCATTCCCTGGGTCAAAGAGGTCAAATATCTAGGGGTCACCCTAAACAGCACCATGTCCTTAGGCCCGCACATCAAGCGGGTCCGTCACCGAGCATCCTTTGTGCTCGGTCGTCTCCATTCATTAATGTGCAAGCGGAGTAAAATGTCCCTTAGAAATAAGGTGACACTTTACAAAACTTGCGTTCGACCCATCATGACTTATGCGTGTGTTGTGTTCGGGCATTCGGCCCCCTCTCACATCGATAAACTCCAAGTGGTTCAAAACCGCTTCCTCCGTAAAGCCGTAGGAGCCCCCTGGTTCGTACGGAACGTCGACCTCCACTCCGATCTAGGTCTCGAACCTATTCGCGCCTTTATTAACGCATCTACCCATGCGAATGTTCTCACCGACCCCCCCGATGCTTTGTCATCCCTTCTTTCCGCTCAGAATACGGGCGACGACGACGACGTAGTAGTAGATCCCCTCCCATAGCCGGCGGTTGACCGGTGCACTTAGTAGTGCACCCGTCCCCCTACCCCCCTACAGCGACTGTCCCAACCGAGGGCGCCTCTTCGAGGCACCCTCGAGTATGTCGCCTCTTGCCCTTCTGGCTGGCTAGAGCGCAGTGGTTGCACGCTCGCCTTTAAGTCCGGTGAAGCTGTAAAGGCCTCGCGGCCAACAGCGTACATCATTCACACACACACACACACATAATAAAAAGGTTTTTTAATATACACAAGTGACCTTGTGAAATAAATTTAAAACATCGATAAGCAAATTCTGAAAAATTTTATGTCGTGGCAAAAAAGTACATTCTGAAAAGATCAACTGATAATTATTTTTTTTTAGCGTTTTCAGCTTAATTTAGTTATTAATATAGTATCGGGAGTTTCGTCATATTAATACTTGTAAAAGGCTTCATCACCTGAAAAGCAAACTTATGAAGTCTATGCCCCTATTCGTGTAAAAACAGTTTTACACGCAGTATACCTGCAAACAATTACTAACCGTCTATAAATTAATATGATTGTAATACTTTTAATTAGAGAAATTAGGGAGAAATTTATCAATAGTGAAGATTGTTAAGGATCAATGGTAATTCAAGGACACGGGTGATGTACGGGATGCATAGACGTGATCCGCAAGACTTGATGGTAATTCAAGGACACGAGTGATGTACAAGATGCAACGGCGTGATCTCCAAGACTTGGGGCTCATACGAGATATGCGCTGAAGGTCATATTACTCATAGGTTTCACCCATGAGGTGTTCTTGTGTAATGCACATTTCTACAATGGTAAGAAACAAAAATGTTACCTAACATACATACCTTAAACAGTAACTAAAAAGCTATTGGTATAAACTATAAGCTAGTTGTGATATTATATCTTCAAAAGGAGACCTCCCGAAAGGGTAATAGGGAATATGCGTGTAATTCAATTAAGGATCAAATATTTTTTTTCACAAACTTTATCGCATTAGAATAATGTCCATACCAATATTTTTTTTAATATTGGTATGGACATACAATAATAACATTACTTATATACATATTTTTTATTAAGAAAATAATTATTGAAAGTACAAAAAATGAGAGGGAAATTCAAAGTAGCGGGAACGCCACCAGATCGAATATGACGTCAAATTCTACAATACAAATGTTAACAAGTGCATATTTGTTGGATGTTTGCTATTGAGTTAGTTTTATTGTTATTTTTTGTTGTCGATTTACACAAAGACAAAATTTTAGTTTAAATTATTTAAGTTAATTCTTACGTTAAAGTGATCTTCACAGCAATATAAACAAGTTGATGGAGATACCATGTCTCTTTTTCTGATTTTACACCACTTTCTCCTTATGTCCGCACCTACCGGGTGCATTTCTTATTGTATTTTTACACCTAGGCACAACACAGTGTTGTTCCATTGTATAATAGTCGCAAAATACAAAATAAAAATAAATTACAGAATAAAATACTTCTTCAGCTGTTCACTAATTGATTGTTATAATAGATTTTGACGTCACGCCAAGCGCGCCAAAATGGCGGGCGTTTAAAATGCTCTGATGTGTTTGCTATCTTCAACATTTTTGTTTGCCCTTTACATTTTGTTTTTGACGTAAAAAAATTTTTGCAGTTATATATTGATGTAATCTATCGTATAAAAATATAAAAAAAATACACGCATATTCCCTATTGAAGTGACATTTTTATAATTAACAATACATTATTAATAACATATGCCACTCCCTTGCAGAAACAGTGTTTTTTATTGATTTCATAACAAGACATACTTGTATAATAATACTGTAATAGCCCAAAGTGGAGCTTATTACACAAAGAATTGTGCAAAATTATGCACTTCTATTAAAAAGGTAAATCCAGCAATACTTATCCCTAAACAGGGTTAATAAACAGATAAGCCAAAATAACCCCTACTTATAGCAATGTCTGTTGTAACTGACAAGCAACAGGACTGTGGAAATATATCAAATATAAAATCTCATTTCTCAGGTTGAACTAATTAAGCGTTACATTAAAGGAACATAGAACAAATATTGTTATTCTGTGGACAGTGTATATATATTTTACGTCATGTCCCCGATAGATGACGCTGCATAGAAAGTGTATACAACTAGCTTGCCGTGTCAAGGTTTTATGACGATTTCGTTGGGGCCTCAACCTTGCCACAGTGTGTTCAATGTATCTCCGTGTTTACTAGGGATTGAACTCAACCGTTGAGTTCAATCCCTAGTAAACACGGAGATACATTGAACACTCGTTTGCCCGGTAAGCCGGTGTCCTTATTAAAACTATTGATAGCGCGACGCAATGACATCGCAAGCTCGTGCGAGAGACTCCTAACACGAATATCTTTGTAAGCCGTTAGGATCATATGTAAAGACATTAATTTCTGCGTAAAAAATAAGTGGCATTTTCTTAATAACGTCACACTAGTGCAACACGTTTCTCTGGCTATTACAGATCAAAGATTTTGGCCTTATGTACCAGTGTTAATAGTAATGTGTGATCGATAAAGCGTGCTGTCACATTCATCTATATGTAGTAAATTTGAAGTACATAAAGGATGGTATATTAAGTCGAAAGCAATACGCTAAAATTATTCTAATGGCAGTAAAATAGTTTTTTATCGAAATTCCAACTAACCAGCTAGTCACAGTTAAAAAATCCGAACTGAGTTTATAATTACAAACTTCACACTTTCGTATTTGTTAAATAGAGAACTAAATTCGAAGTCAAGTCATAATTTCAAATTTCGAACTGCAGTATGATGACACATTCGTCAAAGGTACGTAACAGGTAAAATGGTTGTTTATCTTTTCATTCTGTGTTGATCGGATTGAACGTGGAGAGTTAGCAAGAGTGGGTTGTGGTTTTGATTAATGACGATAATATATACGTATATTTAGAAGTCAGAGAGGTCTGTAAGGAAAGGACCTGTTGGAACTAAGCTTTTTGCTACCCCGCAAAGGTTCTGGCGTGATGCTATAAATTGACTGTAAAAAATGTCTCTAAGTAAGACTACCTACATAATATATCTAGTCAGCGAGTGAAAACGATCCCATTCCTCTGCCCAGACATATTTTAGACTTTTGAACTACATAGTTAACAAGCCACAGCCTCTTGTGATTCACTTATACTTGCTTTTACACTGCATAAAGTCGAAATTAATTCTGAAACTGAATATTTAACTATGTACTTAAAAACTAAGATTGGACTAATTACAAAAGTTTAGACGCGTTTTTTAATCTGTACATTTACTTCTCTTTTCTTTCATAAGAAGAGCAACTCAAATTAAGTAAAAAGGATGAGTACAAAAAGGTTTTGGTCTAGTCTATAACAGTTAATTTTCTGATAATCAGTATAATCTGGAACCTGAACCATTTTGTTAATAATTCGTACAAATATCTTTGGCATTATGTAAAAAGAAAAGAATTCTCCGGTGATTTAAATAAAGAATATCATCTTGCTTTTTTCTACATAAATTAGGCCATGACGTAACCATTTTATTTTTAACACCAGCCAGCCAGGTCCTAGCTAATGTAAAATTAAAACAGAATCAATTTAAATGAAGGAATATTCATTAACACTAATGAGCTCTATACACGCTTAGGCGTAGCAAGGCTAAGACTGAACTTCAGTTTGTAAAATGTTTTATCGAATGTGCGCCTGCTGTTGTCGGCTTAGCACAGCAAATTTAAAAGCGCTTGATAACGCTTGGATTTTAGTTCTTCTCCGTCTCTTACGTACTTAAATTTTCAGAAATTTTTAAAAAAGAAACAATACCAGCACTTATAAATTTCGTTTCATTCCGAAATTCACATGCGCCTATCCGTATTTTTTTAATACTATTTCAGTAACTCTACAATGCTAATCACTTTATAGAGAAAATCGTCTTACTGAGAAGCCATAAGATGCACGGTATAAACTCTCAGTCTCAGTAATAGCACTAAAGTAATAATCTATAGGTAGTGTATAGGTACCCTTAAATTAATTTAAAATTGGAATATTATATGATTTTTTTTAATTAGGAACTCCAATTGTAAGATAAAAAGTATGAAACATTTTCTTTTAAAATAAGAACATGAGTGACGGTTCCAATCAAAGAGTTAATTCTCGTTTTGTATGCCAAAGCCGGCTCACTTTTACGTTTCGTCTCTGTCGTTAGCGTGGAACGCGGATTGTAGTTGTGTTGTGAAATGTCACATTTTGTTTGCTGCTTAGAAATTTTGATCCTGACGCGCCCCACCCTATCTTAATCGCTTACAGTACGTACATGTATTCAACATTCTATTAGTGCGATAGTTCTAAAGTTCCACACAGCTGTATAACATACGCTCCACGTGTGTAACAGTGAGTTATGATGTAGTATAAATGTGCAACGTACTATTGAAGCTATGCATACAATAATTTAAATTTAAAAATAGTTTAGTTGAGTTGTTCCTATGGCTTTCTTCCGGCTCCACCAAAAGATCTGGGACGCCATCCGGGTCAAAATTACTCGTCAAAACAAATCTAACGTGCCCAAACACGGTAGGGTTATATTAAGTAGTTGGGTGGTTCCATTAGCTACCTTTCGGCCTCATCATTAGACTCTAGACAGTATCTAGTTGTCAAAGTCAAAGTCATAATTCATTTATTTGTGTAGGCCAATACATAAACACTTATAAACGTCAAAATCATTACATTTTTTACATCTACCACTGGATCGAAACGCGGCCTCCACTGAGAAGATCCGGGGAGAAACTCAGCGGGCTAGTCTTTTAACTTAATTTGTTTGGTCTTCCTGATAACCATTATTTTTTTTCAAAAACGTATTATACAGCTTTAGCTAGTTTTGCTGGTTGAGGAGCTCAACCCCAATCTGTTTTATCGTCAAGATAATTTTGTAATACCTTTTCTTACGCAGCCTAGTTTTGACTACCTATTTAAATTTATTGATAGGCAGGTTTCGTATATCTATGGGTAATTTGTTGTAGAAGCGTATACATTGCCTCATGAAAGAATTACTAATTCTGTGGAGACGAGTAGAATGTACAATAAGATCATCTTTGTTCTGTGTATTAACATGATGAATGTCCCTATTATAATAAAACTAGTTCAGAAGTGTAGATTTAACGTAGGTATATTATTTCATAAAAACATTCCAGTTACTCATAACAATGTTAAATATTAATAAGTACGCTATTATTCAAATCCCGCCATAATCCAATCGTCACTCCAGAGCTGCCAACCTTTTTTATGCACTCCCGTGCTGACAACGACTCAATTGTTTATTATGCCAAAAGAACCACAGATAATAAAAATAAGTTATATAATTAATAAAATGTTTACAGTCGGCCATTCTGAAATAACAGAGTCCTCTCGTAATGTCTTGATACATTAAAACAACCTTTTTAATGACACATTCAAGCAACAAAATACTTATGTACATAGGTGTAACAATTTTTAAACTCTACCAAACTCCGAAGATGCCTTGAAGAAACTAAACAGAATAAATCAGAATTATGTCGTCACCATTTCTTAATAATTTGAATTCATAAAAACATATCATTTTTGCTAGCCAAAAGACAACATTTCTTCTTCTCTGTTCAAATATATGTTCTAATCAAATTGAATTTATAAATACATACTATTTTTAATAACCAAAAGCAACCTTTGCTTTTATTCCATTTCGAATCAAATCTATTCTAATCAACACGTTCGGCCATTTAACAAATTAATTGTTCCATCAATTATGTTTTGAAATACAATATCAAATGAAGGAACAATAACTTGTATGATTACAATATGAACAAAATGTATTGTTCATTAAATGTATTTATGCATTATTGCTGGATCATGTATATTTCAATTACTTTCTTGAAATCTTATTAAGATTGAATACTCTTATGACTCCTCCGTGTAAAAATTGTGCCAGCAAATTCACTTAAGATCATTTTAATACAGGTAGTTACAATCCCAAAATCAATTAAAAATATTTTTTTTGTTTTGGACAAATGATTTCACAGAGGCATTAAAACTCATCATAATATAAATAGTATTAATAATGCACCAAATCAGAGAACACCTTCACCTGAAGTACTCAGGCAGTTTTGAGCTGGGTTATGGGAAAATCCGGTTCAACATAATGCGAATGCAGAGTAGATAATTACTGCTAAGCAAAATACAGCGTTTCAAAAATGCATTTCGAACATATTCCAATATAAACTTTCACACAAGTTCTTAAATGCACACAACTGGAAATCTCCTGTATCTGATAACATCCATTATTTCTGATATAAGAAATTTACACCCACTCACTCATTACTGCATGACCATTTAAACACGTTTATTCAGACACCACATACAATGCCAGAGTACATCATACACATGAAATAACTTTTATACTACCTAAAGATACTAATACCGAGGATCCATCTAAATATCGACCTATTACTTGCCTTCAAATAATAAATAAAAAACTCACAGCCTGCATAAGTGAGATAATTTACAAACATCTTTCCGAAAATCATATACTTGCAGAACAACAGAAGGGGTGCCGGAAAAATAGCAAAGGTTGTTAAGAACAACTTATAATAGATGCAATCACCATGAACGAAGCATATAGGAAGAAACATAGTATCTACAGCATATTCACTGATTATAGGAAAGTTATAACAAATTTCAATTTATCAACAAAATATTCATTATGATGTCTACTCAACCTCCTTATGTTCCTGATACGACCCACGGCCTACAACACGTCTTAAAGCGCCTCTATCTACGCACTACAGCGCCCTTTACTTCCGCCGCACAGCGCCTCCACTCCGCCGCAGAACGCCTCCACACATGCCATAAAGCGCCTCCACTCATGTCCTACAGCCCCTTTACTCACGCCGTACAGCGCCTCCATTCACGCGCTACTGCGCCTCTACTTCCACCGCGCAGCACCTCCACTGACCCACAGAACGCCTCCACTCATGCCATAAAGCGCCTCCACTCACGCCGCACGCCGCGGCGGCGCCTCCACTGACGCTGTACAGCGCCGTGACTGCGCGATGATACCAACGTACGATGTTTCTACAAAATCTATTGACATCGTGTCTGAAATCAGTTTGGGTGGATACGTTAGTTATCAAATAAATCTATAAACATACCACTTAGTAGTGGTACTACACCACTTAGTAAGTAGGCAATTCAGATGAATAATTTAATCTACAAAGATCTTTTATTTTGAAGCAACTTATTATAGCCAAATCATAAATGGGATATCCCCGATCCTTAACTGCTTCCTTAACTGAGGAGATCTTTGTTACTTTTTGGCTCGATCTTGTGGCCATCTCTACGGTACCATATTGCATTGTCACCATACTTCGCTTCATATGCGTGGCATATCTACTTGTAAAATGGGTCAAAATAGACAAACACACGCACGAAACGAACAGTGCAAGTTAAGTAAAAGCTTGCAAAACAGAAATAAATTCATTTATATCATCAACTAAAATGTATATATCGTCTTTTTTATTCATTGATTCAGAATCAGAATATTTTTTTTTATTCATGTAAATCATTATAGTATTTATGAATCGTCAGTAAAGTAACAATGACTCTACCACCACTTCAGAATATCATTCCTGTGAAGAAAAAAGGGAAGAAACTCCATGGTTACTCATTAAATAAAAATATTATCAATCCATGTAGCAGAAGTGAATGGTTTAAGAAAAACATTAGTTAATTTAAAAGAATAAAACTCGAGAGTCTGTCGCTGTACCATGTTTTTCTCAAATATTTATTTGATGTTACCATTTACTACTCGTTTTGTTCTCGACTATTTACTCATGAAAGTTTTATTCAACACATCTTCCATTACAGATTCCAATGTAGTAAAATCCTGACTATTTGGGGTTCTGTATATACACAATAATATGCTTATCCTGCTTAACACGAATAAATTAATCACTCTGTTCAACTAAAAGCCCAACTATGTCACTATGTTCTCTCGACATTTTTTTAAGCGAATTATTGTACTTCCATGAAGCCTGTACTTTCAAATATAGTAACTTAAGATCGAATAATTATCATAATCGATTCCGTGTGATTTAAGCCAATGTTCACATATACAAACATCATATTTCGTTTATTTCTTCAATTATAAGTCAATCTCTAATGTTTTTGAAAAAAAATCATTCATATTCTGATGGATTAATATCAAATTACCGGGCTTCTCTACCACCTTATTTAAAAGATCTGAAACGCTAGTGGTACCTACTAAAATGTACCTCTGTTGTTTACCTTGGTGATTTCAACAATTTATCACAGTATTATCATAAAACTGATGTCATACTGACTCGTCTCTTAGTCTTCGTTATATTACTTTTAACATTACATACAAATATACCCAAGAATATTTAAGATAACTACATCAGTTTCACTTGGCATCATGTACCGTCTTTATACATTTTCGTCTTTATACTTTATACATTACCACAATAATTTCTCAAACACAAGTACTTAACTGTTATTTAATTACTTATTTGTCCCCACAATAGAAACGAAATTTATATGACATATTCCTGCACTGGTGCACAAATATAAGGTAGATAATATTTAATCATTAATTACTTGACCAACCCTGTAAGGGAGCGTGATGATAGGTTAAAATGAGATCATACATCATTATTTTTAAAGTCATTTGAAATCGCCAATCACTACTTTTTAATTAACCAAGATGCGACTCACCTGTTTTAATCGTTTTTTTTCTACCTATATTTACCTTTATCCTTTGTTACCTGAAAGTCTTGTGGGCGTGATGTTGATAGTAATATTTCTATCCGAATCCCACTTCTGAACTATAATAAAACTAGTTCAGAAGTGTAGATTTAACGTAGGTATATTATTTCATAAAAACATTCCAGTTACTCATGACAATGTTAAATATTAATAAGTACGCTATTATTCAAATCCCGCCATAATCCAATCGTCACTCCAGAGCTGCCAACCTTTTTTTATGCACTCCCGTGCTGCCAACGACTCAAATGTTTATTATGCCAAAAGAACCACAGATAATAAAAATAAGTTATATAATTAATAAAATGTTTACACTATATTTTTTAAAGCTACTGATATTATTTTTAACATATAGAAGATTTTCATATATAAATTGTGAGGTAATAGTTAGAATATTTATTTCTCAAATTTTTTTCTTAAGGGAAGCTCTCGGGGCCAAATTGTAAATTGCTTGAACAGCCCTTTTCTGCAGAGCCAAGATGATGTTTAGTTCTGCAGAGCATCCCCATAGCAGTATGCCATATGACAAAATACTATAAAAATAAGCAAAATAAACAAGTCTAGCTGTCTCAATATAAGTTAATAATCTAATTTTCTTTACGGCATATGCCGCTGAGCCTAACCTACCAGACAATTGTTCAATATAGGTGCCCCATTGTAATCTGGCATTAATAGTGATACCTAAAAAAATAGTTGACTCTACAAGGTCTATCCACGCCATTTATTTGTACATTGGTTGCTACCGGTCTAATATTAGGCGTTGTGAATTTAATACATTTTGTATTCTTCTCATTAAGGAGAAGATTATTAATGTTGAACCAATGAATGAGCTTAAACAGTGTGTTGTTCACATCGTCATAATTAAGCAGCTGTATCTTAATTTTGAATAATAGAGATGTATCATCTGCGAACAGCACAATGTCCTGACTATCCCCTTCATAATAGGGTAAGTCATTTATATATATGAGGAATAGAAATGGACCGAGAATGGAACCCTGGGGCACGCCCATTGTCACATTAAATACGGGAGATCGTTTTCCATTAACATCGACCTTTTGAATTCTATCACACAGATAAGAAGTTAAAAGGTCGAGAGCCCTGTTCCTAATTCCGTAATGGTGTCATTTCCTGAGAAGAGTTTCATGATGCACACAGTCAAAAGCCTTAGACAAGTCACAGAATATATCTAAAGCATCCTGCGAGTTCTCCCAGGCCTCAAAAATATTCAACGCTTGCATCAATAGCTGAGCGATTCTTAGTGAAGCCAAACTGGTTTTGGTGAAGTAGTTTATGACTACTAAAGTGGCTTAACATCTGATTTAACATAATTTTTTTAAATACTTTACTTAACAACACACAGAAATAGGCTGAAAGTTATTGAGATCTGATGTGCTATACGATTTAAACAAAGGAATCACTCTACTAAGTTTCATAAGATCAGGAAATACACCACGAGCAACACAACCGTTGAACATAGATGCCAAGTAGGGGGCAATAATATGACTTCCAGAACTAATAGTCTTTACAGACCATATGTCCGCCGTGTTTTTAATATTTAGATTATTAAAAGTATTTATAATATCTTTCCCACTGTGTTACGTCGTAACATAGTTTTAAAAATATAAAATAAAAATAAAAAATCTTTACACACAGACAAACAAAATAACTAGTTGTTACATCGAATGGAAACCGCGCGCCTTAACTAGTGATAGCATCATAATGACCATATAAGGTATTCGTTGGCACCGGAAATCAAATTCCTTCCAGTACACCTAATAAGAAACGCCCACCACATAGAAGGATCTAGAAATAATACAATAGCGAACAACGGGACAATGATCCTATCTCACTCGGTTCGGTTATTGCTAACTTAGTCCCACAAGAATTTTATAAAAAACAGACAATAGTTTAGGGCGTGCCTTGCTTCGGTTGAGCCGTTCTTTCTATATCTCTGTCCTCGTCTCAGACGAAGGATCAAGAGATCTGGGGAGCGCGCACTGTTGCCAGGCAGGAAGTAGGCCGTTCTGGGGGGCAGTATATAAAAACGAGTTCGCGCATGAACAACCCTTTTCCGACGCCAGAGCTCGCACGACAACAAATCAGTTCAGTTCGAACAGTGCTTTATTAAAATAAAAAAAGTAAAAGTTTAAATTAGCAACATTCTTCAACCCCCTTGGTAAGTTTAATATAATTATTCCAATAGTTCTGATTGCTGTTAACTAATTTTTCGTGTCTGGATTAATTCGATTACTATTCAACAAGTGATTTGTTCTACCTTTTAATAGTGTATTTTTCTGTGGCTAAATATATTTCTTAATAGTGGGTACCAACGTAACCAAATGTGTCAGCTAGTATCTTAAAAATTGTAAAATATAACCTTTTCTATTTAATCATTCGATAAGTTTTGAATATGTTTTACCGCGGTATTTTTCTTCATTTCAATTATCATATTAATTTCGTCCAAATCGATCCAGCCTCCACAAGAAACCAGGAGAGATATGGCCGGGATAATTAATTCCCACTGTGCATTCCACGCGTGTGTTGTTGAAAATCTGCGGCTTGTGAATATCTATTTTTCTAAATATTTGTTGTCAAAAAATTCCGTAATAACTAAATTTCTAACTTCATACATTAAAATAATGAGCTTTTTGTTTTGTTAAACTATTAGAAATTGCCACCGCAAATTGTATTATGTAAACAAAATTATTCGCTGGATTGATGTCACGAAAGAGGGTGTTTTCTCAATATACCCGACAAAAAAAAAAATATCAATGGTCATTGTTTCGACGTTTTTATAGACCTACCGTCATGTGTAAGAATTAAAATTTATGTACCTCATAGCGTAGTGGAGTGGTGATAGTCCTAAATATAATGTTGGGGTTTGATTCTGGGTTGGGTAATAAGTTTTTTTATATATTTGTTTTTCCTTATATTTAAACCGGACGTATATATCACCACTCCATTTCGTGAATATTTTAATTGCTTCGCGAAAGATGCCGACGCCCACTCCTGGTCTCACCTAGTGCCTGGGGGTCGGATCTTTCGCGCTACATGTGTCCAATTCGGCGCGTTCCAGAAAACTGGGGGTCCACCGTACGGGTTGACAAGTACGGTTTGGGAGACAGCAGGCCTCATTTCTGCCCGTCGACTCCCGCTGACCTCGGCGGCTGAGGGCCTTCTACAGGGCACCTCCAGATTCCTCACCTAGCCGGTGGAGGCTGTTACCGAAGACCCCCCACGCGTCACGGGATCGAGCGGCCTAAAGATAAGTCCCCAGCGCCCATAGGTTTTTTTGTGGACCCGAAAACTCCCCTGTGCCGGGAATTCACGCCCCATTTTAATATTGATACTTATTCTAACCTTCTGGATTGTTTGCGTAATTAAATATATTTTTCTTGATAACAATAAACATTTGTATTTTTTTGTAATTGTTTGTTTTATTTGTACCCGCCGTCAGGCGGTCGTAACAAAGTGGCGCCAACGTTTGAAGGGCAAAGCACAGAGAAGTTTTCGTACTATTGTGGTGTCGGTATTTTTCAATTCCAGGTGGTAAGCCTTTGCGGACGAGGCTGAACGGGGTGGTACCACCGACCCGTTTCTCATTAAAGAGGAACGAGTAGCCGATTATTGTCATCTGGCTCCGCCGGGTAATCAAATACCATCTCTGATTACCCACATATGCGTGAACTGCACAGTGGGCAATAATTTTGTCTACTACATTTTTGTTTCGTTTTTTTATTTTTTTTATAACATTGCATTACATTTCATGTTTTTTTTAGCATTTGTATTTTGCATTTGTGTTTGTGCGTAATTGACATTTCCTTTCAGAGATTTTATTTTTTATTGGTGCATTTATTGCATTCATTTTTTATTGTTGCAATCATTTATTGTTTTGCAATTTTATTTTTTTTAACTCTGAAAAGATAATTGCGGTTACGTACATTATTTTAAATCGTTGTAATTTTTTTTTTAACATTGCCCACAATCGTGTCACATTCCGTCGCGTATTTCAGTTCACTATTTTAATTTCAATTATTTGTCTCACAAAATATTATTTAATATATTGAGCCATTTTAGCTTCAATAGAGGTGTTTAATAAAATATTTATTTGAATTAGCTTGAACTTAGTCAATTTTTCTTTAAAAATAATTTTGCTTAAAAATGGATCGTACCATTAAATATTTACATTTAACTAAACCAGAGCTCACGTATGAAGTAGCCATACGCGGTTTCCTCTCCTTCGTAATTTTTTTTTGGTAGTATGTTGTCATACTTTTATAGTGTCTCTGATCCTCATATCAAGTCACTTATTATGTTGTTATATTCACGTGGGTTAAACACGTTGAATTTACCTTATCATTTTCGTTCTGTTTCGTGGGTTCGACTCATAAAATGTTTTTTCCTTTTTTTAGGGTTGCTAATCATTATTATGATATATTAGCATTCGTTTTATTTTATCGTGTATCGGCAAATATTAAATTCAACATTATTTCGTTCAGTAATTAATTATGTTTGTCTTTAGCGGATTAAAACAAGCCTACACGAATTTGATGTTTTGATTGGGAGTTTTGTTTTAGTGTGTATGATTCCTTTATAGGTCTACACACGTTTTGTTTTATTTGCGTTTTGCAAATTTTTAGCGGAGTATGACAGTTTCTTGGTATAGGTCTACTCGTCTGCTGCTTTCTTTTCGTTACAGCGGGTCGTGACTGTAACAAATTCGCTAAAGACTAGACATACTCGCAATGCCGCTTAGTTTAGTTAATTTTGTTTTAATCAATTGTTCGTATATTAATCATAGTCGTCACCGTCCACGGTTCGATTCTTGTTTTCCTTGATACATAGTGTTTCGGAATATTGGTTAATTTTTTTTTCTTTCTCTCGTCTACAATAATTTTAAATTAAAAAGTTGTTGCGTTTCGGTCTCTGTCTACGTTGTCTTTGATGAATTAAAATAAGCCTACACGAAAGTTGACGTTTAGTTGGGAGATTGTTTTTTTTTGCGTTTTGCGCGATATAGCGGATTATGAGCCTTGTATGGGCCTTATTCGTTTATTGTTTTGCGTTTTGCGCATTTATGGCGGGTTGCGACCTCTTGTATGGGTCTGATTCGTCTTATTGTTTTGCGTTCTGCGCGTATAGAGCGGGTAGTGACTCTTTAAGTAAGCCTACACTAATTTTCTCGTTACAGCGGGTCGTGACTGTAACAAATTCATCAAAGACCAAATGTATTTCACAGTGCCGATTCGTCCGAATGTTTCACGTTTCAGTATTCTTCCTCTTAGACGCTTCTTGTCAAGCAGTACTGTTCTCGAGTCCAATCTTTTAATAGGGTTGTACTCTGTTTGTATGGCAGTCTGTTGATTATAAATTTCCTCAGACAACTATGACAGGTCGTATGCTAGGTCGCATGGTAGGTATTTGGTAGTGGAAGTATGAAAGTGAGACAGTTACTGGGCAGTTCTGTCCTACATGGACGCTTACCGCAGCGGATTTTACTACGTAAAATCCTTTCTCTGGGAGAGGGGGTATTGTTACGTCGTAACATAGTTTTAAAAATATAAAATAAAAATAAAAAATCTTTACACACAGACAAACAAAATAACTAGTTGTTACATCGAATGGAAACCGCGCGCCTTAACTAGTGATAGCATCATAATGACCATATAAGGTATTCGTTGGCACCGGAAATCAAATTCCTTCCAGTACACCTAATAAGAAACGCCCACCACATAGAAGGATCTAGAAATAATACAATAGCGAACAACGGGACAATGATCCTATCTCACTCGGTTCGGTTATTGCTAACTTAGTCCCACAAGAATTTTATAAAAAACAGACAATAGTTTAGGGCGTGCCTTGCTTCGGTTGAGCCGTTCTTTCTATATCTCTGTCCTCGTCTCAGACGAAGGATCAAGAGATCTGGGGAGCGCGCACTGTTGCCAGGCAGGAAGTAGGCCGTTCTGGGGGGCAGTATATAAAAACGAGTTCGCGCATGAACAACCCTTTTCCGACGCCAGAGCTCGCACGACAACAAATCAGTTCAGTTCGAACAGTGCTTTATTAAAATAAAAAAAGTAAAAGTTTAAATTAGCAACATTCTTCAACCCCCTTGGTAAGTTTAATATAATTATTCCAATAGTTCTGATTGCTGTTAACTAATTTTTCGTGTCTGGATTAATTCGATTACTATTCAACAAGTGATTTGTTCTACCTTTTAATAGTGTATTTTTCTGTGGCTAAATATATTTCTTAATAGTGGGTACCAACGTAACCAAATGTGTCAGCTAGTATCTTAAAAATTGTAAAATATAACCTTTTCTATTTAATCATTCGATAAGTTTTGAATATGTTTTACCGCGGTATTTTTCTTCATTTCAATTATCATATTAATTTCGTCCAAATCGATCCAGCCTCCACAAGAAACCAGGAGAGATATGGCCGGGATAATTAATTCCCACTGTGCATTCCACGCGTGTGTTGTTGAAAATCTGCGGCTTGTGAATATCTATTTTTCTAAATATTTGTTGTCAAAAAATTCCGTAATAACTAAATTTCTAACTTCATACATTAAAATAATGAGCTTTTTGTTTTGTTAAACTATTAGAAATTGCCACCGCAAATTGTATTATGTAAACAAAATTATTCGCTGGATTGATGTCACGAAAGAGGGTGTTTTCTCAATATACCCGACAAAAAAAAAAATATCAATGGTCATTGTTTCGACGTTTTTATAGACCTACCGTCATGTGTAAAAATTAAAATTTATGTACCTCATAGCGTAGTGGAGTGGTGATAGTCCTAAATATAATGTTGGGGTTTGATTCTGGGTTGGGTAATAAGTTTTTTTATATATTTGTTTTTCCTTATATTTAAACCGGACGTATATATCACCACTCCATTTCGTGAATATTTTAATTGCTTCGCGAAAGATGCCGACGCCCACTCCTGGTCTCACCTAGTGCCTGGGGGTCGGATCTTTCGCGCTACATGTGTCCAATTCGGCGCGTTCCAGAAAACTGGGGGTCCACCGTACGGGTTGACAAGTACGGTTTGGGAGACAGCAGGCCTCATTTCTGCCCGTCGACTCCCGCTGACCTCGGCGGCTGAGGGCCTTCTACAGGGCACCTCCAGATTCCTCACCTAGCCGGTGGAGGCTGTTACCGAAGACCCCCCACGCGTCACGGGATCGAGCGGCCTAAAGATAAGTCCCCAGCGCCCATAGGTTTTTTTGTGGACCCGAAAACTCCCCTGTGCCGGGAATTCACGCCCCATTTTAATATTGATACTTATTCTAACCTTCTGGATTGTTTGCGTAATTAAATATATTTTTCTTGATAACAATAAACATTTGTATTTTTTTGTAATTGTTTGTTTTATTTGTACCCGCCGTCAGGCGGTCGTAACAACTGACATCCGAAAATTCAAATGATGCGCCGCATTCAGAAATACTTTGTTTAAGAAGCGACTCAGCCGAAGTACAAGACAACTCTGCTGAAAGAGCTAGCAACCTGGTGATTTGAGAAATTGAACATAATCGGGTTACTTTTAAGCCAATGTTCTGTAATACAAAGAATATCTATTTTGCAACCATTCATACATAGTTCAATTTCCAAATCTTTACCCGTCATACACTGGATATTTTGATTGACCAGGTTAAGTAAATTTAATTTTTGCTAAATACTTTATGAGTATTAGAGCAAGAGGATGTCTCTATTGTCTTAAAGTATAACTTAAATTATTAGAAATATCAACATTTCAGTATAAAAAAACCTGAATTTAAATAACATATGTCAATAGAAGCAAAATTGTTATTAGTCAAGTTCTTGGCTGATGTATAAAAAATATGATAGCGAACTAGCTATCTATCTTTTATAATATTTAGAAAGATAAAAATTATCTTTTACTGTATAGTTGTATAGTAGTTATCAATACCAATCTAACAATCCTAAACACGAGGGGGCTATGTTGTATGATTCACATGTTCCTATAGCCACCTTCCGACTCCATCAGTTCCATCACTCCATTTTGAACCGGAAAGACAGGCAGACAAACGAACATTGCAAGTTAAATAAAACCTTGTAAAAATGACGTGCATCTTGATGACCGCGCGGTTAGCGGGGATGTTTGTGTTTTCATAGATAATAAATTCTTTTGTTTCTGGATTTGTATAAACAGTATCTCAGTGCTCATAAAGGCATGTTTTTGAAATGAAACTTACCTTTCAAAGGTGTCACGTTATTAGAAGCACCTGGAACCTAAGGAACTGGGGTGTATGCAATGTAACTTGCTGCAAAAAAAATCTTGAGATGTCTTCTTTAGTACGTAGGTACATTATAACTCAATGTTTCAAGGTTTGATCCAATAGCCGACGGAGCGCGACAGGAGCGCGACGGAAGCGCTCGGCTACGCTCGTTCGTTACGTTTGCCGTCACGCCGAGCGGGGCTGCGCTGTGTGGTATCTCCCGTACATTTCAGTACATTACAAATCCCCAAGCCGCGCCACTGTCGCGCTCCCGTCACGCTGCGTCGGCTATGTGGCGAAACCTTTATAGTTACACACTATTTAAGCGACTTATGTCAAAAACGAATAATGACAATTACAATAAATTGATGAAAAGGATTTCCAATAAAAATAACAAATCAGAATATTGACAAAATATAAAAATGAAAAATACAAAAAATAACAAATCAAATAGGTAAAATTGTATCTAATTGATCTCCGTAGCGCAGTTTAGGACAAATTGCCAATGCGATCAATGTTGGGCCACACTTGATTATGCTACCAAGCCAAGCAAGAATCCCAGATTCTCTTAATTTTAATGGTTTGGTTTTTTTACTATTTAGTTAGATTATATGCATAATTAATGTACTTAATTAACGCAAAATGATTTTCGATCCTCTTTTATGAATTATTAAGCGTCGGACAACATTGACCGCCATGGTCTCAGCGGACGAAAAATCGTAAATCCGTTTCATAGGGCCGCGCGGTTACATTGTCGCCCACCCCCACCTGAGTGTCTCGTGCTTATTTTAATGGTCTATCATAGGATAGGCCATTAAAATAAGCATGAGGCCAGAGGCGAGGCATAGGCCAGGGCAAAGGCCTCCCCTTGATGTCTCAACATAAATCGATCCTGGACCAGTAGTATCTATGTCTTTCCCGAAAAAGTATCCAAATTGTCACTCCATTTTCATCTCGGTCGACCACGACACCTATGACCGTCTTCAGGAATCCATGCCGTGACGATATTTGACCAACTTTGCAGGTTCATACGCAAGACATGCCCCGTCCAATCCCACTACAGCTTTGCTGACTTTAAGCCTACATCCATAACCTAAGTGTGAGAGGCAGCCTAGTGTTTCTGATGCAATCCATCCATTTAGTGCTCTTTGGTAAATCTTAAGTCTGAATTTCTTCTCTTCAGGTAGCGACCAAGTTTGAGCACCGTAGGTTATGACGGGTCAAACACACATATCTATCAGTCTGGCTTGAGGGACAAGCCCTTCATCATATCTTCCAGGCGTTCTCTTTCTGTCTATTAAATCATGCCGGTTATGAAACGAGACAGTCTGGGCCAAATACGTATGTTCGTTGACACTATGCACTACGCATAGTTTTGATCTGTCCATCTATCTCTACCTTACATTTCGTGCTGATGGTCATAAGTTGAGTTTTTGATCTTTTCATGGATAATCTAGCCTCGAGGCTTGCTGTACTCAGTCTTGGAGCATTTGTTGTTGTTCTGATGGTGTGGATAAAAACAGCACGATATCATCGGCAAAGCGGAGATTAGTCAACTTGCCTATTAATAAGTTTTTAATTTTTTTATAATATTATGTTTAATTTCAGTTTTAATTTGCTCTAGATAGGCCTTAATGATATGAGTATATATCTGTTTAAATAATTAAACAGATATTTTTTCTTTTAAGAGTTGGTTTAATTTATTATGATTCCAAAAACCCGTACAGTGATTTACATTTTACAGTAGCGTCTCAAAAATCATCATTTTTTTTCTAAGTGAAAGTCAATTGTAAGAACCAAGCTTATAAGTAAATTATCTCGGTGTCGGTGTCCGTCGGCGCAGCAGAGAGTTTCAAACACGAGTCTGCCACGCGGTCAACGTTGTCTGACACGGCTTGAACGGAAAGTTTCAGTGTCGCCCAACATTGTCCGCCATGGCTCGAATGAGAAGGGGCAATTTTTTCATTGGCAGCTAACGTGTTAAGAGAATGATTACTATTCAGGTTGGACATTATTATGATTTGGCATTATTAGTAACATTATTAGGTTTTGACCTTATTCATCTTTGACATAAGTTGAGTAAATCTTACACACGTGTCTGACACACGTCACACGGTACCCGTGTATAATAAAAAATGATGGAGCTAACACACTACATTGCTCACTTGCACATAATATTCCTAAAATGATTAGAAAGAATATCTGGTAAAAATAAAGGTTAATTTCTCATCTATCATTAAGATTGTTTACTGGCAAGTTATGGTTACGTTAATTCTTTTCATAAAATCTACACATGGATGAATGAAAGTTGACCACACCTGATTTATAAGAGGTGAACAAATGTGTAGGTACATAACACTAATTACATCCACCTTTCACCGAGATAAATATTCTTTGGTTTAAATAAGATAGCGAGCTGGTAATTGTTTTTTGGGTTCATTATTGGAACGAAGTTCCTTAAGTTTTCCCCACATAGCCGACGCAGCGCGACGGTGGCGCGTCTTGGGGAGTTGTAATGTAAATGTACGCCACACAGCGCAGCCCCGCTCGGCGCCACGACAAACGTCACGAACGAACGTAGCCAAGCGCTTCCATCGCGCTCCCGTCGCGCTCCGTCAGCTATTTGACCAAACCTTTAACGCGACTTGTGGAGCTGACAGGTAGCAATAGTAACATAACGAAAACACATTACGAGACGTTCGATTCCGTCCGGCGCGCGGCGTAGTTCGGATGTTATCGTAAGCTCAGGCCCCGTTTTTTATATCTGGTGTTAGTTAAAGGTGCTCGATGGTCAAAGTATACTTTCGTTAAATAAAATCGCTTTTCAATAACTAACAATTTTATTAGCAGTGAGTTATCTCATTAGAACTTTGCTCCTGACGGGGTCGCCCGACCGCACATTCTTGTTTTTTTAGTAACTCTTTATACTTTTTTTGTATATTGCGGACACACCATAAGCATGGTCTTAGCCGTGCGTGCCATTATAGCTTTGCTAAATAGTAATATAAAACTAGGACAAAACTTTACCGTAGCTATATTAGTAGAATTTTCATTTATTATTAAAATTACTCATATAATATAATTATGGTATGCATAAGTGATAATAATAATAATAAATCGTTTATTTATTGATCACCACAGACAGAACATATAGATGATAATTTCAGTAAAATAGTAGTACTAGCCTGAGGGAGGTAAAAAGAACCTGTAAAACAGGTCACTAGATCTCCACCGCTCGACAAAATGAGAAAAATATGTAAGAAAGTAGTAATAAGTAGGTACTTTGATTCATAAATGAGTTTTTGGATAGAAATCCATGGATTCACACTAATATGTGAATTGATACTGACGGTTGGATTTCGGACCGATAATGATTTATCCTGCCGAAATCCAACCATGAGATGAATCAAACGACAATGCTGGCAACGACTTAACAGATAACGTATTTGCCTGCTTTTAAGTTTATACTGTTATATTACCCGGATTACACCCGGTTCTTTGAGCGGGAGTTAAATGACTGATACGCCACGCCCACTCGAGTTGCCGCTTTAAAAATCATTTTGCAATTGTGGGGAAAAAGTAATTAAAAAAAGGCCCCACACTAGGAATTATTGCTGTGTCGTGTGTGCTTTAACAAACGTGAAATTCACATGCACAAACACAAACACCCAGACCGAAACAAATATTTGTGGGCCACAAAAAGATTTGTCCCGTGCGGGAATCGAATCCGCGACTACTCAATCCAGTTCCTCTTAAAAAAATAGAAAGAATGCAAAAAAACCTGTGAGGACGATGCTTCAGAAAAAGCAAGGGAAAGCTATTATCAAAATCGGCTTAGGGATTTTTTTATAAATACACATATCATTTCGGGAAAAAGATAATCAGATGTCGGAAGTTTTTAAAAACATAAGAGCATCGTTTGCTTGAAGTGTGAAGAAAGTATGTGAACAGTAGACGCTGCCGTGTTACTGTTCTTTCCGGATTTGGCGGCAGCGGCAGTGGGTAAACCGAGTATGTGGTTATGCCCCGATGACAAAAAAAATGGAAAAATATCATTATGCCGAAAATTGAAACACAGATTTGAAAAAATAACTAAATAATAAAATAATAACACGACCTGAGAACGATGACTATAATCTATGCATTTTGAAGGTCAAATTGCTTACATGAATCTAGAATCAGTCAAATCATCATATTTAGTAGTAAGGTAAATCAAATCTGTTTTGACCTAGGAGCATAAAAATACAGCCAAAGGCTATAATAAATATATTAATATCTAAATAATTTTATAACAAAAACGATCCTCCACCCTTTCATCTCAATGTTGTTACTAAACTTTATTGAATATGAGTAGAACAAATAACACGCTCAATATTATTTCAAATATGTCTCGTAGCAAATATTGAAATGAAATATAAACAGCTGTGACGAACAACAATGAATTACACTGTACATCGGTCTCGGTTTTGGTCTAGATTTATAAAGCCATCAAAGTTTATTTTAATAACATTTAGAAAACATTATTTTTAAATATATAGAATCAGAAGCTCAAAAAGATCTTGACAAAATTAATGATTGGTATCTATATAATTTATTGACAGTTAACATTTCGAAAACTTACTACATGATTTTTACTTCTAAGAATAAGAAGATCCCCAGTTACACACCACTAACGATTAACCATAAGATAATAAAGAGATCAAATCATCAAAAATATTTAGGACTATATCTAGACGACCAGCTTACGTGGAAGACGCACATTGAGCACATCAGATCTAAACTGAGCTCAGTTCTGGGTGCACTGAGGAAGGTGGCAAATTGTATACCACGGCAAGTGCGCACCCTGATATATAATTCATTAATAAATGCAGGGGGGTCTGTCCAAAAGCGTGCTCGTCGCGACCCCTGCCAGTCATTATGGCTGCAATCTTGGACCGAAGACGTACCGCAGTGCGGGCTAGGGCGTCCCCCCGAGGCGACGCGTACCGGCCCGCCCCCGTCGGTACGAATATAGGTGGAAGCGGCGATGGGGGCCGCCACCCATCACGCCGGGCCCAAACTGGCGAGTCGTGGGGTGCAGAGTGCCGAATAGGCACTTGGAATGTAAGAGGTGGTATGGAAGATAAGATGCATGAGGTGATTGATGTGATGAAAGAGAGACGCCTGGATGCTCTGTGTGTAACAGAGACAAAGCGGAGGGGCAGTGAAACCTGTGATCTTCCTGATGGAACGATGGCTCTGTGGTCTGGGGTACCGCAGAGCAGTCGTGCCAGCATGGGGGTGGGTATCTTGCTGTCCCGTCGCCTGGCCTCTGGAGTGAGAGATTATGGCCTGTGCGATGCGAGACTTCTCTGGGTCCGTTTAAAACTGGGTGTCACTAGAGTATTTTTGGTCGCAGCGTATGCTCCCGTAAGCTCGTCGACACCCCAGGACCTTGAGAAGTTTTGGGATAATGTCAGGGAAGTTCTGGATTTGGCTGAGGCTAACGAAAAGGTGATTTTGTGTGGCGATCTGAACGGATGGGTAGGAACCAGGCGGCAAACTTGCGACGCTGCTCTGGGTCCTTATGGTGATAAGAGAGTGAACGATGCAGGTAAGCTCATTGTAGATGTATGTTTGGAAAGGGGTCTCCTTGTGTCTAACACGATATTCCAGCACAAGGACATACATATGTATACGTGGAGAAGAAATGAACAAAAAAGCATGATAGATCTGATCCTGGTTGATAACCGTCTCCGAAGCAAACTACAAGATACGCGTGCGTATAGAGGCCCCACTCTGGAATCAGACCACTATCTCGTAGTTGCGCGGTTTAGTGGTCTGTTCAGTAAGTGGAGGCACTGGCGAGAGCGTATCCCCTTCGGAGACCTTGAAAAATTAAAGGTTGAAAAGTTGCAAGATGAGAGCGTGAGGAGAATGTATAAAGATAAAGTCCGGGACAAGCTTTTGACAGCAGGCTCTTCGGACTCAAATGTAGATGAATGCTGGAATAGCCTGAAAGAGAGTTTGGTGGAATCCGCGAAAGAAGTATGTGGTTGAAGCATATTACAGCAAAAGGTGATGCATGGTGGGATGCGGAGTTGCAAAGCTCTGTAGAAAGTAAGAAGAAAGCGTGGCAGGACTATGTATCTTCTTTGAACCTAAATGCCAGTATGACAGAGATGAGGAAAGAAATATACCGGCAATGCAAGAATGCCACTAAAACTTTAGTGAAAGAAAAGCGTGAAAGAGCCGGTATGATTGAGGAGGAGAGGCTGACGAAGAACTTCGAGAACAACACCAAACTCTTTTGGAGCAAGGTGAGAAAGGCTCGAGGTGATTCGTCAGGCTGCAGAATGGAAAGGATAAAATCCAAAGATGGTGACATTCTTGCAGACACACAAGCTGTGCTAAACCGGTGGAGTGAATATTTTGGAGAAATGTATGTAGATGACCCGGATGCTGATGCCGCAGACGTGCCCAAAGGCGAGATTGCGGCACCAGAATCAACGGAGGACATCACTATGGAAGAAGTGGGCGATAGGAAGTATGAATAACGGTAAAGCTGCGGGAGTAGACATGATATCTGCCGAGATGATCAAATATGGTGGAACTTGCGTCCGGGACGCTTTCCGGGCCCTTGCAAACCTTTGCTGGAGGACCGGTAGAGTCCCTACAGATTGGCGCCGCGCAGTCATAGTACCCTTGTATAAAGGCAAGGGTTCACAATATGACTGCGCCAATTACAGAGCCATCAGTTTGATCAGCTTGGCAGCCAAGGTGTATGGTAAAAGTATTGAACGGAGAATGCGCGTGAAGTCCGATGGAATGTTGTGCGAGGCACAAGGGGGTTTCAGGTCCGGAAGAGGATGTTCGGATCAAGTCTTCTCACTCCGCAACATCGTAGAGAAGCATCTGGCAGTGGAGCGGAAGGTTTTCTGCGGTTTTGTAGATCTGGAGAAGGCATTTGACAGAGTTGTGCGAAAGAGACTTTGGGACATTTTGCCAGATTACGGTATAGATGGCACTCTGATGCGAGCCGTCCAATCCACTTATGTGGACTGCTAGGCATGCGTACGGGTGGGTGGTAACAGGTCACCCTGGTTTGACGTTAAAATCGGCGTCAAGCAGGGTTGCGTGTTGTCCGCTAGACTGTTTATAATATATCTGGACAAAAGTCTTCAAAGACTGAAAGCGATGAATGAAGGTGTACAAATGGGTGACTAAGTGGTAAACCATCTACTTTATGCAGATGACGCGGTTTTAATAGCGCCAACAGCCACTGATCTGCAAACACTAGTCACAGTTATGAAAGACGACTGCATGATCAATGGCTTACACTTGAATGTGAATGTGAAGAAAACCAAGATTATGGTTTTTGAAAGGGAAGAAACCAGAACGAATGTAAGGATTGTGGTTGGTAACGATGTGCTGGAGCAAGTGAATGAGTTTGTATATCTTGGATGCGCCTTCAGTAAGGATGGGAAATACACCGCTGACATAGAGAGAAGAGTGAGTGCAGGGAACAGAGTGAATGGTGCGATGGGAAAGCTACTCGGAAGCCGGCACTTAAGCCATAAGGCGCAGCTGGCCATGCATAACGGAGTGCTTGTCCCAAGCTGTTATATGGCAGTGAGTCTTGGGTATGTAAGAAGGAGAACGAAAGCAGGATAAATGCGGTAGAAATGCGAGCTCTGCGGAAGATGAGCGGAGTGAAGCTGACCGACCGCATTAGCAACAGTATAGTAAGACAGCGAGTAGGTATGAAAGATAGTATCGGTGTAAAGATGAGAAAGGGCATGCTCCGTTGGTTCGGGCATATTGAAAGAATGCCAGAGGAAAGAATGACAAAACAGATATACAATGTGAAAGTGGAAGGATGCAGGTACCGGGGAAGACCTAGACTATCTTACCACGACCAAATAAACCGAGTCTTATCTGATGGAAAAGTCAAGAGTCTCCGTAACCGGCGAGCGTGTATGAGACGAACTATGAGAGTCTAGGAAGCCAGAGAGGTATGTAAGGAAGGAACCTGTTGGAACTCTGTACTCTCTGCCTACCCCGCAAGGGATCTGGCGTGAGGTTATAGATAGATAGATAGATAGAATAAATACACACCTAGAATATTTGATCGAAATATGGGGAGCAGCGTCTAAGACAAACCTTATCCGGCTACAAACATTACAAAACAAAATTATTAAAATACTTTTCCATTATAACTATTTTAAACCCACAAAAGAGCTATATATTAAAACAAAATTATTTAATCTAACCCAGCTATATAAATTTAAAACATGCATTTTAGTAAAAAAAATATCACAAGCAATATACATTCGAACATAACATTTACCACAAGAAAACAAAAGCACTACTTAAGGAATAGGAACAATATACAACTCACTCAACCACGTACAATAACTTACGGTAAAGGAACCATACAGTTTGAGGGAGCGCAACTATACAATAACTTACCAAATGAATTAAAAGAGTGCAGCAGGATTAATGTAGAGATATATATACGAACGAAAATATATATACTTAAGAAATATATATACGAGAAATATTAATACAACAGGAAATAAGGACTTGGATATGACTGGATAAATAACAAAATTTGTGTAGTGTCTGAGACTCGATAACGACGTCAAAGTGATAATTATAGTCTTAAGTTTTCACATTATAATCTCATTAAAGTGAACTATGTATGTTCTTATGAGAAATAAAGTTCTTTAAACCTATATACATCAGCCGATATCACAATAGACGTGAAAGAGATTAGAAGGCTGAGCATGAACAGAACGACGTTATTGTGACGCTCTCGAGTTGATATGCCATCGCTTTCACATAACAAACTTGCTAAATAAAGAGAAAGTGACAGCACGGTTTCTCGACAAGATTACGATAGCGTCAATCAAATGGTTTGTGATTAGGCTTTAGGCCGTACCGTACCATTACATACCCTACGACTCGTGCTCTACCACGCGGTCATAGTGCGGTGCATCTATAGCAAGAAGGCGCTCGAGTATGAAACTGCCACAGACGGTTACCCATCTTAGGTAGACCGAGCCGAACGCTGCTTAATCTTGGTTATCGCTAAGCAGTCGCACAGCGTTACGAGCATCTCATACAAAAAAACCCTTTACAATAAATACGTTTAAAAAGAAGCAAAACTATACACGAGACTTATAAAATATTATATTTCCATCTGTGATCTCCATGCCAAATCCCTTGCAGAAAATAAAAAAATAAATAATTTACAAATAAAATGTAAGTGGGTGTATAAGAGTATGCCAAATTGCTTGGCAGTGTGCCTAAGCATCATGATTTTCCCAGTAATGAAGGGAAAGGAACATAAAGGAATATTTACCTATTGTATGTGATAAAATATACAATACACATGTATAACATAATGTCTTTTATAGCCGCTGTTTAAGACGACCTTAAGGTCAGTCCCCGGTCAGTGTCGCTTGACATTGTCAATATGTACTGACCGTACAATGTAACGGGCTGTAAACTCCGCATTCATTCAATGTTAAAATCAAATGACACACTAGTGATGTAACAAATTTGCATTCGCAAATTATTGCAGGATATTTTAATTCAGTAATATAAATAAAATTCATTAACTCATGCCAATGTTCTGCGAATGACGTAGGACAAAAAAGCAAAAGATTTATTTTGTATTTTATTTATATAACAAAGTTAGCTTTATAATCAGATAGGTGGGGAATTATTTAAAAAACAGTGTTGTGACCTTTCTGGTATTCTAATTGAGTTTTGAGATCAATATCGAAATAAACAAACAGCTACAGTTAGGTAAACAAAAAGCTCAAAGTCGGTTGATTTGGCAATCTTTGACATTTTGAAGTGAACGCCTATTGGCTGATAATGGTGATAAACACCGTCACACCTGTATTTCCCAAGTGGGGGTGGCAGAGCTGTACTGTGTATACCCACTCACGATTATAATGAACCAAACGAATTTACCTAATTTTGTTTCATAAAAAACTCGCTATGTTCACACGTGTAGTTGCCTACGGTGTGCTTAGTAAGTAACGGCAGGTTTAAAAAGTTGATATTCGCATTCGCGAATGAGAGTAAAAAATGTTCGCAATCGCATGCTCGAACATGTTAACATCGACACTCGTTACAACACTAGTACACATATAAATTTTCAACGAGTATGTGTGTTTCAATTAAGATCACACGCCGTTGAGTTTTCCGCACGATATTTCTCCAATGCTCAAGTTCCGTTGAGTGGATAAGTTTATTATAGTATCGCCGAGTTCAAGATTTAATGTCCGGATAATAAACTAAGTTATTGACTTTGAATTAAACCAGTTCGCTTTAATTAATGTGCGGCGGTGGCAATGACCTCGCTTGTTTACTATGAAAGGTTAAGCAGTATTTGACTCGGTTATCTTGAGATGGGTGTCCTTACGTTGTCTATCTATCTATATCTATCTATTTCATCACGCCAGCTCCCTCGCGGGGTAGGCAGAGAGTACAGAGTTCCAACAGGTTCTTTCCTTACATACCTCTCTGGCTTCCTTCACTCTCATAGTTTGTCTCATACACACTCGCCGGTTACGGAGACTCTTGACTTGCCCTTCAGCTAAGACACGGTCTATTTGGTCATGGTAAGATAGTCTAGGTCTTCCCCGGCACCTACATCCTTCCACTTTCGCATTGTATATCTGTTTTGTCATTCTTTCTTCTGGCATCCTTTCTATATGCCCGAACCAACGGAGCATACCCTTTCTCATCTTTACACCGATACTATCTTTCATACCTACTCGCTTTCTTACTACGCTGTTGCGAATACGGTCGGTCAGCGTGACTCCGCACATCTTCCGCAGAGATCGCATTTCGACCGCATTTATCCTGCTTTCGTTCTCCTTCTTACATACCCAAGACTCACTGCCATATAACAGCGTTGGGACAAGCACTCCGTTATGCATGGCCAGCTGCGCCTTTTGGCTTAAGTGCCGGCTCCCAAGTAGCCTTCCCATCGCACCATTCACTCTATTACCTGCATTCACTCTTCTCTCTATATCAGCGGTGTATTTCCCATCCTTACTGAAGGCGCATCCAAGATATACAAACTCATTCACTTGCTCCAGCACATCGTTACCAACCACAATCCTTGCATTCGTTCTGGTTTCTTCCCGTTCAAAAACCATCATTTTGGTTTTCTTCACATTCAAATGTAAGCCATTGTTCATGCAGTCGTCTCTCATAACTGTGACTAGTGTTTGCAGATCAGTGGCTGTTGGCGCTACATCTGCATACAATAGGTGGTTTATCACTAGATCACCCATTTTTACCCCTTCAGTCATCGCACACAGTCTTTGAAGACTTTTATCCAGATACACTATAAACAGTCTAGCGGACAACACGCAACCCTGCTTGACGCCGATTTTAACGTCAAACCAAGGTGACATGTGACCACCGACCCGTACGCATGCCTTGCTGTCCACGTAGGTGGACTGGACGGCTTGCAACAGGGTGCCGTTTATACCATACTCTGGCAAAATATCCCAAAGTCTCTTTCGCACGACTCTATCAAACGCCTTCTCCAGGTCCACAAAACCGCAGAAAACCTTCCGGCCTACTGTCAGATGCTTTTCTACGATGTTGCGGAGGGAGAAAACTTGATCCGAACATCCTCTTCCAGACCTGAAACCTCCCTGTGCCTCTCACAACACTCCATCGGACTTCTCGCGCATTCTCCGTTCAATAATTTTACCATACACCTTAGCTGCCAAGCTGATCAAACTGATGGCCCTGTAATTGGCGCAGTCATATTGTGAGCCCTTGCCTTTATACAAGGGTACTATGACTGCGCGACGCCAATCTGTAGGGACTCTACCGGTCTTCCAGCAAAGATTTGCGAGGACCCAAAAAGCGTCCCGGACGCAAGTTCCACCATATTTAATCATCTCGGCAGATATCATGTCTATTCCCGCAGCTTTACCATTTTTCATACTTCGTATCGCCCATTCAACTTCTTCCATAGTGATGTCCTCTGTGGATTCTGGTGCCGCAAACTCGCCTCTGGGCTCGTCTGTGGCACCAGCATCCGGGGCATTCTCATACATTTCTCCAAAGTATTCACTCCACCGGTTTAGCACAGCTTGTGTGTCTGCAAGAATGTCACCATCCTTAGATTTTATCTTTTCCATTCTGGAGCCTGACGAATCACCTCGAGCCTTTCTCACCTTGCTCCAAAAGAGTTTGGTGTTATTCTCGAAGTTCTTCGTCAGCCTCTCCTCCTCAATCACACTAGCTCTTTCACGCTTTTCTTTCACTAAGGTTTTGGTGGCATTCTTGCATTGCCGGTATATTTCTTTCTTCATCTCCGTCATACTGTCATTTAGATTCAAAGAAGAGACATAGTCCTGCCACGCTTTCTTCTTACTTTCTACAGAGCTTTTTAACTCTGTGTCCCACCATGCATCCCCTTTTGCTGTGCTATGCTTCTTTGAGCAGCCACATACTTCTTTCGCTGATTCTACCAAACTCTCTTTCAGACAATTCCAGCATTCATCTATGTTTGAGTCCGAAGAACCAGCTGTCAATAGCTTGTTCCGGACTCTGTCTTCATACGTTCTCCTCACGCTCTCATCTTGCAACCTTTCAACCTTGATTCTTTCAAGGCCTCCGAAGGGGATACGCTCTCGCCAGTGCCTCCACTTCCTGAACAAACCACTAAACCGCGCAATTACGAGATAGTGGTCCGATTCAAGAGTGGGGCCTCTATATGCACGGGTATCTTGAAGTTTACTTCGGAGACGGTTATCTACCAGGATCAAATCTATCATGCTTTTCTGTTCATTTCTTCTCCACGTATACATATGAATATCCTTGTGTTGGAATATTGTATTGGACACAAGGAGACCTCTTTCCAAACACACATCTACAATAAGCTTACCTGCATCATTCACTCTCTTATCACCATAAGGACCCAGAGCAGCGTCGCAAGTTTGCCGCCTGGTTCCCGGAACGGATGGGTCCGTTCAGGTCGCCACACAAAATCACCTTTTCATTCGCATCAGCCAGATCCAGAACTTCCCTGAAATTATCCCAAAACTTCTCCAGGTCCGGGGGTGTCGACGAGCTTACAGGAGCGTAGGCTCCAACCAAAAACACTAGTGACACCCAGTTTCAAGCGGACCCAGAGAAGTCTCGCATCATGCAGGCCATAATCTCTCACTCCAGACGCTGGAGTGAAAGATTATGGCCATGCTGGCACGATCGCTCTGTGGCACTCCAGACCATAGAGCCATCATGCCGTCAGGGAGATCACAGGCTTCACTGCCCCTTCGCTTAGTCTCTGTTACACACAGAGCATCCAGGCGTCTCTTTCTCATTACATCAATCACCTCATGCATCTTATCTTCCATACCACCTCTTACATTCCAGGTGCCTATTCGGCACTCTGCACCCCACGACTCGCCAGTTCGGGCCCGGCGTGATGGGTGGCGGCCATGTTCGTACCGACGGGAGCGGGCCGGTACGCGTCGCCTCGGGGGGCGCCCTAGCCCGCACTGCGGTACTTGTTCGGTCCAAGATTGCAGCCGTAGCGGCTGGCAGGGGTCGCGACGAGCACGCTCTTGGACAGACCCGTACGTTGTATTTGTGTTTTCGTGCATTGTAAGGTATAGTAATCTGGGTCGAGAAATTTTAATATCTGGTGCCCACAAATCCGCACTGGCACCGCGTTGTGGATTCTATGATAGCTTGGCTTGTGAGACAAAGGCTTGCAGTGAGATAAATTTATTTACTTATATTAATGTGAAATTGAAATTGTATCGCTGTTTTCTTCCTACTTTAAGTAAGATTGTGTTTTATAGGTCCACACGATGTCGTTTTTGTCGTTGCCCATATAATACGACTTCCGAATTACATAGTATATGCTCGCGTATTGCCATTATATTGGTTAAAATTCCAGAGTCAAAACTGCTATTAAGAATTTTTTGCATAGAAAAAGGCATCAGAAAACCAACGACAAAAAAGCGTTGTCCGATTTCAAATGCGAAATCAGGATTTCATAATCAGCATACCATGCGCCATTCGATTAACGAGGCAATTTAAATAAAAATATATTCTTTCACATACTCAAACATACAAGGCACAAATTATAAATGGGGTGATACGTGATACAGGGTGGTACGGGGTGGGAGCTACCGATACTACTCTCAGATATAACTTGTTTACCCGTCCGCTTTGTTGTCGGCTTGCGGTTATTTGCGACATCGAAAAAGGTACGATCCCATTGGCAAGCACGCAGTAAAATTGCCAGTTTTTAAATATACACAGATCTCATTTATCATGACATATCTCTTGCGATGTAGGCAGACGGTACATAGACCACCGTCAGGAGGTTTTATACCCAATCATTTGTTGTAACACACTTTTATATAGTAAAGAAGTAAGGATCTTTTCGTACGTATCCCGCGTCCTCCATTGTCATAGCTCGTCGCATATTTCGTACTGAATATGATAGCGCGATACTCGTTTTGTGCGTATGCGAGTAAGGGAAACCTATGTTTCATCTCTGTCTTCTGGCTAAGGGTTGCCTGGAGGAAATCGCTTTAAGCGACAAGGCCGCCCTACTGCATACACTAGATGGCTCGTAGAATTCTGTATCAACCAGTTAAAAGACTAGCCCGCTGTATCTCGCCGGACCTCCTCAGAAGTATGCAGCCTGCATTTCGATTGTAACAGTTTTGAATCCCGTAAGGGCCTTTTTGAGATAAATAAAATATATAGTACGATATTTGAGATAGTCAAAATGTCAGTGTGTGTTACAATAGCAGTTGCAATACCGGCGCGTATACCGCGCTTTCACCAATCTGAACGCACCCTAATAAATTCTGTGATTGTGTCTATGATACTATCAAAATATTTATTAGAATCGAAGATGGTAGTAAATATGTTACCGGGAGGTTATTTCGACATTACCTATTGAGATTTTTTGTTGATAGATATAATAGTCATCTACCCCGAAAATTAAAGACGAGATTAGTATCAACTGAGGTGTATAACTTACTTCGTGTGGTTGCCGATACCAAAATATTTATAAGTAATCTCTGGATAGTTAGGGAATCTGGAGACATGGCCTACTGATTACGATTCTATTTGGTTAGCGTATGATTGACTGTGTGGATTCTTTAAAATCACGTCAATTCTAAAAAACACAGTAAATATATATTTATATTCCTTGCTTTGAGTATATTTTACATATTTTTATAACGTGTCTTTGTCGTAAGGATGTCAAAAACCGTTCAGAATCAAAAAAATAGCGAATGCTTTTGGCAAGAGAGTGACTTCTAATTTTTAACACATTATTACTGGAAATATAACATATATTTGGGGGACGAAAAAATATTTAAATACAATACAAGTTCTCCCCTGCACTCAAAAATATTGCTACAAATAAAATGGTTTCTTTAATTATGTACATAATTTATTTAGAATCTAGGACGAAAATTCATCATCTGTCCATCAGTTAGTTCCAGGATTGGCATGTTTTATTTAAGTGCTGCGGTTAAAAACATCAACGAATATAAACTGCAAAAACTAGCAAATAGGCAAAAGTTTTCAAAAAATATCTACGTCACGTTACATTTTTCAAACAGCAATCCAAACATAAAATGAAAATGTTGCCATATTTTTCTCACAGTTTAAAACGAGGGCAACAGTGTAGAGAAGTTTTGATAAGTGGTACCACATCGGTACGCTGTCAAAGTGTTGCTCAGGAAATTGTCGACACCCGGAGCGGTTGTGACGTCACAATGTGACGTTATGCTTGAACGACATTATTTTGCAGAAGGTTATATACGCCATAAAAATGATTTTGGAAATTTCATTTTGTGCTGCTGAATTTAAAGTTTAGAATAGGTTGTAATTATATTGATTTGGTTAACACATTATTGTCTACTTATGGCATATTCCCGACCCATGGTTAGGGTTTAAATATTTTAGTAGGTTTTAGAAGCGAACTTCTTTAGTTTTATGAAAATGTTTGTTTCCGACATAATGTATGTATGTACGTATAGCTTGGATAGTATGACGTAATTTGGTGGCAAAGGGACGTTGGGAGTTATTATAACATAAAATATTATCTCAGCGTTCTTTGTGGCTAATATTTTGCTTGTGACCATCGGATTTCTTTTATTTCCTAATAGCAGTTTTAGCGGCTTCGTACCAGGCATCATCGCCAACTACCGAGTCAATGTGACTTTTGAACGTTGACTTTTGACTTTTCGGTTCATTAGTTTCAGAGTTTATCGATTTCGAACAAACAACTCTTTTCTCTGCATAATATTAGTAGGTATAGTAAGCTATATCATTAAAATTACGTCTTTGAAGTGTTTAATTGTGTGTGTGTGTTTGTGTTGTTTAATGTGTGTTCTCTGTACTCTCTGCCTACCCCGCAAGGGATCTGGCGTGATGATATATATATATATATATATATATATATATATATAGATAGAAGTGATTAATTTGCGAAACAAATGTAAAAAAATATGGTCTTTATCTATCTACCTATATCATCACGCTAGATTCCTTGCGAGGTGGGCAAAGAGTACAGAGTTCCAACAGGTCATGAAATTAATTAATTAAACAAAGTGTTTTTTTACCTATGGCTTTTTTTTAAAACAGATGAATAGTTTATTGATTTCGATATCAGAAACTATGAACTCGGCGAGCCCTGTTTGTGCAAATTTGGGATAGTAGATTAAGTAAAAATATAAAGTTAAAAATAACAATAAATTTTAAAGCTAAGATTTCAATTACACATCTAGACGCCCTACGGTACGTCTAGTAAAAACAGATTATTTGAATAAATATAAGGTTATGTAAATTTTTTAATACCTCTGCTTTTAATGTTATGATTATATCTTAAAAAAGTACCAATAAATTTAGATTGGTTTTTTGCTCCTTTTGTAGAATTGTTTCTGACTGCACTCTGGGGTCTGGGATTGGTCATGCTCACTAAGAATTCTATGCTTGCAGTGGCTATTTGGTGCGGGTCACTTCCGTCCTTCTAATATGGTCGAGGGAGGTGAGGTGAGGTCTGTTCAAGTAGTCATACTTGTGAACGGGTGCTGCTTGTGGAGACTGGCCCACCCAGAATCCTCTAGCATTGCATTATAACATACATTTAAAAATATTATTATTAGTCTTATATCTTAGTCGTAAGGCATCACACTGGAGCTGGATCGCATATATGATATTGGATAATTGATTGAGACGGAGGACGGAAACGTAACGTCGAATAGGTCAGAGGTGGTCAGGGAGATAGAGAGGTTCTATGGGCAGTTGTATACCTCAGTAGCTGAACCTGTTGTTGACTTGGTAAAAGACCCAAGAGCCAAGCTAACCCGACACTACTCTGAAGATATCCCGGACATCAGCCTGTTCGAGATTAGGATGGCTCTCAAACAACTTAAAAACAACGAAGCGCCGGGTGAAGACGGAATTACCGCAGAGCTTCTGAAAGCGGGCGGATCGCCGGTACTTAAAGTCATTCAGAGGCTGTTTAATTCCATCTTGCTCGAAGGAAAAACGCCGGAAGCATGGAACAGGGGTGTGGTGGTACTCTTTTTCAAGAAAGGTGATAACACTTTATTAAAGAACTATAGGCCCATCACACTGCTGAGCCATGTTTACAAGTTGTTTTCGAGAGTCATCACGAATCGTCTCGAACGCAGGCTTGATGATTTCCAGCCTCCCGAACAAGCCGGTTTCCGGAAAGGCTTTAGTACAATAGACCACATACATACGCTGCGGCAGATTATACAGAAGACCGAGGAGTATAATCGGCCACTATGCTTGGCGTTTGTGGACTATGAGAAAGCCTTCGATTCGATCGAGACTTGGGCGGTTCTTAGATCTCTCCAGCGATGCTGCATTGACTATCGGTACATCGAAGTGTTGAAGTGCTTGTATAATAACGCCACCATGTCAGTCCGAGTACAAGGGCAGTGCACGAAGGCGATCCCCATAAAAAGAGGAGTAAGACAGGGAGACGTCATTTCTCCGAAACTGTTTACGACCACCATAGAGGACGCCTTCAAACTCTTGGAATGGCGAGGATTTGGTATCAACATCAATGGCGAATACATCACTCACCTTCGATTTGCCGACGACATTGTGGTCATGGCGGAGTCGCTGGAAGATCTAGGACGAATGCTCGGCGACTTCAACAGAGTATCTCAACAAGTGGGTCTTAAAATGAACATGGACAAAACGAAAATAATGTGTAACGTCCATGTCGTACCCACCGCACTCACCGTTGGGAACTCTACTCTTGAAGTTGTCGACGAATACATTTACCTGGGACAGGTAGTCCGGTTAGGTAGGTCCAACTTTGAGAGAGAGGTCAATCGACGAATCCAACTCGGCTGGGCAGCGTTCGGGAAACTGCGCAACATCTTCTCATCCAAAATACCTCAGTGCCTAAAGACTAAAGTTTTTAGTCAATGTGTGTTACCAGTGATGATATATGGATCAGAGACGTGGTCTCTTACAATAGGTCTCATAAAAAAGCTCAGAGTTGCTCAGCGAGCTATGGAGAGAGCTATGCTCGGCGTTTCTCTACGCGATCGAATCAGGAATGAAGAGATTCGTAGAAGAACCAAGGTCACCGACATAGCCGTTAAGATTAGCAAGCTGAAGTGGCAATGGGCGGGCCACATAGCGCGTAGATCGGACGGGCGTTGGGGCAGAAAGATTCTAGAGTGGAGACCACGTATTGGCAAGCGCAGCGTGGGACGACCGCCTGCCAGATGGACCGACGATCTTGTGAAAATCGCAGGAAGTCGTTGGATGCAGGTGGCATCGGACCGGTTACGCTGGAAAGCGATTGGGGAGGCCTATGTTCAGCAGTGGACAAGTATAGGCTGAGATGATGATGATGATGATGAATATAAAAAATTATCTATACAGATGATGATAAAATAAATGAATGGAGAGTTAGACAAAAGAGAAAAGCCCGCTGAGTTTCTCGCCGGATCTTCTCAGTGAAGGCCACGTTCCGATCCGGTAATAGATTAGCAAGTTGAAAAAAAAAAGGTAAATATGACAATTTGTTAATATATATTTATATAATGTATATTTTGCACAAGCCCTGCGGGGGCGCAGGGCTTGTGCAAAATAAACTATTTGAGTTTGAGTTTGTAGAGCTTATTTTATTGGATTTTGTCAACATTTTATTGGGTACTGTAAGCACTGAGGGAAAAAAGCAGAGTAGGGAAAACTGAAAATAGTTTTAACACCAACGTTTATAGTACGAGTATTATTCTAAATCTATCAGCAATTTTGAGGTACGGTTATTAACCGATTTCCGAAATTTTACTACGTACCTGTACATTAAAACTCCTAACCGTATCCTGAATGAACAAAGATTAAATAAACTCAATAGAAAACTGACTGTACAATAATGGAAATACTGACAATAAATAATTCTAAGTACACATTTTGACATCAAATTATGACTTCAGGAGAGTTATTTACTATGCATACCTTTAGGGAAATTTAATTAACTCTGTTTAAGTACTGATCGAGGTACTCGTAGTCCTGTGGGACTGCAGTGTTATAAGCGCCGGCCAAGGTTGAGTAACGATGAACTCGGTAAGTTAAAAATGGGAGCGTTTGTGGTAATCTATTTTTAGCGTACTCGTGCTTCGGAAGGCATGTTAAAGCATTGGTCCCGGGCAGTTAAGACAGATTGAAAGCCTTACGCTTTATGCAAATGAGCAACCAACCACAACCTGCGGTTGCCAGCGACAAGCAGTTTACATGGTTTTTCATACATTTTAGCAAGTGGCGGCTACTCGCGACTCAGTGCCTTCTGTTACTGGCTTAGTATACGTCACCTGTGGCAGCCAATCGCTCACAAAACATGTATAGCAGGAAGAGTGTTACAAATTGTGGCGGTCACCGACCACTTGCGGCGGCCACCGACTACCTTCATTTGCACGGTACCAAAGGAGGTGGCACACGAAAGCCACTAGTGGTTGCAATCGGTGGCTCATTTGCGCAGAGTCTTATAAGCGGCTTGATAAATTCCAATAACAGGTGGAAACAAACCTGCCAATCCGCAGTCACCTTATTTCTCTCTCCCCGATTTGTGAGAGAAGGCCTTTGTCCAGTAGTGGGATAGCATAAACCAATTTATTATTATTATATTTGTGCCCAGTAATAAAAGCGAGTGATGTAACTGAGTTTGGTTGCCGTAACCCCAAACGGCTGTTGGGGAATGTTTGTTGGCCACTCAGTTTTACTGGTTTCGCCTTTCGGCGTTTGGCCTCCATGCGGATATTACTAGGCCGCAGATATTCGGGTTACGAGCATGTGAAAACATGGAAAATTGGTTGCGGACTTTTGTTTTTTATGTGGTACGAGTTTAGTGGTGTAGTAAAAAGGGACGGGTGAGACTGAACTAAACTAAATTAAGTATTTAATTAGTGACGTGTGTGCTAATTTCACAGTTCTCAGGTTGAACTAATTTAGCGTTAGATTAGAGGAAGATAGAACAAATATTGTTATTCTGTGGACGGTAATTATATAGTTTACTTCATGTCCCTGAGAGATGGCGCTGCATAGGAGGTGATTACAACTAGCTTGGCGTGTCAAGGTTTTTTGTCGATTTCGTTGTGGCCTCAACCTTGCCATAGTGGAGCGATTGAGATTAATCCCTAGTATACACAGGGGTTCTTTGAACACTCGTTTACCCGGTACACCAGTGTCTATTCAAGCTTTTGATATCGCGACGATATCGCATCGGTGGCTCATGGAAGTGCCTCCTAATATGAATAAATCCTTTGTAAGCCGTTAGAATCATATGCAAAGACATTAATTTCTGCGTAAAAATAAGTGGCATTTTCTTAATAATGTCACAATAGTGCAACACATTTCGCTGGCTATTATAGATCAAAGATTTTGGCCTTATTTTGGAATACCTGTGTTTATAGTAATATACCTCAGAGGGCTTAACATTTGTCGTAACGTGATCGATAAAGTGTGCTGTCACATTCATCTATATGTAGTTAATTTGTAGTGCACAAAGGATGGCATACTAAGTCGGTGGCGATACGCTAAAGTCATTCTAATGGCAGTAAAATAGTATTCTAACGAAATTCGAACTGGCCAGCAAGTCATCATTTCAAATATCGAACTGCAATATGAAATCACATTCGTCAGAGATACGTAACAGGTAAAATGGCTCCCAGCGATACCGGGATTGATTCGAGCGTTGTTTATCTTTTCATTCTGTGTTGATCGGATTGAACGTGCAGAGTTAGCAAGAGCGGGTTATGGTTTTGATTAATTACAATATTATATACGTATATTTAGAAGCCAGAGAGGTCTGTGAGGAAAGTACCTATTAGAACTCTATACTTTCTGCCTACCCCGCAATGGTTCTGGCGTAATGCTATAAATAGACTGTAAAAAAACGTCTCTAAGTAAGACTGCCTACATAAAATATCTAGTCAGCGAGCGAAAACGATCCCATTCTTCTGCCCAGACATATTTTATGATTCACTTAAATTCGAAACGCACTACTTTTAAACTACATAATTTACCAGCAACAGCCTCTTGTGATTCACTTATACTTGCTTTTACAGTGCATAAAGTCAAAATTAATTCTAAAACTAAGGTTTAAAGTATGTACTTAAAAACTTAGATTGGACTTATTAAAAAAAGTTTAGATGCGTTTTTTAATCTGTACATTTATGCGCCTCTTTTCTTTTCTTTCTTAAAAAGAGCAACTGGAATCGAGTAAAGAGGATTAGTACAACAAGCTTTTGGTCTTGACTATTACGGTTCATTTTCTGACAATTAGTATAATCTGGAACTTTTCTAGAACCTGGACCTATTTGTTAATAATTCGTAAAAATATCTTTGGCATTGCGTGAAAAGAAAAGAATTTTCCGCTGATTAAAATAAAGAATATCAAGTTGCTTTTTCTACATAAATAAGGCCATGACGTTACCATTGTATTTTTAACGCCAGCTAGCCAGGTCCTAGCTAATTTAAAATTAGAACAGAATCAATTTAAATGGAGGAATATTTATTTACACTAAAGAGCTCTATACACACTTAGGCGTAGCAAGGCTAAGACTGAACTTCAGTTTGTCAAATGTGCGCCTGCTGTTGTCGGCTTAGTACATCAAATTTAAAAGCGCTTGATCACTTGTGTGAATTGTGAATGTTCCTCTTGGAGTTTAGTTCTTCTCCGTCTCTTACATACTTCACTTTTCAGAAACATTGAAAAAAAATCCATACCAGCTCTTTTAAATTTTGTTTTATTCCGAAATTCACATACACCTATTCATATTTTAATAATATTTCAGTAACTCTACAATGTTAATCACTTTATAGAGAAAATAGTCTTACTGAAATTAATTTAAAATTGGAATATTATATGAAATATTCTAATTAGGAACATCAATTGTAAAATAAAAGACTGGGATATTTTCTTTTAAAATAAGAACATGATCGACGGTTCTAATCAAAGTTTATTGTGATCTCGTATTTCCAGATGCGACACCTCTTTGTAAATTTTAATTCTCGTTCTGTATGCCAAAGACGACTTACTTTTGCGTTCCGTCTATGTCGATAGCGTGGAACGCGGATTGTAGTTGTGTTGTTAAAGGTCACATTTTGTAGTTGTCTAGGGATTTTGATCCTGACGCGCCCTACCGTATCTTAATCGTCATGAAAAAAGTTCCACACAGCTGTATAACATACGCCCCACGTGCGTAACATTGAGTTATTATATACTACAATTGTACTGCATACTATAAAAGCTATGCATACTATTTAAATTTAAAGAGACCTTTTTAAAAACAAGCTTTTACAGTTTAAAGCACAATGACAATATCTTGCTTAGTTGAGGAGTTCCTATGGCTTCGGCTCCATCATTAGACCTTGGACACCATCCGAGTCTAAAGTACACGTCTAAGCAAATCTAACGAGCCTAAGCACGGTGGGGTTATATTGAGTAGTTGGGTGGTTCCATTAGCTACCTTTCGGCTTCATTATCAGACCCTCGATACTATCTGGTTGTTTAGTAGCAGTCAGTACCAATCTAACACGCCTAAATACGAGGGGGTTATGTTGTATGACATGTTTCTATGCCACCTTCCGACTCCCTCAGCTTCATCACTTCATCGATTAGCTCCATGTTATTGCATTGTCGCCGAACTTACATATGCCAAATTTCAGCTCAATCGGATACCTGCATGTGCTTCAAAAATTGATCACAAAATTTTAGCCGGAAAGACAGACTGTCATACAGACAAACGAACATTGCAAGTTTAATATAAGCTTATAAAAATGGTGCCCATCTTGATGACTGCGAGGGTAGCGGGGATGTTTGTGTTTACATAGATAATAAATTCTTTTGTTTCTGGATTTGTTTAAACAGGATATCATAAAGGCATGTTTTTGAAATAAAACTTACCGGCTACAGCTTACATAATTTAGCTTCATCTGCTTTTCTAGACCAATAAGATTTGCCTTCTTTGATCTGCCTTGAAAATAAATATTTGAAGTCGGTGCTGGTTGGTGCAGTCGGTTACTTGGCACCGACTTCAAATATTTATTTTTGCATCGGTCGGAAGTCGGTTTTCACTTTTTTTAAAAAGATTTTTAGTTTACAATTTTAAGTGATGAGTGAATTATTTACTAATATTTAAATACCGATATTATATTATTTTGCTGAGTTGTACAGTAAGGTACCTACAGGATTAATATATTAACTAAAATAACGGAATCTATACATTCGTGCTGTTCGCCGTTAAGGAGTTCCCTGGTGTATCCAATGCCAATGAAATTAAAATGGGACCACCTTGGAGCTATATTGAACCCAATGCAAAAAAAATCATCAAAATCGGTCCACAATTGAGGGTAATATCGCTGAACATACATAAAAAAAGCATACATACAACCGAACATAGAACATCCTCCTTTTTGAAGTCGGTTAAAAAAGAAGTTGGAACCATGTAGAAATAAAGATTTTTGAATTGGTTAGCTGAATGGTATTAAGTGTCCAGAAAAAGTGTACAGCTGCACTGGGTGTATAATCCCCGATTTTCTTAGACATTTCCAACACATTTCACTTGATTACAGAGTTAGTTTCGATTTTTGTCGCGGGTCAAAAGATCCTTGTATGACTATACCATTATAATCTCCTCTTTGTCATGGATATTGGCTGTGGCCACATTTTGGTATAGTTCTGGCATAAGTAATGTGGGATGACAATTTTGAGAAACTCGGAAAAGCTATGTAGGCATTCATATATATTACGTTAACACGTAGGTCTCTCATAATCTTTATTTGATTTTAGACCATATAATAATGGCTGTTATTTTTTAACGTGTTTGTGTCGGCCCAGATAAGTGACCCTTTTGATACTAATACAAAAACAATTTGCAAAATTCTGTAGCTATAGTATGTACGGTAGTTTTCCTCTAGGGTCCGCTCGTGTGATTTATTCTGTACTTAGACGTAAAAATACAAGCCGTTCGTCAAATGGCCATTAAAGTGTTTTTAATCATTATAGTTGCGGTTCGTGAACTAAACCTGCAGACTGTAGGTACTACGAAACAGAGTTATGAATCGGTTTATACATAATAATATAAATAAATTTAAATAATATCAGCCAATACTGTCCCACGGCTGGCCACCTGCTGTTGAAACATATCAAGCCGCCTTTAAGCCGGCTTCCAACTCGGCTTAATGACTACCAAATTAAGTGGTAGCCGGGACTAACAGCTTAGCGTGCCTACTGAAGCACGGAGACGCTCGAATATAAAAATGTCACAAACGTTCACACATCTCAGGTCGACCGAGTCGAACGCTGCTTAACCTTTGTGATCGTTAAGAACACCGCGGTCGCACAGCACTACGAGCGCCCTCCGCTTATACATAATATAGGTCGTTTACACGATACAGTAATTCGTCTGGAGCAAAGTGTCATGACATGACCTCTTGCACAGTCATTGCCCAGCCCACGCGAGGTGTGTGATGGCCTGTAATTAAAATATTAATTGCATCCATGCCGTGATTCACGCCATGGCAGGCCCATTCCTGCCATTCACGTCAAATATTCAGGGAATAAATTCTGGAAATAAATTTTTATAATGAGTTTTATTTTTATTTATAATTATAAGTTATATTTATAATGGTTTTTATACTAGTAGACGGGATACAAAAATGTAAATCTGTATTATATTTAACAGAATATCAGTATTACAATAAATATAATAATAATATAAGCCCTTTTTAGAAACTGTACCACCGTTGGGCACGGGCCTCCTTTCAAACTGAGAGGGTTTGGGCCATAGTCCACCACACTGGCCCAGTGCGGGTTGGCGAACTTCATCTTCGAGAAACTTTTAGGGCATGCAGGTTTCCTCAAGATGTTTTCCTTCACCGTTAAAGCAAGTGATCGATAATTTTTAATACGCACATGCTTTCGAAAAGACAGAGGAGCGTGCCTGGGTTTGAACCCGAAACCTCTGACTTTGCAGTCCAGCGGTCTAACCACTAGGCTATCACTAGTATTACAAGATTAATAGAAATACATAAACACAAGTCAAGTAGGTATTCAGTACCTACTCAAGACGTTTTAAAATGTTTTCTCCTAGTGCTGACTTGTGAAGTATTTGTTTGCAAAAAGTCTGTAAGACTTTTGTTTTGTATTTTCAGTTCGTCTCGCAAACACTCGCCGTTTTCCTAAAAATATTATATTGAAATTCACGTCTTGAACAGCTTAAAATAGACGAACATCTGGGGAGTGACTGTGAAAGAATACTAATCCGAGTGAAATGCGCTTTGTGCAGTCAGAATTGCTTTTGGAAAATATTCGCAGAATGTGGTTCGTATTAGAATAGAACGTCTTGGTATGGGACAAATATAATTACGGGACAATCATTTACGTCGACCATCTGGGACCCGCGTAGGAGCAAAAGTTATGAAGAAAGTTATGGGTCGTGGAAAGCAATCTGTCATGCCAAAAAATATAACTGTTTCTCATGCTCTCCAGCTGCAGAGAGGCCGTAATTTGTATAGTGCATGGCAAATAACTTGAGCATTATATTGCATACGTAGCCGTTTTTCATATAATGCAGTTGCCATTTTTTCAAAATTAGAAATTTATTAGCATGCATGTACATAAATCGAAAGCTTTGTAAGTATACGTTTTTCATATTCGTTTAACTGGTCAGTTATTGACATAAACATGATATCGTCTATAATCTGCGAAAACTGAATACTTTAGTAACGAAGATAACATTTAAATGGGATCAGTATTTTGTAATACCGTTACGCCTATACACTGACATCTGACCGATTACGTTTGGTCTCAATGTGATAGAAAGTGAATTGTTGCTATTACCTGGCCTCTTTTCAGATTTTGCACTACCACTGAGAATATTTTAACAGAAGAACTCCAATAACATTTTGTTTCACCTAACCATTTTTATAACGTTAATTGAAAAGAAAAGAATAACGTATTAAAGTGAATTAAAGTGACACTTTTATTAGATCGTTACAAACTTTTTGGTCTGTGTGTTGCATGTCGCGTGACGGTCGGCCGCGGAGTAGGGATAAAGTGAAAGGTGCTCGCCAGAGCAGCCAAGGCCAATATGTTTCACTTTTACCGTGGTTTCATAAAACCACACAAGGATTTTTTAATTGCAACTGTATTCGATGATATTGAATTAAATTTTCATTCTACACACCACGTTGTGAAAACACTGAACGCCTCAAAAGCTTTGCATCCACCTGCGTGCAACTTTTAATTCCGAAGTTTCGTTCAATTTAAAGAGAGTATAGCTTAGGTAGAGCACAATAGAGTGGAGTATGAATGAGTTCGTTAGAGAGAACTCTGACGTGGCTAAGGACGGTGTGGACACGGAGCTACAAAGCGTTTGGAGCTCACTAGTTGTGGAACATTGTTGCTGGTCGTCGTGACACTCTTTGGAGAGGCTTATTACCTACAGTGACTGACGTATGACGTCTTTTGGCTGAAGAAGAAGTTGGAGAGCTTGGTAGTGTATTGTAGCAATATAAAATGCTTGTTTCAATATACGTCAAATGCACAATTGTTACTCTTGTGTATAACTTGTTTGATGACATCATAGTTTACATGTCATGCATTAGGCAGGCCTTTGTGTTTCTCTTTATGTTTATGAAAACCTCCCGGATATTCCTATCCAAAAATGTTGAATTACGGTAATACCAATAGGCTTGCTCATATTATATTAGAATCTAACATAGTCTTGAAATGGTGGTCTACGGTAAGCTTCTGCAATCTCCTCGTGTGTTAGTATGTAGGCAAGACAGAATTCATTTAACTCTTAATAAGCCAACAACAACCTACGGTTATTTCAAGTATTATTCAAACCAACAAGCTTAAGTAAAAGAATACACAATAAAACTGATCAGATCCCATTATTTGTAGCCCATCGAGTTGCTGTATCAACTCTAATACTTTTACAGACTTTTCAGCGGGTTAAGTTAAATTTATCATTCAAAACTCGTATAATAGGCACTAGAGACTTTTCGACCGTGCCGGAGGACCTTGCTTGAGGCCGGCCAATAACGCCGGGGAATTCTTTTCACAGCCATCAAATCGCTTTTACCCGGATAGTTCTTTCCGGTTTGTCTTTGTCAAATTGATTGTGTGAACTTTTTATTACAGCCATTTCGATTGCCTTTAAAGTGTTTCATTTTCGAGTTCGATGCTAAGAATTTGCGTCCCGTGTATATGGGAAAAGTCCAGTTGGCTAAAGCCGGTGATCGATGTGGCAAGTTCGACTTTGGGTACACGTTTCAGGGGTATTTGCCAATTCCCAAATGATTTAGCGGGTGGAGCTTGGAGGTTTGTTGATAGTGTTTGTGTATCCACCTATGTATATTACACCTCACTTCCTAGATAGTCAGTCTGTCTACGCGAATGCTCTGGACATTGACAATGATGTGTAGGATACCTTCGCTTATTGATGGCGGTAAATGTAGAATACTTTTTACGCAATATATTTGGAGTCACTTTTGCTCATGCTAAGATAAGAAACCGATATAGAATTATGTGGTGACTAGGATTGGAAGAGGTGGTTTGATATGGGGATATGGAGAGTATCCAATAACCCGTAGGTTGTGAATATACGTGAAATCGTCGTAACAAAGCATGCGAATAGTCAGAGGAATTTGGAACATTAAATATCTTAATTTAACTCAAAGATCAACAAGGCTACCCTTACCTCCTCCTCCTTGCATCTTACTCCTCAGTGCTGAGGGTCGTGATCTTTATGAAGAACTTTAGCTACGATAATGTATCTCCATTTAGTCCTATCCTCTGCGACATGAATTGCGTCACTGACACTGAAATCGAGCGTCGTGCGAATCTGGTCGGATCAACGCATGGGACTTCGACGTCTAGGTATCTTCCCTTTCACTTTGCCAGTGATCCAAAGTTTTTCTATGTTGTAGCTACCCTTACTAAAATATTACATTTCCTCCAAAGGAACTATAGCTATTCCTATAAACGTATATAAACCTTGAACAATTATTAATTTTATAATTTTTATACATCTATGTATTCCTAACTCTAAAGCATCCTAGAACAAAAAGCAAGGATCGGTGGAGACAAAATACTGATGCAATTTTTTTTTTACGTTTTATATTTCGTGTTCACCACACCATGGCGTAATAATTTCAATCAAATTATTACTCTCTATGAAAATGAAGACCAGAATATATAACCTTTTTATATCGCAAGGCTAACCGATTTTTTTATCTGGTTCCACAAAGTGTGTGACTTATGATATGGTAATAACATTACGGATACAGCATCCATAATTTTATTACCATATCATAAGTCCTTTTTCAAATATATTTAATAGATATATATGGGAATATATATCTATTAAATATATTTAAAAAAGGCCTAAGACACGCGAAGTTCTGACAGACGAATGAGGCGACGTTTTGCAAAGTAACGTTTTTCGGTTTGTTTAGGATGGTCGGGGTATTTCGCTGGTCGACGCATTGTACACTAAAAATAGTTGAGCTGATTGGATTCCTATGTTCGTTGTTTGAGTTTTGTAGATTTATTCGTTGATATGATATTCTGATTGATCGCTTTGTCGTTGACGGGTTGGCGGTTTTAGAGGATTTTTGCTGGATTGGTTATGTAACACAAACAATTATAAACTGTTGCGACAACTGATGAAGTTTTTATGACCGACGTTTTGACCGTCTAATTGATGATATTCTTGACTTCTGTATGTCTAAAGAATGGTTCAGATTAAAATAATTAATCCGCTGACTGACGTACATATATGAGACTGTTACTACTGTCCTACACGCGGTAGAAAATCTCCAGAATATATTAACGAAAAATACTGCTGGTCTTCGTGGTAGTGTGAAGCTCCTTACATCTTTGGCCGTTTCGGTATTGCTTCATTTACTGGACGCTATCCATGAGCAGCTTGTTAATTTAAGCCCAGATCAGTCGCGCTGGGATTTTTAATTTTAACTTTACTTTTTAAATCTGAACGGTATATTTACATTGCCACACAGCAAAGAGTATGTTTTGTGTAGATTCCCAACCCGGATAGGTAGGATAGGATTCAGTCGTATAGAATTATTTCAGTAGATTTTTAATTTTTTTTGCCAAGCTTGATTGCTTTTAAGTCTTTTCCTCGTTTCCAGGGTGAGATCCGAGAATAAAAAATGGGAGAATAAAGGTAAGGGCGATCCAGTTTTTGAAAAAAATAAAAACATTATAAACTCCTAGGAGCACAGTTAAAGTGATGGTATTTGGATCGAAAGAAATCTTTGAAATTCTAAATTGCTAGTTGTAGTAACACTTGCTCTTTCTGTTCCATTAGTCTCTTCAAATTACAGCCAAAATTCTTATACGGTGCGAGCAAGTAATGATTTCAATAAATTATGCAAGGAGTTCTGTCTTGATCCATTTACTATTAAGAGTAATAAGTTAAGAGAGCTGCTGATCCATAAGTTGTTTCAAATGTAAATAATTTAACGTGAATTTGTGTTTTACAACTGTTTGCTAAAGTTTCTGTCACAAATTTAGAGTTATTCGTGAAAACCTGTAATCGGCTTTATATCGCTTGCATTACTTTTATATTCTCATAAGTATAGGTGTTGGTTTTCCTTACCAAATAAATATTATTAACAAAATACTTTCTAAGTTTTTGATATAAAGACTGTGCCAGAATTCTATTGACCCTTCACTTATACTGAATCTTAAACTTGGGAGATTAATAATCTTCTATCTATCTATCTATCTATAACCTCACGCCAGATCCCTTGCGGGGTAGGCAGAGAGTACAGAGTTCCAACAGGTTCTTTCCTTACATACCTCTCTGGCTTCCTCGACTCTCATAGTTCGTCTCATACACGCTCGCCGGTTACGGAGACTCTTGACTTTTCTATCAGATAAGACTCGGTTTATTTGGTCGTGGTAAGATAGTCTAGGTCTTCCCCGGTACCTGCATCCTTCCACTTTCACATTGTATATCTGTTTTGTCATTCTTTCCTCTGGCATTCTTTCTATATGCCCGAACCAACGGAGCATGCCCTTTCTCATCTTTACACCGATACTATCTTTCATACCTACTCGTTGTCTTACTATGCTGTTGCTAATGCGGTCGGTCAGCTTCACTCCGCACATCTTCCGCAGAGCTCGCATTTCGACCGCATTTATCCTACTTCCATTCTCCTTCTTACATACCCAGCTCTCGCTACCATATAACAGCGTTGGGACAAGAACTCCGTTATGTATGGCCAGTTGCGCCTTATGGCTTAAGTGCCGGCTCCCGAGTAGCTTTCCCATCGCATCATTCACTCTGTTTCCTGCACTCACTCTTCTCTCTATGTCAGCGGTGTATTTCCCATCCTTACTGAAGGCGCATCCAAGATATACAAACTCATTCACTTGCTCCAGCACATCGTTACCAACCACAATCCTTACATTCGTTCTGGTTTCTTCCCTTTCAAAAACCATAATCTTGGTTTTCTTCACATTCAAGTGTAAGCCATTGATCATGCAGTCGTCTTTCATAACTGTGACCAGTGTTTGCAGATCAGTGGCTGTTGGCGCTATTAAAACCGCGTCATCTGCATAAAGTAGATGGTTTACCACTAAGTCACCCATTTGTACACCTTCATTCATCGCTTTCAGTCTTTGAAGACTTTTGTCCAGATATATTATAAACAGTCTAGCGGACAACACGCAACCCTGCTTGACGCCGATTTTAACGTCAAACCAGGGTGACCTGTTACCACCCACCCGTACGCATGCTTTGCAGTCCACATAAGTGGACTGGACGGCTCGCAACAGAGTGCCATCTATACCATACTCTGGCAAAATGTCCCAAAGTGTCTTTCGCACAACTCTGTCAAATGCCTTCTCCAGATCTACAAAACCGCAGAAAACCTTCCGGCCCACTGCCACATGCTTCTCTACGATTAATAATCTTTTTATAAAAAAACTACTAGCCACCATTGATAGACTGCGGTTACGATTCGGATTACTAGGAGAATTGGTGCCTGGGAAAAGTCACCCAAAGTCACTAATATTTAAGAAAATTCTCTTTTCCTCAAACAGTCACGACCAGAATTGAAGTGCCGAAACGAGAGCTGATAATAAAAAGTCATGACCTTCCCCCGTCTGAGCGGGAAATTCATAAAAATACAAACTTTATGTTACTACGTAACCTTGAAAATCGCAGGGTGGCATCGGGGAAGTATTTTTGGGGTATTTGTCGTAAAAGAGCGCCGGAGACATAAGCATTCTACTGTACACCCGCACTAACTTTCAGTAGGAGATTGGGATTACTTTTTGTGTTATAGATAGATAAAAAAAGTATCACATTTACATATTATTTTATATTTACGTGGTTTCCTTCTGTGTAAATGAGGAAACTATGTAGCCATTCCCTTAACAGTTAATTTGGTTGACTTAGACCCACCTGTTAGACCATCCTCCATTGTTCTCTCATACCTGACGATAGAATGTAGATGGAAAAAAAGAAGTCGTGGAGATTTTTCCCCCATCTCCCACGCGGTATTAGTCTTTGTTATTTTGAATAAATAAAAAAATATCTGATTTGTACTATCAAGTGCTCATGTCCGTAGGATTTACACTTGATTCTCTACACGTGGTCTCTGGGCAGTGCTAATCGAGCAGTTCTTCCACCGGTGGTAGGCTACGGCCGCGGCTTGGAGGGGGGTGGCCACCCCCCTCCAAGTAAAATCGGTTCATGATTGATTGCTTGGCTATCCAAGCGATCCAAGCAGAGAGTAAATATCTACTCTCAAAAAGTTATAAATTCAGAGACTATTACTGAGCCAGCGAGCTAAATCTAAGGACTCATCGTCATTTTCCATCAGGAAAGATAGGGTTCAATCGCTGACCAGTCCTAAATAAAAAAGTTCAAAATCTGAGAAATTATGATCCGAGATATTACAATAAATACATTCAAGACTGTCTAGTTACTGAAAATACGTTCTTACATTTCCCCTAATCGCACATGTCTAGTGGAAATCTTTGCCTTAGGAGAGAAAACCTCGGGAATACAATTTCGGGAAATTTTCATTTTATTTCATTTATGATATCTTGTATTATGTGTAATAACTGAAATTGACTCTTTCATTTATATCCCTTGAATAATTTATTTTTATTATCAAGTACGAAATCTGTTGTATTGTTGCACTTTGTCCAATTTTTCGTAACTATCACTGTCCTCAACCTAACAAGCCTGGAAGAAATCGCTTTAAACGATACGCCTTACTGTACCAACAACTATGTACAATCCAATTTGTATTTTTTTATTATTGTTGTGTGCAATTAAGTATATTATTATTATTATTATATCTTAACTTTGCACTATTATTGTAATTTGTCTCGTCTGGATTAAAACGCATCTTAATTGCACATTGAATGAGAAATAATTGAATTAGCTGTTATGTGCATTTGAAAGGGCGGAGGGAGCAGTTTATTCTCATGATCCAAATTTTTCACTCTAAGGCAACGAAATGTGCAATGCTCAGTTAGAAGTTCAGTTATATAGTCACATGTATTATCACATTTATAACGTGTAACATATATAACGCAACACCTCAGACAGCCCAATTAGATTGTTGCTTTACGAATTCAATACTGTTACGACCGCCTGACGGCGGGTACAAATAAAACACACAATTATAAAAAAAATACAATTGTTTATTGTTAACAGGAAAAATATATTTAATTACGCAAACAATTAAAAATCGTAATAAGAACAATCCAGAAAATTAAAATAAGTAATAATATTAAAATGGGGCGTGAATTTCCGGCACAGGGGAGTTTTCGGGTCCACAAAAAAACCTATGGGCGCTGGGGACTTATCTTTAGGCCGCTAGATCCCGTGACGCGTGGGGGGTCTTCGGTAAACAGCCTCCACCGGCTAGGTGGGGAACTTGGAGGTGCCCTGTAGAAGGCCCTCAGCCGCCGAGGTCAGCGGGAGTCGACGGGCAGAAGTGAGGCCTGCTGTCTCCCAAACCGTACTTTGTCAACCCGTACGGTGGACCCCCAGTTTTCAAGGGGTTTGAAGAATGTTGCTAATCTAAACTTTTATTTTTTATTTTAATTTAATAAAGCACTGTTTGAACTGAACTGAATTGTTGTCGTGCGAGCTCTGGCGTCGGAAAAAAAGTTGTTCCTGCGCGAACTCGTTTTTATATACTGCCCCCCAGGACGGCCTATTTCCTGCCTGGCAACAGTGCGCACTCCCCAGATCTCTTGATCCTTCGTCTGAGACGAGGACAGAGATATAGAAAGAACGGCTCAACCGACGCAAGGCACGCCCTAAACTATTGTCTGCTTTTTATAAAATTCTTGTGGGACTAAGTTAGCAATAACCGAATCGAGTGAGATAGGATCATTGTCCCATTGTTCGCTATTGTATTATTTCTAGATCCTTCTATGTTGTGAGCGTTTCTTATTAGGTGTTCTAGAAGGAATTTGATTTCCGGTGCCAACGAATACCTTATATGGTCATTATGATGCTATCACTAGTTAAGGCGCGCGGTTTCCATTCGATGTAACAACTAGTTATTTTGTTCGTGTGTGTGTAAAGATTTTTTATTTTTATTTTATATTTTTAAAACTATGTTACGACGTAACAATACGCAATTCAAACTTCTAATTTTCAAGGCTTTTCTATCATTTTTTTAAGCTCTTTGGTACGCAAATTAACCACAAAACCTTTACCTTTGTGTGAATATTGCGGTATATGTATTAGAAATGTATTTAAAATAGCCGTATTACTTTAAATAACGATAAAACTTTGTTTAATACAGCAGACTGAACGAGTAACAGCAATTTTTGATACTAAAAAATATGTAAAATACTTTATAAATTGTTTGAATCGATTCATTTACCGATTTAGAGCAAACTACTTTAAGGTCTTGCATAGTCGTACTTTGTAGGACATACATAGGTCTCCCCTCACAATCGCCATCACGACCGGTTGTGTGCTGAATGCTTTTAGCTTTTACCTATAACCTTCACCAGGATATTGGCCCACCTTATGGGGGGCCTTATTATCACTTATCAAAAAAAATGCTTATCCCATATTAAGAAAACAAATTTAGGCCTAAGAATTCAATCCTGAACCGTAATCTCGGCCTTCATTAAGACAGTATAATGGATAAAACTCCTACCTAGCAAGTCCTTAAAACATTTTTGTGTATTTCAGTTAAAATGTTAAAAAATTGTAGAACTATTGCTTACGCAAACTGAATACAAAACCAAGGTCTAATCTTGGTAGTTTTGAAGTATAATTAAAGACAGATAAAACTTACAGAATAAAATAACAATTCACTGGTAAAAACGTCTACATTCCTTGTGCTTACTAAAACTGTAGTTATATCGTTGATGGAATTTTTTAGTGACGTAACTAATCATCATCATCATCTCAGCCTATACTTGTCTACTACTGAACATAGGCCTCCCCAATCGCTTTTCAGCGTATCCGGTCCGATGCCACCTGCATTTAACGACTTCCTGCGATCTTCTCAAGATCGTCGGTCCATCTAGTAGGCGGCCGTCCCACGCTGCGCTTGCCAATACGTGGTCTTCACTCTAGAATCTTTCTGCCTAATTAACTAATAATTTTAATTTAAAAAGACCTTTTTGAAAACAAGTTTGTATAGCAAAAACACAACGAAAATATCTTGCTTAGTTGAGGAGTTCCAATGGCTTCTTCTCGGCTCCATCATCAGCCTCTGGACACCATCCGGGTCTAAAGTACTCGACAAGACAAATTAAACGAGCCCAAACACGGCAGGGTTATATTGAGTAGTTGGGTGGTCCCATTGGCCACCTTTTAGCTTCATCATCAGACCCTAAACACTATCGGGTTATATAGGTATGGAATTTTTATAAGTTTTTATTTAATTTGGTGTTGACAAGTACTCTTGTCAACTTGTACAAAGACGTTGGACGAACACTTGCTGTCCGACCACGTTCCCGTCCTCATCTCCATCTCTTCTCGTCCTGTCACCAGAGCCTGGGCTGCGCCACGTCCCCTCACGGACTGGACATGCTTCAAGGAAGCTCTGGAGACCACCACCCCATCTCGGCCGATAAAGACCCCCGCAGACGCAGCCGCGAACGAGCTGACAGCGGCTATCCAAGACGCCCTCGCAACTGCCAGGCGAGACCGCGAGCAAAGCGCCCGGAAACCGGACCTTCCGGCGCACATACGCGGTCCTCCTCCGCAGATGGCAGACTAGTCGCTGTCCCATTCTTAAGACCCAGCTCAACCGTCTGACGGAGAGGGTAAAGGCCGAGATCTTAGATCACGCCGCCGCGAGCTGGGAGAATCACATAGAAAACATCGCCGATGACTGGCCCTCAATCCACCGTCTCTGCCGCCAGTGCACCAACACCCCAGCCCCCGCGCTGCCATTAATTTACGACGACGGGACTCTTCGTTAAATAGCAGCAGACCGTGCTGAGATCTTTGCCGACTACCTCGAACGCCAATTTCGACCGAACCAAAACGCAGACCAGGCCCATGTGTCAACAGTTGAGCAACACCTTAGAGAGTTCCTGGACACGCCGATGGCTCCTGAAAAAGACGCCATCTTTTTCTCCCCGGGGATGGTCAGCAAAATGACCGGGAAGACCAAACCGAAGAAGGCCCCCGGAGCGGACGGCATTACGAATAGAGCGCTGAAGCACCTGCCACACCGCACAATGGCAGCGGTAGCTCGCCTCTTTTCAGGGATCGTCCGTACCGGGAAGTTTCCAGATACATGGAAAATCGGGCACGTCATCATGCTGCCCAAACCGAGGAAGAACCCGCGTAAGCCCGAGAGCTATCGGCCCATCACTCTTTTGCCGTCACTCTCTAAGTTGTTCGAGAAGCTCCTGTTGGCCCATTTCAACACCAACATCGTTCCCCGCCCGGAGCAGTTTGGTTTCCGGTCGAAGCACAGCACCACACAACAGCTGTCGAGGGTAATACACGATCTGACGGCCTCCGCAAACAAGCGTGAGAAGGCCGTCCTGGTGTCCCTCGACATGGAGAAGGCGTTCGACAGAGTATGGCACCACGGTCTGCTGTACAAGTTGTCAAACTCTAGCCTCCCCCGTCGCATCGTGCAGGTGGTCTCCTCCTTTCTACAGGATAGTAATTCTTTCTGATATCTCAGTGTTGTGTTCCGATGCTATTATGTTTCGATTAGCTGTAAGTCTTCCATATTGTAATAAATAAATAAATCTCTGTCAACCCATTCGGGTAAATCAGGTGTGAGATCAGTCTGAAAGCTTATAAGTGCTTAACCATTATACGGGTGGTACTTGAGGCTGTAGTTAAGGAACCAATTAAACTTGGGCAGCGGAGATTAAATTAAGAGGTAATTATACTGTAGCCAAAGTTTGCGCTGAGGTCGTTCTCGCGCAATTTTTGGTGGTAATTTCTAAGGAGGATGAAGTATTTTTGAGTCTATTTAGTTGATTATGTCGTGGTCGTTACGTTTGCATACAGTAGTTTGCGTACAGTTGTACAAGGAGCTTTTGGCTCGCGGCCAAAATTGGTACTAACGCAAGTGAAATGTCACTTCATGATAGTCGCAGAGTTGCCGTTTGCTATGAAATTTACCCAAGTTCTTTTTTTAATTAGTAACCGTGCGGACCTTTACGCCTACATACCCCAAGTGGAGGTGGCAGAGGTGTACTGTGTACCTACTAATAATGTTATAAGGGGCGAGCTTTTGCTGATGCCAGACTCCGGACTGATTGTGGAAATCGTTCTATAGAAGAATTACATTTTTGTCCAACCTAGGATTTGAATCTTGGTGATGGCTACTCGCATTATTTGCCACTAGACCAATCAGGCAGTCGAGTCGGGAGTTCAACTAATCAAACTTCGCTAAAACCGGACTCTACCCACTGTCAACCAATGTTTTCGGGTTCTTGTAGTATTTTAGCTAATCGCCGTTGATTAGTATTGGTTATTATTCGGTTTTAGCGGAGGTTTGTTAGTAGGTATACTAGAGCAGAGCCTCTATTATGGGAAAGCAGGAAAGTAAAAAGCGACTATATTAAATCCTTAAATTTTAAACTAGAATAACATTCTGCACAACTAATTGGTCAGTTCAGTTGGTTAAAATGAAACGACACAACTCTTCATTTGAAAAAAAAAAGATCAGCTTTCTTAATTTACCCAAGAACCATTACCTACACTTCAAAAAGCTTCCACTTAACATTATATTTTCAGCTTCTAATCTAAAAAGCGATTTCAAGCGTCCAATTCCATTTCTTTCACGAGCGATCTTTAATATTGTACTCTACTTAGTTTTCCACACAACACGTACTGAAAGTAACATATTTTTTCCAGCACCCATCATTTCAAATAACCATGAAATAGCCGGGTACACATCTTTCAGAAAGCCTTCAAACATATTGTACGCTGTACAGAAATTTTAACTTTACCAGAGCAGATATAAGGTGTAAAAGTGCGAACTTATAAAGAAAGGAAGGAGTGTTATTGTGTATCGATGCTTAAATATAAGTCAGGAAGCATCCACATTGTGTCTGTTAGGCCGCAGATGTTCCATTTTTTCGCATGTCACGGTTGTTTATCGAAACACTTACACTTCGGTTGTTCCCTCGAGGTCGGAGGACGCAGTGATGCAGCGCATGTTGACTTCCAGATATTGGTAGTAGTAGTTTTTCTCTATTTGAATTTTGGGTTTAAATAAGTATTGCAAATAGAGGTTAAGAGACAGTTACGGAAACTTTGTAGCAATCTGCAGAGACGGTATAATAAAACTCGCCTGTATCTACTCATTGCTGGGCGGAGGCCTTCTCACACAAATCGAGGTGAGAGAGATTGAGTTATACTCCACCACGCGGACTCAGTGCAGATTGGCGGAGGTAGATTTGTGGGTACTTGCTGTTGGAATTTATCAAGCCGCTTATAAGGCTTCCAACGTATCGACTGCCACATTAAGTGTTAACTGGGACCTATAGCTTAGCGTGTCTCCTAAAGCATGGAGACGCTCGAACATAGGAATACCACAAACGGTCACCCATCTCAGACCGACCGAGCCAGACGCTGCTTAATCTTAGTGATCAATAAGAACACTGCAGTCACACACCATTACCTATTGGAGTGAAGGGAGTAACAGAAAGTCAAAGTAAGGAAAGAACCTGTTGGAACTCTGTACTCTCTGTTCACCCCGCAAGGGAACTGGCGTGATAGTGCTAGATTCACTTTTTAAAAGAGAAACTAGTTTTCTTTCGCAAAGGACAAAGGAATGATATTCTGAATTGCTGGTAATGTCTTTACCATTATCCCTTTATTGGTTTATAAAATATTAAATCGATATTATTATGATTACTCGTATAGATTGTAGGATAGTTGTAATTTTGTTAAAGAAAAACCTAGCTCTACACTAGGATTTTTTCCTGTGTCGTGGGTTTGTTTACGAACATGACAATGAACATACACAAACACTTAGAACGTAACAAATGATTGTGGGTCACACAAACATTTGTCCTGTGCGGGGTTCGAATTTTAGACTTGATCTAGTGGGGAAGGACTTAAGCTCTCAAACACTGAACCAAGTCCGTCATTCATCAACGTAGTTCTCTGATGTTTACGATAAAATTTCAGCAACACAAGAATAATATAATATGGCATAAAATTTAGCTTACAGGCAAAAACAGTATAAATATATATGTATAGGACGCAAAGTGTCTACTAAAAATGTGAAAATGTATTTTTTCCTTACCCCATAACCTTTTAAGAATGTTGTTTATTTCAACGCTATCGGCACAAAATTCGACGGTTTGTGAATAAGAAATAAGGAAATCTTTATTATTATTTGTCTATATATTTTATTTTATGCATTGAAATTTATGAGAAATAGTATAAACATACTATATCGGTGTAAAGGTGAGAAAGAGTATGATGCGCTGGTTGGGTCTTTAAAAAGAATTTCTGAAAGAAGAGTGACAAAACAGATTTCAAATGCGAAAGTGGAAGGATGAAAGTCACCGAGGAAGACTTAGGCTATCTTACCATGACCAATTATACCATGTCTTATCTGAAGGGTAAGTCAAGAGTCTTCTTAATAGGCAAGGGTGTATGAGACGAGCTATGAGAGTGGAGGAAGCAAAAGAAGTCTAGTAAGTGTGTGCGTATTGAGAAATAAGTTTTAGAAATGCATTTAAAACCTCCGTATTGCTTTGAATCAAGAATGCATTTAGTTTATTATAGCGCATAAGGAGTAACAATATTTCTTTGCAAATTAAAAAATAAGTTAGATACATTAAAATAGTTGGTATCAAGTAAGTTATCGATTAAGAACAAAATATTTTCAGGTCTTGCGTTTATTATGTTACACCTTGTATAGGCTGGTTGAAAGCAATTTTATGTAGTAAATTTTTTAAAGTCGAACCCACTATTTATCTAGATTTATATACTCTAGATTTTGGTCTTGTTACTGAATAAACTACACACACACACACACCGTCACGCCTATACTAAGTGTCTGGTAATGTTTGAAAGTTTATGGAGCTTATAATTTTGCTTTTATATATCGAAAAAAAGTAAGAAAGCGGTATGAAAGATAGTATCGGTGTAAAGATGAGAAAGGGTATGCTCCGTTGGTTCGGGCATATAGAAAGAATGCCAGAAGAAAGAATGACAAAACAGATATACAATGCGAAAGTGGAAGGATGTAGGTGCCGGGGAAGACCTAGACTATCTTACCATGACCAAATAGACCGTGTCTTAGCTGAGGGGCAAGTCAAGAGTCTCCGTAACTGGCGAGTGTGTATGAGACGAACTATGAGAGTGGAGGAAGCTAGAGAGGTATGTAAGGAAATATCCTGTTGGAACTCTGTACTCTCTGCCTACCCCGCGAGGGAGCTGGCGTGATGATATAGATAGATAGATAGAAAAAAAGAAAATAAGGTTACTTAGATATTGTAAACGATATATATATACGATATACGGTATATATACGATACGTCATGGAGATAATGGAAATGCTTGAAAAAGCCATGTTATGCCATAAAAATATGCTTTTTAAATCACTGAAAGATGGCGATCAGAATCGATGGCTGAAATACATCGGTGGCTTCCAAACAATAGTTTATTCTATTATCTATTTAATCTAGGATTCTATTTAATTCAGTATAAAACTATCGGTAATTTGTCACAATAGGTCACGCTAGGTCACTTTATGCTTGTGGCTACAGAGTACTTTCCTCATGTGAAAAAATATTGTAAATTTCCTTACAGGGCCTAAAATGAAATTATAATTTGCAGTGTATTAATATTTGATAATTATATAATGGGCTTCGTTTATCAAAGACCACGTTCATCCAGTTCTGAAACTTCTTTAAGTGAACTGGGTATAAAGTTCTTTATCTAAATCAAAGAAATTATACTTCAAGTTCTCGCCAAATTGTCTAAGAAGTCTCGACAAATTACTAGACAATAAGTAAAGAAGATCATCCTTAGTAGTTTCCGGGGATCACACAGGGCAAATTTCCTCCGTTACAATCCACGCCATACAATACAACTTAGTGAAGCATCATTTCAACATTAACATCCCAACTTGGTGTTCTCACCCTGTTTACTCCGGCCCGACTTCAGTGTTGCCAACTAATAAATTTCTCGTTTCATATTCGTCTTTATTACGCGTCAAGTGGAAGGAGCTGTTGTTAAAACTTCATTGATTAGGAAGTATAATTAATTTGTTATCGGCGCGTTCGAGCTCGTTGAGATCAGTACAGTCGAAGCTCAAGATTAACAAGAATTGTTTTTGTTTTAAGGGTCTGCCGTGATGATATAGATATATTTATTTTGCTCCGTGGAGTTGCTGGATTACGCATAGTTATGGAGTTTTGTAGATCATGCAAGTGACTGATATTGAGTCGCTTGCAGGAGTTACTTGCGTGGTGTACAGGAAAAGGATATTTACTGAGCTATAGAATAGCGTGATCCTTTCATCCTGTAGACTAAAATACTAAGTACTTAAATACTACAAAAATAGCGCGCTTAGTTAAGTATAATTTTTTTTAACCATATTTATATGTTACATAATTTCGATTTTATAACAAAACGTTGTTCAAAATATTTTATCTGTATTAGTATAGTAGGACAAGGATATTTTGGCTCGTGGATGGCATTGACAGGAGGACGTTGCGTTACGTCCAGGGAAATATTTATTAATTAAAAAAAGTACTTGGGTAAATTTCATTGCAAACGACAACTATACAACTGACATAAAATACCATTTCGCTTGAAGACAGCGTTAATTTCGATTTTAGCAGCGGGCTAAAATATCCTTGTATGCCTGGACAATGGACATCAAGTTAGTACAAAATCTACCTATGCATTGTTATAAATGCCATTTCAAATATTATTAATGATCATTAGTCGAAAAAGATTAAGACCTCCCCCTGAGAATGCCACGATGGCGATGATCAGCTTTGTCCTGTAGGACTCATCTAGTTTTTACATGCGACCTTCATAGGGTCATAGGTCAGGCTCATGGGGTCCTCCCATCCACGTCTGTCGGTACATGGTCGACACTCGTGAACCTTCTTACTGATAATATACACAGTTTCACATTCTCAATTGTTACATATTTTATTATACTGTGTCCTTCGTTCTCGATATAAACTATATTAGCAGCTCTCTCGAGTCGCTTGGCAACCGCGCGTCATTTAGATCCTTCAAAAGTCAACGCCGCCTCTATGGTATCTGTGGACATAACCTCTGGAACCATTCTTTTGAAAGCGCGGCAGCCGATGCTTTGTAATAAAGTTTTGGTCGACATTTAATTTAATTATTTTGTTATGGCACTGAAATTATATAACAAAAAGGTTGTAATATACTCAAGTGACCGTGTGAAATAAATTTAAAACATCGTATAGGCAAATTTAGAAAAGTTTACGTCCTGGCAAAGGAGTACATTCTAAAAAGATCAACCGATAGTTGTTTATGTGTGGTGTTTTCAGCTTAACTTGTTTATTTATATAATATCTAATATTTGGAGACGTGAATTTCGTCATATTAAAATTTGGGAAAGCTTCGTCGCCCGAAAAGTAAACTTATGAAGTCTATATCCCTATTCGTGTACAAACAGTTTAACACGAAATATACCTGAAAACGATTATTAACCGTCTATAAATTGGCAATGTTATACCTCCAATAAGAGAAATTAGGGGGACGTTCATCAATTATGATGATTGTTAAGGATCGATGGCATTTTAAGGACACGGGTAATGTACGAGATACATCGACGTGGTCCGCAAGACTTGACGATAATTCAAGGACACGAGTGGTGTACGAGATACATCAGCGTGATCCGCAAGACTTGGGGCCCATACGAGATATGTGCTGAAGGTCATACTACTCATAGGTTTCATCCATGAGGTGTTCCTGTGCAGTTCACATTTCTACAATGGTAAGAATCAAAAATGTTACCTAAATACATACCTTAAACATGCCTAACACAGTAAATACAAAGACTATGGCTATAAACTATAAGCAATTTGTCATATTATATCTCCAAAAGGAGACTTACTGAAAGGGTAATTAAAGTGACATTGTTTATGTATAACAATACATTATTAATAACAAAAGTCACTCCTTTGCAGAAACATAGTGTTTTTATTGATTTCATTATTAGACATACTTGTATAATAATACTGAAATAGCCCAAACTGGAGCTTATTACACAAAGAATTGTGCAAAATTATGAGTACTTGTATTAAAAAGTTAAATCCAGCAATACTTATTCCTGAACAGGGTTTATAACCAAATAAGCCAAAGTAATATACTAATGGCAATGCTTGTTGTAACTGACAAGCAACAGGACTGTAGATACATTCCAAATATAATATCTTATCCTACGGATGCTGCGGCAGGCAGGTTGTGGGATAATTTGTGTTATGCACAAAGATACTTAAAAGATAATATAAAATACCTGGTCTATCCAGTTAACATAAAACTAATAATTATCTATCAATATTATCAATTTTGCTCCTTGCAGGGTAGCCAGAAAAGATAAATCCTAACAATACAGTCATGAAACCTTTATTGAGATAAGAACCTTTAAGGTCAGCAGTATATATTTTGCATAAAAGGAGTGTTAATATAGTGGATTATCAATATGGAATTATTAACTAGCTAGTCATAGCCAGTAGTTAAAATTTCATAAAACGACCACCGTTGTAACCAATATAGAACAACAATCCTCATCCTGGGTGTGAAAATATTAAGTCACAGTGTACCTATCAGTTCACCAAAAACAACATCATGTTGGACATTGGAAATCTCCTACCAAAGAAAGTGAGGTACAAAAAGCATGATAGGCATTTTACACAAGGACTTGGTTTTTAAGTTGCTGAAAAATTCAGAAAAACAATCAGGAATACATAATGGGTTTTACAAAGAAACCATAATATTGGAGGCTAAGGGTATTCACTGACTTTGGTATGTATCTATGACACTAATAATGCCTTCAACAACAAAAATAATTTTATTGGTTTTGTGCAAGTACTTGCACTTTAGACAAGTGAATCTTGTCCTACATATGTTTAACATTATGTATAGAAACGTTATTATTAGAAACACTATTGTTTAATAATTGATATATATATATATATATATATATATATATATATATATATATATATATATATATATATATATATATATATATATAAAAAACAATAAAACAAAATCTTAATGCTAGCAAAAGACCGTCATATTAACAGTCATAATAAATATACTAATAAAATATTTATTAGTACCTATTCAGTTTTCTATCATGTAATGAGTTCAATGGTTTTGGGTTTTTGATTATTTCCTGCATCAATTATAGTGTACTTAATAATATTAGAAATTTGAGGCACACACAATGGAAAGCTATACATCAATTCATCATTGGGAGAATTAGATGGTTTTACTGTATTTTTGTTTGATCATATGATAATCAATAAATAATATGTAATTAAATAAGATTATTCAAGAAATTAATAACTATAAAAAATAGTTTTGTAATTAGTTTGGAATGTGTACAGTTATTTTGAACACTAGTGATGTTTCTGGTATAGTTATTATAACACAAGCACAAACGGCTACCATTAAAGTAACAAGTTGGTTTTAGAGCACTATATATGTTGTAATTTATTTAAAGGTGTTTCAGTAAAAAATATTGGATTGAGATATCATACAAAAATTTGCAATTTTGGTATTGTTATATTTAAATTATTACATCCACATGTTACATGTATCTTATAAATAGGTATCTATATATAAAAAGAAAATAAAGTCATGCAAATGACTTGATAATATCCATTTGAAAATTTAATGATATTATGTTGACATGCTACGGTGGATGAAATATTGAGTTACAGTATTTTAAAGTATGGATTATCTTAAACAAGAATAATCAAAAGCATATGCTTATCACAGGTATGATAAATATTATGTAGTATCAGCAATAATCTAAGGCCTAAGGAACTTGATATTATTTATTTATTATTAATACATAATAATAAGTTGAGTAGCACTCGATTCTTACGGTTGGACATCTAGAACTAACTAGAAAGTTACGCATTGCAATTTTTTTTTTTACTTATAAATACAGTCACATACAAAGAAGCAAAGGAAGTGTGGTATGAAATGAAAATTTCATGGTATGAAATAATTCAGTTATGAATAGGATTCCCAATATGATACAGTTGTAACCCGTGGTTCGGTTTACCAGACTGTAACTTATTCGCTTCTCAAGTTATTACTAAATTAGGAGTGTATTTTTTCATCAGTAATGTAATTGGTGAGGCGCTCGTAGCGCTGTGCGACCGCGGTATTCTTACCGATTACCAAGGTTAAGCAGCGTTCGACTCGGTCGGCCCGAGATGGGTGAACGTTTGTGGCATTTTCATATTCGAGCGTCTCCGTGCTTCGGAAGGCACGTTAAGCCGTTGGTCCCGGCTACCTCTTAATGGGGTAGTCGTTAAGCCGAGTTGGAAGCCTTAATAGGCGGCTTGATAAGTTCCAACAGCAGGTGGCCACAAACCTGCCTCTACCAATCCGCACTGGGTCCGCGTGGTGGAGTATGACCTAATCTCTCTCACCTCGATTTGTGAGGGAAGGCCTTTGTCCAGCAGTGGGCAGTATAGGCTGACATTATTATTATTATTATTAATGTAATTGGTTCAGGTGTGGCCCGATCGTATTGCCAAAACGAATGTTCGCGGGCGTTATTGCGCAGGAACGAATCGTTAAGTAATACATAAAGATTTATGTAGCCAAGGATTTATTTGTCGGCGCACACTCAGAACATGGAAATGATTCCGGGATAGTTTCGAAATTTAAATTGAATTAATAATAGTGGTATAGTAATAACACTGGGGTAGGTTATGTTTGTTTACCACGCATTAATACTGCCCTTCGTTCCAGACTCTAAAATTGGGGGGGGGGGGGGGGGGGGATTATATAGGTAAAGCACATAGCCTTATGTGAGGAATATCTCCAGATAAGATGTGTGTGTGTGAGTGATGTACGCGGATGGCCGCGAGGCCTTTACAGCTTCACCGGACTTAATTCCATATAAGCTCATTAGTACAAAGGCCTCTAGTACAAAAAATGTTAAATTTTGATATATGTACATCTTTAAAGATTAAAAATATAACTAACATTAAATATAGCAGAAATTTGATATAAAAAAAAAAACATAAATTAAATATGTAATGATAGCAAAAACATTCTTATAATCACCAAATTAATTCGTAGCCTTTGTTTGGTACTGTACTCAAAAAGAGATAATTTGAAAAAAAAAAAAAAAAGAACCACATGCCTGTTGGAAATCACATTAGTGGGGAAATAGGTTTCCCTGTTATATTTGTATCATATTGTTATAGATTGGGTACTAACAGACTTTGTTTTCAGGTCTAGTACACAGTAAGGGTTTCTAGCTATCTATCTATCTCTATCCATATTATGACGCCAGATCTCTTGCGGGGTGGGCAGAGAGTGCAAGGTTCCGACGGGTTCTTTCCTTGCATGCCTGCTTGGCTTTCTTCACTCTCATAGTTCGTCTCATAATGGTTGTCGATGATACAAGAATTATTATAAAGGATTTAATTTTATATAAACAAAACTCTAGATGGGCAATTCCTCAACTCTTGTTATATAGAAGATATCTATAGAAGAAAGATCTCTATAGAAGACATAACAGATGGAGACTGCACTGATATCTGATAAGTAATGATTGATTAATATTACCCGGTATTAATGAATTTTGGACCACAGGTGTGGTATAAAGGTACATAACAGGTGCTTTAAAGGTTTTGTTGGGATGGATCTACACTACATAACATAACATGTTATAGAATTTGATTATATAAATTTATTTTAAATAATTTTATATAATAGACAGACTGGTTGTAAAAAACAATATAGGTGTATATATTTGTTGTGTTTGTGTTGTATGGCAATACAAAGAACGGGAATGTGTTATAGTACAAATATACTCATGATATGTTATTTTTTAGAGGTCACGCTCAAAAAAAAAAAAAAAAGCCTTTACGTGGTATACTTCAACTTTACCCTTATAGCTCTAAACAGCTGCTAATATAGTTTATATCGAGAACGAAGGACACAGTATAATAAGTGATCAAACGAACTTACCTGAAGTGAAGTTCGATCATTATTATACGAAGTCCTTCGTTCGAAGATATAAGTACCCAAACCGCCCTGCCCGTTGGTAAAGTTGAAATGTACTACTTCTAAAAGGAATGGTTCCAGAGGTTATGTCCACAGATACCATAGAGGCGGCGTTGACTTTTGAAGGATCTAAATGACGCGCGGTGGCCAAGCGACTCGAGAGAGCTGCTAATATAGTTTATATCTTCGAACGAAGGACTTCGTATAATAATGATCGAACTTCACTTCAGGTAAGTTCGTTTGATCACTTATTATACACCTTACAAAGTCTTTATTTTGTAAATGAGAGGAATGTGTAGACACTGGTTTCAACGAGTGTATACACCAGTCCTCATACAACCACCATGAGTGTAAGTATATTTACGTTTAATCTATACTCAAGTCCATCTACTTAACTCGTTCTGCATTGTTCTCCCGTACCCCATGAACGTTTGACTATTTATAAGTACTTCTGGGCCTACATGAATAAAAACCTTTTGATTTTTCACTACCAACGGTTACATATTCCAATTAACCTAAAGTGTCAAAGCAACATAAATCCAAATCCACAAAAAGACACTTCCGCTAACTCGGATGTAAAAAATACAAGATTTTTAACAGGCAATTTATTAATTCTCACCCACAGCGGTCGGCTGAGATGAATCTGGGTTCAAATTATGTGCAATTAGCTCCCGGTGACCCCGCTCGTCTTAATTGCAACAGGAAAATATGCTAAATTTAGACAACTCGCCTTTAGCGTCAACATTATTAAGGGAAGGTTTATGTTTTGAGGAACGATCCTGAAGCGATATAAACACCGTTACGCCTATATTCCCCAAGTGGGGGTGGCAGAGGTATACTGTGCTCACCCACTTATCGCCGACAATGTTAGGTCCCATGTTATATTGGGCAAGCCTAGCAAGCAATTCTAGACTCCGGACTCATACTGGGAATTTTTCGTACGAAAAACTACATTTCTCGACCTAGGATTTGAACTCAGGACCTCGTGATCATAAAGCGATGCGCTTTACCACTAGACTAACGAGGCAGTTGGCAGCGATTTTTTCAATCTATATTTTATATATCAAGACGCTAGATCCCTTGCGGACTAGGCAGAGAGTACGGTGTTAGAACAGGTTCTTTCCTTACATCCCTCTCTGGTTTCCTCTACTCTCATAGCTTAGCTTAGACACGCTTGCCGGTTATGGAGACTCTTGACTATATTTTCATCCCAATTTTGTGTCATAAATATAATTCTACCTACGTTCGTCTCGGTCAGTCTGGAATAGGCAAACGTTTGTGTCAATTACATTTTTGTGTGTCTCCGTGCTTCGGAAGATACACTTAGCCGTTTGTTCCGACTGCTATTTAATATAGTTGTCGTTAAGGTGAATTTGGATTGGCTTGACAAATTTCAACAGCAGGCACAAACTTGCCTCCATAATCTACAACGGGTCCGTGTCGTAGAGTATAACTTAATTACTCCATGACCTCAGTCCGTAAGAGATTATTTGTTTAGTTCAGGGAATTTGTGTTTATGAATTTCATGGTTGATAACGCACCCATGACACAGGACTTATTTTATGTGTTGGGAACTTTTTTGTAAATGATTTATTATTTATTTTATTAGCATCGTTATACAATTTTTCCAGTAAGAAATGGTATCTATATTCGGCTCAAATTTATTGCTAGTTTCTGCTCGCGACTTCCTCCACGTTGACTTTAGACAGGAACTTTACATTTTACTGAAATAAAAAGTATCTTAAGCGTTAATCCAGGTAATAAACTGTGTGTCAAATTTCATCGAAATAAGTTCATCTGTTTTTTGCATGATTGAATAACAAACATCCAAACATACAATTACACAGCTTGTACATGTAATATTAGTAGAAAGTAGGATGAACAAACTAAATTAATTTCTATATCATAACGTTTCAAAATCGCTCCGCTAACTCTGCACCAACAATTATACAAGATTAACCTGTGCAGATACAAGTATTAGGCGAGATTACCCGCCGGAGGGACGTCGCACAAACACTGCTAACTGCCAACTATAAAGTTTAAAGTAAGCCAGTTGCTTCTCGAATGTTGTTTGTTGTACACCCCGATAAAAAAGGAAGAATTTCGAGAGCTTCGAGCACTTTTGTAGCACCTGGGAGATAAAAAAATATGTACCTATTACTGAATTTAGTTTGTAAGTTTCGTGTGGTAAACTGAAACCTGTTCCCTTTCGCCGTGATTTACGAGAGTTTATAATTTCAATATTGGTTTCGTGGTCCAGCCTATATCTTTAATTTCGTTTGAGCTGTAGGGACATACATATTATATCCTTTACTCATTTGATCATGTAGATTTGCCCAAGATAGGAACGAATTTAAAAAAATGATACTCAAACCTCCACTAGTTGGAGTCATCAGAAAAAGAAGATCTTTTTATGGCTACGACCAACGATCGATTTTAATCTCACACACTTCCTCATTTCTATACTAGCGACCCGCCCCGGCTTTGCACGGGTGAATTATACGTACACATAAACCTCCCTCTTGTATCACTCCGTCTATTGATGAAATCTGTATGAAAATCCGTTCGGTAGTTATTGCGTTTATCACGTTCAGACACACAGACAGACGCAGCAGTGGACTTTGTTCATAATATATAATGATTGTGATAATATATGTGAATCCGAAAGTCTATATTTCGTGTTCATACACCTCTAACTAGTCTATTTTTCCAATCTATTTTTTAATAATATTTAATTTAAAACCACACCGGTTTTTATGATTTTATACTATCATTTTTTATGCAATTTAAAAAATACACATAATCGTTTTATCTATAATAATCCTACCTGGGATACCTTGATTTTATCAAATTGATTTCTAGCAGCCAACGTGATTAGGGGCGATCTCATTACTGTTTCAGTCAGCTTGGTCGTTTATAGGTTTTAGTCGCTTTTTATGTTTGGAAGAAGATATTATACAATCTCAAGTACCAAATTTAATTTATTTATCGACCTAAACTCTCCTACTTACAAAGTGAGAGAGATCAGGTAATACTCCACCTCGCGGACCCACCGCGGATTACTGGAGGCAAGTTTGTGTAACCGTAACCGGCGAACGTGTATGAGACGAACTATGAGAGCCGAGGAAGCCAGAGAGGTATGTAAGGAAAGAACCTGTTGGAACTCTGTACTCTCTGCCTACCCCGCAAGGGATCTGGCGTGAGGTTATAGATAGATAGATAGAAGTTTGTGGCCGCCTACTGTTGGAACTTATCAAGCTGCCTATAAGTCTTCCAACTTGGTTTAACTAGCATATTAAAGTTTTCGCCACATAGTCGATTTAGCGCGACGGGAGCGCGACAGAGGCGCGGCTTTGGGAATTGTAAAGTACTAAAATGCCCCGCTCGGCGCGACGGCAAACGTCACGACCGAACGTAGACGAAAGCTTTTGTCACGCTCCCGTGGCGCTCCGTTGGCTATTTCACCAAACATTAAGTGATTCCGAAGCATAGAGTAAATATGAAAATGCCACAAATAGTCACTCATCACAGACCAACCGAGCCGAATGCTGCTGAACCTTGGTGATCGCTACACACACCAAGCTATATATTTATAACTTACAACTAATAAGTCATCTTAAGGAATTGAATTTCTGTTGAAGCTTTGTCGACGCATCCGTCTAGAAGATAATACTCGAGTGAATAAATAAACTCAAAGTGGAAAGCTTTATGTGTGTATTATAGACGGATAAGTTTATTATGTACGTTCTAGTTTCTCTTGCAGAATACGTCGACAGATTTTTATGCTATTCTAGTAATTTCCCGTGTCTTTGTTTCCGATCGACAGCGGTACCACCTCCCTGGTTTAATTAAAGCTAATATTCGGGTGACCCCATAGGAACAAAGATAGCATCAATATTGGTCAAACCATTTAGTAGGAAAAAAACTCAACTCAAATAATTAATCTATCTATACATATAATAAAACTGTAACCGAGCCGAATTTGTACATTGAATATTTTTTGAAAATTTTAATTGAGGTACACTTCCTTATCGAAAGAGAGGCCGAAACAATTTTTTTGGAATTATTGTCTGTCTGTCTGTCCGTCTGTCTCTTTGTGTTTCAATCACGCAAATACTACCGAACAGATTTCAATGAAACGTGGTATGGTAATAACATATACTCTAACTTAAAATCTAAGTTACTTTTCATCCCAGAAAAATCAAGCGATCCCGTATTATGACAGGATAAACCATAAAACATATATTATTTTAATGATGGTTAGTCGCGAGCTGCAATCTTACGTTACAATGTGTAATTTCACCTACTAATATTGCACTCGGGTTCGTCTTCTATCTATCTATACAACTATCTATCTATCTATTTTCTATCTATCTATACATATAATGAAACTAACCGAGCCGAATTTGTACATTAAATATTTTTTGAAAATTTTAATTGTCTTCTATACATACATATAATAAAACTGTAACCGAGCCGAATTTGTACATTGAATATTTTTTGAAAATTTTAATTGAGGTACACTTCCTTATCGAAATAGAGGCCGAAACAATTTTTTTTGGAATTATTTTCTGTCTGTCTGTCTCTTTGTGTTTCAATCACGCAAATATTACCGAACAGATTTCAATGAAACTTGGTATAGTACAAATCTTTGTGTGATCCACAATTATTTGTTCTGGTCTGGGTATTTGTGTATGTGAATTTTCATGTTTGTAAACGCACCCACGACACAGGAATTAATCCTAGTGTGGGGCAACGTTTAAAAAAAAAAAAAGTAATAACATATACTCTTAACTTACAATCGAAAATACTTTTCATCCCGAAAAAATCAAGCAATCCCGTATTATTGCGGGATAAACCATAAAACTTTTGCGGGATAAACCATAAAACTTATTATTATATTATTTTAATGATGGTTAGTCACGAGCTGCAATGTTACGTTAAAATGTGTGATTTCGCCTACTAATATTGCACTCGGGTTCTTCTCCTTACGAAGTAACTCTTCATCTTCTATCTATCTTCTATACATCTATCTATCTATATCTATAAATTCGGAAAGTAAATCGATTTTATCCAGGGGAAGGACATACATAGGCTATCTGTTGTCTCAAAATAAAAACCTAGGAATGTTAAATACACGCCAAAAAATAACGCGAACGAAGTTGCGGGTACAGCTAGTCTTGTATAAACCCTGCGGGGGTAGTCACAAATTGTCAAATTACATTATCTTTTTATCTAATCTAACTACTACCAGATCGGAACGAGGCCTTCAATGAGAAGATCTGGCGAAGAAACTCAGCGGGCTTGTCTTTTTTATTTAATTCTCTTTCCCTTTTTTCTTTTCGTTGTGTGGGTACAATGTTTAAGTTATAATTAAGAAGTTTACGTTCTAACTCTAGTCTATTGCCTTAACACTGAGATATGAGACTAATGATGCTATTACTAAGAAATAAGTGTTTAAATGTTTCCAAATGGATCAGTCCCCACGAGCAGTACCCGTTCACGAGTATGACTACTGGAACAGCCATTACTCGCCTCGACCATACTGGAGGTAAGGGAGAGACCTACGTCAGACAGCCACCAGAAGAATTACGAAAACATGCACATGGGAATTACAAATGTAACGTCGAATGAAGTGGGATGGAAGTTTTTCTTTTCTTCTTATTACAAAACGAGAATCAGCGTTCATAGATCTATGGTTTAAAATTGTGACTTCTAACTTAACTATCAATACTGTTGAATGAGACTAACTATAATTTTCGAGATAAAGTACAGTCATACAAGGATCTTTTGGCCCGCGGCCAAAATCGGAACGAACGCTGCCATCAAGTAAATGTCACTTCATGACAGTCGCGGAGTTGCTGTTTGCCATGAAATTTTCCCAATTTATTTTCTAATTAGTAACCATGCGGACCGAGCTGTTGTAATATTTCACTGGAAGTAGGAAAATTTTACTAAATGATAACCCGTATTTCACACCAACGTCCCCCTGTCAATGTCATCCACGGGCAAAAATATCTTTGTCGTACTATATCTGCTAACTATAACATCCTTTTAAAATTAATAGATAAACGACTACGTAAGCAATTTTCGCCCCAATAAATTTATCTACTAAGGAAAATCATTATTTGTTGTTCTTTTATCTCGAACGGTTTCCATCGGCATTTTTATAGGTCAATTTATTTTTATAATAAAACAGACGTTGAAATAAGGAGCGCAGTAAGCAACGTACGTTGGTCGGGCACGGGCAATTGGTTCTTTTGTCCAGCTTCCACTGTTGGGGTAACTTTTCCGAGCAATTGGCTGTACTGTGTACTTTAATGCAGTACGATAGGGAGGGTAATAAACTTTTATACTGGCTGTCTGGTGCGGGTCACTCCTTTCCCTCCAATATGGTCGATGGCTATTCCAGCAGTCATACTCGTGAACCGGTGCTGCTTGTGGACTGGTCCATCTGAAATCCTTTAGCCCCTTTTTATGAATAATATTATTATCTCTATAAACTAATAAATATAATAATAATATATATCTCGGTCGTACGGCATCACACTGGAGCTGGATCATAAACTATTTAATTGTAAACAACATTGTATCCACACAATATGATTAAGAAATGTAAAAAGAGAAAGAGTATTAAATAAAAAAGACGAGCCCGCTGAGTTCCTTCGCTGGATCTTCTCAGTGGAGGCCGCGTTCTGATCCGGTGGTAGAATAGTAGTTCAATTAGATTTAAAAAAATGTGATTTACTATTTGTAAGCGCAGGGCTTAAATAAAATAAATTATTTGAGTTTGAGTTTATATTGGTGATATTATGGAGAACTAGCTGTTACCCGAGATTATATCTGCGTTACTTTATTAAGACAAAAGATAGCCTATGTCTATGACAGCCTCGTTGGTCTTGTGGGAATGATGTGTGTTGCGATCACGAGGTCCTGAGTTCAAATGCTAGGGCGAACAAATGTGATTTTTTTATCGAAATATTCCCAGTAGCAGTACGGAGTCGATTGTGCCGTCCGCCCCCTATTACATACAACATCTTTGGTGAAAAGTGGGTGTACATTGTACACCTCTGACACCCTCACTTGGAGAATATAGGCGTGACGATAGCCTATGTCTTTCCCCAAGATGCAATCTATCTCTTAGTTTTTTTATTAAAACCTGGGGCAGTTGTAGCGCTGTGCAACCGCGCTGTTCTTAGCGATGACCAAGCCTAAGTATTTGGCACGGCCTGTCTGAATTGGGTGACCGTTTGTGGCATTTTCATGTAGGGTTCTTCGGAGATGAAATGAAACTCCTGCCTCTTTGGATCTTATTTTATTTACTTATCAACAACTTTACAACAATTTCTTCTTTTTCATTGTCCTTCGTCCTCACACTTTGCATGCTCGTCTTCTTTTTTTTTCCATTCTCTCTATCCTGTCGTTCCTTGTTAGCTTGTTCATTCATCTCTCTTCACATTACCTACCATAGATACAAACTTACATTCCATCATTCAAATCCGACAAATAATCCTACAAATAAAAATATTTGAACATCTTCGGAAGGCTGACGTGCCCGTTGGTCCCGATTAACTTTTAATGTGGTCGTCGTTAAGCCAAGTTGGGAGCCTTGTGGTTTTAATAGGTTCTAACAGCAGGGAGGCCACAAGTCTGCCTCCATGAATACACATTACGTCTGCAAGGTAAACTCTCACCTTACTATTACTTCTTAATATGATTGATGTTAAGCCAAGTTGGGAGCCTTATGGTTTGATGGGTTCTAACAGCATGGGGGCCACAAGTCTGCCTCCATCAATACACAGTGCGTGCTCAAGTATGCCCCAATCTCTCTCACCTCAATTTGTGATGGAAGTTCTTTACGCAGCAGTGGGACAGTAAAGGCAGACTTATTGTGTCTGAGAGATAGTTTGCAGTATTGTGGAGTTTTTAAAAGGTCACAGAAAGCCCTGAAACCAGTAAGAAATATGGAAGCGATTCCTTATGAGTTTGTTGTCAGCCTCATATAATAGATATTTCGTAAATAGAATATTATTAATAGAATAAGAATAAATAATAGCAGTGATAGCCTAGTGGTTAGAGCGTTGGACTGGAAAGTAAGAAGTCTCGGGTTCAAACCCAGGTTCGAAAGCATGTGCGTATTAAAAATTATCACTAGCTTTGACAGTGAAAGAAAACATCCTAAGGAAACCTGCATGTCTAAGAGTTTCGCGAAGGTGTGTAAAGTTCATCAACCCGCAATGGGCTAGCGTGGTGGACTATGGCCTAAGCAGTTTAAGAGGAGGCCCGTGCCCTACGGTAGGAGAGTTTCTTAACAGGGCTAATATTATTTTATTTTAATAAGAATAGATAGAAAGCGATGAATAAAGGTGTACAAATGAGTGATCTAGTGGTAAATCATCTAATATATGCAGATTTTTTTTGATAGAGCCAACATCCACTGATCACAGACACTAGTCACAGTTATGAAAGACGACTGCATGAAAAATGGCTTAAATTTGTATGTAAAGAAAACCAAGATTATGGTTTTTGAACGGGAAGAAACCAGAATGAATGCAAAGATTGTGTGGTTAGTAAAGATGTGCTAGAGCAAGTGAATGAGTTTGTATATCTTTGATGCGCATTCAGTAAGGACGGGAAATACACCGCTGACATAGAGAGAAGAGTGAATGCAGGGAACAGAGTGAATGGTGCGATGGGAAAGCTGTGTATGTATGTATATGTAATGTAACAAACATTTTGTGTATGCGGCATGTTCTTACCAATCCTCCCGATATCCTTCATTTAGGTACAGATACCGCACACACGATCAGACACTGACCTCGCCGGTGAAGTCGAATAATCAATTGCCCGCCGGCCAGTGCTGAGCACCACGGCAAGACACCTAGTATACGCCAACCATAGCGAAATCAAGGCGTCATAGCGATGTTTGGGGATCATGTTCACGTGGCCAAATATCCCCCCAAATATACACGGAAGGTGACTACAGTAGACGACTTTGACTGATGGTGATGATTGTATCATACATTATCGCTACACTACAATCGTATGACTACTCAGCTGGTTCAGAATGATATAAGAGCTAAATCAATTGGTCTTTGTATCAGGTTTTTAGTTATGAAAAATATCAATAGGATATATGTATACGAGTACATATGGGAAAGAAACTAACTCTTATTTCTTCTGGTTGGAAATATAGATTGGAGTTTGCTACCAATCCACAAAAAAGCTGTGTTACTTCTGTACCACGATGACTAGGATAACAGAAACCCTTGAAGGTAATTATAATAGAAGTTACGCAAACGCAGATGTACCAAACAAAAGTTTCATCCACTTTTCCAGAGGCGCTAAGAAATAAAATTGTCAGGTTCCCTTGGGCGTAAATGAAAACACTTTTGTGCGTGGTGGTACCGGATTGTTCTAATTACAGCTAATGCTCTTTGTAACTGTATGTACAAGTGTAATGGAAGTTAATGGGCGAACACGGGATCTACGTGCGTACAGCGAATTAAGCCGAAAGCTGTTTGATTTATGTCGCCCTGGTAGGTGCTTAGGGAATGTTGGGTTTTGTCCTTTTTAGGGGTTCCACAAAAACAGTGGTGAATCGGACAAGATTTTCGTAATTGTAAGTTGGAACAAAACAAAATGTTCCAGTGTTACTTTTTTATTCAGGGTATGCATTTCCAAAATTTTAAAAATTAACTGAATATATAAGGCCCATTCTTTTTATAGGTATACAAATATATAAGGGATATACTAATCTACGAAACAGACTAGTCTAGTCAACTTTTCCTGCAGGTTTGCTAACGTGTATTGCTAAGAAAGAGCTGAGTTCAAAACGAAAATATGTTGGATAAACAAGATAACAAACCTTTTGGTTTATTAAGCTCAAACTGTGTCTTAGGCTTTATTCAATTGATTTTGGCCAAAAATGTCGCTCTACTGAGGACGGAACCTAACTTCATCGCGAGAGTTTTGGCGTGATAATAATAGAGCGATAATAACAAGACACCAGTTTTCTGTTTCCATTATGTCTATCCATTATTATGTCTATTTGATTATTCACAAATGTAAATAAGAAACAAGCCGGCCAACTTAGATTGGATACTCCCGACACAAGTGTTATTGGAATTTGAAGTCCTAATGTAAACTACCCAACAACTGCTTTTGTAAGGCCATTGAACCTCATGATTTTAGAATTAATGGATTTAGAGTAAAACTTCGAACTTGTTAGTATTAAATTGTTAAAACTAACCAATAGTTATGAAAATAGCTTGGCTATATATGTTCTTATGATATTTCACTGCTTAATACAGGCCTTCTCTCACAAAACAAGGTGAGAGAGAATGTGTTGTTCTCCACTATTCAAACTCGGTACGTATTGGTGGAGGCAGGTTTGTGGCCACCCGCTGTTGGAACTAGAGATGGGCAAAATATAATCGGAATAATGATTAACCACCCCCGCTTGGAGAATATATGTGGGTGATGGTGTATTAATGACTAATGATTACAATTACACTTTGTAATCTTCAACGTTTACGATTACACTTTTAATCTTAAATCTATCTATCATTAACCTCACGCCAGATCCCTTGCGGGGTAGGCAGAGAGTACAGAGTTCCAACAGGTTCTTTCCTTACATACCTCTCTGGCTTCCTCGACTCTCATAGTTCGTCTCATACACGCTCGCCGGTTACGGAGACTCTTGACTTTTCCATCAGATAAGACTCGGTTTATTTGGTCGTGGTAAGATAGTCTAGGTCTTCCCCGGTACCTGCATCCTTCCACTTTCACATTGTATATCTGTTTTGTAATCTTAAATCATGATTCAATATTACAAAATGCAATTGCAATCATTGATCTGATTACATTTTGCCCAGCTCTGGTTGGAACTTACCTAGCAGTCTTCCAAATTAGCTTAACGACTACTACATTAAGCGGTAGACAGCACCAACTTAATGTGTCTTCCAAAACATGATGATCGAAGTTGGAAACGCTACAAACGCTACAAAACCCATCTTAGACTGACCGAGCCAATGTTACTTAATATCTGTGATCGCTAAAAGTACCGCGATTCTATAAAGAAAAGGAAATAAGTATTTACACGCCTATATTCAAGCGGGTATGACAGAGTTGTACTAAGGACACTCACATACTGCCAATGATGTTAGGTTCTTATGTAATAAAGGGCGAACCTATTGCTATAACGGGAACGATTTCAGACTCGACTGCTATTTAGAATTTTTCAACTGAAATACATAACTATACTGGCCTAGGATTCGAACGCAAGACTGATTGCTAAAAGATTGCTAAATGTGCCACTTGACCAACGAGGCAGTCCTTCAAAGATATGAAACTTATATTTTTGTATAAAATAAATGTGCCGCTATTTCTGATCGATTGTTATTATGGCTTCAATAGCTGTTTTTTCTGAATTGTGTTACAGAATTTCGAAGGGGATCGAATATTTTGTTATTATTTTTGGAGCAAGAGAAAACAAACAATGCTTTAAGTACCTCGGTTTTTTACGAGTTCTATTCTGTAGTTGAACAATATAAATATTTGTTTTCTGGTAGTTGTCCAGTTGTGTCTTTGTAATGGGTGTATTCTATGATCTTAATCTATAAAAAGAAACATCTATAAGAAGAATTGGACATAACAACAACTACATTTATCGTCAGCGGCGAGTGAAAACCTCGTGAGTATCTTAAAAGAAACGCACACACTGGCAGACTTGCAGACTTTCCCATTTTAAAATGGCAGACTTTTATTGTAACCAGATTTATATTTACAGTCAGAAATGTCCTTCTTCTTCTTCTTCTTCAAGTTATGGCTTCACACTAATTATAAGTGTATTTTGCCAGTGTCCAGTGAGATATATAATCATGTTTGTTTAAATTAATTCGACTCCTCGATGAATTTGATGACAACGATGATAATGAAATTAATGAAATACCCCACCCTGGATAGTAAAGCGGTGGATACTTAACATACCAATTGCAACGGCCGTTTTGAGGGAAGCCGAAAAGGCACGTGTTATCACTTTGTTACAATTACCTTCACTCATGCACGTATAAGAACACATAATGGTTAATATTCCATCAACATTACACATTATTGATCGAAAGAACACAAGTTTTCGAAATTAAAACAAATTGACAACATCACTCTTCGACTTCCCGCCAAACCTCCATAGATGTCCTTGTTAACCGTTATACTGAATTTAGGTGCGTTGAAGTTATGCGATATGAGTTTTTTTAACTATATTAAAATAATCCTATTTTGGTAAAAACTTCCATGTACCAGGTTTTTAGGCGACACCGACTATATACCTACTGAGAATATTATTACATAAATGTAATCTATCTAGTCATCCGTCTACGACTGACGGCTTGGTTCTGTGGTCAAGAGCTTAAGCCGCTCCGCCCATTGGATAGAGTAGTCGCGGGTTCGCTCTCCGCACGAGACAAAACTTTCTGTGACCCACAAATGTTTGTTTCGGTCTGAGTGTAATGAATTTCATGGTGTAAACCCCACCCCACCCACCACTCTGCTATCACGAGGACAAAGTAAACATGTAGTTTTTTTCTACAATTTTCAATAGCTTTACAAAATATGAAATTGTGCTCGTTAACAATGTCGGCAAAATGTGGGACAGTACGCCTCTACCTCCTCCGCTATAGGAGTAAAGGCGTTATGGTGTATGTTTATTTTTATCACAATGTGTGCCTGAAGAATTTCTCTGAACATCCCTTAAAATATATGTTCGAAAAGACAAAGGCAAACTGAAAGGTGATTCATAAAGTCACGTCAAACAACTCTTAAACAAACAGTACTTTCTCGCAAAAATAACGCAGCCAGAATTACATATTTGAAACATCAGCTCTAAGTATATTTTTTGTTAGAATCAACAAAATTTTCAATGTTTGTCAGTTTTGTGTGTGTGTGTCCTTATGATCTACGCATTTGGCCGCGGGGCCTTCACTGCTTCACCGGACAAGTTTGTCTGTTTGCTGAAAATATTTTCATATGGAAATTTATCACGTGCTCATTAATTTAGAATTATCGACATTAGAGACTCAAGGAGAGAATTTATAATATATAAGGACAAGATGTAGCTTTAGAAGAAACGCGGAGAAAATCTATTGTGATTGGCCTAATAAAAACAAAACACTGTCACGTCCACACAAAGAGCTAGGACTAAAGAACTTTTCAGGAATTGCAGACGACTTGGGGTGTGGAACGTAGTAATTATATACTCTTTGGAGTGTGGGTCACTAGCGTACAGTCAATAAAGCGATCCCGGGTGAGACGGTGGCGTAAGTGGGACGGTGGTGTAAGTGGGTCTACGCCGCCATAAGAACCGCAAGGGTATGGACACAGGTAATGTATGCAAACAGTTGAGCATCTTATTATTAGCGGTCCGATTAAGAATCGCGCATACATATGCACGCTTTACGCGGCTATTTGGAAGTGTTCAGCGGATAGTACCCTCTGAGTGCTGTCAAAAAGCCGTGTAGAGCTCGCGTCTATATGTGATTCTTATCCGGATTGCTGGTACTTAGATGCTAAACTGTTTACATATTGTAATTGTGGTATGGGGAAACGACTTTAATTTCCTAAAATGCTGTTAATGCTCAATCGAGCGAAATACAAGAAAGGGGCACCGGTGCGTTCCGGTTGGAGATACCGAAACTCCCAACCGTGCCATAAGAAGTCGCCGTGGAGTTTTTTTGTGTCGTAAAAGTTTTACTTACGTCTTCCATAAAAAAAACTGAAGACTTCTTTAGTCCCAGTTCTTCGCTATACATTAACTAGCCGGTAGTAGCATAAATAAATGCAAAGTTAAAATCAAAAAACTTTTTTTCAGTAGCGATTGAATGGGTCTGTCTAAGATCTGTTTGGAGCATTTCATATTCAAGCTTTAGAAAACACATTAGGCCATTGTTCCCTTTAACCACTTAATGTGGTAGTCGTTAGACTAAGTCAGAAGTTTTATGGGTGGCGTGATAAGTTCCAACAGCTGGCAGCCTAAAAACTGCCTCCACTAATTCGCTTTGGGGCTGCTTAATGAAACCTATCTTCTCTCATCTTCATTTGTCAGAAGTCTTTGTCCGCCAGTTGGACAGTTTAGACTGATTAATAACGCACCAACGATACAGGAATATTTCCTATTATGGGGTTACGTTTTTAAGAGTCTTACTCTTAAAAACGTAACCGGAGTAAAAAGCCAATTCTTTCATGAAACTTCCATTCTGATTTACATCTCACGTTGCCATAAACTACGCACATAACCAAGGACATGTTCACAAATAACGGGTGTGTGGTAATGACTACTCTGTGTAAAATATTGGCAGTTAGTTATCTGATTTATCGTATTTTAGCTATCAACGAAAAATATCTGGGTATAAAGCAAGAATTGTCGGCCCAGACGAAACTCGTAAAATTTATAGGAATCATAATAGTTGTAGGTGCGCCCTGGAGCGTTGTATTTCATGCTCTTTTGTTTTATTGTGGCGTATTATTGTTCTCTAGATTTTGATGTGTGGTGACGTCATTACGTGGTTTCCACGACCTGTGTGGTTATCAGGAAATTTGTACCTTTTCGTGTGGTAGAACTACTGAACATCGATCAAGTTGTTCGTTATGATGACATATTAAGGACTTTAGAACTTGATTCGTGAAACGAATTCCCTAACGCAAAAAGTTCATATTTCAAAGTAAGCATTGAAATAAAAGGATATCCGTTGTTTCACATATTATGACGAAATTATGTAGATTCACTTTATGTAGTAAGGATCTATATACATATAAACTTGATAAGCCTATGGATGAAGTCAAAAATCATTTATTTGTAGAGGCACTTCCAGATTCATTATAAACAATGATTCAAATGCATTCAACAAAATTTAACTTATTTCAGGCGTTCATCTACTTTAGTAAGTAAGTGGTATAGTAAACTCTTTACACGAAAGTGAACAGGAACAGCGCGTAGTGTGATTGGCAATTACGAGGTCCAGGGTTCGATCCTAGATCGGAAAAATCATGTTTTATCAATCTCATAATTCTCAGTCACAGCTCGGAGACTGGGTTGTGCTTGATGTGGCAATAGGCTCGTTACATATGAGTTAACAATATGGGTATCGATATTTGGGTGTACAATGGTACATAGCCACCGTCCTATAGAAATATAGACGACACGGTGTTTTCACTATTTACACCGTCACATTTATATTCTCAAGCGGGGGTGGCAGAAGTGTACTGTGTCACCCACAATGTGAGGTCCCATGTAATAGGAAGCAAGATCATTGCCATATACAAGGTACAGACTTTGGACCGATACTGGTAATTTTTCGATAGAAAACTACATTTGAACGATTTCAGTCCAGGGCCACGTGATCGCATCGCGTATTATTCGCCATTATTCCAACGCTGCAGTCATTCTTTTACACATGAGGAACATATTGATAACCCCAAGACTCCATCTTACTCGGTACCACCGTAGCTGAAAAGCTTTATAACATTGTATCAACCGGTTAGACTGATTCCCCGGCACAGACCTGCGGTCAGCGAGGTCTCTCCAAAATCTTAGGCTATTTGTTAGCCGAAACAAACACGGCTTTAAAATGATGCATGGGCGGACCGTCCACAGATATTCGTAATGGGTATATATCACTTCTAATCCCTTGTATGTTCACGTGTATATATGGATATTCGTTTGTTGTCTGTTATAGAACTGTGTATGTTGGTTTTCCGGAATGAGATAGTGTCTTATGGGATATGTTTGTGTTAATTAGCAATTAGCGAAGCCGGATATTGGTTTATGTTTGTGTAATGAAACATGATCTTAAATTAATTGAGGTGAAAGTGTTGATCCCTCAAACGATTTTTTTTTGGAAATTACCCCTGAATTGCTATGTGATTTGTCAATATGGCTCGGTGATTATGGTACTGTAAAATCAGAAGTAATTTTATCTAAGTGTAGTTAAAAACCATGGTACAGATACCAGCTATCTAAAAATCACGTTGACTTGGGTTCAGGAATCGGCAGTGTACTGGTGGTCGCAGCAGATAGCGCAGTTGCGTGAAATCTGCTTGCGCGCGCGTCGCCAGTACACTAGAGCCCGAAGGAGAAGACGAGCCACCGAGGAGGAAAAGGCCGGAGCATACGAGCGCTATCGAGCGGCTACAAAGGCACTCCAAATCGCTATCGCGAATGCCAAGTCTCGGTCTTGGAGCGAGCTCTTGGAGGGACTCGACAGGGATCCATGGGGGCGCCCCTACAGGGCAGTGCTGGGAAAGCTTCGCCCCTGGGTGCCCCCTCTGACGGAGACCCTAGACCCCGGACTGCTGCGTCGGGTCATCGACGCACTATTCGACAGTCCGGGACAGTCACTATGTCCCCCCAACGATGTCGTCGGCCTTTTACACCGACGAGTTGGGGATGACCGAACAGGAGCTGGACCGAGCCGTCAGCCGCTTGCGCGCTCGTAATACTGCGCCCGGCCCCGACGGCATACCGGGGCGGGCGTGGGTGATCGCTCTGGCTGCCCTGGGGGATAGGTTGAGGCGGCTGTACCGCCCGCCCGACTCGTGGGTTCGCGTCGGAGATTCGCCAGTCCAGGTGGGGCGGTACCTAAAGTACTTGGGCCTCACCCTGGACAGTCGCTGGGGCTTCGAAGAGCATTTCGAGCGTCTTGTCCCCCGAGTCAAAAGGGTAGTGGGTGCCATGCATAGACTGCTACCCAACCTCGGGGGGCCGTCGGAGGAGGTCCGCCGCCTCTACGGGGGGGTCGTGCGATCGGTGGCTCTCTATGGGGCGCCTGTATGGTCACACCGGCTGTCGGGCGTCCGGCGCTGCAGGACCAAAATCTATAGCCTGCAGCGCAAGATGGCCATCCGCATCGCACGAGGATACCGGACCGTATCTTTCGAGGCGGCAACCCTCTTGGCACGCTTTCCGCCGTTCGACATCCTGGCGGACATGGACGCGAGGGTCTACGACCGAACTCGCGTCGTCCGCCAAAGCGACGAATGCGTGCCCGCGCTCGAAATTAGACGGCAGGAACGACGACGCGCTCTGGAGGAGTGGTGCGCGAGGCTCAGCCAGGAGCACATCGCGCGCAAGCTCGTCGTCCAAGCCATCCTGCCGTCCTTCAAAGCCTGGCAACGGCGGAGGAGTGGGTGAATCTCCTACAGGCTTGGTCAGATAATCACCGGTCACGGCTGTTTCGGACGCGAGGCGACGGCGATCTGTCACCACTGTGGTGGGGACCGGGATTCCGCAGAGCACACGCTTGTCGAGTGCCCAGCGTGGGCCTCCGAGCGGCGGATCCTGGTCGACCGGATTGGACCAGACCTCTCCTTGCCGGCAATAGTAGCGGCTATGCTGGCAGGGGATTCGGCGTGGGGGGCCGTATCCTCCTTCTGCGAGACTGTGATGTCACTGAAGGAGGAGACCGAGCGGGATCGGGAGAGGGCCGATCCCGCTCGCCGAAGGCGACGGCGCCGGGGCGGAGGCACAGCCCGCCCAGGCCCCCCAGCCCAATAGCCCGGGGCTTTATAATACGGGCTAACTTGTGTCCCCTGCCGCAACATCTGGTGGGGGACCCCCCCCCCTGCACCAACACCCGCAGGGGGGCCTTTGGGGTCGTGGGATGCTGGGGCGGGGGCCCTAAGCGTTCTTCACGCGCGACCCCCAGGAGGATGGCGGCGTGGTGTGGCCCACGCCGCCGTGAGCACCGCGACGGTGCAGGGGGGGAAGCAAGCTACAAGTTTCCCCTCCCGAGGCGGGCTCTTCGGAGCGCGGCACAAGGGGGGCACCGGCGCGTTCCATTCGGAGATCCCGGAGCCCCTCTGACACGTGCCAGTGCCGGCCACCGTGGGGTTTTAGTCGGTAAGAGTCCGACATGCCCCGCCAGCTTCCCCCGAGGTTAGCGGAAGTCCATGAAGATTTCCCCAAGCAAAAAAAAAAAAAAACAAAAAAAAAAGAGGGTTCAGGAATCGGGATTGTACTCCTTAAAATTAACTTTAAATAATAAACAGTAACACCGTCTCGCCTATATTCCACAAGCGGAGGTGGCAGAGGTGTACTGCGTCGCCCACTTTTCGAGGACGATATTAGGTCCCATGTAACAGGGAGGCGAGCCAATTGCCATATACTGGGCACAATTCCAGACTCCGGTCTCATACTGGGAATTTTTCATTAGAAAATTTACATTTGTTCAACCTAAGATTTGGAACCAGGACCTCGTGATCACAAAGCGATGCGCTTTGCCGCTAGACCAACGAGGCAGTCCTATTAAGCAGTAAATCTGTAAAAATACCGTCTAACTAATTAACTAAGCGAGGGTGCCGGGCGTTTTCACTATTTGAAGACGATATTGGGGTAAAATGTACAATAGCAGTGAGGCTATTGCCATTGTACCGTGCACAATTTCACACTCTGCATTGCTCCTGATTTTTTTTTTCATTATCAACGTTTTGTTCAACTCAAAACCTCGTGGTAGCTAGCTGAACTATTCGCCACTAGACCAACAAGGCAGTAAAAACTATGTAAAATATTCTTAAAATCCTAAAACGCTCTGACGTAGCCAGGTAAAATCAACGAACTCATCGAAAATGTGCACTGAAGCTTTCATCCACAAAGGATATTTCTAAAACGGACAATAGTCGAAACCTTTCTACGATCGAGGCTACGTCACTTCGTATTAATCACCAGTGATCTTAATTTTCGATTGGCGTATTTGGTGACAACGTAGGGCTTACAATTATCAATTGTAAAAACCTCTGACTGAACAAAAAAGACTATTAAGGCCCACGTGCACTAACCGGGATTAGGGTTACTATTGGCTAACTCGAGGTTATGACGGCAATTTAATGTTGAAGGCAATTTAATGTTATAACTTCGAGTTACTCAATAACTCTGTCTTAGTTACGCTAACCCTGGTTCGTGCACGTGGGCCTAAGGTACTAGTTTATTCCGTGAGGATGAAAATTTTGTGTAGTTAGAATAGCGTGGCATGTTCCTCTTATCTCTGGCTTATCTTTAGTCTTTCTTGAGGCACTCTGCAAAAAAGTGAACATAAATTGGATAGCACGCGATGTGATTCGTGTCATTGAATAGGAAAGTGGCATCACGATTTTGGTAAAAATTGCCAGTCAATTTGGGTTTCAGTACAGTAAAAACTAATGCTCAACTCTGTTTTCAGGTGTACTCTGATCGGCGAGACATATGATGAGCACCGATTCATTCGTTATGGAAGTTCCAGAACTGGTCCGTAGTCTGGTTCATCCTACGAGTTTTCTTTGAGGGTTGTGCGTAGGTATTCTTTAAAGGTTTTATGGCTTATTCCATGAATAAGTAAACTGTTACCTGTTAGGCCCATTTGAGCTATTTATTTAGGAATCCACCACAATCCATTTACAAAATTTTACATGCAAAAATAGTGTACAGGACGACGTTTGCATGATTTGTATAAATAGATTATGTAATAGATTAAGTTACTGTAGTACATTATGTAATTTAAGTTAGAAATAAGATAATGTCATAGAATCCTAGCGCATAAACACTAGTATACAATTAGAAGAGTGTTACCCTGAAAGGGATAGGAATAATTGAAGAGTGTAACCCTGAAAGGGATAGGAATAGTAAGAAGAGTGTAACCCTGGAAAGGGGCAGTAATAATTGTATCATGATTGGTTTATTTGATTAATAAACTCGATGCAAAGCCCACTAGTTGTGACACACCAAAATAGTATTTAAGAGCGCGAAACATCGCGCCAGGCACGTTCGGGCGACTGGGCATTGGAAGATTATAGGAAAAAACTCTGCGCGAAGAGGGTCACAACTGGTGGGTGGAGCACTGTTTCAAGATTATTCGGCTTTTATTTGAATTCTCCTTCACGACGCATACTAGCCACAGCAGCAACAGGACGCACGACGTACTATTCGTCCTGTTTATTTTGGTCCTTCGGAAGCCGGATTAACGTCGTAGAAGAACTTGTGTGACATCGTTGGAATCTTCGCCCGCGCTGCACCGCCTCAGCCAGCAACAGGACGCACGACGTACTATTCGTCCTGTTCATTTTGGCCCTTCGAGCCGGATTATCGTCGTCAAGAGAAAATAGAAGAATCAAGCTGAAAAAGGAAGAAAATAGAAGAAGGAAACATGCCAGTCACACGCTCCACCACCAGTAGACCAGCAGCATCGGCCCCAGTCGCCGAATCGTCGGGGTCGACTACGGCGACAGAGTCGACCGCCACGTCAGAGTCGACCGCCACGACAGAATCTACTCTCATGACGGAAACAACCGCCACGGCAGACACTCCCGCGACGGAGAAAACTAAAAAGCTAAAAAGAGTCCAAGAGGACTGGAACAAAGAAGACGCTCTCAACGAAGACGCGAAGATTGAAGCTCGCCCGCGCCAAGGAGGAGCTACTAGAATTGCAAGTCCAATTAGCAGCTGCGAAAATATCACGAATCGAAGCCGAAGATGAAGAAAGCGAGAGTGACGCCGACACGTGCATATCAGACGAACAAGAAACAGAGAAAAGAGTCGGGGGCTGGCTGAACGACTCGCGACCTCACGTCCTGGCCATCGCCGACAGGCCACACGACATAGACGTGGGGCGCACCTTCAATGCAGCGCCGCGGGCGACAACGCCGTTGCCCCCTGCACTGATCCAGCCACCACCCATCGCCGTGTCGAAGAATGAAGAAACGACAGTCGCGACGCCGCCACAGCAAATTGACCTGCGTGAGCTGGCGTCCGCAATCACCCTCGCCGCCCGGTCCGGGAGCGTCCCGAACCACCGCTTCGCTACTGAAATGCCGTACTTCAGTGGGTCACACCAAGAGTGGCTCACCTTCAAAGCTGCTTATGAAGAATCTGCGCCGAGCTTCACGGACACAGAGAACTTCGCGAGACTACGAAGAGCGCTAAAAGGTAAAGCTAAAGAAGCCGTCGAGAAGTTACTCATCTACAACGCCAAGACAGCCGACATACTCCGGGCTCTCGAAGCACGCTTCGGCCGACCAGATTGCATCGCGCTGGGCGAACTAGAACGTCTGCGCGCGCTGCCCCGACTCAGCGACAACCCAAGAGACATCTGCGTGTTCGCCACGCGGGTGATGAACATCGTCGCGACGCTACGCGCACTCAACTGCGTGGCGTACCTGCACAACCCGGAGGCTGTCAAGACGACCATTGAGAAGTTCACACCGGCGCTCAAGTATAGATGGTTCGACTACGCAGCGGAAGAACAGACAGAAGAACCCGACCTACTGAGGCTCTCTAATTTCCTCAGTAGGGAGGCCGACAGGTGCGGGCGCTACGCACCTCCCGAACACGTGACACCCGAACGGGAACATACAGCGAACAGAAGACAGACTAACAAGACTTATATCACCGCTGTATCGAGCCCGAGGAAAGAAAACTGCGCGGCGTGTCACGACACAGAGCACGAGGTAACCAAGTGCAAGAAATTCATTGAATCGACGGTCAACGACAGATGGGACATCGCGAAGGCACGAAGACTATGCTTCGCGTGCCTACGCTTCAGAACAAAGAGTCATCATTGCAAGAGGCACACTTGCGACACCGACGGGTGCAAATACTCGCACCACAGACTGCTTCACCACGTCAAAAGCGAAAGGGTCGCGGAAGACGACAACACGGAGAAACAGACAGTCGCGTCAACGTGGACAAGAGGCTTCGAGATCTCAAAATAGTGCCGGTACACATTTCCGGACCGGCGGGAGGAGTAGACACTTACGCTCTCCTCGACGACGGGTCAACGGTGACGCTCATCGACGCCGAGCTCGCCAACCAGACAGGCGCGCGCGGCCCCCGCGAGTCACTGCACATCGAGGCGATCGGCGATTGTAACGTCCGGTCTTCGAACTCCCGTCGGGTCCAGCTGACGTTAAGAGGTACGTCCCAGCGCGCACATCGGATTCAAGCGCGCACCATAGACAACATGAAGTCGACGCCACAAGCCGTCACAGTGGAAGACATCGCCGACTGTAAGCATCTGCGGGACATACAGAGCGACGTTACCTACAGAAGAGCGAAGCCCCAGATCATCATCGGCCAAGACAATTGGCACCTACTGCTGACGTCAGAGGTACGCCGGGGGCAGCGACATCAACCCGTTGCCTCCCGGACCTCTCTCGGCTGGGTCGTACACGGTGCGCGCTCACGACGCACGAAACAAACTGAAGCGCCCACATTACATAGTGCAAATCGACCGCGATTCGAAACTGAACAGAAGGAAAATAGACAGGAAAATAAAACAGAAGATCGACCGCGATTCGATATTAAAGAAATGAAAACACAGAAAATAAATCGACGCCCTCGTCCTAAAAGGAAACGCCGAGCCCGCGTGAATAAACAAGAACAGACACGACAGACGGATGATCGGGTTCAACGAAAAAAGAAAACTGGAACGAGTATTCGAACTGGTGTGGAGGCCGGACACCGACGACATCGGGTTCAACATCGACCTGGCGCGCCTCCCCCCGGGCATACTCGACAAGCCGACGCCGACGAAGCGGGAGACACTCCGCATACTAATGTGTCTATTCGACCCGCTCGGAATTGCTTCGCCCGTCACAATAAGGGGCCAAGCGGATACTACAGGAGATGGGACAGGATGGGACGACAACATCGACGATGACCTAGCACAACAGTGGGTCGAGTGGACCCAACACCTGCGGAGTCTGCGGGACCTGAAGATACCACGATGCTACCACGGGTACACGCACGCCGAGACGCTCGAGTTGCACGTGTTCGTGGACGCGAGCGAGTCAGCCTACGCGACAGCGGCGTACTGGAGAGCTACCACGAGCGACAGCGAGGTACATATAACCCTCGTGGCGGCGAAGGCGAATGTGGCACCGCTCAAGCTCACATCGATCCCGAGACTCGAACTGCAAGGCGCCGTACTGGGTAGTCGCCTGGGCGCGACTATCATCGCCGAACATGACAAGAAGCCAAGCGCAGTGACCTACTGGACGGACAGCCGTACCGTCATGACGTGGCTGAAGACGGGCGCGCGATCCTACCGCCCGCTCGTCGCACATCGCATCGCCGCGATAGAAGAAAACAGCGCCATAAGTGATTGGAGGTGGGTGCCCACGAAGCTAAACGTGGCCGACAACGCGACGCGCGAAGTACCCAGGGACATCGGCTCTCATCACCGATGGTTCCTTGGGCCCGAGTTCCTGCGCGAGCACCCATCAACATGGCCGGCGGAGCGACCGACACTCGACGCAACGACGGGCGAGGAGCGGACACACAACATCACCGAGCAACGGCCCGCCTCGCCGCGATCAGCTGTTCCGGACCCAGCGCGCTTCTCTACGTGGGAGCGCCTGCTACGAGCGACGGCGCGCGTGCTGCAGTTCATCGACCTGTGCAGAGTGAACAGACAATTAGTGAACTATAAAAGACAGGCTAGGAATCGCGAAAAGGACCCACAGTGGAATAGTGTTAAGAATAGGAATAAGTGTAGCGATAAGTGTAGAATTAAGTTTAGTGATAAGGACAGTGTTAAGTGTTTACCGCTCAGTGCAGAACTGTTGATAAGAGCGGAGGCGTTGTTAGTGCGTGTAGTACAACACGACTCGTATAATAGCGAACTGAGTAATAGTGAGAGACTATCGAAGGGCCGCCTTCGCCCCTTATCAGCGCAGATTATCAGTGGAGTGATAAGGATCAAGTCGCGAATAAGTGCGACGCCGGACATCAGTGACGAGCTACGGTGCCCCGCAGTGCTGGACGGAGATCATCGCGTCACCCGCCTGTACATCGAGCACGTACGCCGACAGCTGCACCACGCCGGAGTAGAGGCGACCATCAACGAGTGTCGAGCAAGGTACTGGATAACTCGATTACGTACTGTAGCCCGGATGGTCATACACAAGTGCTACAGCTGTCGCCGAAGAAGAGACGCGCCTCCAGAGCCGAGCACCGGGAACTTGCCGCCCTGCAGACTGGCTCACCATCAGAGAGCATTCACGTACACCGGCATCGACTATTTTGGACCTCTGACTGTGACAGTGGGTCGGGGCACACAGAAGCGCTACGTAGCCCTCTTCAACTGCCTGACTTCACGCGCCGTACACCTGGAAGTCGCCGCATCACTCAGCACCGAGTCAGCTGCGATGGCCCTACGACGATTCATCGCCCGCCGCGGCTGCCCGACTGAAATATGGTCGGACAACGGGACCAATCTCCGCGGCGCCGACAGAGAGCTACGGGAGGCGCTGGACAACGCCACCCGAGAAGAGGCCACGAGAAAAACCATCAGCTGGCGCTTTATTCCCCCCGGCGCCCCGTTCATGGGTGGCGCATGGGAAAGACTGGTGCGCAGCGTAAAGACGGCCCTATACGCGATCCTGACGGAGAGGCACCCGACAGAAGAGGTTCTCACCACACTGCTGGCGGAGGTCGAGTTTACAGTAAACAACTGACCGCTCACTCACGTACCCGTTGACTCTGAGGACCTAGAGGCGCTGACACCGAACCACTTTCTGCTCTACGGCCCAGCGCGCAACCCGACACCATGGACCTTCACTGACACTGACCACATCGGCCGCACCCATTGGAGAGCGGCGCAGAGACTCGCGGACATGTTCTGGGAACGATGGATAAGGGAGTACTTACCTGGACTTCAGTACCGGCGAGAGCCCCATGGACGCGGCGCCGCCCTGAAAGAGGAGGACATCGTCCTCATTGTTGACAACGTACTCCCCAGGAACATGTGGCCTCTTGGGAGGATAATAAGGACCTTCCCTGGAGAAGATGGAATTGTACGTGCGGTGGACGTCCGCACCAAGGGAGGAGTTCTTCGGAGGCCAGCGAAGAAATTGATAGTGTTGCCGACGTCGTCCCTCCACGAAGACTTATGAACCGTCAGTGAAGCCGACAGTTCACGGCGGGAGAAATGTACAGGACGACGTCTGCATGATTTGTATAAACAGATTATGTAATAGATTAAGTTACTGTAGTACATTATGTAATTTAAGTTAGAAATAAGATAATGTCATAGAATCCTAGCGCATAAACACTAGTATACAATTAGAAGAGTGTAACCCTGAAAGGGATAGGAATAGTAAGAAGAGTGTAACCCCGGAAAGGGACAGGAATAATTGTATCATGATTGGTTTATTTGATTAATAAACTCGATGCAAAGCCCACTAGTTGTGACACACCAAAATAGTATTTAAGAGCGCGAAACATCGCGCCAGGCACGTTCGAGCGACTGGGCATTGGAAGATTATAGGAAAAAACTCTGCGCGAAGAGGGTCACAACTGGTGGGTGGAGCACTGTTTCAAGATTATTCGGCTTTTATTTGAATTCTCCTTCACGACGCATACTAGCCACAGCAGCAACAGGACGCACGACGTACTATTCGTCCTGTTCAAATAGACTCTCCGGAATTACTTTTCCAAATTAGCTTTAACACAAGATACAGAGCCCGTAGATCTAATGAAACTAATCTCTTTGCCCTAGAAATTTACAGAAACAATATTTCGTACTATAATCCACTGGTACGAATGCTTGTACAATGATTTAGCCAAGTCCAATGATAGCCTCAATATTTTTGAAATTTCATTTGCAAAATTTAATAATATTGTCAAAGATATCATTTATGCTACATAATGTCATGCTGTGTAATATTTTGTTACCCATCCTTATAAATAATGTGTTTTATATAATTAGATGTGTACCTGGTTCTGTGTTTATTCTTGGATAATGTGTTTACTTCTGTCTTATTATTTTTTTTTTGTGTTTTGTTGGTTGCTTAATTTTATTTAGCTGAATGCACATGTTTTGGATTACAATCCAGATCTATTGTATTACTTAGAACTACGTGTTATATTTGATTGTAATCTGTGTTGTGTGTCAAAATAAAAATAAAATAAAATAAAATAGAATACATACTCGAGAGTCGAGTATTTTTTAACCCTTTGTCTTAAAACTTTAATCTGGGTGAGTCAAATCAATTCAAATCAAAAGTTTTTTATTCATGTACACCAAAAGGCACTTATGAATAGTCGAAAAAAGGAAATGATTGATTACATAAGACTCTATCACTCGTTCGGAAAGTCATTCCTGTAGAGAAGGGCAAGAACGTCCACAATTACTCTTTTTAAAAATGAGAGTTTTACAATGCTCTTTGTATACATTGCATTCATGGGGTATGGGATATGGGGTAGGGGTCAACAGTGCAGAACAAGCTAAATGGATGTGCTTAATTTTGATTAAACATTATACTTAGATTCAGTGTCTACTTAATCCTCTTATTTACAAAATAAAGACTTTGTGAAGGTAATGATAAAACGTATTCTAATAATAGTGAGAGAAAAAAAGGGTTACTATAAAATATGTAAAGAGAGATTTTAAGAATAGACCCTGCTTGACGTAGCCGTTGGGCAGACCCCCCAAAAGTTGAATTGATGACGGTTGCGGTGTTACCCGCATCCCGCGTTGAATGTGTACGTACGCCATAAAGCCGATCGTGATATGGGCTGAAGCCCATATCATCACAACGACGAGGGGCAACCCTGCAGTGGACCTCTTTCTATCAAATTTCAAATGTTCGGGTTATAATGTTGAGAAGCTGATCCATTATCTCAACTTTTTAGTAGCACAAAATCAGCGAATTTGACATATTTTACAAGATAAAAATGTTTTAGTCTCGCCTTTTACACAAGTCTGTAGAAAAATAAGCCTCACTTTTACTTACACAATTGTCACAGATTTCTATTGATTCTACCTACTGTTGTAAAAAATGTGGGATTTGTGACAAGGGTGCTACCCGTTTTCTGGACAATACTATTGTGATACGGATTATCTTTTTGAATAGATTAATTTGCCTTAGGCCTTTTCTAGTGGAGAAAACTTAGTGGAAAATGTATTGAATATATTTTTTCGTATTCTATCTATCTATAACCTCACGCCAGATCCCTTGCGGGGTAGGCAGAGAGTACAGAGTTCCAACAGGTTCTTTCCTTACATACCTCTCTGGCTTCCTCGACTCTCATAGTTCGTCTCATACACGCTCGCCGGTTACGGAGACTCTTGACTTTTCTTTTTCTTTTCTTTTTTCGTATTCTTACTAATAATGTTTTAGATGATTATAAATACCACTATTGTTTCTTAAATTTCAAGCTAACGTAGTTAGACCATGATATGTATGTTTTTGTTATTACTAAAAAATTCTCGTAGTCTTAGTAGTAGGCATTTTTGTACCTCATGTATCCCATTATGACGGTACCAACCCCAAAGGGTTGGTACCGTAATAATGGAGATACCGTAATAAGAATATTAATTTCACACAAGTTCTCAAAAGAACTTGTGTGAAATTAATATTCTCGTGTTTATTGTAATAGGCGCTAATTACGAAGGAAACGGCTGGCGTACTTAAAAAAACGAAATTAAAATAATTTATTTGTAAATAGATTGTTACAATTAAATTTTATATGCTAGTATACTACTCGTAGTTACGCTCGAGGTTGAGTCAGAAGTGGCCCTCCCTACTAGCCACCGCGGCGGTGGTGTTATGAATTCCCGTAGTCAGCACTCCTTCACGTTTGCTGCTTTGTGCCGCCTTTTAACGTCAACTGAATGTATATCGAGGGCATCGAGCGATGGTGCGTTTGCGACTCTGCTTTGATATAGTATTGTAACAATACCGCTTTGTTATATTGTTGTAACAAGTGTGCCTTATTATTTCAGCCTTAAACAGTCTTTAGAAAATAGTTAAGGAGAAACGCAAAAGTGATCTCGTACCATTTTATTGACTTTTGAATATGGAACAACAGCCAAGTAGAACAAAGAGGTATCACAATAAAATAAATTTAAGAATAAAAAGCCCCGCTTAGTACCCTTGCAAAGTCGCGAGGAACAATCAAACTCTGTTTATACTGAACCAGGTGGAGTTACGAGGCCTACAAGTTTGGGATACAAATTGCTAGTTAACGACCGTGTGAATGGCTACTCGGGAATACTTTTGGTTTTGTAACGAGGCGGATTCCGTTCTGGTAATAGGTATTCGGATATTGGATAGATATTAGGTTATTAGTCTATCGGATACTTGTGATATTAGTTTACAGAATATTAGGTAGGAAGGTAGATAGTTAAATTCAAGTATAAGTCGGGAAGGTATCTAGCCAGCGCGGTATGTTTGTTATCACAAAAAACCAATACCTCGATGGAAAAAATGGCAATTCCCTACAAAAATAAATGCTTATTTAGCATTCCAATTTATACCTACATTAAAGTAACATAAAATATGGATAAAAATTTGGTTCTGATTTTAATTTTTTTTACAGAAAAGGCAGCTGTTTTTGTAAAAAGGGCTATAATTTATTATCTTAGCAGACAAAGAAAACAGACACAAGTTTATAGATTTAATTTATCTTTTTTTGAATCTTAGGTAAGCATACAGATAGATGGGATAATTTGATCGTAAGGGGTAAAGGGGCTGCCGCGAAAAAATCGTGTTTTTGTATTCCTTGCACTTCAAGAAGTATATGGATTAGAGACTTAATATTTAGAAATATGATTTTTTACCATACATTTTAAATTCTGGTAAAAGGAATACACGATTAAACGAAATTTTCTCGAAAAAATCCAAAGTCATCTCTATCGCTTTACATTTTCTGATTCCAACGCGAAACGCTTCAGAATAAGTCAATGGAATTTACTTAAAACATAGCAAAGTTCTCGTTAAGCAGTTTTTTATTACATAGTGTAGTCTTTCTAGAATATGATAAAATTTGTTTTTGCACATACATCGTTTATTTCAGAGCGCGCGCACAATATATCCGTCCTTTATTATTCTTATGTAAAGTAATAGCATCACTGTTACTCTTCCGGTCGAGAAATGGTTGACCACGGTAGGCTAAATCATTACGTGGCTTACACAGGGACGTCAAGAAAAGGTATGCAGCACGATAAAAATACTGCGAAAAAATAAAACAATAGTATGTCTTTTCATTTCTTATTCCTTATTTACCACATATACATATAATATTTTTATTATTCTTACTACAACATCGGCGAGTCTACAGCATTTCCTAAGAAAAATAAAGGTCATATAATATTTAGTACATTTTTTACAAAGAACAGTTAAGAGATAGTCAGCATAACTATCGCCTACCGCACCTATTCAAAAATGTATATAAAAGGTAACTGACGCGAAAAAATAGTCTGCATTCCGTCATAGCCTTCCAACCAGTTATAAAAAATGCCTGAGGTCAATTGTCAAAAATATAATATGGTCTTTTGAATATTAACTTATGAGCTACCAAATCATGAATAGGTACACCTTGATCGGCGCTAATCACTTTGGCTAACATAATGAGTTCTAAGATTTACGCAAATAATACGCATGATATAAAACAATTTTTCGGATTTCATAGCGGTTTATATACTCGATTCGTTTTATTGAAACCAGCCATAGTCGAGCGTCTAGATGCTGTACTGCCTTATATGAGAGGAGTCACGGACAAGATTGGTTACATCTTGAAGCGTGCTCCAATAAAAACATTTTATATGTCGCCGAATAAGGTCAGTCAATTTTTACCATCTGTCAAGTGTCTACAAGATGATCTCTTATATAGGACAAACAAAAAGACCGGTAAAAACTCGGGTGAACAAACACATAGCTGACGTAAACACCGTCGCTTAGAGAAGACTGCAGTCTGTAAACATGTCCTTGACCGCACCCGCCATAACATCAGATTTGATAGACCACACCAACACCGATTCTTATCTAGGATGGGTAGCGAGGCTATTGAAAATAAAAAACAACCTAATTTCAATAGAGAAGATGGCTGGGTGCTTCCATCGATTTGGGATCCACCAGTTTATATAATCAAATTCATAAACAAGCATAACACTGTAAGGACTCAAGACACCTTGAGCTCATACTGCGTAGATCCCGACCACCAAACATTTTACATTAAACATTAAGAGTAACCCGGAACAACTATGTCTTTTGGACGTCTAACACCTCAGTCCTTCCCGTGACCATGGGTGCTGCAAGCACTCGAAACGTCGAAAATATAAAAATAAAAAAAAACCACGATTAAGTCTGAAATTTTATGTCACTTGGGATGAGTTTTAAGCAAAGTGGTCCTCAGTGTACACCTGTGTATTTCCACACTTACAAGGCATTATCACCTAGCCCAGCAAAGATTTTAATATTAATTAGTAGAAAAGGTATCCTCCTTTCGGTGATGAATTACTTTTAGATTAGACAGGCCTTCTTGGATATTTTATATTACTTTTAAAGATGAAGCGTTTATAAAAAAAATTGAGTAATACTTTTTGTCTTTAAACATTTTTTGTGCTTATATCGATTAGCACAAAAATGCTTAAAGACTGCTTGCAGCACAAAAAGTGCCTAATTCGACCTTTTGATGAAAATTATGAAATAAAGGTGAGAATAATGTTTTAGGGTATGAAAGTACGGATTAGTAAGTAAATACATCTGTATATGGTTCTGTATAGCATATTTTGAAACGCTGAGTATGCATTGAATGAAGTGGACAGCAATTATATCTACAATCATTCTTAGAATTGTAGTTCTTAAATGAATGGACCGATTTCCATGAATTCTATCCATGAAAACTTTTGATTATGCTCGATATAATAAACACTATAATTATGAGATTTCTAATGTGATTAAATTGTAGTTATTACGATGAACTAATCCCAGCTTGATTTATTTAATGATAAGACAGCAAAATCAATCAGCCAAACTGTATATCGTATACAATTGTACCTAATTACCAAAATAAAATACAAAAGTTACGCTGCGTATGGCCCAAAAAAGTTATAGATGTTCCACTTAAAAATATAAAAAAAACTTAAAAAGAACTACTTATCGGACTATCTGGGCGTTAACAAGATTAATTACTATGCCAAGTTCAGGCTTCTACATAATATACTTATCAAAAGTGGCAGTGATAGACGGACAGGCGCGAGACATGTACTTAAGATATCCATTTTTACGGCGTGGAACCCTAAACATAATTTCATAACGGAAGGAAGACACTTAATAAATACAACATTATTTTTCATTCGTATAACAAAATGAACATTACACTTTATTTATTACGCAGTAAACGTCTTGTTATTATAATAATCCTGTTGTGAATTTGGATGATTTATTTGTTTTTTTTTTCTGCCCGAGACGGTGGGCAAACGAACGGTAACTTTTCCTCCAATCTCTTGATCAGGAATAATTTCTTTGTAATCGGATATTGCCCTCCGTTTTAAATACACTGCTGTAAGTAATGATTGGTGTTTCTTAGGAACCGATTTTAGATAGAGTTTTTACTTAAATGGAACAATATGTAGTTTCTATTAAATTATAATAATAATATCAGCCTATACTACTGCTAAGCAAAGGTATTCTCTCACATATCGAGGTGAGAGAGATTAGGTTATACTCCACCACGCGGACCCAGTGCGGATTGGTGGAGGCAGGTTTGTGGCCACCTGCTGTTGGAAATTCTATAAAATTATGATTATGTTCAATTGTTATATGATTGTTCTAGAAATAGAATTTGAATTGTGAGATGTGTCAGATCTATTTTAATAATTGTGAGACTGACAGAGTATAATAATTACATGTATGTATATGGCAACGGCGAACAAAAAAAAAACAGAAATTAAAAAAATAATCAATTCCATACATAATGTATGCTTTGCTTTTATGCTACTATTTCGACACAAATAATGATCTGTATTTGTTTTTTAAACATAGGTAATTGTTTTGATATATTGTTGGCTTACATAAACAATTTTATATCGCTAAATGCAACCATGATAAAGGAATAGTATGTTCCTCTCTTAAACATAATAAGTGAAATAAAACTATTTTACGGATTTTATCGTGGTTTCTTTTTGATTTTTAGCTAAAAATCCATATTTAGCGTTGAAAACCTTACGCAACAGAAAGGATATTACTATTCTCCGCGCGGATAAAGGAAATGCTACGGTCATTATGGATACGTCAGATTACAATATCAAACTATAAGAACTTTTATCGGATGTAAATACATACAAAAAGTCAAGACAGATCCAACCACCAATGTATTAAAACAAACGAGTGATTTAATTAAGAACTACTCCGAAACATTGAATCTGGACGTCAAATCGCTAATACCTTCGTGCGCAAAACCACCACAGTTGTATGGGCTCCCAAAAATACATAAATGTAAACATTCAATCGTTAGCCAAATCGACACACCAACCTACAGATTGGCTCAGCACGTAGCGTAATAAAATCCGTAAAATAGTTTTATTAAGTGAATTTCCTCTGAATCTCAATTCTTAATGTCTTCACTACGTAGAGCAATGAGCTGCTTGGCTGGGTTCCTGGTACATTAATGAACGCTACTGTAAACATTACCTTGTTTACACTGTTTAATTGTTCTAAATAGTAACAAAATAGATGGAATGCATGATGCAATGAATATTTATAACTACTGCATAAAAAGCGGTGAGCCAATTTTAGACTTCAGATTGCTGCTGAGGAATTTCCAATAAATAATAATAATATCAGCCTATACTGTGCAACTGCTGGGCAAACGCCTTCTCTCACAATTCGAGGAGAGAGAGATTCATACTCTTTCACGCAACCTAGTGCGGATTGGTAGAGGCTGGTTTGTGGCCAACTGCTGCTGGAACTTATCAAGCCACCTGCAAGGCTTCCAATTTGACTTGACGTCTACCAAATTACGTGGTAACCTTGACCAACGGCTTAACGTGCTTTCCGAAGCACGGAAACGCTTGGATATAAAAATGCCACTAACGGTCACCCATTTTATGCTGACCGAGTCACCCTAACTTGCTGATTGCTAAGAACACCGTGGTCGCAAAGCACCACGAGCGCCTATATTTTTCCATAGAGACGCTCTAATAATACTTTGCCCGAACTAAGATTTGAAACTTGCTCTCGTTTTCGTTCTTTCGCATTACCGACATGGTAGGTTTTTGAGTAGGTAAATCATCGTATACCCTACATATTATAGCCATCCAATATAGGAACGTTATGTCTGACTCTATGCTCCAACGAGTGTTGTGTTGACTTCGGCCATCCCTGGAAAAAGCTTTACCGACTAAAGCAGCATAGTTTTATTGTATCAGTTGAATGAATGGCAGGGCTCACTCACTCAGGGTCCACATTTTGCGGGTCCTCTATTTGCAGTATTTTTCCACCCTGTTCTTTTTGGTAGGCGATGGCGTACGTACATGCAACATCAAGGGCAAAAGAGTTTGCGGCAATCACAGGACCTCCGCGAGCTGCGGCAGATGTTCGCGGGGCGCGACTTCCACCTGCTTAAAATCTTACAGTGGTCTGTTTGGGTACCTTGGAGGTGCTCCATGATGTTTGATACGCACCAGTAATTCTCAATGCCGTAGTGTCAAGAGCCTTGTATAGAGTAATGGAGGATTCAAACTTGACTCGTCGCTGCACCGGTGAGGTGCTCAAAGCAGCTTGTGCCACACCGTCTTCCTTGGGATTGCGCATGAAGGACACTCAGAGCCCCCGCCTCTTCATCATAATCATCATCATCTCAGCCTATACTCGTCTACTGCTGAAGAAAGCCTTCCCCAATCGCTCTCTAGCGCAACCGGCCTGATGCCACTTGCACCCAACGACTTCCTGCGATCTTCACAAGATAGTCGGTCTATCTGCCAGGCGGCCGTCCTACGCTGCGCTTGCCAATACGTGGTCTCCACTCTTCACACAACCCCCGTCAGATCTTCTTGCCTGCCCATTCGGCTTACTAATCCTATTGGCTATGTCGGTAGCCAGGACAAGTATGTATTTTTGTTTGTTTTCCCATCTCTTGGGGTCCTAGTTAAGGACTTTTTTAAGCAAATTGATATTGAGTTGTGAGGCTCAAAACAACTGTTGTTATCGAGAGTATATACTGAGTTTATATTGATGTACCTCTAAGAGTGGCTGTAGAGAACATAAAAATGATATACAAGCAATATGTATTATGGGAGTGAGCTGGTTATAATGCGTACGAAAAATAGATGGACAGTATGTTGTGGTAAATTGTGTTCATAATATGGATATTAGAGGAAGGAGGGATAAATTGTGTGTTTTCAAGTTACTGTTTGTATGGAGAAGGTGGAATGTAATCGTGTGAAGATAAAAAATTATTTGCTTATTGATTTTCTTTCAATTTTTTCCAGTTTGAAATTACTAGTCGTGTTTGTTTGTAATGTTTTTTTCGAAAATTCTTTATTAGTAGACTTTTTATATGGCGTTTAAATATGGCTTACGTGGGTGACGTTACGTAATATTTGTACGTTATATAAAAAGTCTCGTTCTCTCATGCGAGGATCGATCCTACCATCATTTGAACCAGAAGTCTCGTGGTCTATGCTTGATCGACTTGATTGATAATTTAGATGCAGTTAATATATAACAAAAACTACTTCCGATATCTTGGGGATGTCGCTATCTAGTCACTAAAGGAAAAAAATTATAGCACCGATTAAGCCATCTGTAGGTACAATATTTACGCTAGAAAACATTGTACTTATAGACGCAGAGGACAATAGCATTGAATGGGCAATTGACAACGCCTTGGTTCAGTAATTAGACCGCTTCACTCACTGGTCACCACGGAATAAATCTTTGTGGGACTCGAAATGTTTATTTGAAATGAAATAAAACGGTCTGAGTGTTTTCATTTCATATATCTAAACGCTATATATATCTTAAATTAAATTCCTAGTGTAGAGTTACGTTTTATGATAATGAAAATACAGACCTCTTTTGCCTGTATTTTGTAATAAAAATGTTGGATGCCTAGAGCCCTCAAAAGTTTAGACCTTGTAAAAACCTTTGTAGATATAATTGCCAATTTATTCATGCCTAGATACTTTTAGTAAAGTTGAAAAAAATTCACATCAAAAACATTTTGGAAAAGCATAAAATCTTCATAATAAACTAATATTTTTCATACTAAGTCCTCGTTTGTCCCGGGGTTCGGTTGAACAAAACTTGTCAAAGCGCTGTGATATATGGATTTTAAGCTTCTGTGATTAACAGCCTATGGCGGCAAATAAATAAACATTTTTTTCTTCATAAAATAGACTTTATTTTACTGAAAATGATAGTTTATTTTTCAGATTTGTTCGTTAGGTGACATTATGTTGTGGAAGGTCATAATTAATCATGAGTATACAGACTATGGGACAAAGAATCGTTCGTTGTCGTCAGTTCGTGCTGTGCGTCTGTGGAACTTACTTCCACAGTCCATTCATGCGAGCTCATCTTTGGATGTTTTCAGAAGAAGAATCAAAGAACATTTTCTATCCTGATTTATTTAGGTATGTATGTTTATGTATGTGTTATAATTATATGTATTTAATATTTGTATAGTAAGTAACTGAGTATATGTATTTATATTTGAAAATATAGTATTTATTTCATATTGCTATTTTCTATTAACATTATATTGTATAACTGCCCTCTTATTTCACTTTCTTATCTCTCAACACCCTATGGTTAGCTGGATGATAACTCATATTTGAGTTAAGCTCGCCTTCTGTATACTTTTTAATTGTAAAATTATTTCCATCCCAGTTTCCATCCCAGTACAATAAAGAATAAAGAAGAAGAATTTTAAACAAATATACCTACAATCCGAAAGTGGAAGGATTTGGGTACCGGGAAGACCTACACTATCATTCCATGACCAAATAGACGGTGTCTTATTTCAAGGTCAAATTCATTCTTCTTCATTCATCAAATGGCATCGTAACCAGCGGACGTGTATGAGACAAACTATGAGAGTGGAGTAAGCCAGAGAGTTCTGCAAGGACAGAACCTGTTGTAACTCTTTACATACTCCGTAAGGATCTAGCGTGATGATATAGTTAGACAGCATCTTTCTGCGTTATCCATAGAACAAAGGAGTATCGTTATTTAAGTATCACACGTAGAATTTCAATGCAATTACTAATATTTGTGGATTTGTGTGAGTAATACGCAATCATCTTCTAGGGTAACTTTGTCGAGTGGGAATCAGCATTTAAAGTCCAGAAGAAATGTATACGTGCAATATGTAATCTTAGGCCCATAGACAGTTGCAAGGCCCACTTTAAACAGTTGAAAATTTTAACTGTGTCAGGTATATACATATATGAGAGCAGTATTTGTTAAAACCAATATTGCAATGTATGACAAATTGAGGAACAGGAGACAAAAGCATAAGTTACAAGTTACTCCTAGCAGAACTTTATTAAAAAATAAAATTGTGTATTGTATGAGTCCTAGAGTATACAATAAACTACCAAACTGTATTGTTGAAATAGATACACTGGAAATATTTAAGCGGAGATAAAAGGACTTTTTGATTGAAAATGCATTTTATAGTGTAAAAGAATATTTAGAAATAAATAATCCAAACAATAATAGACCTAAAATGAATTATTAATGAATTTGGACATTGTTATTTTAAAATTGACATTTTTAATTAAACAATGTCATTATTATTGACATTTTTACTATTTTTGACCATAATTAATATGAATTTTATTTATCTGCTTTAATAATTGTTATTTTTAGTATATTGTGTGAATCTATTATAATTGATGAGATCGAATGAGAAATGTAATAGAATATCAAATACTGTAATGACAAACTTAATGTTTAGTAAGACTGCCAAATTTTGCACGCTTTGTGGCAAAGTGTGGATTTCCATTTTATAATATACAAGACTTATTTGTTACCTACCTACATTTGCAAAATTAATGATTATGTGTATAAAACACTTCTTGCGTTCTAAATGTTTGTACCAGATTCGAGGATCAACAAACACGTGGACGACAATAGCCAAAAGACATCTTCTACGGGACATAAGCGTCATGAACTTTTACAATCACAAAATGAATTTGATACAGTTAATTCTTATTCTAAGCCATGGCCAATTAAATGCACCGATAAACAAAACATTTCCGAGTAGACGCTCGAAAAACTCGTACAAATTCCCGTCATGTCAAACACGCAGGACACTAGTTGATGTAATAAAAAAGCATTTAAAACATCGAATTGTACGAATGCCAACGAATAGTAACAGATATAAAACTGCATATTTACGGCCGTTCGAGCATTCGAGTATCGAGTTGATAAAATGTTGAGAATCATTCTATTTTTATTTCTTTTTAAAGAGAATTCTTATGCTCTTGTGTCGATTTTTCGTGACTCGAATAACGTATCCATCGATGAATTGGAATCGATACATTCTGGTAGCGCACCGGAGTATTTTGATTGGAGGAAAAAAGTGCGGTATCGCCTATTAAAGATTAAATGGGTTGTGGAGCCTGTTGGGCTTTTAGTGCTGTTGGTATGTTATCACTTCTATTTCTGTACAATTGAGACTACCTCGTTGGTTTAGAAGCGAATAATGCGTGTAGCGACCACGAGGTCTTGGATTCGAATCCTAGGTCGGACTAAATGTAACTTTGCGATAACAAATTTTCGAGTATCAGTCCGGAGTCTGGTATTGTTCCCAGTGTAATGGCAATTGACTCACCTCCTATTACATAGGGTCTAACATCGTCGGTGAATAGTAGGTGTACACAGTACATTTCTGCCACCCCTGCTTGGGGAATACAGGCGTAGCTGTATTTATTTTTTCTACAAGTAAATAGCTCTACCATTTTAAATTATGTCGCGGCGCTCGTAGCGCTGCGGCCCGCGATGCTCTTAACGATAAAGGTTAAGCAGTTTTCTGCTCAATTTGTCTAAGATAGGTGACTGGTTTTGCAATATCCATATACGAGGATTTCCGTGCTTCGGAAGACACTTTAAGCCATTGGTCTCGGTTATGCCAAGGAAACCTTAAGGGGCAGTTTGGATAAGTTTCAATAGGTAGCCACCAACCTGGCTCGATCAGTGCGTGGTACTTAGGTGGTAGAGTATGCGTGTATGTGTGTGTGAATGATGTACGCTGTTGGCCGCGAGGCCTTTACAGCTTCACCGGACTTAAAGGCGAGCGTGCAACCACTATGCTCTAGCCAGCCAGAAGGGCAAGAGGCGACATACTCGAGGGCGCCTCGAAGAGGCGCCCTTGGTTGGGACAGTCGCTGTAGGGGGACGGGTGCACTACTAAGTGCACCGGTCAACCGCCGGCTATGGGAGGGGATCTACTACTACGTCGTCGTCGTCGCCCGTATTCTGAGCGGAAAGAAGGAATGACAAAGCATCGGGGGGGTCGGTGAGCACATGTCGCGGCCGGCGGTGGCGACAGGGGTCGGGGGGGAGATCGTAGTCGGCGGTGGCTACGATTAACGGATTCGCATGGGTAGATGCGTTCGCGAAGTGACGTGTTGACGCATTTTTAATAAAGGCGCGAATAGGTTCGAGACCTAGATCGGAGTGGAGGTCGACGTTCCGTACGAACCAGGGGGCTCCTACGGCTTTACGGAGGAAGCGGTTTTGAACAACTTGGAGTTTATCGATGTGAGAGGGGGCCGAATGCCCGAACACAACACACGCATAAGTCAATATGGGTCGAACGCAAGGGTAGAGTATGCACTACTTCCGTTTACCTTTGTAAGAAGAGGTGTTTTTACAGTGTGTATACATCACGTATATTTCCAGGTAATATACATAGGTATATGTATAATCAAAAGTAGGAAGATGTGTATATTAACAAAATGGGAAACTATTTTGATCTCTTGTTTCCATTTTTATTTCAGCGTGCATAGAGAGCCAATATAAAATCAGACTGTCCACAGAACTCATTCTGTCAGAACAGTTTCTTATAGATTGTGACGATGACAACGCCGGCTGTGGGTTTAGTTCTTTACTGAAAACATACGGGTGAGTGTTTCATTATCCTAAAGTAATTTCGGAAGGTACTAACTTATATTCACTTAATTATCTTTCCACCTCAACAGCCATCAGTTATGCGGGTATCATGCCCCGGTCATTAACACTTAAGTTTAGCAATTATGAGAGCTATTTCCTTGACCTTGGTTCTTCTACGAAACTCCTCATTTTGAATTCAAATCCACATGAAAACCCTAGCCATCGTTTTCTGGAGCTTTACATGGGCTAACATAAGCGACTACGTCTCAATGCCCTATGTCATTACTGGCAACACACACTGGTCAAAGACATGTCTTGAGGCAATGCGGTATTTGAGGCGAAAAGATGTAACTTCTAAAACCTCTACTTTCTAAAGAATATTTTTACAGTAGTAGTAGAAGCAGTGATAGCCTAGTGGTAAGGTTAGGTTGGACTACAAAGGACTACAAAGTCAGAGGTCGCGGGTTTAAACCCAAGCACGTACTTCTGTTTTTTTGAAAACATGTGCATATTAAAGAATCAGAATCAGAATATTTTTTATTCATGTAAACCATTACAGTATTTATGAATCGTCAGAAAAGTAACAAAGACTCTACCGCCACTTCGGAATGTCATTCCTGTGGAGAAGAAGGGCAAGAAACTCCACGGTTACTCTTTTAAAATAAGAAATTACAAACTTTTTCATCTACATTCTGTTGTGGGGTATGGGAGAACAATGTAGGTTGGTCATCAGGTGAGTCTAAGTTAAAAAAGCGAATAATACTATTCATGAGAACGGCTACATGGTTCCCTCATTTACAAAAAAAAAGTACATATTGTGTTAAATTAATAGAAGGAAGAGAGGTAATGTTAACTAACAACAGTTGAATAGGTTGTCATGACTCAAGTGGAGGTGGAATAGCATCTATCCAAGCATTTTTATCTTTTAAATAATCTTTATTGAATAATAAGCTTGCTTACAAAGTGTTCGTTTTACACAAGCTTTGAGCTTATTTTCACTAAGTTTAGTGATATCAATGGGAAGTTTGTTATAAAATCTAACACAGTGCTCCATGAAAGACGTGTGAATTTTTGTCAGACGAAACTGCGGTTGGTCTAATTTATTTCTATGTCGTGTGTTATATCAATGCCTATCACCTAGCTGATAAAAAGATCTAAATTTTTTCTAGTACACATAATGTTTTCATAAATATATGGACATGGGACCGTCATGATATTAGCGACTTTGAACAGTTCTCTTAAAGAGTCGCGACTACTCAAGTTATAGATTTATTTATTTATTTATTTATTTAATGAAAAACATTACAAAGTTAAAAGTTACAAAAATAGGTATGGCTTTTATATGTAGCATTACATTTTGAACAAACTGAGTCTGCACTAGGTTAGAAACCTGTATTGCAGACATCGGCTCTTCCAAATTTAAATTTATACAATCAAAATGAGCCATTTCTCGAGTAGTTAGTATCAAAGAACAATGTACATGTTATATCGTAGAAAGTGTGTAGTGTGGCCTCTCTGTGAGTTATGTGCGGATGAGTGGGTGAATGTGAGAGGATGTGTATGTCATTTTAATATAAATCATGAATAGCAAACAATGGATAAGGGAAGATTGTAAAAAAAAAAGAAAAAATAATAATAAATATATATATATATATATATATATTATAACATGAGTTGTTCGGTTTGTTCATAATTTAATGTTTTTAAATAATTTACTAATTTTAATTTGCATGCTCTAGTAGTAAGTGGATAGATATTCAGAATTTTGTTCAGCTTGTTGTACAAGAATGGGCCGAGGAAACAAATATATTTTTTTGGATAAGAGTGTTTAAATAAAAAATGAGTTGTGCAGATTCTACCCTTTCGTCGAGTATTATTAGCCAGTGATTCATCGAAATATAAAGTAGAATGTTGAGTTAGGACAGCGTTTAATATAAATAGTTGACGAACTGAAAGAACATCACACGACTGATATAGTTCAAAGGTGGGGTATAGTATCGGACGAAAGGTACTTACTTTGAGTATTGCTCGTTGAGCAACTTCTAGAGATTTAATTATCGATTTAGAGGCGCCACCCCAAACAGTTATACAGTAAGTTAACAGTGACTGTACTAAGGCATGATAAACTTCCTTTATTACTTTTGAGTCTGCAACATATCTTAAGTTTTTAAATACAAACATAAGCTTTCTAAGCCTGGACGCAGTCATATTAATATGTGACCTAAAAAAGAGATTGCTATCCAGCTCTATTCCAAGATACTTTAAAGATTTCGTTCTATTCAGTGATTGACAAGAACACATTAGATGATTACTACAACCGTGGGCAGTAATTTTGAAATTAGAGGAGGAAGGCAAGTTAGAATTTCGCATAGTAAATTCAATAAATTGTGATTTACCGATATTAAGAGTCAGCACGTTATCTAGCAACCACTGGTTTACAAGATTCAGTCCAGTTTGGGCTGATTTATAAACATCCTCCCATGAGTTCCCTGAGAACAATAAGGCTGTATCATCTGCGTACGATATGATCAAGCCATTTAAGAGTCTAAGCTCACATAGATCATTGATATAAAGAAGAAAAAGGGTTGGCCCTATTATACTGCCCTGGGGTACACCGTACGTGATAGGCTGCTCACCGCTTACGTAGTCATCTATTTTTACCCTCTGGGAACGATTTGAGAGATAGTCCTCAAACAGTTTCAATTGCGTGCCCCTTACTCCTATTCTCTCCAGTTTCAGTAAAAGGTGTGTGATTGAAACTGTGTCAAACGCCTTGGTTAGGTCTAAGAAGATGCCAATAGTTTTCTTCCCCACATCAATGTTCTCCACCACATAATTGACAAGTTCAGCGAGCGCTGAGTTTGTCGATCTTTTTTGGGCGAAACCCAAATTGATGCGTAGAAAGTATGTTATTTTTTTCAAGGTAGTTCATGAGTCGAGAATTGATAATGCGTTCAAGAAGCTTGGAGATAGAAGGAAGAACAGAGATGGGCCGATAGTTGTTTATTTTATCTTTTTCTCCAGATTTGTGGATAGGAATGATAATAGACTTTTTTAGGACCAGTGGGAAAATACCTTCAGTTAGGCAAATATTGAAAATATAGGTAAGCGGAGGAACAAGAAGATCCGAATGGGTTTTAAGAATTGAGTTTGGTATTTCATCCCAACCTACCGAACACGCATTTTTAAGATTCTTGATTAAACATTCCACTTCTAGCTCATCAGTACTTTGTAAAGTAAAAGAATTTAATCTGTTAGTTGGAAGGGTAAAACACTGCGACCTATGACTATTGCGTCGTATTTCGGATTCAGCGGCAAGATTTTGTCCAATTTCAACGAAATATTTATTGGCCTCATCTAAAGAATTTTGCACACAAGAAAAATTTATTAGTTTTGTTGCATCGTGTGGAGTTTTGCTACAATTAGTTATTGTCTTAATCGAATTCCATAACTTTTTTTTGTCATTTCCCGCAGCTTGTAGCTGAGATTTTTCATAGCCTCGTTTTAATTTTTTTAACAAATTATTACAAAAATTTCTATATCTAGTGTATGTTAATCTTAATATTTCATTATCAGGAGTTTTTTTTAACTTTATGTGCATTTTGTCACGATTTTTTATGCAACGCAGTAAATCCGGTGTAATCCAGGGTTTGATAATTCTATTACGTCTAGATAGATGTATAACTACTGTATTTGCCTTGATGGCGCGCTGGATGGAAGTTATCAGAAATGTCATACTTTTATTAGCATCGTTAGTTGAGTATATTTCCTTAAAGTTTATTTTTTCTAGTCAGTTCTCAAACATTCGTTGTTCAACCTACTAAATTTAGTAAACGAGTAAATTCTTGTAGGTTTTAAGTTCAGAGATAATAGGACTGCATTGTGATCCGTAATTGAGGATTGTATGACTAATGTTGTAGCAGGGTATTTCGTTTTTAATATGACATGATCCAAGCAGCTCTTATTAGATCGTGTAGGAAGGAAATGTGCTGGTAGAAGGCCATGAAATGAGCAAAAATTCAGATATTCCTGGGATCTCTTGGTTTGTGTATTATTGGAAATATCTATATTTATGTCTCCAATAATTGTCACATTTTTAAATGAAGAAACATTTACCAATATTGCATTAATAGAATCTAGGAAAGTGTCAATATTATTACTAGAAGGAGATCGATATACAGCTACAACGGCAGTTGCTTTGCCAATTTTGATTACCAAGCAGTTACAATCCTGACATAAGGGTTCTTCAATGTTAACACGCAGGCTATTTTTTGTGTAAACAGTTACGCCATCATTTTGATTGTGATTTTTTTGTGTAGCATAGGAACAATAACCGTGTAAAATAGGCAATAACGGGTTACAAGATAGCCAACATTCGGTTAAGATAATCACGTCACAGTTCATATGTAATCTCTCTAAAAATACTGTAAACTCGTCGAAATTCCTAGCAATGCTACGGATATTTTGTGTAAGTATTGTCAGACGTTTATCTGGGTTTGGTAACAGGTTTTTACAGTCTTCTACTTCACACGAGAAGCAATCCGATACCGTGACCATATCTAAATCATTTGCAATATCATCCATTTCCAAGAACATTAGAATCTAATGGCCAAACACATGCTCCACGAAGTCGTAATAAGATAGAATACTTGACTAGGGCAGAAAATGCATGTTGGTAAAAGATATGATAAGAAAAAGGTGTTAGATTATTTTTGACTACGGTTACAATTTCCCTTAATGTATTATATGCTAAAGGCTTAGTGTAGTATACATAATACAAATAGTTGTTTGAGATTAATGTACATAAAAAAAATGTGTAAATAAGTGAATATTATCTGGTGAGTGTGTTTTGTCTGTAAAGAGATTATATTATAACATTGCAAAAAAAGTAATGTGAACAAGTTCATATTGTAAAATGAGGTGTAAATAGGTGACGGTGTTATTATTAAGTTAAAACGACATTGGCATAGAATATGCACTCGGATACACAGTAAAGCATTAAAAATAGAAGAAAGTAGTCACAGAGTGATTTTTACTCTTAATTTTATTAAGTCACTTTCCTCCTCAATACGGACTTGGGGCGCTCCTTCTTTCTTGCGGATAAAAATTTTCCCATAGGATGTCCAACAGAAAGCGTAACCATTTGCTTTGACAAAATCGCGAGCCAGAAAGAAAAGCCGACGACCTTTCAGGGTCAAGCTCTCAGAAATATAGATTGGTTTTAAAGGACAGTAATTCCCAAAGATTGATGTATTTAACTTATCAATTTTATCCTGAAAATTGATTTTTTTCAGTTTTTTAATCACATTTTCTTTTACTAAGACTGATGTGAATTCCACAACCAGCGGTTTCGGCATCTCAGGTTTCGCAAATGAACGGTAAATGTCCTTTATGTCCTCAGGCTGGATAGTTACGTCAAGCACATTTCCAATCTTTTTAACCGCCTCACAAAGTTCTTGTTTAGTATCAGACTGCAGTTTAGGTATGTTTCTGATTTCTATTTTTGCGGAACAAGTATATCTCTCTATGTTTTCTATTTTATTTTCGAGTTTCTTTATATATGATATATTTTCCTGACGTTCTTGCTTTAGACTCTCTAACTCCTTCTGGATCTCATCATATTTATTGGATAAAGTATCCATAAACAAATGAATGTCATTATTTTGCGATTTAATACAATTTAATGACGTCTCTAAGCACTGTAATTTATCGCTTTGCTGCTTAACAAAATCTGTAAACATTTTACGTACGTCTATCATAAAATCTTGTAGCTCGTCATCCCGTTTTCTTTTCTGACGATTCGAACGGGTATCCGCACTTTGCATCAACTTGTTATCATCAAACATTTGAAATTTTGACCCACTGCTACCCTCATCCTCATTTGTTACCGGTATGTCGGAATCGGAGGCGTAAGCCTTAGGCGGAGTGCGTTTTAGGGGCATCTTTTCAAATAAATATATATGCCAAAACAGTCAATATCTCGCTTGCTGGCCTCTAACTGATAGAAAAAGTAATGTATAAAGCGACAAAGAACTACTGCGTGTCTTGTTTCTGTTAATTAAAGTTCTTAAAGGTGTCGAGGCGGAAACACCCAAATAAACGCTCTCGCCTTTCAATTATGGCAAACAGCGGGCAGCCGGCGTATTGCGTAGCAGCAATGAGAAAAATATATTTGACTCACTTGCTGCGTGTTGTTGTCCTTTTTCTTGACTACGGTTACGTTAGTATGCGCTCCTGGTACTCCGGCGCATTTAATGATAATTTATTTGTGTTAATTAAATGTTTTAGAATAATTGATTTAAATAATAGGCACACGTTACACGTTGACTCGCTGGCGAGGTCCGAAGGAAGAGGATGGCCCTAATAGCCCTTTTTTGCAAGATAAAAACAGACTCAATGTCCGCTGCCCTACCCCACAATAATATACCGTAAGACATGACACTATGAAAGTAGCTAAAATAGACTATCCTCGCGGTGTCCACATCAGTTAGTTGTCTGATCTTACTTACGGCATAGGCAGCGGAGCTAAGCCGTTTACCTAAATTCTCAATATGAGGACCCCATTGTAACTTGGAGTCAAGCGTAATCCCTAAAAAAGATGTATCATTGATGAACTCAAGTTTCTCATTGTTCAGTATAATATCATGTACAGTACTTTTTACATTTGGCAAAGAAAACCTTATACATTTAGTTTTCTTGTTATTGAGCACTAAATTGTTGGATGAAAACCAGTTATGTAGTTGAAGAATAGCGTCATTTACTTCGTCAAAGTTATTAACATGTCTACCTACTTTAAAAATCAAAGAGGTATCGTCAGCAAATAACACTATCTTCGCTCGATTTTTAATAACTTCAGGTAGATCATTTATGTAAACTAAGAATAGGAACGGACCCAGTATCGATCCCTGTGGAACGCCCATTTTAACTAAAGAGCCTAGAGATTTAGTTTGATTTATTTGAACACACTGTTGTCTGTCCTCTTGGTAAGATTATAAAAGATTAAGTGCTTTACCATGGATACCATAGTGCTCCAATTTAAGCAGCAGTGTTTCATGTTTCACACAATCAAATGCTTTGGAAAGATCACAAAAAATGCCAATGGCGTCCTGTGAGTTCTCCCAGGCATCGAAGATATGCTTTATTAGAGTTACACCGGCGTCAGCAGTACAACGCCCTTTGGTAAAACCAAATTGCTGATCGTGCAGGATGTTGTTTGCGTTAAAATGATCTAGCATTTGCATGAGCATTATCTTTTCGAACACTTTACTGAGCACTGGCAAGACAGACACTGGCCTATAGTTGTTGGCATCTTTACTATCGCCGGATTTGAACAGTGGTATTACCTTACTAAATTTCATTAAATTCGGGAAGACTCCTTGATCTACGCACATATTAAAAATAACAGCTAAGTGTGGCGCGATTGTATGTATAATGGATTTACACACTTTTACCGACATTCCCCATAAGTCTTCAGTTACTTTTAATTTTTAATCAGTAAAGACTTTGATAACAGACCGGGGATTAGTGTACTCAAACCCGAACTCCACCGGACAAAGAGTAATGTTGCTTTTATCAAAAGAAATTGCAAGGGAAGAAGAGCAATTTAAGGATTTTGTTATCTCTACCGGAATATTAGTGAAAAAAATTTCGAATTCTTGAGCTACGTCACTATCTGCCTGAATGAGCCCACGCGCAGTCTCTAGAGTAAAGTCCACACTGCGGTGCTTAGACCTCCCAGTTTCACTATTAACAATTTTCCAGGTGGCCTTAATTTTGTCATCTGCTGATTTAATTCTTTTACTTATATGTAGCGCTTTTGCTGCCTTACATACTCTTTTAAACGTTTTAGAATAATTTGCAACATACCTTGCAAAACTTTCACTATTCATTTGGGATTTTAGGTCATATAATTCATATAGCTTTTCCCTACTTCTACGAATTCCAGCGGTGGCCCAATCACAGAAGGTGAACTTGGGTTTGATATTTTTTATTTTAATGGGAAAGCTACTAGTAAATTGTACCTGTATAATTGAAAAAAGATCAGCATACAGTTTATGAGGTTCGTTTGCGTTACTCATGTAAATATCTAGTTTATTACTCAAAGCTGTATTAAATGAATGCAATGTTGCAGGTGATATATTTCTAGATTTAACTTTAACACTTCTCAATGGTGTAATATTAGTGACTGTTTGCCCAGTGTGATCAGATTGTAAAAATCAACTATCACATGCTTTAACGGTAAAGGAAACCTTCATGCTTAAGAGTTTTTCAAAGGTGTGTGAAGTTTCCGTGGGCCAGCGTGGTGGACTATGGCCTAAACCACTGTTGCACACGGGCCTCCTCTCTCAAACTAAGTGCAGTTTAAGAGGAGACCCGTGCCCAACAGTGGGACAGTTTCTTAACAGGGCTAATATTAATATTATTATGTTTTACAGAAATATCGTTAATAAAATCGGCGGCGTCCTTTTGTCTGTAGATTATTACCCCTATGAAGGAAAACAAAATGAATGCAGATGGAGACTTAAACAAGAATTCAATTCTTCAGAGCTAAAAATGGAGGATTTAATGACACCATCACCATATCCAAAGCCTCTTCCTGTAGTAGGGTATAGGAGAGTGTATCCTGATGAACATACTATGGCTCAAACACTTTATCAGTACGGACCGTTATCTGCTGGAAAGAAGTAAAAGGAGAAAAGATATGACGTTAGTTACGTCACAATTATTTGTTTCGGTCTGGGTATTTGTGTATGTGAAATTTCATACATATAATTGCATCCACAACACAGGAATAAATCCTAGTGCGGGGCTACGTTTTTTTAAGAAATAAAAAAAGTGAACTTGGGGAATCAATGAATGAATAAAATTAATTCAGTTTGTAAATAAAATTAGCTACTTAAGATAAAACAGACGAGAGATAACTATATAACTTGTTATTGCCAACGTCCAATGCCACACGTTCAATATAATTTCTATTATTTTTACTTCCAGCGATACATTCAGCATCTATGGCGATGTATATGGGTAACGCCATAGACGAACCCACAGATGAAGAATGTGACCCAAAGAAGTTAAATCACGCTGTGCTAATCGTCGGCTATAATGTTTATGGTAAGCCAAAAACTTAGCTAGCGTGAGTTATCATAAATTCATTTATATTTTTAAACGTTGCCGCATAATTGGAATTAATACTGTACCTTGGGATATGTATACTCGTATAAATATCAATTAGAGATACACAATCTCGAAGACCTCTGGATACACTTAAACTGATGTACTTAATCAATTTGATCATGATAAATCAGTACTCCTCTCCCATGCATCGGTTTCCTTATTACTGAGGGTTGTAGTCATATCTTGGGAACAGCTTGCTACGGATGTTGAGTCACCATCTATTCCTATCTGCAGCCGAGTAAAGAGCACCGTGAACCGTGTGCGAATCTGATCCATCCAGCATGTTGGAATCCTTCCTTGTGGTCACTTGCCATCAATTTTACCAATGACCATCAGATTTTTCAGGTTGTCACTGTCTTTCCTAGCAATGTGACCAAAACCACCACTACTTCATTCAGTGGGTTGAGTGGCTATAGCTCTTAACCATTAGACCAAGACGTTACTATACGATGTTACTATTTCGATGACATCTTCATACATAGAAGCTTACTCACTAAAAGTATATGCTTGTAGTGGCTATTTGGTGCAGGTCACTCCTCTAATATGGTCGAGGGAGGTGCTGGCTGCTCAAGTAGTCATACTCGTAAACGGGTGCTGCTTGTGGAGACTGGTCCACCCAGAATCCTTAAGCTTATCATTATTACATATATATTATAATAAAATATTATTAGTCTTATATCTCAGTCGTAAACCATCACGCTGGAGCTGGATCGCATAAATGATTGTGTCTAATATAAAAATATATGAAATGAAAGTGGTCATGTGGGTGGCACCCATGGTCACGGGAGGGTCAGTCCCTCCCGTGACCATGGGTGCTGCAAAGCACTCAAAACGTCGGGAACTAAAAATAAAAAAATAAACCGCGATAAAATCCGTAAAAAAGTTTTATTACATGTGTAATATTCGCGTAAATCTAAGAACTCAAATTAAAATATATGTATCTATACAGATGAATAAAATTAATGGAGAATTAGATAAAAAAGACAAGCGAAGGGGTGGTAGATTATAATAATTATAATAATATTAGTCCTGTTAAAAAACGGTCCCACTGTTGGGCACGGGCCTCCTCTCAAACTAAAAGAGCTTAGGCCGTAGTCTGGATCATGGCCAGACCACGCTGGTCCAGTACGGGTTGGCGAACTTCACACACGTTCGAGAACCTCATGGCATGCAGGTTTCCTCACGATGGTTGTTTCACCGTTAAAGCAAGTGTTAATTAATTTTTAATACGCACATCCTTTCAAAAAGACAGAGGTGTGTGCCTGGGTTTGAACTCGAGACTTCTGACTTTGCAGTCCAACGGCCTAACCACTAGGCTATCAGTGCTGTTAGATTATTATGTTAAACAAAATTTAAATATGACCATTTTTAATACCCCCACAGGGTTTCCACAAAATAAATCATTTGAGTTCGAGTTTAACTTATTGTATTTTTATATCCAGTTTACTTTTTATAAACCTATTTCTATGTATTTTGTAACTCTTTATGTAAGGTAGGTATAATATGACATTAAAAAAAAACTAATGGCGCTTAGAATTTAACCATCACAATTCTTTTAATGCAACCAATTGCCGAATCCGATAACCCTAAGCAAACGAAAGAGAAATAGGTACATTACCGTTGTCAATAGCCGCCCGTTTCGCTTATCTCGCAACAATAATTTTCAATTTGTGAAAACGAAATACCTTAATGTACTGATGGCAGCTGAAGCTATCTACGGAATCTAAATTTATAAAATCTTAGGAAGTAAGAAATTTAATAATAATAATAATAATGCCGCAGGGCAGCTTGTGGCGAGCTGTTGGTGAGTAACGTCACCACGGACCCGAGTGCTTCAGAGAGTCGGTCAGGGCCCCCAACTCGGCGGGTCTTCGTCGGTCGAGTGGAAACCGAAGGGTGCCCGCAGGACTCTCGGCTCTGGCTAGCCTTAATTGGCCGTCCAGAGAGGAGCCGTGAGAGCTATATCGACGTAGGAAGATAATGCGTTCCTACGTCGATGTACTCCAGGGGTGGAAGTGTTAAAGGGCATAACGCCGCGAGTAACTTCGGAGAAAGCGAAGCACACCTCTCTACACCCCTGAGCCGCTCACACCGGTGTTGCCTTCAGTTGTCCTAGGACGACCGTTTGAGGGCCCATCTAGTAAGCGGCGAGTCACCGCCGGCCACGGGTAATTAGGTATCACTAATTATGGCCGGTGTCCGTCCCCTTTGAAATAGTCCAGTTTTTGTCCATCAAACCTCATTTACATAGCCCTTGTTTCTTTCCATAATTTACAATAGTCCTTGCACCTGCCGGGGTCAGTTCGCTGGTTATGTTTCTTCATTTTTAGCAAATGATCTCAGCAGGTGGCTTATGGTGTTGGACCCATGGCCCCATGCAAGCCTTTCAAAGGTCCGGGTAAAGCCCGTGAATCTCAGCGAGATACATATAAAAATAATAATAATAATAATAAAAAATCTTTATTTTCTCAGCATTTACAGTATACCTATATGTTAAAAAGTTACAATAATCAAAAGAGACTGGTGTCTGAAGTAGGCATTATAACCTGTTTTACAGATCACCAGGATCTTCACCTTACGGAAAATGACATTTTTAATAACAGTAATACTTCTAAATTAATAATAACAAAAAAAAAAATTAAACCAAAAAGATGAAATATAAAAGTAGTATTAATAAAAAGTGTATATGTGTGTGTGTGTGTGTGTGTGTGTTTGCGTGCGCGTGTGTGTGTATGTGTGTGTGTGTATGAGGTGTGTGAAAATGTGTATAAATGCGTGTATATGTACAAACATATCTTTATTTTTCACTATATAAAATTTATAATATCATGTTATTAATTCAGGATAACGGTGTTAAAAGGTTTTCAGTTTCGTAATAATCCAGCTTCTTTAACCATGAACTGACCCTCAATTTACATTTACGGAAAGGTAATGGATAAATATTATTTTTTTTATTTATGATGTTGTAGAGATATGTTCCGAGAAAACAGTAGAACCGGTGGGAAAAACTAGTGTTAAATCTTATTGATTCAAAAATAGATGTTGTTTGCCTTCTATCACTCATAATTTGGGAGTCAAAAGGTAAACCTGAATGTTTCTTTAAAATTGTTTGTAAAATAAATAATTGTCGGACTGTTAAAATATCGCATTGCTGATATAGTTCATATGTAGGATGTAAAATGGGAAGAAAGTAACTTACTTTGAGAATGGTCCTCTGTGCACGCTCTAATTTAAGTAAATGCGATTTAGCAGCTCCACCCCATGAAGTGATGCAATACATCAAAAGGGACTGACATAGTGCAAAGTAAACTGATTTAATGATAGTGGTATCTGCTACATGACGAAGTGTTTTAAAAATAAAAATAAGCTTACGCATTCTATTTGTTAATGTAGTAATTTGTTCTTGAAAATTAAGTTGATCATCAATAATAATACCAAGATATTTAGTATTTCTTGTTTTTGTTAACTTGGGGCAAGTACAGGTGTTATTTATAGTTAAATCACATGCATGGGCAGTTAAGTCAAGATCGGGTTGGCATTGATTTGATAATGAGTAAGTCATAAATTTCGTCTTATCAGTGTTTAAAACAAGCAGATTATTATTAAGCCAGTTACAAACCAAATTTAAACCCAACTGAGCATAAGAATATACTTCCTCCCACGTTTTACCATCAAAAAGTAAAACAGTATCGTCGGCAAAAGAAATAATTTTTCCATTTTTGGGTCTGATTAGAGAAAGGTCGTTTATATAAACTAAGAATAATGTAGGCCACCTTAAGGTGTGTCATGTTCGATAGGAAGTTCTACACTTTTCCAACTGTCTATTTTAACTATTTGTCTTCTCTCTGAAAGATAGTTGCTGATAAGATTCAAAGGAAGCCCCCTTATTCCCATAATCTCAAGTTTTTTTATTATTATCGGGACAGAGACTGTGTCAAACGCCTTGGCTAAGTCTAAAAATATAGCGAGTGTTTTCTTTTTCTTGTCAATTTTATTTACAATGAAATCAGTTACTTCATGAACTGCGTCAGCTGTTGATCTTCGTGAATGGAAACCATATTGAGTTGGGGATAACAGGTTATTATTTTCCAGGAATTTTGTTAGTCTGACATTAATAAGGCGTTCTAGAATTTTCGACATGGTTGGCAGTATTGATATAGGCCTATAATTATTAACACATCGTCTGTCACCAGATTTAAATATGGGAATAACTAGGGATTTTTTAAATGCATTTGGGAAGACTCCAGTACTAAATGCTAAGTTACATATATAGGTGATGGGAGAAACTAATACTTCACTGAACTGTTTGATAAAACTGCTATTTATGTTATCCAAACCGGGTGAGCAATCTGTTTTTAAATTATTTATCAATGATTTAATCTCAATTTCATCAGTAGGAAGTAGGATCATAGAATTTTGTAAAGATGTCATGCAAGGGTTATGAGAATTAATATTTCTATGTTGTACAATTTTATTAGATAATGACTTTCCAATATTGGTAAAAAATGAATTTACCTGATTGATAGAATGAATAGGATTATGATTTGATATTAAATGCACTGCAGAATCATTCTTTTTATGTGTATGAGTTATATTTTTTATTGCGTTCCATATTTTTTTATTGTTATTTCCAGCTCCTTTTATCAATTCTTTTTTATAATCATGTTTAATGCTCTCTGCCTACCCCGCAAGGGATCTGGCGTGAGGTTATAGATAGATAGATAGATAGATGTTTAATGCTCTTTAATAATTTATTGCAATAATTCCTATACCTTTTATATGTTATTTTTAGAGTGTCATTATTTGGATTTTTTTGAGTTTTAGATATAAATTATCCCGATTTCGCATGCATCGTAATAGTCCCGGGGTAATCCAAGGCTTAAAAATTACTTTACGTCTTGGGTCAGGAATTGCAGACAGATTGTTATTAATCGCTTGGGGCAGTGAAGTTCACTGCTACATTTACATCAGTCATACTATATATAGAGTTAAAATCTATAGTTAGTACATCCTTATTTAACCCATCAAGATTCATATGCTTCAAAACTTTATTAGTATGTGGTTCTTTCGTATTTTTAGTTAGGAAGAGAAAAACACTATCATGGTCTGTAATAGATGAATTTACCATGTAACAATGAGCGGATAACTTTGTTTTTATTAGCACATGATCAAGACAAGTACGACTGTGTATAGGTATCGTATGAGCCGGTAACATACTATGCGCAGCAGCTAAGTTTAAATAGGAACAGGATCTATTATCTTGTGTATTATTACCAATGCCAATAATAATGTCTCCTATCAATAGAATATTTTTATAAGATTTTTTTTTTGCAAGCATTCATTTAATGAGTTAAGAAGTTTATTGATATTCTTATGACTGGGAGGGCGATAAATGGCAATTAGTATAGTGTCCGGACTGATTTTTACAATGAGGCAGTTAGCATCATGAAAAGTAGGTTCTTCTGACTCATATAATTCATGATCTCTATAATAAATAACGACACCCTCATTCTGAGTTCTATTGTTAAGCGTAGAAAAAGATTTGTAACCTTCGAGTTGAGGTATGACGAAATTGCAGGATAACCAACATTCAGTCAAGACAATTATATTCTAGTCCAGTTTGGATCTTGCTAATAAAGTTTGAAAATTAGATATGTTTTGTTTTAGACTACGAATATTTTGAGTTATAATTTTTTAAGAGTGTAAAGGATTTTTAATAAATGTGTGACAGTTTTCGATTTCGCATGTGCCAGACTGAGCTACCATGTAAGCATCTAAATCAATATTAATAGTAATACTATGACAAGCCATAGTTAGACGATGAAAAGTTAAAGGTGTACGTTATCGATCTGGGTATATTGCTTATAATAATTGGAATATACATATTGCATCCTTGTATATAATAAAGATATGTTTGTATATGAGAATGTCGGTTTGTGTAATATGTAGATACAGTCAAAAAGTAAGTACAAAGTTTATAACTGATATTCAGACTGCTAAAGAATAACGTAAGTTGACAGTATTTTTCTTTTGAATAACAATAAAAATGTTGTCAGTAAATAAAAAATGAACAATAAGGATATAACGACTCTAGCCCAGAAGAAATATGTACTCTGAAGAATTTCGAAAGTCCATGGTCTTTTGGGTATCTTAGAGGCTATTATTTGTAAATGATTTGCATATAATGCATTTAAGTTGAGGAAAATTTCACAATGATCCGTCAATGCAGCCATCCAATGGATGTAAGTGGATGTCACGATTCTATTAACATAGTATTATATACTCATCGTTAAATCAAGTGAACATTTTGCCGTGACAAGTAGTCTGATGGATTTTTCGTGGTTGCTAAAAACATACCGTGTCTCATCTGATGAGCACGTCAAGAGTCTCCGTAATCGGGAAGCGTAAATGAGACGAACTATGAGAGTAGAGGAAGCCAAAAAGGTCTGTAAGGAAAGAACCTGTTGGAATCTTTACTCTCTGCCTACCCCGCAAGGGATCTAGCTTGGTGATATAGACAGGTAGATAGGCTAAAAACTTTTAATATATTTACATCGAACTTCTACACCCGATATCCATTCCCAACGTCCATAACGGAAAAAATGCGATTACTACTAAATACTAATATTTAGTAACTACACTATTCTCTATACTTCCTATTTACATGATATGCGAGCAATTATATAAACTGAGCATATAGTATAATAACTAGATATAACAAAAAAAATAGATTTCAGGATTGCTTAATACGTGAACGTGGAACGCTGCGTTCACTAAATCAAGTTAGTTTGATCCTCGTATAGAAGAAAGAACTTTTTGTGACCCCCAAAATTTGTTTCGATCAAAATTCATGTTATAAACCCTGTCTATGATAAAGATAGTGGATAAGAAAGCAAGTAGGTATGAAAGATAGTATCGGCGTAAAGATGAGAATACCCTATGCTCCGTTGGTTCGGGAATATAGGCCCAGTACGGGTTTGCGAACTGCACACACCTTCGAGAAACTTTTAGGCATGCAGGTTTCCTTCCGATGGTTTCCTTCACCGTTAAAGCAAGTGCTAGTTAATTTTTAATAGGCACATGCTTTCGAAAATACAGAGGTGCTTGCCTGGGTTTGAACCCGATGCCTCTGACTTTGCAGTCCAACGGTCTCACCTCTATGCTATCACTGCTCTATATATAACCTTGAAAATTCGTACTCTAACGAGTTTTGTGTCTGACTGTACATCACTAAAATATATTTAGCTTCCCTTAACGACCGCAAATGTTGTTTCTATTGGCCTTTTATTGTTTGTCTTTGCTTTCCTCTACCAGCCGAATTATTTTCGGCTGGTTGTGGTGGAGTTAAAATGAGGGTAATATTTTTAAAGTGCCGCTTTAAATGGTTTTAGGATACTTAAAGTACTTTTTTTGTGAGACTTTTATGATATTTTCAATAGGTATATAAAAGTTTGATATGATTACGTGAACTAAAATGATGAGAAAACATTGTGCTCATTTCTCAAGCAGAACCTGATATTTGAGTTGAAATAAACATTCTAGAGTAGTAGAGCTCTGATAGTTCTCGCTTTACGTTATTATAGAAGTCGCTTTAGTGTAGTGGCAAATAATGCACGTAGCGATTACAAGGTCCTGGGTACGAGTCCCCCTAGGTTAGACAAACTGTAATTTTTCGATTAAAAATTTACAATATTAGTCCTTAATCTGGCATTGTGCTTGGTGTAATAGCAAAAGAATTTAACATCACAACCCCTATTACAATGGGATCTAACCTCATCGGTGAATGGTGGGTGCACACAGTACGACTCTGCAATTCTCGGTTGGGAAACACCTTTATTTCCCAACCGAGATTAGGCGTATCTATTTTTTTAGTTTAAAAAATCTTTCTATTATATGGAAACCAGTGATGACTTACGGCACTGAGACATGGTCGCTTACGATGGGCCTCATAAGAAGGCTCAAGGTCACCCAAAGGGCGATGGAGAGAGCTATGCTCGGAGTTACGCTGCGGGATCGAATCAGAAACGAGGAGATCCGCAGGAGGACGAAAGTCACTGACATAGCACTCAGAATTGCTAAACTTAAGTGGCAGTGGGCGGGGCACATCGCTCGTAGAACTGACGGCCGTTAGGGCAGAAAGGTTCTCGAATGGCGACCACGTACCGGAAGACGTGGAGTGGGTAGGCCCCCTACAAGATGGACCGATGACCTGGTGAAGGTCGCGGGTAGAAGTTGGATGCGTACAGCACAAAGCCGGTCGTTGTGGCGGTCTTTAGGGGAGGCCTTTTTCCTGCAGTGGACGTCTTTCGGCTGAAGAAGAAGAAGATATGGAAACCGGAAAAAGAAGTATAACAGTACTATCATTTGAAATTGATGACCACTTTGATTTCTTTTATTTTTTTCTATTTTCAGTGGCAGCTTTAGGGGAAAGGACACCATATTGGATTATAAAGAATTCCTGGGGATCGAAATGGGGTGACATTGGTTTTTACTACTTGGTGCGCGGACGCAACGCCTGCGGCGTCGCTTCGGACGTCTCTTTCGCTTTTGTCAATTAAAAAAGATCATGCATGACATCATTAGCATGTGTATTGTTTTAAATTTAAAAAAAATTGAATTACCGTAGGTTTCTATCTAAAATAAAAAAGCAAATTAATATTTATCGATATATATCTAAATCATAATGCCAGATATCTTGCGGGTTAGCTAGAAACAGTTCAAACAGATTCTTTCCTCACTGACCCGCCCGCGCCGCAGATGTTATGCCCCTGGCGATACCTGCGGCAGGGCACTCAGGCAAGAGACGAACGCCGGGGGGTTTTAGTGGGTGCGAGCCCCACATAACTGCCACATCACTAAAGCCCGCGATGTGGCAGCATGCGCTAGGCATTGCCCCCGTTAAAAGAAAAAAGGTTCTTTCCTTACTGGCCCCTTTCCCTGTCTAATAATTTGTCTTGTAAACGCCGGTTACGGAGATTGTTGACTTGACTGTCATGGTAAGACAGTTCAGGTTTTTCCCGGTATCTACATCCTTCCACTTTCGCAAAAAATAAAAATAATTCTATTATTGCCACTCTCGGATCAAAAATACCTAGGGGTAATGTGGGCATACTACAACTGTCTCGTTTGACTTTCTCAATATAAAACAAGTAAGATAGCTAGCTCCAGCATTATATCTTACGAAGAGATGAGGAGAAGAATGAGGTTCCTAGTCAACCATTTCCAATAAATAGCTCCCGTTTACTAGTATGAACACAGCCATTATTTGCTTCAACTAAGATCGAGAGAAGGAAGTGACCTGTGCCACATAGGTAGCAAACACGAACTTTCAGTGAGCATCACCAATCTAAGACCCTAGAGATTTACTCAGCAGTATGCTGAGAAAATGTCAGTCATGACAAATCGTCGTAGGAGAGATTAGTCCATACTCCATCACGCGGATCCAGTGCGGATTCATGAAGGCAGGTTTGCCTGCTTCTACGTATCAAGCCTATAAGGCTTCCGTGATAATTCCAGCTTGCCTTAGCGACTACCACATCATCATCATTAAGAGCCTATAACTGTCCTCTGCTGGACATAAGCGTCTCGAGTTGCATGCCACTGAGTACGATCCTCGGCCACTCTCATCCAATTTCTGCCAGCCGCCCTACGAAGATCATTGCTCTACCTAGCCTGAGAGCGTGCTGCCCTGCATTCGCCAGTCCGTGATCTCTATTCAAGAACTTGTTTACCCTAGCGGTTATCGGTTCCTCGACTAAAGTGGCCTGCCTATTGCCACTTCACCTTGCTTATGCGGTGGGCTATGCCAATAACTCTGGTGGTCTATCGAATGACCTTGTTCCGGATTCTATCGTTCAGAGAAACTCCGAGCATAGTCCTTTGCACGGTTCGCTAAGTAATTTTAAATTAATGGATCGGTCGGATCAAGTCTTCTCAGTCCGCAACATCGTAGAGAAGCATCTGGCAGTGGGCCGGAAGGTTTTCTACGGTTTTGTAGATCTGGAGAAGGCATTTGACAGAGTTGTGCGAAAGAGACTTTGGGACATTTTGCCAGAGTATGGTATAGATGGCACTCTGTTGCGAGCCGTCCAGTCCACTTATGTGGACTGCAAGGCATGCGTACGGGTGGGTGGTAACAGGTCACCCTGGTTTGACGTTAAAATCGGCGTCAAGCAGGGTTGCGTGTTGTCCGCTAGACTGTTTATAATATATCTGGACAAAAGTCTTCAAAGACTGAAAGCGATGAATGAAGGTGTACAAATGGGTGACTTAGTGGTAAACCATCTACTTTGTGCAGATGACGCGGTTTTAATAGCGCCAACAGCCACTGATCTGCAAACACTAGTCACAGTTATGAAAGACGACTGCATGATCAATGGCTTACACTTGAATGTGAAGAAAACCAAGATTATGGTTTTTGAAAGGGAAGAAACCAGAACGAATGTAAGGATTGTGGTTGGTATCGATGTGCCGGAGCAAGTGAATGAGTTTGTATATCTTGGATGCGCCTTCAGTAAGGATGGGAAATACACCGCTGACATAGAGAGAAGAGTGAGTGCAGGGAACAGAGTGAATGGTGCGATGGGAAAGCTACTCGGGAGCCGGCACTTAAGCCATAAGGCGCAGCTGGCCATACATAACGGAGTTCTTGTCCCAACGCTGTTATATGGTAGCGAGAGCTGGGTATGTAAGAAGGAGAATGAAAGTAGGATAAATGCGGTAGAAATGCGAGCTCTGCGGAAGATGTGCGGAGTGAAGCTGACCGACCGCATTAGCAACAGCCTAGTAAGACAGCGAGTAGGTATGAAAGATAGTATCGGTGTAAAGATGAGAAAGGGCATGCTCCGTTGGTTCGGGAATATAGAAAGAATGCCAGAGGAAAGAATGACAAAACAGATATACAATGTGAAAGTGGAAGGATGCAGGTACCGGGGAAGACCTAGACTATCTTACCACGACCAAATAAACCGAGTCTTATCTGATGGAAAAGTCAAGAGTCTCCGTAACCGGCGAGCGTGTATGAGACGAACTATGAGAATCGAGGAAGCCAGAGAGGTATGTAAGGAAAGAACCTGTTGGAACTCTGTACTCTCTGCCTACCCCGCAAGGGATCTGGCGTGAGGTTATAGATAGATAGATGGATTGGTAAAAATGTAAGTGTTCACGTTTCGGCTCCGTAAGTCATAACGGACAAGACGCACTGATTAAAGACTTTTGTCTTTAAGCATTGTGTAATAGGCGATGGAAAAAGACTACCACATGAAGCCGGAATCAGAAGTAACGGTTAAAAGCGTTTTCTTCGGCACGGTAATACATGGTATGGCCAGGAATTATCGGAATAGTTAACAACGCGTATTTATTCCAAGAAAAGATTTGATTAAGTCGTTTATGGGAAGGAATTTTACACAATATTAAATATTTTTGTTTTGTAGCAAAAATGGTGTTCACAGGAATATTCTGTCATTTTGATTAGCGTCTGTAGATTAATTTAATATTGCAGGCAATCTTCGTGATAAAGTTTAGCTTTGATTAAACTTCGTTTGTTTTTGTTGGCATAGATATTAAATGACTTTTAACGTGTTCTGTTTTTAATGTAATCAATTCTAAGGATATTATTTTGAAAAGCGTTTGACAGAGTTGTGCGAAAGAGACTTTGGGAAATTTTACCAGCGTATGGTATAAATGGCATTCTGTTACGAGCTGTCCAGTCCACCTATGCAGAAAGCAAAGCATGCGTTCGGGTGGGTGGTAACATGTCACTCTGGTTTGACGTTGAAATTGGCGTCAAGCAGGGTTGCGTTTTGTCCGCTAGACTGTTTTTAATATATTTGGATAAAAGTCTTCAAAGACTGAAAGCGATGAATGAAGGTGTCCAAATGGGTGACCTAGTGATAAATCATCTACTATATGTAGATGATGTGTTTTATGGTTTTAATAGCGCCAACAGACACTGATCTGCAAACACTAGTCACAGTTATGAAAGACGACTGCATGAACAATGACCTACATTTGAATGTAAAGAAAACCAAGATTTTGGTTTTAGAACAAAAGTTTTTGAAAGGACGAATGCATGGATTGTGGTGAACAAGAGCAAGCAAGTGAATCAGTTTGTATATCTTGGATGTGGCTTTAGTAAGGATGTGAAATACATCGCTGACAGGTGCGATGGGACAGCTACTTGGGAGCCGGCACTTAAGCCAAAAGGCGCAGCTGGCCATACATAACAGAGTTCTTGTCCCAACGCTGTTATATGGCAGCGAGAGCTAGGTATGTAAGAAGGAGAATGAAAGAAGGATTAATGCACTCGAAATGCTAGCTCTGCGGAAGATTTGCGGAGTGCAGCTGACCGACCGTATTCGCAACAGCATAGTAAGAAAGCGCGTAGGTATAAAAAATAGTATGGGTGTAAAGATGAGAAAGGGTATGCTCCGTTGGTCCGGGCATATATAAAGAATGTCAGAAGAAAGAATGACAATATACAGTGCAAAGAACAGATATACAGTGCAAAAATGGAAGGATGTAGTTACCGGGAAAGACCTAGACTATCTTACCATGACCAAATAGACCATGTCTTATCTGAAGGACAAGTCAAAAGTCTCCGTAATCGGCAAGCATGTTGGAGGCGAACTATGAGAGTGGAGGAAGCCAGAGAGGTATGTAAGGAAATAACCTGTTGGAACTCTGTACTCTCTGCCTACCCCGCAAAGGATCTAGCGTGATGATATAGATAGATAGACAATTATTTTGTTGGCAGCATTTCGAGACTCATACAATTTTGAGTTAATAAAAGAAAACGCTGACAATTTCATTAAATTTATGTCATTTGACTACGTGACATGATTATGTGATTATATAAGCCAAAAATACAAAACTTAAGATTTTTATTGAAAATTAAATAAAAAATATTTCTTTTCCTCGCTTTGTTTACTTTTACGGGCAATTTTAGTTTATAATGACTGATAATTTAATTTCCTTATTACAAGACACCTCTGTTCCACATCGCTTAACTCACCTAATAATTTCGAACACGCGCCATAGCTAATTTCAGGTCAAACGCTCCTAGTTGAAGTTAAATTGATCAATTAAAACTTAAGCGAATCGTCTCAACGATAGCTTTGAAGTATCAAAGATAGCTTTCAAACGTTCTGGCTTGCTGTACACTTTTTTTAAAGCTTTTTTATTGCTCTCCAGTCAACAAAGTTTATATCTTTATTGGTCATTGCGGATTATAGGTATTGGTGAATGCTGTGTATTTGCTTTATAAATTTGAATAATAAAGAACATAAATAAATTGTATTAGTCATGAATTCTGTGACTATAGAGGATATACCTAGAATATTAATCATGCTTACCTATGAGTACAACTATAACAACATCGATATCGTTAATGTTTATATAGATATAGGGGCCCACTTTTAGATAAGAATTATTTTAAACATGTTTATAAACACATATATTATAGTACTTATTAGTTTCTAAACTGTGTATGTAAGCTTAATTAATATTAGACTTTTTTTTTTATAACTGAAATATACACTAATAACCTTAAGTTTTATATTATAATTTTGACTATACTATAATAATTTTCGCGATAACATTCTATAAAAATACCTACATTTAATATTATCCAAAATAAAATCTAAGGTGATTTATAATGAAAATTTATTGTTGTTTGAAAAAAAAATATTTTAATATTCCTGATGAAATTGTAATAATTAAACTTTTGTAAAAGAGTCAAAATTTATGTGTGACTGGTAATTAACATGGGAAAGAAAAAAAATATAGGTTACAGTCAATTATTACCACAATACATATTTGAAATATTGTATTTGTTAAGTATGTACTTGGGAAAAAAAATCTATTGTTTTATTATTTTTTTATTTTAAGGGGGTAGGTGTAGTGTAGTAGTTAGGGCCAATATAAATACTGTTGCAACCCATACTATATGACTTAGAATAAACTTGTGCACTGAACAGTAAACATCTTTTATTGCATACACCGAACCTTACAGCCCTCTTGTCCGATGGCTATAAAGGCCCCGCGGCCAACAGCGTAGATCATTCACACAGACACACACACACAAGTAATTCATCTAAGGGTAACACACGAAATCGATAGTCGAAATCGTAGCGTGAATACTAGCACCATGTGCGTGGTATCCGACAGCCATGTTCAATATTCAGATCCATCTATTGAATACCTTCACATTCGTGGGTTTGATTCGGACTTCATAACTCTTACGGTACGTACACATTAAAAAATAGTAATAAACGAGGTTTAGCTAAATCTCAGTTAAACCTTTGATTTATTCTAATGTATATTTCAAAAAGAGCTTTTAACTAAACCAATAATGTAAAAATAGGTCAGTATTTTTTTTTCATGAAATGCAAAATAATATTTGAAAACTGATTTTAAATAAGTAATAATAATATGATATTAGTTTATACTATCCCACTGCTGGGCAAAGGCCTTCTCTCACAAATCAAGGTAAGAGAGAGAAGGTCATACTCCACCACGCGGACCCAGTGCGGATTGGTGGAGACAGATTTGTGGCCACCTGCTGTTGGAACTTATCAAGCCGCCTATTAGGCTTCCAACTCGGTCTAACGACAACCACATTACGTAGTGACCAGACCCAACTGATTAACGTGCCTTACGAAGCACAGAGACACTCGAATATGAACATACCACAAATGGTCACCCATCTCAGGCCGATCGAGTAAAACTGCTTAACCTTAATTTAAATAAGTAAGTGAAAAGAATTGTTGTTATTAAAACAAATCATGTTATTGTGTATTGGTACACCGTCACGTCTATATTCTCCAAACGGGGATGGCAGAGGTGTACTGTGTACACCCTCTTTTCGCCGACGATGTTAGGTCCCATGTAATAGGGGGCGAGCCTATTGATGGCAATAGGCTCGCTCCCAGGAGTCTAGAATTGTGCCCGGTATCCATATACCGGAAGTAGACTCCTGGGAAGTAAGGAACACTGGGAAGTTTTCGTTAGAAAAACTTCATTTGTCCGACCTAGGATTTGAACCCAGGACCTCGTGATCACCTAGCGATGCGCTTTGCCACTAAACCTACGAGGCATTGTATTGATTTTATATTTAAAGTTTACTGTGGCATAAAATGTTGATTTTTAAATGGAGTCGGGACAAGAATTCAACATACAACGATCTAAAATATACACAGTAGCAAAGAAAAATGCAATAAAATCTACACAACAATTACATCGATACTTGTTAAACAGTAGCGCATAGGTACTGTAAACATTTTAGATGGAGCAAAATAGCAATAGCAAAATGAAGCAGTAAAACATGTATTGCTGACTAGCCATCATTCACAGGTGGAAATTGTGCAGAAAATCGATGAAATGGTCTTTGGTATGAACGCTATGAAGACCAGAGGGCTTAGCACGAAAGCTTTGAACTTAGCGTGGCTATTGCACGTTAATTTTCACTTGACAATTATGGCATATCAACTCCATAGCGTCATGGTAACGTTAACTTGTTCGTGTGAACCTAGCGAGGAAGCGTGCTGTCACGTTTATGCTTATTTAATGAATTCGTAGTGTGACGAGGGTGGCATGCCAACTCGCGTCTAACTTCTCGTGCCAAGCCTTAGAGCCCCTTTTGAATAAAACTTATAATGCGATTTTAACTTACATTTGGTAAAAAGGACAAATTTGTCGAATTTCAGTAAAAAAGCGTTTTTCACCTCCTCTCATTTGTTACTTTTATTAAAGAGGGCCTAGAGAGGATATAAGAAGTGTGTTGCAAGTACGTAGCGCGTGGCGAAGACAAGAGAAGATATAAATCTTTTGTAATAAACTGACGAGGTTTTGTTAGTAACAATCTATCTATTATTACTAACAAAATGGATATAAAAGCTGATCCGAATGAGTCATTATTATTACTATTATATTATTATTACTGAAAGTGCATCGCTATACGATGATGATGACCACCTTCCTATGGTATACTATGCGTGAGATACAGATATCTGCACTGTGGTAAGATTATCTTGTCCTTATCCTGCTAATGCTTTTGGTAAGCCAGAAACGTGAGATTATTGCCTTGACGAGAAATCTTTTCAATTCCCACGTAGCCAGCAACGATATTAAGAGATTAGGCGGTTTATATTGTACACACTTGCAGTTTTACCTGAGAAGTTACCTAATATTACATTACTTCTTATAAAGATCCCATTAAACAGCCGCTACCCCAAACAGACACAGCTTAATTAATCCCGATAGGTTACAAAAAAGACAGATAACAAACGCCACTCAATTTGCGTTGGTAACTCGGTAACTTACCCAGAAATTGAAATGGAAGTTGGTTAAGTCGGTAAATGCCAATAAGAACTAAACTCATCAGGAAAGTTTTTGCGGGGAACCGTGTCGGTGTCGGTGGCTATAAATTATTTTACCAGCCAAGGTGATTTATTGATCACTGACTCACCTATACGGATAGCATTAGCTGGAATAGAAAATTACGCTATTCGATGTTTACTAGCTCCAAATTCGTTCAGAATCTTCCAAAATTTATCAGTAAAAGTATTACTATTACTAATAATATCTATCTATCTATATCACACGCCAGGTCCCTTGTAGGCATAGAGTACAGAGTTATAACAAGTTCATTCGTTACATACCTGTCCGGCTTCCTCCACTCTCATAGTTCGTCTCATACACGCTCGCCGATTACGGAGAATCTTGAATTATCCTTCAGATGAGTCTGGGTCTATTTGGTCATGGTAAGATAGTCTAGGTCTTCATCGGTACCTACTAATAATATATTACTATTATATATGTATCTCACTGAGATTCACGGATTTAACTCGGACCTTTGAAAGGCTTACATGCCCATTTGGTTTAATACGCAGAGGCCCTTCGCAAAAAAGTTAATGTTATTTAAGTTGCTGGTTGACATTAATTGCTGGAAATAACAACATAAACGGTGATCAGACCCCAGTTGGTTGTACTAACTGGGGTTTGATCACTTTTGTAAATTATGGAAAGAAACCAAAGATTATGTGATTGAGTTTTTATGGGCAGTGATTAATTGGCCCGGCAATCTTCGGTTAATATTTGTATTTTTGACTATAAAATGACACTACCAAACGAGTTTAAATAAATATATCGCGGAGCAGCTAACCTCACTGCATTCGATGTTACAAGAATAATCCTTAATTATTGCGCTCATCTTCTGATATTTTGCTACCAAAGTCTGGATAATCATTGAAGTTCAGTATACCGGACCAGAACCTGGTGTTATTTCAAGATTTCCAGAAACTGGTCTATTTAACTCCGGCCATTTTTTGTGGTACCTGATTACCCGTGAAACTATTACTCTTACTATTATTTGAATTATAACGTCGTGGAAACAAACAATTTCTTTTTTGTGAATGCACTCTGTTAATGTAATTTCTACCGTTTGTCGCTACATGTTATGTATGACCGAAGTTGGGACTCGGAAAATGAACTAATGCATTAAGCGATAGCTTATTTGACACGACATCGATCCGATAAATCGGAACCTAAATAATTTGGTAGTGTAAATAACCTATAAAGTCTTCTCTCGTGAAGTTTTACCGACGTAAATACAACAGCAGTAAATAGGCTGCAAGGTATATTATGGGTTAGATTTTTTGGGAAATTACGGAAGGGGTGCTAGTTAGTTCGCGGATGGATGCTCACGCCTTCCCGTTACCCGCCTTAGCCACAGCGACGAACTGGAACTCGGTGGGTGCTTTACCCGGCAGGAGTCACGGCTTAACCCCGTTCTTCCTTCTGTAGCAAGTGGGTATTGTATGAAGAATTTCTCTCACCCATAAAAGGGCTACGAGATAATAGAGAAATACCAATAATTTTCCCCGTAGTTGCCCTAAAATGCGATTAAAGGAACTAAACCCATTTATTATTGATCGGGCAGATACGTGGGCTGTTTGAAGTAACTTTAGCGACATACGTATTTTGAATACGAATTAGTGCAAAGAATAACAACAACTGTATCGTTTTTCCTGAGACGTGAACTAAGCAATTGGAAAGTATGATATATATATAAGATCAGGGGTTATATTCTTCCTGAAGCATAACACAATGTGATTCATCTAAAATAGAGAATCGACAATTAAATGTTCATGCTTCACTATTCTTATTATAAAAACTTGAATCGTCTTTTGCACTTTTAAATTAAAGCAAATTCACAAACATAACTGAGTTTTAAAGATATTATTAAACAACATTTGTAATTTAACTGTATGTTACTATTCGATTTCAGAAAAAAAATCCACCCGTTCTTTTTTATATTCTCCTCACTGGTGGCTCCCTCTTATGGCTGAACTGTTACATACTCAAATGTCAATGTCAGTGTCAACGTCAACACAAAGATTACATCACCCCCCTTCGAAATGTAAATTTTTTTCAACTTAAGTTGAGTAAAATTTTGCTGCAAAATCTAAAAATCAACAAGCATAGGAATGAGCTTTGTGACATGATATAGTCCAATAGATCTTGTACCACGACCGGTATTTATTTTAAAAACTGAATCCGATATTTTTTCTTCAATTTCAAAGGGACCAATTCTAATTTCATCCATCTTTTTTTTGTTTAATTTGTTTCCATAGTCAACATATACCTTATCTCCTTTTTTAAATTCATGCTGTAATCTATTTTTGGCAAATAAAGTTTTATTATATTCGTGCGATTTTATAGACCTTTGGAGTGCTATTTTCCTGTCTTCTTCCAAACTTTTTGTTAGTAACTGTTTTTCTTTTAATTCATGTGGTAACAAGTCTGTAGACTCACCAGATAGCAAATATTTAGGAGAAAATCCTGTTACAGAATGGTTTGTTTCATTGTATCTATTTCTACATTCTTCTGCTATTTTTGACCAATTTGTTTTTCCTTTTGATTCATTTATTTTGCATCTTATTTTGTTCACAATAGTCTGGTTTAGCCTTTCGCTTAAACCATTTGAGAACGGTGTGTCTACCGCTGTAAGTATTAATTGAATATTCCGGTTCTTAAGGTAATTTTTGAATTCAATCGAATTAAAAGCTGGATATTGATCAGAGAGTAAGATGTCTATTGTTTCTTCTTTAGGAATTTTTCCTATAAGTTTGATGAAGTCTCGAGCATGTTGATTCTTAGAACATAGGATATATGCGTACCTAGTAAAGTGGTCTACTAGTAGATGTAAATATCTTTTTGCTGATCTTTGACCTCCAAATCCTCCTATTGTGTCCAGTGACATTATTTGAAAGGGTTTATTAGCTGGCCCTAATTGCGACATAAAGCCATATTTTCTATTTAATCTTGTTTTATTTCTTATGCATATCTCGCAGTTTTTGCATATATATTTAATATTATCTGATAGATTCGGTGCAGTATAAAAGGGTTTTATTTTAGATTCTGTTTGATTTATTCCAGTATGACAATATTTTTCATGGGTCTTTTTTATTATAGTTTTACTGTAATCTTCACTTAAAACTATTTTTTTCCCACTTTTTTTATAATAAATTCCATCTTCTAAAATAAGGTTCTTTTCAAGTTCATTTATGTGCAAGTTTTGTGCTTGATCATATTTTATGTCATGAATATCAATAATATTTACCGTTTTTAAGTTATCTTCAATATTTGCATCAATGTCTAATACTGGATTTCTGCTGAGACAATCTGCTTCTGTATTATTTTTCCCTGGAAAATATTTTATTTCACAATTATATTGTGACAGATAATGTGACATATCGCCTAATTCATTGTCAGGTCTGTTTCTTATATTTAACTTCTCTAGAGGTTTGTGATCTGTATAGACAGTAAAATAGTTTCCAATCAACCAATGTTGCCAAAACTTTATGCTCTCTTTTATGGCTAAACATTCTAAAAATATCGCTTTTTTATTTTTTTGTGATTCTATATTTTTTTAGAAAAATATGCTACCGGTTTTTCTTCGCCATTGTGCTGAATTTGTTTCAAAACTGCTCCTATTCCTATGGCACTGGCATCTGTATAAATAAATATTGGTGCTTGTGGATCATAAATGGCTAGTATTGGTTTGGAACATAGATAATCTTTAACTTTCCTGAATGCATCCTCACACTGTTCTGTCCAATTAAATCTTTGATCTTTTCTCAGCAATTTGTGTAAAGGATCAAGAACTATTGAGACATTCGGAATGTATTTTCCATAAAAATTTATTTTTCCTAAAAATTGTCGTATTTGTCTTCTATTTTGAGGAGCAGGGAAATCTTTTATTGATTTCAAATTGTCTTTTAGAGGTGTGATCGTATTCTTTTGTAATATATGACCTAAATACTTAACAGCATCACATGCAAACTTACATTTTGTTAATTTTAGCCTGAAACCTTCTTCTCGAATAGCCTCCAGTAATTTTTTTAAGTGTGTAATATGTTCAAGTCTGTGAGAAGATCAGTATATCATCAATAAAATTCACTGCAAATCCTGTCAGACCATTTTTCCTTATAATATTTCCCAAAATCCGTTGAAACATGGCTGGTGATGTCTTAAGGCCGAAGGGTAAACAGGTCAATTGGTAATGACCTTCTTGAGTTACAAAACCTGTTTTGTGTCGGTCTGTAATTTTTAAAGGGATGGACCAAAAAGCTGAATTTATATCCAGAGTTGTAAAATAATTACAATTTATTGTTTTTGTTATTAAGTCTTCTATGAGAGGAAATGGTTGTGATTGAGGTATTATTATTTTATTTAAATCTCTGAAGTCTATGCATAATCTACTTTTTTTTCCTTCGTCCCTTTTAAAAGCCAAGGTAACAGGTGCCGCAAACGGACTGTAAGATTCCTCGATTAATTCATGTTTTAAAAGTTGTGAGATTTGATTTTCTATTTCTATCTTGTCTTGGACTGAACATCTATATGGTCTTTTATAACAATATTTTTCAACTTGCAAATCTATACAGGCTTCATACTTCTTCACTTTTCCAGTGTCATATTTATTTTTAGCAAACATTTCTGTGTAACTATCCAATAATATGTTTATCTGTTTTCTTTGATCATTATTATTTTTTATTATTTCCTTGAAGAACGTGGCCACACTCACCAATGATTTTCTGTGCCATGGGTGCGCTTATGAGACTACATGAGAATCAGATAAATAAACATTTTGCTTTATGTGTCACACAAAAATTGTTCCGTAATTGAAAGCGTTCCGGGAAGCCAAAGAGGTATGTAAGGAAAGAACCTGTTGGAACTCTGTACTCTCTGCCTACACCGCAAAGGATCTAGCATGATGATATAAATAGATAGATAGAAAAAACAATGCTTTATAAATACAAAACCCAATTTGTGTTTTAGTATGCATATTGAAGTTTATATCATACAAGTTAAAATAACAATGTTACGATACAGTGAGATGTCGTGAATAATTTTAGCGTTTCGTATCAATTTGCTGGAGTATGTAGCGCCCTACAAAGTGCCCGGGCGCTAAACAACGTACATAAGTAGTCCAAAAATATTGATGTTACCCCATATTGGATTTTCTACAAAACATAAACACCTCGATCACATCGGAATGTCATTCTGAGGGGAAAAAGAGCAAGAAACTTTTTTAAGATAAGTTTTTCTGTCTACTTTATTAGTTCTCGTGTATGACATGACATAGTGGTGTTACGGTATATTCGATTTTCTTCGAAGCATAACAAACTACTTTCACATCGGAATGTTATTCCTGCAAGGAAATCTACAGTTACATTTTTAAAATATTTTTTTGTTCACTTTATTGAAATAAAATAACTTACGAGTATCTAATAAGACATAGACCCCTTTTCAGCTGAAAGACATTCACTATAGATCCAGAAAAGTCTACAACTAAAGAACCTGTTGGAACTCTGTACCCTCTGCCTATCCCGCAAGGGAACTGGCGTGATCATATAGTTATAAAATGCATCTACCGCAGGAAAAAGACCTCCATTGCTTTGAGTCGTCGGCTCTTTTCTATCATATATAAGTAAAATAAACGAAATCGTACCGTTCTTGTAAATGGATACGTGGTTTCCTTTAATCTAAAGATTTGGTCAAATAGCCAACGGAGCGCGACGGGAGCGTGATGAAAGCGCTTGGCTACGTTCGATCGTGACGTTTACCATCGCACCGAGCGGAGGTGCGCTGTGTGGTGTCTACCGTATATTTCAGTATATTACAACTCCCCAAGCCGCGGCACCGTCGCGCCGAGCGGAGCCGTGCTGTGGACAGCACAGGATATCTTCGGCATCTGAAGCAAAAAGAACTCATCGAAAATTTCTTTACCCTGAACATTATCAGAAGCCCGATTCGACAGCTGAAATAGCCAGACTATAATATGGTCCGGTAATTTAGAGCATAAGAGTAGTAAACGATTCAGTAGCCGCGCGATAGATTACTGCACAGGATAATTTAGATTTGTGTGATCCACAAATGTTTGTTTCTGGGTGTTTATCTCTGTAAATTTTACATTTGTTAAGGTACGGCCGAACCAACACGTTCACGGTGGCGATCAGCTCCTGCAGTAATATTTGTATGGAAATGTTCACACCAACGCGTACTGCGTCCTACATGCACTATCGGGGCGGTGTCTGTGCGAGCAATCATAGGGAGATACCGATCGCCACCGTGATCGCCGCTGGGGACGCCGCCGCGGCCGCGGCTGAACGCGTTGGTTTGGCCGTACCTTTAACGCACCTACAATATATATAAGAATAATTTCATGTTGGGCTACATTTGTGGTGGCTTCTTTCGTCTAATGGTGAATAATGCGTAGCAATCACGAAGTCTAAGGTTCTAAACCCGGGGCGAACAAAATGTATGTTTTCGATAGAACAATTTCCAGTATCAGTCTGGAGATTGCCACTGTGCCTGGTATAATGGCGATAAGCCAACCCCCTATTACATGGAACCTAACGTGGGCGAGAAGTGGGTATAAAAAGTACACCTCTGCCGTCCCCGCATGACGTAATGGTGCTTTTATTACGTCATTAAATCTTTGAATCTGGCCAGGGCATCTGGTGTAATGATATATATGGATAGCTAGATAGAAATCTTTAAATCTCATGTCTTCGTAATAAACATGTTTATTATTCGGAGTTCCAGATGTCAAACCGGGCTTCTTATAATGCCACTACTATAAGAGAATCCAATAAGCTCCGAACGCGAACATTAAAATATTGAGAGGCGACGAAAACTTTCCTAATAAAAAACGATCCATTTGTTAAAATGAAAAACGATTTTCCACTTTACGTTCTAAGTTAGGGAACTTGGGACGGCGAGTAGTTTGTACAGTAGACGGATAAATCTATCAATTACCATCCCTATTATTTTGAGATAATGATGAAATGGAGATGTGCTAAGTTTATTACTGAATTCTGTGGTCTGGCAAATTATGTTGGGTCTGTAAATGCACAGTTATCTATCAATAATATAGTTAATAGTTTTAAGGAATTGAGTTTTAACTAGTATAAATAAAGCTTTATTCGTTTTAACTTTACAAATCTGTCAAGCCAAAGAGGTCTATAAGTTATGAACATGGGCCCTTATTCGCTATGAACATTTAAACACGAAACAAGGCGTGTTATGTAACATACGTGTTATTGGCGTGGAATGGAATTCTGTATGCCACTGTCAGATTTGAAAACATGATAAGGCTCGTCACACGCCATTTTTCAAACTGTCAAAATAACACGCTTCGCGCTTGCGTGTTATTGAAAACTTGCTAAAGTAAATTCAATGTAAATAAACATTTTCAAATAGTTTTATTGCAATTGAACTATTACTTATAACCGGTGACATAGGCAAATTGTGGTGGCTCATCTAGTAACGTAAACTTCTCAATTTCAATATTACGAGTAGTATACACATTTATCTTAAAATATGGTGTTTTGTTTTAGTTTATAGTCACAATGAACCGGACGAAAGCGTCTACAGCCCTATTAGCATATTTACTCATCTGCAATTGGAATCTGGGTACATCAATTCTTCTCCTCAAGGAAGGTCGTCGAGAAATGTGGGAAGACCTAATCTACCAATTAAATGCGTTAGGAGGCCCAATTAAAACTGTGATCATAGAAAACAGGTACGTATCTACTAAAATAAGTGTGACTTTTGTTATTTTACAAAAACAAATATTTTGTGGTGTGCTACATTATTGATTTTGTAGTAAATCAAATATTTGTATCATTGATTTAATTCTAGGGCATAGGTATGTATCTACCTATGCCCTAGAAAAGTAGCCTATTATGTTATTTTAAAATCCTAAAATAACATAATAGGCTACTTTTCATCATCAGTTTTCATTAGAAATGAAATGTAGGGTTATTATAATGCACCTTCTATTGCCTATATTAGAAAGCACTAATTTTGCATCTAAAAATCATATCTTTAATATGAAACTTCTTTTACAGAATTGCTGATAGTTGAGAAAATTAGAACACTAAGTCGACCCATTCTTGTAGAGAAGGATGTGCGCTGATGTCATCTGTGGTGGAAATTTATGTATGTAATGTTTTTATTTCAATTTGTTTTTCAATTATAGCTACATAATTATGGTGTGGTAACCTTTCAAAGTGGAACCATTACCGTGTGGTATACCATACGGTATAATAAAGAATGTTCGTTGTTCTAATGAGGACTTACAAGTTTCCATTTAACAATACCAAATGTCTTGCATGTGATTATTGATTTGTTATTCATAAATAAAACATGTTGATTTACCAATTACTTTTGTTTCATTTATGAACACACCTGCCCCGCAGGGGATCTGGCTTGATGATTTTTTTATTAATTCTTAAATTTAGACGGATACATAGATTATGTATCTTTGTATCTGTGTAGATAGATGGCTAGTACAGAAGAGAAAGGTAATGCAAACTAAATAAAACGGTATACCTTTTACTTCGGGGGGCAGATAGATGCATAAACATGGATTTATCCCCTTTCTGATCACAGACATGACATAAGTGTAAGCAGTGCAAATATATTATCTTGTAATCGCTCCCTCTATGCTTATAGTACCTCTATGGATAAATCATTATCCGGCCGAAACCTAACCGTCCGTGTCAATTCACATATAAATGTGAATCCATGGATGTCTATCCAAAAATCCATTTGTGAATCAAAGTACCTACTTATTACTTATGCATACCATAATTATATGATATATTATGAGTAATTTTAATATTTGATGGTCATTCTCATAATATAGCTACGGGAAATTAAGTCACTTAAAACCTTGTTTTTTTGCGCACGCACGCACGTTGGCTAAGACCATAAGCAAAGTTCGCAATATACATAAAAAGTACACAGAGTAAATAAAAAAATAGAAAACAAAAATGTGCGGCTGGGGGGCTCCCGTTGGGAGCAAAGTTCTAATCAGTCAATGTAACTCACTGTTAATAAAATTGTTAGTTATTGAAAAACGATTTTTTTTAACGGAAGTATACTCTGACCATCGAGCACATTTAACTAACACGTGATGTAAACAAGTATGGGGGACAGAGCTTACTATAACATCCGAACTACGCCGCGCGCTGGACAAAACCGAGCGTCTCGTAACGTTTTTTGTAATGTTTCGTTATGTAACTATTTCTACCTGTCAACTCTTACCGGAAGTCGCGTTAAGGAACTTCGTTCCAATAATGCACCTAAGAAACAATTACCAGTTCGCTACCTTATTTAAACCAAAGAATATTTATATTGGTGAAAGGCGGATATAATTAATTATGTCCCACCACATTTGTTCACCCCTTTATAAATCAGGCATGGTCAACCTTCATACATTCACATGTAAATTTTAAAAAGAATTTATATTTATAAGATGAATTAACGTAATCATAACTTGCCAGTAAACAATCTTAATAATAGATGAGAAATGAACCTTTATTTTTACCAGATATTCTTTCTAATCATTTTAGGAATATTATGAGCAAGTGAGCGATGTAGTGCGTTAACTCCGTAATTATTCATTACACTCGTGTGACTCGTGTCAGACACGTGTGTAAGATTTACTCTACTTATGTCAAAAATGAATAATATCAAAACCTAATAATGTTACCAATAATGCCAAATCATAATAATGTCGTCGTTGCCGCGTGGTTCCCGGCTTAGAATAGGACCAACCCATCTCATCCCATCGGGTGTCGTACAAGGCGACTAAGGGAAAACTAGGGAATGGGCAGCAGCGTTCCCTTAACACTTCTACAACCAAAAACTGCGCTCGCCAACCCGCCTGCCAAGCGTGGCGAGTATGGCAAACACCCCCAACCAATATGGAAGAAAGCAAGAAAACCAGGCCCCTAGTCCCCGGCGGTCCTGTTCGTCCTGGCCACGGTAGCAGCCATGGTAACGACAGGACAAGGGGTGCTAAGAATCTCCGGCAGAGATTCGGCTACCACCAAAACCGAAAATTGGCCCTGGTGACATACAACGCACGCACATTGAGGACAGATGAGAAGCTAGTTGAGCTGGAAGAAGAGTTAAACAAGTTGCGGTGGAGTATTGTTGGTTTATCGGAGGTCCGAAGAGAGGGCGAGGACACGATAACCCTAAAATCCGGCAACTTGTTTTACTACCGGGAGGGTGAACAGCAGTCCCAAGGTGGTGTCGGATTTATCATCCACAAGTCACTCATAAACAACGTTGTGTCCATCAGTAGTGTGTCGAGCAGGGTAGCGTACCTGATACTCAGAATATCTAAAAGATATTCGCTGAAGGTCATACAGGTCTACGCACCGACCTCGGCATACTCAGATGATGAGGTCGAAGTTATGTATGAGGACATTAGTAGAGCCATACATACTTCCAAAGCACACTTTACAGTAGTTATGGGTGACTCAATGCGCGACTGGGCAAACGGGGCGATGATGAGTTGAGAGTGGGGCAATTTGGATATGGGCAGCGCAACCCCAGGGGTCAGAGGCTGGCCGAATTTCTGGAGAAGGACCTCGAAGGAAAAACGCCGGAAGCATGGAACAGGGGTGTGGTGGTACTCTTTTTCAAGAAAGGTGATAAGACTTTATTAAAGAACTATAGGCCCATCACACTGCTGAGCCATGTTTACAAGTTGTTTTCGAGAGTCATCACGAATCGTCTCGAACGCAGGCTTGATGATTTCCAGCCTCCCGAACAAGCCGGTTTCCGGAAAGGCTTTAGTACTATAGACCACATACATACGCTGCGGCAGATTATACAGAAGACCGAGGAGTATAATCGGCCACTATGCTTGGCGTTTGTGGACTATGAGAAAGCCTTCGATTCGATCGAGACTTGGGCGGTTCTTAGATCTCTCCAGCGATGCCGCATTGACTATCGGTACATCGAAGTGTTGAAGTGCTTGTATAATAACGCCACCATGTCAGTCCGAGTACAAGGGCAGTGCACGAAGGCGATCTCCATAAAAAGAGGAGTAAGACAGGGAGACGTCATTTCTCCGAAACTGTTTACGACCACCATAGAGGACGCCTTCAAGCTCTTGGAATGGCGCGGACTTGGCATCAACATCAATGGCGAATACATCACTCACCTTCGATTTGCCGACGACATTGTGGTCATGGCGGAGTCGCTGGAAGATCTAGGACGAATGCTCGGCGACCTCAACAGAGTATCTCAACAAGTGGGTCTTAAAATGAACATGGACAAAACGAAAATAATGTGTAACGTCCATGTCGTACCCACCGCACTCACCGTTGGGAACTCTACGCTTGAAGTTGTCGACGAATACATTTACCTGGGACAGGTAGTCCGGTTAGGTAGGTCCAACTTTGAGAGAGAGGTCAATCGACGAATCCAACTCGGCTGGGCAGCGTTCGGGAAACTGCGCAACATCTTCTCATCCAAAATACCTCAGTGCCTAAAGACTAAAGTTTTTAGTCAATGTGTGTTACCAGTGATGATATATGGATCAGAGACGTGGTCTCTTACTATAGGTCTCATAAAAAAGCTCAGAGTTGCTCAGCGAGCTATGGAGAGAGCTATGCTTGGCGTTTCTCTACGTGATCGAATCAGGAATGAGGAGATTCGTAGAAGAACCAAGGTCACCGACATAGCTCTTAAGATTAGCAAGCTGAAGTGGCAATGGGCGGGCCACATAGCGCGAAGATCGGACGGGCGTTGGGGCAGAAAGATTCTAGAGTGGAGACCACGTATTGGCAAGCGCAGCGTGGGACGACCACCTGCCAGATGGACCGACGATCTTGTGAAAATCGCAGGAAGTCGTTGGATGCAGGTGGCATCGGACCGGTTACGCTGGAAAGCGATTGGGGAGGCCTATGTTCAGCAGTGGACAAGTATAGGCTGAGATGATGATAATAATGTCCACCCTGAATAATATTCATTCCCTTAAATATATAAAAAACTAAAATTTATTAGTCCTTAAACCTATACCGAGACGTGTGCTTCGATCTGCTTTTTAATTTAAAGTAAGATTCTAAGTGAAGTGTTATTAAACTGTGGCAAAATTGATAAAAAACAAACTCAAGTAATCTGTGTTCGATAAAAAGTGTACAATAGGTGACATTGACGAACAATAGGAAGGTCAACGACCGTATTCTGCAGATTAATTACTTCGTTAATGTGCTACCATACACTTAACTATTCGAACTTTCTATTGATAGAACGCTTTAACTCTTAAACCGTTTGCCAACTATTATATACTGTTTGACACCATCATGTCAATTTCAATTGAGTGGGGTGTTGTAATGAATTCAGTGATGGTGACTATGCAACATGTTGCAACTGTAAACAGGGATTTCATCTGGCTTGTTTACAATCTACATCTAAGTGGGCTAGCAATGCTGAATGGCTCACTCCAACCTGGCTGTGCCCCCTGTGTAGGAGTGCGCAAAGCAAGAGAGGTAACAGAAAGAACGATAACACCCCTGTCAAAAGTATCGATGCAGCGGAAAATGTTACATCCAGATCCAAGAAAAGGCCAGCTCTGTCTTCACCTCAATTAACTAATTCTAGCCCTATTAGCAGGGATGATTTGAGAAGCATTATTACAGAAGTCTTAAAGACTGAGAGAGTCGAAATGATGTCTGAACTTAGGAACACCATGAAGTCCTTGATAAGCTCTGAATTGAAATCTATCAAGGACGAAATTCAGGGCGTGAAAGACTCAATAATGTTTATTAGCAAAGAGTATGACGACATTAAGAAGGAGCTAAAGGTATCATCGGATGCGGTCAAAGAACTCGAGAAGGAGAATGAGAGACTGGAAAGTACAATCAATAAAATGTCTTGATATAGCATATTGACAACATTATATCAAGATCGTGGAGAATGGTCGGCTTTGTTAAACGCACTTGCAGAGATTTTAAAGATCCTGCTGCGATATTAATCTTGTACAACGCCTTGATCCGCAGCATTCTAGAATACGCATCTCCCATTTGGAACCCACAATACAAAGTGCATTGCGATCGTATAGAACGAATACAGAGGAATTTTACCCGTTTCCTTGCCTTCAAAGATAAAAACTGTCCATATAGAGCTGATTATAATACAAGAATGGATCACTTTAAAATGCTTTCTCTTGGGAAGAGACGAAAAATTGGTGACTTGACAACGCTGCACAAAATTATTCATGGGGCTATGATTTCTAGCGAATCTCTCTTGCGTCTTAATATAACGGTCCCGCGTACTTTGCCGAGATACCCAGTCACAAACACTTTCAGTCCATGTAGCTCAAGAACTAACTTGGGAATGACTTCTCCTCTTAATAGATTTATGTTAACTTATAACGATATTTGCGCAAGAGGTGACATTGACATTTTCAATGATATAATATTAACGACATTTATTTCCAATTTAAAAAAACATCTGACATAACTCAATAATAATTCAATCTTACAATTTAATTCTGTCCAATTGTACTAATAATCTAATTTTATATAGTCCACAATACTAAAATTATTATAAATCCTTTCTGTTCTTATTGTTCATTTTGTTCTATTTTTTTTTTTTTTATAAATCGACATTTTCTTCTACATTATAACATTTATTGTAACTTATTGTAATCTACGTCTTTATGAGTGCTGTATACACCTGTAAAGTCATTCTACACGGAATTTAAGAATTATTGTTACTTTTATTTATTGTAAGAATTTTTTGTAGTATGTCGTTGGTGTATCTATATAAATAAATAAATAAATAAATAATACCTTAACTACTAGAATGAACCAAATTGAACAGCATACTCGTGGCAGCAATGTTGAGATACAGTGCGTGCCAGAATACAAAACTGAAAATTTAATTACACTAACTCAACAATTGGGCTCAGTTATAGGATGCAGGATAACCGATGAGCAAATCCTTCACTGTACTAGGACACCCAAATTAAACCGCGAGTCCAACCGCCCAAGATCAATTGTAGTTCAGTTTTGCTCACCTAGAACTAGAGACACTTTCTTGGCAGCTGCAATAACATACAACAGGGCTCATTGCAATGAAAAGCTAAATTCTTCTCACCTTGGGATAGCTGGAGAGAAAAAACCGATATTTATCATGGAGCACCTTTCCCCAACAAATAGAGCTATCCATGCAGCAGCCCGAATTAAAGCGAAAGAGGTTGGATACAAGTTTGTTTGGGTGAGAAGCGGTCGGATCCTGATGAGAAAGGACGTGTCGTCAGAGTATATAATTGTTAGAGATATTGCATCATTGGATAAGTTAAAGTAGACCCCCTAACCACTCATGATTTTTTAGACTTAAAATTATCAAAATTCTCAACACTAAATATATTTTACCAGAATGTTACGCTTACGCACCAAGACACATAATTTTATTTGCTCTGTATTGAATTGTAACTACGATATCATAATTTTAGTAGAAACTTGGCTTAATAGTACTGTCTATAGCAAAGAACTATTCGATGACAGGTACTTAGTCCATAGAAGAGATCGAGAAAACTCAGGGTTTCATAGTGACAAGGACGGCGGAGGGGTATTAGTTGCTGTTTTGAAAAGTTTAAACGCTACAAGATTAACAGTAAGAGAAAGCAACTGTGAAGACTTATGGGTATCCATTGATATATCGCCCCGAGGCTCAGCTCAACCTTGTAGTCTTGAAATTTGTGCAATTTATCTTCCGCCGCCCGTGTCACGACGTATGCTTGAGCACTTTCTGGATGGATGTAATGAAGTTTTAGATAATTCTAAGGCTTATACTTGCATTGTGGGAGATTTTAACATGGGGCACATGAACTGGTCGGAGATGAGTAATTCTAATTTTGCACAGAAACATTCCACGCTTGGTGAGATACTTGCGGACTTCGTTTCGGTTAATGGTCTACACGAATGTAACACTATCACTAATAAAAATGGAAAGATGCTTGACATTGTGCTGGTGGATGTTCCGGGTTGCACTGTTTGTGAAGCGGAACCATTAAGTCCCATTGATAACTTTCACCCTCCCCTAAACATACAAATATCCTTGTTAAATAAAATCAAGCAACTTGAACCTAATAGCGACTGCAAAAAAAAAAAAAACTTTTATAAAGCAGATTACGGACAAATAAATGAGCACCTAAATAGTCAGAATTGGAGTGAATTGTTTCGGGATTGTAGAGACGTCGATGACATGGTAAAAACGTTTTACAACGTTTTGGAAACGACCATCGACACGTATGTACCAATTAGTCGAAAAACAAATAGAAAAACTCCAGCCTGGTTTAGTAAAGATTTAGTTAGAATGTTAAGAGAAAAGAACAGAATTAGGAAAAGAATTAAAAAATATCATAACCCATTAGATTTTGTGTCTCTGCGTTTAATTAATAAACGATGTGACGAACAGATAAAAACGTGTTATAAAATACATATAGAAAATACTGAAAAAGCGATAACTGTTAACCCAAAATATTTCTGGACGTATGTAAAGGGCAAACGCGGCGGGAAGAGTAGCTACCCGGCAATAATCTCTGATGGGACCACATCCGCGTCTGACGGCACAGAGATATGTAATCTGTGTGCTTCAACATTCTCTAAGGCCTATATTAGGGACACGGAGGTTCTGGATTGCAGCATTACGCACTCTAATTCAATAAATGATAACATATCCACTTTGGCACTGAGCCGGGACGTCGTCTTAAGGAAACTGAAAAACCTCGACATATCAAAGGGTGCAGGTCCTGACAGTATTCCCCCAATATTCATTGCAAGGTGTGCATCAAGCTTAGCCACCCCCTTAACAATAATATATAACAAATCTTTTACTTCAGGGTGTTTCCCGAATAAATGGAAATTAGCTAAAGTAATCCCGATCTTTAAAAATGGTGATAGGGAGGTGGTGAGCAACTACAGACCTATATCGATTCTGTCTATACTTGGTAAAATCTTGGAATCATTGCTATGCCCGTATTTACAGCGTCATTTTGGAAGGATATTAAGTGAGCAACAGCATGGCTTTATAAAATCCCGGTCAACATGTACAAACCTTACATTATATACTGAGACCGTGACACAGTTCATGGATAAAGGCACACAAGTAGACGCCGTATATACGGACTTCAGTAAAGCATTTGACAGCGTGTCCCATAAAATACTACTCCAAAAGCTTTCCATGTACGGTGTTTCTGGCGACCTGCTTGAATGGATGCAATCCTACTTGCGCCAGAGTGAGTTTTATGTAGTCGTCAATGGGTTTCATTCAACCTGTCGCAGCGTTGAATCAGGCGTCCCTCAAGGTTCGCATTTAGGTCCTGTTCTATTTAGCATCTTTATCAACGATGTCATTACATGTTTTCACCATTCTACCCCCTTCTTGTTTGCTGATGACATTAAACTAGTAAGAGCAGTTACTTCTCAGCAGGATGCTGTTCTCATGCAGGAAGATATAGATAGACTTTCTAAGTGGTGCAAACGAAACAATATCTTGTTGAACTGTGACAAGTGTCGACATATCAAGTTCAGCAGGAAATTACAAAATATAAATACAGCCTACAGTATGAATGGAACCTCACTGACGGAAGTAAACGGTATCAGGGATCTAGGGGTGTTCCTCGATAGCAAATTATCTTTTGTGCCACATGTGGACAGCATTATTAAAAAAGCCCTTCGAATGTTGGGGTTCGTAATTCGCAACGGCAAAATGTTCCATAACCCACGCACCAAAATATGTTTGTACAATAGCTTAGTACGAAGTATCTTGGAGTACTGTAGCGTGGTCTGGAGGCCTCATTATGCAACACATTCATTGCGTATAGAGCGGGTGCAAAAGAGGTTTTTAAATCACTTGGCCTATTCAAATACCAAGGGGAAAAGAACTAAATGGTCGTATACAGACAAGCTATCACATTATAAAATGAAAACTTTAGAGAAACGCAGAGATATTCTAGATCTTAAGCTTTTTCACAAGCTGTTTAGGAATAAAATTGACTCCCCTCAGCTTCTTAGTAAGTTTTGTTTCAGAGTACCGCGAAATTCTCCCCGTAAACCTATAACCCCATTAGTACCACCTCTTCGGCGAACAAACTTTGGTGCAAACTCTCCAGTACCACGTCTATGCAAACTTATAAATAGCCGAAGCGATCGCTGTGATATCCACGCAGATAGTCTGGCAGCTCTCACCCGCGCTTTCTGTTCACCATAGACAACAAAATCAAAATTACACCACCCATTGTTGGGGTCTCCCTTGTGCTCTCTGTAATGTCAAAAACTCTATTGTCTAGGTCTTGTGTTGTTTTCATTTGCTAAAACTGTTATTCTTATCTTTATTATATTACAATACGCTGGTTGAGAGAAACATTGTCTTCTCCCAATGATTAAAGTACCTATTGCATGTTGTGTGTACCTATAATTGGTATTTGTATGAAAAACTTGTAACAGGATTTACTGTAATAACTGTTGGTATACCTAAATAAATAAATAAAAATAAAATTGATCTAATGCTACGATCCTCGTCTACCCACATACAATTTCTCCTAAGCTGCCCTACGGAGAACAATAAGATACAATGTTACTTATTTATGTAATTTTTCGATTTTGTCATTTTTATATTTTCAGGTCTGGAAGAGGATGTTCGGATCCAGTTTTCTCCCTCCACAACATCGTAGAGAAGCATCTGGCAGTAGGCCGGAAGTTTTTCTGCGGTTTTGTGGATCTGGAGAAGGCGTTTGATAGAGTCGTGCGAAAGAGACTTTGGGACATTTTGCCAGAGTATGGTATAAACGGCACTCTGTTGCGAGCCGTCCAGTCCACCTATGTGGACAGCAAGGCATGCGTACGGGTGGGTGATAACATGTCACCTTGGTTTGATGTTAAAATCGGCGTCAAGCAGGTTCGTTTGTCTGCCTGTCTGTCTGTCTTTCCGGTTCAAATTTTATGATCAATTTTTGAAGCACTTGCAGGTATCCGATTGAGCTGAAATTTGGCATACATATGTAAATTCGGTGACAATGCAAAAATATGGTACTACGGAGCTGATCTGATGGAGTCGGAAGGTGGCTATAGGAACATGTGAATCATATAACATAACCTCTTCATGTTAAGGCTTGTCAGTACTAAACACTCTGATGTCGAAGATGAAAGGTAGCTAATGAAACCCAACTATTCAATATAACCCCACTGTGTTTGGACTCGTTAGATTTGTTTTGAGAAGTCGTTTAGACCCGGATGGTGTCTAAGGTCTAATGATGGAGCCAGAAGAAGCCATAGGAACTCCTCAACTAAGCTAGATATTTTCCTTGTGTTTTTACTGTTAAAGCTAGTTTTGAAAAAGGTCTTATTTAATTTAAATTATTGTATGCATACCTTCTATAGTACGTTGTACATTTGTTACACACTTGGAGCGTATGTTATACAGCCGTGTGGAACTTTAGAACTAGCGCACTAATAGAATGTTGAATACATGCGCCGTAAGCGATTAAGATGCTGGGGCGGGGCGCGTCAGAATCAAAATCCCTAGACATCAAATAAAATGTGCCCTTTCACAACACAACTACAATCCGCGTTTCACGCTAATGACAGAGATGGAACGTAAAAGTGAGTCGTGTTTGGCATACAAAACGAAAATTAACTAGTAAATACAAAGAGGTGTCGCATCTGGAAAAACAAGATCACAATAACTTTGATTGGAACCGTCAATCGTGTTCTTATTTTAAAAGAAAATATTTCTTACTCTTCTATCTATAACCTCACGCCAGATCCCTTGCGGGGTAGGCAGAGAGTACAGAGTTCCAACAGGTTCTTTCCTTACATACCTCTCTGGCTTCCTCGACTCTCATAGTTCGTCTCATACACGCTCGCCGGTTACGGAGACTCTTGACTTTTCCATCAGATAAGACTCGGTTTATTTGGTCGTGGTAAGATAGTCTAGGTCTTCCCCGGTACCTGCATCCTTCCACTTTAACATTGTATATCTGTTTTGTCATTCTTTCCTCTGGCATTCTTTCTATATGCCCGAACCAACGGAGCATGCCCTTTCTCATCTTTACACCGATACTATCTTTCATACCTACTCGCTGTCTTACTATGCTGTTGCTAATGCGGTCGGTCAGCTTTACTCCGCACATCTTCCGCAGAGCTCGCATTTCTACCGCATTTATCCTACTTTCATTCTCCTTCTTACATACCCAGCTCTCGCTACCATATAACAGCGTTGGGACAAGAACTTCGTTATGTATGGCCAGCTGCGCCTTAGGGCTTAAGTGCCGGCTCCCGAGTAGCTTTCCCATCGCACCATTCACTCTGTTCCCTGCACTCACTCTTCTCTCTATGTCAGCGGTGTATTTCCCATCCTTACTGAAGGCGCATCCAAGATATACAAACTCATTCACTTGCTCCAGCACATCGTTACCAACCACAATCCTTATATTCGTTCTGGTTTCTTCCCTTTCAAAAACCATAATCTTGGTTTTCTTCACATTCAAGTGTAAGCCATTGATCATGCAGTCGTTTTTCATAACTGTGACTAGTGTTTGCAGATCAGTGGCTGTTCTTCAGTCAGATCAGTTTCTTACTCTTAATTTTAGAATTGGTGTTCCAAGCGAAGGTTCCAAATTAGAATGTTCCATACAATATTCCAATTTTAAAATGATTTATGGGTATGACCTGTACACTACTGAATAATAGCATTAAAGCAATAATGTATAATTATTGCTTTTATGCTGTTATTGATATTAACATCTTATACCAGACTTCTTATGGCTTCTCAGTAAGATGATTTTCTCTATAAAGTGATTAGCATTGTAGAATTACTGAAATATTATTAAAATATGGATAGGTATATGTAAATTACGGAAATAACGAAATTATGTAGTTAACGAGTATGTATTTTTTTCAATGTTTCTGAAAAGTAAAGTGGAAAATTCACAATTCACATAAATGATCAAGCGCTTTTAAATTTGACGTACTAAGCCGACAACGGAAGTCGCGATACGACAAAATACTTTACAAACTGAAGTTCAGTCTTAGCCTTGCTTAAATTTGTCTACGCCTAAGTGTATATAGAGGTCATTAGTGTTAATGAATATTCCTTCATTTAAATTGATTCTGTCCTAATTTTAAATAAGATAGGACCTGGCTGGCTGGCGTTAAAAATAAAATGGTTACATAATGGCCTAATTTATGTAGAAAAAAACAACTTGATATTCTTCATTTAAATTCTTTTTTTTTACGTAATGCCAAAAATATTTGTTCGAATTATTAACAAAATGGTTTGGATTCCAGATTATACTGATTATCAGAAAATTAACTGTTATAGACTAGACCAAAACCTTTTTGAACTAATCCTCTTTACTTAATTGACCTATTTTTTGTCTAGTATTTTAGTAACTTTAAACAGTGAATAAAATAGTCTGGTTTATATTCTCTTTGACTTATTAGTCAAGGAGAATCATCAAACATAAAATTGAAAATTTGTGATATGATAAAATTTGTTATAAGTTACACTTATTCGCTTCAGTTCGAACCTAATTAGATTAATTAGAAGTATTACATTTACTCTAGATAGATAATTTGATAAAGAAACATCGTGTTTGTATTTTTCTGTGACTAAAAGTCAAAGACCAAAATAACTTATTTCCATTCATTTTCAGGTAATTGTATGTAGTCTTCTGATTTTCATAACCTCTGTTCACTTATGCGACTCGCTCGGGTCACTCAATCATTAATAAAATGATTGCTGCTCATATGCAGTAGGTAAGGGCTTGATTTTCATTTGATAAAATTATAAATTTTATATCTTCATCCCGACTGGTTGGAACTCTGTAGTCGCTGCCCACCTCGCAAGAGTTACAGCTTCACCGGAGAAGAGGGCGAGCGCGAAACCACTACGCTCGAGCCAGAAGGGCAAGAGGGCAACTAACTCCAGGAGGAACGGCCTCGGCTTGGGCAGTCGCTATGGGGAAGGGCATATACTAGGTCTCGGCGTGGTGCTCTGCACCAGCCGGCGGGCAAGGGATTCTTTGACCTCGCCGGTGAGGTCGGTGTCTGATCCTGTCTGCGGTATCTGTATCCCAAAGAAGGGAAGTAAGGGCATTGGGAGGGTTGGTGAGAACATGCCGCGGACGGCGGTACCGGCTGATAGGAGGGGAGTTAGGTTGGTAGTCGGCGGCGGCTACGATTAGCAGATTCCTATGATTGAACGCATTCGCGAAATTTCGCGTTGTCGCCTTTTTTTAAAGGTGCGAATAGGTTCAAGCCCGAGATTGGCATAGAGATCGACGTTCCGTATGAACCACGGTACTCTTGACTTGCCATTGTGATTACACTGTCTGTCTGGTCATGATAAAAATTTTCTAGCTTTGCACCAGTATTTTTATATTCCCCGAAATGTAATACGCTAAGAGCTAGTATTAAGTCGAATTTGTGTGTGAATTTGTAACTGTGTGATGTATAATAGTCGATCTGTCAAACTATGTCAATAGAATAATATGCTATTTTATTTTAGTGTGATTTAGCAGCCATTATGTAAACAAATAGCAATAGCGACTAATGATAAAAATCTTTTTAAAAAAAGATAAAACCGACTACAAAAAGCAAAATATAAATATTTGAAGTTGGTACCGGTTAGTGCAGTTGGTTACTAGGCACCGACTTCAAATATTTATTTTTGCTTTTTGAAGTTGGTTTACTTTTAATAAAAAAAAAAAAAATTACAATTTTAAGTGACGAGTGAATTATTTACTAATATTAATACACCTATATTTTATTATTTTGCTGAATTGTGTGCAGGGTTGATATAATAACGGAATCTAAACACGCGTGCTGCCGTTAAGGAAGCCCCTGGTGTATCTTCCAAGTCCAAAGTTCAATACCGATTTCATTAAAATGGGACCACTTCGAAACTATACTAAACCCAATGCAAAAAGAATCATCAAAATCGATTCATAATTAGCGAAATGATCGCGTAACATACATACTGAAAAAAAAATACAGTCGAATTGAGAACCTCACACTTTTTTAAAAAAGAATTTTATATGAATTTTCATTTTTCCATGTTCCATGCCTAATGGCCAGACATTCATATCTACTGAATATTAATAGCCCTGGGGATAATTGATACGCATCTGAGATATGTGTTTAAACTAATTTGTGAAGAAATTGATAAACTGAATATACATGAAACATACAACATTAATTATGAACCAACGTTTGATTACATTCCTGTATGATTTTACTACACAACGTGTAAAGTAAATAAAGTAATAATGAAGGACGATTTGGCGCAGTGGTTAAGAGCGTAAGCCGCCCCGCCGACTGCGTTGAGTAGTCGCGGGTTTATACCCACACGGTACAAATCTTTGTGTGACCCACAATTATTTGTGTCGGTCTGGGTATATGTGTACGTGAATTTTCATTTTTGTAAACGCAACCACGACACGGGAGAAAATCCTAGTGTGGGGTAACGATTTTTAAACAAAAATCAAATACCCATAAATCTATAATCTATATAGCTTTACGAATACCAAGCCTCCAGTTTTAAAGAGTTAATTCTCATTTTTTTAAGAAATTAGATCTTAAAATTAACTAAGAAACGTGTGTATATGGAGGAATATTTTATTTAAGTGCAACCAAAACTGTCTTATTGGTTTAGTTGACACTGCGAACTGAGACAATGATAGCAATTTAACGTAATTTGATTTAAAAAAAAAACAGAAAATTGAAACATTAAAAACAACAAGAGCAAAACATTTTCAGTCTAGTGTTTTTCACGTTGTATATAATTTTATACTAAGCCTAAACGTCAATTTTATAACAGACAGGACTATCGTCCAATTATCGTCAAACAACCGAAAGTGTCAACGCAACAAAAAAATTGAGTTAAGGCGGTTTCGGTGCGGGCAGAATTTTACCAAAATGTAAATATCAACAACCTATAACACCCGGAGCTTACCACAGAAAAACACCGCCAATCTTATATTCCCCAAGCGAGGATGGTAGAGGTGTACTGTGGAACCCACTTTTCAGCGACGATGTTAGGTCCCATGTAATAGGGGCGAGCCTATTGCGATATACTAGGAATAATTCCAGACTCCGGACTGATACTGGGAATTTTGTGATAGAAAAACTAGCTTTGTCCGACCAAGGTTTTTGTATTGTAGTATTAGTATTATATAGCAGTCTTATTGTAATGTTATCGTTAAGGCAATTTAAGTCTCCGTAACCGGCGAGCGTGTATGAGACGAACTATGAAAGCGCAGGAAGCCAGAGCGGTCTGTAAGGAAAGAATCTTACTTTGCTGTGAGAAAGAGACGCAGTTATAAATTGCGTAGAGTTTATGGTAGCCTGTTTCGACCATTTTTAGGATCATTTAGACGTAGAGCTTCTCTGTGTCTGTGTATCATAATCAGCCTATATTTTATAGTCACGGGCAATACTGTGCAAGTATTTTAATACTGTATTTTAAGACTGCCTCGTAGGTCTAGTAGCGAATAATGTGCTTTGTGATCACGAGGTCTTGGGTTCAAATCCTAAGTGTGACAAATGTAGTTTTGGTGTCGAAAAATCCCGAAAGTAGTCTGGATTTGTGCCCAGTATATGGCAATAGGCTCGCCCTCTATTACATGGGACTTAACATCGTCGACGTAAAGTGGTTGTACCGCTTGGAGAATATAGGCGTGACGGTTTTTATTTTAATACTTTGATATACTTCTACTCCACTTGCATTAACTTTAGTGTTTAATATTCAAATTAATGCATTAAATATTTACTACATCTGCGTATTGTCCCTTTTATCGTAATCATTTCGATGGAAGTGCATCACAGTAACGTCATGTTTACAAAGACCAGCGTTTTAGAAACAACAACAACAACAGAAATTACTATGACGATGTGCAAAATATAATAATAATAATCATTTATTTCAGCCCATAATTTTAATTACATTTAGTGTGAAATAAAACTATTTTACGGATTTTATCGCGGTTTATTTTTTTATTTTTGGTTTCCGACGTTTCGAGTGCGTTGCAGCACCCATGGTCACGGGAGGGACTGAGGTGTTAGACGTCCAATAGGCATAGTTGTTCCGGGGTACCCTCAAACTTCTTAATTATTTTTGTTGTTGTTGGTCCGATCTACGCAGAATGAGCTCACGGTGTCTTGAGGTTTTGCAGTGTTATGCTTGGTTTTGGATTTGATTATATTAATTACCGGATCCCAAGACGATGGAAGCACCCAGCCATCTTCTCTATTGAAATTGGGATGTTTTTTAATTTCAATAATGTTAATTTCAGCCTCGCGAACCATCCTTGGTAGGAATCGGTGTTCTATCACGAGGATTTGTGGTCTATCAAATCTGATGTTATGGCGGGTGCGGTCAAGGACATGTTCACAGACTGCAGACTTCTTTGAGCGACGGTGTTTTAGGTCAGCTATGTGTTCTTTAACCCGAGTTTTTACCGGTATTTTTGTTTGTCCTATATAAGAGAGACCACATTCACAATCAAGCTTGTAAACTCCTGCATCTTGTAGAGGGATCTGACACTTGACAGATGGTAAATATTTACTGATCTTCTTCGGCGGCTTATAAAATGTTTTAATCGAAGCACGCTTCAAGATGTAGCCAATCTTGTCCGTGACTCCTCTCATGTAAGGTAGTACAGCAGGGAGACGCTCAACTGTGGCTGGTTTCACTCGGTCACTGTGACGTTGGCGTGGGACTTGAAGCTTATTGTCGTGCAGGACTTGCTTGACATGTTGAAGCTCGGCAGCCAGATGTTTCTTGTCACAGATCTCTTGTGCTCTCTGAAACAAAGATTGACCCACGGTAGCTAACTGTGTTGGATGGTGGTGAGATTCACCGTTTAAGTACCTATCAGTATGGGTCTTTTTACGATAAACCGTATGGCTTAAGGTGTTGTTGGGGTTACGGATTACTAACACATCTAGGAAAGCTAGGGAATTGTTTGCCTCCAACTCCATTGTAAACTGAATTTTAGGGTTAATGGAGTTAAGATGATTTAGGAATACATGAATTTTGTCAGATGGTAATATTGTGAAAGTATCATATACGTACCGCTTGTAGAAACTTGGCTTTACAGGTGAGGTACAAAGGGCTGTCTCCTCAAAGTCTTCCATGAATATATCGGCAACAATGGGAGATACAGGGGAGCCCGTCGCCACGCCATCTACTTGCTTGTAGAACTGCTCCTTCCACAATAAGTAGCCAGATGTAAGGCAGTGTCTTAATAGTTACGCGTTCACGCTTATTTAAGATATCAATGCATTTATTAAAATCAAATGTAGTTAACACTGTCTTTAGTTCATTGGATGCAATTTTTATATTTCTGCTAAGGTGGTGTAGATCGGAACGGGTTTGATGAATCACCGTCCGTAACAACTTTTTACTTGCCTGGTTTAGGATCTTAGCGCTTCCTCGTATGCCTTTCTTGGTGGATATCTTGACACACGTAGGAAAGAGATTGTGGTCTCTGCATCTCTTCAAGAAATTTAAGGATGTTATAAATCTTGCGCGCTTAGTCTTGAGATCTTCTAACCGGCGTATTTTATTAGCAATTTCCAGTCCGTACTGGTTCACATAATGAGTTCTTAGATTTACGCAAATATCTATCTATCTCACGCCAGATCCCTTGCGGGGTAGGCAGAGAGTACAGAGTTCCAACAGGTTCTTTCCTTACATACCTCTCTGGCTTCCTCGACTCTCATAGTTCGTCTCATACACGCTCGCCGGTTACGGAGACTCTTGACTTTTCCATCAGATAAGACCCGGTTTATTTGGTCGTGGTAAGATAATCTAGGTCTTCCCCGGTACCGGCATCCTTCCACTTTCACATTGTATATCTGTTTTGTCATTCTTTCCTCTGGCATTCTTTCTATATGCCCGAACCAACGGAGCATGCCCTTTCTCATCTTTACACCGATACTATCTTTCATACCTACTCGCTGTCTTACTATGCTGTTGCTAATGCGGTCGGTCAGCTTCACTCCGCACATCTTCCGCAGAGCTCGCATTTCTACCGCATTTATCCTACTTTCATTCTCCTTCTTACATACCCAGCTCTCGCTACCATATAACAGCGTTGGGACAAGAACTCCGTTATGTATGGCCAGCTGCGCTTTATGGCTTAAGTGCCGGCTCCCGAGTAGCTTTCCCATCGCACCATTCACTCTGTTCCCTGCACTCACTCTTCTCTCTATGTCAGCGGTGTATCTCCCATCCTTACTGAAGGCGCACACACACATCGTTACCAACCACAATCCTTACATTCGTTCTGGTTTCTTCCCTTTCAAAAACCATAATCTTGGTTTTCTTCACATTCAAGTGTAAGCCATTGATCATGCAGTCGTCTTTCATAACTGTGATTAGTGTTTGCAGATCAGTGGCTGTTGGCGCTATTAAAACCGCGTCATCTGCATAAAGTAGATGGTTTACCACTAAGTCACCCATTTGTACACCTTCATTCATCGCTTTCAGTCTTTGAAGACTTTTGTCCAGATATATTATAAACAGTCTAGCGGATAACACGCAACCCTGCTTGACGCCGATCTTAACGTCAAACCAGGGTGACCTGTTACCACCCACCCGTACGCATGCCTTGCAGTCCACATAAGTGGACTGGACGGCTCGCAACAGAGTGCCATCTATACCATACTCTGGCAAAATGTCCCAAAGTCTCTTTCGCACAACTCTGTCAAATGCCTTCTCCAGATCTACAAAACCGCAGAAAACCTTCCGGCCCACTGCCAGATGCTTCTCTACGATGTTGCGGAGTGAGAAGACTTGATCCGAACATCCTCTTCCAGACCTGAAACCCCCTTGTGCCTCGCACAACATTCCATCGGACTTCACGCGCATTCTCCGTTCAATAATTTTACCATACACCTTGGCTGCCAAGCTGATCAAACTGATGGCTCTGTTATTGGCGCAGTCATATTGTGAACCCTTGCTTTTATACAAGGTCCCTACAGATTGGCGCCGCGCAGTCATAGTAATGACTGCGCGGCGCCAATCTGTAGGGACTCTACCGGTCCTCCAGCAAAGGTTTGCAAGGGCCCGGAAAGCGTCCCGGACGCAAGTTCCGCCATATTTGATCATCTCGGCAGATATCATGTCTACTCCCGCAGCTTTACCGTTTTTCATACTTCCTATCGCCCATTCAACTTCTTCCATAGTGATGTCCTCCGTTGATTCTGGTGCCGCAATCTCGCCTTTAGGCACGTCTGCGGCATCAGCATCCGGGTCATCTCCATACATTTCTCCAAAATATTCACTCCACCGGTTTAGCACAGCTTGTGTGTCTGCAAGAATGTCACCATCTTTAGATTTTATCCTTTCCATTCTGGAGCCTGACGAATCACCTCGAGCCTTTCTCACCTTGCTCCAAAAGAGTTTGGTGTTGTTCTCGAAGTTCTTCGCCAGCCTCTCCTCCTCAATCATACTGGCTCTTTCACGCTTTTCTTTCACTAAAGTTTTAGTGGCATTCTTGCATTGCCGGTATATTTCTTTCCTCATCTCTGTCATACTGGCATTCAGGTTCAAAGAAGATACATAGTCCTGCCACGCTTTCTTCTTACTTTCTACGGAGCTTTGCAACTCCGCATCCCACCATGCATCACCTTTTGCTGTAATATGCTTCTTTGAGCAACCACATACTTCTTTCGCGGATTCCACCAAACTCTCTTTCAGGCTATTCCAGCATTCATCTACATTTGAGTCCGAAGAGCCTGCTGTCAAAAGCTTGTCTCGGACTCTATCTTCATACATTCTCCTCACGCTCTCATCTTGCAACTTTTCAACCTTTAATCTTTCAAGGTCTCCGAAGGGGATACGCTCTCGCCAGTGTCTCCACTTCCTGAACAGACCAGACTGATTCCAGAGTGGGGCCTCTATACGCACGCGTATCTTGTAGTTTGCTTCGGAGACGGTTATTAACCAGGATCAGATCTATCATGCTTTTTTGTTCATACGCGAATATAACACATGAAATAAAACCATTTTACGGATTTTATCGCGGTTTATTTTTTTATTTTTAGTTCCCGACGTTCCTGCTGTACTACCTTACATGAGAGGAGTCACGGACAAGATTGGCTACATCTTGAAGCGTGCTTCGATTAAAACATTTTATAAGCCGCCGAAGAAGATCAGTAAATTTTTACCATCTGTCAAGTGTCAGATCCCTCTACAAGATGCAGGAGTTTACAAGCTTGATTGTGAATGTGGTCTCTCTTATATAGGACAAACAAAAATACCGGTAAAAACTCGGGTTAAAGAACACATAGCTGACCTAAAACACCGTCGCTCAAAGAAGTCTGCAGTCTGTGAACATGTCCTTGACCGCACCCGCCATAACATCAGATTTGATAGACCACAAATCCTCGTGATAGAACACCGATTCCTACCAAGGATGGTTCGCGAGGCTATTGAAATTAAAAAACATCCTAATTTCAATAGAGAAGATGGCTGGGTGCTTCCATCGTCTTGGGATCCGGTAATTAATATAATCAAATCCAAAACCAAGCATAACACTGCAAGACCTCAAGACACCGTGAGCTCATTCTGCGTAGATCGGACCAACAACAACAAAAATAATTAAGAAGTTTGAGGGTACCCCGGAACAACTATGCCTATTGGACGTCTAACACCTCAGTCCCTCCCGTGACTATGGGTGCTGCAAAGCACTCGAAACGTCGGGAACCAAAAATAAAAAAATAAACCGCGATAAAATCCGTAAAATAGTTTTATTTCATGTGTTATATTCGCGTAAATCTAAGAACTCAATACATTTAGTGTGTTAGTAAAATATTTTTATAATGTAATTTTAGTTTAGCCTAATAGTTTATGACAGGAGCTGGGTCACAACCCTGCACAGGCTACCTTGCTACATGTAAGTGTATCCAGCGCCGCGCTAAAACACTTCCATATTATTACGTTTAACTGTACAACTTGCCTTGACAAGGCTTTTTCTACAAACCGGTAAACCACTTTATCGTCTAACCAGATCTCAATTTATATACAAAAGTCTTCATTTACGGACTGAAAAGATTTTATTTACAGCGTTATTATTAAAGAAAACGCTCTTGCGTTACCGAACAGTAAGTATAAAAGACATTGTGTTTGAGTGGAAACAATCTGCTTCGCTCGCGTAGCAAGTCCATAATTAATTTTAAAATATTTCACAGTGTAGCAAGAAGTATGAACTGCGGTGTGCCTTGGGTGATAGGGTGGCAATGTGATCGGTGTGCGGTGGACTAAAGATTTTTATGGCGCTTGTTCTCGATGTAAGTAACTGATGCGGATCCAGGCACTTTCACGTGTTAATTATATCTTATATACGACCGTGCAAAATTCATGTATTTCCCACGTTTACTGGATTCATATCTTTTTTCATATAAACCATTACAATATATATGAATCGTCAGAAAAGTAACAGACTCTACCATCACTTTGGAATGTCATTTCTGGTACGGTGTAAGAGTACCTATAGAGCTACAAGGATCTTTTGGCCCGTGGATGACATTGAAAGGGGGGCGTTGGTGTGAAATTAGGGTTATCATTTAGTAAATTTTTCCTACTTTCAGGGAAATATATCAACAGGTGGGTCCCCTCGGTTACTAATTAAAAGAGAACTTGGGTAAATTTCATAGCAAATGGCAATTGTCCGGGACGACATGAAGTAACATTATACTTGATGAAATCATTAGATTCGATTATGGCCGCGCGCCAAAAGATCTTTGTATGACTATATCTGAAACTGCTATAGTCATCATCATCATCATCAGCCGTAAGAATTCCACTGCAAGACAAAGGCCTAACCAAAGAACATCACCAACGGCTTTGTGCTGTACGTCTTCAAAATTTTACCTGCAACCTTCACCGGGTCATCCACCTTGTGCAGCTATAAAAAATATTTCTTATTTTTGCTGTTATTTTGACATTTTCGTTTAATACACCCATGAAACCTACCAGCAGAATAATTTTCCATGTCAAATTAACTCTAACACAAGACAAGTCAAAGAGCAAATTAAGTAAAATCGCGAATAATAAATCTTTTGTACTAATTTTACTATGTAACGGGTTGTATAAAATTTATGTAACGCTAACCACACGTTGGCGGCGTCTAAAGGTTTGCTTAAATAGCCGTCGGAGCGTGACGGGAGCGCAACGGAACCTCTCGGCTACGCTCGGTCGGTTGTCGGCAGCGCGACGCACACGTCACACTGCGGGAGCAACGTAGCGCCAGCCGGGCGGCCGCCTGACACTAGCAACGCGCTCGCAAGCGTATTGGCGTCTCGCTCCCCCTGTGCTTCGTTTGTAATCGCATCGAGTGCGACGGCGGCGGGTCATGAAGTGTACCGTCGCGCTGAGCGTGGCGGAGCTGTGTGGCGTCTTCCGTACATTTCAGTACATTACAACTACTTAGTTCGCGCCACCGTCGCGCCCCCGTCGCGCTGCGTCGGCGCGTCTGCGTCGTATGTGGCGAAACTTTAAAAGCTGAAGCTATATTTTAATTATTACTGCGGTTAGTTCAAAGAGACGAAATTTCATTTTCTAACAGTAACCGCTAATCAGTGGCGTAGTACGTATATGGTAATACCGCAAGTTTCTTGTAAAATGATATAAATAGAAACGAAATAATACGAAAATTTGTGATATCTCCTTATAAGTCATTAGTCTTGTGGCATGGAGAAAATAGGTTTGTTTGATGTTTCAGTATTTGGCGTAGCTTAACTCTAGCGAGTCTCGTGTAAAAAAATGGAAATAGGGTAAAAAAGTGCAGAGTTTTCAAACATGTAATAAATCCACCTTCACGTCTATAGAAGGCAGAGGTGCACTGTATAACACCTACATTTGACGTGCTATTAAGTCTTTATGTAATACTTTATTAGTATTATTTATAAGCGAGATTTAGGTACTCCCAAAGTTAGGCACCGGAGTTTGTCTCTCTAACAAGGCGCTGAAGAATTTTTCCCCACGTATAGTAAGGATTATCTCTATCATAGAAATGTTATGAGATTCGAACACAAGCTTTGATTTATCAATTTGATTCTTATTTCTTTAGCCCAAAAGCCAGTCCTACACATTACACACTCCTAGTGCCATTAATAACATTTTGATACATGGTAGATATTATTTTATTTTAATGCATTTATATATTATATATAATGCGACATGCGGCTTTATATATGTGATTCTAAATAGAAAGAAAAACTTATTATCTCGAGTTGGAGCCATACCTACGTACTCCATGGCACCATAATAGATTTCTATCGATGTCTGTTACTTGTGTTCCGTGCCGGGATCGAAACCCCGACTGCTTGATCCGGTGAGCTGAAAGTCCGACGCTCTAACAACTAGACCAAACCGTTGTCAAATCTAATTCACGTTTTGATTTCTTTCACTCAAGATAACAACATCGTTATACAATTGATACATAATGTGTATTATTTTATATGCATGTTGTATTTTATATATACGTGTAACATATTTAACGCATGACCTGAAAAAATTGTTCCGTTTAGGCACCTGAATCTATTCCGACTAATTGTTAATATACCTTACATTTTTTAAATGAACGAAAATTGGTATCGCTCATTCGGATCACATTATTAACAAAATTAAAAAAATACATATTAATTCAAAGCAATACTACTATTTCAAACGCATAAGCATAAATCATGTTCTTCAATAGGATACATCATTTGTAATTAATTTGGATATCAGATTGCTTAAAAGTGTTAAATAACTCCTTAAAATCAGAAATTTGGTATTAAATTGGTAAAGCGATAATCTAATTTGGGTGTCTCAGGTCTTGCGTCATTTATGTTACACTTGTAGTAGTTGCAGAGTTGAGCAATTTTTTGAAAGAAAGGGAGAATGAAATGTAGCCCCACACTAGGAACGATTCCTGTATCGTGAATGCGTTTACAAACACAAAATTCACATACACAAGCACCCAGGCCGAAAGAAACATTTGTGGATCACAGAAAGATTTGTCCAGTGTGGGAATCGAACCCGCGACTACTCGATCCAGTGGGCCGAGCGGTTTAAGTTCTTAACCAATAAACCAAGTCGTGCGCAATTAATTTTTAAAATTATCACACCAGATCCCTTGCGGGGTAGACAGAGAATACAGAGTTACAACAGGTTCTTCCCTTACATACCTCTCTGGCTTCCTCGTCTCTCAAAGTTCGTCTCATACACGCTCGCCGGTTACGGAGACTCTTGACTTGACTTTCAGATAAGACGTACCTACATCCTTTCACTTTCGCATTGTATATCTGTTATATTTTTTAAATGTTATGCTTTATTGCGGTTTATTTTTGGTTTTTAAATTCCCGACGTTCGAGTTCTCTACAGCACCCATGCTCACGGGAGGCACTGAAGCGTTTCAAGTCCTAAAGTCATTGTTATTCCGGACAACCTTTGGAGGATTATTTTAATTGCATTTGAAATATCAATTGATTGATCTTACAATAAAAAAAATGGAATAATTTCCAACACTGAGTAGTTGTCTAGTCTTATTAATATCTGGAAAGTCCCACCAACTCTCAAACTATAGTCTTCCTACTCCAGTTCTAAATGAACTACAATCGCGTGGCATTGAAATAAAACAGGTCTGCCCGGGGCTATTGTCTGAGTTAATGCCGTGTTGACACTCCCCGGGTTATAGGGTACACTGCGACAATAAGAAAATACCAACCCCTGTTTATCAACTAGCCGAGAAGATTATTTAGGACTGATTTGTTTATATAAATGAGAGTCTTCATAAAAAGCGAACGTGAATGAGATGAACTATGAGAGTAGAGGAAGCCAGAGCGGTCTATAAGCCAAGAACCTGAAGGAACTTTGTACTCTTAGACCAATTTGCAAGGGATCTGGCGTGATGATTTAGATACATGTATATGTTAGGACCAACGGATTTTTGATTAAGTGCCTGCATTTTACTTATTCAATCTAAAAGTTTGAAATAAAAAAAAGTAACATAAGCACTATATTTCTCAAACGTGTGTGGCAGGGGTATAGTGTGTTCTCGCGTATCGTCGACGATATTAGGTCCCAATATAAGGGAGGCGGAACATTGCAAAACGTTTCCAAAAATAATTCAAACTTTGTAAATAATAGTATTTTATGATTTACGAGTTGGGGCAGAAATGTTCTAGAGTGGCACGGGCATTGTATTGGCAAGGGCAGCGTGGGACGGCCGCCTGCCAAATGGACCGACGATCTTGTAAAGATCGCAGGAAGTCATTGGATGCAGGTGGCATCGGACTGTCTGCGCTGGCGAGCGATTGGGGAGGCCTATGTTGGGGTGGTTTGTTATAATGATGATAATATTTTAGTACGACCGTATTACTACAGACACGTCCGGAGTATACGGTACGTATTTAGAATGCCTACAATATATAATACCAAAATAACTAAAACTGTAACAAATAAAGTACCTAATAGTGGATTAGCCTTTAGCAGTGTAAGGTTCCTCCATCGCAGTTGAATGAATTCTATTCCTACGAGTATAGTCGCTTTTTATGACTATTTTGATCTTATGATTAATCCAGTTATATACCTAATATGTAATAGTTTTATTTCTCTACTATACTGCCCCGTTGGTCTAGTGGTAAAGCACATCGCTTTGTAAACACGAGGTCCAGGGTTCAAATCCTAGTTCTGACAAATGTAGGTTTTCTAACTAAAACTTTCCATTATGAGTCCGTTGTCTAGAATCGTGCCTGGTAATTGGCAATAGGCTTGCCCCCTATTACATGGGACTTAACATCGTCGGCGAAAAGTGGGTGTACTTAGTACACTTCTGCCGACCCCGCTTGGGGAATATAAGCGTGACGGTGTTTTTTTAAATTTCATTCCTAAATTTAAGTTCTGCTAGCATACGCTAATGGACAAGTGCAAATTTTAAGAAAATCCTAGGTAAACTTACTAAGGCGCAACATTATCTACTCCACAAGAGATCTGCCGTGACGATATAGATAGACAGAAAATAATCCTTACTTTTCCCGCATTGCAAAAAATATACTAAATCCATCTATCTATCTATATCATCACGCTAGCTCCGTCGCGGGGTAGGCAGAGAGTACAGAGTTCCAACAGGTTCCTTTCTTACAGACCGGTTGCTGAGACTCTTGACTTGTCCTTTAGATAAGACCCGGTCTATTTGGTCATGGTAAGATAGTCTAGGTCTTCCCCGGTAACTACATCCTTCCACTTTCGCGTTGCATATCTGTTTTGTTATTCTTTTTTCTGACATTCTTTCTATATCCCCGAACCAACGGAGTATACCCTTTCTCATCTTTACACCGATACTATCCTACCTACACGCTTTCTTACTACGCTGTTGCGAATACGGTCGGTCAGCTTCACTCCGCACATCTTCCGCAGAGCTCGCATTTCTACAAATATACTAAATTGTAATTTAAACAGCTGCAAAGCATCTATTAAAAATTCATCTACACTGTAACAATGCAAAAACTGTAAAAGTAGAAAAGGTTAATTATACATTTTCTTTAATCAACACCCTTGGGCTTCTCATTCCTCAAGAGAATACAAATTTGAAGATGGTGTAATTACCTAGCTGGGCACTTATTCGTTATTACCAAACGCGGTTCGTTACGATATCTTAATAAAATGATCGTGTCATGGTATTCTGAATGCCACTGGAGTACTATTAACCGACTGTTTCACGAAGTTACCTAAACACGCCACGTTACTTGTTAAATTGGTTATAGCGAATAATTGCCTTGTAATGGAAAAGAAACTTCAGTTGAAACTGAATTCACTTTCGGACGATAGTTCAAGTGGTCTATACTTTGAATCATACCGTACTTGATGGTTTGTTTAAAGTTCTTTAAAACGTTATTTAATTTTTGCCGTGGACAAATTCACTAAGTAATGGAAAATAGAATTACTAACAATGATCCTGAGTAGTTCTGCTTGAAATTTTTTTCTTGTCTGATGACCTTGACTACAGTGAAAAGTGTGCCCGGAGGACCTAAGAGGCAGGTTTTTTCAAATAATTCAGATATAATTCATTAAAATAAAAAGTCATCTGTACCAGTTATATAGCATATCTTAAGCGTTTTTCGTACATAGCATATTTTTCGCTTTATATCTTGTATATATCCAATCTACCATTGAACATTTGCAATTTATATTCAAGCTAGAACGTTTATAAAATATTATTTTGGAAAATTGAATTTCTAAAATTAAATTTTACTTCATACATGAAATTCACGACGTACATATAAAAATGACGATGAGAAGTCATCGTCATTTTTATATGTATTTCGTATAACAAATACGCAGTTCATTCATTAACCATCTTCTGTAAATAGAGGCTATTTTTAGGAATCAGGGTTAGGTTCCCGTCCCCCCTTTACAAGCGTTTTCACATAATAATGACTAATTGTTATCTGTATTTATAGTTTCTTTGTCATTGTAAGTAGGATAGTTAATAATACTTGATCCCAGACGATGGCTAATTAAGTACCTATCTAAGATGATAAAGCCATTTTCTGGTTTTAGTGTTCCTAAGCGATACTGGGTAGATAGAAATATTCATTCTTACTTTGGAATAAGTAGCAGAAATTTTTCTCTAATTACTTATATTGAAAAACGTTGACCTGCATTAGGAATTTTTTTTTTTTTTTAAAAACGTAGCCCCACACTAGGATTTATTCCTGTGTCGTGGGTGCGTTTTACAAACATGAAAATTTACACACAAATACCCAGACCGGAACAAATAATTGTGGATCACACAAAGATTTGTCCCGTGCGGGAATCGAACCCGCGACTATTAAACACAGTAGGTGGAGCGACCTAAGCTCTTAACCACTGCGCTAAATCGTCCGTCAAATTATTTCTTAGTTGTAGGTGCGTTCACAAAACTACTTTCTAATACACAAACACCCAGATAGAACCTAATATTTGTAGATAACTCAAAAATTTGTGCCGTGCGGGTATCGAACCAGCGACTACTCGATTCAGAGAGCTGAGCGGCCTATGCTCACTGTAACCAAGCGACTATCGAAAGTATTTGGCTTGATTTTTTGGGCTACAAAAATAGACTAACCCATTATTGGTACGATTAAATTAAAGGTTATTAAAGAAATTAATATCTTTAACGTCCTGTTGAGGATACTGATTTTTCAGTAACTAGTCCAAACAAAAGTCAGCGCCAAGCTTTAGTGCCTGGAATGAAGTCGAGCTGTACTGATGATGCCTCAGCTGTAAGACCTACATTCGCTGATATTTGTACTTAACTTAACTGTACAATTTTATTTTTCTTTCTTTTCTTTATCACACCTGACACCGAAAAGATACAAAATAAATAAAGATGTATTGCAAAAACCCACGTATCATTAGCTCATGCTAAAAGCAACCATATTTCCGAACTGCATCGCAACAATATGAATGTTTATTAAAAAACGTTAAGGGCGTCATTCCGGCGAGGTGGGCCACATTGTAGGCGGCCTATTCACTTTTGGCCTCGGCCAACAAGGCATTAAGCGCAAATCCCTTTATCTTAACGTCCAGCCGCGCGTCGCTCATGCGTGGCATTGCTCCCCTGTGCTACGGCCATTAAATCAGCGGGAATTATTGCGAATTATAAAGTAGTTGAGACTATAATTTATGGGTGGTTGTGGCTCCTGTGTGGTTGTTGTGCTGCTAAACTAGAGTAGTTTTGTGTCAAATTCGGAAAATGACACACGATTTCGCTAATAAATTAAAACATTAAAATCAAAAGTTTTTTATTCATGTAGAACATAAGGCGTATAAATATTCAAAAAGAGAAAATTATTGAATACTTAAGACTCTACCACCCGTTCGGAAAGTCATTTATGTGGAGAAGAAGGGCAAAAACTCCACGGTTACTCTTTTTAAAAATGAGAGTTTTACAATTCCTTTTGTATACATTGAAATCAAGAGGTCTGGGAAAACAGTGAAATATCAAAGATTTTAAAATGGAAATTCTCGAACATAAACTAAGGAGGCTTCTCTACGGCGAGTATTTTTTCGACTAAGCGAGCTTTTGAATGTTCCATCATGAGGCGAGCATTCGTTCGCGAGTGTAAACGTCTAAAACTATAGACGCTGTCGGTTGAGCTGGTCTCACCTTAACAACATCGTGCTAGCGTGCTAACTTTTCTGAAGCGCAGTCTAACTTTCGCACTACTGGATTTTTCATAGCCGAAGTAGAGTCGCAATTAATAAAACACCTTTTTAATTGCGACTCTACTTCGGCTATGAAAAATCCATCTATTTGAAACAGTGCAAGTACTTATCAAGAATTTCTACGTTATCGAACAGTATAAGGTTAGATAACTATGAGTTATTTCATTACTAAACTTAAACATACTTCTTACAGGAAAATCAATGATGATCTTCTAATTAAATTATCATTTACATAAAAATATTAACTATTCGGTCAAGGGAATCAAACTTAATATCATCCTCCTATTATTTATTGTTCCCAATACCTTATATGTACGACACTGCCGTTAATTAAAAAAGAATATTATCGATATATTGACAAATAAGAAAATAAAATAAAAACACAAATTTATTAAACTTGTCCTGATTTTTCGCGGCCCCAGCTCATAGGTCGAGTGGTGTATTAACTTACACAAGCTTACTATATCATATGCGGCGGGAATAACGCTATTTTGATATAAAAATCGTCGGCATTATGACCCGAGAGTTTTCCCGCAATACGATCTTCATTATCGCCCGACCTATTGAAAACCTTCATAAAAGATGTGTCTCTGTAATATAGTAATATGTATAATATACCTTTGTTTTAAGGATTTTTTTTGTATATGCAAACCTCAGAAACAATGCATTTTACGACTGTGCCAGAAGAAGGGTTATATCTTTTGTGTATCTGAACGAATATGTAGTTAGCTGAAGACTTTTATAGCTTCGCTGGAAAAGGAGTGAGCCTGCAACGGCTAAGTCACAGCTAGACAGGTAAAGAGGACAACTAACTTTAGCTTTAAGATACTTACTAACATAAGTCACCAGAATTAGTCCTTGTATCGGTCTATATCGCAACTCCAGAGCCAGACCATCATCTGCAAGCTAGGCCGAAAGAAGAGGGTTTCAACAGGTTCTTTCTCGTTTTTCCGCTCATAATTCGAATTATACACGCTCGCCGGATATGGAGATTCTTAACTTGCCCATCACTTAGACCCTAAGATCCGGCAGATAAATTTTAAAGTGTCCCGATGCCTGATTATTGAAGTTTACCTATATGTTGGTTTCAGGAAATCGCCAGAAGAGCGTGTGTAAGAATGCAAATACGTATTTTATTTTTATTATAGCTTGGGTTGGTGTTATTGGGATTTTGATTCGGGTAACAACCAACAACCGTTATTGTTGACCTGAAGCATTTGTTTCTATCCTGTTTTTCCTATTTATATATTTACTAAACGGGGTAGGATAGGTGTAACTGGTACATCCACATATCGCCAACGATGTTAGGTCCCAATGTAATGGAGAGGGAGCCCATTGCCACTATTCTAGACACCGGATTGTAGTTGAGTTCGACCTATGATTCGTACCTCGGACCTTGTGATTGTTATCCCGACCGATTTGTACCCCTAGAACGACGAGGCAGGCACGATAAATATAATTATTCCAAAAAACCCACCACACAAGCCGGAAGCAAAATTAACAACGCACTATCATGAATTCCAACGCAATCCGCAGAGAACACGTAACTAAAAACATTTCCAAAACAAAAATAGTACTGTTGGGAGGCTTTTGTGTTAAACACCAAGTTATCCAAGTTAGTCTTGGCAAAGTTGACCCAAACAACGTAATGCCATTAGAAGGGACGGCTACAGTGGCATAACTTTAACTAGACTTAAGTGCGTCTAACTAATGATCGCCGAATTGGCTTACCGTGCGTTACTAAGGCAGCGGTCAGCCGGTTAATGGCTTCCACAAATTTATTTAGGATTTAAAAAGGACTGGGCGGCATCGTGCAGATAAAGCCTAATGTTTCTACGACGCAGTTTGGAGCTTCTTTGAGGATTAGTTCCGGATTTGGGTGTAAAGGAGAGGAAATGGTAGATTGGTCGTGATATTTACATGGTTTGGGTAATTGATAGATGGTATCATGGTATTTTCTATATTAAAATACATACAGCCTCGTTGGTCTAATGTCATTAACAATTGAAAGACATTCACTGAGAGAGCAGAGGCCACGACGAGCTCCTTCGTGCTGTATGCATTTAACCATACCCTTCACCAAGTCATCTGTACATCTTGTGGGGGCTCGCCCACTCCACGTCCTCGGGTACATGGTCACAACTCGAGAATCTTTCTGCTCCAACAGCCGTTTTTTCTGCGAGCGATGTGCTCCGTGTAGTGGCACTTTGGCAGTTCTGAGGGCTATGCCGGTAATTTTGGTTCTCCTGCGGATCTTATTAGCTATCACCGGGAAACTCCAAGCATGAAGTAGATAGAAGATATTTATTATCTATATCAAGTAGTGATAGCCTAGTGGTGAGACCGTTGGACTGCAAAGTCAGAGGTCTCGGGTTTAAACCCAAGCACGCACCTCTGTCTTTTCGAAAGCATGTGCGTATTAGAAATTAAGTATCACTTGCTTTAACGGTGAAGGAAAACATCGTGAGTATATCTACATGCCTGAGAGTTTCTTAAAGGTGTGTGAAGTTCACCAACCCGCACTGGGCCAGCGTGGTGGACTATGGCCTAAAACCCATTCAGTCTGAGAGGAGCCCGTGCCCAATAGGGGTGGGACAGTTTCTTAAAAGGGCTAATATTATTATTATTATAGTCTTTTTCACGAGACATGGGTACGGTGACGGTTCATGAACGTCCAATTTACGCATTTTTATTGTGGAATATTTATAGTAGGGAATCCAGAAAATAAACATAAAATAAACTAAAAATCTATTCTGTTTGCATTAAACTATACTGTTTATAAATTTGCGTAATTATTTAAGAAACTTAAAACTTTATATAACTCTATTTCTTAATTGTATCAATTGGAACGGTTTGCGTTTTAGGAACTTACACAATGAAATCGTTATGATTGATCAACTGTTTTAAAATAGTACATAATCTATTGCTGATTTATTTATGAATATTATAATATGCATCCCATTAAAATACATGAGACTACAATGCGAAAGGAAGGATGTAGGTACCGGGGAAGATTGATTTGTATCTGAAGGACAAGTCAGGAGTCTCCGTAAGGAGTCCGGAGCCAGAGCGGTATGTAAGAAAAGAGCCTGTTGGAACTCTATACTCTCTGCCTACCCCGCAAGGGATCTGGCGTGATGATATAGATAGAAAGAGAAATTTAAACAGTATCTCAGTACACATAAAGACATATTTCTGTGATAAAACAAAGTAAACTAGAGTATATGCACTCAAACTTTAGTTACAAAAAAATTACTTGGATTGTACTCTAGTACGACTACGTGCTGGAGAAAATACCCCAAATATTTTTTTTAGTACACGTCATTATTTTATTAAGTAAGAACATAATAAATCTATGACGTGTACTAAAAAAATAAGTGTCTGTGTAAGCAGCAGGCCACCGACATCATTTCTGGTCATAACAAAATGTTGCAGTTGATTTGGATATGATATTAAATAAGACATACGGGAGGTTATAACGTGCGAACCCGGAGACTAACATTCGGCAAACGAAAGGGTGGATTGTCAGGTTGGGTTTAGGTTTGGTTCAGGTTAGGTTTAGATTAGATTCGGATTAGGCTCGGGTTAGGTTTGGGTTTGGTTTGAGTTAGGTTCGGGTTATGAACAGGTTAGGTTTAGGTACGAATGCTTGTCGCATAGGGCGGATGACAATCACGAAGTGTTGGGTTCGAATACTAGGTCAGACAAAGTGAAGAATATAGGCATGACAGTGGTTATTTTTTCCAACAAATCAGAACATAGAAATGAACTGACTGACTTCCTCTTGGATGGACAGACCAACGAGGAAGTTGTCAATCTCAGAATGTCCTGGGTTCGAATCCGAAGGTCATAAGTGATTTTTCCATTGAAAAAGATCTCTTTAGTAGTAACACACTCAGCACACAATATAGGCGTGTCGGTGTTTATCTTATTTTTTAACTTTAGTATCGCGGCAACATTTTACCAAAAATATTATTAAAATGATGCAATAACATTGTCAAGATGCACCGAGTACCTGTCGACGGTCGCAGGCAAAAGCTAGATGTGTAGATCAGTATCAGCCCCAGCAGCTTCATTTTTGGTACAGCTCACAGCGAGGCAAACATCACAAGTAACAGTAGTAGCTTACTTGTCTTTCTTTGTTTTCGGTTTTAAAACTGTATATATATATATATTCTGATGTTCATATATATGCTGTGCTGAATAAATATGTTTTCTTTCTTTTCTTCTTCTTTCTTTCAGGTATAGACAGGACATAACCAGACATCGTAGCAATCTTCGAGGAAGTCTAGTTACGTTCTGCAGTGGAAGTTTTTCGGCTCGAAGATGATGATGATATTGATACACATAATCTTTAGGATCTACTAATCAGGCATGACATATGTGTAGTATCGAATTTGATGGACAAATTTTACGCCTATTTTTCCATCATTATCTTCAGAACATTTTCAATTTTGACTTAAACAAATAAAAGTCACGGTCGCGCCCAGATCTGTTATCAGTATGTTTCCAAAGGTCTACCTTTAATCCCGCCCAGGCACCAGTAACTCATATCCGTGACACAATAATTGTAATAGCCCATTTATATTCGGTTGATCGTGAAGTACTTTCAACCTAATAGGTAGTCTAACTAAATACGTATAGGGCGTAAATCTACCCGCTTAGGGAGACGTTAAATCTGTTAACCTTTTTCCGATTCCGGATTTTTTATTCGGAGTTAATTAGTCCGGTGATTTAATTGTAGAAAATGGTAAGGAAAATTCTGTTTCTTTAACTATTTTTTTTATGTCCTTCGTTATAAATAAGAGTCAGCTTTATTCAAGCTCTCGCATGCCTCTGAATGGAAAGAAAGAAGAAAGATAATAAAAGTTATTTTGCAACGAGTAGTTACAATACCATCGTTGGTAATTATAAATACGTTACATGACCTCTCTACAAAAACGGATCCAACTCAGCATAATGCTGGCTGCTTATGCGACCAGCGCTGGTCTTCCGTTGAGCCGTTTGGTGATGTCATGGACGTTAACAAAAAGTGAGAGAAGAAAACAAAAAAAAAACAAGAAAGTAAAATAAATAACTGCAATTCAATAGGGTACATGAACAAAACAAAAATTATAAAACAAAATTTAACAGAGTAACACTTCAAACCCCTTGCCATAAAATGCGAAAAAATAAAAAATGGACTTAGTGTGTAGACAGTAACTTAAAATAAACAATATTAATGGGTATCATATCTAGCGAGCTATGGAAAGAGTTATGGTAGGCGTTTTTCTACGTGATCGAATCAGGAATAAGGAGATTGGTAAAAGAACTACTGCTACTAGATGGACCGATGATCTTGTGAAGATCACAGGAAGTCGCTGGATACAGGTGTCATCGGACCGGTTATGCTGGAAAGTGATTGCAGTGAGTGAAAGCAAATAGGTATGAAAGAGAGTATCGGTGTAAAGATGAGAACGGGTATGCTCCGTTGGTTCGGGCATATAGAAAGAATGTCTGAAGAAAGAATGACAAAACAGATATACAATGCGAAAGTGGAGGGATGTAGGTAGCGGGGAAGACCTAGACTATCTTACCATGACCAAATAAACCGGGTCTTATCTGAAGGACAAGTCAGAAGTCTCCGTTACCGGCGAGCGTGTATGAGACGGACTATGAGAGTAGAGGAAGCCAGAGAGGTATGTAAGGAAAGCCTGTTGGAACTCTGTACTCTCTGCCTACCCCGTAAGGGATCTGGCGTGATGATATAGATAGATAGATAGATAGTGTTCGACTTTTGACCGCTTAAATTCCAATAATTAGTTATTGGAGGTAATTCCCATATCGTATTTAGAGGTAACTTAAGCTTAAAAGGACATACTGATTCTGGTATTATTATTGTGTTATTAGACGCTCATAGTCCTGCGTGGTGTTCTTAGAGATTTTACCGAGGTTAAGCAACATACTGCTTGGTTTGTTTTAGATAAGTGACCGTTTGTGGCATGCCCATTTTAGACCGTGTCCGTTCTCCGGAAGGAAAATTGGGTCGTAGGCCCAGCTTTCTAATGTGGTACCTAATACTAAAGCCATGTCGGGAGAGTTTAGTGCATCTTGAAAAGTTTCAACAGATATTGGTTACAAGCCTATGTATTTTAAATTTTAATGGTGTTTAACTCACACCCCCAGCGGGGGTGGCAGTTATGTGCTGTATATACCCAATTTTCGCCAACAATTTTAGATCCCATGTAACTGGTATAATTCCAGACTCCGGATTGATTCTGGCAATTTTACGATAGAGATACCAACAAGGAAGTCACGTATATTAAAAGTTAATTTTCTATTGATTTCTTAATTGTCTCTAATAAATCAACACCGTCACGCCTATATTCCCCAAGCGGTGGTAGAAGAGGTGCAATGTGTACACCCACAATGTTAGGTCCCATGTTGAACCCAGGACCTCGTGATCACAAAGCGTACCATTCGCCACTAGACCAACAAGGCAGTCAATAAATCAATTTCGCATAAATTAATTTCTATCCAACATATTATTACTTCATTCAGATTTATATCGAGAAACGCCAACAAAAATATAAACCTTATCTTCTAACGAAATAAAGCAGGAACATTCATCACCAGTAATAGATGTGCAATTAAAATTTACCCTAAGGCGCAATAATTTCCCAAAAACATAATGATATTCCGGATTCTACGAACATTAAAAAGATTAATTAAACTATTTTTTACACGATTATATCCGTGATAAGGTGATTAATGATATTAAGGATACTTCTTTCCTATGTCTCAACACCGTAATTTATGGAAATTATTTCCACTGTAACGGACAAAATATGGATATATAGAGGAATAATTTGTATTATTAATAGTAGTTTTTTGATAGCATGTGCTCTTAAAAAAATAATTATCACCTGCTTTAACGGCGTAGGAAAACATCGTGAGGAAACCTGCATGCCTAAGAGTTTCTCGAAGGTGTGTGAAGTTCGCCAACCCGCACTGGGCCAGCGTGGTGGACTATGGCCTAAGCCCTCTTAGTTTGAGAGGAGGCCCGTGGCCAACAGTGGGACAGTTTTTTAACAGGGCTGATATTACATTATTATTATATTAATAGTATCAAAAACATATAATGGTTTTCCTCTTGAGACACGTATAAACACGTAAAGACAAACGTTGTGATTATACTCTCAGTGGCAAAGACACTCAGAGGGCTTTGCACGAAAAGATTGACGTTAGCGTGACGCTAGCGAGTTGATATACCAGCCTTGTCATACTTTAAATTTACTAAATAAACATGAACTCATCGACATTCATACTGGCTAACGTCAATTTTTTCATGCTAAGTTTAAATTATTCATCGCTTATATCACCCACATGAACCCACAAGGATCTTTTGGCCCGCGGCTATAATCGCAGCTAACGCTGTCATCAGTGAAATGCCACTTCATGACAGTTGAAGGGTTGCCGTTCGCTATGAAATTTTCCCATGTTATTATTTTAATTAGTAATCGTGCGGATCCACCTGTTGTAATATCTCCTTGGAAATAGATATAATTTTAATAAAATGGTAGCCCTCATTTTACACCAACGCCCCCCTGTCAATGTCTTCTAGGGGCCATAAGATCCTTGTCGCACTGTAAATTATAGTATTGTAATGCGAATCCGAGAGGTCTAGTTCTAGTAACTATTTCTAGTTTAATCCATGCATGTTCTTTAAAATGTTAACCAACAATAAAGGCGCTAGTGGAGCCATGCGACCGCGGTGTTCTAAGTTACCACGAAGGTTAAGCAGCGTTTGACTTGGTCAGTCTGAGATGGGTGACCGTTTGTGGCATTTGCATATACGAAAATCTCCGTGCTTCGAAAGGCACCGTGGTCCCGTTACCATTTCATGTGGTAGTCTTTAGGCCAAGTTGACAGCCTTATAGGCGGCTTGATAAGCTTCAACAGCTGTAGCCACGAACCTGCTTTCACTGAGTTGTTTCCAGATATCTAAAACACATTTTTTTGAAAAAATATTTTTTAATATATTGGCTCCCGCGACTTCTATGACAGTATGTTTTGTTTCCCGCGAGATCCATAAATAAGTTTTAAAGTATGGTCAGTTAGAAAAATATTTTCATGAAGCAGCAATCATCAATGATGATGAGCAATCTACTACGAGAAATAATTTTAATAACCTATATAGTTTATGTACATATATTAAGTTAAACAAGCACCAATCCAAAAACACGGTTACTACTGGAGATTATCATAAAGAGATACATTTCGATTAGAACTGTTACGTAGCGAGGTAATTAAATGCCGAATAACGTGCAAAGTACTTTATTAGGCGCTGTACGCACAAAACAGTTCATGGAACACTATAACACGCAAGTACTAAACACACACTAGCACTAGCTTGCTAGCACCTAATTACTGCTTCTCAGTCGCAGAGGCACTCGTAGTATCTGTATGAAGTGGCTAAGGTCGCCAGTGTATTCTTCTTAGATTGCTTGTTCCCGATTTGATGGCTGTTGCTTCCGAAGAGAGACTGTGCGCGTCGCCATGCTAAGTGTTTCTTTTATACTCGTGTGAACGCGAACCCTCCAAGTACATCGATAGAAATGCCAGGTACATCGATTAATAGCTGGCGCATTTAACAAAGCAGTATTATTATTATGTACCAAGTTCTACATAAGTAGATATTTGCTTACTTTCTTAACATTTTGGAACTCAAACGCGGATTTTAAATCTTTCCTGACGGATCGACAGTGGGCCAAAGGTTGAGTAATGCGTTTTAGAATCAACATCCCCCGATGAAGGGTTTTCGAGATATCGGAGTATGACCGGGTGGTAACAGTATGAATAATGGCTACTTAATCTTAATATACCCAGTTATTTTCCTCCAGTTACCTTTCGAAAACGCACCATCCTTTCATGTTCATGTTGACTGTATAGTATATTTATTGGATGTCGTGGGAATTGAAAAAATAAGTCATGGAAGGGTGCCAATACAAATTTGGAAGTCTGGGAATAACCCCTTTCGTCAATCCGCACTGGGTCCGCGTGGTGGGGTAGAATAAGCATCAACACTTGTGTGCGCAATAGGCTCGCCTCCTTTTACATTGGAATCTAAACAATAACAGGTAGCAGATATTTTAAATCTTCAGACCAAAAACTTGTTTTCTTGTTGACCAAAATTTTGCAACTTGCGAATGTAGATACCCCAAAATCGGTAACTAAAACCATGGAATAAAGGAGAAGTTATTTAAAAGCCATTTTATACCAAAGTCCATCAATAATTTTAAAATTGAAACAGCGGAAAGCGCTCGTGTCCACTGAATTCAGGTTGCTTAAGGCAATCATTAATCGGAGAACTGCTGTTGCGGAAATTTCTATTTCCTACTTGGAATATTGTTTCTGAAATACAGAGCTAAGATACTTGATAGAGCTTATTTGTTCCGATATTATAACTTATCAAAAAAGATAATAGATTAACCGATTTAACTACGAGTAAATAAGATTACTCATAATCACATCGAGGTGATTATGGGTAAATAAATTTATATATTGTTACACTGTGACAACTTGCTCACCCGTGGGTAGATCACAATCTCTTATGCTCAGTTTTATCCGAAATTGTAGGTACCTCTGCCTACAGTTTCGGCGAAATATTGGAAATAATACGATTATTTGGTAAAGATTTTTTTGATTCCATTATATTATCATTTTCAGGCACACCATTTCAACTGTATTTCAAATTCAACTCTCTTGGATATAAAAGTTTCTACATGATATACTTCTTCACTGTTAACTGCACTGCAAGTGATTTTTTTTATTGAAGTATACGTAGATTTCTATACGTTTAGTGGTGCGAGTCCTAAAATCGTATAAATATGTTATATCTGCTCCGAGAACTAAGCATGAAGACATCGACGTTAGCGTAACGCTATCGGGAAAGCGTGCTGTCACTTTCATCTGCATTTAGTACATTTGTTGTATGATAAGGATAGTGTATCAACTCGAGTCGAACTAGGTCAAGTCAATATTTTTGTTGTTTTCATCGTTTATCGATCTTCTGTGGAGGTAAAAACCAGTCGTATGAAACATTTTGTGATTGGTACTTTAGTAAATCAATGTTATACAGAGACGTGCGTTATTATGTGTAGATGTTACTATGAAAAATTCCATAATTGGCTACATTTATTGACTGTACAAGTTCATGCAGACAGATATTTTCATCACATGGTCCAAAATTATCCATATTTTTTCTTGACCATATTGTCCCACTGCTGGGCAAACGTCTCCCCCATAACCTTCCGATTTGTTATCAGTCATGTCCAACCAATCCTCCTTCATTCGACAAACATGCCACCCACACCCACTCCCATTTAGGGTTTTCAGACTTATTACCCGCATCAGCGATTCCTGTCCTAGAGTGCAATAATGTGATTTATTATTTATTCATTTACAGAACAATTTAAAATTATAAATCATAGCCCCACAAAACTGTGCAATCAGTTTCACTGTGATGGCAGTTGAGAGTCAAACACATATGAAACACATATTAATGTCTTTAAGATCTTGAAGTTCTATTCATGTTAATTTTTCCCAAGTACCAATAATTACGGAACTTTTTTCGTACTCCTCTCATCACCCAAATTAGAATGTAAATGCACCATCAAACAAAATTAAACCAGAATACATAAAAGTCACGCTCTTCCCGGCAAATACGACTCATCCCAAATGAATAATGACCGAAGACATAATACGCATAATGATGTAAAAAGGACGTTTTCAACAAAAGACACGCGGAATAATTAATAATATTCTGTGACAAGTATCGCTGGTCAAATGATGTGTACAGCTTCAAACAGCCGGTTCATTGTAGCCTAATCAAAAGAAATATGCATAACCTCGTTCCCGTATTATTCCAAAGTAGCGGTTAACTGCTGAATAAAAGAAAAAATGAGTATTGGAAGTTAGAGTCTACTACCTGTGGAAATAGAAGAGGACCAAAGAAGAAAGAAACATTTGGTATGCATCGAGCAGTACGTCATGTCAATAGGTTTTTGTTTAGATGAGTTTTGTGAAGTATGGACAGTTGGAAAACACGTAGTTTCTCTCATCCGTTATGGGCTTAGTAGTCGTGGCGAATGTCTTATATTTGTGTGGGCGTTACAAGCCGGTCAAAACTTAGTCAAATCACAGTTTCTTTAAGAAAAACGTTAGCCTACTGTAGCAATTACTTCTTTATAGTGGGTACGTTTACAAATAAGAAAAACGTTAGCCTACTGTAGCAATTACTTCTTTATAGTGGGTACGTTTACAAATAAGAAAAACGTTAGCCTACTGTAGCAATTACTTCTTTGTAGTGGGTACGTTTACAAATAAGAAAATCACATATACAAACAGCCAAATCGAAACAAATATTTGTAGGTCACACACATTTGTCCTTTGCGGGAATCCAACCCGCAACTGCTCGATCTAGTGGCTTAAGCTTTTAGTTACTGGCCCAAGCCGTTGTCCGTGCGTTATGCAAATACATACCTATTGTGTGTGCGTAAGTTTTGGTTCCAGTGCTACTGTTAGTATGCACTGAGCTCCCTGTATAATATGCTGGATCTATGGGAATTGGGGAGTGGGAGATGATCCGTCATTGTGTTATAATTCATTACGTTTGAGATAATTCTCGTTAGGATACCGGAATTCGTTTTTGGTGTAAAAACGATTTCTTCGACCAGATAAAGTCAGCATTAGGCTGTGAAATTTTCATACTAATCCATATCATTACCAGCCTGAAAATATTGGCGGAAAGAGTAGATTTACAACACGATACAAGCATTTTAAGAACGTGTAAGCTTTCCCAAAGTAGCAGTTACATAATAATATAGACAGATATGTAGATCACACCTAACGTTTTTACCGAAGATAGGTACACAAATAAGAAATACCTAAAATATCACGATATAATATGTGAATACAGCTTGATTAAGTAGTTTATAGCGTAAGCCGCTGCGCTCACTAGATCGAGTAGTTGCCGGTTCGATCCCTGTGTGACAAATTTTCACGTGACTAATAAATGCTTGTTTGGGTCTGAGTGTTTGTGTATGTGAGTTTCATGTCTGTAAAAGCACCTTCGACACAGGAATAATTCCTGGCGTAGGGTTAGAATTTTTTAAGGAAGATTATCTTTTTCGTTTTCTTTTTATTCAGCCTGTCTAAATACGACCTTAGAACCCACTTAAGCGTGTCAATTCATCGTATTGTATTTATCGGGTGACAACATTATTCGCTAATGGATAGACACGTTGAGGGAAAATATCTAAAGATTGGAAAATAAGCCATGTATACACGTGTATACGCATCATAATGGCTTTCAGTGGTGGTTAATAGTGTTAAAATAGCTAAAAGAGTATTTGGGTCACAGGTGTATTTGAAATATATTAAAAATGATATATTTCTATGATATTTAACGGTTGGGTTTAAGAAATCACGTTTCGAAGACATACATACCCTCGCGCCTCCTTTCTCTTAAGAGGTGGCAGTCCATTCCGGCTAAATAGCTGATTAGCAGTTTCCATCTTCATATTAATTCAAAAGTGTCTATCAGCAATATACAAGGTGTATCGGTAATAACGCAAGACCCCAGACACCTCGAGCTATAGGCGTTATATTAAGCCTGTTACAATTATAATTTTTATCCCGAATAAATGTAAAGTTCCTGTCTAAGGTCAACGCAAACGAAGACGCAGGCAGCAACTATAATCTTTTTCACGAGACATGGGTACGGTGACGTATGGATATTGACGATTCTAGAAATGTGGTGATGATAAAATGGAATGAAATAAAATTGATTGAAAAACGTATTGATATAATTTGTAACGAATAATGAATCCATGAAACAAAAAACCTCTTAACATGTTAAGACACCAAACGCAAAGGCCCCCAGTTCCCGGTAGTCCCGCTGTCCGCTGCCACGGTAGCGGTCGCGGTAACAGCGGGGCAGGGGGTGCGAAGAATCTCCGGGCTACGACACAAGGCTACCAAAAACACCTGACCCTGGCTACGTACAATGGACGCTCTCTACGGCTGGACCAACACCTCACTGAACTCGAGGTAGAACTAGGTCGCATAAACTGGCACATTTTGGGGTTATCCGAAGTCCGAAGACAGGGCGAGGACACGATAACCCTTGAGCCAGGCCACCTGTTCTACTTTCGGGAAGGTGATCGGCCCTCTCAGGGCGGTGTCGGTTTCCTGGTCAACAAAGCTCTCACTAACAACGTTGTGGAAGTCAGCAGTGTGTCGACACGGGTAGCGTACCTCATAATTAAAATCACCAACAGGTACACCCTGAAGGTGGTACAGGTATATGCGCCGACCTCGACATACTGCGACGACATAGCCGAAGCCATGTATGAAGACATAGCCAAGGCATTACATGGCACCACCAAGGCTCACTACAACGCTGTTATGGGGGACTTCAATGCCAAAGTGGGAGTACAAGGGCGCCGAAACCACAGGGGGCAGATGCTGGTCAACTTTCTGGGGTCGCAGGGGCTCTTCTTGATGAATTCGTTCTTTAAGAAGAAGCCTCATAGAAAGTGGACATGGCGAAGCCCCGACACTGTGACGAGGAACGAGATAGACTTCATCATGACTGACAGGAAGTCTATATTTAGAGACGTCTCCGTGATCAACAGGTTTAACACCGGCAGCGATCACCGACTTGTCCGAGGCGCTCTAAATATAAACTTCAAGGCCGAAAGACGTCGCATGATGAGGTCTACTTTCAGACCTACTGCGCCTCAAATAGCTTTAGGGTCCGAAAAGTTCCAACTGGAGCTTCAAAATCGTTTCGACCTGCTGGAAACCGAAGGCAATGTTGACGAGAAAACCGACATAGTGGTCAAAACGCTACAGGATGTGTCTCAAAGGGTGTTTCCCGGCAAAAGCGGTAACAGAGAGTCTAAACTCTCGCTCGAGACTCTCGAACTTATGAGGCAGAGACGGGAAATGTCATCCACGCAGGCGTCTTCGCCGGATGGGAGGAACCTCAACCGGAAGATCCGGAAGCTGGTGCGACGTGACCTCCGATGTTCCAACACCCGCACCATCGCGGCTGCGATTGAACAGAACAGAGGCACCAAAGTCTTCGCTCGCCAGCTAGGTAGATCCCATCTGACGAAACTTAATACAGCGGATGGCAAAACCGTGACCTCCAAGTTCGAGATACTCGAGGAAATTGAGAGTTTCTACAAAGACCTGTACGCATCACGGATGGCTAAACCCTCGAGACCCAGCGCCAACGACCACAGAGCCCCACTAGCACGCCACGATACGGAAGACAACCCTGATGTCAACCAGGACGAGGTCAGAGTGGCTCTCGAGCAGCTCAAAAATAACAAGTCGCCAGGCGATGACGGAATCACCACTGAGCTCCTAAAAGCAGGCGGGACTCCAATCCTGAAAAAGCTAGCGAGTCTCTTTAATTCCGTCATCCACCAGGGCTTAACACCTCAAGCGTGGAGCGGGAGTGCGGTGGTTCTGTTCTTCAAAAAAGGTGACAAAACCTTGCTGAAGAACTACAGACCCATCTCACTCCTGAGCCACGTCTACAAGTTGTTCTCGAGAGTACTCACAAACCGCCTCGCCAGAAGACTTGACGAGTTCCAGCTACCGGAACAAGCCGGGTTTCGAAAAGGCTACAGCACCGTAGACCACATCCATACTGTTCGGCAGATTGTACAGAAGACCGAAGAGTACAATCAGCCGCTGTGTATGGCTTTCGTGGACTACGAGAAAGCCTTCGACTCCATCGAATCGGTTTTGGATGCTCTGCAGCGATGTGGCATCGATTGGCGCTATATCGAGGTGTTGAGATGTCTGTATGATACCACCACAATAACCGTCCAGCTCCAGGACCACAAGACCAACCCGATCGAGCTGCATCGAGGGGTAAGACAGGGGGATGTAATATCCCCCAAGCTCTTCACCAATGCACTCGAAGACGTCTTCAAGACGCTGGACTGGACTGGGCGGGGCATTAACATCAACGGCGAATACATCTCACACCTTCGGTTTGCCGATGATATCGTCATCGTGGCAGAGTCACTGGAACAGTTAAGCGAAATACTGCATAGCCTAAATGGAGCCTCTCGAGGTGTCGGTCTCGGCATGAACTTGGATAAAACCAAGATCATGTTTAATGAGCATGTCACGCCGGGACCGATCTACGTCGATGGTTCGATGCTCGAAGTTGTTCGGGAGTATGTCTACCTTGGACAAGTTGTCCAATTTGGTAGGAACAACTTCGAGAAAGAAATCAACCGCAGGATCCAATTGGGTTGGGCAGCATTTGGCAAACTACGTCACGTTTTCGCTTCGCCTATACCGCAATGCCTGAAGACTAAAGTCTTTAACCAATGCGTTCTACCTGTTATGACTTACGGGGCCGAGACGTGGACACTCACAGTGGGACTAGTCCACAAATTCAAAGTCGCACAGCGGGCTATGGAGCGAGCTATGCTCGGCGTCTCTTTAAAGGATAAAATTCGTAACGAGGTAATCCGACAAGGAACCAAAGTTACCGACATAGCTCGCAGACTCAGTAAGCTAAAGTGGCAATGGGCAGGTCACATCTGCAGAAGGACCGACGGCCGATGGAGCAAGCGTGTCCTAGAGTGGAAACCGCGACTTGGTAAGCGTAAGGTAGGACGGCCCCCAGCTAGATGGACCGACGACCTCAAAAAGGTCGCTGGGACAGACTGGATGCGGAAGGCGGAGGACCGTGTGCAATGGCGCGTGTTAGGAGAGGCCTATGTCCAGCAGTGGACTACGATAGGCTGATTGATGAATGAATGCATATTAATAAAAATAATTTAGGAACATAAAGAAAACAAAATACTAGAATTTTATTATTTATTTACGAATCAAGCAATTGGTCAGAAAAATCTTGTGGCAAATCGCTTAATTCGTCGAAAATGTAAATTATTACTTAAAAGTCTATGAATCTGTCTCTTTTATTATGTCTAAATGGCCCATCTAAGATTTTTTAATAATTTCTTGACCATGGGTATACTATGTCTCTCAATCGTATACATAAAAAAACATTCGTAGAGATGCAATCGAATTTGTACATTTAAAAAAACAATGTATCAATTATAACAATTTTATTGTGTCAGTCCCTGAAACGCGAAACGATCCAATTTACATAATTGAGTAATAGAGTTTTATGTTTTTTTTTTAATAATTATGCAAATTTATAAACAATATATGAGTGAAAATTAAAGTTGATTATTGATTATTTTTTTATTCTTGTTTGATTTTGGATTCCTTATTTTTAATAATGAATCCAAAAAATAAATTCCTGACGGACGATTTAGTGCAGTGGTTAAAAGCTTAAGCCGCTCCGCCCACTGTATCTAATAGTCTGGGGTTCGATGCCCGCACGAGACAAATCTTTGTGTGACTCACAATTATTTGTTTTGATCTGGGTATTATCGTGTGAGAATTTTCATGTTTGTAAACGCACCCACGGCACAGCAATAAATCCTAGTGTGGAGGTACGTTAAAAAATGAAAATAAAATATATAATATTTATATGAATAAACTAATTGTTGAGCTCAGCAATACTCATGTTGGATGCCATATAGACGGGTTAAGTGTAAACAACTTAAGCTATGCAGATGATATGGATCTGCTGAGCCCCACAATCAATGGAGTAAGGAAATTGCTTTCCATATGTGAAACCTATGCTGAGCAGCATGGACTTAAATATAACGCTAAAAAAAGTGAGCTGTTAGTATTCAGAGACAGAAATAAAAGTCTAACGTATATCCCACCAGTAAAATTAAATGGTTCACTTTTGGGGACAGTAAACCAATTCAAATATCTGGGCCATATTGTTACGGAGGACCTTAAAGATGACTCCGATATGGAAAGGGAACGCAGGGCAATGGCTGTAAAAGGAAATATGCTGGCTCGAAGGTTTGCTGGTTCCTCGGTACCAGTCAAAATAACCCTTTTCAAGGCTTACTGTCAGACATTTTACACCAGCGGCCTTTGGGCTAATCATACCCAAAAAACAGACAACACCCTATGTATTCAATATAATAATGCCTTCAAGGTGCTGTTGAGACTTCCACCTTACTGCAGTGCATCAGGTATGTTCGCAGATGCGCATACCGATGACTTAGTAGTCATCGGTATGCATAGTTGCTATAATGCGTAAGAAAGTTGCTTCAGTAATAATCAGAGTGCAAGGAAGCACCAACAGCATCATGAGGTTATTTGCGGAGAGGTTAGATGGACCTACTATAGGTAGATTTATCAAGCTACATGTCAGTCGCGGGGCTTGATAAATCTTCCTTAGATGAATGTTTTCGTAATGTTTTCGTAATGCCTCAATATAATATTTTAATAATGTAAAATAAGTTGTAGTACTAACACGCTATGGGCCACGACGCCTGATAATCAAACATTTTTATATTTTTATTTATTTTTGATTATTTTTTTTTATTGTTGTTTATTTTTGGAGTCCTTATTTTTAATAATGAATCCAAAAAATAAATTACTGACGGACGATTTAGTGCAGTGGTTAAAAGCTTAAGCCGGTCCGCTCACTGTGTGTAATAGTCGCGGGTTCGATTCCCGCACGAGACAAATATTTGTGTCACCCACATTTATTTGTTTTGGTCTGGGTATTATCGTATGTGAATTTTTATGTTTTTAAACGCACCCACGGTACAGCAATAAATCCTAGTGTGGAGGTACGTTGAAAAAAAAAAAAATATATTCTTGAAAATGATATGCGTGAAATTGAATTTGATCAAACGTCACTGTACCCATGGTTTGTGAAAAAGACTATAGTAATGTCATAAAACCACCCTGGCGTGATGTAAGCCGTCCCTTGTATCTACTCGACGACATTACTATATAACTCGTAAAGGCAAAGTTATTATGATCTATCTGCATAGCTACATAACTACACGCATCTGTGAACTTATATGTTGAAATAATAATGTCAGGCCCAAACCTTGTCTTTAAGTTAGCACTGGGCAAAATCTAAAAACGTGATCTATCATCTGAGATTTTTCTCCGATTGCCTACAGTTTGCAGTAAAGTTTGAAAAGAAATAGATTTTGTCTTCCAGTTCCGAAGTTGTTTAAAAGCAGTAGAAGTGTCGATAGCTTCACACACTTCTTCCTTACAAAGAATTTAGAATCTTCTCAACATTTTCCCCTTTTGGGTTTCCGTCAAAAAGGCTTGCTTATTACGTGTTGTTTATAATTGTAGGTAAAATTGTATGTGCGTATTTAACATACATTTTGAAAGTAGAGTTTGATGTTTTATAGAAAATTGTTTTTTTATTTCTTTTAAAAAACAGAGCCCCACACTTGGATTTATTGATGTGTCATGGGTATGATAACCAACATGAAAATTCACATACAGAAATACCCAAGCTGGAAAGAATAATTGTGGATCACACAAAGATTTGTCCCGTGCGGGAATCGAACCCGCGACTATTAAACAGTGAGCAAAGCGTAAGCCGCTTCGCCCACTGTGTTTAACCACTTCCAACCACTGCGCTAAATAGTCCGTCGTAAGTAGTAAATTGCTAAGTAATCTTTTTATATTTGCCTACCTACTTATGAACCAAATAAAAAACAAAACCATATACTTATATTCCTGTTGAATTCCGTTTATTCTAGTACAACTAAGGTTAATCAGCGTTCAATTCGATTGGTCTGAGATGTCACCTGCTGCCGCTTAGTATAGTGTTTCTGACGTAAAGTTGCACAGCAAAGTCTTTATTATCGAACAAATAGGTTAATGGTATTTTGTTTAAGTATTCTTAGTACAATGAGGCGAACTGTAAGAGTGGAGGAAGCCAAAGAGTTGTGTGAGGAACTATTGGAACTTTGTACTTTCTACCAAACTTCTTTTGATGGACGGCTTGGTTAAGACTTAAGCCGCTCCGCACACTGGATCAAGTAGTCGCCGGTTCGATCCCCGCATAAATCTTTGTGTGGCCCACAATTTGTTTGAGTCTCGCTGTTTGTGTATGGGGATTTCGTGTTTGTAAAGGCACCTACAGGAATAATTTCTAGTACTGGGCTACATTTTTCTTGATCTATATCATTATGCCAGATATATTACGGTTTTTTTCTATCTTTATATAGATATTAATTTTTAGTACACTAACTAAACTATTTATTAGTTCCATAAACAACTTTCCAAATCAATATTAAGAAACTAAAAATTGAAGTATGCCAATAAAACGTCGGAAAACATGGCATCGATATTGTAAGTGCCGTGTTATGAGTCCGCTAGCGATGCCAAAACGGCGGCGATTTGTGGCCGCACATGGCAACATTTATGGCAAACGCCAAACACTGGCCATTGTGTGAACGAACGAGTGCTTTGAAATTTATTCGCTGGTTAATATTTCATGGTGTAATAGATTTTGGCTGAAATGTTTAAAGCGTGTTTGGGAACGTTGGTTTGATTTTGTTTGCTATTTATGCTATGTATACCTAAAGACTGTTTTTCTGGACGAGGCAGTAGGGGAAGCTACCTCAACCGTTGCTGCTACAGAAAAACGGTCTTAGGGGATCCTTAGCTTTCTAAGATAATTGATCTGTATTTACAGATTTTGAACAAAAATGAACAAGCAGCAAGAAAATGGGCAATTTACAAAAAAAAAACAGTTTTTAAGCCAGTGGATCATGTTTCTTAGAGAATCCAGCAACCTCTATTGGACCGACTGAAAGTTCTCGAAATCGAAATAACATTTTTAAAAAAATTTGTAGGAAATCATCGCGGCTTCGATAAATTTCACAGCAGTCTAATAGCAATATCTGTCATTAATAACTTAAGGCGCTCTCTGTGACAAGACAGTCTAATTATTCCAGTCGCGGTCACCCATTTAAGGTTTGACGGCGACCACGGTTGCTTACTATTATTGAGTCATATATATCAGGCAATCCATTGAGCTGTGAATACTTAGTATAAACTAGGTAGCTTATTGTTATATTCAGTCATCGTTATTTTCATGCGATTAGTTCAGTTATCACGTTCAAACACGTTCATTAATTTTGCGTTCAAAGTTATGTTACCTCATTTTCCAATTCAATGTAGCCTTGTTAGTATATTTTTTACACAATAATACGGCAATGAAAGTTTATTAATTCAGTTTACGAATTGTATTGACTAGAAATTAACCCATTTATAGGCTTTACCTCGGAAGTAAATTAATTAGCGTGTTTGTTAGTTCTCTGTTGATTGGAATATTAATTAGGAAACTAAGAACGAATATCTAACTTTCACATACTAAGTGGTTGTACTAAGTGGTCGTATAGGTAAGGTATAGTTGTAAGTGCCAACGACCCTTTCCTATAACTAGTCTTTTTCCTGACTAGTCCCACTGCTGGGCAAGAGTCTCCCCATAATCTTCCAAATGGATCTGTGTGGCTATGACTGGCCAGTCTTTTTGAGACGTGTCCATATTATACTTACTTTTCTTAACATATTTGAAAAGAAAAGTCTGGAAATATTCCTGTGTCGTGAGTGTACGTAACACACGAACATCTATATTGATCGAAACAAATATCTGTGAGTCACACAAAAATCTGGGCCGCGACGGCAGGCTTAGCATGAAAATTTTGACGCTAGCGAGTAAGCGTGCTGTCACGGTCATGTTTATTTAGAGAATTTGTAGTATTACAAGGATGGCATGTCAAGTCGCTAGTCACGCTAGCGCCAAACTTTTCATGCTAAGTCCTTATTTATCATAAGCCGAAAGACAAAGGCCTCCCCCAAAGATCGCCACAAAGACCGGCTTTGTGCTGTACGTATCCAGCTTCTACCCGCGACCTTCATCAGGTCATCACTCCACCTTGTGGGGGGCCTGCCCTCTCCACGTCTTCCGGTACGAGGTCACCACTTGAGAACCTTTCTGCCCCAACGGCTGTCAGTTGTACGAGCATTTTGCCTCGCCTACTACCACTTAAGTTTGGCAATTCTGAGAGCTATATCGGTGACTTTGGTTCTCCTGCGGATCTCCTCATTTCTGATTTGATCTCGCAGAGAAACTCCAAGCATAGCTCTTTCCATTGCTTTTTGGGTAACCTTGAGTCTTCTTATGAGGCCCATCGTGAGTGACCATGTCTCGGTGCCGTAAGTCATCACTGGCAACACATACTGGTCAAGTAAGTCCTTAGACGAGATACATAATAATATCAGGTTATATTACCCACTGCTGGGCAAAGGCCTTCTCTCACAAATCGAGGTAACAGAGATTATGTCATACTCCGCCACGCGGACCCAGTGCGAATTGGTAGAGGCAGGTTTGTGGCAACCTACTGTTGAAAGTTATCAAGTCATCTATAATGACTACCTCATAAGTGGTAAGCGGGAACAACTGCTTAACGTGCCTTCTGAAGCACGGAGGCGCTCGAATCGGTAATCGGGAAGAACACCGCGGTCGCATAGAGCGGCTATGTTGCCTAGATCATAATACTTACATTTAATTAATTATTATAACATGACACAGCGTGGTATCCGTTTCCCTAAAAATCACAAATAGAGCGAAGAGAGTCTAAATTTATTTACATTTCCTCACAAAAAATAGCGTAAGTAGTTTTTGGCCAGTAACATTGCATGCATGAGCACACTAACGGATTATGTATATCAACAATTATGGGTCCATTCCACATGGTGTGAACTCACATAACGCGCTCGCATGCATCGCAAGCGTTATATTAATCCGCGTCTGGATCCTTATTCACTATGAACGTTACCCCGCGCGTTACGATAATTTCGTAAAATGATCGTTTAATGGTGCTCCAGTGGCATTATATTAAAAGTGGAAGTCCGAAAGACGGCCCGAAAAATAAGATTATAGGGTGTGGTTTTATTTTGAATTAGTTTGATCCAAAAATAGTCAACGTGAGGACGCGTTAAAATGATAGTTTGCTAAAAATACTGAGGTCATTTATAATTTTAAACTAATTTCTACAGTTGCTAACTACGAGTAGGTTTAGATACGCATCTAAACCAAACGTGGTAATCCAAACGCGGACATTTTTTGCCTGTCAGTTTGTTCGTGATCCGTATGAATATTGTATCCATAGAGGTAAGACCTAAAAGCATAGAGGGATTATAAACCCTATAGAACGAGTTTGGTGATTTATTTTTGCCTCAGTCACGATTCATGTTATCTACACCATAGCGGTTATAAATGCAGTTCAGCAGTAACCAATTTAAAAAAATTTGTTTTTACATGGTTCGAACTTCCCTTTTACTGAAAATATTATGGCCAAAGAGAATATAAGCACTACGTTTTAAGAGGCGAAACTTCATACTAGAGCACGAAATTTCAAATTGTATGGAACTTACACTCAAAGTTCTACCACCATGATAAGATTAAACGTATGCCAACATAAAATTATGATATGCTGCCAACATAAAAACAATACTGCCAACATAAAATAAAGAATAGGGATGTAGTCTTGACGTAAAATTTTATGGATCTATCGATATCGATATGTAAAATTTTTAGGGTTCCGTAGCTTAGCAGGTTCAGCAGGTAGTAGTGCCGCTTAAAATGAAATTGAATACTGATGTTACGTAATCACACTGAATTTGTATGAAAAAATTACCATTTTAACAACCATACAAAAATTTTATACATTTTAATTTATTTATTTAATTGATACAACTTTTTTATAGAAATATACACCAAGTCTTAACATTCCACATACCGCTACCCATTGTTTATATCTGTAAAAATAAGTTTGCGTGTTAAAAAAACGCATAGTACTAGAAGCGCTAGTATCATAAATGTATATTATTAACATTAAGAATAAAAGGTATCGATAACATGACTATGGTTTTTAATATTTCTACCTTAACCGCAAGAACTATAATGACTGTAAATAAATGTAAAGTAAAACATAGTATTAGATCAGAAAAATACTTACCGATCTTTAGCCAAAAATATTATTTTCTGGTCACCTACCCGACTTGTTTTTACTTGGCATAGTTCGAATTTAATTTTGTTCATTTTGGAATATGCAATCCCACAGAAAAAACAACGCTAATTATATTTAGTAATACACCCTCTCAAGGGATATTAAATTAACATTTGTTTTAAATTAACAATTGTAATTTTATATGTATTATAGATACAATACTTAAATTTGGACATTTGAATTAGCATATCGGATTTAATAAGGCAGAACAGTATAATGCACCTAAATTGAAAAGCAGACAATTATATAGTACGTATTGAGGGTACACGGCTTTTGCTTTCAACGGGTTTAAAAAGACAGCAAATCCAATGTGTTCCGTATCCGTTATGTCTACAAGACTTTCGCCAGCCTGGTTATGGCTTGTCATTTTGACGTAGGCTCCATGCAAATTTATCTAAAATAAAATTTATTTAAAATTCATCATCATCATCATCATCTCAGCCTATACTTGTCCACTGCTGAACATAGGCCTCCCCAATCGCTTTCCAGCGTAACCGGTCCGATGCCACCTGCATCCAACGACTTCCTGCGATTTTCACAAGATCGTCGGTCCATCTGGCCGGCGGTCGTCCCACGCTGCGCTTGCCAATACGTGGTCTCCACTCTAGAATCTTTCTGCCCCAACGCCCGTCCGATCTACGCGCTATGTGGCCCACCCATTGCCACTTCAGCTTGCTAATCTTAACGGCTATGTCGGTGACCTTGGTTCTTCTACGAATCTCCTCATTCCTGATTCGATCGCGTAGAGAAACGCCGAGCATAGCTCTCTCCATAGCTCGCTGAGCAACTCTGAGCTTTTTTATGAGACCTATTGTAAGAGACCACGTCTCTGATCCATATATCATCACTGGTAACACACATTGACTAAAAACTTTAGTCTTAAGGCACTGAGGTATTTTGGATGAGAAGATGTTGCGCAGTTTCCCGAACGCTGCCCAGCCGAGTTGGATTCGTCGATTGACCTCTCTCTCAAAGTTGGACCTACCTAACCGGACTACCTGTCCCAGGTAAATGTATTCGTCGACAACTTCAAGAGTAGAGTTCCCAACGGTGAGTGCGGTGGGTACGACATGGACGTTAGACATTATTTTCGTTTTGTCCATGTTCATTTTAAGACCCACTTGTTGATACTCTGTTGAGGTCACCGAGCATTGGTCCTAGATCTTCCAGCGACTCCGCCACGACCACAATGTCGTCGGCAAATCGAAGGTAAGTGAAGTATTCGCCATTGATGTTGATGCCAAGTCCTTGCCATTCCAAGAGCTTGAAGGCGTCTCCTAAGGTGGCCGTAGACAGTTTCGGAGAAATGAAGTCTCCCTGCCTTACTCCTCTTTTTATGGGGATCGCCTTCGTGCACTGCCCCTGTACTCGGACTGACATGGTGGCGTTATTACACAAGCACTTCAACACTTCAATGTACCGATAGTCAATGCGGCATCGCTGGAGAGATCTAAGAACCGCCCAAGTCTCGATCGAATCGAAGGCTTTCTCATAGTCCACAAACGCCAAGCATAGTGGCCGATTATACTCCTCGGTCTTCTGTATAATCTGCCGCAGCGTATGTATGTGGTCTATGGTACTAAAGCCTTTCCGGAAACCGGCTTGTTCGGGAGGCTGGAAGTCATCAAGCCTGCGTTCGAGACGATTCGTGATGACTCTCGAAAACAACGTATAAACATGGCTCAGCAGTGTGATGGGCCTATAATTCTTCAGTAAAGTGTTATCACCCTTCTTGAAAAAGAGTACCACCACACCCCTGTTCCACGCTTCCGGCGTTTTTCCTTCGAGCAAGACGGAATTAAACAGCCTCTGAAGGACTTTAAGTACCGGCGATCCGCCCGCTTTCAGAAGCTCTGCGGTAATTCCGTCTTCACCCGGCGCTTTGTTGTTTTTAAGTTGCTTGAGAGCCATCCTAATCTCGTACAGGCTGATGTCCGGGATATCTTCAGTGTAGTGTCGGGTTAGCTTGGCTATTCAAAATTAATCAAAGGTTAATATTTGTTTGTCTAGGTCTAGTGACGGTGTTCTCGATGACTTTTTATTTGTTTTCAAGTAGTCATTAATGTCAAAATAAAGTGTACAAGAGTGTAACTGATTACGGTAGATTTGCCCCCTTTCTTTTCACTGATATGACATTAGTGTAAGCAGTGTAAATATATATAAATAAATACACCGTCACGCCTATATTCCCCAAGCGGAGGTGGAAGAGGTGTTCTGAGTACACCCACGTTACGCCGACGATGTAAGGTCCCATGTAATAGGGGGCGAGCCTATTGCCATATACCGGGCACAATTCCAGACTCCGGACTCGTACTGGGAAGTTTTCGTTAGAAAAACTACACTTGTCCGACCTAGGATTTGAACCCAGGACCTAGTGATCATAAAGCGATACGCTTTGCCACTAGACCAACGAGGCAGTCAAATATATAATCTTGTAAATGCTCCCTCTATGCTTCTAGTACCTCTATTAATGTATCTATGTCCAATGGCATACGGCCCGATAAGGATCTTTTGGCCTGCGGCCAAAATCGCAAATAACGCTCTCATCAAGTAATATGTCACTAAATGACAGTCGCAGAGTGCAAACCCACCTGTTGAAATATCTCCTTGGAAGAATTTTACACCAACGGCGTCCTGTCAATATCATCCATGAGCTAAATGGTTTTCTTCGCACTATACAGCATACTATTACACCATAATTTCACGAAGACAATAGTAACGCGCCGCGTTTGGTTATAGCAAATAAGGTCCCTGCTCAGTTACATTCAGCTACGAAGCACCGCAATTGTTAGAAGCACCTTTTGCTTAACGCTTAGCAATGAATGTACAATTTTTTTAAGTGTTCGCAGCTCGGCGTTGGCTGTGTCCGTGATGGTTCCAAAAAGAATACATTTGCATCACGATGTGTGGAATACGCGCTTTGTTTTGCAGTTGCATTATTTTTTTAACGTTATATTGCTATGGGTGTGGTATGGTATTCACAAGACCGTTTCAAATAATACGACTTCTTCAGCAAACATCAATGTATGTATGTATTTATAACTTTATTAGCTTTAACTCAATCAATAAGACATCTCACTCTTATCTCGAATCCGTGATGAAGAGGCGTGGGTTTTACCGGTTCTTTGGAAGGCTTGCACAGGAACTCGGGTTCAAAATGAAGAGGTTTATTATTCTTTTTTTTTTATTGCAATCAATTTCGCATCGACACGAAGAACATTATTATAAATATGTATGACTATAGTAGCCGAAAAAAGTCAGTCCACTGAAGGACCTAAGTGTCCCCTAAAGTTTGCCATAACGATTTTCTGCGCTTTAATCCAATTCATGGACGAGAAACAATCGGGAAGGCCATTGCATAGCAGCGGAGCATTAACGCCCAGATAAATAAATAAATCTAATTCAATCACCTGCGTTACTAACGGCTACTAATGTAATAATAAGCGTCAAATGATGACCTTACACCAAATCACCTAGATGATTATATTCCACTCGTTTTTTCCTCATTTTTAGTATATAATGTTCTTCGTATCCATTTTTTCTCGCAACTTTTATCAAGTCATCAGCCTATCTGGTTGAGGGTTTTAGAGCCTAGACAACTTATAAACATTTTTTTTGTTTCTGCAATTGATAGCGCCTTGGTCTGGCCACGTGACTTTTTTTAAAGAATGTTACTTATATATTTTCTTCCTTACTAATAAACGTTGGATAGCGGGTGAATTCTTTCTTTCTGTCATCTGCCATTTGAAATTCAAAAAATAAAACAAAGCATTGTGTTACTATACCACCACTACACAATGTTTATTACCTCCATAGGGTATTAAGTTTTCTATTTAGCGTTAACAACTGCAGAAAATTAACTTGTCTACAGGCCCTCTACGTCTTTCTGTACGTGGTCGCCATTGGAGAACCTTTCAATAACTATACGAGTTTTATGAATTCCTCTGGTTTCCCTGATATTTTATTATTCACCTTGTTTTTTTGCTCTAAGACACTGTATAGTGACTTCACACTCAACTTGTCTCAGCTTTACAAATCGCTTTATAACCCAAATTGTCTATTAACTAACTCCTCTGAGGCCGGCGTGAAGCGTAGCAACAAACGTGTCCACCCGTCTCGAGAATGCTTTTGAGGTGGTATAACAGGTGGAATTGCTTGAAGGCATAGCCCTAGATAGCTATATGCTTCCCTAAATATAGGCTATGATGAACCTGTTTTGTTTGCGGTAAATTAAGTTGTGGCATCTTATTTGTCAAGGTTCATTTCAGCATGAGTATATATTTTAATAACATTCTCTATTGCATGATAAAAGTCACAATACTTAAAACGATAAACAGTCTGAGGTGTGATTTCTATTACTGTAATTTAAAATTGTATCATTTAGAGTCTGGATGACCTTTTATGCCAAATTTCATCTAAACACGTGCAAAAGTTTAGACGTAAATGAATAATTATCAACCAAAAGTCAATATTTTCGCATTTTTACCCGACTACAGCAAAGCCAAACCAAAACCAAAAACATAACATTTCCTATGTTATGTTTTTGGTTTTGAAAGTCGATATATTAATATTATATTTTAATATTTATTTTTATTTTTATTTATTTTATTTTATTCAGGACAACAAACAATTGTACAATGGGGTACTTAAAGTATAAATTAACATAGTATGTGTATTTAGTACAACCAGCACCGTTATCCTCAAATTACTTAAAAAGAAAAAAGCTTAAAAAGAAAAAAGCTTATGATACAGAAAGACTAACTTATTGTGGAGGAAGGCCAATGTATACAACAATAAGTCACTATTATTAATTATATCGGACTAAGCATGCGCAGCGTGGGACGACCGCCTGCCAGATGGACCGACGATCTTGTGAAAATCGCAGGAAGTCGTTGGATGCAGGTGGCATCGGACCGGTTACGCTGGAAAGCGATTGGGGAGGCCTATGTTCAGCAGTGGACAAGTATAGGCTGAGATGATGATGATGATGATGAAGCATTCGGAAACCCTAATTTATCAGGCACATACTTGATTAAATTAGGTTTTCCATGATTACTCTATGACAGTGAATTTAATATGCATCAATGAAATTGAATTAAGTGTGATTATCATTATTTGTCAATATGTTCATAATATTCTTTTTATAATTAACGGCAGATAAAGCAAATAAATCTACATCGACAAAATGAGCGTTATATAATTTCATAACGCGCCTTAGTGGAGCACGTTCACCAGCATTAGTCCTGCACTTATTCAACTCAAACAAACGGGATGTGAGTGTGTTACATTCTCTGACAGACCTGTTGGGTACCCGATAGAATATATGTTTTATTATTTCATTGCAATCGAACAAATATTATAAAGTAGCATTTGATCCAAAAGCTGTCTTCTTTTGTATAATGTTAGAAGACCAAACTTGCTTAACAAAGTAACGTATGACGATTTTTTTCTAAAACATTTGTAATCTACCACGCGCAGAAATTTACGTTGAACCGCTTCTAGACTATCACCATATTTATTATAAAAAGGGTTCCATATAACTGTAGCATATTCGAGTTGTGATCTAATGAGTGATTTAAATAGAAACAAAAAGGTAGAAGGACGTCTAAAGGATGCACAGGTCCTTAAAACAAATCCATATAGTTTGTAGGCTTTGTTAGTAATATTATCAACATGAATATCAAGGTGTAGCTTAGAATCTAACTGTACACCCAGATCCTTAATTACAGAGACTTGGTTTAGTGAGCAATTACATAATTTGTATTGATAATTAATAATATAATTCCTCCTTTTTGTAAAAATGATATATTTGCATTTTAAAAGATTGAGTTGCAGTTTATTTTGCATGCAATAAACAGATAGCCTGTCGAGATCATCTTGTAATTTTAAACAATCGCTGTGATGATTGACATTAAGATAAACCTTGAGGTCGTCAGCATATAGAAGAAAGTTTGCATGACGGAAGCAACTGTTAATATCATTTATAAATAGGATAAAAAGTAGTGGGCCTAATATGGATCCTTGTGGAACGCCAGACGTGACTGGGACCGTGCCAGATGTAAAACCATTGATTACCACGCGTTGAGATCTATTTGTGACATACAATGTAAACCAGCGCAGAAGATTACCTCTGATTCCGTTAAAAGCCAATTTTTTTAGTAGTAGCAAATGGTCCACCTTGTCGAAAGCCTTGGAAAAGTCAGTATACACGGCGTCTACTTGGCTACCCGCGTCAATGGTTTCAAATAAGAAGTTTGTGTATAATAACAGATTACTAATAGTAGACCGCTTTTTGACAAATCCGTGTTGTCCTGGAATTATTATAGGATGTAATATGGGATAAACATGGTTATGAACTAATCTTTCCAAGACCTTCGGCAAGATAGAGAGCAAAGAGATTGGACGATAGTTTGTTACATCAGCTTTGGAGCCATCCTTGTGAACTGGTGTTACATTTGCCGTTTTCCAAATGTTTGGTATAACACCTTCCCGCAGACTTTTGTTAAAGAGAATACAGACAGGCTTACTAATGGAATTGGCAGTTAACTTGAGAAATAAAGGATGCAGACCGTCGGGTCCAGCTCCTTTGCTTACATCTAAGGATTTCAATTCTTTAGTTACTGCTTCCAACGAAATTGAGATATCCGATATGACATCACAGTTAACACTACTAGACGATAAATTATCTAATTGAGATTCACCTAAGTCACTATGTTCGTACACTGAGCCAAAAAACCTAGAAAAGAGGTTACAAATACCATTGGGGTCCTCCGCATGAATATCGCCATACACCATATTGTTGGGGATACCAGATTTACATTTACGACTTTTAACATATTTCCAGAATATATTGATGTCCTTGCGCATATTATCTTCAACAGATTTCATATAACTATCATAACATTCTTTAGACATTAATTTGACTCAAATGTAGATGAATGCTGGAATAGCCTGAAAGAGAGTTTGGTGGAATCCGCGAAAGAAGTATGTGGTTGCTCAAAGAAGCATATTACAGCAAAAGGTGATGCATGGTGGGATGCGGAGTTGCAAAGCTCCGTAGAAATTAAGAAGAAAGCGTGGCAGGACTATGTATCTTCTCTGAACCTGAATGCCAGTATGACAGAGATGAGGAAAGAAATATACCGGCAATGCAAGAATGCCACTAAAACTTTAGTGAAAGAAAAGCGTGAAAGAGCCAGTATGATTGAGGAGGAGAGGCTGGCGAAGAACTTCGAGAACAACACCAAACTCTTTTGGAGCAAGGTGAGAAAGGCTCGAGGTGATTCGTCAGGCTCCAGAATGGAAAGGATAAAATCTAAAGATGGTGACATTCTTGCAGACACACAAGCTGTGCTAAACCGGTGGAGTGAATATTTTGGTGAAATGTATGGAGATGACCCGGATGCTGATGCCGCAGACGTGCCTAAAGGCGAGATTGCGGCACCAGAATCAACGGAGGACATCACTATGGAAGAAGTTGAATGGGCGATAGGAAGTATGAAAAACGGTAAAGCTGCGGGAGTAGACATGATATCTGCCGAGATGATCAAAAATGGTGGAACTTGCGTCCGGGACGCTTTCCGGGCCCTTGCAAACCTTTGCTGGAGGACCGGTAGAGTCCCTACAGATTGGCGCCTCGCAGTCATAGTACCCTTGTATAAAGGCAAGGGTTCACAATATGACTGCGCCAATTACAGAGCCATCAGTTTGATCAGCTTGGCAGCCAAGGTGTACGGTAAAATTATTGAACGGAGAATGCGCGTGAAGTCCGATGAAATGTTGTGCGAGGCACAAGGGGGTTTCAGGTCTGGAAGAGGATGTTCGGATCAAGTCTTCTCACTCCGCAACATCGTAGAGAAGCATCTGGCAGTGGGCCGGAAGGTTTTCTGCGGTTTTGTAGATCTGGAGAAGGCATTTGACAGAGTTGTGCGAAAGAGACTTTGGGACATTTTGCCAGAGTATGGTATAGATGGCACTCTGTTGCGAGCCGTCCAGTCCACTTATGGGGACTGCAAGGCATGCGTACGGGTGGGTGGTAACAGGTCACCCTGGTTTGACGTTAAAATCGGCGTCAAGCAGGGTTGCGTGTTGTCCGCTAGACTGTTTATAATATATCTGGACAAAAGTCTTTAAAGACTGAAAGCGATGAATGAAGGTGTACAAATGGGTGACTTAGTGGTAAACCATCTACTTTATGCAGATGACGCGGTTTTAATAGCGCCAACAGCCACTGATCTGCAAACACTAGTCACAGTTATGAAAGACGACTGCATGATCAATGGCTTACACTTGAATGTGAAGAAAACCAAGATTATGGTTTTTGAAAGGGAAGAAACCAGAACGAATGTAAGGATTGTGGTTGGTAACGATGTGCTGGAGCAAGTGAATGAGTTTGTATATCTTGGATGCGCCTTCAGTAAGGATGGGAAATACACCGCTGACATAGAGAGAAGAGTGAGTGCAGGGAACAGAGTGAATGGTGCGATGGGAAAGCTACTCGGGAGCCGGCACTTAAGCCATAAGGCGCAGCTGGCCATACATAACGGAGTTCTTGTCCCAACGCTGTTATATGGTAGCGAGAGCTGGGTATGTAAGAAGGAGAATGAAAGTAGGATAAATGCGGTAGAAATGCGAGCTCTGCGGAAGATGTGCGGAGTGAAGCTGACCGACCGCATTAGCAACAGCATAGTAAGACAGCGAGTAGGTATGAAAGATAGTATCGGTGTAAAGATGAGAAAGGGCATGCTCCGTTGGTTCGGGCATATAGAAAGAATGCCAGAGGAAAGAATGACAAAACAGATATACAATGTGAAAGTGGAAGGATGCAGGTACCGGGGAAGACCTAGACTATCTTACCACGACCAAATAAACCGAGTCTTATCTGATGGAAAAGTCAAGAGTCTCCGTAACCGGCGAGCGTGTATGAGACGAACTATGAGAGTCGAGGAAGCCAGAGAGGTATGTAAGGAAAGAATCTGTTGGAACTCTGTACTCTCTGCCTACCCCGCAAGGGATCTGGCGTGAGGTTATAGATAGATAGATAGATAGACATTAATTTGAACCTATAGCGGTAGACTGAGAATTCCTTATAATCAGATTTATTTCCAAATTTTTTCCACCTAATCCATGCTCTCTCTTTATCTTTAAATATATGTATAAGTGGTCTTGAAAACCATACAGGGAAATTACGAGATTTGACGGGACGTTGTGGTACATATTCTTTTATTATTCTATAAAATATTTCATAAAACGCGTTAACAGCCATCTCCATCGACGATTCTAATAGAACAGAAACCCAGTTTATATTATTAAGCTCTGTCCTTATGGACTCGTAATCGCCTGAAGTAAAACAATATTTACAAGATAGAGAATGAATCATCGGTTTATAAGGTAGCTCAAAGCACAGGGACACAGATAAAGGGGGATGCGCTTTGTCAACGGGTACAAAAGGGTTTGGCGCAGTCTCGCTTTCACAAGTATCGGCATTTGTTAGAAATAGGTCTAGCGTACGCCCTCTGTCATTCTTTAAGTGATTATATTGAGAACCACTTATAGCAGACAAAAAATTAAGAAAATATTTATCTGTCACAGTATTACAACTCAAAAGAGAAGGTGACAAGTAAGGTTTATCAGTGACCTCCCAAACTAAATTAGGTAGGTTGAAGTCACCCACGATGCAATATGTTTCGATATTGTTACATGTAATTTCATCCTGAATCGCATCTAAGAAATACTGATAAATTGCAAGGGGTTGATTTGGAGTAATATACAGGGCGCATATTAAGTGGTGCTTGTGTTTAATACGTGAGGGAATTTTTAGGATCACATAGTCAATAGCAGATGGCATACATAAATCACTGCTGGGTCGAACACTTTGGGATGTATTTAATGAATAACGCGTGGCCAGTATATCACGGCGTATTGCGATTAATACTTATATTATTTTACTCACTCAATATCTTGTACTAGGATTGTTTATATTTTACTCATTTTTTCATTACATGACCTCACTCTTATTATCATTTTATCATAATATAGTATCTTTCAGATTAACAACACAAACGTTGTAAAAACTACGCCAAATTATGTTTACTGAAAATTCTTGTCTAATTTTCCTAAGATACTTCCTGGTATTTGTGTATGTGAATTTTCATGTTTGTAAACGCACCCACGACACAGGAATCCTAGTGTGGGACAACGTTTATTTAAAAAAAAAAAACATAAATTTAAAATGATTGTCGCTTACAAAATGTTATCACAAAGCCAAGTAGAGCAGGTGAGCTAAAATCAAGACTAGGGAATAAATCCATCATTCGCCATAATCGATTGCTCATTCAAGTGTGAATAACCGAGAAAATGTATCGAGTCGGATACCTGTTATGGCGTTGTTTGTTGTGGTTTTAAAAAATAAGCTAAGAGAACAACAAAGGAAAATAATCGAATATTTTAGTTGTTTTTTTTGTGGATATCCTAGGTCGGACAAATGTAGTATTTTTAATAAAAGCTTTCCAGTATGCGTCCTGAGTCTGGAATTGTGCCCGGTATATGGATTACCATATACTGACACAATTCCACAAGGCACACTTTGAAGTCTCGCCCTCTATCACATGGGACCTTATATCATCAGCGTAAAGTTGGTGCACTCAGTGTGCACCTCCTCTGACGAAGATTTATCAAGCGCCGCGTTTGACAATCTATTTATTTATCATTACATGGATCTTCAACAAAATATATACACAAGTCAATATATTAGGCAAGATACAGTTTTTGGGAAGTCTACACCCTCACTTACAGGAGATCACAGCTTGCAATTCTAAAACTAAACAACGCGCGTGAAGTAGAACTAAACAATAACGAAGAAACTAAAAATATAAAAAGTCTATATAAAAGCAAAAAATCAACTGTATGAGAAAATTTTGTAAAAGGAACAATTATTATTAATTATACAAAAAATTAATACAAATACAAAATTAAATTAGATGTTTTAATGAGATATCCAGCTATAAACCAACATAGGTCCATCCAACTTCTCCACAAATATGAACAAACACGGGGCGTTAAAAAATCTTCATGAAATTATCGTACTATCCTACTTCCTACTAATGCTACTAATATCATAAATATAAAAGTTTGTATGTTCGGGTGTTTGCTACTCAATCACGCAAAAACGGTTAAACGAATTTAGAGAAAATTTGGCATACACTTTGATTAACACATAGGGTACTTTTTATCCAGGAAAAAATGTAAGCTTCCTGTCTAAAGTCAACGCGGACGAACTTGCGGGCAGAAACTCGTAATACATATATATCATCTTTTCCGGTTTAGACTGTAAAGGCCCCGTGGCCAATAGCATAGATCGTTTACATACACAAAAGCAAATACATCGATGGTATAATGGTATTCTGTATCCTGAAGAGACTAAAGCCACGAGAATGTACTCCTAAAAAAAAACCTTCGCATGGTTTATCGTACTCTCTGTCATTCGGTCCTCCAATTTGGTATCACTGTATGGGGTGAAGCAGGTAAATCCGTTTTCATAGAACTTAACAGAGCTAAAAGGATTGTAATCAAAGTGATGCTAAAAAAATCATACTTTTACCCTACTGACATCCTGTAAAATGATTTTAAAGTACTCCGCGCAATGCAGCTATTAATTTTAAAAGCCACGTTACTTAAACATAGACACCTAATTAACTTACCTGATTATCAGTCACTAGTAGACAGCCTCACATACCGGATTCCTTGTCTTCCAACCAACTCTCTTCTTGCTCGACGCTGTCCGGCCTACCTTCACCCTCATATATACAATGCAGTAAACAAATTTTGTGACCTTAGAGGACTCTTCTATCCGGCTTGTAAGAAAGTTACAAAGCAGTGGTTACTTACCTTGTCTTATGACGCTACTGAAACTATAGTTAGTACATGAGAAACACACACACGTACACACACAAATACGAAAGCTCGTTAATTGCATTATATTCATATGTGTATTATTTATTTAAATTCCTTTTGTTTTGTACCTAAATCATTTAAATGTTAAAGCTTGTTTACTTGTCAAGTTACGCTCAATTGGTACATTTTATAGTACTGTATTATCTTAACGCGTATTTCTGGCTCCAATTATGTTTCAATGTGAATGTGAAGAAAACCAAAATTATGGTTTTTGAACAGGAAGAAACCAGAACGAATGCAAGGATTGTGGTTGGTAACGATGTGCTGGAGCAAGTGAATGAGTTTGTATATCTTGGATGCGCATTCAGTAAGGATGGAAAATATACCGCTGACATAGAGAGAAGAGTGAGTGCAGGGAACAGAGTGAATGGCGCGATGGGAAAGCTACTTGGGAGCCGGCACTTAAGCCGAAAGGCGCAGCTGGCCATACATAATGGAGTGCTTGTCCCAACGCTTTTATATGGCAGCGAGAGCTGGGTATGTAAGAAGGAGAATGAAAGTAGGATAAATGCGGTGGAAATGCGAGCTCTGCAGAAGATGTGCGGAGTGAAGCTGACCGACCGTATTCGCAACAGCGTAGTAAGAAAGCAAATAGGTATGAAAGAGAGTATCGGTGTAAAGATGAGAAAGGGTATGCTCCGTTGGTTCAGGCATATACAAAGAATGTCCGAAGAAAAAATGACAAAACAGATATACAATGCGAAAGTGGAAGGATGTAGGTACCGGGGAAGACCTAGACTATCTTACCATGACCAAATAGACCGGGTCTTATCTGAAGGACAAGTCAGGAGTCTCAATAACCGACGAGCGTGTATGAGACGAACTATGAGAGTAGAGGAAGCTAGAGAGGTATGTAAGGAAAGAGCCTGTTGGAACTCTGTACTCTCTGCCTATCCCGTAAAGGATCTGGCGTGATGATATAGATAGAATTATGTTTCCTTAATTTCCTTTTGTTTTATGTTTCAAATTCATTTATAATATGTGTAAAGCTCGTTTACTAGTCAAGTTACGCTCAATCTTTAAATATAATAGAAATAGAATAGAATAGAAAACTCTTTATTGTACACCAAATTATAAATAAACAATAATGTAAGATACAAAATAATATAGGGTACAATTGGCGGCCTTATTGCTTATAGCAATTTCTTCCAGGCAACCAAGTCAAAAGAAATACAACAAAGTAGAGGGCAGTTGGTGGCGTACATTCATTAAGATATAAAAGTAATATATATATATATATATATATATATATATATATATATATATATATATATATATATATATATATATATATATATATATATATATATATATATATAAAGTGCAAGCAGTGATAGCCTAGTGGTTAGACCGTTGGACTGCAAAGACAAAGGTCTCGGGTTCAAACCCAGGCACGCACCTCTGTCTTTTCGAAAGCATGTGCGTATTAAAAATTAATTATCACTTGCTTTAACGGTGAAGGAAAACATCGTGAGGAAACCTGCATGCCTAAGAGCTTCTCAAAGGTGTGTGAAGTTCGCCAACCCGCACTGGGCCAGCGTGGTGGACTATGGCCTAAACCCTCTCAGTTTGAGAGGAGGCCCGTGCCTAACAGTGGGACAGTTTCTTAACAGGGCTATTATTATTATTATATATATATATATATATATAAAGTAAGAAATAAAAAATATAATAATGCCTAGCAGTGATAGCCTAGTGGTTAGACGGTTGGACTGCAAAGTCAGAGGTCTCGGGTTCAAACCCAGGCACGCACCTCTGTCTTTTCGAAAGCATGTGCGTATTTAAAATTAATTATCACTTGCTTTAACGGTGAAGGAAAACATCGTGAGGAAACCTGCATGCCTAAGAGTTTCTCGAAGGTGTGTGAAGTTCGCCAACCCGCACTGGGCCAGCGTGGGGGACTATGGCCTAAACCCTCTCAGTTGGAGAGGAGGCCCGTGCCCAGCAGTGGGACAGTTTCTTAACAGGGCTAATATTTATATACAGTATTTATTTAATTATGACAGCGTCTCACTAGTGACAGCAGAGAGGAAGTGGTTCTTAACCATCGTTTTAAAACTAGCCAATGTCTGTTCACGTATAATTGTCAGAGGTAATGCATTCTAAAATCGGACAGCTTGAACTGAGAAGGATTTATCATAGAAATTTGTGGAATGCATGGGTGTTTTTAGTCTGAGATTCTCCGATGACCTTATGTAGGTTTCAAATATGATTATATTAGTGAAAGCTGCAGTTTTTAATAAAACGTGGTCTAGGCAATTATCGGATCTAGTCGAAAGCAAATGTGCCTTTAGTCTCAATATGAAAGAGACAGAGAGAGAAAATCTATCACCACTTTGAGCTCTAATATACCTATGCTTTAACACCTCGTTTCAAAGTTTAAAAAGTTTACCAAGGTATGTTTTGTTCGTCACCAATTCGCATTTGGTCCGCCAGATGAAATATGACTTCGTGTCACCAATTTCTGAGACTAACTGATACCGTTAACAACAGATGAATCATTGAGTGTCATTAAGAACGACATACTTTATGATTGGCATGTCATGTTCCAGGCACAGTAAGTTAATTAAATGTCAAGCAACTTTTCATTAGGGTAATTTATTGCTTTCGTACCACGATTATAAGGCTGCCTTCCCACGGAGTATGTGCGACAATACGTAGCGAGGGATGTGTAACATTCAGAAATAACGAAAAATGTGTAAAAACGCGCATCCCTCGATACGTTTAATTTAGATTTTTTTGGCTTTTCTATCAAAGATACGCGCTAGGCTATGAAATTAAAGCGATCTGGCTGACAAATTCGTACACTCCCCTCGTTAAGGCATATCGAAGAATGGGTGTCGTCGGCATCGTTCAATATGAGTACCTTATTTCTCTTAGTTTTTATAAGGAAGCTGAAACGCGCTGAGCTATGAAAATTGAGCCATTCTGTTAGCAAATTCATACACATCTCTTGACACGAATCCTCACGCACTTGGTGGGCAGGCAGCTTGAAGCTACTGAGGCCTTGTTGGCTATGCCCAAACGCGGTGCGTTACGATAACTTCGTGCAATAAATATTGCACGAAGCTATCGTAACGTGAAATTGTATTATTTATGCCATAGTTTCTTAGTTTCGACTGCAACATGCTATATTTGTATAGAAGCGGCCCAGAATGCGACTACATAGACTGCTTAGTCGGAGGCAGCCGTGTGTGTGTGTGCGTGTGTAGGTGTCAGTGTGTGTGTATGTGTGTGTGTGTGTGTAAATGGTCTACGCTGTTGGCCGCGGGGCTTTTAGAGCTTCACTGGACAAGCGCGAGCAAGGCGAGCAAGCAACCGCTGCGATCAGAGGTGGCCTAGTCAAGTCCTACTGTGTTCAGGAGTTAAGGCACGCAGAGCACGATGTAAAGTGACTAAAGTATTCCAGATCGGCCGTGGAATATCCAGGCCCGAATGCTAATAGGGTACCATTAAATAAACATTCCACGTAGTTATCGTAACGCTCCGCGTTACCAGTTCAATTTGTAATATTGAATAAGGACCCTGTTCGTATTTTAGTGGCATAATGAGTTTATTATTAGATTACTAAACGTTTTAGTTATAAAGTGTTTAGAAATTAAATAATTTTACATAAGTAATACTTTGAAGACTAACTTCTGTTGTGCTCTAAATATATTTAAATATGGTTTTGGGTAGCTTATTGTTCGGCGGGTGTTTAATTTGATTATTCTGTGTCCTTCGTTCTCGATATAAACATGCAGCTCTCTCTACTCGCTTGGCAAGCCGCTAAGTTTTTTAGAAACGTCAACGCCTCCTCTATGGTATCTGTGGACATAACCTCTGCGACCATTCTTTCTTTTAGCGTGGCAGCCGATGCCTTGTAATAAAGTTTTGGTTGACATTTAATTTAATCAAATAATCGTAGCAGTGAAATTATATAACAAAAGGTTTTTATATACTCAAGTGATGTTGTGAAATAAATTTAAAACATCGTATAGGCAAATTCAGAAATATTTTACGTCTTGACAAAAGAGTACATTCAAAAAAGATCAACTGATAGTTGTTTATTTGTGGCGTTTTCAGCTTAACTTGTTTATGTATATATTATCGAATATTTGGAGACGTGAGTTTTATTATATTAAGACTTGTAAAGTCTTCACTCGAAAAGTAAACTTACGAAGTCTCATGTCTCAATTGGCAATGTAATACCTCTAATGAGAGAAATTAGCGGGGACATTAATCAATAATGATTGTTAAGGATCGATGCCAATTTAAGGACACGGGCGATGTACGAGATGCATCGACGTGGTCCGCAAGACTTAACGGTAATTCAAGGACACGAGCGGTGTACGAGATGCATCGGCGTGATCCGCAAGACTTGGGTCCCATACGAGATATGTGCTGAAGGTCATACTACTCATAGGTTTCACCCATGAGGTGCTCCTGTGCAGTTCACATTTCTACAATGGTAAGAAACTTAAATGTTACCCAACATACATACCTTAAACAGTAATACAAAGACTATTGCTATAAACTATAAGCAATTTGTGATATTATATCTCCTAAAGGAGACTTTCTGAAAGGGTAACTAAAGGGACATTGTTTATGAATTTATGAATAACAATACATTATTAATAATATAAGCTACCCCTTTGCAGAAACATAATGTTTCGCATTGATTTCATTATTAGACATACTTGTATAATAATCCTAAAATAGCCCAAAGTGGAGCTTATTACACAAAGAATTGTGCAATATTATGAGCACTTGTATTAAAAAGGTAAACCTTGCAATATTTATCCCTGAACAGGGTTTATAAACAGATGAGCCAAAGTAGTCTCTACTTATAACAATGCCTGTTATAACTGACAAGCAACAGAATTGTCGAAATATTCCAAATATAATATCGCAGCCTACCGATGCTGAGACAGGCAAGTTGTACAATAATTTGTGTTACACACATACATCCTTAAAATATAATATAAAATACCTGGTCTATCCAGTTAACATAAAACTAATAATAATCAATATTATCAGCCCAGACCCCTTGCAGGGTAGCCAGGGAAGATGAGTCCTAACAATACAGTCATGAAACATTGATTGGGATAAGAACCTTTGTGGTCAGCAGTATATATTTTGTATTAAATAAGGTTAATATAGTGGAGTACCAAGATGGAATTATAACTATCTATTCATAAGCAGTAGTTTAAATTTCAAGAAACCACCAGTGTTGTAACCAATATGGAACAACAATCCTCATCCGGTGTGTAAAAATGTACACCTATCCACAAATGTATGTATAAATGTACCCACAGTGTACCTATCAGCCCACCAAAAACAAATCACAATGGACATTGGAAGTCTCCTACCAGAGAATGTGAGGTAAGAAAAGCTTGCTAGGCTTTTTACATAAAGGCTTGTTTTGTTTTTTTTATGTTACTGAAAAAATCAGTTAAACATTCAGGAATACAACATGGCTCTTACAAATAAACCATAATATTGGAGGCTAAAGGTATTCATCATCATCATCATCATCTCAGCCTATACTTGTCCACTGCTGAACATAGGCCTCCCCAATCGCTTTCCAGCGTAACCGGTCCGATGCCACCTGCATCCAACGACTTCCTGCGATTTTCACAAGATCGTCGGTCCATCTGGCAGGCGGTCGTCCCACACTGCGCTTGCCAATACGTGGTAGGTATTCACTGACTTTGATATGTAACAATGTATCTATGACACTAATAAAAATGTGTGTCTGTCTGCCTTCAACGGCAAACATAACTTTATGGGTTTTGTGCAAATACTGCAAGTAATCCAGACAAGTGAAGGTTAAAAACTCTGGTCCTACATATATTTAACATTATGTATAGAAACATTATTATTAGAAACATAATTTTTAATAATTGATATACAATTTATAGCCATTCTCATTAGAATTTAATTAAAGATAGATGATCACAACGGTGCTATAATCCTTATCCCACAAAGAAACTCAATGCTAATAATAGACATTAGAGTCATATTAAATATACTAATAAAAATTTATTAGGAGCTATTCAGCTTTCTATTGGGTAATGAGTCCAATGGTTTTGGTTTTTGGTTACGTCCTGCATCATTTATAGTGTAATTAATACATTAGAAATTTGAGACACACAGAGGAAAGATTATACATCAATTCATGAATTGAAGAATTAGATGTTTTTATTGTACTTTTGTTTGATAATATGATAATCAATAAATAATATATAATCAAATAAAATTATTCAAGTAATTAATAACTATAAAAAATAGGTTTGTGTTTAGTTTTGAATGTGCACATTTATATTGAGCACCAGTGATGGTTCTGGTACAGTTAGGATATCGGAGATATGACACAAACACAACCTGCTACTATTATGGAAACAGGTGGTTTTAGAGCACTATACATGCTGTAATTTATTTGAAGGTGGTTCAGTGTAAAAATATTGAATTGGAAATGTCATACAAAAAATTTGCATTTTTCATATTGTTACATTTAAATTATTACATCCACATGTTACATGTATCTTATTAATGTATCTATATATAAAAAGAAAATAAAGTCATGCAAATGACTTGATAATAATACCTATTTAAAAATTTAACGATATTAGGTTGACATGATATAGTTGATGAAATATTGAGTTACAATATTTAAAAGTATAGATTATCTTAAACAAGAATAATCAAAAGTATATTTTTATCACAGGTATGATAAATATTAGGTAGTATCTGCAATAACCTTAGTCTTAGGGAACTTGATATTATTTATTTATTATTAATTATAAGACCACGCCAGATCCCAAGTGGGTAGGCGAGGGCGCAAAAAAAAAAAAATATTATGATATTAAATGAAATATGAATGATACGTAGGTACTACATGTATAAGTTAAGTGACACTCAATTCTCACAGTTGGAAATCTAGAACTTACTAGAAAGTTACTCATTACAGTTGCTACTTATAAAAAACAGCCACATACAAAGAAGCAGAGGAAGTGTGGCATTTAAGGGTATGAAAAAGTTAAGTTATGAATAGGATTCCCAATATCATAAAGTTATAGTCCGTGGTTTGGTCTAGTTGCCTGTGACTTATTCGCTACTTAAGTCATTACTAAATTAGTAAATTTGAGTGTAATTTTCATCAGTAATATAACGGGTCAGGGGTGGCCCGATCGTATTGCCAAAAATGAATGTTCGCGGGCGTTATTGCGCAAGAACGAATTGTTAAGTGATACATAAATATTTAGGTGGCCACTCAGGACATGGAAATGATTCCGGGATAGTTTCGAAATATATAATAATAGTAGTAGTATAGTTTAACAGTGGGGCAGGTTAAATTAGGTTACCACACATCAGCACTGCCCTTCGTTCCAAACCCAAAAATGGGGGGGGGGGGGCGAGATCATATAGTTAATGTACATAGCCTTATGTGAGGAATAGCTCTAGATAAGGACATTAGTACAAAGGCCTCTAGTACAAAAATGTTAATTTTTGGTATATGTACATCTTTAAAGATTATAAATATAACTAACATTAAATATAACCGAACTTTGACATAAAGGAAAATACTTTATCATAAATTAAATAAGTAATTATAGCAAAGCATCCTTATAATCACCAATATAATTTGTAGCCTTTGTCTGGTACTGTACTCAAAAACGAGATCATTTGATAAAAAAAAAAAAAAAAAAAAAAAAGCCCCACTTGGAAGACACTTTAGTGGGAAAACAGGTTTCCCTGTCTTATTTGTCTTATATTGTTATAGATTGGGTACTAACATACTTTGTTTCCAGATCTAGTACACAGTAAGAGTTTTCTATCTATCTCTATCTATATCGTCACGCCAGACCCCTTGCGGGGTAGGCAGGGGGGTGCGGGGTTCCAACAGGTTCTTTACTTACTGGCTTCCTCCACTCTCATAGTTCGTTTCGGAAGGGTTTTCTATGATACAAGAATTATTATAAAGGGATTAATTTCATATAAACAAAGTTCTGGATCGGTAATTCCTCAACTCTCGTTATATAAAGAGACTACTATAAAAAAAAAAAATGTATATATAAAAGACATAACAGATTGAGAATGCACTGATATCTGATAAGTAATGATTGATTATTATTACCCGGTAGTAATGAGTTATGGACAACAGGTGTGGCATAACAGGTGCTTTAAAGAATTTTGTTGGGATGGATCTACGCTATATAACATAACATGTTATAGAATTTGATTAAATAAATTTATTTTGAATAAGTTAGACAGACTGGTTGTAAGAAACAATATATGTTGTATTTGTGTTGTGTAGCAATGCAAACAACAGGAATGTGTTATACAAATGTACTCATGACATATTATGTTTTAGAGCTCACGCTTAAAAATGACATTCATGTGGTATACTTCAACTTTACCCTTATAGCTCTAAACAGCTGCATGTTTATATCGAGAACGAAGGACACAGTATAATAAGTGATGAAACGAACTTACCTGAAGTGAAGTTCGATCATTATTATACGAAGTCCTTCGTTCGAAGATATAAGTACCCAACCCGCCCTGCCCGTTGGTAAAGTTGAAATGTACTACTTCTAAAAGGAATGGTCGCAGAGGTTATGTCCACAGATACCATAGAGGAGGCGTTGACGTTTCTTAAAAACTTAGCGGCTTGCCAAGCGAGTAGAGAGAGCTGCATGTTTATATCTTCGAACGAAGGATTTCGTATAATAATGATCGAACTTCACTTCAGGTAAGTTCGTTTGATCACTTATTATGTAGTATTTTGTAGTCGATTTCAGGCCCTTTTCGTGATCTAAGCACTTTGTGTGTGTGAATGATCTACGCTGTTGGCCGCGGGGCCTTTACAGCTTCACCGGACAAGAGGGCGAGCGTGCAACCACTACGTTCACGCCAGAAGGGCAAGCGGGCAACTAGCTCAAGGGCGCCTTAAGGAGGAACGGCCTCGGCTTGGGCAGTCGCTATGGGGGAGGCGTATACTAGGTGCCTCGCCGTGGTGCTCTGCACCAGCCGGCGGGCAAGGGATTCTTCGACCTCGCCGGCGCGGTCGGTGTCTGTTCCTGTGTGCGGTATCTGTATTTGAAAGAAGGGATGTAAGGCCATCAGTAGGGTCGGTGAGAATATGCCGCGGACGGCGGTAGCGGCTGATAGGAGGGGAGTAAGGTTCACAGTCGGCGGCGGCTACGATTAGCGGATTACTATGATTTGACGCGTTCGCAAAATATCGAGTGGTCGCCTTTTTAATAAAGGCGCGAATAGTTTCGAGATCGAGACCAGAACCACGGGGCTCCGACGGCTTTGCGGAGGAAACGGGGTTAAACCGTTTGAAGTCTATCGATGTGAGAGCGGGCGGCGTGCCCGAACACCTCACAAGCGTACGTCATGATGGGCCGTATACAAGTTTTGTAAAGTGTCACCTTATTCCTAAGGGACATTTTACTCCACTTGCAGATCATCGGGTAAAGACGACCGAGCACAAAGGCTGCTCGGTTACGGGCTCGCTTGATGTGCGGTCCGAAGGTCATGGTATTGTTTAGGGTGAACCCTAGATATTTGACCTGTTTGACCCAGGGAATACGTAGGTCGAACATGGTCACTTGACCAAGATTACTTCTGGGGTGGCGCAGGGAGGGCGCAGGGTGGCACCTCTAAAGAAGAACACCGCAGCGCTCTTGTCCAGTTTCACCACAATACGCCACTTCCTGAACCAATCCTAGGGGATTGGTAGGCAGCCGCTCACACCTTAGAGGGTTTGGGCGGCTGCCTGAAGGTGTCTGGTAATGAAACCCTTATTCCTATGCGAGACATAGAGAGCGGTATCGTTCGCGAATAGGGCTAGATGCACCTTACTCGAACGAGGAATATCGTTCGTGTAAAGGCTGAAAAGGAGAGGGGAGAGAGCTGAGCCTTGTGGGACACCAGCTTGTATGGAGTGGGGGATAGAGCGCGTTACTTCGACGCGATACCGAAAGGCGCGATTTGACAGGAAGTCTCGTAAGGTGAGCACGACGCTTTACATCATGTTGTAGGGCGCGCATCCGGGCCCGGTTGGCTTCGATGGGGTAGGAGTCGGACGCTCGGACTGAGGCATTTTTAGCCCGAATAAGTTCCCTAACTTTGTCTGGCAGTCTAAAGCAGTCCTCCTGTAGTAAATGAGAGTACCGCCTCCACGGGAGCCGATTCTGTCATTACGCACGAAGTTGTAGTTTGCGATCCTAGAATCGCGATGGGCGGGCTTGAGGGAGGTCCTGCACCAGAAGGATGTCCAGTTGATGATCCCGGAGGAAATCACCAACCTGGTCAAGATAGCCCTCGGCGTTAATGAACGCCAGGGATAGGCTATGGGAATTAAGGCGGGAAGGTGAAAAATCCATTATGGATTGTAAGGGCAATGGGTTTTAAGGGAGGCCATGGCGTCGTGAATGTCCATGTACGTCATAAGCAGGGTAAATTACTCCTCCCAGCTAGTAGCGGTACGCTCCCAGGCGCTCTTATCTTGGATGACAAGGGGCGGGGGAGGGATGGTCAGACGCGCGGGGCGCGGAGAGGGGGTATTTCTCGGGGCCGCGTTGGGAGACGGCTGGGGCGCGGGGGTGCCAGGGCCGGGGAAAGCGACGTCGCTTCCGGCTCTCTGGATTTTTGAGGGTGGCGAGTCGCGCGGCTTGCGCGCGTGCTTTTTCTTGTTTAAGACTGGAATGAAGTCGTCATTCGATGAAGATGACGAGGGGAGCTGCACGGCGGGCTGATGCCAGCTAGACCTTTATATCAGAGTCCGAGTAAGACTCGGACTCGCACGCAGAGACGGGACGGTTAACGAGGGTCGGGAGGCGCGAGGATGCGGTAACAAGAGTTACCGGCGTGACGAAGGGGGTCGCACGGCGCGTGATGGGCGCGGCGCGCGGCGTCGCACATAGCGGCGAGAGGGGGCCGCGTAGTAGTCGGGTGTCTCGAGTTGTGTGCAACCGTGAGCCTAGCGTGCGTCCTTTCACCAAACTTGTGTGTGAAAGAGTGTGTGCCTATCACTATCTGCTCCGGGGCGAAGAGAACCGCCGCACGGAGAATAGGATTTCGGAAAGGGAAGAGGTAGGTCCTGGTGTAAGGATGAGCTCTGACTAGGGTAGTGTCCAAGGCCAGAAACCAAAACCCTAACCTAACGGTGACACCGTTAGGTATCCACCAGTCTTACCACGAAAAAAAAGGCGTGGTTTTCAAAAACAAACTGCAACTAGTCGTCGAACACTAGGGAAAGGTCGACGGCGCCATCAAAAGGGCGCGTCGTACCGACCGAACGTACGTAAATAGGTACGCGCGAGCAGGAGGGCGGACTGTGTCGCGGGGGGAGCGGCGCGGTAAGCGGTGACGCGACCGAACACGGCTAGCGACATAGTCGTAATATGATCTAGGCACTTTGCTAGAACTTATAGTTCTAAGAAAATAGAATTGCGACATACTTCATGCTTATAGTATAACTAATTTTGCCCCCGACTTCGTTCACGTTAACTTTAGACCGGAACCTAAAATTTTTCTGCGACATAAAGTATCCTTTCTGTTAACCTAGCTAAGAAACTATACGTATGCCAAATTTTATCCAAATCCGTTCTGCCGTTTAGGCGTGACTGCCGTCCGTGCCGACTTTACTAACTTTTTTACGATCTTTGATTCCCAAATTAACCTCGAAACCTGTACTTTTGTGAGCATACTGAGGTATCTATATTATAATTGTATTTAAAATAGCCATATTGTTTTGAATATTGATTAAATTTTGTTTAATACAGCCAATTGAAGTAACAACAATTATTGATACTTTAAAAAATTAACATAATTTAAACATAGTTGCAATCGATTCAATTGCCGATTTAGAACAAACTACTTTTAGGTCTTGCGTTATTTATGTTATAAAATTATTTATACTAATGGGGCAGAAAGTTTCTCGAGTGGCAACCCTGTACCGGAAGACTTGGGAGGGAGCAAGCCCCCGACAAGATGAACTGATGACCTCGTGAAGGTCGCGGGTGAAAGTTGTATGTACACAACACGAAACCTGTTCTTATGGAGATCTTTAAGGGATGCCTTTGTATTGCAGTGGGCGTTTTTGGCTGGACATATACTAGAGAAATTCGCTCGGATATTTATTAATCAAAATTTTCATAAAGCCAACAGCCAACCCTCCAGAAATGAATAGGCACTTCAAAAAGAGAAAACGAAACATCATAAATTTTGTATATTTTATATAAACAAATAATGATATGAAAATACTGTTACGAAACTGGACCAAAGGGATCAAGTAGTACTGAGTGGAGTGAAATTAATAATATTTATTATGAATAATTTTGCTTATATTGTTATCAAAATTATAGTGAGTGTGACCTGAAATTTTGTTAATGGAAATAGTTCTAGAAATGTATATTTTCCACACCCCGTTCGCGTGTTGACTTTTCTACTTGTACAAGTAACAAGCGTAAGCGAAGTTATATATACACATTATTTTTATTTTTGTTGGAAGGTAGCCAAAAATCTATATATCAATCTATATAATAACGCCAGATCCCCTGCAGGGTAGGAAGAGAGTACAGTACCAACAGGTTCTTCCCTTATAGACCCCTCTGGCTTTCTCCACTCTCATAGTTCGTCTCATACACGCCCACCGGTTACGGAGACTCTTGATAAGCCCTTCAGATAAGACACAGTCTATTTGGTCATGGTAAGATAGTCTAGGTCTTCCTCGGTACCTACATCCTTCCACTTTCGCATTGCATATCTGTTTGTCATTCTTTCTTTCAACATTATTTATATATGCCCGAACCAATGGAGTTTACTCTTTCTCATCTTTACACCGATACTATCTTTCATACCAATACGCTTTCTTACTACGCTGTTGCGATTACGGTTGGTCACTTTGACGCCGCAGATCTTCAGCACAGCTCGCATGTATCCTGCTTTTTTACCTACACACCCAGCTATCTGCCATATAACAACGTTGGGATAAAAAAGTTGGGAGATGTTTGGGCATGTCAACTTAACATAGTACCTATGTTCTATATACCCACTTTCTTTTCCCACTTTTTTGCGCTGGACTATATCATGGGGATTTCTTTGTTCACTGTCGGGTAAGTTGAATTAATGCAATTCTGGAACAAAAAGCAAAATTTATTTAGAAGTTAAATCATCATCATCAGCCCGTGTCAGTCCACTGCTGGACGTAGGCCTCTCCCATGGCACGCCACTGAGCTCGATCTTCAGCTCTCCTTCTCCAATTCCTGCCCGCTGCCTTACGAATATCGCCGCCCCACCTAGCTACAGGGCACCCTACACTACGTTTGCCGACACGCGGTCTCCACTCAAGAACCAGTCTGCCCCAACGGCCATTGGTTCTGCGGCATATGTGACCTGCCCACTGCCACTTCAGCTTGCTAATTCGCTGAGCTATGTCGGTAACCTTGGTTCTCTGACGAATAACTTCGTTCCGGATTCGATCCCTAAGAGAAACTCCGAGCGTAGCTCTTTCCATAGCTCGTTGAGCGACCTTGACCTGGTGGACAAGCCGCACAGTGAGTGGCCACGGCTTCGGCTCCGTATGTCATTACAGGTAGGACGCACTGATTAAAAACTTTCGTTTGTAAGCATTGGGGTATGGGCGATAAGAAGACTCGACGGAGTTTCCCAAATGCTGCCCAGCCCAGCTGTATCCGTCTCTTAACTTCCTTGTCAAAGTTGTTTTTACCTAGTTGGAGCACCTGCCCTAGGTATACGTACTCAGAAACAACTTCGAGGGGGGCTACGTTTACGGCGATCGGTCCCGGGTCAACATGCTTGTTGATCATAACTTTAGTTTTATCTAAGTTCATCCGGAGACCGATTCGCTGAGACGAATTAGCAAGGCTGTCCAGCATCTGTTGTAGGTCTTGCAAAGTTTCAGCCATGATGACGATGATCGACTGCCTCGTTGGTCTGGTGGCAAAGCGCATCGCTTTGTGATCACGAGGTCCTGGGTTCACATCCTAGGTCGAACAATTGTAGTTTTTCTAACGAAAAATTCCCAGTATGAGTCCGGAGTCTGGAATTGTGCCCGGTATATGGCAATAAACTCGCCCCCTATTACATGGGGCCTAACATCGTCGGCAAAACGTGGGTGTACTCAGTACATCTCTGCCCCCCCCCCCCCCCCCTCTGGGGAATATAGGCGTGACGGTGTTTGTTTTTTTTTTTTTTTTATGACGATGTCGTCTGCAAATCGCAGGTGAGAGATGTATACGCCATTTATATTGATGCCGCGACCTTTCCAGTCCAGCGTCTTGAACATATCCTCCAGTACATTGGTGAACAGTTTTGGTGATATGACATCACCTTGGCGCACTCCGCGGCGCAGGTGGATATGTTCAGTCCGCTGGTTCTGTACTTGGACGGTCATCGTTGCAGCTTCAAAAAGGCATCTCATCACCTCGATGTATCGCCAATAAACTTGGCATCGTTCCAAGGAGTCCAGAACTGACCAGGTCTCGACAGTGTCAAAGGCCTTCTCATAGTCCACGAAGGCTAGACATAGGGGCAGATTATACTCTGCAGTCTTCTGTATAATCTGCCGCACTGTGTGGATGTGGTCTATGGTGCCGTAACCACTTCGAAACCCGGCCTGCTCCGGGGGTTGAAACTCGTCGAGCCTTCGCGCAAGACGGTTCGTGATGACCCTTGAAAACAGCTTGTATACATGGCTCAGAAGCGATATGGGTCGATAGTTTTTCAAAAGGGTTTTGTCACCCTTTTTGAAAAACTGGACGACCGCGCTTCTGTTCCATGCCTGCGGAGTTCTCCCAGTGTAGAGAACAGTGTTAAATAACTTCCGAAGCTCCTTAAGTACTGGGGTACCTCCTGCCCTCAGAAGCTCAGTCGTGACGCCGTCCTCACCCGGGGCTTTTCCATTTTTAAGCTGTTTAAGGGCCAACTCGTACTCATCCAGGTTGATCTCGGGCAAGTCTTCTGTGAAGTGACGTGTAAGGGTGGCTCTGGGATCTCCTCTAAGAGATTTGGGTCGAGGTGCGTGTGAGGCGTAGAGCTGGCTATAGAAATTCCTGACTTCCGAGAGGATTTCCGGCCTAGAAGCGATCACAGTAGCCGCTTGTGTAGTCAACCTTGTCAAGTGGTTTCTCCCAAGTGGCTGGACGAACACTTTCGACCCCCGTTCTGCTCGATGGCTTTCTCAATCTCAAGCTTGTTGAAAGCTCGGTCGGACCACCTTTGTGATCTTTTTATTTAAGGCCCGGTGTTCTGACAAGGTTGAGGCTGCATTTCGACGCCGTTCGCTCATAAGCTCCAGAGTCCCCCCCGAAAGCTTAGATTTCCTGCCTGTACGCCTCGTTTCGCATAATTTAGTACCCTCTTCTCTAAGAGTCTGTACCACCTGCTCGAATTTCTGATCAACGCTATCAGTGGTTTCCAAGGCAGCGAAACGGTTTTCCAATTTTAAGTGAAAAGCTTGGGAATCCATAGCAGCTTGGAGCAAATTCGGTCGGAGACTGGACTTCATCAAGCGGACTCTTTCGCGCTTCCATTGTATATTCAGAGTGCCCCGTACGAGCCGGTGGTCGCTTCCGGTTTTAAACCTTGCGATCACTGAGACATCTCTGAATATGCGCCTCTTGTCCGCCATGGTGAAGTCGATCTCATTTTTATTTTACCATCGGGGCTTTGCCACGTCCACTTTTTTTTGGGGCTGTTTTTTAAAGAAAGAGTTCATCATAAACAGCCCTTCTCTTTCGAGAAAGTTGACGAGCGTTTGCCCCCTGTCATTTCTGCTGCCATAGCCGTATGGTCTTACTGAGGATTCGCTGTCAGTTTTTACTTCCACTTTGGCGTTGAAATCTCCCATTACAACGTTGTTGTGTGCCCTATGGATATTATGAAGGGCCTTAGAGATGTCCTCGTAGAGTACCTCTATGTCCTCGTCCGAGTGTGCCGCAGTCGGTGCATAAACCTGCACGATCTTGAGGGTGTACCTCTCGTTCAGCTTAATTATGAGGTATGCTACCCTTGTCGACACACTGGACATTTCTAAAACGTTGTCAGCGAAGACTCTATGGACCAGAAACCCGACGCCACCCTGGGAAAGTTGGTCTCCCTCTCTAAAGTACAAAAGATGTCCAGATTCTAGGGTTATGGTGTCTTCTTCCTCTCTTCGAACTTCACATAAACCCAGAACGTGCCATCTTATGCACTTCAGTTCTTCTTCCAACTGCAGAAGATGCTCATCCAGTCGCAGCGTGCGTCCGTTATACGTAGCCAGGGTCAGTTCATGTTGGCGGCCTACCGTAGCCCGGAGATTCTTCGCACCCCCTGCCCCGCCGGAACCGTGACCGCCGCCGTGGTCAGGAATAGCGGAGCGACCGGGAACTGGGGGCCGTGGTATATTCCGACTTGCCATGGAAGGTTTTGCCCATAATCGCCAAGCTGGGCATGCGGGTTGGCGATCGCAGGGCGTAACTTCTCGCACTAGTGACGCTGCTGCCCGTCACCGGTCGGGTTAAAAATTTAGTTACGACATATTTAAATGGTTATACCGCCATTGTCGGTCGTCAGAGCCTCGTCCGTTGATCAGCAGGATGCACCGCGGGCAGGAGAGGCATCCCACTGAAGTTAAATAAGAATATCAAATATCGTTTTGTAGCATTGTTGCTCTAGTGCAGCATAGTTCAAGTGAAGGTCACGGGTTTGAACCCTAGATAAAAGTGCAGTTTTTTCAACGGTGAAATTGCAGTCTGGGCCCCAATTCTCGTATTTAATTGACACTGAAACTGGATCCTGACTGAATTGAGATTTAATTTTGAATTGACTCGAAATTGGTATTCTGTTACACTAAAAGTTCGGTCTGATTTCGGTATCATCTCAGTATAATCTAGTGTCGATCACATTTCGATCTATTTTCGATCTCTTGTCAATTCTCAGCTACCATAGATTAAATAAAAAACATTATCTGTAATGTCAAACTTATAAATATCGGTGTTGCCAATTTGTAGGCAAGTACCGGAAGTGACGGTAATTTTAAATAAAAACTGATAATTATATTTCACACAGGAATAGATATATAAACGTATAAACAAATAAAAAATACCATAAATATAATCAATTCATTCTATTTTTGCGTATTCAGATTTATTTTTCATTTAATACTCGTTTGACGTGTCTGAAAATTGGGTATTTTCATTTAGGTGCATAACCACCCCACGCACTCGAGCTAGTACCCATGGCCATAAAAATTCATAAGGTATAAAAAAAAACATCGCGCGAAAATTGATGTTGTTTACAAAGTGTTTTGAATTTCATTGTTTTCCATTATAATATTATGGCTAAACAAGGCAAAGAAGGAAACGCGCTTTCAACAAAATTGTGGGCTCAGTGCGCTTTGATTTTGAATGCCGACGTCGGAGACGTCCAAAAGTCAGCGCAAGAGTGGAAAAAGGTAAGTAATCTATCGTATGTATTATTTAGATCTGCTCAATATTACTATTCTTACTGATAGTGTCGTTTTATATTTCTAGTACTACAATCAATACAAGAGCCGCACGAAGGCTAAACAAAGGAGCCATAAAATGCGAGTGAAAACTGGTGAAGGGCCAGCTGACGAGGTCCATTTAACACCTCTGGAGGAACGCTTCATTGGCATTATTGGAGGATGCAGTTCTCAGTTGCCTGCTGTCAGGCATAATCTACTTAATATATTGGTAAATATTATATAGGTGGCAATATTTATGTAGAACTTTGTCAAGAAATTTTGAAATATTCTAATGTGTGTGATTTGTTTATAGATTGTTGAACTGAATACTAGCAGTGGCGGGAATGATGGGAATTAGGGCACGAGTGGCCTTGTCCTAACAGGATACAAGTAGGTCAATTTTGAGTAAGTATACAACCAACAATATAATAACCACTAAAATAATTTTATTGTAAACAAGTCAAACAGAAAATGTATTATCTTTAATTGCCCACAGAGTTTGCATGACTATTTGCTGTGCCTGTCATCGGTGGATGTGCTTACAGCAGCTGGTATGGCCGGAACGAGCATCTCGTCACTGTCTTGCTCTGGAAGTCCTGGCACTCTAAGCCGTTGTGTAGAACACAGCAAGCATTTACAATTTTTGCAGCCATCTCAAGTTTGTAATGCAGCTGCCTTACTACTAACAGACACCTGAAAGAAAAGGAAAATTGAAAATACAACCATTCTTTATAATAATAAACATTGTTAATTAATAAATATATACCATTGTTGATTAGAAAAGTAATAATTTTAAACATTGTTAATTAATATTTGTTAAGAAGATAAACCATTGTTGATTAGTGAGTAGAAATAATTTAGTTTAGTGTATTTTATATTTATAATACATATAAGTGTTTACACATCGTTGAATAAAATTTGATTATAGATTGTTAGTGATATGTTTTATATGAATAAATAACCACTTATTTGATTTAGTTAAACATGTTTATATTTACAAACCTGAATCTCCCTTTTGAAACCCCTATAATCATTCAGAGCTACAATATGTTTTCGGTAAAACCAATTTTCAGTAAACCCAAACAAATACCCACTATCACCTGCAATTTAAATGTGACATTATGCAGTGTTTATATTAGTTATCTTATAATGTGACTTCTGCAAACATACATACCTAAAAGAGAAATTGATTCACCACCCTCAGTGACCTCATTTAGATAACCATTTAATGGGTCCCTCCAAATAGTTGAATCATAGGTACTCTCAGTCTGGATGGGTCTACACAGAGAATATTTTGGTCTGTATCACAAATCTGAAAAGCAAGATTTTTTTTATTAACAATCAATAAATATAAAGTTTAATAATTATAGCTTCATATTATTTAATTTATACTTACTATTATCACATACAAAGAATGATAGCCTTTATAGCATTAATATGTCTCCTCATGTTCTGAAGGTTTTATGATCGAGACATGAGTACCATCTATGCAGCCAACACCTCTAGGTAGCCCATATTTGGAATAGAATCTAAAATACAAAAAATCATACATTTGTTATTATTAGCAAATTTCAATAGATAGGTTCATATAACAATGATTAGTATAACTTACCTGCTTCTAATTCTTTCCCTTGCCTCTCTTGTCAGAGGAAAGTTCACATACTTGCTCAAGACTGCCGGGTGGTTTAAAGCATCTGTCACTTGCTGCGCAGCCCTCAACACACTAGGTTGTGGCAAAGCATGTGAAATGCTTTGTCCCACCAAACTTTGGTATGAACCACTCACATAGTGTTATCAAAACCTAGAAAAAAAGATAATATTAGAATCATTTTTTAATATTTAAGAATATACAATGCAAGGAATCTAACGTGATGATATAGATATATAAATATATGGCTTTCATTTTGCATATATTGAGTATTTACCTCGGGTGTGTAAAAATGTGTGTTGTGTATAGGTATTAGGTACTTAAACTAACCTTTACAGCAGCATCCAGTCCATCGTTACGTCTTTCTCTGGGCATATGGGGCTTCAGCTCGTCAATAAGCTAGCGGTTTCGTGAGTCTGTAAGTTTTTACAAACTCCGAATCACTCATGGAAAAGGCGTCTGAAGCGAAACGACGATCACGTAATGTACGTCGGCGTTGCCTACGTCTTTCCGACGCTCCTCGTAGTGCAGCTATTAGATAATTCCATCTTAAGCCAAATCCACTCATTTAACGTGAAATAATTGCGTAAAAACTTATAATAAAATTTATTTTTATGCGCAAAACCAACTATTTACAATGTCTCTTCAGTCAACTTTGAGTCAAGCTTCAGTGTCATTTCAATCTCAAATTTGACGTTTGTTATTGTACGAGAATACCAATTTTGTAGTTTATGTTAGTTCAAAACGTTACCAGAATACCGTTTACATGTTTTTCAAGTTTCGGTCCGATCTCGATTCGGTAAATGTCATTGAAGGATTCGAATATGTTACGAGAATACCGTTTGTAAAGTTGATGAGATTGAGATGAGATCGAAACTGGATTTTGAACACTTTTAATTACGAGAATTGGCCTTCTGGAGTCTGAAATTTTGCTTGGTATAATAGCAGGCTCGTGCCCTATTACATTACGATCTAACATCGTCATTGATATTTGGATGTACCCCGTATACCTGTGTCACCCTACGCTTAGGGAATATGGGGGTGTTGGTTTATATATATCGATGTGGCGAATTCAAACATTGATCGTTTCTATGTTTGACTCTTAGGGTACGGACCGTTTTGGCATTGTGGTTCCAAACATGCAAATATAGTACGAGGTATATTTTTGTTATAGCGAATGTACATTTGATTATATAGTAAATAAAATACAAACGACATTTGTTTAAGCAGTCTAAAATAAAAAAAGTTACAATATTTGTCACATAGGAAATTAGACATAGAAATTAATATTTAATTCAATGGAGCTTAGGCATAAAACCATAAGTATAGAAACGGGCCATGCTTCTTATTGCCATTGAATAAAATATAATTTTCTTTGACACTTACAACTGTCACAGTACTCACCTTACATGAAAAATACTATAGTAAAAATCTTATAACTTGGACTCAGCTGTTTTAATATAATATCAACATTTCTCATTACTGGGGCCACACTCACGAAAGAATACGTTTCGTTTATTTCATCGCGTCGCCACGATATCGTATGGGATTTAATGAAAATAATATGAACTATAAGTACATAAATTGGATTATGATGATAAAATGTTGCTTTCAAGAAAGACCAGGAAAAGATGTCTGATAAATTGTGTTCTATGGTTGAGGACATCCGTTCGATGTTTGATCTTCTGTCAGATAAATATGATAAGCTGCAAGCTCAGTTTGACAAAATGGCGGAAGCGCGAAATGAAGACAGCCAGTACATCAGATCTCTGGAAGAAAAGATTGAAAATCTTGAACGTAGCTCCAGGTCTACCTGTCTGGAGATTAGAAACATCCCTGTCTCACCCATGGAAACTAAGCTATCGCTCTTAGACACCTTTATTAATACTGGTAGGGCACTCAACGTTCCTATACAATTGAACGAGGTTAAGGACATCTACCGAATAAGAACGAAGAACCCTGCAAACAGAACAATAATAGTAGATCTAACCACCACTCTCCTCAAAGATAAACTCATAAAAATGTATCGCACATTTAACTCGACATCTAGACTGACAACTGAACATCTAAAAAACAAGGGCCTGTAAAACCAATAGTTATTGCGGAGAACCTTACTTCAAAAATGAAGAGGCTTTTCTTTTTGACTCGTGACTATGCCAAATCTAATGACTTTAAGTTTTGTTGGGTATCTCGCGGCAAGATACTCCTACGCAAAGTAGAAAACAGTCCTTTGATCCGCGTAACGTCTGAAGCTTACCTAGACCAACTCAAAGCTTCTAAGTGACCAGAATATCATATTGCACTTATTGCTTCTGGAAGTCTTAAAGTGAGTTACCTGATACATATGCATATCATTCTGGTAATACCTAGGCTTATTATTTTAAGAATACTCCACACACTAATTGCTACACAAATCATCCACATTAAACAAAAACTCTCGACAAATAAATACACACACTTTCACTTACCCTTTCAGTCATCTATCACACTGAATAGTAGTGCGCTTTCGACATATTGGGAAAATAATATTATTCGCCATAACAATATCTGTGCTCCCCTCAAGTATAATTTATTGTGTTTTTATAATTCTGTTCCACTGTTCCTTTTCTCTCTCTTTAATGGATGAACTAAATCACGTCAATAATGATATTGAAGGGTTGTCAATATCTGAATCTTTCCAGTGTTCCCCTGAAGAGTGTTTTAAATTTATTAAACTTGAGAATGATGCTTGTAGAATACTTCATGTGAATATCCGGAGTATAAATCGAAACTTTGATGGGCTCCTGGTTCTTCTAGATAGACTAAAACTCCAGCTTGACGTGATCATCCTTTCAGAATGCTGGTTGAGCAAGTCGCCTATTATCCCGTCACTTGCCGGATTTCAGTCTTTTGAGACAACCTACCTTAATCAGAACGATGGCGTAGTTGCATATGTTAGGGAGGGGGTCGATTGTAAGATTGAGAGACCACATTTTCGTGATGCAAATTGTTTAATTCTATACTTCGCAAACAAGTGCGCTATCATTGCATTGTATCGTTCTCCCTCCTACAAACATTTGGACCCTTTTATAAAAAGCCTCGATGAAATTCTTAACACCCTAAAATCGTTCAAATCTATTGCAATAATCGGGGACATTAATATTAACTTGATCGGAGAGAGCAATGTAAATTTGGCAGATGAATACCTCAACCTGCTCGCCTCTCATTCTATGCTTCCAGCCCATATGCTCCCCACCAGAGAGGGAAACTGTGTCGATCACGTGATTCTTCGAAGTCCATACTCTTCTACTACTTTGGTACTTGATTCATTGATCACCGATCATGCACCCATCTTATTTTGTTGCAATTATAAGTTTAAATTTAACATGGCGTCGAAGCGTTTTTTGACACGTACTGACATCCCCAGTGTAGTTAAAGATCTCGAAAACACAGATTTTTCTCCAGTACTTATGTCCTAAAACCCTGATGTATCCACTACCACTCTAGTTAATATTGTCTCAAAAAGTGTTAACAATAACTCTTAACTATTTCCTGTTCCCAGCAAAAAACGTATTATCAAACCATGGATCACGCCTGGCCTCTTAAGATGCATCCGTCATCGAGACAAGCTTTATGATTTATCTAAAAAAGATCCATTAAATGCAACGCAAAAAAATATTTACATCCGTTACCGTAACTTCTGTAATAATATTTTAAAAAGAATAAAGCGTATTTATGATCATAAAGAGTTACAGATGGCAAAAAAGAATCCTAAAGAAACTTGGAAGATTATAAAGCAAATTTCTAACCTTAATCAAAGCCACTCGTCTTCGATGAACTTGTTGAAACTACGCGACGATCCTTTGTCATCAGTTAACTCGGTCAACACATTCTTCGCAAATGGCGGCAAAGATCTTGCGAAAAAAATCGTCCCGACTACTAACTGTTGCAGGAACAGTTCTCAGAACTCCTATATCTTCTCTTCCATGTCTAGTCCACCGCTAAACTCAATGGCCTTATTTAGCGTAACTGAAGGTGAGATCGAAGCAATAATAGTAAATTTGAAGAATAAGAGCGCGGCCGGCTGGGACAACATTTCTACCCCGTTAGTAAAATCTGCGAGGCATATTTTCATATGCCATATGACACATATATTCAACACAGCCTTTTCTTCTGGTGTCTTCCCGCATGCCTTTAAAATGGCAGTTGTGCACCCTATTTACAAAAGTGGAGATAAGGGCAGTGTCACAAACTATCAACCTATTTCCGTTCTAACTGTTGTGCAGTTATAGGTCGATCCAAGATTTTTGAGAAAGTATTAAATACCAGACTTCTAAAATTTCTGAATGAAAATAGTGACCTATCGGAAAATCAGTTTGGCTTTCGCAGTGGTACGTCTACTGAAGACGCGGTTCTTGAACTAACTGATGCCGTGATCAAGAATTTTGAAAAGAAGCAAAAAACAGTGGGCATATTTCTGGATCTATCGAAGGCTTTTGACACTGTGTCTATCCCCATACTGCTATCCAAACTCGAACTACTAGGTGTCAGGGGTGTTGTGCTCGACATTTTTCGCAGTTATCTGACAAATCGGACGCAATGTGTCATGATAGATGGCTTTAAAAGCAGTGTGGAGTCAATTCATTTTGGTGTCCCTCAGGGTAGCGTCCTTGGCCCTACTCTCTTTCTCGACTACATCAATGAATTGTGCAACCTATCTCTTCCCAATTGCAAAATAATTACCTATGCTGATGACACAGCTCTTCTTATAAACGGACAGGATTGGAAGGAAGTTCGTGAACATTCTGAAAACGCTCTAAGAACTGTCATGCACTGGCTTTCTACAAACCTCCTTACACTAAATTTGTCTAAAACAAAATTTATACCATTCACCCCAAATCTTGCTTCACAACCCCCTTTAAATTATATTATACGCGCTCACATCTGTTTCGGAGCTGCTGTCCCGCTTTCTATCTCTTGTAACTGCACATCCATTGTACGTGTACCCTGCTTGAAATACCTTGGTGTTATTTTGGATGGCACTCTAGCTTGGAAGCAACAAATTGAATCCACATTGTCTCGTGTTAGAAAGCTTATATTTGTTTTTAAGAAGTTAAGTAGTGTACTTGATTTCAAATGTTTAAAATCTGTTTATTACGCACTAGGTCAATCCATCTTATCATATTGTGTCATCTCCTGGGGCGGCGCAGCTAAGACGCACATGTCAAGAGCTCAACGAGCTATTCTCAAGGTGCTTAGTAATAAACCAATACGCTTACCCACAAGCGAATTATATTCACATTGCCAAGTTTTAAATGTTCGTCAACTCTTTATTCTAAAAATGATTACTCGAAAACATACCCAAACAGCATACGAACCAAAAATAATAAATTTGAAGCGTAAACAGAATAATCCATGTCCAACACACTCCCACCGCACGGCTATAGCGGGGCGGAATTACTATTATGTTAGTCCAATCGTATATAATAAAATAAATAAAGTTTTAAATATCCACTCTCTGTCACTTTTTAAATGTAAGTTAAAATGCACGGAATGGCTAAATTCTTTGTCCTATGAAGAAACCGAAAACCTTCTTAAGGCGTCTGTTTTATAAGCACGTCAAAACATGATCATACATATAAATGTACTACACATGTTCGTACATGCGCACACATCTTAACATCTATACAAATACACACACACACACACACACACACACACACACACACCCACGCACACGCACACACACACTCACGCACGCACACGTACATGTACACAGAATTGCACATGTATTAATATTACGTTCTTATGCATGTTTTTGTTTTTTTTTTCACTTTTGCTTTTATGCTTTTATGTAATCGGAGGAGGGCGTTGATATCTGCGACACAGTTTTTAACCTCTGTAGATGTCATCGTTTTTCAACTGAAATTTGTATACATTCCATTTTTGATCTAAAATAAACTATTTAATAAAAATAAACTATTTCATAAAATAATAAATTATAACATCACGGTTGATTGCTTTAATTGGATTATGAAAAGCCGTTATATTTGGCTTTTTCGGAGGGTAAATGTAGTTTAAACGGAGTGGGTACTTTTGAATCTTTATCTGGTGTTTTCAGGCTTAACTTTATGTTATGTTCTATTGTGTTAAAAGAGATTTAATTGTGGCTATTAACTCTAAAAAAAACTTTTAAAGTGCTAGGCCAGATCTTCTTTTTGCACGAAAAGATTCATGTTACCGTGAAACTATCGAGTTGATATGCCATCGTTTTCACACTGTAAATTTACTAAATAAATATGAACGTTACAGCACACTTTTCGACAACGTTACAGTCAAATAGTTTGTGCTTAGCTGTCAGCTATGGGGCACGGAAAAATTATACTACATTCTCTGTAATGTCTTTATAACAGAGTATGAAGTATAATTTTTACAAACTGCTTGAAATATTGCAAGTGAAGGAATGATCCTGTTGGAACTCTGTACTCTCTGCCTTTCCCGTAAGGGATCGGGCTTGATGATATAGATAGACATAAATATTGCACTCCCGCTCCAATTGTATCATAAGTCAAAAACGGACGATTTAGCGCAGTGGTTAAGGGCTTAGCCCGCCCCGCCCACTGTGTCTAATAGTCGCGGGTTCGATTCCCGCACGGAACAAATCTTTGTGTGATCCACAATTATTTGTTCCGGTCTGGGTATTTGTGTATGTGAATTTTCATGTTTGTAAACGCACCCACGACACAGGAATTAATCCTAGTGTGGGGCAACGTTTTTTTAAAAAAAAAAACAAATATTAGATAAAAAAAAGCGCATGAAAATTATGATCTAATTTGTTTTTCAATATCCTTTGACATATTTTCTCTGCAAGACAAAAGGTCCAATGATCGCCACGACTGAGAACCGGCTTTGTACTTGAGGTAACTAGTTTATTTCTACGATTTTTACCGGGCTTGCCAACTCCTCGTCTTCCGGTACACGGTCACTACCCAATAACCTTACTGCCTCAAGTCAGTGAGTACTTCAAGTCAGTGACTACCTCAAGTCAGTGACTGCCTCGAGTCAGTGACTGCCTCAAGTCAGTAACTGATAATTTACACACTTTAATTAAATTTGTGATATTTTCTCGAGTTAGTTAGTAGAGTTAGTGAGTTTTAATTTATAAGGCTATAGGTACTTACAATACTGTACTAATATATTAAACCTTTAAAAGTTTTTGTTTGAATGCGCTAAGAGATTAACGATTAAAACTACCAGTCGGATTCGAAAAATTCTTTTTGCATTTGATAGTTAAATTCCAATGGAAGATTACAGGCTACGATTCCGACGACGATTTAACATTACGCTACGACTTCTAGGAGCCGAGTAAAAAAAAGTCAGGATGCTAAGCGAAAAAGAAGTAATAGTGCGGGTGGGCGTTTCGTTGGGACCACGCATTAGCTTGTTCAGACTGAGCATTGCTAAAAGAAATAGCGCCATCATCACCATCATCCTATGGAGATGTACTTACAATAATGCGACATGCGATCAAAATTTTATGTCAGAGTGAAGAATTCATTGTTTAGCCTCTGGTGTCAGCTGGTGCAGCCCCTCGAATCCGCCGCTGAATTTCCTAGTGGGGCAGTCCCCCACGATGTGCTATACAGTCTGCTCTGAGACTCCACAGACACAATAAGAAGATTCCGTGATTTCCCACCTGTGCAGATGATAACTACACCTTGCCATCCGGTTCTGGTTCGGTTGACGGAGGGCCCCACCAGCCGTTGCTCTTGGAAGTTCTGTACTACAGTCGAGGGGTCGGCTACGGTGATGTTACCCTGGGTGGCGTTTGAACTCTTTTATTGCTTTCTCCAAAATAGCGTCAAAAAGCTACCTCTCAAATGCCAGTGTGAAATTTGGTCAAAGGTGGTTATTTGTGTGCATATATTTTACTACCTAGACTATCTTACCATGACCAAATAGACCGTGCCCTATCTGAAGGGCAAGTCAAGAGTCTCCGTAACCGGCGAGCGTGTATGAGACGAACTATGAGAGTGGAGGAAGCCAGAGAGGTCTGTAAGGAAAGAACCTGTTGGAACTCTGTACTCTGTGCCTACCCCGCGAGGAGATGGCGTGATGATATAGATAGATAGATAGATATTTTACTACTCTATGGGTACATTTTATGCCGTTTTCGCGCACCCAATACTCCATCTGTACCAGTAATTCATATAAGGGCGGGTGATACCGCGAGGCACAGCTAATTTTATTATAATCACCTTTATGCTAGATAAGTTGGTCGTAGTCTGATATATTTGTCTACTTTATTAATAAACATTACGCATGTCGTAACTATTTAACTATTTTGCCATTTTTTAAATGATTACTTTGTGACCATCGAGCCTCGTATTTATAAGGACACAAATGTCCCACAACACGGATCGCTAGTGACGTCAGAGGAATTCGAGTGAAATCGGGCAAAGTCGCTCAATATTTTGTTCCGTGACTAATGACGTCCACATTCGTTAAGGCTGCAATATATCGCACGACGAAATTCTATACATCGTTTATCAATTTTGTTACGCAACACATGTTTACAGTCCCGCGGCCAAAATTGGAACTAACGCTGTCTTCAAGTGAAATGTCGCTTCATGGCAGTCACATGGCAGTTGCCGTTTGCTATGAAATTCATCCCAGTTTTTTTTAATTAGTAACCGTGCGGACCCCACCTATTGAAATATCAAAAATTATTAAAAAGAAACCCACATTTCACACCAAGGCCTCCCTGACGATGTCATTCATGGGCCAAAAGATCCTTGTCGCCCTGCACACTTGGTGACTTTTGTCTCTCGACTGAACAGACACTGCGACGAAAATGCGATAGCGTGTTGTCGCCGGACTTGTCGTGCGGGATCTCAAGCGACCCATGTCGCGCGATATTTGTCCCCGAAGAATTACGAGCCTTGATTAAACAGCGCCCTGCTGTTAGAAATTATTAAGCTGCACAAAGGCTACCAACGCGGCTTGACGACTACTACATGAAGTAGATACCCACAGCGAAAGCAGAAATCGCCCATCTCAGAATGACCGAGCCAAACGCTGCTTTACCTAAGTGATCAGTACAATCACTGCCGTACAACAGCGTTAAGAGCGCCTAAAAAGAAATACATGTAAAAATTTCACTGTTACAACAGTACCAATTCTCTACTGTTCTTTTGAAGATCTACAGACTCTGCCGTAAATTTAAATCAAAACCCACCTTAAACATAAGCATAATTATTCCCAAGCCAAAAAACAGCACTATGTGACACGAAAGCATCATAAAAAATACAAATTAGGTAATTATAAATCAAATGTCGTGCTTGAAACTCTGTGGGTGGGTCTCGGCCAGAAAATGACCGGGTCCTTATTCGTTATTACCAGACGTGGCGCGTTACTGAAACTTTGTAAAATAATCGCTGTCGCGACTCTACACATCGCTAATAAGTTGCGACTACCTACACACAGATGGCGCCGAATATAGTTAACGATTCTCCATACATGTCTAGAACGCGGTATGAGTTGCACGAGGCGTGATAAATACAAGCCTCTACTCAGGTAGTGGTAGGCCTCACTCTAGTATTTTTCATGTAAGATGGGTACTGTGACAGTTGTAAATGTTAAAGAAAATTATACTTTATTCAATGGCAATAAGCGGCATGACCAGTTTCTATACTTATTGTTTTATGCTTTTATACCATTGAATGATATATTAATTTCGTTTGGCACTTAGAACTGTCACTACCCATCTTATGTGAATAATATTATAAACAGAATACCCGTCCGGCTGGATGTTGTTGCCTTTGCCAAATCCTGCCGCAATGTACCTGGCATAGTGTAATTTTTGACACTGGAGTACCATTAAAAGATAAAAAACACTGTTACCCAAGGCGGGCGTGGCAGAGGTGTACCGTGTACCCATTTTTCGCTGACGATGCTAGGTCCCAAATCCAGACTTCGTACCGATACTGGAAAGTTTATGATAGAAAAACAGTTGACCGACCTAAGATTTGAATCCAGGACTTCGTGTTCGCAAAGCGCAATATTCGCCACGAGACCATAGAACGATCATTACCCGAAGTTATCGTAACGAACCGCGTAACGTATCTCATTAGTCAATAGCGAATATGAGCCCAGTGTTATCTCTAAAACCTTTTCCACGTACTTTCGGTGTAGTTATCGAGGGTGTAGTCGTTACAAACAAATGGTTAATATACCCCGATAACGTTAAAATTAACGATTCAATTATTTTAACGTTTTACGGAATGGCACTGCTGATAAAATTCGGCTGATGATTTTAAAGTTTGTTAGATAATATAAGCAATATAAGTTATAAGGTAAGGTCTGGTTGTTCTCACGGCTTATAACTACGTGCTCCATTTCCTGAATGGGCCTACAGGATCGTCCAACAACATCAAACCATTCGTCCTCGGAGTGACTGACGGGAACTGACCAAATTTTACTATTATTATTATATAATTGATACTGACCAGTTGGCTAGTTGGCCATTAATCAGTTGATTGACATCTGTAAAGACTCAAGAGGGTCCAGATCTTTGGCAAACGGCAACCTTTGACGGCAACTCTGCGACTGTCATGAAGTGATCTTTACTTGAGTTTTTTTTTATCAAGTCACGTCACTTGATTACAGCGTTATTTCCAATTTTGGCCGCCTGCCAAAAGATCCTTGTGTGACTGTACCATTATAATCTCCTCTTTGTTTTAATATTGGTTGTGGCAACATTTTGGTATAGTTTTGACATAAGTAATGTGGGGTGATATAAGTAAGTTTTGTATTATATGTCTGTGGAATGAGTACCATTTTGAGAAAATCGGAAAAGCCATGTAGGCATTCATATATATGTTAACACGTAGGTCTCTCATGATCTTTCTTTGATTTTAGACCATATAATAATGGTTGTATTTTTTAATATGTTTGTGTCGGCACAGACAAGTGAACTCTTGATACTAATAGAAAAATAATTTAGCTTCTATAGCTTTAGTATGTACGATAGTTTTCCTCTTATCCTGTACCTAGACATAAAAATACAAGCCATTCATCAAATTGCCATTAAAGTGTTTTAATCATTATAGTGTTATATCGGACGGGCGTTGGGGCAGAAAGATTCTAGAGTGGAGACCACGTATTGGCAAGCGCAGTGTGGGACGACCGCCTGCCAGATGGACCGACGATCTTGTGAAAATCGCAGGAAGTCGTTGGATGCAGGTGGCATCGGACCGGTTACGCTGGAAAGCGATTGGGGAGGCCTATGTTCAGCAGTGGACAAGTATAGGCTGAGATGATGATGATGATGATGATGATGAATCATTATAGTTGTGTTTGTGAACTTAACCTACACACTGTAGGTACTACGAAACAGAGTTATGAGTCGGTTTATACATAACATTAATATAAAAACATCAGCCTATACGTGCCCACTGCTGGGCAAAGGCCTTCTCCCACAAATCGAGGTGAGAGAGATTAGGCCTACCAAAACCAACACGCGGACCCAGTGTGGATTGCTGGAGGCCGGTTTGTGGTCACCTGCTGTTGGAACTTATAAAGCCGCCTATAAGGTTTCTAACTCGACTTAATGACTACCACATTAAATGGTAACCGGGACCAACGGCTGAGCATACCTACCGAAGCACGGAGACGCTCGAATATGAAAATGTCACAAACGGTCACCCATCTCAGGCCGACCGAATCGAACGCTGCTTAACCTTGGTGATCGTTAAGAACACCGCGGTCACACAGCGCTACAAACGCCCTCCGATTATACATAATATAGGTCGTTTAAAACAATGCAGTAATTCGTCAGGAGCATGGTGTCATGACATGACCTCTTACACAGTGATTGCCCAGTCCACGCGAGGTGTGTGATGGCCTGTAATTAAAATATTAATTGCATCCATGCCGTGATTCAGGCCATGGCGGGCCCATTGGTGTCATTCACGTTAAATATTCAGTGAGTGAATTCTGGAAATGGTTTTTATAATGAGGGTATTTTTGTGTACCAAGTTATACCTATTCGTAGTTGGTATAGCTAACCCTTATAACAAATATAATCCCCCTTAGAATAAATTAAAGATTATATTCATTTTAAGGGCACACGAATAATACACAATATGGTTGTTAGACTATCTATCTGGACCGTAAACTATTTAATTGTAACCTTAACTTTGTATCCACAAGACATGATTGAAAAAAAATAGAAATAAAAAAAAGGAATGAGAATTAAGTGAAAAAGACAAACCCGCTGAGTTTCTTCGCCGGGTCTTCTCAGTGGAGGCCGCGTTCACATCCATTGGTAGATTAATACTTAAATTATATTTAAAAAAAAATGTAAATTGATAATGGACGGACGGACGCACGGACTCAGTGCGGATTTGTGGAGACGAGAGAGTGTAAAACTATTTTCCAATTTTAAATGTGTACCAACGATAGGTGAACTTATAGATTTAAAATGATTTAAATAAACTTTGTCCAGTGGTTAAGAGCTTAAGCCGGTCCACCCACTGGTTCGAGTAGTTGCGGGTTCGAATCCGGTCTGTGTAAGGGAGTTTTATGTTTGTAAACGCACCCACGACACGTGAATACTTTCTAGTAAAATCAAAAAAGTTTTGTTCATCTGCCATCAATGGATCTAGTCGACGAATCTGTATTATATTTAACAGAATATCAGTATTACAATAAATATAATAATAATATTAGCCCTGTTAAGAAACTGTCCCACCGTTAGAGACGGGCCTCCTTTCAAACTGAGAGGGTTTAGGCCATAGTCCACCACGCTGGCCCAGTGCGGGTTGGCGAACTTCACACACCTTCGAGAAACTCTTAGGCATGCAGGTTTCCTCACGATGTTTTTCTTCACTGTTAAAGCAAGTGATAATTAATTTTTAATACGCACATGCTTTCGAAAATACAGAGGTGCGTGCTTGGGTTTGAACCCGAGACCTCTGAATTTGCAGTCCAGTGGTCTAACCACTAGGCTATCACTAGTATTACAAGATTAATAGAAATACATAATAAACACAAGTCAAGAAGGTATTCAGTACCTCCTCCAGACGTTTCAAAATGTTTTCTCCTAGTGTTGACTTGTGAAGTATTTGTTTGCAAAAAGTCTGTATGACTTTAGTTTTGTATTTTCAGTTTGTCTCGCAAACATACACCGTGTTTTCTTAAAAATATTTTATTGAAATTCACGTCTTGAACATCTTAAAATAGAGGAACATCTGGGGAGTGACTGTGAAAGAATCCTAATCCGAGTGAAATGCGCTTTGTGCAGTCAGAATTGCTTTTGGAAATTATTCTCAGAATGTGGTACGTATTGGAATAGAACCAACATCTAGGTATGGAACAAGTATAATTACGGGACAATCATTTACGTCGACCATCTGGAGCACGCGTAGGCGCGTGGGACCTAAATCTTTTAAAGTTATGAACAAAATTTGGGTTGTGGGAAACAATCTGTCATGCCAAAAAATATAACTATTTCTCATGGAATTTCAGCTTCCAGCTATAGAGTGTTTATGTAGTGCCTGGCAATTAACTTCAGCAATATATTGCAAGTGTAACAATTTTTAATATAATGAGGCATTCGCTGAGTTGCAGAATTTTATTTGCATTCATGGGTACATACATCGAAAGCTACGTAAGTATACGCTTTTCATTTTCGTTTAACTGGTCAGTTATTAACATAAACATGATATCGTCTATAATCCGCAAGAACTGAATACTTTAGTAAAGAGAAGAAGAAGATAACATTAAAATGGGATCAGTGTTTTGTAATACCGTTACGCCTATTCCTCTAGCGGGAGTAGCAGAGGTGTACTAAGTACACTCAACACACCGATTGCGTTAGATCTCAATGTGATGGGGGGTGAGTTTTTGCTATCACCTGGCCGCTTTTCAGATTCTGGACTACCACTGAGAATTTCTGAAACTGCAATAACATTTTGTTTAACCAAACCACATTAATTGAAAAAAGAAGGAAATCTTCCATGTATTTATTTGTAACTGAATTCGGTGATATGGAATAAATTTTTATTCTACACACCACTTTGTTATTGTCTTACATTATTTGATTGATGTTATAATCGCATACAAAACAGAAAAAAAATTGAACACCTCAAAAGCTTTACATCGACCTGCGTGCAACTTTTAATTGCGAAGTTTGATTCAATTTAAAGAGAGCATATCTTAGGTAGAGCACAATAGAGGCTGAGAGTATGAATGAGTTCGTTAGAGAGAACTCCGACGTGGCTAAGGGCGGTGTGAACACGGAGCTACAAAGCGTTTGGAGTCCTTTATTTGTAGAACATTGTTGCTGGTCGGCGTGACACTCTTTGGAGAGGCTTATGACCTGCAGTGACTGACGTATGACGTCTTTCGGCTGAAGAAGAAGTTGGAGAGCTTGGTAGTGCACTGTAGCCATTGAGGCAAATAATGTAGCAATATAAAATGCTTGTTTCAATATACGGCAAATGCACAATTATTATTCTTATTCGACGACATAACAGTTCACGTGTCATCATCAGACAGGCCTCTGTGTTTCTTTTTATATTTATGGAAACTTACCGGATTTTCCTATTCAGAAATGTTAAATAACAGTTATACTCATATTACACTGGAATTTAATATAGTCCTTGACACTTGGGGGGTACACAGTAAGCCTCTGCAATCTCTTCATGGGTTTATTTAACTTTTAATAAGCCAACAACAACCTACCGTTATTTCAAGTATTATCCAAACCACCAAGTTTAAGTAACAGAACACACAATAAAACTCATCAGATCCCACTATTTGTACCCCATCGAGTTGCCGCATCAACCCTTAATACTTTCGCAGACTTTTCAGCGGACGAAGTTAAATTGATCATTCAAAACTCGTGTAATAGGCACTAGAGACGTTTCGAGCGTGCCAGGGGACCTTGAGGCCGGCCAATAACGCCGGGGAAATCTTTCCACAGCCATGAAATCGCTTCTACCCGGATAGTTCTTTCCGGTTTGTCTTTGTCAAATTGATTGTGTGAACTTTTTATTACAGCCATTTCGATTGCCTTTAAGTGTTTCATTTTCGAGTTTGGCGCTTAGAATTCACGTCCCATGTATATGGGAAAAGTCCAGTTGGCTGAAGCCGTTGATCGAGGTGGCAAGTTCGACTTTGGGTACACGTTGCAGGGGTATTTGCCAATTCCCGAATGATTTGGAGCTTGGAGGTTTGTTGATACATGTTCGTGTACCTGCACCTATGTATTTTTAACTACACTTCCTATATAGTCAGGCTGTCTACCCGAAGGCTCTGGGTATTGACAATGATTATATATCATACTATAGATTTTGGAGTCACCTCTGCTAAGATAAGAAACCGATGTGGATGGTAGGATGATATGATTGAAAAAGGTGTTTTGTTTTGATATGGTAAAATGGAGAGTACCTATCCAGTAATCAGGATGCGAGAGGTCAGACAAATTTAAGATATCAAATATCTTAATTCCACCAAAATGAGGTCAAAGATCGAAAATGCTACCGTTACTAACATTTTATATCCCCTTAAGGGAACCATAGCTATTATTGTATATATATAATTAATTTTATATTTTTTATACATTAATGTATTCGTAAGTCTAAAGTTTCCAAAAAAAGCAAGGATCGGTGGATACAAAAAAAGGGTTGCAAAATTTTTGTTACAATTTAAATTTCGCGTTCACAACACTATGGCGTAATAATTTTAATCAAATTATTACTCTATATGAAAATGAAGACCAGAATATATAACCACAACCTTTTTTCGCATTCACTCATCAAGCTATTTCTTTATTTTGGAAGCAACCGGTTTTTTTTGTCTGGTACCACATCGTGTGAGTACCAGTATCTCTAATGTTATTACCATATCATAAGTCCTTTTCAATTATTAAATAGATATATATTCCCGCCCAAGACACACGAAGTTCTGACAGATGAATTTTAATGAGGCGACGTTTTGCAAAGTAACGTTTTTCAGTTTGTTTAGGATGGTTGTGTTTTTTTCGCTTGTGGACGCATTGTACACTAAAAATAGTTGAGCTGATTGGATTCCTATGTTCGTTGTTTGAGTTTTGCGGATTTGTTCGTGGATATGATATTCTGATTGATAGCTTTGTCGTTGACAGTTTGGCGGTTTTAGAGGATTATTGCTGGATTGGTTATGTTACACAAACAGTTATAAACTGTTGTGACAACTGATGAATTTTTTTTGACGGAAAATTTGAACGTCTGATTTACATTCTTGTCTCCTCTATGTCTAAAGAATGGTTCAGATTAAAATAATGAATTCGCTGGCTGACGTACATATATGGGACTGTTACTACTGTCCTACACGCGGAAGCCCCTTAGATCTTTGTCCTTTTCAGTGCCGCTCCATTTACTGGACGCTATATATGAGCAGCTTGTTAATTTACGTACAGAGCAGTTGTTAATTTTCACTTTTTTATATGAATATGTTTTGTATGGATTTGGGAATCCCCGGATAGGTACAATAGGATTCAGGAGTATAGAATTATTTCGACACAAGTTTTTTCAAATTTAATTAATGGCTTATGTAACGTGAATTTGAGTATTACAACTGTTTGCTAAAGTTTCTGTCACAAATTTAGAGCTATTCGTGAAAACCTGTAATTGGCTTTATATTGCTTACATTACTTTTATATTCTCATAAGTGTAGGTGTTGGTTTTCCTTACCAAATAAATAAATAAACAAAATACATTCGATGTTTTTGATATAAAGACTGTGCCAGAATTCCATTGACCCTTCACTTATTTCGAATCTTAAAGATTGGAGATTAATAATCTTTTTATTCAAAAACTACTAGCCGCCATTGATAGACTGCGGTTACAATTCGGATTACTAGGAGAATTGGCGCCTGGCCTGGTTTTTGGAGCTTATAATTTTGCTTTTATTGTATCGAAAAAGGAAAATAAGGTTACTTAGATATTGACGATACGTCATGGAGATAATGAAAGTACTTGGAAAAAGCCGTGGTATGCCACAAAAATGTGATAAGAATGAGATTTAATAATTTTTTTTTATTTGGTGTTTTTTTTAAATCACTGAAAGGTGGCGATCAGAATCGATGGCTGAAATACATCGGTGGCTTCCAAACAATAGTTTATTCTATTATCTATTTAATCTAGGATTCTATTTAATTCAGTATAAAAGTATCGGTCATTTGTCACAATGCAACAAACAAGCACGCTAGGAAACTTTATGCTTGTGGTTACACAGTACTTTCCTCAAGTTAAAAAAAAAGGAAATTTCCTTACGGGACCTAAAAAGAAATCATAATTTGCAATGTATTCATATTTGCTAATTTAATAATGGGCTTCGTTTATCAAAGACCACGATCATCCAGTTCTGAAACGTATTTATGTGAGCTGGGTATAAAGTTCTTTATCTAAATCAAAGAAATTATACTTCAAGTTCTCGCAAAGTTGTCTAAGAAGTCTCGACGAATAACTAGACAATAACTGAAAAAGATCATCCTTAGTAGTTTTCGGGGATCGCATAGGGCAAGTTCAATCCGTTACAATCCACGCTCTTATAGAATAAAACTTAGTGAAGCATCATTTCAACATTAACGTCCCAACTTGGTGTTTTCGTTCTCTTTACTCCGGCCCGAATTCAGTGTTGCCAACTAATAAATTTCTCGTTTCATGTTCGTCTTTATTACGCGTCAAGTGAAAGGAGCTGTTGTTAAAACTTGACTGATTAGGAAGTATAATTAGTTTGTTTTCGGCGCGTCCGAGCTCGTTGAGATACAGTACAGTCGACGCCCAAGATTAACAAGAATTGTTTTTGCTTTAAGGGTCTGCCGTGATGATATAGATATATTTATTTTGCTCCGTGGAGTTGCTGGAATACGCATAGTTATGGTGGTTTGTAGATCATGCAAGTGACTGATATTAAGTCGCTTGCATGAGTTAATTGCATTGTGTGCAGGACAAGGATATTTACTGAGCTGTAGTATAGCGTGATCCTTAGACTAAAATACTAAGTACTTAAATACTGCAAAAATGACGCGCTTAGCTAAGTATAAGTCTTTTCTTAACCAAATTTATATGTTACATAATTTCGATTTGATAAAAAACGTAGTTCAAAATATCATAGTCCAGGACGAAGTGTACAGGAAGAAGACTACATTAGTATAGTAGGACAAGGATATTTTGGCTCGTGGATGACATTGACAGGGGACGTTGCATTGATGTAAAATAAGGGTTATCATTCCGAAAAATGTTCTTACTCCCAGAGAAATATTTCAATAGGTGGGTCCGTACGATTATTAATTAAAAAAAGAACTTGCGTCAATTTCATAGCAACCGACAACTCTGCAACTGTCATGAAGCGACATTTCGCTTGAAGACAGCGTTAATTTTAATTTTGGCCGCGCGCTAAAATATCCTTGTACACCAAGTTAATACAGAATCTGCTTATGCATTATTATTTATTTATTTATTACAACATGGGAAACTTACAGCAAATCAAAACATAATAGCATCGGAACAGAAGACTGAGAGCCAATAACAAGTTTTCACTTCTAGAAATATTTTAGTAATACGTGAGCAAATAAGTAATAATCTTACACAATCATAATTATGTTATAAATTACATTTCAAATTTTATTAATGATCATTAGTCGAAAAAAAATAAAGACTTCCCCCGAAGAATGCCACGATGGCGATGATAAGCTTTGTCCTGTAGGACTCATCTAGTTTTTACATGCGACCTTCATAGGGTTATAGGTTAGTCTCATGGGGTCTTGCCATCCACGTCTGTCGGACCATGGTCGCCACTCGTGAATCTTCTGAGTGATAAAATATACACATCTTTTTTCATATTGTTAATTGATACCATTTTATATTATATACCTTTACAAAGTCTTTATTTTGTAAATGAGAGGAATGTGCAGACACTGGTTTCAACGAGTGTATAAACCAGTCCTCTTACCACCACCATGAGTGGAAGTACATTAACGTTTAATCTGTACTCAAGCCCATCTACTTAAATCGTTCTGCATTGTTCTTCCGTACTCCATGAACGCAATGTAACAAAAAGAATTGTAAAACTCTCATTTTTAAAAGAGTAGCCGTGGAGTTTTATGCCCTTCTTCTTCACAGGAATGACATTCCGTACGGGTGTTAGAGTCTTAAGTCATAACTAACTTTTTCTTTCTTGACTATTAATAAGTACTTCTTGGTCTGCATGAATAAAAAAAATAATTTTATTTTTTACCACCAACATTGTAATATTCCAATTAACCTAAAGTGTCAAAGCAACATAAATCCAAAACAGCAAAAAGACACTTCCGCTAACACGGATGCAAAAAATACAAGGTTTTTAACAGGCAATTTGTTAATTCTCCCCGACAGCGGTCGGCTGAGATGAATCTGGTTTCAAATTATGTGCAATTAGCTCCCGGTGACCCCGCTCGTCTTAATTGCAACAGTAAAATATGCAAAATTTAGACAACTCGCCTTTAGCGTCAACATTATTAAGGGAAGGTATTCGTTTTGAGGAACGATGTGGAAGCGATATCAACACCGTTACGCTTATATTCCCCAAGCGGGGGTGGCAGAGGTGTACTATGATCACCCAATTTTCGCCGACGATGTTGGGTCCCATGTAATAACTTGTTTTAGACACGCTTGCCGGTTATGGACACAATTGACTATATTTTTATCCCAATTTAAATTCATAAATATAATTTTACATCCGTTCGTCTCGATCAGTCTGGGATAGGCGACCGTTTGTGTCAATTAAATTTTTGAGTAACTCCGTGCTTCGAAAGATACGCTTAGCCGTTTGTTCCAACTGCTACTTAATATAGTAGTCGTTAAGGTGAATTTGGATTGGCTTGACAAATTTCAACAGCAGGCACAAACTTGTCTCCACAATCTACACTGGGTCCTGGGTGGAGTATTACCTAATATCTCTATGACCTCAGTCCGTAATAGATTATTTGTTTAGTTCAGTGAGTTTGTGTTTATGAATTTCATGGCTGATAACGCACCCATGACACAGGACCTATTTTAAGTGTTGGGAACTTTTTTGTAAATGATTTATTATTTATTTTATTAGCAACGTTATACAATTTTTCCAGTTAGAAATGGTATCTATATTCAGCTTACATTTATTGCTTTAGACAGGAACCTTATATTTATCTGAAATAAAAAGTATCTTATGTATTAATCCAGGTAATAAACTGTGACATATTTCATCCAAATCAGATTTTGTATGATTGAATAACAAACATCCCACCATACACTTACTTATACAGCTTTCACATATATTTATTTATTTATTTATTTCAGACACAAAACAGAATACAATCGCTACAAATTCAATATAAAGACAAAACTTAAATAACTAGATTATATTCCAAAGCATGTGTCCTAATCTATATTACTAACGTGCAAACTGGTATTATTAATAGATTACCTAATATTGGTAATCTTTACATAACATAGATCGGCATGAGTTTCAGACAAAAAAGATGAAACAAAATACAGTAGTAGGCTGGTCACAAAGAAGGATAGTTTAAATTAAAATGAGCCTCTTGCTTGGTAGGTAAAGGTGATATAGACGAAAAAATTAAATAACATGCAACTTAACCGTGACTATTTTTAGCGCCTAGTCAAATAGGCATGTCAAATTGGTTAGGTATTCGATTTGAATATTAATTCAAATCGAAAATGAAAATGATTCAAATTTGCCATTCATTATGTCGAGGCATTTATATTTGATTGCCAAGTCATTAAATGAACGACACATTTTTATGACCGGATTGTAGTATAAGGTGTTGTTCTTATAAATTTGCAATACGAAGATGTTTGGATTGCGGATCTTGTATCTGGTGTTAAAATTTATTAATGATAGTAATTCGGGGGAATCTATGCGGGAGTTAATAATTTTGTGGAGGTATAGTAATTCAATGTAATTACGTCTTAACGAAAATCTTTGGACGTTGAATTTGGTAAGTCTATCCTCATAACAAGATATGGAACGGCCTAATCCCAAACGGTAAAATATCATCTTTAGGCATTTGTTCTGAATGCCTTCAATGCGATCACTGTGTACAGAGTAAAAAGGAGACCAGATAATAGAACCATATTCAAGTATTGACCTAACTAAGCTATAGTACAATAGAAGTAAATAATGAGGATTTTTGAATGGCTTAGAAGTTCTAAAAATAAACCCGAGTAGTTTTGTTGCTTTGCAGCATATATAGTTGTAATGTTCACGAAATGTTAATTGTTCGTCAAATAATATTCCTAGATCTTTTACGGTGCGTTTGCGTTTAAGAGCATAGTTTTTGATATTGTAAGAAAACATGATTTTATTCAGCTTTTTCGTAAAGGAAATCGTGAGACATTTATCGACATTAAGAGACATATGGTTATTAGAGCACCATTCAATAACTCCCGTCTAGATCATTTTGAAAACGTAAAGCGTCATTAGCGCAGCAAATAGTAGTAAATATCTTCAAATCATCCGCATATAGCAAGCAGGTGCAAGATAGTTTATCAATAAGGTCATTGATGTAAATAATGAAAAATAGAGGACCCAAATGAGATCCTTGGGGGACTCCCGACGTCACTATAATTTCAGACTAATGTCACTATAATATAATATTAGTAGAAAGTAGGATGAACAAACTGAATTCGTTTCCGTATCGTATCGTTTCAATATCGCTTCGCTAACTCTGCACCAACAATTATATAAGATTAACCTGTGCAGATACAAGTATTAGGCGAGATTACCAGCCGGAGGGACGTCGCACAAACACTGCTAACTGCCAACTATATAGTTTAAAGTAAGCCAGTTGCTTCTCGAGTGTTGTTTGTTGTACACCCCGATAGTCAGGAAGAATTTTGAGAGCTTTGAGCACTTTTGTAGCACCTGAGAGTTAAAAAATATGTACTTATTACTGAATTTGGTTTGAAAGTTTCATGTGGTGGACTGAACCCTGTTCTCTTTCGCCTTGATTTACGAGAGTTTATAATTTCATTATTGCTTTCGTGATCCAGCCCATATCTTTAATTTCGTTTGAGCTGCAGGTACATACATATTATATCCTTTATTTATTTGATCATGTAGCTTTGCCCAGGATATGAACGAATTCATCAGAAAAGTCATCAGAAAAAGAAGAAGATCTTTCTATCTCTACGACCATCGCGTAAAGACATTGTCTGACATAAAAAATGCATTATAAACAAACAGACAACTTAACTTCACCTTAGAGACTATGAGTTTAAGCTGCATATCAGGTTTTAACAATCGATTTTAATCTCACACACTTCCTTATTTCTATACTAGCGACCCGCCCCGGCTTTGCACGCCTCCAAACAACCTCCCTCTTGAATCACTTCGTCTATTAATGAAAACCGTATAAAAATCCGTTCATTTGTTATTGCGTTTATCACGTTCAGACATACAGACAGACGGCAGCGGTGGACTTTGTTTCATAATATATAGTGATAGTGATAATATATGTGAATCCGAAAGTCTATCTTTCGTGTTCAAACACCTCTAACTAGTGGTTTTCCAATCTATTTTTTAATAATATTTAATTAAAGCCACACCAGTTTTTATAATTTTATACCATTTTTTTATGTAATTGTGATAAATGCACAATCGTTTTATCTAAAATAATCCTACCTGGGATGCCTTGATTTTATGAAATTGATCTCTAACAGCCAACGTGATTGGGGGTGATCTAATTACTGTTTCAGTCAGCTTGGTCGTTTATAGGTTTGAGTCGCTTTTTATGTTTGGAAGAAGATATTATACAATATCAAGTACCAAATTTAATTTATTTACCGGCCTAAACTCTCCCACTTACAAAGTTAGAGAGATCATGTAATACTCCACCATGCGGACCCAGTACGGATTAGTGGAGGCAGGTTTGTGGCCGCCTACTGTTGGAACTTATCAAGCTGCCTATAAGTCTTCCAACTTGGCTTAACTAGCATATCAAAGTTTTCGCCACATAGCCGAAGCAGCGCGACGGGAGCGCGACAGAGGCGCGGCTTTGGGAATTGTAAAGTACTAAAATGGGGCATTTCAGTACGGCGCGGCTCCGCGCGACGGCAAATGTCACGACTGAACGTAGACGAAAGCTTTTGTCACGCTCCCGTGGCGCTCCGTCGGCTATTTCACCAAACATTAAGTGATTCCGCAGCATAGAGTAAATATGAAAATGCCACAAATAGTCACTCATCACAGACCAACCGAGCCGAATGCTGCTGAACCTTGGTGATCGCTAAACACACCAAGCTATATATTTATAACTTAAAACCAATAAGTCAACTTAAGGAATTGAATTTTTGTTGAAGCTTTGTCGACGCATCCGTCTAGAAGATAATACTCGAGTGAATAAATGAACTCAAAGTGGAAAGCTTTGTGTATTATAGACGGATAATGTACGTTCTAGTTTCGCTTGCGGAATACGTCGACAGATATTTTATGCAATACTAGTAGTTTCCCGTGTCCTTTGTGTCCGGTCGACAGCGGTACTACCTCCCTGGTTTAACTAAAGCTAATATCCGGGTGACCCCATAGGAACAAAGATATCATCAATATTGGTCAAACCGTTTAGTAGAAGAAAAAACTCAAACTCAAATAATTAATCTTGTATAAACCCTGCGGGGGTACCTACAAATTGTCAAATTACATCATCTTTTTATCTAATCTAACTTCTACCAGATCGGAACGAGGCCTTCAATGAGAAGATCCGACGAAGAAACTCAGCGGGCTTGTCTTTTTTATTAAATTCTCTTTCCCTTTTTTCTTTTCACTGTGTGGGTACAATGTCTAGGTTACAATTAAGAAGTTTACATTCTAACTCTAGTCTAATGTCTTAAGACTGAGATATGAGACTAATGATGCTATTACTAAGAAATAAGTGTCAAAATGTTTCCAAATGGATCAGTTCCCACGAGCAGTACCCGTTCACGAGTATGACTACTGGAACAGCCATTACTCCCCTCGACCATATTGGAGGTAAGGGAGAGACCTGCGTCAGATAGCCACCAGAAGAATTACAAAAACATGCACATGAGAATTATAAATGTAACGATGACTGCCTCGTTAATGTAGTGGCGCATGGTACAGCTGGCGATTACCAGTTCTAGGGTCAAATCTTAAAGTCGAACGAAGTGGGATGGAAGATTTTCTTTGGAAAATTGTTCAATACCAGTCAGGTCTGGAATGGGAAAGACTAAACTGTGTATTCCACAAAGCCGTGCGTACGTCGTGGTGAGATTTGGAGAAGACTTATGTCCTGCAGTCATCGATCAAAACTAGGTAGAGACATGCTCGCGCCGCGAAAAATGGCACCACCAAAAAGCAGGCAAAAGTGGATGGTGCTAAGAAATTAACAGGCTTTCGCTTTGCAATTACAATTTTAAGTGATACGAGTACAGTACAATGTGCCCTAATTTATGTTTATATCATAACGATAACACTCACGTAGATTTGAGGATGTTTTTAGTGTTACTTTGGAACGGGACTGTGTATCTTGTTATGATATACCTGCAGTGGACATCCTTCAACTGATGATGATACTGGAAACCAACCTCCTTGTGACAGTTTTTCTATTAATGGGACGAAGACGCCATGCTCTCTTACATTCTCCGATTCTCCTATTGTCCCTGGAACAGCAGAGATATAAGCAGCAATGTACAAAGTTAAATACAAGAAACATGAATCTAACAGGCGATCAGAAATTCCAGAAGCAACTAGCCACGCAGTCGCGAGTTACAAAGTGCAAACAGTGTTAAACTATCAAAGGTACCGTTGGCGCAAAGTGCGAATTTCCTAACAAACTTCAGTCGAGTCTCAAAAGAAATCAACGGCAGACAACTTGCGCACTCTGTAATAACTTAAGGTAGCTTAAAGTAAATTAGTAAGAGCTTAGCAGTGGGTGAGTAAGGTATATTCATAAAATATGATTTTTATATCTATACTTCGTCTTTCCATGTTTGATATCTAGATCGACAAATATAGATAGCTATCGACAGGACGATACGTCAAGACTCTCAACCATCAGTCTCAAACTAGTCTTGGAGTACTTGGGCCATTTTCCAGGAAAGACGGTTACAACTTGGAAATCGAATGGTCACTGGGAAGGTCGATGGACAAAGGCGTGGTCCAATATGTTGGTCGGACTAGATTTGCGCCACTCTGGACACTACAGTCTACACCGCGCTACATGTTGTCGAGGATTGGGAAAAATGGCGAAACTCACAAGAGCCCTAAAAGTTAGTCAGTTTAATATAATTCCGATGAAATGTGGACAAATTGAACACACATAGATTTTGGTCTTTTTTGCATGGCATTCAAAAATCAGTTTGAATATTTTATCTTTCCCTTATAATGATGTCACGCCTTTATACACTTAACGAGTGTTGTATAAGTATTATATGTTGTGTACATCTTCCCACTTTCGCCGACGACGATGTTAGGTCGTAATAGGGGACGAACTTAACTTAATGACTGAGAATTTTGGGAGAAAAAAAGACTTGCACTAGCTTTATACATTGAGTTAATATGTATGGCTTTATACGAGCTAGGATTCTAACTTACAATCTCATGATCACTAGCAGCCCTATGCGCCACAAACTACCGAGGCTATTTAAGCAGAACTATTAAAATATTTATTTTAAACAGTTTGGCAGCAGTTTCTACACGATAGCAACTTGCGGGGCCATTTCGACTCCATTGCCTTGAATAGTTCCTATTTTCTGAATTTCTTAATATTGTTGTGTTATATGTCTGGCAGTGGAAGATAATTTTGTACAGTAATAATATGAAATTAAATAACCAATCGTTTTTGAAGTGCTTCCTTTATGCAGGGAAACTAAACAACAATTTTGCGATATTTATTATGGTCTACTGTCACGACGTTTCATATAAGTGACCACAAAGAGTGACCATAACGGCACTGTCATGTGCGAATGTTTTGTTCGTGTACATTATTACAGTCGTTGTCAAATTTAAAAAGTCGTAGTTTAACGGAACTGAGCATTTTTAGGAGATACAAAAGCTATTCATATTTCTAAGAGGGCTAGATCTGCGTTAACAAATCTTATTACAAAACGAGAAACAGCGTTGAAAGATGTAACATCTACGGTTTAAAAATGTGACTCCTAATTTAACTATCAATACTGTTGAATGTGTTAACTATAATTTTTGAGATAACGTACAGTCATACAAGGATCTTTTGGCCCGCGGTCAAAATCGGAACGAACGCTGCCATCAAGTAAATGTCACTTCATGACAGTCGCAGAGTTTCCGTTTGCTATGAAATGTTCCCAATTTCTATTTTTAATTAGTAACCGTGCGGACTGTCCTGTTGAAATATTTCACTGGAAGTAGGAAAATTTTACTAAATGATAACCCTTATTTCACACCAACGTCATCCACGGGCAAAAATATGTTTGTCGTACTATATCTCCTAACTATAACATCTTTCTAAAATCAATAGATAAACGACTACGTAAGCAATTTTCGCCCCAATAAATATATCTACTAAGGAAAATCATTATTTGTTGTTCTTTTATCTCGAACGGTGCCCATCAGCATTTTTATAGGTCAATTTATTTTTATAATAAAACAGACGTTGAAACAAGGAGCGCAGTAAGCAACGTACGTTGGTCGGGCACGGGCAATGGTTTCTTTTGTCCGACTTCCACTGTTGAGGTGAATTTTCCGAACAATTGGCTGTACTGTGTACTTTAATGCAATACGATGGGGAGGGTTATAAAATTTTATATTAGTGAAATTATGGGGAACTAGCTATTACCCGCGACTACATCTGTGTTATCTTTTTAGGACTAAAGATAGCCTATGTCTATGGCTGCCTCGTTGGTCTTGTTGGGAATGATGCGTGTTGCGATCACGGGGTCCTGAGTTCAAATGCTAGACCGAACAAATGTGGTTTTTCTATCGTAATATTCCCAGTACCAGTACGGAGTTGTTTGTGCCGTCCGCCCTCTATTACATACAACATCGTCGGCAAAAAGTGGGTGTACACTTTACACCTCTGAAACCCTCGCTTTGAGTATATAGGCGCGACGATAGCTTATGTCCTTCCCCAGGATGCAATCTATCTCTTCTACAAATGTTATCAAAATCTGGGGTTGTGCAACCGCGGTGTTCTTAATGATCACCAAGGCTCGGCGCGGTCGGTCTGAATTGGGTGACCGTTTGTGGCATTTTCATATTTGAACATCTTCGGAAGGCACTTTAAGCCGTTGATCCCGATTGCCTCTTAATGAGATCGAAGTTAAGCCAAGTTGGGAGCTTTATGGTTTGATGGGTTCTAACAGCATGGGGGCTACAAGTCTGCCTCCATCAATACACACTGCGTGGTCAAGATGTCCCAATCTCTCTCACCTCAATTTGTGAGAGAAGGTCTTTGCCCAGCAGTGGGACAGTAAAGCTGATTTATTATGTATCCGAGAGATAGTATGTGGTTTTGTGGAGTTGTTAAGAGGTCACAGAAAGCCCTAAAACCACTAAGAAATATGGAAACGGTTCCTTATGAGTCTGTTGTTACCCTCACATAATAGACATTTCGTAAATAGAATTTTAATAATAGAATAAGAATAGATAAGAACAGTGATGGCCTAGTGGTCAGACCGTTGGACTGCAAAGGCAGAGGTCTCGGGTTCAAACCCAGGCACGCACCTCTGTCTTTTCGAAAGCATGTGCATGTTAAAAATTAATTATCATTTGATTTAACGGTGAAGGAAAACATCATGAGGAGACCTGTATGTCTAAGAGTTTCTCGAAGGAGTGTGAAGGTCGCCAACCCGCATTGGGCCAGCGTGATGGACTATGGCCTAAGCCCTCTCAGTTTAAGAGGAGCCCCGTGCCTCTCAGTTTGAGAGGAGGGACAGTTTCTTAACAGGGCTAATATTAATTTATTTTATAAGAATAGATAGAAAGTATGTAAAAATTAGGTGTTAAGAGTAGACGGAGGTATATAATGTAACAGACATTTTGCAAAAAGATGAGTAAATTTTATATCTTTGACTGTAAATTTGTGTATTGGGACAATAGTTTAACCTTGAAGATATTGATAGTGTAACATAATTAATGCTAGACCTGAAAGAAGATTGTCTAAATCGGAAACTAAATCGATTCCAACTATTTTTAAATTAAGTTATATTTTTTTAATTTTCAAAAAAACTTTTATTCGTTCTCTTCGCTTCTTTAAACAATATTTAATAATTATTCAAAGCATTACGGCCATTTTAAATGTATTATTATTACACACATCTCAATATACATAGGAAAGTTGATTAATTATTAAATTTTATGGTTAATTTGGGTACCAAAGAGCGTAAAAAATGGTAGAAAACTCCTTAAAATTAGAAGTTTGAGTTTCATATTGAATTCTTAAAACAATAATCTAAATAGGGTGTCTGAAGTGTAGCGTTATATATGTTACCTCGCATATAGTTAAAATATGATATTTCACTTCCTAATAGAAATTTAAGGAATAAACTTAGATAAATTACATGCTATACTGTACCCGAACATAGCCCGATATCTTGAAAACCCTTTATCGGTAGATGTCGATTCTAAAACGCATTACACATCCTTAGGTCCCCTATCGATTCGTCAAGAAAGACCTAGAATACGCGCTTAAGTGCTAAAACGTCTAGAAGGTTCCTCCCCTTCAATTATCGCCGGCGCGCGGTCGCGGTCAAAAAGTACGTAGGTACGTTTTGATCATTTTCAAATAGGTATGTAATAATAAATCCCGTGTGGGGCGCGCTGGCTATTGTTCCATTTACTTTTCTATCGATGTACTTAGAGGGTTCACGTCTATTCTCGAACTTTCATACGAGTATAAAAGGAACACAGATCGCGGGGACGGGCACTGTCTCTCTTCGGAAGCGACAGTAATCAAATCTACAACATCTACTACCTATCTACACCGGCGACCTTAGCAACGTTATACGGATACTAGGAGTGACAGGAGTAGGAAAGTAGTATCAGTGTGTGTTTAACGCGGGTGTGTACTTTGCATTCGACGTACTGGTTTGTGTGTACGGCGCCTAATAAAGTCCTTCGCACGTTATTCGGCATTTAATTTAACAATATGATACAGGGATTGTAAATATAAGGCGCTAAAAATCATATAACCACGCAAACTTGTCTTCACGTTAATGAGAAAATTATCACAAAAAGCTTTAAGTCTGCGTGGATCAATGCGTACATTCGCTAAAATAGCAAAGTTTTCCAAAACTTTTGACTGCACTTATAAGATAATATTAGAAAGGTAATAGGTATATGTTTTTAAAAAGTAGATACTAGTATTTATTTCTGTGTCGTGGGTACGTTTAAAAATATGAAAATTCATATATACTTACACTGAAACAAATAATTGTAAGTCATACAAAGATTTGTCGAGCGAGCCTATTGTCATATACCGGGTACAATTCTAGACTCCTTAATCATACTGGGAAGTTTTTGTTAGAAAAACTACATTTGTCCGACCTAGGATTTGAACTCAGGACCTCGTGATTACAAAGCGTTGCGCTTTGCCACTAGAACAACGAGGCAGTCTATTTAATCTGGCAGCATGATTTTATTCAAACTATTCTTTCGGACAAACAATCTTTCGGATACAGATATCGCACACAGGAAAAGACACCAACCTTGCCAGCGAGGTCGAAGAATCTCTTGCCCACCAGCCAGTGCTGAGCACCACGGCGAGACACCTAATATACGCCCTTCCTCGTAGTGACTGGCCAAGCCGAGGCCGATCCTCCTTAAGGCGCCCTTGAGCTAGTTGCCCCCTTGTCCTTCTGGCTCGAGCGTAGTGTTTGCACGCTCGCCCTCTTGTCCGGTGAAGTTGTAAAGGCCCCGCGGCCAACAGCATAGATCATTCACATACACACAACACTTAGCTAAGTCTAATCGTGTTCTTGCGAGTATCAAGGGTTTGAAACATGTCAAATTTGAATAGATATTCAATTTGCCGTTTACTGCATGCTGGTAAAGCTGTAACTGTGTATACAAGCTGTAACATAATAAACGCAAGACCTGAAAGTAGTTTGTTCTAAATCGATAACTGAATTGATTCCAACTATTCTTAATGTACCTAACATTTTTTTTTAAATTTGCAAAAAATGCTTTTACCCCTTCAGTGCGCTATAAAAAACTAAATTTATTCTTGATTCATAGCAATAAGGTGATTACAAATGCATTCCTAACCCGTATTTCTCAAAATGCACTTCTCAATAATTGGGGTAAAAAAGTGCTTAAAAAAGGGGTAAAAACCTTTAAATTTGGAAATTTGGTTTTCGTTTTGAATTTATGAAGCAATTCTCTAATTGGGGTGTCTGAGGTCTTGCGTTTATTATGTTACACCTTGTATATACAATCAGATTGCCGTGAGCTTTTATGTAAACTAATCATATAGTACTTTCAAATCATAGAGTATCTTTGATATGTTTAAATGAAATTGAAGTTCGCTATTCCATTTAAAGTTGTTTTATATCCACCATTTTTACTCTCGGTCAACTGACTCAAGGGGAAGAGCCCTTTCGTTTTTTTGTTACTATTTTGCTGTTAGTTATGGTTATCTCTGATACTCTGATGATCTGACTATGTTTACTTAAAACATAGTCAGGTTATAAGGTTCAGACCAATTGTTTCCAGTGATTATGAAATAAAACATTTTTTTTTATTTTTCGGATTTTATCGCGGTTTATTTTTTGATTTTTAAGTTCCCTACGTTTATATAGGACAAACAAAAAAACCAGTAAAAACTCGGGTTAAAGAACACATAGCTGACCTAAAACACCGTCGCTCAAAGAAGTCTGCAGTCAGTGAAAATGTCCTTGACCGCACCCACCATAACATCAGATTTGATAGACCACAAATCCTCGTGAAAGAACACCGATTCCTGCCAAGGATGGTGCGCGAGGCTATTTAATTTAAAAAAACATCCTAATTTCAATAGAGAAGATGGCTGGGTGATTCCACCGACTTGAGATCCGGTAATTAATATAATCAAATCCAAAACCAAGCATAACACTGCAAGACCCCAAGACACCTCGAGCTCATTCTGCGTAGATCGGACCAACAAAAATAATTAAGAAGTTTGAGGGTACCCCGAAACAACTATGCCTTTTGGACGTCTAACACCTCAGTCCCTCCCGTGACAATGGGTGCTGCAAAGCACTCGAAACGTCGGGAACTTAAAAATCAAAACATAAACCGCGATGAAATCCGAAAAAAAGAGTTTTATTTCATGTGTAATATTCGCGTCAATCTAAGAACTCCTGTGATTATGTTTTATCTCAATCGTATCTGAATAGGGTATTTGTACTGCATCTATGAAACGTCGTGTTAATGTGATTAGCATCTACAAAGTGGTGTACAGATAGCGTTTAAATCCAAATAAAAAGCATTTTTATTCATATTTCACATAGTTTAGTACTAAGTGGCAATGGGAAGGGTGCGTTGCTCGAATAAATGACGGCTGTTGGGGCAGAAAGGTTCTCGAGTATTGACCACTCGTAGTGAAAGACGAGGCAGGAAATGTCTTTACAAGATGGCCCTATGACCTGGTAAAGATCGCAGGTAAAAGCTGTGTACTTACAGTGGAAATCCGATCGTAATAGCGATGTTTGGAGATCATGTTTACGTAGCCAAATATCCCCCCACTGAAGTATATGCTACTTCAGTGGGGAGATATTTGGCTTAGAGTAGACGTCTTTGACTAATGGTGATGATTGTTTCATACTCAGCTGGTTCAGCACGGTATAAGAACTAAATCAATTGGTCTTTGTATCATGTTTTTAGTAATAAAAAATATCAATATGAAATATACATATGGGAAAGAAACTAAAGCTTATTTCTTCTGTTTGGAAATATAGAATGGAGTTTGCTACCAATCCACAAAAAGGTGTGTTACTTTTGTACCATGATGACTAGGATAACAGCAACCCTTGAAGGTAATTATAATAAAAGTTACGCAAACACAGATGTACCAAACAAAAGTTTCATCCACTTTTACAGAGGCGCTAAGAAATGAAATTGTCATATTCCCTTGGGCGTAAATGAAAACACTTTTGTTGCTAATTGTGCGTGGCGTGGCGTGGCGGTACCGGATTGTTCTAATTACAGCTAATGCTCTTTGTAACTGTATGTACAAGTGTAATGGAATTTAATGGGCGAACACGGGATCGACGTCCGTACAGCGAATAAAGCCGAAACCTCTGTTTGATTTATGTCGCCCTGGTAGGTGCTTAGGGAATGTTGAGTTTTGTCCTTTTTAGGGGTTCCACAACGACAGTGGTGAATCGGACATGGTTTTCGTAATTGTAAGTTGGAACAAAAGAAAATGTTCCAGAGTAACGTTTATACACAGGGTATGCATTTTCAAAAATTTAAAAATTAACTGACTCAATAAGGCCCATTCTTTTTATAGGTATACAAATATATAAGGGATATACTAACTACTACTACGACACAGACCAGTCTAGTCAACTTTTCCTGCTAACGTTCATTGGTAAGAAAAAGCTGAGTTCAAAACGAAAATATGTATATAAATATGGATATTAATGAACAAAAAAGTGGCAACCAAATCCAAATTTAAAGCTAGATCTACTGACAACAATTGGAATAATTACGTTGCCACCCGAAATCTCTGCAACAAGCTGTGTAGGGATGCCCAACGCCATCATATCCATACATCTGTACAAAATGGAAATCCAAAAAAGTTTAGAAATTTTTAAAATCAATGGGTGTCGGTAAAGCACGCCAAGATAACATTCCTAAAAATTTAGATATCGATCATCTCAATAAACACTTCTCTGCTTCACCTAACGTCGATAAGACTGCAAAATTAAACACACTAAACTCTCTTTCATCTATTCCGACACCCGATTATTCTCCATTTTTCTTTATTCAATTTACCGATTGTGATGTTAAAAAGAGCATAGAGTCGATCACATCCAACGCTGTCGGCAGCGATTGTATCAGCCGTAATATTATCCTTCCTATCCTCGACGAAATCCTTCCCATCATCTCTCACATCTTCAGTCATTCCATATCCTCTGGTAACTTTCCAGCACCGTCGAAATACGCCCAAATAATACCATTACCCAAAAAACCCAATCCCTCATCTGTTTCCGATTTTCGCCCAATATCCATTTTACCTTTTTTATCCAAGGTGCTTGAGCGCCTTGTCCATGACCAACTGAGTAGTTTCCTCAACAGAAACTCCCTTCTATATCCTTTCCAGTCTGGCTTTCGTCCTGGTCATAGCGCTGTCACTGCTCTGGTAAATATTACGGACGATATAAGATTAGGCATGGATAATGGCAATTTAACTATTCTTACATTGCTTGACTTTAGCAATGCCTTCAACACCGTAGACTTTGACATTCTCATTGGACTGCTGCGCTCTATTAACATATCTCCAACGGCAATTGATTGGTTTCGAAACTACCTGTCTGGCCGCCGGCAACGTATTTGCATCGATGAAACTTATTCCTCGTGGTGCATCACCAGTGCCGGTGTACCGCAGGGTGGCGTTCTATCCCCTTTACTTTTTGCGGTTTTTATTAACTCTATTCCCAACCAGCTACTTTCTTCTTACCACCTTTATGCAGATGATCTTTAAATCTACGTTAAGCTCCGTTGGCCAGGTTGTCAGAGGCTGTTAGCACTATTAATCACGATTTAACTAAGATATGTGAATGGAGCAAATGCTACGGCCTTAAAGTCAATCCTTGTAAGACTCAGGTAATTGTTGTTGGTAGCTTCAGATTTACTGGACGCGTTGACTGGTCACAACATCCCCAAATCATGTTTGATGGGATTACCATACCAGTAAGTAATACTGTAAAAAATTTGGGGATTCACATTGACACCAATCTGACATGGGGTCCACAACTGCAAGAACTTAGTCGGAAAATATTTGCATCCACTGGCTCACTGAGGAGGCTACGCAATTTTCTTCCTACAACCACTAAAATTGCACTCGTACAATCCCTTCTTCTTCCTATAATCGATTATGCAGACGCTAGCTATCTAGATCTTACCGAAAACCAACTTAACAAACTTGAGCGACTTCAAAATGTCTGTATAAGGTTCATATTTGGTTTACGAAAATATGACCATGTCTCAGAATTTCGCTCAAAGCTCAAGTGGTTACCAATTCGCCTTCGCCGGAATGCTCATATATTATCTCTTTTATACAGTATCCTGTTTAATCCGTCAACTCCCTCTTACCTAAAAGAAAGATTTGAATTCCTTCACGAGACACATTTGAGGTCCCTAAGGTCGTCGGAGAATCTAAAGCTGAAAACGCCAATGCATTCCACAAATTTCTTTGATAAATCCTTCACAGTTCAAGCTGTCCGCTTGTGGAATGCATTGCCTGTATCAGTTAGACGTGCACAGTCGTCAGCATCCTTCAAAAAGATGGTCAAAGACCACTGTCTCTCTACTTGCTGACAAAATATGATGCATCATAGTCAGTCCCTTTTTGTTATACTTTTTTGTAAGTATGTATGTAGTTAAATATGTTTTGTACTTATTTACGTATATATGTATTTATTTATCTTTTATGCAAATTTCAGTACTTGTATATACCAATGATAGCGTACGCCACCAACTGCCCTGATTACTTTTTTTTTTTTTCTAGTATTTTGTATTTAACCAGGTTGTCTGGAAGAAATTGCTCTTAGCAATAAGACCGCCTATTGTATCAGTGTCTTATTTTACATGTTGTTTTATAATTTTGTTGGTGAACAATAAAGAGTATTGTATTGTATAAACCATATAAACCTTTTCGTCTATTACGCTCAAACTGTGTCTTAGGTTTTAAATATCTATTTTAGTCAAAAATGTCGCTTTACTTAAGACAGAACCTAACTACATCGCGAGAGATTTGGCGTGATAATAATAGAAAGGTAATAACAAGATCTTAGTTGTCAGTTTATTTGATTATTTACAAATGTAACTAAGAAACAAGCCGGCCAACTTAGATTGGATACTTCCGACTCAAGTGTTATTGGAATTCGCAGTCTTAAGGTAAACTACCCAACTACTGCTTTCGTAAGGCCATTGAACCTTATGATTTTAAAATTAATGGATTTTGAGTTAAACTTCGAATTTATTAGTAATAAATTACTTTGGTTACTTATGAAAATAGCTGGGCTGTATTCTTATGATATTTTACTGCTAAATACAGGCCTCCTGTCACAAAAAAGGTTAGAGAAAATGTTTCGCACTGTACTCAGTTCGGATTGGTGGAGGCAGAATTGTGGCTGTTGGAACCAGAGATGGGCAAAATGTTATTAATCATCCCCGCTTGGAGAATATTGGCGAGATAGTGTATTATTGATTAACGATTAGAATTACATTACTATGTAATCTTTAACGTTAACAATAACACTTTTAATCTTGAATCATGATTACATTTTGCCTATCTCTGGTTGGAACTTATTTAGTAGCTTTGAAGGCTTCCAAGTTGGCTTAACGACTACCAGATTAAGAGGTAGACGGCATCAACTTAATGTGTCTTCCGAAACATGATGCTCAAACTTGGAAACGCCACAAACGGCCATCTTAGAATTACCGAGCCAAATGTTACTTAATATCGGTGATCGCTACAAGCATCGCGAACGCTACTATGCTACACTGCTACGGTCGCTACGAAGGCCTATAAAGAAAAGGAAATAAGTACCTACACGCCAAGCGGGGGTGACAGAGGTGTACACCAGCCAATGATGTTAGGTTTTAATGTAATAGAGGGCGAGCCTATTGCTATACCGGGAACGATTACAGACTCGACTGCAATTTAGAATTTTTCAACTGAAAAAGCATAATTTTACCGACCTAGAATTTGAACACAAGACCTCGTGTTGCCTAATGTCCAACTTGACCAACGAGGCATTCCTTCAAATATATGAACCTTATATTTCTATACAAAAGGAGTAGATAAGTATTCATCAAATAAATGTGCCCTGATATTTAATGGTGTCAATTCGGTTTTACGACGCTATTTCTGATTGATTGTTTTTATTGCTTCAATAGTCTTTTTTTCTAACTTGTGTTATAGAGTTTTAAGGGGATATAATAGTTTGTTATTATTTTTGGAGCAAGAGAAAACAAACAATGCTTTAAGTACCTCGGTTTTTTACGAGTTCTATTCTGATGTGAGTAAAATAAATATTTATTTGTGAGTAGTTGTCCAGTTGTGTTTTTGTGATGGCTCAATTTTATGATTTTAATTTGTTTATAAAAAGAAACACTGAGTTTTGACGAGTGAAAACCTCGTAAGTATCTTAAAAGAAACGAACACACTGACAGTCTTGCAGAGTTTCCCATTTCAAAATGGCATACTTTTATTTCAACCATATTTGTATTTACAGTCATAGATGTCCTTGTTAACCATTATACTGAAGTTAGATGCGTGCAAGTTATGCGATATGAGTTTTTTTAACTATATAATAATAATCCTATTTTGGTAAAAACTTCGATGTACCAGGTTTTCACGCGTCGCCGACGATATACCTACTGAGAATATTATTTTATGAAAGAAATACTGTACAAAAATTTAATCTATCCATTCATCCATCTACGACTGACGGCTTGGTTCTGTGGTTAAGAACTTCAGCCGCTCCGCCCATTGGATTGAGTAGTCGCGGGTTCGCTCTCCGCACGAGGCAATACTTTGAGTGACCCACAATTTTTTTCGTTCTGAGTGTATATGTGCGTATATGAATTTCATGTTGTAAACGCACCCACCACTCTGGTTTTGTTTCTAAAATTTTCAATAGCATTACAAAATCTGGAATTGTGCTCGTTAACAATGTCGGCAAAATGTGGTACACCTCTACGCTAAAAGAGTAAACATATGTTCATAAAGGCAAAGGTTAAATGAAAGGTGATTCAAAAAGTCACATCTAAAAACATCAAATAAAGCTCTTAAACAAACAATCCTTTCTTGCTAAAATAACGCAGCCACGAATTTCATATTTAAAACCTCATCTCCAACTTTGTATATTTTTTGTTAGATTCTACATGTTAAATGTTAGACAGTTCGCTAAAAATGTTTACAAATGGAAAATTCGCGTGCTCATCAATTCGGAATTATCGACATTTGTAGCTCTACCAAGAGTTATGTGGCTTAATGAGATAATTTATAATACTAAAGGATGTAGGACTAAAGAACTTTCCAGGAATTACAGATGCCTTGGGGTGTGGAACGTACCTAGTAATTTTATGCCCTTTGGAGTGTTGGTTATCAGCGTACAGTCAAAAAAGCAATCCCGAGTGGAACGGTGGCGTAAGTGGGACGATCTTGTAAGTTGGTCTAAACCGCCATAAAAACCGCAAGGGCACAGGTAATATATGCAAACAGTTGAGCATTTTATTATTATCGGTCCAATTAAGAATCGCGCATACATACGCACACTCTACGCACCTTTTTGGAAGTGTTCAGCCGATAGTATCCTCTGAGAGCTGTCAAGAAGTCGCGTAGAGTTTGCGTCTATGTGTGCTAGTACTAAGATGCTAAACTATTTACATATGTTAACTGTGGTATGAGAGAATCGACTTGAAATCCCCAAAATGCTGCTAATGCTCAATCGAGCGAAATACAAGAAAGAGGCACCGGTGCGATTAGGTTGAAGATACCGAAACTCCCAACCGTAAAAGTTTCACATTCTTTAGTCTTCCATAAAAAACTGAAGACTTTCTTTAGTCCTAGTTACATTAAATAACCAGTAGTGGCATAGATAAATTCAAAGTTGAAACCAAAAAACTTTTTTTATTAGCGTTTGAATGGGTCTTTCTAAGATCTGTTTGGAGCATATCTTCTTTCATCTTAATTTTTCAGAAGACTTTGTCCGCCAGTTGGACAGTTTAAACTGATTAATAACGCACCAACGATACAGAAATAATTCCTATGATGGAGTTACGTTTTTAAGAAATAGAGAATTTGAAAGCAAATTCTTTCCATGAAACTTCCATTCTGATTTACATGTAACGTTGCCATAAACTACGCACATGACAAAGTACATGTTCACCAACAACGGGTGTGTGGTAATGACTACTCTGTATAAAATATCGGCAGCTAGTTATCTGATTTATCGTATTTCAGCTATCAACGAAAAATATCTGGATATAAAGCAAGAATTGTCGGCCCAGACGACACTCGTAAAATTTATAGGAATCATAACAGTTTAAGGGCGCCCTGGAGCGTTGTATTTCATGCGCTTTTGTTTTATTGTGGCGTATTATTCTTCTCTAGATTTTGATGTGTGATGACGTCTTTACTTAGTTTCCGCGACCTGTGTGGTTATCGGGAAATTGTGATGCCTTTTCTTGTGGTAGAACTACTAAACATTGATCAAGTTGCTCGTTATGATGACATATTTAGACTTCTCTTCGTGAAACGATTCTCTAACGCAAAATGTTCAGGTTCAAAATTAAGTTTTGAAATAATAAAGTAGTAGAATATACTACTTCATTAGTCTAGATGAACGTAAACAAGATTTAGTGATAACAATAATTCAAACGTATTCATCAAAGATTTTATCGAGGCAGGTTTGATCCTTGCAGAGGCCCGGGAAGCGCTTTAATTGACTTGCAAATGCAGCAGATTTCGTTAGAAATAATAAACTGGAGAAGTATGTATACTCAAAGTCCATCTGGATTACTCAGTACCAGCATGTCTAAAAGCATTGTACCAACCTGTTAGACTAATGCCCCGCACAGACCTGCGGTCAGCGAGGTCTCTCTAAATTCTTAGGATATTTGTTAGCCGAAACAAACACGGCTTTAAAATGATGCATGGGCGGACCGGGACCGTCAACAGATATTCGTAATGGGTATATATCACTTGTAATCCCTTGTATGTTCACGTGTATATATGGATATTCGTTTGCCGTCTGTTATAGAACTGTGGATGTTGGATTTCCGGAATGTAAATGTAACTTATGGGATATGTTTGTATTAACTAGCAAATAACAAAGCCGGATGGTTTGTGTGTAAGGAAATATGAACTCCTTGAATTAATTTAGGTGAAAGTGTTGATTCCAGCAAGGAATTTTCTTAGAAAATAACTTAGTTATGTGTGTTCTGGCTCGGTGATTATTTAACGCAACATTTAAAGCAATTTTTATCTAATTGTAGTTAAGAACTATCGCATAGACACCAGCCATCTTGTAAATCAGGTTGATTTAAGTTCAAGAATTAGGATGCCACATCTTCAAATTAACTTAAAATGATAATTCAACAGTAAAACACCGTCACGCCTATATTCCCAAAGCGGGGGTGGCAGAGGTGTACAGCGTACGCCTACTTTTCGCTGACAAAGTTAAGTTAGGTGTAATAGGGGCCGAGCCTATTGCCATATAACGGCCACAATTCCAGACTCGGGACTCATATTGGGAATTTTTCGTTATAAAAACTACATTTGTCAGACCTAGAATTTGCACCCAGGACCTCGTGATCATAAACCGATGCGCTTTGCAACAAAACCAACGAGGCAGTCTTATTTAGCCGTAAAATACCGTTTAACTAAACAACTAAGCGAAGGTACCGGGCGCCTTCACGTTTTGATGACGATATGGGGTAAAATTTATAATAGAAGCGAGGCAATAAGGGACAAATATTTTTTTTTACAAACTTTATCACATTACAATAATGTCTATACCAATATTTTTTTGATAACATTACTTATTTATTAAGAAAATGATTATTGAAATTACAAAAAATGAGTGGGAAATTCAAAGTAGCTGGAACGCCACGCTATTGGTCAGATTGAAAATGACGTCAAAGTCTATAATACAAATGTCAATAAGTGCATATTTGTTGGATGTTTGCTATTGAGTTAGTTTTATTGTTATTTTTTGCTTTCGATTTACACAAAGACAAAATTTTAGTTTAAATTATTTAAGGTAATTCTTACGTTAAAGTGATATTCACAGCAATATAAACAAGTTGATGGAGATACCATGTCTCGTTTTCTGATTTTACACCACTCTCTCCTTATGTCCGTACCTATCGGGTGCATTTCTTATTGTATTTTTACACCTAGGCACAACACAGTGTTGTTCCATTGTATAATAGTCGCAAAATATTAATAAATTACAGAATAAAATACTTCTACAGCTGTTCACTAATTGATTGTTATTACAGACTTTGACGTCACGCCAAGCGCGCCAAAATGGCGGGCGTTTAAAGTGCTCTTATCTGTTTGCTATCTTTAACATTTTTTATTGCCCTTTACATTTTGTTTTTGACGCTTAATTTTTTTTTGCAGTTATATATTGATCTAATCCATCGTATAAAAATATAAAAAAATACACGCATATTCCCTATTCCACACTCTGGAATGCTCCTGTATTTTTTTTTTTGTCAACATCAACAACGTGTTATTCGACTTAGAACCTCGTGATAGCTAGCTGAACTATTCGCCACTAGACCAACAAGGTAGTAGAAACTATGTATAATATTCTTAAAATCCATCAACGCTTTGACGTAGCTAAGTAAAATCAACGTACTCATCGAACATGTGCACTGAAGCTTCCATCCACAGAGGATATTTCTAAAACGGACAACAGTCGAAACCTTTGTATGATCGAAGCTACGTCGCTTTGTTCCAATCAACAGTGATCTCAATTTTCGATTGGCGTATTTCGTGACAACGGAGGGCTTCCAATTTGAAATTGTAAAATCGTCTGACGAAACTAAGAAGACTTTTAAAGCCTACTTGCACACACCGTGGTTAGGGTTACTATTGACAAACTCGAAGTTATTACGTTAAGTTGAAGGTAATTTAATCTTATAACCTCGATTTACTCAATAACTCTGCCTTAGTAACGTTAACCGTGGTTCGTGCACGTGGGCCTAAGGTACTTCTTTATTCCGTAAGGCTGAAAATCTGTGTAATTAGAATAGCGTGGCTTGTTCCTCTTACCTCTTGTTTGAACTTCAGTCTTTCTTGAAGCACTCTGCAAAAAAGTGAACTATAAAGTAAAAGGTTACTATAAAATATGTAAAGAGAGATATTAAGAATAGAGCCTGCTTGACGTAGCCGTTGGGTAGTGGGCAGACCCCCCCATAAGTTGAATTGATGACGGTTGCGGTTTTACACTCAACCCGCGTTGAATATCATCACGACGAGGAGGGTGAACCCTGCAGTGGACGTCTTAGTATCAAATTTTAAATGTATTGTCGAGAAGCTGATCCATTATCTTAACTGTTTAGTAGCAAAAATCACCAGACTTGACATATTTTACAAGATAAAATTGTTTTAGGTGTCGCCGTTTACGCAAGTCTGTAGAAAAATAAGCCTTACTTTTACTTACACAATTCTAACAGACATCTATTGATTCTACCTACTGTTGTAAAAAATGTGGGATTTTTGACAAGGGTGCTATCCGTTCTCAGGACATTACTATTGTGATATGGATTATCTTTTTGATTAATTTTCTTGTAGGCCTTTTCTAGTGGAAGAAAATTTGGTGGAAAATTTATTGAATATATTTTTTCGTAGTCTTACTAATAATGTTTTAGATGATTATAAATACCACTATTGTTTCTTAAATTTAAAGCTAACGCAGTTAGACCATAACATGTATGCTTTTGTAATTATTATAAAATTCTCTTGGCCTTAGGAGTAGTTTTATACCCCATGTATACCATTATTACGGCACCAACCCTTTTAGAATTTGTGTCAAAATAATAATCTCGTATTTACACTCGTATTCACACTTAAAATTTTATATACTAATATACTACGTGTAGCCACGCTCGAGGTTGAGCCAAAAGTGGCCCTCACGACTAGCCATGTCGCGGTGGTGGTGTTCTGCATTTCCGTAGTCAGCACTCCTTTATGTTTTCTGCTTTGTGCCGCCTTTTGATGTCAATTGAATGTTTATCGAGGGCATCGAGCGATGTTACGTTTGCGCCTCCGCTTTGATATAGAATTGTAACAATACCGCTTTTTTATAGTGTTGTAACAAGCTTGTGCCTTTTTAATCCAGCTTTGAACAGTCTTCGGAAAATAGTTAAGAAGAAACACAAAAGTGATCTCGTACCATTTTATTGACTTTGAATGTGGAACAACAGCCGAGTAGAACAAAGAGGTATCACAATAAAATAAATTAATGAATAAAAAGCCGTGCTTAGTGCCCTTGCAAAGATACGGGGAACAATCAAACTCTGTTTATACCGAACCAGGTGGAATTATGAGGCCTACAAGTTTGGGATACGAATTGCTAATTAACGACCGTGTGAATGGCTTCCCGGGAACACTTTTGGTTTTGTAACGAGGAGGATTCCGTCCTGGTAATAGGTATTCGGATATTGGATAGATATTAGGTTATTAGTCTGTCGGATAGTTGTTACCTTCCTGATTACACTTGAATTTAACCATCTACCTTCCTACCTAATATTCTGTAAACTAATATCACACTCATCAACGCGACACATTTATTATCACAAAAAAATACCTCGATAGACAAAATGGCAACTCCGTTCAAAAATAAATGCGTATTTACGAGTAACACTCCAATTTATACCCAGCTTAAAATAATATAAAATATGGCGGAAGATTTGGTTTTTATTTTAATTTGTTTTCACAGAAAAGGCAGCTGTATATGTAAAAAGGGCTATAATTTATTATCTTATCAGACAAAGAAAACAAAGGCAATTTTATGGATTTCGTTTATCTTTTTTTGAATCTTATGTAAGTATCATTTGATCGTAAGGGGTAAAGAGGCTCCCGCGAAAAACACGTGTTTTTGTATTCGATGCACTTCAAGAAGTGTATGGATTAGAGACTTAATATTCAGAAATATGATTTTTGACTATATATTTTAGATTCTGGTATTAATTACTATATATTTTAGATTCTGGTAATAATTTTCTCGATAAAAAATCAAAAGTCCTCGCTATCGCTTTAAATTTTCTGATTGCAACGTGAAACGCTTAAGAATTAGTCAATGGAATTTACTTAAAAACAAAGCATATAATAGCAAAGTTCTTGTAAAGCAGTTTTTTATTTCATAGTGTAGTCTTTTTAGAAAATGATAAAATTTGCTTTTGCTCATATGTCGTTTATTTCCGAGCGCGCGCTCAATATATCCGTCCCTTATGTAAAGTAATAGCATCACTATCACTCTTCCGGTCGAGAAATGGTCGGTCACGGTAGGCCCTTTAGGGGCGTGCCTTTTGAAGAATCCAATATTGAAGTGCAAAGGAAAGATCGCAAGAGAAAAATCATTACGTGGTTTACACAGGGATGTCAAGAAAATGTATGTAGCACGATAAAAATACTGCGAAAAAATTAAACAATAGTGTCTCTTTTCATTTCTTAATCCTTATTTACCACAGATACGTATAATATTTTTATTATTCTTACAACAACATAACTATCGCCTACCTTGCACATTTAACTCTATGCAAACATGTATATTAATTAAAATAAAATTAAAATATATTAATTTCTGAAACAGTCCATAGTGGTGACAATCAAATTCAATAAAATATAATTAAATGAAATAAATACAGTTAAAACTCAAACATAAAAATAAATGAATCTTAATCAAATTGAGAATATTAATAAAAAAATAGAACAATAAAAATAGAATATCTAATTTAGGACTGGACTGCCTCTCATGCACTATTGTTCAGAGCTTCATAATAGCACAGTCCAGGCCCACCTGTCCTGTTATCAGCTGCAGGTAGCTGTTGGAGCTGTCACGTACCCGGCGCTGCAGCGATGCAACTCTCTTGCGCAATATCGCTGCAAATCCGTCCACGTATGCTTCAGCAAACATACCAGATGCGCTACAGAAACGCGGCAACCCCATCAGCGCCCTGTACGCATTGTCATATTGGACGCGCAAAGCATGTATGTCTTTTGCGTTTGCATGACCCATAAACTGCACGCGTACATTGACTTACAATACGCTCTAAACAGTGTCACTTTCACATATTGGCTCTAACTGAAAATGCAATGCGCTCACGTTCCATGTCCAGATCATCCGTGAGTTCCTCGGTTCCTCGAATGATCCAGATATTGAAAATGTTTGACTTTTACCAAATATATGGTGGATGGTGTTTATAGCTTTTTGATCCTGCTTTGAACACCATTAGCTCACTTTTGTTTCATTGCATTATATCTTAGTCTGTGTCTCCGCATAGCACTAATGTTGTTCACACAAACACTATCCATCGAGCAACTGACCTGAGCCCTGCTCAGCTCACGGACCAAACAATCTATGTAAAGGTTGAAGAGACTGGGAGATGTTAGCCCGCACTGTCCCACACCACATATGACAGTTAACTGACGCGAAAAAATAGTCTGCAACCCGTCATAGCCTTCCAACTTGTTATAAAAATGCCTAAGGTCAAATAAAATAATATGGTCTTATGAGTCTTTACATCTCAGCTACCAAATCATGAATAGGTACACACCTTGATCGGCGCTAATCAGTTTGGATAAGTTTTAAGCAAAGTCGCCCTCAGTGTACACCTGTGTAGTTCAAATTCAAATTCAAATATTTATTTGCGGACTAAGTGTACAATAATATAAGATATTAATATTATAAAGTGCTTATGACTTAGTGGCCGTTTACGGGCATTGCAAATACAGTTGTAATAAAAATGTTCAGTAGGTACGACATAAATTAATAAAATAATATAATTTAGTTATTAATATAATTTAGTTATTATAATAGACTACAATTTCAATAAAGTTTAATAGTATATTGCAATCGTCATGTCAATATTAATATAAGTAGGTAGTTGTATGTAATTGTACTCTGTTCCAATGTTATTGTGGCAATTCTAAATATTCTGATAGTGAATAGAAACAGTTTTGAATTAAGTAAGATTTTAGTCGTTTATTGAATGATGTTAATTTAGTTTCGGTTTTGATATAATGTGGTAGTTTATTGTATATTTTTACAGCCATATAGTGTGGACTTTCGTTAAGCATTTTGATTGTGGATATAACCTATTTTTGTGACGCGTATTATGGGTACCAGAAATTTTGGAAAAGTTAGAAATGTTTTTAAAAACGTAAAGGCATATGTCCTGAATATATATTGAGGGGAGAGTTAATAATCTGTATTTTATAAAATAAGTCTGATGGAATGTAGTGCGAGGCACAAGGGGGTTTCAGGTCTGGAAGAGGATGTTCGGATCAAGTCTTCTCACTCCGCAACATCGTAGAGAAACATCTGGCAGTGGAGCGGAAGGTTTTCTGCGGTTTTGTAGATCTGGAGAAGGCATTTGACAGAGTTGTGCGAAAGAGACTTTGGGACATTTTGCCAGAGTATGGTATAGATGGCACTCTGTTGCGAGCCGTCCAGTCCACTTATGCGGACTACAAGGCATGCGTACGGGTGGGTGGTAACAGGTCACCCTGGTTTGACGTTAAAATCGGCGTCAAGCAGGGTTGCGTGTTGTCCGCTAGACTGTTTATAATATATCTGGACAAAAGTCTTCAAAGACTGAAAGCGATGAATGAAGGTGTACAAATGGGTGACTTAGTGGTAAACCATCTACTTTATGCAGATGACGCGGTTTTAATAGCGCCAACAGCCACTGATCTGCAAACACTAGTCACAGTTATTTTTCTGGAGTCCTGAAATACAGGGTTACCCTAGTTTAGGCTCCAGTCCACTCCAAGTAGTAACTCCATAAACAATTATACATTAAATAGATTTAATTATGAAATATTAATGTAACTAGCATTGTTGTGGAAAAAATAAACAATTTTTTACTTTTATTTAGTTATGAAAGACGACTGCATGATCAATGGCTTACACTTGAATGTGAAGAAAACCAAGATTATGGTTTTTGAAAGGGAAGAAACCAGAACGAATGTAAGGATTGTGGTTGGTAACGATGTGCTGGAGCAAGTGAATGAGTTTGTACATCTTGGATGCGCCTTCAGTAAGGATGGGAAATACACCGCTGACATAGAGAGAAGAGTGAGTGCAGGGAACAGAGTGAATGGTGCGATGGAAAAGCTACTCTGGAGCCGGCACTTAAGCCATAAGGCGCAGCTGGCCATACATAACGGAGTTCTTGTCCCAACGCTGGTAGCGAGAGCTGGGTATGTAAGAAGGAGAATGAAAGTAGGATAAATGCGGTAGAAATGCGAGCTCTGCGGAAGATGTGCGGAGTGAAGCTAACCGACCGCATTAGCAACAGCATAGTAAGACAGCGAGTAGGTATGAAAGATAGTATCGGTGTAAAGATGAGAAAGGGCATGCTCCGTTGGTTCGGGCATATAGAAAGAATGCCAGAGGAAAGAATGACAAAACAGATATACAATGTGAAAGTGGAAGGATGCAGGTACCGGGGAAGACCTAGACTATCTTACCACGATCAAATAAACCGAGTCTTGTCTGATGGAAAAGTCAAGAGTCTCCGTAACCGGCAAGCGTGTATGAGACGAACAATGAGAGTCGAGGAAGCCAGAGAGGTATGTAAGGAAAGAACCTGTTGGAACTCTGTACTCTCTGCCTACCCCGGATTTGGCGTGAGGTTATAGATAGATAGATAAAATAAGGCTTGCAACTTTGGGTGTTATCTATTTGGGCTAGGATTCTTCCGCACTTTTTTTGCATAACAAACAGCTGATTTGCGTTTACACTGTTTCCCCATAGCATAATGCCATATCTCAGCCAAGAGTATGCATACGCGTAGTAAGCAGACAGTGCTGTGCTAGCGTTGGTGCTTTGTTTAATTTGGAAGTGACCGTACGTGAATTTTGATAATTTTGATATTGTTTGGTCAATGTGCGATTTCCAGTTAAGATGTCTATTAATGTGAATTCCGAGTAAGTTAAATGTGCCTACGGTTTCTATATGTGTGTTTTGGAATGTGATGTTTACATTTAATTATGGTTTTTTGTACGATCTGAATTGTATAATTTTTGTTGTTTTATTGTAGTTTATTTCGAGATTATGTTCCTGTAGCCATTGCATTACATTCTGTAAGGTGTTTTTAACCGACTTCAAAAAGGAGGAGGTTCTATGTTCGGTTGTATGTATGCTTTTTTTTTTTTTTTTTTTTTTTTTTTTATGTATGTTCAGCGATATTTCCGTCAATTGTGGACCGATTTTGATAATTTTTTTTGCATTGGATTCAGTATATCTCCAAGGTGGTCCCATATTAATTTTATTGACATTGGACCTTGGACTTAGAAGATACACCAGGGAACTCCTTAACGACAAACAATAGGCATGTGTAAATTGCGATATTATGGGTATTACGTCAATCCTATAGGTACCCTACTATAGAATTCACTGGTCACTTAAAATTGTAAAATAAAAATCTTTTATAAAAAAAGGTAAACCGACTTCAAAAAGCAAAAAAATAAATATTTGGAGTCGGTGCCAAGTAACCGACTGCACCAACCAGCACCGACTTCAAATATTTTTTTTTTTGCTTTTTGAAGTCGGTTTACCTTTTTTTATAAAAGATTTTTATTTAGTGGTGTAATAGGGTCTTTTTCATTATCAATTTTTATTAAAATAGAAATGTCGTCGTAATTGTTTTGTTGTCTTATATTTTAGGTAGGTCATTTATATATATATATATATATATATATATATATATATATATATATATATATATATATATATATATATATATATACATATGTATATATATTAAAAATAATAAACAGTCTAATACACTTCCTTGTGGAATTGAACACGATAATTTTCTTGCTTGAAATCGTATGATTTTAATTTGGTTATTATTTTCATTGTAGTGTTCGATTTGGACAATTTGAGTTCTGTTATTCAGATAAGAGTTAAACCATTCATAAGCAGGTCCACGAATGCCTGACCCGTAAAGTTTAGTAAGCAGTATATTGTACAGTACTTTATCATATGCTTTAGTCATATGCAGTAATAATCCTAGTACATATTGTTTATCATTTATGCATTGGAGGGCTGTTTGAACGTATTTGTATACCGCCAGTGTGGTACATCTTGGTTTCCGAAATCCGTTTTGACTATCATCGAGAATTTTGTGCTTCTCTAAAAAACTATATGTTCGATTACACATTGCCTTCTTATATATTTTAGAGAAGGTTGGCAATAGAATATGAATTGGTTTCACTAGTGATATTTTTAATGCGTCTGGAAATTGTCCTTCTTGAAAACTTTGATTTATTAGGATGGTTAATGGTATTGAAAGTTCTTTTGCACATTGTTTTATTAAGATAGGAGGAATGTAATCTATACCACAACTGTGTTTATTTTTGATTGAGTCGATAATTTGAGTAATTTCTTTCTGGTCAACAGGGCGTAAATAGATTGATTGAGTTGGAGAGTTAATAACCGATTTTCCATTTAGGTTCTTATTGGTTTGGTTATTTGGTGTTTCACCTACTGTTGAAAAATTCCTTAAAGATATTGGTTACGGTTATGGGGCATTTAATTGTTTTATTATAAAATTCTAGACTTATATTTTTGTATTTGTGTTTGTTTGTTTTGCCTAATTTTGTATTTATTATTTTCCACATAGTTTTAGTTTTAATTTCTGATTTTTTCATTTGTCTTATGTATTCATTTGAAGTGTTTTCTAATAACCTCATTGTTGGTTTCATTTAAAATAATTTTAATGCTCTTTTGTGTTGACAAGATTTTTTAATACCAGTAGTTAACCATCCTTTTTTGGTTCATTTTTTATCTTTAGTTTTTGTATCGGTATCTGTGAGTTAAGAATATTATTTATTGTTTCTTGTAATAAATTATAGTTTATGTTTACATTTCTGTTTATATGAATTACGTTTTCCCAATTTATACATTGTAATGAATTTCTAAATAATTGAATTTTATTTTTATTAAATAACCTTTTTTCGGTGTGCCATATTTGTGTATTGTATTTTGACAGGAGTTTTAGGTTCGCGTTTATTGCTTTATGGTCGGAGAGACCATAATCTTGAACGTATGTTTTTGTTATGAGATTTTCACGATTTGTAAATAGTAAGTCAATACAGGTGGAACTTGCTTTTGTTACTCTCGTGGGTTCTCGGATTAATTGTTGTAGGTTATGTGATTGCATTACATTTAATAGGTCTCGGGTTTGTTTGTTTTTATTGTGTATGTTTATGTTGAAGTCGCCTCCAATTACTATACATTTATTCGTATTTTTTGTGTTTAACTTATTCATAACTTTCTTTAGTTGCTCATAAAAAATATGAATGTGACGATCTGCTCTATATATACCTACAAATATGCAGTTTATTTTAGGAATTTCTGTTGCACTAAATTCTATAATAAAGTCTTTGGCGAAATTTACAATGTCTGTCCTTTCAATATGTTCTAGTGTATTTTTTACAATTACGCAAACTCCTCCATCTTCGTATGATTTCCGACAGAAAATGGATCCAATTTTGTGTTCTGGTAGCTGAATAAGTTCGCAGAAATATTTGTTTTTCCATACTTCTGATAATGATATTATGTCGATATTATAAGAACTTAAAAACTCTTCAAGCAAATGTACCTATTTCCGATGCTTTGTATATTTTGAAAGGAAATGGTGAGATTACCGCGAAATGTCTAGTTGGCTATATTTTGTATTGAAATATTATCTCGCTGAAGCTGTGATAGCCGTTGGGTTGTTGTTATTGATTTTGTGAAATTGAAAACGTTTACAAAATTTTTTTGAGTAATACTTTCTATCTTTAAGCATTTTTTGTGCTGATCGATAGTCAGAAATGAAGTGCTTACTTCGACCTTTTGATGAAAATTTTTATAATTTTCATCAAAAGTTCGAAGGTAAAGGTGAGAATAATGTTTTAGGGTATGAAAGTACAGATTAGTAAGTAAATAAGCCTGTATATGGTTCTTTAAAGAATATTTTTAAACGCTGAATATGCATTGAATGAAGTGGACAGCAAATTATCTACAAACATGCTCTGAATTGTAGTTCTTAAATGAATGGACCAATTTCCATGAAGTCTATCCATGAAAGCTCTTGATTATGCTCGGTATAATAAACACCCACCATTACAAATGCGATTTTTACTGTGATTAAATTATATAGTTATAATGATGAAATCATCCCAGCTTGATTCAAAGCCAAACTGTATATCGCATACGATTGTGCCTAATTACCAAAATAAAATACAAAAATTACGTTGCAAATAACCCAAAAAATGTGATAGATGTACCACTTAAAAATAGAAAAAAAACTTAAAAACAACTACTTATCGGAATATAAGATTAATTACTATGCCAAGTTCAGGCTTCTACATAATATACTTCTCAAAAGTGGCGGTGATAGACGGACAGGCGCAAAACAAGTACACAAGGGATCCAATAATTCCAACGGCGCGGAACCCTAAATATAATTTCATAACGGAAGTCTTCGTTCCGTACTTAATAAATACAACATTATTTTTCATTCGTATAACAAAATGAACATTAAACTTTTATTATTACGCAGTAAACGTCTCATTATTATAATAATCCTGTTGTGAATTTGGATGATTTATTTGTTTTTTTTTTTCTGCCCGAGACGGTGGGCAAACGAACGGTAACTTTTCCTCCAATCTATTGTTCAGGAATAATTTCTATGTAATCGGGTATTGCCCTTCGTTTTAAAAAGACTGCTGTGAGTAATGATTGCTGTTTCTTAGGAAACGAATATAGTTAGAGTTCTTACTTAAATAGAACAACGTGTAGTTATATGATTGTTATAGAAATAGAATTTGAAATCAAAATGAAAAGTTTTTAATTCATGTAGATCAAAAGGCACTTATGAATAGTCAAAAAGAGAAAATTATTGATTACTTAAGTCTCTACAACCCTTTCGGAAAGTCATTCCTGTGGAAAAGAAGGGCAAAAACATCCACGGCTACTCTTTTTAAAAATGACAGTTTTACAATTCTTTTTGTATACATTACATTCATGGGGTATGGGAGAACAATGCGGAATGAGCTAAATAGATGTGCTTAAGTATAGATTAATCATAAGTGTATTTAGATTCATGGTACCGGTCAGTGTCTACATAGTCCTCTCATTTACAAAATAGAGATGTTGTAGAGGTATATATTAAAAAGTGTAAAAGGAAAAAAAAAGGGTTACTATAAAATATGAAAAGAGTGCGTACAAAATAATTGGTTATCGGCATCACACTGGGGTTCCAGTGTGATGCCGAACGAGACAAAATTCAACAGTACTACGGGACATGTTTAATCAGTCAAAGAATACAGGACGGACTAGTCCCCACCAGCAGTACCCGTTCACGAGTATGACTTTAGCAAGCTGTCGACATTGTTCGAAAATAATATTTAAAATCAATTAACGCTCGGATTTTGATTATTTTTTGTTATACATGGAAAGATCATATATAATTTTTATAACATAACTATTTTGTTTTCGCTATAATTCAAAAGTTATATCAAAATAAAAATTAATTTTTGAATCCAGTACCGAAGACACGCCGACAGCTCCCGAACAAACCCGAGCGTGTGTGACGTCATATTGTTAGTTTTGTATTTCCTACCACCATTGTTATTAATTATTATTTATCTAAGTATACAAATCAAATAATTATTATATACTTCTTATTATCACACATCGGATCGCTAATCGGAACCAACTAACAACTCGTTTTTAAGCAATAAATTTTCAATATCATTGTCTAGTCACGTGTAATAGCCGTAAACGCTGTACTGTTATTAAATAGCTAACACATTATGATAAAAAGACCCCCATTGCTTTGAGTCCACGGCTTTTTTTATAATATATAAGTGAAATAAACGAAATCGTACCGTTCTTGTAAATGGCTACGTGGTTTTCTTTAATCTAAAGGTTTGGTTAAATAGCCAACGGAGCGCGACGGGAGCGCGATGGAAGCGCTTGGCTACGTTCGATCGTGACGTATACCGTCGCGCCGTCGGGGCTGCGCTGTGTGGCGTCTCCCGTATATTTCAGTACATTACAACTCCCCTCGCCGCGGCACCGTCGCACCGAGCAGAGCTGTGCTGTGTGTCGTCTCCCGTACATTTCAGTACATTACAACTCCCCAAGTCGTGCCACCGTCGCGCCGAGCGGGGCTGCGCTGTGTGTCGTCTCCCGTACAATTCAGTACATTACAACTCGCCAAGCCGCGCCACCATCGCGCCGAGCGGGGCTGCGCTGTGTGGCGTCTCCCGCATATTTCAGTACATTACAACTCCCAACAGATATTTCTGCCGATTCCTAATCCAATACAGGATATCTTCGGCATCTGAAGCAAAAAGTGCTCATCGAAAATTTCTTTACCCTGAACATTATCCCAAGCCCGATTTAACAGCTGAAAAAGCCAGACTATAATATGGTCCGGTAATTTAGAGCATAACAGTAGTAAACGATTCAGTAGCCGCGCGATAGATTACTGCACAGGATAATTTATATTTGTGTGACCCACAAATGTTTGTTTCTGGGTGTTTATCTCTGTAAATTTTACATTTGTTAAGGGACGGCCGAACCAACACGTTCACGGTGGCGATCAGCTCCTGCAGTAATATTTGTATGGAAACACACACCAACGCGTACTGCGTCCTACATGCACTATCGGGGCGGTGTCTGCGCGAGCAATCATAGGGAGATACCGATCGCCACCGTGATCGCCGCTGGGGACGCCGCCGCGGCCGCGGCTGAACGCGTTTGATTGGCCGTACCTTTAACGCACCTACGATATATAAGAATAATTTCATGTTGGGCTACGTTTTTTTGTTTTTCGACGTGGTGGCTTCGTTGGTCTAATGGCGAATAATGCGCGTAGCGATCACGAAGTCTAAAGTTCTAAACCCGGGGCGAACAACATGTATGTTTTCGATAGAACAATTTCCAGTATCAGTCTGGAGATTGCCATTGTGCCCGGTATAATGGCGATAAGCCAACCCCCTATTACATGGAACCTAACGTCGGTGAGAAGTGGGACTACAAAGTACATCTCTGCCGTGCCCGCATGACGTAATGGTGCTTTTATTACGTCATTAAATCTTTGAATCTGGCCAGGACATCTGGTGTAATGATATATATGGATAGCTAGATAGAAATCTTTAAATCTCATGTCTTCGTAATAAACATGTTTATTATTCGGAGTTCCAGATGTCAAACCGGGCTTCTTATAATGCCACTACTATAAGTGAATCCAATAAGCTCCGAACGCGAACATTAAAATATTGAGAGGCGACGAAAACTTTCCTAACAAAAACTGATCCATTTGTTAAAATGAAAAACGATTTACCACTTTACGTTCTAAGTTCGGGAACTTGGGACGGCGAGTAGTTCGGATGGTAGACGGTGGATCTATCAATTACCATCTCTATTACTTTGAGATAATGATGAAATGGACATGTGCTAAGTTTATTACTGAATTCTGTGGTCGGGCAAATTATGTTGGGTCTATATATGCACAGTTATCTCTCAATAATATAGTTAATAGTATTGAGGAATTGAATAGTATTGAAGAATTGAACGCCCACCGCTGTTATATGGCAGTGAGAGTTGGGTATGTTAGAAGGAGAACGAAAGCAGGATAAATTTGGTCGAAATGCGATCTCTGCGGATGATGTGCGGAGTCACGCTGACTGACCGTATTCGCAACAGCGTAGTAAGAAAGCGAGTAGGTATGAAAGATAGTATCGGTGTAAAGATGAGAAAGGGTATGCTCCGTTGGTTCGGGCATATAGAAAGGATGCCAGAAGAAAGAATGACAAAACAGATATACAATGCGAAAGTGGAAGGATGTAGGTGCCGGGGAAGACCTAGACTATCTTACCATGACCAAATAGACCGTGTCTTAGCTGAAGGGCAAGTCAAGAGTCTCCGTAACCGGCGAGTGTGTATGAGACGCACTATGAGAGTGGAGGAAGCCAGAGAGGTATGTAAGGAAAGAACCTGTTGGAACTCTGTACTCTCTGCCTACCCCGCGAGGGAGCTAGCGTGATCATATAGATAGATAGATAGAGGAATTGAGTTTTAACTAGTATAAATATAGCTTTATTCGTTTTACTTTACCTTACAAATCTGTCAAGCCAACTTATAGACAATATAACTTATAGACAAGTTATAAACCTGTTGAAATTTTGTACTCTCGCAAGGTCTGTATCTGTATTCCCCAAGCAAGGCAGAGGTGTAATTGTGTTCACCCACTTTTCGCGGAACATGTTAGGTCCCATATCACAGGGGACGAGTCTATTGCCATATACGGCACAATCCCAGACTCCGGGCTAATACTGGGAGTTTTTCGATAGAATAATTACATTTGTATGACCTAGTGACCTAGGATTTGAACCCAGGACCTCATGATCGCAAAGCAACTTATTTGCCACTAGACCAACGAGGCACAGAGGAACTTTTGTCAATCTGTCTAAGGCCCTTATTACAGAACGTAATAATAAATCAGTGAATCTAGTTTTAAAACTAACGTTTTACTACAAAAATCAGTTTTTAAAACTAGACTCACGACTGATTTACGTTCTGTGATACGGGTCTAAATCACAACCTATCAAACTAGCGAGCTCAGTGGTATATTCTTAGATTACGAAACTCTATTCCCCTTCTTAGCTAAGTGGGTAACTGAAGCTTTACAAAAACTGTGAAATGATACTCCCTGCCTACCGTGCAAGCGATCTGGTGATAGATACTGAGGATAGCATAGGCCATAATATGCTCATTGGATCGGTCAGTTCTGGTTTTAATCTCTGCATGGGAAAATCTTTTTAAGTCTCAGAAATATACTATGTTCGGTCGAGATGTTGTAATTGATGTTTGGTCGCCTAACCTTTGTGTGTGTATGTGAGTGATTTACGCTGTTGGCCGGGCCTTGACAGCTCCACCGGACAAGAGGCCGAGCGTGCAACCACTACTCTCGAGCCAGGAGGGCAAGAGGGCGACGAGCTCAAGGGTGCCTCGAGGAGGAACGGCCTCGGCTTGGGCAGTCGCTATGGGGGGTGGGCAAGGGATTCTTCGACCTCACCGGCGAGGTCGGTGTCTGATCCTAGGGCATCGGGAGAGTCGGCGAAAATATGTCGCGGGCGGCGGTAGCTGCTGATTGGAGTCAGGTGCGGAATCGGCTACGATTTGAGAGTTTTGATGCTAGGACGCGGTCGCGAAGTAGCGGATTGTCGACTTTTTAATATAGCCGCGAATAGGTTCGAGGCCGAGATCGGAATAGAGATAGTCACGCACCCACGACGGAGGAATAATTTGTAGTAAGAAACATCGATTTTCTTAGAACAAAAATACATACATAGACTGCTCAAAATATTACCCTTCCTTTTGGTTTCGTTGTGGTCGGGTATAAATAGATTTAACGTTGGAGTACTGGAGAGGCATATCGGAATAATGCTCCAACAAAGAACTTGTATGTAAATACACATTCTCCATTAAATATGATAGCGAGCTACGTCAGATGTAGAGCTATAGATCAAATAGAGCAGAAGCTTTACTTTGCGAACATACTTACAAATGCTATCTATGCCTACCTATAATTTGTATAAGTACATTTCATTTCATAATGATAATGTAATTAATATAATGATGTAATGTAATTATTCAGTTGGTGCGCTAAATAAATAAATAACCGCAATATAAAGAAAAGGAAGGAATCATAGTCTGTTATTGTTTTTTTGTATGAATTTGTGTTTAGTAACCAGTACATTTACATGTGTGGATTTCGCGACGCGAAAAAAGCTGGTCCATGAACCAATTTTACTGGCAAAACTTAAATAATTAACAAAATAAAAATTAGTTAACAGTTTCTATACATCTATACATATAATAAAACTGTAAGTAAGTCGTGTCTGTACATGGAATATTTTTAGGAAATAACAACCCAGGGGTATCATACTATCAATGTAGAAGTTAATTCTGCAATTTTTGGCTTTCGCGTCTTTTTGTCTGTCTGTCTGTCTGTCGGAGGTTATAAACCAGCTTCACGCAAAAACTACCATCCAGATTTTGATGAATCTTTGCATGCGGATACCCTATAATGTTGGCTAACATGTTGTATAGTATTTATTTCGGAAAATTAAAAGGTTTCTCCAGAAAAGACGAAAATAAGCAAAACATTGGATTTCTAAAAAGACACGTTATTTCAAATCTGTTTGATGGATTTCAATGAAATTTTGTGTACTTGTAGCCTGTACAAAAGATCACAACTCTGTATACTTATATTTTCGAAATATTAATTATCTGCCGAGGAAAGTACAAAACAGTCGAATTTGATAAATCATTCATTGTTCCAAAACTACTTTTTAGAAGTCAGTGAAACATAGCACGGAGATATTTCATATGACAGACAATATAGTTAATATTTAAGTTTTCAGCAAATCAAACGGTTTGTTTGGAAAAGTGAAGCATCTTTATCCATAAATACTACATATAATAACAAATGATGAACAATAATTTTTGTTAAAAACTGTAAGGAAATCAAGTCTGTACATGGAATATTTTTAAGAAATAACAACCCAGGGATATCATTTTATCAATTTAGAAGCCAATTCACCAATTTTTAGCTTTCGTGTCTGTTTGTCTGTCTGTCCAAGGGTATAAACCATCATCTCGTAAAAATTACTAGGTGGATTTTAATGAAACTTGGCATTCGGATACCTTAAAATGCTGGTTATATAGGTATTTAACCCGAAAAATCAAAAGGTTTTTCCAGAAAAGACGGAAATAAGCGAGGCATTGGATTTCTAAAAATACACTTTACTCTAAACCTGTTTCATGAATTTCAATGAAAGTTTGTGTAATTGTAGCCTGTACTAAAGATCACAACTCTGCATACTTATATTTTCGTAAAATCTAACAGTTTTTGAGGACGGAAAATGAAAGTCGATTTTGATAAATCATTCATTGTTTCTAAATCAACTTACTACATTGTCGCGGGATAAACCATAAAACTTTATTACTGTTTGTCCCAAACTGCAATGTTACGATGTAAAATATGTGATTTTGCCTATACATGAATTCGTCCATGAATTGATATTGGACTCAGGTTCGTCTCTTCACGAAAAACTTTCCAGCGGTTAAAAGCATTTACTCGAAATTGTTCATACATGTTTGATTTAAACACTTAAACATGGTTTTGTGCATAAACCGATGATGCATTCACGATTGTTTCTTCTGGAGAGAACTCTAACGATGAATGGGCCGGATACGAGACTTTAATGACGATGAATATCTTACAAGAAGACTAACACAAAATGTACTGACAACACTTTGTTACATACTTAGCTGGCAATGTACCGTTAGATACTATTAAGCTAGATTATAATCTTTGACAGGGTAGGTAGAGAAGATTTAAATCAGAAATATTTTATCGATAATTTAAAATAAATAGGTGAACTAATCCTTCTTGAAAAGCAAGATATTGTATACGTTTTTTTTATGAGACGGCGTTAGTGTTGTATATTGAATAGGATCGCGCTATAGTTTAGTTTATATTTTATAAAGACCACCTGTGCGGGCTAAGCGGGGCCAAGACTGAACCCAGTGATAGTGTTAGTCTTTAGGAAAATAAGTCTGGTGGAAGTTGACAAAGTATAAAATATATATTTACTACACGGTTCAACCGGAATAGTTAGTCTCCCTGTTAGGTCTTCATATTAAAATCGCTAGACAAATTTAATTGAAACTTGATATGAATGTGTCTTACATAGTAAAGTAAAACAAAACACTTTTTATCTCGAAACATACTTCTGTGGAATATCTATTATTTCTATCTATCTATATCATCACACCAGATCCCTTTCTGGGTAGGCAAAGAGTTCACAGAGTTCCAACAGGTTCTTTCCTTACATACCTCTCCGGCTTCCTCCACTCTCATAGTTCGTCTCATACACGCTCGCCGTTATCTATTATTATTTCTTCATACTAAAACGGCTGAACAGATTATAAAGAAACTTAATATGAAAAAAACCACACAGGTATACAATGCGAACGTGGAAGGACGTAGAACAACAACTATTTATAGTTTCACAAATTATATACAATATTTATAATTATTTATAACAACAGCAAAGATTAGTAAAAAAAAACGGTAGCAAAAAAGAAATATACATATTTACACGCCGCTTTCTGATGTTAGTGTACATACAACAGATCAAAGATATCGGGGACTAGACTATCTTAACATGAATAGAACATGTCTTATCCGAAGAGCAAGTCAAGAGTCTCCGTAACCAGCGAGCGTGTATAAGACGAACTATGAAAGTGGAAAGAGACAGAAGGGTTTGTAAGGAATGTACCTTTTCGAACTTTGCACCCTCTGCCTACCCCGCAAGGGATCTGACATGATGATATAGATTATTAGATAGTATTAAAGTATCTTTAGTCGTGAAATAATAATTGGAAATAGGTAACTTTATTTGCGCACTATATCATGCCGATATTATACATCTAAGTGGTATATAAAATCACACCTATATGCATTTGGTGGGTTTTTACCGGCCTGCATGAAGATGCCCGAAGATATTAATTAATCATCTCAATCATCTTTCGATTTCCCTCTTCCTCTTCACAGATGACTGGAAGCTTTGGCTCATGCTGAAATTGTTCTACAACGAAAATTTAGTAATATTTAAGATGACTGTATAAATAATTTTGCAAAACATAGAAGACTTGATTTAAGCGAAAAAAGGTAGACTGCTTAACTTACTTTGTCAAATAGTCGCAGGTACGATCCCCGCACAACGCACAGGAATATTCATTAGGGATTTCTGATTTTGAAATAAAGAATATATTTTATGCGCATAGGGGCAAAATAAAAAATATGTTTTTCCGTGTTAATTTTCAGAACGGCGGAACCGATTAAATACACTATCACTGGAAAATGGAGGATTTCTCAGAGATTGTTTAAGACTACTTTTGAGCTCGGGAAATGCAGGATCCATGGGGGATAGTTGTTTTTATTGCTCCATATTAACACGGCTGAACGGATTTAAAAGAAACTTAATATGAAGGTGTCTCTTAAGTCTTGGAATAATGCTATCCCAAAAAGTCAGGTAGGACTTTTGCTATGTTAAATTACAAAATAAACGCGTGTGAAGCCGCGGGAAACAGCTAGTATAAAATAAACCCGATCACGTTTTATTTTCGGTTAAAAAATCTTAAGAAGTTTTGAACCCATATATTTTGAATGGCGTCTTTGACTGATTTTTTTTTTTAATTAAACTTATCTCATCCCTAGGAATTATTCCTGTGTTATTAACATGAAATTCACGTACAAAAATACTTACAAAGAAGCATATTTTTGTGGGTTACACGTATAAGATTTGTCCCGAGCGGGTATCAAAACCGCGACTTCTCGGTCCAATGGGCGGAGTGGCTTAAGTTCACTCTAGAGCAAGCTCTCATCGTTAAATAATATACTATTGGCTGTACTACGTTTCAGGTATCTGCATGTATTACGGTATCAATCTACACACAAACAGCCTCCCATTCAGGCATTTATAGTTAAATGCCTGAATGGTAGGTATATCCAAAATTTCGTGACAATAAGACTAGTCTAGACATTAATGCCCCTTAGAAATACGAGTAGCTTCTCTAGACTAAATTACTTTGCGAACATTCATCAATGTAGTTTTTTAGGGGGTTATATTAGGGTTCAAACGTGTTAAGAGATTGTGTGCGTGAATGAACGATGAAGTAATGGATTTATTTATTTTCAATTACAATTGGCTCGATGGATCAGAAAGACCAAAGTCACTGAATTAGCAATCAGAATAGCTAAATCGGATTGGCGGATTAAGTAGCAGTGGTTTTTAGAAGTGTACCTGTTCTGAAAAGTTCATACCTACTTTAAAACGGACGATTTAGCACATTTGTTAAGAGCTTAAGCCGCTCCGCCTACTGTGTCTAGTAGTCGCGGGTTCGATTCCCGCACGGGACAAATCTTTGTGTGACCCACAATTTTTTGTTTCGATCTGGGTATTTGTGTATGTAAATTTTCATGTTTGTAAACGCGCTCCCGACACAGAAGTAAATCCTAATTTAGGGCTACGTTTTTAAAAGAAAAAAATATTCTATAACATCAAACTACTTTCAAAATTCATATTAAATACGCACATCCAGTGTTATCTACAATTATGAAGAACCCGTAAGAAACGCTACGCTTTGAAAATAACTTTTTATTAGCTATAATGACAAGCTGATGGGGATAAGACAAAATTTGGAAAATGCGGGTTGTTAAATTTACCATGGATGGAAATCGAACTAGTTATTCGTTACCGAGCCGGCGACGTTAACCAAAGCTCACCTATATATTATAGAATATGGATATTCGTATTGGTCGAATACGGGATATCGTGAAGAAACATAGAATTTTCTTTTATTCGCATCTGATTCAGTCAAGTTTCAAATATAATTAGCGGTATAATATGAAAAAAAATCTTTTGAAGCACCTAAACTCGTTTTATTAAAACTTTTTCCTTTGGTTTTCTTATAATCCTTGAGATGTCGTTATGCATCAAAACACCTTAAGCGGCTAAACAGCGATGAATAATAAGAAGTATGGAAATTTGCCGTTGCATTTTTTAAAAAGTTATTGGACAAATCTCTGGCCTCTTGGACTTGAGTTTGGAATGGTTAAAAAAAGAAAGCTGTTGTCTTAAAGTACTCCCAATCTCGTTTTTTTTTTGTGAAATCTTAATCGAAAAAAGTGGTTCTTTCTCACGTGTGTTATTTTTCAAACAAAATTGAGAAAAAGTGTATATCTTTCGTGCTGTCAAGTGCTTTGTTGATCTTTTGTTTCGCATCAAAGGAATTTGAAGGTATATATTATTTATTACACATATTCATGCATGCATAATAATATCTATATCTTTCATGAAATGAACCATAGGATATTTGACTTATCTGATTGTTTTTTTAAGTAACTTTATCGGATTCTTTTTTTAAAGAATTATTTTGAAATAAACAAATATTTTTTGTCTCGTATTTTAGTAATTTCAAACAGATAGATAGATAGATAGATAACTTATAGATAGATAAATAAAATAGTATTGTTTATATTCTCTTTGACTTTTGATTAAACATAAAATTTATAATACTTAAACATTAAATTTTATATAATATATTCTGAGGAAATTCGACTAATAAAGATCTTGCTTTCAAAGCCCAAAGATGATGTATTCGGCCTATGTGTAATCTGAAACAAACTGAATAATGTCCGCCTCATTTTAAAAGATTAAAAATTCTCCCGTGCCATGTATGTTTATATATAAATGTTCTGTTTTTATAAACACCAATTTAGATTTATTTACATTTCAAACTATATAACATCAGGATTACATCAGCACAAACTTTGCTTGGTACCTTCAAAAACAATATTGTTACAAAGTAGTGCATTTTGCATGGCCCCAAAAAATTATAATAAAATTCCGTCCATGATCCGCCAAATAAATAAAATACAAAGCTTCAAAAATTCTCTTATTAGCTTCTTGATTAATAAAAGATATTACACATTTCAAGAAAAAAACATTCTGGTTTGTTCGACATAATTAGAATTGTTGACATATATTATGAAATAATACATACCTAGATTTGTTTTAAGTATTTTAACGATATGAGTGACTGTGTATACTTCTTTAGCGGGACTTAGAGATTGGATTGAATTGAATTAAAATTTGTGATATGATAAAATTTGCTCTTAGTTACACACTCTCCCCGCGGATGCCCGAGTAGTTCGGACGTGTTTAATAAGAAACCAGTGTGCTCGTCGTATCATTAGAGATCTACTTATAGTGGACGGAACAACAAATTGTACTAAATCCTCGATACCGACCAACTTACGTTGACCCCTGCAGCGCCAAGCAGATACAAATTAATTATTGAACGGAGGCCTACATTAAGTGGACGTAACAATAATCAGTACTGAATCGTCGATTGCTGCCAATATAGGCTGACCCCTGGCTTCTCAAGTGAGTGCATTATATTATTGCAACTAAACATAAAATTAAATAATTATTTACATTTAAAAATAATGTCGTTAACACGTACGCCGCCAAAAGAATACAGCGGTTCTGCTCCCGATCTTTCTGATATTAAATTTAGCAGTGAAAATACACCAACGAATAATGTGACAATCAGACAAGAGAAACGTAAACGAGGGGATGTAATGGAAGACGAATTAAAAACATTTATGGAGGAAATGAAAAGAATGTTTGTATCTGTATCGGAAACACAAAATCATAAGTTTCTCAATTTACAATCCTCAATAGAGGAAATAAAACAGCAAAATAGTGATATCTCAAAGGCGATGGAATTTATGACCGTCAAGTACGAAGAAATTATGGCTAAACTAGAAAACAACGAAAAAGAAAGAAAAAAACAAATGGAATACATAAACGTCTTGGAGAATAGAGTCCAACAATTAGAACGAGCAGCCCGAAGAACTAGTATTGAGTTACGAAATGTTCCCACAAACAACGTTGAGAATAAAGAAGATTTACTTAACATAGTACAAAACATTGGGAAATCAATCAATATTAACATTGACAACGCAGATGTCAAAGACGTTTTCCGGTATAAATCCAAGACAACGTCAAAAATGCCCATAGTCGTCGAGTTTTCTACGGTGACAAAAAAGGAAGCTGTACTAAAGACAGTTAAGAAATTCACACAAGATACTAAAACTAACCTATCAACTTCACATGCTAATATTAAAGGTCCAAAAGAAACCATCTACATATCCGAATGTCTCACCACGCAGACCAAAAAAGTTTTTGCAATGGCCCGCAAATACGCTAGTGATAACAATTATAAATTTTGCTGGGCCAATCATGGCTACATATACTTACGCAAGGAAGAAGGTGCCAAAGCAATCAGATTATCCAATGAGAATGACTTTAACAAACTAGTTCACACAAAATGACTAGCAGGTTTCTGTCAACAGATTTGCATGCTCTGTTTTTTGTCTTATCTCGCGATTTATTTGTTACCTTGTTTTATGCTTTTTACTTACATATACTACACACACTTAACACGATCTTACACACTACTCATATCCTACATAGCTTACGTGCATATATTCAAATACTTATACTCTCCATATACTACACATAACCCAAACAAGTATAGAGGACTGGTTAGAGGGAGGTTCAGCATGAACACAGTGTATTGTATACACAAAGTATTTCCCATATCGTTTCCACTAGTAATACCATTATTCAAAAGTCTGCTCAATGGATAATAACAGTATACCTAACATACAAAATGATCTAGATCACACAACCGTTTCAGAGTCAATTGAAGTGGAACCTGACGACTGTTCCAACATACTGAACCACTCCGACAATAGTTTAAAAATAATAACGCACAATATCAGAAGTATCTACCGTAACTTAGACAATTTTTTCGTATTTCTTAAACGATTAGATACAAACTGTGATATTTTAGTATTCACAGAATGTTGGATATCGGAGCACAAGCCTTTACCACAAATTGATAATTACAAACTTTATTACTCCACAACAAGACATAATCAAAATGACGGCGTTGTAGTATATATTCATATGGATTTGATCCATAGAATAGAAGAACCTGAATTTATAGATGCTAGCTGCGTGCTTATTAAAAGTAACGATTTTGCCATACTTTGTGTATATAGGTCGCCCTCTAACCATGTTATAGACCCTTTCCTTATATCTCTCGAAACTAATCTAAGATCATTACGAGAATTTAAAACAGTTGCAGTTGTTGGTGATATCAACATAGATATAAAACCTCTAAATGATGACCGTAAAAGCCAACAGTATCTCAATCTCTTAGCTGAAAATGGTTTTTTGCCAGCCCACGTTTTTCCTACACGAGAATCAAGTTGTCTAGACCACATTATTCTCAAAACAGATCGACAATCACAAACACTCGTAATTAAAACTCAAATAACTGATCATTTTCCAGTTCTTCTCAATTTAATACTAACAAAACAACTTAAAACTCCAAAATCTAAACAAATCACTAACTATGACAGTGCTTTTCACTCACTTTCGGTTACTGATTTATCACATATTACTTCCATAGACGACCCAAACATTGCAATGGAGACTTTAATAAAGCATATCAAAGACGCCATAGACATTAACACTACAGTTCGTAAAATCCCTAACAGAAAGCAAATACTTAAGCCATGGATCACGCCCGGTTTACTCAGATGTATCACTCATCGTGATACTTTGCATAAAAAACTGAAAGTGTCCCCAACAGACGAAACTATTAAAACTTCGTATCGCAGATATAGGAATTTCTGTAATGAAGTTCTAAATAAAGCTAAAGAGAAATACGAAAGCTCTATGATTGACCAATGTAAAAACCCAAAACAAACGTGGAAAATGGTGCGGAAAATTACTAACACCACAAAAAATAAAAATCCAGCAGAAGAATTATTAAGTTCTGCATCAAGTGACGACTCTGTACCTATAATAGACCAAATAAATAAGTATTTTGCAAACATTGGCCAGAATCTCGCTGAGAAAATTAATAACTCTAACGATACAAATAAAATACAGTGTGATATTAAAAGTAATCACAGACTTAAGTCATTCGTATTGTTGGAGACCGATAACAACGAAATAGAGTCGCTAATACAAAACTTAAAAAATGATTCTGCTACAGGTTCTGATGGCATACCGGCTGCGTTCCTAAAACGCATAAAAAATATTATAAGCCCCATATTGACTTACATCTATAACCTTTGTCTAAACAAAGGTATTTTTCCAAACTGCCTCAAGCGTTCACTAATACATCCCATTCATAAAAGTGGGCCTAAGAGTTGTGTCGAGAACTATCGTCCCATCTCAGTCTTACCAGCCATGTCCAAGATGCTTGAGAAGCTTATCAACGTCCGTCTAATGAATTTCTTAAAACAAGAAAACATTATATCTCATTCTCAATTTGGTTTTCAACCTAATAAATCAGCAGAGGAAGCAGCGATACAGCTCACAAATCTTGTTGCTAGCAACTTGGACAAAGGTCGGAAGTGTATCGGTATCTTCCTTGACTTGGCCAGAGCCTTCGACACAATCTCAACGGACTTACTTCTGAGGAAGCTTGAAATGGTTGGTATACGCGGCTTGCCCCTAAAAATTATCAAAGATTTTCTCACTAATAGGTTCCAATCTGTAAAAATAGGAGATCAAGTCAGTTGTCCGTCTCCTATAACCTGCGGAGTTCCTCAAGGAAGTGTGCTGGGCCCAGGTCTCTTCCTGATTTATATCAATGAGCTCTGCGAATACAAGCCTTCAAAAGGTAATATATTTTCATATGCAGATGACACTGCCCTCATATTTCAGGGAGATACCTGGGCGGAAGTGCGACACCTTGCGGAAAAAGGACTTCAACAGGCATCTCTGTGGTTAAATAAAAATCTTCTTACATTAAATGTTAACAAAACGAAGTACCTAACGTTTTCTATAAATAAAACCACACAACCCAATTCAAACTTCACTCTCAAAGCACACAGTTGTAACAACATCCACTCAGCAACATGCGATTGTCTACAACTTCAGAAAACCAACGTTATCAGATATCTCGGCACTCAAATTGATGATAACCTATCATGGCATGCACAATTAGACATCCTATCTGCACGTACGCGCAAATTAATATGGCTTTTCAAAAAACTTAGAAACGTACTTAAATTTAAAATGTTACGGACAGTTTACTACGCCCTAGTCCAATCAATCCTAGGTTACTGCATACCAGTATGGGGTGGAGCCTGTAAGACAAAATTCATAAAAATTGAACGAGCACAACGATCTTTACTTAAAGTAATGTTAAAAAAGCCCTTTCGTTATCCCACAGAGAGTTTATATAAAGACTGCAATATATTGACAGTAAGACAACTATTTATCCTGCACACTCTACTTCGAAAGCACAAAGATATGACATACGATGCTAATATAAACTATCCTGCGCGAAGAAATAACAGAATATGCAAAACCACCAAGCACAATACTGCCTTCTTCAGAAGACATTCATGTTTCCTTGCTCCTTACTTATATAATAGACTAAATTCACTTCTTAATATATTCCCAAAGACCTCGTATCAATGTAAATCTACTATACAAAAGTATCTATTAAGCTTAAATTATAACGACACTGAATCCCTATTAATAATTGTTACCTGATTTTACATACTGTAACTACTTCAGCACTCACACTTATTTATTCACTTATAAACACACATTCCACGCACGCGTATTTAAAATTATCACACTTACACATTGACATACACACCCAACCGCATGCACGCTCACACACACATACACACACATACACACACACACACACACACACACACACACACACACACACACAAACATACACACACACTCATATAACCATAAACACCACATTGGATAGTTACCTTCACCTATAAACCTTCCGTGGAGAGAGACCTGGAGTCCTGAAATACAGGGTTACCCTAGTTTAGGCTCCAGTCCACTCCAAATAGAAACTTCATAAACAATTTTACATTAAATAGATTTAATTATAAAATATTAATGTAGCTAGCATTGTTGTGGAAAAATAAATAATTTTTTTACTTTTTTTTTACTTTTTACTTTACTTATTTGCTGCAGTTCGAAACTAAATAGATTAATAAGAAATATTACACTTAGTCCAGATAGCTAATTTGATGAAACCATCGTGTTTGTATTTCTCTGTGACTAAAAGTCAAGACAAAATAATTAATAACTTATTTCTATTCATTTTCAGACACTGTTTAAGCCGTTTATGCACGCTAGAACTTGCAAACCAGCCATCTATGGCATCATGTGCGAACCGTGATGTTGTATTGGCTCCACGGGGTGGCGCTAGCTCGCCTAGTGACCCGATCGCTTAATCAAGTTCGAGAACGAAACGAAGTCAGTCGCAAGGGGCTGCCGCAAGATCTAATACCGACCGAGCGCATCGGTTCGCTTACAACGGCCACCGCATTTTGAATTTATCCACGTCTCCTCGTGAGTCCTTCTTATCACGCTTAAACGCTTATGCTGTGAGTAAGTGCTTCGTTCTTTGTGCTGCCTGCATAGCCACCGCCCACTTGCATTGCGTGGAGCCGGGGACTTGACTGGCCGGTAAGTGCATATGCTTTGATTGCCGTTTGTTGGTTTATGTGTGTGTACGATCCTCCTCTCTGGCATCTTCTATTGTAAAAACCTTTTTATTTCCTTTCACATCACATACTCTTCAGCCACTTCTAGGCTAAACGCATCCCCGCACGCCGCATTTCATTACAGTTCACCCGAATCGCTCATATTTGCACCCGCAGTCGTCATAGTCTGGTCTCATTCGAGCCAGACTTACCAGCGACTTTCACCCTTCCACACCAAGTTTAGGTCCTTCATCCAGATGTAGTCTTCTGATTCTCATAACCTCTGTTCAGTTATGCGACTCGCTCGGGTCACTCAATCATTAATAAATTGATTGCTGCTCATGTCCAGTAGGTAAGGGCTTTACTTCTGCCCACCTTGCAAGAGTTACAACTTTACCGGCAAGAGGGCGAGCGTGCAACCACTACACTTGAGCCAGAAGGGCAAGAGGGCAACTAGCTCAAGGGCGCCTCAAGGAGGACGGCCTCGGCTTGGGTAGTCGCTATGGGGAAGGGCATATATGCCCTTCCCCGAGATACCTAGTATACTAGGTATCTCGCCATGGTGCTCTGCAACAGCCGGCGGGCAAGGGATTCTTTGACCTCGCCGGCAAGGTTGGTGTCTAATCTTGAGTGCGGTATCTGTATCCAAAGAAGGGATGTAAGGGCATCGGGAGGGTCCGTGAGAACGTGCCGCGGACGGCGGTAGCGGCTGATAGGAGGGGAGTTAGGTTTGTAATAGGCGGCGCTACGATTAGCGGATTCCTATAATTAAACGCGTTCGCGAAATATCGCTTTGTCGCCTTTTTAACCGACTTCAAAATAGAGGAGGTTCTATATTCGACTGTATGTATGCTTTTTTTTTCTTTTTATGTATGTTCACCGATATTTCCGTTAGTTGTGGACCTATTTTGATGATTCTTTTTGCATTGGGTTCAGTATATTGCCAAGGTGGTCCCATTTTAATTTCATTGGTATTGGACCTTGGACTTTGAAGATACATCAGGGAACTCCTTAACGACAAACAATAGGCATGTGCAAATTGAGACAATATGGATATTATGTCAATTCTATAGGTACACTACTATAGAACCAAGCAGAATGTTAACCGACTTCAAAAAGGAGGAGGTTCATAATTCGTCTGAGTTTTTTATAACTTGTTTGCTTACGAAGCGATTTGGATGATTCTTTTTCCGCTGGATTCAATATAGTTTCAAGGTGGTACCATTTTAATTTCATCAGTATTGGACCTTGGACTTTGAAGAAAGACTAGGAAACTCCTTAACGACAAACAATACGAATGCTTAGATTGAAATATTATGGGTATTACGTCAATCCTATAGGTACCCTGCTAGAGAACTAAGCAGAATGCTAACCGGCTTCCAAAGAGGACGAGTTTCATAATTCGTCTGTGTATTTTTTGTAATTTATTTGCTTATAAGCTGATTTTGATGATTCTTTTTGTTTTAGGTTCAGCATAGATCCGTGATGGTCGAATTTAAATTTTATTGGTATTGGCCATTGGGCTTTGAAGATACACCAGGGGTTTCCTGGACGGCAAACAACATAAATGTGAAAATTAAGTTTTTATGAGTTTTATATCAATCTTGTAGTTACCTCACTGTATGAATTAGTAATCATCACTTAAAATTGTAAGGTGTAAAGGTGCGAATAGGTTTGAGCCCGAGTTCGGAATGGAGATCGACGTTCCGTATGAACCACGGTGCTCTTAACGTGCTGATGAAATTAGACTTTCTGTCTGGTTATGATAAAAATTGTCTAGCTTCGCACCTGTATTTTTATATTTCCCGAAATGTATTAAGTAGCATAGAACTAGTTTTAAATAGCATTGAATTTGTTACTGTTTGATGTATAATAGTCGATCTGTCAAACAATGTCATTCAAATAATATTCTATTTTATTTTAGTGTAACTCAGCAGCTATTGTGAAAACAAATAGCGGGTGTGACGAATGAAAAGGAATATCATATAAATTTTCATTTTTTTATGTTCCATGCCTAATTGCTAGATATACATAACTACTGAATATTAATAGTCCTTGGGATAATTGCTATGAATCTGTGATATGTTTTAAAAACTAATTTGTGAAGCAATTGATAAATAAAATATATATGGGGCATATAGTTTGTGCTGGGTTTGTCTCGACTGCGTCGTGCGAAAAAGGAGTTCTTGTTTTTTAACTTTAGCACTCATTGCTGTACAATTAACTTATCGAGAAACTAGACTTCACGCACGGCGCACATCACTTGGGGTAACACTGAAAATCAGTGCTGTGTTGTGGGTTCACGCTGCAGCACAGATTTACGCTGAGTGTTACCCCATTAGTGCGGCTACGACTACGTAGCCGTATGTACCTACATGTAATTTTTGTATTTATTTTTATGTTATCGTTATACCTTATAATCTGTAGTATACTAAACTGTTAGCTGTAGTAATAAATATACTTTTCTTTCTTTTCTTCTAACATACAACATTAATTATGAACCAACGTTTGATTATATTACTATATGATTTTACTACACAACGTGTAAAGTAAATAACGTAGTAACAACGGACGATTTGGCGCAGGGGTTAAAAGCTTGAGCCGCTCCGTCCGCGGGTTCGATTCCCGCTCGGGACCAATCTTTGTGAACCCACAATTATTTATTTCAGTCTGCGTATATGTGTGCGAGAATTTTACCTACACCCACCCACAATACATGAGTAAATCCTAGTGCGGGGCATCGATCCTTAAACAAAAAAAAAAAAGAAAATTGAAAAACGTACGAATTCAAACAACCCTTAAGCTATAATCTATATAGAATCAGAATATTTTTATCCATGTAAACCATTACAGTATTTATGAATCGTCAGAAAAGTAACATCGACGCTACCAACACTTCGGAATGCCATTTCTGCGGAAAAGAAGGGCAAGAAACTCCACGATTACTCTTTTAAAATAGTATTTTTACATTTTCTTTTTTCCATCTACATTTTTTGTGGGAAATGAGAGAACAATGTACGCTGGTCTACAGGTGGGTCTAAGTTAATTTAAACAAATTATACTATTCTTGTGAATGGCTACATGGTTCCCTCAAAAAATGAGAAAAAAAGATAAATTTAACTAAATTAATAGAAGGAACCAGCCCCTATCCAAGTATTTTTGTCTTTTAAATAATCATTTAAAAGACAGCTTTACGAATAACAAGCTGCCAGTTTTAAAGAGTTAATTGCCATTTTCTTAATCACTTAGATCTTAAAATGAACTAAGAAACCTGTAAATATGGAGGAATATTTTATGTAAGTGCAATTGAAATAGTCTTATTGGTTTAGTTGACACCGCGAACTTAGACAGTTGTAGCAATTTAATCTAATTTGATTTAAAAAAAATCAGATAACCGATACATTTAAAACAACAAGAACAAATTAATTTTATAACAGGCAGGACTATCGGCCAATTATCGTCACTCAACCGACAGTGTCAACGTAACAAACAAATTGAGTTTGGGCGGTTTCGGTGCGGGCAGAATTTTACCAAAATGTAAATATCAACAACCTTAACCCGGGGTTTACCAAAGAAAAACACCGCCAATCTTATATTCCCCAAGCGAGGTGTTTCTTGGAACCCAGTTTTCGTCGACGATGTTAGGTACTAAGTAATACGGAGCGAGCCTATTGCCATATGCCAGGCACAATTTTAAGCTCCAAACTGATACCAGTATCAGTCCGGCGAATTGTGCCTGGTATATGGCAAAATTTCCAGGATGGTTTGACAGAAAAACTACATTTGTCTGACCTAAGGTTTAGTATTGTAATATAAACAGTATTATTGTAATCTTATCTTAAAGACCAGTTAAGTCTCCGCAGCCGGCGAGCGTGTATGAGACGAAATATGCGAGTAAAGAAGCATGTGCATCACAGTAACGTCGTGTTTACAAAGACCAGCGTTTTCAACACAGAAATTACTATGACGATGTGCTAAAACACTTCCATATTATTGCGTATACAACTTGTCTTGACAAGGCGTAATCTACAAACTGGTAAACCACTTTCTCGTCTAACCAGACTTCAATTTATACAAAAAAGTCTTAATTTACGGTCTGAAAAGATTTTATTTACAACGTTATTATTAAAGAAAACGCTCTTGCGTTCCCTAACAGTAAGTATAAAAGACATTGTGTTTGAGTGGAAACAATCTGCTTCGCTCGCGTATCAAGTCCATAATGAATTTTAAAAATTTCACAGTGTAGCAAGAAGTATGAACTGCGGTGTGCCGTGGGTGATAGGGTGGCTATGTGATCGGTGTCCGGTGGACTAAAGTTTTTTATGGCGCTTGCTCTCGATGTAAGTAACTGATGCGGATCCAGGCACTTTCACGTGTTAATTTTATCTTATAAACGACCGTGCGTTTTTTTTTTCATATAAACCATTAAAATATATATGAATCGTCAGAAAAGTAACAGACTCTACCATCACTTTGGAATGATATTTCTGGTACGGTGTAAGAGAACTTATACAGCTACAAGGATCTTTTGGCCCTTGGATGACATTTAAAGGGGGGCATTGGTGTGTTAGGGCAAGTTAGGGTTACCATTTAGTAAAATTTTCCTACTTCCAGGGAAATATATCAACAGGTAGGTCCGCTCGGTTACTAATTAAAAAAAAACTTGGGTAAATTTCATAGCAAATGGAAACTGTGGGATCGTCATGAAGTAAAACTTGATGACAGCGTTGGATCCGATTATGACCGCGAACCAAAAGATCTTTGTATGACTATATCTGGAACTGCTGTGGTCATCATCATCATTATCAGCCGAAAGACTTCCACTGCAAGAAAAAGGCCTCCCAAAGATCATCATAACCAACGGCTTTGTGCTGTACATCTTCAAATTTTACCTGCAACCTTCACCGATCCACCTTGTGCTGCTTTAAAAAATATGCTTTATTTTTAGCTGCAATTTTGACATTCAAGTTTAATATACCCATGAAACATACTGTCAGAATAATTTTCCATGTAAAGTTACTTTAAACATAAGACATGTCAAAGGGCAAATTAAGTAAAATCTCGAATATAAATCTTTTGTACTAATTTTACTGTGTAATGGATTGTATGAAATTTATGTGTTATAGACTAACCACAGGTTGGCGGCGTCTTAAAGTTTGATTAAATAGCCGACGGAGCGTGACGGGAGCGCGTTGGAAGCTCTCGGCTACGCTCGGGCGTCTCGGCTACGTCGGCAGCGCGACGCACACGTCACACTGCGGGAGCGACGTCGCGCCGGCCGGGCGGCAGTCTAACACTAGCGACCCTCTGGCACGAGTATTGGCGTAACGCTCCCCCCGTGTTTCATTTGTAATCGCATCGAGTGCGACGGCAGCGGGTCATGAAGTTTGCCGCCGCGCTGAGCGTGGCGGAGCTGTGTGGCGTCTCCGGTAGATCCTCCGCCACCGTCGCGTCCCCGTCGCGCTGCGTTGGCTATGTAGCGAAACCTTAAAAGCAGAAGCTATACTGTAATTATTACTACGGTTAGTTTAAAGAGACGACATTTCATTTTCTAACGGTAACCGCTAATTAGTGGCATAGTGTATATGCTAATACCGCAAGCATCTTGTAAAATGATATTAATAGAAACGAAATAATAAGAACGTTTTTGATATCTCATTATTACTCATTTGTCTCGTTATATGGAGAACATTGGTTTGTTTGATGTGTCAGTACTTGGCGTAGCTTAACTCTAGCGAGTCTCGAATAAATAGGGTAAAAAGTGTAGAGTTTACAAACATGCTAAATAATCACGTTCACGTCTATAGGGGGCAGAGGTGCACCGTATAACACGCACGTTTGGCGTGGTGGTAAGTCTCAATGTAATACTCTATTAGTATTATTAATAAGCGAGGTTTAGGAACTCTAAGGTTAGGCACCGGATTTTGTCTCTCTAATAAGGCGCTGAAGATTTTTCTCCACGTAAAGTAAGGATTATCTCTATCATAGAAATGCTGTGAGGTTCCAACACAAGCTTTGATTTATCAATTCGATTCTTATTTCTTTAGCCCAAAAGCCAGTCCTACACACTATACTCTTCTAGTGTCATTAATGACATCTTGATACATGGTAGATATTATTTTATTTTAATGCATTTACATATTATATTTAATGCGACATGAGCGTTTATACAAGCTGTAACATAATAAACGCAAGACCTAAAAGTAGTTTGTTCTAAATCGGTAACTGAATTGATTCCAACTATTTTTAATGTATCTTAATTTTTTTTTTTAAATTTGCAAAAAATGTTTTTACACCTTCAGTGCGCTATAAAAAACTACATTTATTCTAGATTCATAGCAATAAGAAGATTACAAATGCATTCCTAACCCGTATTTCTCAAAATGCACACATACACGTACAAGTTTCATTGTTAATTGGGGTATAAAAGTACTTAAAAAAAGGGGGTAAAAACCTTTAAATTTGGAAACTTGGTTTCCGTTTTGAATTTATGAAGCAATTCTCTAATTGGGTGTCTGAGGTCTTGCGTTTATTATGTTACACCTTGTATACGTGATTCTAAAAAGAAAGAAAAATTTATTGTCTCGAATTGAAGCCATACCCACCCATCGATGGCAACATAGTAGGTTTCTATCGATGTCTGTTTGTTACTTTTGTTTCGTGCCGGGATCGAAACCCCGACTACTGGATCCAGTAAGCTGAAACTCCTACGGTCCAACAACTAGACCAAATCGTTGTCAAATTTATTTGAGTTCTTATTTCTTCCGCCCACGATAATAACATCACCATTAAATATCAATTCTAGAGAATTGATATTTAATGGTGATTACCTATTTGATATGCATGTTGCATTTGTATAACATATACTAGTAGAAGTATTTTATATACGTGTTATATAATTTGATACGACACCTGTGCCCCAAATGTTTTATAATTATGACCAAAAATATTTCAATTGCAATTGTGTCAAAAGTCGGCAATTGTTTGAGGTCCCAGGACCTGACTATGGGAAACCATTGAATTAGTTAAAAACTGTCAAAACTAAAATAATAAATCATCAATTTTATCAAAATGTAATAACGGAGTCAGGGCACTGAAAGTGGTGTCCCGATTTGGCAACTGAATTATTCCGACTGGGCAGAATGCCCACTTAATTAAACAAAATTAAATATTAATTCACAGCAATACGACTATTTCAAACGCATACGCATAAAGCGTATTCTTCAATAGGATATATTATTTGTGGTTAACTTAGATATCAGATTGCTTAAAAGTCTTGAATAACTCCTTAAAATCGGAAATTTGGTATTAAATTGGTAAAGCGATAATCTAATTTGGGTGTCTGAGGTCTTGCGTTGTTTATGTTACCCTTGTAGTAGTTGCAGATCTGGGCAAAAATTTTTTTTCTTTTTGTACAGGAATATAGCTCCATACTATGAATGATTCTTGTATTGTGGGTGCGTTTACATACACGAAATTTACATTCATAAACATCCAGGCCGAAAAAAACATTTGTAGTTCACACAAGGATTCGTCCCGTGCGGGAATCAAACCCGCGACTACTCAATACATTAGGCCGAGCGGTTTAATTTCTTGACCACTGAACCAAGCCGTTCGTAATTAATTTTTAAAATCTATCTATATCATCATACCAGATCCCTTGCGGGGTAGGCAGAGAGTATAGAGTTCCAACCGGTTCTTTCCTTACATACCTCTCTGGCTTCCTCGACTCTCATAGTTCGTCTCATACACGCTCGCCGGTTACGGAGACTCTTGACTTAACCTTCATACAAGACTCAGTCTATTTGGTCATGGTAAGGTAGTCTAGATCTTCCTCGGTACCTACATCCTTCAACTTACGCATTGTATATCTGTTATACTTTTTAAATGTTACGCTTTATTGCAGTTTATTTTTGGTTTTCAAATTCCCAACGCTTTGAGTGGTCTACAGCACCCATGCTCACGAGAGGCACAGAGGCGTTTCAAGTCCTAAAGTCATTGTTATTCCGGACTACCTTAGGAGGATTATTATAATTGCATTTGAAATTTTAATTGATTTATCCTACAATATAAAAAAAAAAATGATTGAATGATTCCCAACACTAAATATTTGGCTAGCCTTATTAATATCTAGAAAGTCCTTCCAACTCTCAAACTATATTCTCCCTACTACACTTTTAAATGAACTACAAGCGGGTGTTAGTGAAATAAAATAGGTCTGCCCGGGGCTATTGACTGACACTGCGACATTAAGAAAATACCAACCCCTGTTTATCAACTAGCCGAGAAGATTATTTAGGACTGATTTGTTTGGGCATGTCAAGAGTCTCCGTAAAAAGCGAACGTGCCTGAGATGAACTATGAGGGTAGAGAAAGCCAGAGCGGTTTGTAAGAAAAGAACCTGTAGGAACTTTGTACTCTCAGGCTAATTTGCAAGGGATCTGGCGTGATGATATAGATATATGTATTTGTTTGGACCAACAGACTTTTGATTAGGTGCCTGCGTTATCCTTATTCAATCTAGAGGTTAAAAATGAAAAAAGTAACGTAACCCCTATATCCCTCGAATGTGGGTGGCAGGGGTATAGCGTGTACTCACGTATCGTCGACGATATTAGGTTCCAATATAATGGGGGCGGAACATTGCAAAAAGTGTTTGTTTAAGTTTTGACTTTCAAAAATAATTCAAACTTGAAAATAATAGTGTACTACGTTTTACGGACCATTACGGACCGGTTGCGCTGGATAGCGATTGGGGAGGCCTATGTTCAGCAGTGGACAAGTATACGCTGAGATGATGATTATGATGTTTAACGAGTTGGGGCAAAAAGATTCTAGAGTAGAGACCACGTATTGGCAAGGGCAGCGTGGGACGGCCGCCTGCCAGATAGACCGACGATCTTGTAAAGATCGCAGGAAGTCATTGGATGCAGGTGGCATCAGACTGTCTGCGCTTGAGAGCGATTGTAGAGACCTTTGTTCAGTAGTGGACACCTAAAGGCTAAGATGATGATGATTATGTTTTACTACGACCCTATAACTGAAGGCGAGGAGAGAGACCTCCGGAATATGCTCTACATATTAAGGATGCTTACAATATACTTAAATTGTAACAAATAGCATACCCTAATAGCGGAGCAGCCTGTAGCAGTGAAAGGTTTCTTTATTACAGTTGAATAAATTCTGTTCCTGTAGTCGCATTTTATGAGTACTTTTTTATAATTTAACGTAGCCTCACACTATGATTTCTTCCTGTGTTGTGGGTGCATTTACAAACATGATAATTCACATACACAAATACCCAGACCGGAACAAATGATTGTAGGTCATACAAAGATTTGTCCCATTTGGGACAAATCTTTGTACCAAATGGGACAAATCTTTGTATGACGTTCACCTGCATTAGGAAATATTTCTATGTTGTAGGTGCGATTATAAAAATATTTTCTTTTAAACAAACACCCAGATAGAACCTAATATTTGTGGATAACTCAAAAATTTGTGCCGTGCGGGTATCGAACCAGCGTCTACTCGATTCAGTGAGATGAGCGGCCTATGCTCACTGTAACCACGCGACTATCGAAAGTATTTGGCTTGATTTTTTGGCCTTAAAAAATAGACTAACCTACTCGTATTATTGGTATGATTAAATTAAAGGAAATTAAAGAAATCAATATCTTCAACGTCCTGTTGAGGATACTGATTTTTCAGTAACAAGTCCAAACACAAGTCAGCGCCAAGCTTTAGTGCCTGGAATGAAGTCGAGCTATACTGATGATGCCTCAACTATAAGAACTATATCGCTAATATTTGTACGCAACTTAACTGTAAAATTTCGTTTTTCTTTCTTTTGTTTATTATCACACCTGAAACCGAAAATATACAAAATACATAAAGATTTATTGCAAAAACCCACGTATCATTAGTTCACGCTAAAATCTACCATATTTCCGAACTGCACCGCAACAATATGAATGTTTATTAAAAAAACGTTAAGGGCGTCATTCCGGCGAGGTGGGCCACAATGTAGGCGGCCTATTCACTCTTGGCCTCGGACAACAAGGCATTAAGCGCAAATCCCTTTATCTCAACGTCCAGCCGCGCGTCGCTCATGCGTGGCATTGCTTCCCTGTGCTACGGCCATTAAATCAGCGGGAATTATTGCGGATTATGAGTATGTAGTTGGGACAATAATTTATGGGTGGTTGTGGCTCCTGTGTGGTTGTTGTGCTGGTAAACTACAGTAGTTTTGTATGAAATTCGGAAAATGACACACAATTTCTCTAATGAATCAAAAATCTAAATCAAAAGTTGTTTATTCATGTAGAACAAAAGGCGCTTATAAATATTCAAAAAGAGAAAATTATTAATTACTTAAGACTACCACCCGTTCGGGAAGTCATTCCTGTGGAGAAGAAGGGCAAGAAACTTTACGATTATCAAAAATGAGAGTTTTACAATTTTTGTATACATTGCATTCATGGGGTATGAGACAACAGTGAAATATCAACGATATTATAAATGGAAATCCTTAAATAAATAAAATAAACAGGCATCTCCACTGGAAGTATTATTTGCGACTAATTCTACGCGAGATTTTGAATGTTCCATCATGAGGCGAGCATTCGTTCGCGAGTGAAAACATCAAAAACTATAGACGGCCGGACTCACCACTACAACTTTGTGCTAGCGTGCTAACTTTACTGAAGCGCAGTCTAACTTTCGCACTACTGGATTTTTAAAAGCCGAAGTAGAGTCGCAATTTATAAGGAAATTTTGAAACAGTACAAGTGCTCATCAAGAATGTCTACGTTATCAAACAGTATAAGGTTAGATAATTATGAGTTACTTCATTACTAAACTTAAACATACATTCGACAGACTTCTAATCAACTAATCAATTCCAAAAAAAATATAAACTATTCGGTCCAAGGAATAAAACTTAATATCATCCTCTTATTATTTATCGTTCTCAACACCTTAAAAATGTACAACACACATTTATTAAACCTGTCCTCGTTTTTCGCGGCCCCAGCTCATAGCTCGAGTGATGTATTAACTTACACAAGCTTACTGTGTCATATGCGGCGGGAATAACGCTATTTTGCTATAAAAAATCGTCGGCATTATCACCCGAGAGTTTTCCTGCAAATACGGTTTTCATTGTTGCCCGACCTATTGAAAACCTTCATTAAAGATGTGTCCCTGTAAGTATAGTATAATATGTATTATAATATACCTTTATTTTAGGGAACATTTTTGTACAGGCAAACCTCAGAAACAAGGCATATAACGACTGTGCCAGAAGAAGGGTTACGTCTTTTGCGTATCTGAACGAATATGTAGTTAGTCGCGGCCAACAGCGTACATCACTCACACACACACACCGAGGACTTTAATAGCTTCGCCGGAAAAGTGGTGAGAGTGCAACGGTTAAGTTACAGCTAGACGGGAAAGTGGGCAACTAACTTTAGCTTTAAGGGAAAAAACGCCGCGGCTTGCGCAGTCACTATAGGGATACTTATTTACATAGTCACCAAAATTAGTCTTTGTATCGATCTATATCATAACTCGAGAGGCAGACCATCTTCTGCAAGCTAGGCAGGAAGAAGAGGGTTTCAACGGGCTCCTTCTCGTTTTTCCACTCATAATTCGAATTATACACGCTCGCCAGATACGGAGATTCTTAACTTGCCCATCGCTAAGATCCTAAGACCCGACAGATAAATTTTAAAGTGACCCGATGCCTGATTTTTGTAGTTTACCTATATGTTGGTTTCAGGAAATCGCCAAAAAAGCGTGTGTATAAATGCAAATACGTATTTTGTTTTCATTATAGCTTGGGTTGGTGTTATTGGTATTTTCATTCGGGTAACAACAAATAACCGTTATTGTTGACCTGAAGCATTTGTTTCTATCCTGTTTTTCCTATTTATATATTTACTAAGCGAAGAGGACAGGGGTGAGCCCATTTCCACTATTCTAGACACCGGACTGTGGTTTAGTTCGACCTAAGATTCGTACCCTTGTTGATTGTTATTCTGACCGATTTGTGCCCCTAGATCGACGAGGCAGGCACGATAAATATAATTATTCCAAAAAACCCACCATACAAGCCGGAAGCAAAATTAACAACGCACTATCATGAATGCCAACGCAATCCGTAGAGAACACAAAACTAAAAACATTTCCAAAACAAAAATAGTACTGTTGGGAGGCTTTTGTGTTAAACACCAAGTTATCCAAGCTAGTCTTGGCAAAGTTGACCCAAACAACGTAATGCCATTAGAAGGGACGGCTACAGTGGCATAACTTTAACTAGACTTAAGTGCGTCTAACTAATGACCGCCGAATTGGCTTACCGTGCGTTACTAAGGCAGCGGTCAGACGGTTAATGGCTTCCAGAAATTTGTTTAGGATTTAAAGAGGACTGGACCGCATCGTGCAGATAGAGCCTAATATCACTGCGACGCAATTTGGAGCTTCTTTGAGGATTAGTTCCGGAATTGGGTGTAAAGGAGAGGAAATGGTATATTGGCTGTGATATTTAGATGTTTTGGGTAATTGATAGATGGTATAATGGTGTTTTCTATATTAATATACATATACAGCCTCGTTGGTCTAATGTCATTAACAATTGAAAGACATCCACTGCAAGGGCAGACACCACGACGAGCTCCTTCGTGCTGTATGCATTCATACCATTCACTAAGTCATTAGTACATCTTGTGGAGCTCGCCCACTCCACGACCTCGAGTACGTGTTCACAACTCAAAAACCTTTCTACTCCAACTGCCGTTTTTTCTGCGAGCGATGTGCCCCGTGTAATGGCACTTTGGCAGTTCTGAGGCCTATGCCAGTAATTTTGGCTCTCCTGCGGATCTTCACGTTTCTTATAAGCTATCACAGGGAAACTCCAAACATGATTTACATAGAATATATTTATTATCTATACCAAGCAGTGATAGCCTAGTGGTTAGACCGTTGGACTGCAAAGTCAGAGTTCTCGGATTCAAACCCAGGCACGCACCTCTGTCTTGTCGAAATGTGCATATTAGAAATTAACTATCACTTGCTTTAACGGTGAAGGAAAACATCGTGAGGAAATCTGCATGCCCGAGAGTTTCTCGAAGGTGTGTGAAGTTCACCAACCCGCACTGGGTCAGCGTGGTGGACTATGGCCTAAAACCCTTTCAGACTGAGAGAAAGCCCGTGCCATACAGGGGTGGGACAGTTTCTTAACATAGCTAATATTATTATTATTATAGTCTTTTTCACGAAACATGGGTACGGGAGGGACTGAGGTTTTAGACGTCCAAAAAGGCATAGTTGTTCCGGGGTACCCTCAAACTTCTTAATTATTTTTGTTGTTGTTGTTCCGATCTACGCAGAATGAGCTCACGGTGTCTTGAGGTCTTGCAGTGTTATGCTTGGTTTTGGATTTGATTATATTGATTACCGGATCCCAAGACGATGGAAGCACCCAGCCATCTTCTCTATTGAAATTAGGATGCTTTTTAATTTCAACAGCCTCGCGAACAATCCTTGGTAGGAATCGGTGTTCTTTCACGAGGATTTGTGGTCTATCAAATCTGATGTTATGGCGAGTGCGGTCAAGGACATGTTCACAGACTGCAGACTTCTTTGAGCGACGGTGTTTTAGGTCAGCTATGTGTTCTTTAACCCGAGTTTTTATTGGTCTTTTTGTTTGTCCTATATAAAAGGAACCACATTCACAATCAAGCTTGTAAACTCCTGCATCTTATAGAAGGATCTGACACTTGACAGATGGTAAAAATTTACTGATCTTGTTCGGCGGCTTATAGAATGTTTTAATCGAGGCACGCTTCAAGATGTAGCCAATCTTGTACGTGACTCCTCTTATGTAAGGTAGTACAGCAGGGAGACGCTCAACTGTGGCTGGTTTCACTCGGTCACTGTGACGTTGGCGTGGGACTCGAAGCTTTTTGTCGTGCAGGACTTGCTTGACATGTTGAAGCTCGGCAGCCAGATGTTTCTTGTCACAGATCCCTTGTGCTCTCTGAAACAAAGATTTACCCATGGTAGCTAACTGTGTTGGTTGGTGGTGAGATTCACCGTTTAAGTACCTATCAGTATGGGTCTTTTTTCGATAAACCGTATGGCTTAAAGTGTTGTTGGGGTTACATATTACTAAGACATCTAGGAAAACTAGGGAATTGTTTGCCTCCAACTTCATTGTAAACTGGATTTTAGGGTTAATGGAGTTAAGATGATTTAGGAATACATCAATTTTGTCAGATGGTAATATTGTGACTGTTATGGGGGACTTCAATGCCAAAGTGGGAGTACAAGAACGCGGCGAAACGATAATCGGACCCCACGGCGTGGGGCGCCGAAACCACAGGGGGCAGATGCTGGTCAACTTTCTGGAGTCGCAGGGGCTCTTCTTGATGAATTCGTTCTTTAAGAAGAAGCCTCATAGAAAGTGGACATGGCGAAGCTCCGACACTGTGACGAGTTAGACTTCATCATGACTGACAGGAAGTCTATGTTTAGAGACGTCTCCGTGGTCAACAGGTTTAATACCGGCAGCGATCACCGACTTGTCCGAGGCGCTCTAAATATAAACTTCAAGGCCGAAAGGCGTCGTATGATGAGGTCTACTCTCAGACCTACTGCGCCTAAAATAGTTTTAGGGTCCGAAAAGTTCCAACTGGAGCTTCAAAATCGTTTCTACCTGCTGGAAACCGAAGGCAATGTTGACGAGAAAACCGACACAGTGGTCAAAACGCTACAGGATGTGTCTCGAAGGGTGTTTCTCGGCAAAAGCAGTAACAGAGAGTCTAAACTCTCGCTCGAGACTCTTGAACTTATGAGGCAGAGACGGGAAATGTCATCCACGCAGGTTTCTTCGCCGGATGGGAGGAACCTCAACCGGAAGATCCGGAAGCGGGTGCGACGTGACCTCCGATGTTCCAACACCCGCGCCATCGCGGCTGCGATTGAACAGAACAGAGGCACCAAAGTCTTCGCTCGCCAGCTAGGTAGATCCCATCTGACGAAACTTAAAACTGCGGGTGGCAAAACCGTAACCTCCAAGTTCGAGATACTCAAGGAAATTGAGAGTTTCTACAAAGACCTGTACGCATCACGGATGACTAAACCCACGAGACCCAGCGCTGACGACCACAGAGCCCCACTCACACGCCACCACACGGAAGACATCCCTGATGTCAACCAGGACGAGGTCAGAGTGGCTCTCGGGCAGCTCAAAAACAACAAGTCGCCAGGCGATGACGGAATCACCACTGAGCTCCTAAAAGCAGGCGGGACTCCTATCCTGAAAAAGCTAGCGAGCCTCTTTAATGCCGTCATCCACCAGGGCTTAACACCTCAAGCGTGGAGCGGGAGTGCGGTGGTTCTGTTCTTCAAAAAAGGTGACAAACCTTGCTGAAGAACTACAGACCCATCTCACTCCTGAGCCACGTCTACAAGTTGTTCTCAAGAGTACTCACAAACCGCCTCGCTAGAAGACTTGACGAGTTCCAGCCACCGGAACAAGCCGGGTTTCGAAAAGGCTACATCACCGTAGACCACATCCATACTGTTCGGCAGATTGTACAGAAGACCGAAGAGTACAATCAGCCGCTGTGTATGGCTTTCGTGGACTACGAGAAAGCCTTCGACTCCATCGAAACCTGGGCGGTTTTAAATGCTCTGCAGCGATGTGGCATCGATTGGTGCTATATCGAGGTGTTGAGATGTCTGTATGATACCGCCACAATGACCGTCCAGCTCCAGGACCAAAAGACCAATCCGATCGAGCTGCGTCGAGGGGTAAGACAGGGGGATGTAATATCCCCCAAGCTCTTCACCAATACACTCGATGACGTCTTCAAGACGCTGGACTGGACTGGGCGGGGCATTAACATCAACGGCGAATACATCTCACACCTTCGGTTTGCCGATGATATCGTCATCGTGGCAGAGTCACTGGAACAGTTAAGCAAAATGCTGCATAGCCTAAATGGAGCCTCTCGAGGTGTCGGTCTCGGCATGAACTTGGATAAAACCAAGATCATGTTTAATGAACATATCACGCCGGGACCGATCGACGTCGATGGTTCGATGCTCGAAGTTATTCGGGAATATGCCTACCTTGGACGAGTTGTCCAATTTGGTAGAAACAACTTCGAGAAAGAAATCAACCGCAGGATCCAATTAGGTTGGGCAGCATTTGGCAAACTACGTCACGTTTTCGCTTCGCCTATACCGCAATGCCTGAAGACTAAAGTCTTTAACCAATGCGTCCTACCTGTTATGACGTACGGGGCTGAGACGTGGCCACTCACAGTGGGACTAGTCCACAAATTCAAAGTCGCACAGCGGGCTTTGGAGCGAGCTATGCTCGGCGTCTCTTTGAAGGATAAAATTCGTAACGAGGTAATCCGACAAAGAACCAAAGTTACCGACATAGCTCGCAGACTCAGTAAGCTAAAGTGGCAATGGGCTGGTCACATCTGCAGAAGGACCGACGGCCGATGGAGCAAGCGTGTCCTAGAGTGGAGACCGCGACTTGGTAGGCGTAAGGTAGGACGGCCCCCGGCTAGATGGACCGAAGACCTCAAAAAGGTCGCTGGGACAGACTGGATGCGGAAGGCGGAGGACCGTGTGCAATGGCGCGTGTTAGGAGAGGCCTATGTCCAGCAGTGGACTGCGATAGGCTGATTGATTGATTGATTGATTGAATATTGTGAAAGTATCATCTACGTACCGCTTGTAGAAACTTGGCTTTACAGGTGAGGTACGAAGGGCTGTCTCCTTAAAGTCTTCCATGAATATATCGGCAACAATAGAAGATACAGGGGAGCCCATCGCCACACCATCTACTTGCTTGTAGAACTGCTCCTTCCACAATAAGTAGCCAGATGTAAGGCAGTGTCTCAATAGTTCTGAGTATTCCGCTGGCATGTTGTTCTCCGCTAGTTTCCTTTCTGCAATTTTGACGCAGTCTTATACAGGTAGGCATGTGAATAGTGACTGGACATCGAAACTGACCATAGTTTCATTGTCAGTAAGATGTAGATTTTCGATCTCACTAACAAAATGGTATGAATCCTTAACATGTGCTCTTGTGTGTCCTTTGAGTGCCGAGAGCACTTTCGCTACGTGCTGAGCCAATCTGTAGGTTGGTGTGTCGATTTGGCTAACGATTGGACGTAGGGGAGCTTCGGTTTATGTATTTTTGGGAGCCCATACAACTGTGGCGGTTTTGCGCACGAACGTATTAGCGATTTGACGTCCAGATTCAATGTTTCGGAGTACTTCTAAAAAATAAAAAAATAAACCGAGATAAAATCCGTAAAATACTTTTATTTCATGTGTAATATTCGCGTAAATCTAAGAACTCAATATGTGAACCAGTACGGACTGGAAATTGCAAATAAATTACGCCGGTTAGAAGATCTCAAGACTAAGCGCGCAAGATTTACAACATCCTTAAATTTCTTGAAGAGATGCAGAGACTGTGGTCTCATTCCTACGTGTGTCAAGATATCCACCAAGAAGGGCATACGAGGAAGCGTTAAGATCCTAAACCAGGCAAGTAAAAAGTTGTTACGGACGGTGATTCATCAAACCCGTTCCGATCTACACCACCTCAGCAGAAATATAGAAATTTCATCCAATGAACTAAAGACAGTGTTAACTACATTTGATTTTAATAAATGCATTGATATCTTAAATAAGTGTGAAACATCTAATTATAATGAATGCAAAAATAAACACATCATAAAATATAATAAATTAACAACTAAATCAAATGTCAAGAACAAATCATTACGGTGTAACGAAATGCAACCGTACACCATAGACAACGAATCACGCGCAGTCATCAATCTATCAAAACAAACATTGGATGAAAACATAGTAAAGGTCCTATCTAAAGGTTTAAATTATGCTGTAACACCTCGAAGGATACCGTATGAGGAAATTATCAGCGCCATTGAAGACGTCCTATCCAAAAATGGCATAGGAAGGGAAGATTCGGAGGCAATACGTCAGGATGTCTCATCCATGTTACGTCGAAGTTCAGTGCCCAAACTAAATCTTCCTAAAAATCAATATTTAGCGTTGAAAACCTTACGCAATAGAAAGGATATTACTATTCCCCGCGCGGATAAAGGAAATGCTACGTTCATTACGGATACGTCAGATTACAATGTCAAAATACAAGAACTTTTATCGGATGAAAATACAAGAACTTTTATCGGATGAAAATACATACAAAAAGGTCAAGACAGACCCAACCACCAATATATTAAAACAAACGAGTGATTTAATAAAGAAGTACTCCGAAACATTGAATCTGAACGTCAAATCGCTAATACCTTCGTGCGCAAAACCGTCACAGTTGTATGGGCTCCCAAAAATACATAAACCGAATGCTCCCCTACGTCCAATCGTTAGCCAAATCGACACACCAACCTACAGATTGGCTCAGCACGTAGCGAAAGTGCTCTCGGCACTCAAAGGACACACAAGAGCACATGTTAAGGATTCATACCATTTTGTAAGTGAGATCGAAAATCTACATCTTACTGACAATGAAACTATGGTCAGTTTCGATGTCCAGTCACTATTCACATGCCTACCTGTACAAGACTGCGTCGAAATTGTAGAAAGGAAACTAGCGGAGAACAACATGCCAGCGGAATACTCAGAACTACTGAGACACTGCCTTACATCTGGCTACTTATTGTGGAAGGAGCAGTTCTACAAGCAAGTAGATGGTGTGGCGATGGGCTCCCCTGTATCTCCCATTGTTGCCGATATATTCATGGAAGACTTTGAGGAGACAGCCCTTCGTACCTCACCTGTAAAGCCAAGTTTCTACAAGCGGTACGTAGATGATACTTTCACAATATTACCATCTGACAAAATTGATGTATTCCTAAATCATCTTAACTCCATTAACCCTAAAATTCAGTTTACAATGGAGTTGGAGGCAAACAATTCCCTAGCATTCCTAGATGTCTTAGTAATCCGTAACCCCAACAACACTTTAAACCGTACGGTTTATCGAAAAAAGACCCATACTGGTAGGTACTTAAACGGTGAATCTCACCACCATCCAACACAGTTAGCTACCGTGGGTAAATCTTTGTTTTAGAGAGCACATGGGATCTGTGACAAGAAACATCTGGCTGCCGAGCTTCAACATGTCAAGCAAGTCCTGCACGACAAAAAGCTTCGAGTCCCACGCCAACGTCACAGTGACCGAGTGAAACCAGCCACAGTTGAGCGCCTCCCTGCTGTACTACCTTACATGAGAGGAGTCACGGACAAGATTGGCTACATCTTGAAGCGTGCTTCGATTAAAACATTCTATAAGCCGCCGAAGAAGATCAGTCAATTTTTACCATCTGTCAAGTGTCAGATCCCTCTACAAGATGCAGGAGTTTACAAGCTTGATTGTGAATGTGGTCTCTCTTATATAGGACAAACAAAAATACCAGTAAAAACTCGGGTTAATGAACACATAGCTGACCTAAAACACCGTCGCTCAAAGAAGTTTGCAGTCTGTGAACATGTCCTTGACCGCACTCGCCGTAACATCAGATTTGATAGACCACAAATCCTCGTGAAATAACACCGATTCCTACCAAGGATTGTTCGCGAGGCTATTGAAATTAAAAAATATCCTAATTTTAATAGAGAATATGGCTGGGTGCTTCCATCGTCTTGGGATCCGGTAATCAATATAATCAAATCCAAAACCAAGCATAACACTGCAAGACCTCAAGACACCGTGAGCTCATTCTGCGTAGATCGGAACAACAACAACAAAAATAATTAAGAAGTTTGAGGGTACCCCGGAACAACTATGCCTTTTTGGACGTCTAAAACCTCAGTCCCTCCCGTGACCATGGGTGCTGCAAAGCACTCGCAACGTCGGGAACTAAAAATAAAAAATAAACCGCGATAAAATCCGTAAAATAGTTTTATTTCATGTGTAATATTCGCGTAAATCTAAAAACTCAATAATATAAAGATAAACTAAAAATCTGTTTTGTTTTCATATAAACTATATACTGTTTATAATTTTGCGTAATTATTTGAAAAACTTTATATAACCCTATTTCTTAATTATATAAATTGGAACGATTTGATTGGATTCCGTTTTAGGGACTTAGACAATGAAATCGATATAATCGATCAATTGTTTTAAAATGGTAATAAATCGATTGCCGATTTGTTTATGAATATATTATTGTATGTATCCGATTAAAATACATGGTATGCTCAAAGTCAAGAAATTAATAAAAAATAGGTAGATGCGCCATCTTGACACATTGAAATAAAGTTTCATAGATTTTTTAAATAATATTTCACGTGCACCACGAATTAAGCTATTTGACAGATGATTTATGTGACGAATCACTTGATTAGTTAATGACACACACACACACACACACACACACACACGTCACACACACACCCACACACCCACACACCCACACACACACACACACACACACACACACACACACACTCACACATACACATACACACACACGCACACATACACACACACACACGCACACACACACTGCCAGCTCTAATCTTGACACCACCACTTTCGACTAACACGAAATGTTATTTAGATTATGAGAGAGCCGAATTTAGCTCATATGGGGAAGGTGCACTAGTGACCTGAAATACAGGTATTACCTAGTTTAGGCACCAGTCTCCCACAACAAAAAACTGCATTGTGATATGGCAATCTTCCTATGTCATGTTATATTGTGGCGAGAAATAAAATGATATTATTATTATTATTAATGAATAATGAAATTTTCTTTTTCTTTTTGTACCTAAATTATTGCTATTAAAATCTATTCGTTCTCCACTAAAAATTATCTCGATACGATTTTTCAATCGATTCTATCACATTGAATTTTACCATTACCACATTTCTAGAAACGTTAAATCCCAAACATCACCCTACCCATGTCTCTTGAAAAAGACTATACCGATGTCCTTATGAAGAGTCTCCGTAACCCGCAAGTGTGTACCAGACGAACTATGACAGCGGAGGAAGCCAGAGAGTAAGGAAAGAACCTGTTGAAACTCTGGCGGGATCTGGCGTGATGATATAAATAGATAAATAGATGTCCTTCTGAACACGCCCTTACTAGAGTTGTTAAAGTCGTAAGCCTCAGTTCTCTTATTACTCAGGATTATTAGAAAAGCGATGCTTAGTTGGCTCTGTAATAGCCACCCGTAATAGTCAGCCATTATAAACAATTCAGCTTACCACTCGGGTCGTGACATTGAGACCACTAATTAACTAAAGGTTTGGTCAAATAGCCGACGGAGCGCGACGGGAGCGCGACGCAAGCGCTCAGCTACGTTCGGTTGAGACGTTTGCCGTGGCGCCGAGCGAGGCTGCGTTGTGTGGCGTCTCCCGTACTTTTTAGTGCATTACAACTCCCCAAGCGGCGCCACCATCGTGCTCCCGTCGCGCTGCGTGGGCTTAAGGTGCCTATAGATTTTTTCGATGTTTGATGATCGATGTGTGTAACATTAAGTTATAATTTACAACGCACTAGAGAAACTATGTCTAATAAAAATTGGCGCGCAACTTGATGACCACGGGTTAGGGGAGAAGTGTGTGTTTTCAAAGATAATAAATTCTTTTGTATCTGGAGATGTTTAAACAGTATTTCAGTACACATAAGGCCATATTTCTGAGATAAAACAAAGAAAACTAGAGCATATGCACTCAAACTTTAGCTACAAAAAATTTACTTGGATTGTCTTCTCTAGTACGACTACGTGCTGGAGAAAACACCCCAAATATTTTTTTAGTACACGCCATTGATTTATTAACTACTAACGTAATAAATCTATGACGTGTACAAAAAAAATAAGTGAATGTGTAAGCAGCAGGCCACCGACATCATTTTTGGTCTATCGTCACGTTGGATCGTTTTTATAGATAGATAAATCAATAAGTGATGTCCACTAAATTTGTTGGTTTTTTAACAATCGATACGTGAATGAGAAAATTGTATGTTTATTCTAGCACCACGCGTTTCCGTAGCAGTCATTCAAGGTGCCTACAAATTACATTGCTACTACTACTTAAATCTTAAATAAAATCGAGCAGCACATAGTTGGCAGATCTTATTGATCATGAAAACACAACATATAGAAGCGACAATAACTTATATAATATAATTAGTACCCATGCAGTATAATTGATAAATTATAAATTATTAATATTTTATGAGTGACTCTCCCAGTTGCAGAGACGTTATTTAAATTTAAAGATTACTTAATCGCTAATCTTTATTTGTAACATATTGTTTAGACTCCAATACACCCCGATATCTCGTGAAGCCCTTATCGGGGATGTTCATTTTAAAACGCATTACACACCCTTAGGTATCAATCCGTAAAGAAATATCTAGAATCCGCGCTTCTGTGCTAAAACATCTAGAAGGTTCCTCCCCTTTAATTATCGCCAGCGCGCAGTCGTGGTAAACAAGTACCTACTTCTTAATGTACAAATGTAATAATTATACCGCTTTGTGCGGCGCGCCGTCTATTGTTCGATGTACTTCTGTCGATGTACTTAGAGAGTTCGCGTCCAATCTAGAACTTTCATACGAGTATAAAAGGAACACAGAGTGCGGGGACGGACACAGTCTCTTTTCAGAAGGGACAGGGATCAAATCAGGGAACAAGCGATCTAAATGGAATACACTGGTGACCTTATTGTACCAACGATATACGGATACTACAAGTGACTCAGCGACTTGGAAGCGGTATTTGGGTACTAATGAGAGTAGTTCTAGTGTGTGTTTAGTGCTTGTGTGTACTTGCATTCGACATACTGTTTTGTGCGTACAGCGCCTAATAAAGTACTTCGCACGTTATTCGACATTTAATTACCCCGCCACGCAACGTATTTAAAGATAGATAAGCTATTGTTGCTTTTTAAACTTCAAAGAACGACTCTGCAAAGGGGCGTCAATAGTTAATAGGATTAGGTATTTGTTACATTCAGAAGGGTCAGTATAGGTACCTCTGGAACTATAATAATGGAAATAAATATGTTCAAAGGAATCCCCTTACAAGTGAGGACATAGTCATATCCTCACTTTTAGAGATAAAAAAACTCCATTGGTAAATAAAAAAAATCTAAACCCTGTTATTATGAATTTTTACTTGCATATTATGATACTAAAGTAATCTACTAAACCACATAAAACAATGGAAACATTTCAAGATTCCGAGACATTGCCAAAATTTGCTTGACACAAATTGACTTTATGACCTGACTTTTAGACTGTTATTCCATTAGTTGAATATGTAATTCCATTTCTAGAAAATGTATGAAATAGCTGTTTGAGGGTAAAATAAATTCTTATAAATTTTTCTTGGTAATAACAAAATGTTACATTTGATTTGGATATGATATTAAATAAGACATAGGGGAGGTTATAATGTGCGAACCCGGAGACTAACATACGGTTTAGATTAGATTGGGGTTTAGCTCGGGTTAGGTTTGGGTCTTAAAAATGAGAAAGGGCATGCCCCGTTGGTTCGGGCAAATAGAAAGAATGCCAGAGGAAAGAATGACAAAACAGATATACAATGTGAAAGTGGAAGGATGCAGGTACCGGGGAAGACCTAGACTATCTTACCACGACCAAATAAATCGAGTCTTATCTGAAGGAAAAGTCAAGAGTCTCCGTAACCGGCGAGCGTGTATGAGACGAACTATGAGAGTCGAGGAAGCCAGAGAGGTATGTAAGGAAAGAACCTGTTGGAACTCTGTACTCTCTGCCTACCCCGCAAGGGATCTGGCGTGATGTTATAGATAGATAGATAGGTTTGGGTTAGGATTGATTTTGGTCTGGGTTAGGTTCGGGTTATGTACAAGTTAGGTTTAGGTACGACTGCTTGGCGCATAGGGCGGATGACAATCACGAAGTCTTGGGGTCGAATTCTAGGTCAGACAAAGTGAAGAATATAGGTATGACAGTGGTTATTTTTTTAACAAATCAGAACATAGGAATGAACTGACTGACTGCCTCTTGACTGAACAGACCAACGAGGAAGTTGGCAATCACAAGGTCGGACATAGTGATTTTTCTATTGAAAAATATCTCTTTAGTAGTAACACACTCAGCACACAATATAGGCGTGACGGTTTTTATCTTATTTTTTACCTTTAGTATCGCATCAATATTTCACCAAAAATATTATTAAAATTATGCAATAACATTGTCAAGATGCACCGAGTACCTGTCAATGGTCGCAGACAAAAGCTAATGTGTAGATCAGTATCAGCCCCAGTAGCTTCATTTTCGGCACAGCTTACTCCGAGGCAAACGTACCGAGGCGCACAAGTAGCAGTAGTAGCTTACTTGTTGTTCTTCGTTTTTCTTTTTTTAAACTGTTCATATAATTTCTGATGTTCCTATATGTGCTGTGCTGAATAAATATTTTTTCTTTCTTTTCTTTTTCTTGCTTTCAGATATGCACAGCACATAACCAGACATCGTAGCAATCTTTGAGGAAGTCTAGTTACATTCTGCAGTGGAAGTTATTTGGCTCAAAGATGATGATGATATTGATACACATTATCTTTAAGATCTACTAGTCAGGCATGACATATGTGTAGTTCTTTTCATCATTATCTTCAGAACATTTTCAATTTTGACTTGAACGAATTAACGTCGCGGTCGCGCCCAGATCAGATGTCATCAGTATGTTTCCAAAGGTCTATCTTAAATCTCGCGCAGGCACTAGTGACTCAAATCCATGACACAATAATTGTAATAGCCCATTTATATTCGGTAGATCGTAAAGTACTTTCAACCTAATAGGTAGTCGAACTAAATACGTATAGGGCGTAAATCTACCCGATTAGGGAGACGTTAAATCTGTTAACATTTTTCCGAGCGGATTTTTTATTCTGAGTTAATTAGTCCGGTGATTTAATTGTAGAAAATGTTAGGAAAGGTCTGTTTCTTTAAGTATTTTTTATGTCCTTCGTGATAAAACAAGAGTCAGCTTTATTCAAGCTCTCCTATGCCTCTGAATGAAAAGAAAGGACAAAGAAAATAAAAGTTATTTTGCAACGAGTAGTTACAATACTAACGTTGGTAATTATAAATACGTTATATTACCTCGCTACAAAAATGGATCCAACTCAGCATAATGCTGGCTGCTTATGCGACCAGCGCTGGTCTTCCGTTGACCCGTTTTGTGATGTCATGGACGTTAACAAAACATGAGAGAAGAAAAAAAAAACAAGAAAGTAAATAAGTAACTGGAATTAAATAGGGTACATGAACAAAACAAAAATCATAAAACAAAGTCTAACAGAGTAACATTTCTAACATCTTACCATAAAACGCGAAAAAATAAGAAATGGACTTAGTGTGTAGTAAACAACTTAAAAATAATCATTATTAATGGGTATCATTACTTGGTAAAGGTTTCAGGTAAAAAGCCAGTCGTTGTGGCGATCTTTAGCGGAGGCCTTTGCCCGGGAGGGAACGGCTTTGGACTGATGATGTTAACGATCTAATCTTATCTATTATTGGCTATTTTCGGACTGAGAAGACCTCAAGCGCACTTCAACCTGATGGAATTTTTTGTGCTGTCCTTTGCCCAAACGTTATTACATACCTGGAGATCCAAATACTTCCTATACCAGATTGTAGATGCCGGCTGGGGGGAAGAGCCGATATTTCTCTGAAGTTGGATAGGCTACCCCTAGTAGCTTCATTCACCGCGCCGCCAACGCATTGCAGTTGCAGAGAATGTGCTTCATGGTTTCAGTTTGTCATATTGAAGATGGTAATCATTATAATCTTTAGGTGATACGCTCGCAGTAAGGAAGGACTCCTTACTCTTTGCTCGTAGCGCTGTAACACAGCGGTGTTTTTAGTGCCCCCTATTATATGTATGGATATTGTATGGATTTACATCCACCTCCGCCACCTTCGTTTGGGGAATATAGTTGTAACGGTATTTTTTTTATAAAATTAGTGTTCGACTTTAGACCGTTTAAAGACCAATAATTAGTTATTGGAGGTAATTCCCATCTCGTATTTAGAGGTAACTTAAGCTTAAAAGGACGTACTGATTCTGGTATTATTATTGTGTTATTATATTGAGTCGCTCGTAGTCCTGCGTGGTGTTCTTAGAGATTACCGAGGTTAAGCAACATTCCGCTTAGTTTGTTTTAGATAAGTGACCGTTTGTCGCATACCCATTTTAGACCGTGTCCGTTCTTCGGAAGGAAAATTGGGCCGATGGCCCGGCTTTCTAATGTGGTACCTAATACTGAAGCCATGTCGGGAGAGTTTAGAGTGGCTTGAAAAGTATCAACAGATATTGGTTACAAGCTTGTGTATTTTAAATTTTAACGGTGTTTAACTCACACCCCCAGCGGGGGTAGCAGTTATGTGCTGTATATACCCAATTTTCGCTAACAATTTTAGATAATAAATCTTCTTTAAAATAAAGAAGATTGTATGTGTACCCATGTAACTGGTATGATTCCAGACTCCGGACTGATGCTGGGAATTTTACGATAGAGATACCAACAAGGAAGTCACGTATTTTAAAAGTAAATTTTCTATTGATTTCTTAATTGTCTCTAATAAATCAACACCGTCACGCCTATATTCCCCAAGCGGCGGTAGAAGAGGTGTAATGTGTTCACCCACAATGTTAGGTCCCATGTTGCACCCAGGACCTCGTTATCACAAAGCGTGCCATTCGCCACTAGACCAACAAGGCAGTCAATAAATCAATTTCGCATAAATTAATTTATATCCAACATATTATTACTTCATTCAGATTTATATCGAGAAACGCCAACAAAAATATAATCCTTATCTTCCAACGAAATAAAGCAGGAACATTCATCACCAGTAATAGATGTGCAATTAAAATTTACCCTAAGGCGCAATAATTTCCCGAAATTGTAATGATATTCCGGATTCTTTGAACATTAAAAAGATTAATAAAACTATTTTTTACACGATTATATCCATGATAAGGTGATTAATGACATTAAGGATATTTCTTTCCTATATCTCAACACCGTATTTTATGGAAATTATTTCCACTGTACCGGACAAAATATAGAGATATAGAGGAATAATTAGTATTATTAATAGTAGTCTTTTTGGGAGCATGTGCTATTAAAAAAATAATTAATACTTGCTTTAACCGTGAAGGAAAACATCGTGAGGAAACCTGCATGCCTAAGAGTTTCTCAAAGGTGTGTGAAGTTCGCCAACCCGCACTGGGCCAGCGTGGTGGACTATGTCCGGGTCGTAACAGTATAAAAAATGGCTACTTAATCCTAATATACTCAGTAATTTCCCTCCAGTTATCTATCGAAAACGCACCTTCCTTTCATGTTCATGTTGACTGTAGGTAGGTAATAGGTACCAACAATTATTTACACAATAGGCTCGCCTCCTATTACATTGGGATCAAACCAAAAACCGGTCTCAGGTATTTTAAATCTTCAGACCAAAATCTTGTTTGTTGTTCGCAAAATCGGTCACTAAAACCATGGAATAAAGAAGAAGGTAACTAAAAGTTATTTCATATCGAAAGTCCATCGATAACTTTAAAGTTGAAATAGCGGAAAGCGCTCGTGTCTGCTGAATTCAGGTCGCTTCAGGCAATCATTAATCGGAGATCTGCTGTTGCGGAAATTTCTATTTCCTACTTGAAATATTGTTTCTGAAATACAGAGCTAAGGAGCTTGATAGAGCTTATTTTGCCCGATACTTACTTATCTTAACTTATCAAAAAATATGATGGATTAACCGATTTAACTACGAGTAAATAATGCTACGCATAATCACACCAAGGTGACTATGGGTAAATAAATTTATTTATTGCCACACTGGTGTGGCAACTTGCTCACCTGTGGGTAGGTCACAATCTCTTATGCTCAGTTTTATCCTAAATTGTAGGCTCCTCTGCCTACAGTTTCGGCTAAAACTTGGAAGAAATACGACTATTTGACCAAGATTTTTTTGATTCCATTGTATCACCATTTCACATGTCTTTCGAATTCAACCTTCTTGGACATAGAGTTTCTTCATGATATATTTCTTTACTGTTAGCAAGTCACATTTTATTTACTGTAGTATGCGTAGATTTCAATAAGCTTAGTGGTGCGAGTCATAAAATCGTATGAATATGTTACATCTGCTCAGAGAACTTAGCATAAAAACATTGACGTTAGCGTAACACTAAGCGTGCTGTCACTTTCATAAGTATTAGTAAACTTATTGTGTGATAAGGATAGAATATCAACTCGACAACGCCATCCAAACGTTTTGTTTTTGTAGGTACGGGAAATTAGGTCAAGTAAATATTTTTGTTGTTTTCATCGTTTATTGATCTACTGTGGAGGTAAAAACTAATTGTATGAAATATTTAGTGATTGGTTCTTTATCACAATAATGTAATTAAAAGACCTGCGTATTCATATGTAGATTTTACTATGAAAAATTCGAAAAATTCTTAAAGTGGCTACATTTATCGACTGTACTAGGTATTGTAGACAGCTATTTTAAATCACATAGTCTAATCATATCCATATTTTTTCTCATGCGTATTATCCCACTGCTGGGCAAAGGTCTCACCCAACACCCTCCGATTTGTTATCAGCCATGCCCGGCCGATCCTCCTGAAATTCATCCAAGTCGCCATGCCAATGTTTCGGGCCTGTCCCGACGAGAATGCCCATCTCTTGCATTCGATAAACGTTCTACCCGCATCAGTGGTTTCTGCTTTAGAGCGTAAAAATATGGTTTATTATACATTTATTTACAAAACAGTTTCAAACCATTAATCATATCCCCACAAAACTGTGCAACCAGTTTGACTCTGAGGTCAGTCGAAAATCAAACTGAATATGATAATGTTTTAAACACATATTAATGTCTTTAAGATCTTGAAGTTCTTTTTATGTTAATTTTTCCCAAGTACCAATAATTACGGAACTTTCCACGTTCTCCTTTCATCACCCAAATTAGAATGTAAATGCACCATCAAACAAAAGGAAGATATTTAAAACAGATTACATAAAAGTCACGCTGTTCCCGGCAAATCCGACCCATCCTAAATGAATAATGACTGAAGTCATAATACGCATAATGATGTAAAATGGACGTTTTTTTTCAACAAAAGACAAGGGGAATAATTAATAATATTCTGTGACAAGTATCCCTGGTCAAATGATGTGTACAGCTTCAAACAGCTGGTTCATTGTAGCCTAATCAAAAGAAATGTGCATAACCTCGTTCCCGTATTATGCCAAAGTAACGGTTACAGTGCCGGATAAAAGAAAATGAGCATTGAAAGTTAGAGTCTACTACCTGTGGATATAGGAGAGGACAGAAAAAGAAAGAAACATTTTGTATGCATGGAGCAGTATATCATATCAATAGGTTTATTTTTAGATGAGTTTTGTGAAATATGGATGGTCGGATTACACATAGTTTCTCTCATCCGTTATGAGCTTAATGGTCGTGACGAATGTCTTATATTTGGTATAACACGGCAGTTCGTGTGAGCTAATCGGCATTGCGAGCTATTCAAAACTTAGTCATATCATAGTTTTTTTTTAAGAAAAACGTAGACCTTCTGTAGGGATTATTATTAATTTGCAGTGGGTGCGTTTCAAAATAAGAAAATCACAAACACAAACAGCCAGATCGAAACAAATGTTTGTAGGTCACACAGATTTGTACCGTTCGGGAATCCAACCCGCAATTTCTCGATCCAGTGGGTGGAGTGGCTGGTTAAGCTTTTAGTAACTGGTCCAAGCCGTCGTCCGTGCTTTATGCAAATACATGTCTATCGTGTGTGCAGTGAGCTCCCTGTATAATATGCTGGATCTATAAGGATTGGGGAGTGGGATCCGTCATTGTGTTATAATTCATTACGTTTGAGATAATTCTCGTTAGGATATCGGATGGTTTTTTGGTGTGATAACGATTTCTTCGGATAAAGTCGGGATTAGGCTGTGAAATTTTCAAACTGTTCCATATCATTACCAACCTTAAAATATTAGCGGAAAGAGTAGATTTACAACACTGTTAGCATTTTAAAAACGTGTAAGTTTCACCAACTTTTCAGTTACATAATAATATAGACTTTATTTTAACTTAATTTTTTTACCAACGATAGGTACAAAAAAACCCTAAAGATCACGATATGATACGTGAATACAGCTTGATTTAGTAGTTTATGGTGTAAGCCACTCCACTTATTGGATCAAATAGTTGCCGGTTCGATCCCTGTATGACCAATTTTCACGTGACCAATAAATGCTTGTTTTGGTCTGAGTGTTTGTGTTGGTGAGTTTCATGTTTGTAAAAGCATCTTCGACACGGAAATAATTCCTGGCGTAGGGTAAAAGCGAAGTGGCGTTTTCTTTTTATTCAGCCTGTCTAATTACAACCTTAGAACCACTTAAGCGTGTCAATTCATCGTATTGTATTTATTGGGTGACAACATTATTCGCTAATGGATAGACACGTTGAGGGAAAATATCTAAAGATTGGAAAATAAGCCATATATACACGTGTATACGCATCATAATAGCTTTTAGTGTGTGTTTATATTGTTATAGTAGCTAAAAGAGTATTTGGGTCACAGGTGTGTTTGAAATGTATTAATAATGATATATTTCTATGATATTTAACGGTTAGGTAGAAGAAATCACGTTTGGAAAACATGGGTATGTATGTCCTCCAAACGTTATTTTTTTTACGCCTCCTTTCTCTAAAGAGGTGGCCGCCCATTCCGGCTAAATAGCTGATTGGCAGTTTCCATCTCCATACTAATTTTAAAGTGTCTATCAGCAATATACAAGGCGTACCGGTAATAACGCAAGACCTCAGACACCTCGAGTTATAAGTGTTATATTGAGCCTGTTCGTTTGAAGCTCTCAGAGAGCTTAGTACACACCATTGCCGGAAACAGCGTCTCTATTCTTTTGAGATGTTGAATCCATGGAGATCTGACACAAAAGATTTCGATAATATAGTAACCCAGCCTGATTGCCTCTACAGGCAATCCTCTACAACAGGGCTCGCTTATAAGCTAATATATAACTTGCTCAGAAAATTAGCATAGCTATTCAGTAAAGTAACGCTGACGACGGTCTTGCGCCATCCCTTGGACTAGTCTTAGATTATCAAGTACTTTTAATGTTGTACGTATTTTTTATTAATTCTTTACATTAATTGTTAGCAAAGTTTAAATTTATGTTTGTGAAGTAAAGTGCAAAGTTTAAATTTAATAAAATCTTTTATAAAAAAAGGTAAACCGACTTCAAAAAGCAAAAAAATAAATATTTGAAGTCGGTGCTGGTTGGTGCAGTCGGTTACTTGGCACCGACTTCAAATATTTATTTTTTTGCTTTTTGAAGTCAGTTTACCATTTTTTATAAAAGATTTTTATTTTACAATTTTAAGTGACCAGTGAATTATTCTATAGTAGGATACCTCAAATACCTCAGTGCCTTAAGACTAAAGTTTTTAGTCAATGTGTGTTACCAGTGATGATATATGGATCAGAGACGTGGTCTCTTACAATGGGTCTCATAAAAAAGCTCAGAGTTGCTCAGCGAGCTATGGAGAGAGCTATGCTCGGCGTTTCTCTACGCGATCGAATCAGGAATGAGGAGATTCGTAGAAGAACGAAGGTCACCGACATAGCCGTTAAGATTAGCAAGCTGAAGTGGCAATGGGCGGGCCACATAGCGCGTAGATCGGACGGGCGTTGGGGCAGAAAGATTCTAGAGTGGAGACCACGTATTGGCAAGCGCAGCGTGGGACGACCGCCTGCCAGATGGACCGACGATCTTGTGAAAATCGCAGGAAGTCGTTGGATGCAGGTGGCATCGGACCGGTTACGCTGGAAAGCGATTGGGGAGGCCTATGTTCAGCAGTGGACAAGTATAGGCTGAGATGATGATGATGATGATGAGGGTACCTATAGGATTGACGTAATACCCATAATATCTCAATTTACACATGCCTATTGTTTGTCGTTAAGGAGTTCCCTGGTGTATCTTCTAAGTCCAAGGTCCAATGTCAATAAAATTAATATGGGACCACTTTGGAGATATACTGAACCCAATGCAAAAAAAATTATCAAAATCGGTCCAAAATTGACGGAAATATCGCTGAACATGCATAAAAAAAAAAGCATACATACAACCGAACATAGAACCTCCTCCTTTTTGAAGTCGGTTAAAAAGGATGACATTTTAACTCGAGAGCGTTACGCTAACGTCAATGTTTTGATCAAAGGGCTTAGCACGAACAGATTGAAATTAGCGTAACGCTGTCGAGATAATATGTCATCCTTTTCACACAACAAATTAACTATATACAGATGTGACAGCGCGCTTTCTCGATAACGTCACTAATATTAAGCTATATAAGCTAAGCTGTTTATGTGAAGCTTTTAACAACCGAATGTTCTAGTGATTTTTCACATATTTCTGTCAATATAGTGTACCTTTTTTAATAAGAAAAAATATTCATAAATATAATTAACAAGAAATGTACACAAACACAACCCAAAGCGGGCACATAACATTCGACTGTAATAGACTCAAAACCAATTACGGAAACAAGTGTATTTTGTACCAGGGAGCACATATTTACAACTCATTACCTAAACACCTAAAAGATGCAAAATCAATAGTAATCTACAAAAAACTATTAAACAACACAGGTACGGTGACGTTTGGAATTTGACGTTTCTAGAAATGTCATCATATTATCATCCTATATTTGTCCACTGCTGAACATAGGCCTCCCCAATCGCTCTTCAGCGCAGCCGGTTCGATGCATCCTGCATCCAACGACTTCCTGCAATTTTCACAAGATTGTCGGCCTATCTGGTAGGCGGCCGTCCCACGCTGCGCTTGCCAATACGTGGTCTCCACTCTAGAATCTTTCTGCCCCAACGCCCGTCCGATCTACGCGCTATGTGGCCCGCCCATTGCTACTTAAGCTTACTAATCCTATGGGCTATGTCGCTGACCTTGGTTCTTCTACGAATCTCCTCATTTCTGATTCGATCACGTAGGAAAACGCCGAGCATAGCTCTTTCCATAGCTCGCTGAGCAACTCTGAGCTTTTTGATGAGACCTATTGTGAGAGACCACGTCTCTGATCCGTATATCATTACTGGGAACATACACTGAATAAAAACTTTAGTCTTGAGGCACTGAGGTACCTTGGATGAGAAGACGTTGCGCAGTTTTCCGAACGCTGCCCAGCCGAGTTGGATTCGTCGATTGACCTCTCTCTCTCAAAGTTGGACCTACCTAACCGGACTGACCTATAGCTTGAGTAGTCGCGACTCTTTAAGAGAACTGTTCAAAGTAGCTAATATCATGACGGTCCCGTGTCAATATATTTATGAAAACATTATGTATACTAGAAAAAATGTAGATCCTTTTAATCAGCTAGGTGATAGGCATTGCTATAACACACGACATAAAAATAAATTAGATAAACCGCAGTTTCGTCTGTCAAAAATTCACACGTCATTCATGGGGCTCTGTATTAGATTTTATAATAAAATTCCAATTGATGTCACTAAACTTAGTGAAAATAAGTTCAAAGCTTGTGTAAATCGAACACTTTGTAAGCAAGCTTATTATTCAATAGAAGATTATTTAAAAGGTAAAAATGCCTGGATAGAGGCTATTCCAGCTTCACTTGAGTCATGACAACCTATTCAACTGTTGTTAGTTAACATTCCCTCTCTTCCTTCTATTAATTTAACATAATGTAATTTTTTTGTGCACTTTTTTGTAAATGAGGGAACCATGTAGCCATTCTCATAAATAGTATTATTCGCTTTTTTAACTTAGACTTACCTGATGACCAACTTACATTGTTCTCTCATACCCCACAACAGAATGTAAATGAAAAAGTTTGTAATTTTTTATTTTAAAAGAGTAACCGTGGAGTTTCTTGCCCTTCTTTTCAACAAGAATGACATTCCGAAGTGGCGGTAGAGTCTTTGTTACTTTTCTGACGATTCATAAATTCTGAAATGGTTTACATGAATAAAAAATATTCTGATTGGCTACATCTTGAAGCGTGCTTCGATTTAAACATTTTATAAGCCGCCGAAGAATATCAGTAAATTTTTACCATCTGTCAAGTGTCAGATCCCTCTACAAAATGCAGGAGTTTACAAGCTTGATTGTGAATGTGGTCTCTCTTATATAGGAAAAACAAAAAGACCGGTAAAAACTCGGGTTAAAGAACACATAGGTGACCTAAAACACCGTCGCTCAAAGAATTAATATAATTAAATTTAATATAATCAAATCCAAAACCAAGCATAACACTGCAAGACCTCAAGACACCGTGAGCTCATTCTGCGTAGATCGGACCAACAACAATAAAACTAATTAAGAAGTTTGAGGGTACCCCGGAACAACTATGCCTTTTGGACGTCTAACACCTCAGTCCCTCCCACGACCATGGGTGCTGCAAAGCACTCGAAACGTCGGGAACTAAAAATAAAAAATAAACCGCGATAAAATCCGTAAAATAGTTTTATTTCATGTGTAATATTCGCGTAAATCTAAGAACTCAATTCTGATTTTAATTCTGATTCTGCTTGTCCCAGGTAAATTTATTCGCCGACAACTTCAAGAGTAGAGTTCCCAACGGTGAGTGCGGTGGGTACGACATGGACATTGAACATCATTTTCGTTTTGTCCATGTTCATTTTTAGACCCACTTGTTGGGATACTCACCGAGCATTCGTCCTAGATCTTCCAGCGATTCCGCCATGACAACAATGTCGTCAGCAAATCGAAGGTGTGTGATATATTTGCCATTGATATTGATGCCAAGCCCTCGCCATTCTAAAAGCTTGAAGGCGTTCTCCAAGGTGGCTGTAAACAGTTTCGGAGAAACGACGTCTCCCTGTCTTACTCCTCTTTTTATGGGGATCGCCTTCGTGCACTGCCCCTATACTCGGACTGACATGGTGGCGTTATTATACAAGCACTTCAACACTTCAATGTACCGATAGTCAATGCGGCATCGCTGGAGAAATCTAAGAACCGCCCAAGTCTCGATCGAATCGAAGGCTATCTCATAGTCCACAAACGCCAAGCATAATGACTGATTATACTCACCAGTCTTCTGTATAATCTGCCGCAGCGTATGTATGTGGTCTATGGTACTAAAATCTTTTCGGAAACCGTTCGGGAGGCTGGAAGTCATCAAGCCTGCGTTCGTGACGATTCGAGATGACTCTCGTAAACCACTTATAAACATGGCTCAGCAGCGTGATGGGCCTATAGTTCTTCAAAAAGGTGTTATTACGTTTCTTAAAGAACAGTACCACCACGGAAGGAAGGAACCTGTTGGAACTAGGTACCCTCTGCCTACCCCGCGAGGGAGCTGGCGTGATGATATAGTTTAGCATAGCAGTACCACCACACCCCTGTTCCATGCTTCCGGCGTTTTTCTTCAAGCAAGGCGGAATTAAATAGCTTCTGAAGGAGTTTAAGTACCGGCGTTCCGCTTTCAGAAGCTCTGCGGTAATTCTGTCTTCACCCGGCGCATTGTGGTGTTTGAGTTGTTTGAAAGCCATCCTTATCTCGTACAGGCTGATATCCGGGATATCTTCAGTATAGTGTCGGATTAGCTTGGCTCTTGTGTCTTTTACCAAGTTAACAACAGGTTCAGCTACTGAGGTATGTAACTGGCCATAAAACCTCTCTATCTCACTGAGTACCTCTGACCTTTTCGACGTTATGTTTCCGTCCTCTGTATTCAGCTTCGTCAACTGGATTTGACCAATAGACGCATCTCTTGCGAACACTTTGGAGCCCTTGTTTATCTCTATGGTCTCCTCAATACGTCTCGTATTGAAAGACCGTATATCATGTCGCAAGGACTTCAATATCTGTCCATTGAGCTGCCTATAGGACTTAGCATCATCCGAAGCTTGGAGCATCATGAAACGTCGCTCAGCCATGAGGTCCCGGGTGTGGCCTATTTTACGGTGGGGCTTGAAATACTTAGACCAGACCGTATGGACAGTATCTACCAGCCTGTTGTTGATATCGTTCACTGATGCGCTGCTGTCTAGCAATTCGAAGTGGTTTGACCATTCGAGTTGAAAGTTCTCGGGGTTTTGCATTACGCGGTCGGAGTGTAGACTTTATCAGACGCGATCTTTCCATTTTGACATTAATATTTCTCTCTTCTCTGATCATTCTGTGATCACTGCTGGTTTTTACCCAGTGAATCACGGAGACATCATTAAGTATTCGTCGCCTGATGCTCATGATGAAGTCTATTTCATTTTTAGTGGAACCATTATGGCTCATCCAGGTCCATTTCTTATGAGGCGGTTTCTGGAAGAAAAAGTTCATCATAAAGAGTCCCTCTTGTTCCAGAAATACGGCCAGCCTCTGACCCCTAGGGTTCCGCTGACTATATCCAAACTGCCTCACTTTCATCTCATCATCACCTCGTTTGCCCAGCCGCGCATTGAAGTTACCCATAACCACTGTAAAGTATATTTTGGAAGTATGTATGGCTCTACTGATGTCCTCATACATAACTTCGACCTCATCATCTGAGTGTGCCGAGGTCGGTGCGTAGACCTGTACGATCTTCAGAGAACATCTTTAAGATATTCTGAGTATCAGATACGCTACTCTGCTCGACGAACTATTGATGGACACAACGTTGTATTTGAGTGACTTGTGGACAATAAACCCGACACCAGCTTGGGTCTGCTGACTGGAAATGTGGTGATCATAAAATCGAGTGAAATAGAATCGATTGTAAAACGTACCGATATAATTTGTAACGAAGAATGAATCTACGAGTATAATAATAAAAATAATTTAGGAACATAAAGAAAACAAGATACAAGAATTTTATTTCTTATTTATGATTCAAGCGATTGGTCAGACACGCTTAGACAGAATCGCTAAATTCGTCGATTACGTGAATTATTATTTACGTCTGACCAATCTGTTTATTTTAATATGTCAAAATGGCGCATCCACGTTTTTTAATAATTTATTGACCATGACTGTGTCTCTCAATCGGACATATAGAATATTTTATTCATAAAGAAATCGGCAATCGATTTTGTACATTAAAAAAAGAACAATGTATCGATTATAACGATTTCATTCCAAGAAACAGAACAGAAACAACCCAATTTACATCATAGAGTAATAGTGTTCTATGTTTTTTTTTTTAACAATTAAGCAAATTTATAATATCTAAATGAAAATTAAAGCAGATTTTTGATTATTTTTTATTATCTTGTTTATTTTTGGATTGCACATCCCACGTCTATATTCCCCAAGCGGCGGAGGCAGAGGTGTACTGAGTACACCCACGTTTCGCCGACGATGTTAGGTCCTATGTAATAGGGGGCGAGCCTAATGCCATATACCGGGAACAATTTCAGACTCCGGACTCATACTGGGAATTTTTTGTTAGAAAATCTACATTTGTCCGACCTAGGATTTGAACCCAGGATCTCGTGATCACAAAGCGATATGCTTTGCCACTAGACCAACGTTCTTTATTTTTAATGAGGAATCTAAGAAGTAAATTACTGACGGACTATTTAGCGCAGTGGTTAAGAGCTTAAGCCGCTCCGCCCACTGTGTCTAATAGTCGTGTCGTGGGTTTGATTCCTGCACGAGACAAATCTTCGTGTGACCCACAATTATTCGTTTCGGTCTGGGTACTTGTGGAAGTGAATTTTCATGTTTGTAAACGCACCCACGAGGGGACCCATTTTTCCACAGGAATAAATCCTAGTGTAAGGCTACGTTTAAAATTAATAGCGACAAAAATATGTTCATTAATATTATATGCGTGAAATGGAATTCTTTTAAACGTTACTGTACTCATCGTTTGTGAAAAAGACTATAGTAATGTCATAAAATGAACCTGACGTAATGTTAGCCGTCCCTATCTGTTCGAGGACATTACTATATAACTCGTAAAGGCAAAGTTATTATGATCTATATGCATAGCTGAAAGCATTTTCAAGAATACCGTCTACTACTCGCATCTGAAACTTATATGTTCATGTAATATTTATTTCCCTTCGTAAGTGATTTGTAATCTTTGCAAAATAAAGAAATTTAAACAGTAAAAAAAGATCTCTCCATAATCTAATAGTATGACCCACTAAGCATTTCGATTTAGGTAGTATATTTAAAAATAATTCACAACTTCCCCGATTCATTCAGAAGGGGCAACATCAAAGCTGGTCAATGGCCTCGGGCTGGCTTTAAAATGGTTTAAGTCTCTTTGCCATCAACGTCAGGCCCAAACCTTGTCCTTAAGTTAGCATTAGGCAAAATCTAAAAACTGACCTATCATCTGCAGTTTTCTCTCCGATTGCCTATAGTTTGCAGTAAAGTTTGAAAAGAAATAGATTTTGTCTTCCAGTTCCGAAGTTGTTTAAAAGCAGTAGAAGTGTCGATAGCTTCACACACTTCTTCCCTACAAAGAATTTAGAATCTTCTCAACATTTTCCCGTTTAGGGTTTCCGTCAAAAAGGCTTGCTTATTACGTGTAGTTTATAATTCTAGGTAAAATTGTATGTGCGTATTTAATATAAATTTTGAAAGTAGAGTTTTATGTTTTATAGAAAATTGTTTTTTTATTTCTTTTAAAAAACGGAGCCCACACTTGGATTTATTCATGTGTCATAGGTGTGTTAACCAACATGAAAATTCACATACATAAATACCCAAGCTGGCACAAATATTTGTGGATCACACAAAGATATGTCCCGTGCGGGAATCGAACCCGCGACTATTAAACACAGTGGGCGAAGCGTAAGCCGCTTCACAGGTGTAATAGATTTTGGCTGAAATGTTTAAAGCGTGTTTGGGAGCGTTGGTTTGATTTTGTTTGCTATTTATACTAAGTATACCTATAGACTGTTTTTCTGGATCGGGCAGTAGGGGTAGCTACCTCAACCGTTGTTGCTACAGAAAAACGGTCTTAGGGGATCCTTAGCTTTCTAAGAAAATTGATCTATACTTAAAGATTTTGAACAAAAATGAACTAGCAGCAAGAAAATGGGCAATTTAAAAATCAAAAACATTTTTAAGCCGTGTTTTTTAGAGAATCCAGCAACCTCTATTGGACCAACTAAGGTGAAAGTTCTCGAAATCGAAAAATACTTTCTTCATAAATGTTGTAGAAAATCATCTCGGGTTCGATAAACTTCACAGCAGTCTATTAGCAATATCTGTCATTAATAACTAAAGGCGCTCTCTGTGACGAGATAGTCTAATGGTATATAACCAGTCGTGGTCACCCATTTAATGTTTGACCGCGACCACGGTTGCTTTCTATTTTTGATTCATATTTATCGAGCAATGCATTGGGCTATGAATACTTAGTATAAACTATTGCGATATTCAGTGATCGTTATTTTCACGTGATTAGTTCAGTTATCACGTTCAAGCATACTTTATTTTGCGTTCAAAGTTATGTTACCTCATTTTCTATGTTTTTTACACAGTAATACGGCAATGAAAGTTTATTAATTCAGTTTACGAATTATGTTGACTAGAAATTAACCCATTTTTAGGCTTTACCTCGAAAGTACGATCAGAAATTGGGATTGTTAGAAATTAATTAGCGTGTTTGTTAGTTCTCTGTTTGGTTCTTGCATACGAATACGTTGATTGGAATATTAATTAGGAAACTAAGAACGAACATCTAACTTTCACATACTAAGTGGTCATCGTATAGGCAAGGTATAGTTGTAAGTTCCAACGACCCTTTCTTATAACTGGTATTTTTCCTGACTAGTCCCACTGCTGGGCAAGAGTCTCCCCATAATCTTCCAAATGGATCTGTGTGGCCATGACTGGCCAGTCTTTTTGAGACGTGTCCATATTATACTTACTTTTCTTAATTTATTTGCAAAGAAAAGCCTACCTACACTGGAACTATTCCTGTTCCTGTTCGAGAGTGTACGTAACACACGAACATCTATATTAACCGAAACAAATATTTGTGAGTCTCACAAAAATCTGGGCCGCGACGGCAGGCTTAGCATGAAAACTTTGACGTTAGCGTGGCGCTAGCGAGTAAGCGTGCTGTCACGTTCATGTTTATGTAGAGAATTCGTAGTATTACAAGGATGGCATGTAAAGTCGCTAGTCACGGTAGTGCCAAACTTTTCATGCTAAGTCTTTATTTATCATCAGCCGAAAGACAAAGGCCTCCCCAAAGATCGCCACAACGACCGGTTTTGTGCTGTAAGATTCCAGCTTCTACCCGCGACCTTCACCAGGTCATCGCTCAACCTTGTGGGAGGCCTGCCCTCTCCACGTCTTCCGGTACGAGGTCATCACTTGAGAAGCTTTCTGCCCCAACGGCTGTCAGTTATACGAGCATTGTGCCTCGCCCACTGCCATTTAAGTTTGGTAATTCTGAGAGCTATATCGGTGACTTTAGTTCTCCTGTGGATCTCCTCATTTCCGATTCGATCTCGCAGAGAAATTCCAAGCATAGCTCTTTCTATTGCCTTTTGGGTGACCTTGAGCCTTCTTATGAGGCTCATCGTGATTGACCATGTCTCGGTGCCGTAAGTCATCACTAGCAACACATACTGGACAAGTAAGTCCTTAGATCAAGCCTTTCAAAGATCTCAGCGAGATACATAATAATATCAGGTTATACTACCCACTGCTGGACAAAGGCTTTCTCCCACAAATCGACGTAACAGAGATTAGGCCATACTCCACCACGCGGACGCAGTGCGAATTGGTGGAGGCAAGTTTATGGCAAACTGCTGTTGGAAGTTTTCAAGTCATCTATAATGACTACTACATAAGTGGTAAGCGGGAACAACTACTTAACGTGCCTTCTGAAGCACGGAGGCGCTCGAATCGGTAAACGGGAAGAACACCGTGGTCGCATAGTGCTACGAGCGGCTATGTAGCCTAGATCATAACATTTACATTTAATTTATTTATTACAACTTGATACAGCGTGGTATCAGTTTGCCTAAAAAATAGAGCAAAAAGTCTAAATTTATTGTACATTTCCTTGCCAAAAATACTTATAGTAGTTTTTCGCCAGCAACATTGCATGCATGAGCACACTAACAGATTACGTATATCAACAATTGAGTCCATTCCACATGGTGTGAACTCACATAACGCGCTCGCATGCATATGCAAGCGTTATGTTAATCCGCGTCTGGGTTCTTATTCGCTATGAACGTAACGCGGCGCGTTACGATAATTTCGCGAAATGATTGTTTAATAGTGCTCCAGTGGCATCACATTAAATGTGGAAGTCCGAAAAACGGTCCGAAAAATAAGATCACAAGTATGGGTGTGGTCTTATTTCGAATTAGTTTGATCCAAACATAGTCAACTTGAGGATGCGTTAAAATACTAGTTTGCTAAAAATACCATACTGAAAAGATCTGAGGTCATTTTAAACTAATTTTTATAGTTGCTAGCTACGAGTAGGTTTAGATACGCATCTAAACCTACTCGTAGCTAAAACGCGGGCATTTTTAGGTTTCAATTTGTTCGAGATCCCTATGAATAATGTATCCATAGAGGTAAGATTTAAAAGCATAGAAAGATTATAAACCCAGTTCAGTTATACACTTTTTCTGAACACTTGGTACCATTTAGGTAACCAATTTAAAATGTCTTTATTTCTACATGGTTCGAACTTCCTTTTTATTGAAAATGTTATGGCTTGTCATTTTGACGTAGGCTCCACGTAAAATAATCTAAAATTAATCAAAGGTTAATATTTGTTTGTCTAAGACTAGTGACAGTGTTCTTGATGACTTTTTATTTGTTTTCAATCAATAATTAATGTCAAAATAAAGTGTACAAGAGTGTGACTGATTACGATAGATTTGCCCCCATTCTTATCACTGACATGACATAAGTGTAAGCAGTGCAATTATATAATCTTGTAAATGCTCCCTCTATGCTTCTAGTACCTCTATTAATGTATTTATGTCCAGTGGTATACAGTCCGATAAGGATCTTTTGGCCTGCGTTCAAAATCGGAACTAACGCTCTTATCAAGTGATATGTCACTAAATGACAGCCGTAGAGTGCGAACTTACCTATTAAAACATCTCCTTGGAAGAATTTTACACTAACAACCCCTGTCAATCTCATCCATGAGCCAAAAGACTCTTGTCGCACTATACAGCATACTATTACACAATAATTTCACGAAGACAATAGTAACGCGCCGCGTTTGGTTGTAGCAAATAAGGTCCCAGCTCAGTTACATTCAGCTACGAAGCACCGCAATTGTTAGAAGCACCTTTTGTTCAACGCTTAGCAATGAATGTTTAATTTTTTAAGCGTTCGCAGCTCGGCGTAGGTTGTGTCCTAGATGGTTCCAAAAATAATACATTTGAATCACGATTTGTGAAATGCGTGTTCTGTTTTGCAGTTGCGGTAGTTTTTTTAACTTTATATTGCTATGAGTGTGTTATAAATAATACGACTTATTCATCAAACATCGATGATTATACAGAAAGCGACAGTATCTGGATATATATGTATTCATAACAAGCTTTAACTCAATCAAAAGGACATCTCAATCTCATCTCGAATTTGTGATGAACATGCGTGGGTTTTACCGGTTCTTTGGAAGGCTTGCGCGAGGACTCGGGTTCAACATGAAAAGGTTTATTATTTATTTTTTATGTCTTGCAATCACTTTCACAACGATACAAAGAACATTATTCTATAAATAACAATGACTCTATTAGCTGAAAAAAGTCTATTCACTGAAGGACCTAAGCGTCCTCTAAAGTTCGCTATAACGACCGGTTTTCTGCGCTTTATGGACTAGAAACAATGCAGGGAGGCCGTTACCCAGCAGGGGCATTAACGGCTAGATGAATAAATAAAAAAAAAACCATTCCAATCACCTGGGTCACTAACGGCGACTTATTAGTGTCAAATGATCACCTAACAGCAAATCACCTAGATGATTATATTCCACTCGTTTGTTCCTCAATTTTGCTATTTTATGCTCTTCGCATCCATCTTTTTCTCGCAACTTTTATCAACTCATCAGTCTATCTTTTTGAGGGTTTCACAGCTTAGAGAACTTGTAAGCATTTTGTATTTATTTCTGCTATTGATAGCGGCTTGGTCTGGCTACGTGACTTTTTTAAGAATGTTACTCCTTACGTTTTCTGGCCAACTAATAAACGTTGGATAGCAGGTGAATTCTTTCTTTATGTCATCTGTCATTTGAAATTCGATAAAGAAAACAAAGTATTGTGTTACTATGCCTCCCCTACACAATATTTATTACCCCCATAGGGTTTTAAGTTTTCTATTTAGCGTTAACGACTGCAGAAAATCAACTTGTCTACAGGCCCTTTCCACGTCTTTCTGTACGTAGGCACCATTGGAGAACGTTTCAATAACTAGACGAGTTTTATGGATTCCCCTGGTTTCCCTCATAGTTTATTATTCACCTTGTTTGTTTGCTCTAAGACACTGTGTAGTGACTTCACACTCAACTTGTCTCAGCTTTACAACTAAATACCGAATATTAAATAGCTTTATAACCCAAATTGTCTATTATCTAACTCCTTTGTGGCCGGCATGAAGCGTAGCAACAATCGTGTCCACCTGTTCGAGGATGCCTTTGAGGTGGTATAACAGGTGGAAGTGCTTGAAGGCATAGGCCTAGATAGCTATATGCTACCTTAAATATAGGCTATGATGAACCTGTATTGTTTGGGGTAAATTAAGTCATGGCATCTCATCTGTTAAGGTTCGTTCAATCATAGCATTCTAATTTGCATGATAAAAGTCACAATACTTAAAACGATAAACTGTCGGGGGTGTGAAGTCTATTACTGTAATTTAAAATTGTATCATTTATAGACTGGAATGAGCTCGTGGATTTTGACCTTTTTTGCTAACATTTAGGATCTGCATTTGATGCCAAATTTTATCTAAATACGTGCAATAGTTTAGACGTAAACCAATAAATATCAACCAAAAGTCAATACTTCCGCATTTTTACCGGGCTACAGCAAAGCTAAAAGGAAGGGTGAAGTTTTTGGTATTGAAAGTCCATAGATTGATGTATTACTATGTATTCACATCTAGTACTAGGATTGTAATTATTTAACTCATTTTCTCATTACATAACCGCACTCTTATTATCATTATAAATCTCGTAAAAACTATGCTATTATATATTTTCTTAAGATACTTCCTGAAACATAAATTTAAAATGATCGTCGCTTACGAAATATTATCGCAAGAGCCAAGTAGAGCAGGTGAGCTAAAATCAAGACTAGGGAATAAATGCATCATTCGCCAGAAGCAATTGCTCATTCAAGTATGAATAATTGAGGAAATGTATCGAGTCAGATACCTGTTACGGCGTTGTTTGTCGTCGATTGAAAAAATAAGCTAAGAGAACGACAAAGGATAATAATCGAATATTTTAGTTGTTTTTTTTTTGTGGATATCCGAGGTCAGACAAATGTAGTTTTTTTAATAAAAGCTTTCCAGTATGAGTCCCGAGTTTGGAATTGTGCCCGGTATATGGATTACCACATACGGGCACAATTCCACAAGGCACGCACCTTGAGGGCTCGCCCCCTATCACAGGGACCTAACATCGTCAGCGTAAAGTTGGCGCACTCAGTATGCACCTCCTCTGAGGAAGATTTATCAAGTGCCGCGTTTGACAATGTATTTATTTATCATTACATGGATCTTCAACAAAAGATATACACAAGTCAATATATTAAACAAGATACAGATTTTGGGAAGTGTACGAGTATTAGTGTGCAAAGACTTTCGTTAATTCCACGAGGATACAAATCAAAAGTATATATATCATCATAATATATCTTTACTTACAACAAAACTTTGCCTGCCTCGTTGATTTAGTGGCAAAGCACATGGTGTTGTGAACACGAGGTCCTGGGTTCAAATCCTAGGTCGGACAAATGTAGGTTTTCTTACGAAAACTTTCCATATGAATCCGGAGACTGGAATTGTTCCCGGTTTATGGCAATAGGCTCGCCCCGTATTACATGGGACCTAACATCATAGGCGAAATGTGGGTGTACGCAGTACACCTCAGCCACCGACGCTTGGGGAATATAGGCGTAGTGGTGTGTAAAAATATAAGACAACTTTTCCCGATACTGTAAAAAATATTCATAAAAAGGAAATAGACCACTTCCTGTTCTAATATTCTTATAAGGCTACGCTTTAAATAAGAGCGTCGGCGATTTGACACGCAGCAAATATTGGTGCCTGGGAGGAGGGTAATGCTTGTAGAGTATATATGTGGACATACATTTCTTTGAAACTATTTATAGCTTAAATTATGTGTTTCAAATATAACATTATATATCATACCTGCATTTAACTATTATCTTCTTCACGAGACATGGGTACGTTGACGTTTGATCATATTCCATGTCACGCATATTGTAAATATAGAACCCAAAAAATAAAAAGAAATATATAAATACATAAAAAATGTACTTTAGTTCTCATTTAAATCATATACTGTTGATAAAATTGCGTAATAAATTAAAAAACTTTTAACTAAATAAAACTCTATTACTCAAGTATGTAAATTATAACGGTTTGCGTTTCAGGGACTGACACAATAAAATCGTTATGTTGTTTTTATAATGTACAAAATTGATTGCCGATTTTTACGAATATATTATTCTATGTATCTGACCGAAATATTTAGTATCCTCATGGTCAAGAATTTTATAAATAAACGTGGATCGCTATCTTGATATATTAAAACAAAGAGATTTATATATTCTTTAATAATAATACACATAAATGACGAATTTATTTGTCAGACGATTTTTCTGACCAATGGGTTGATTCGTAAATAAATAATGTTAAATGTTTTATTGTTCATAAATATGCATGAAATGCAGGTACACTGTTTCTAGCAACAAATCACTATATTTAATTTATTGTACTGCTAGTACTTAAAAAGGGAGTACCCTGAGCTATAAGTACTAGCATCCTTCCATGACACAGGTATAGCGATTCAATACAATTTAACGTCTTTAAGATATAAAGTAACATGTAACATTAAACTACATTCATAAGCGTGTGCGTGTACGTCTGCTTGCGTGTGTGTGCGTGTGTGTGTGTGTCTGTGAGTGTGTGCGCATGAGTACGTGAGTGTTTGTGCGCGTGTGTGTGTGTGTGTGTGCGAGAGTGCGTGCATGTGAGTGAGTTTGTGTGTGTGTGTGTGTGTCTGTTCGTGTGTTGTGATTGCGTATGTATGACTATGCGTGAGTAACTATGTATGGGCATGCTCTTTATACTAAGGGATGGAGAAGATTTTCTGTTTGTTCGTAGTTGAGTTTTTGTAGCCAATTGGTTACAATTATTTTACATTCGTATTTACTTTTGCTATCAACGGTTAAATCTATATTGATATTTTTTGAAATAAAGCTCCCAAGAAAATAAAATAAAATAAAAGAATCTTTGGCTGTAAGTGGTTCTCGATGTGCTTGACTGGGGGACTCTATACCTACGAGCCAGTTGCCTCGAAGCAAAATAAGGAAGACCAGACTTGGAGTTTGTGGAAAGTTGTCTTAACATAACTTGATAATGAGATTATTTTATTTTGTTCTATTTTTGTACCTAAATTATTTTTATTAATATCAATTCATTCTTCGTTATAAATTTTCTTGCTTCGATATTCAATCGTTTCTATTTCACACTTACTACATTTCTAGAAACCTCAAATTCTAAACGTTAGCGTACCCATGTCTGTAGAGAAGGACTATAGAAGAAATCAATTATATTGTAAAAAAACATTTCCAACCCTAATCGAGGATGGCAGAGGTGTTCTGTGTACAACTTTACTGATGGTATGTTGTTGACGATGATAAATCTGAAATAATAGGGTACCAGCCTATTATGATTATACCGCGCACAATACCAGACTTTGAGCAGCTATTTTGAATTTCTCATTGAGGTAAATAAATAGAGAAGCAAACGTCACTTCGGCGCGTCAAAAAAAGTGTAACGACTTAAAAGTATGCAAACGTAGGTTTGAATCCAATAAAAAAATTTGGAGTAAACATATATCCATCTCTTTTACTCTTGTTCCCCACCATACCGGCATAACATCGATCCGATAGAGGTATCAATATTACTAGTAGTAGGAGGCTCAGTATTGCTTACTGTATATTTTTTTTCAATTAAATTCGTTATATTTCAGATAGAATCCAATACATGAATGAATAAACTAAATTATTATAGTACCTAATTTATTTTATTCTATATGAAATTAGAATTGTTATACAGATTATTTGGATATTAGTTAATAGTGTCCATTAGGGTATGTGGTCAAACTATGAAAATATGACTGAATGAGTAATAAACAAACCACAAATATTGTTATCTATTGCATTATTTTCAAAATATGCAGGTTGATGGCCGCAGTCTATTTAGAGCGGGTAAAATAAATACAAATTTACAAAATGCGTATCTCTTCAACAAACTTAGTAAAACGTTGTTGCCTATTTCCTGTTTCCACTGGCAACTTCTTTGTCCACACGTTAAGAGCGGTAGGCCGCTCCGGTTACTAGCCTGAATAGTCGGGGGTTCGATTCCCACATAGAACAAATCTTTGTGTGACAGTGTGGGGCTTTTTAAAAAAAAACATGAGATAAAATGTCTTGGTTAATTCCCCAACTGCTTTCTACGACACGCGAGAGAACAAATGGGGTGGATCTATCCTTTACCGGATCCATTAGGCAATTATGTCACAAAGAATTGTGTACAATATTCGCTTTGAGCAAATAGCTTATTTATTTTTATAATATTCTAATGAATTTTTTGGAACTCTGTACTTTCTGTCTACCCCGCAAGGGATCTGGCGTGATAGAAATTGCACCCATTGGAATCCAAAAAAATAAATAAAATTGGTATTATTATAGCACATAATTATAGGTGACACAATCATCCAACATTTTCCCATAAAGACGGGAACACCAAATGGTGTTTTATTTGGCAACACTGAATCTCAAATTTATTTTTGTAACTTGTAATCGTTTTTTTATTTTCATCATCATCATCATTTCAGCCTATACTTGTCCACTGCTGAACATAGGCCTCCCCAATCGCTTTCCAGCGTAACCGGTCCGATGCCACCTGCATCCAATGATTTCCTGCGATTTTCACAAGATCGTCGGTCCATCTGGCAGGCGGTCGTCCTACGCTGCGCTTGCCAATACGTGGTCTCCACTCTAGAATCTTTCTGCCCCAACGCCCGTCCGATCTTCGCGCTATGTGGCCAGCCCATTGCCACTTCAGCATGCTAATCCTGAGGGCTATGTCGGTGACCTTGGTTCTTCTACGAATCTCCTCATTCCTGATTCGATCACGTAGAGAAACGCCGAGCATAGCTCTTTCCATAGCTCGCTGAGCAACCTTGAGCTTTTTTATGAGACCTATTGTAAGAGACCACGTCTCTGATCCATATGTCATCACTGGTAACACACATTGACTAAACACTTTAGTCTTTAGGCACTGAGGTATTTTGGATGAGAAGATGTTGCGCAGTTTCCCGAACGCTGCCCAGCCGAGTTGGATTCGTCGATTGACCTCTCTCTCAAAGTTGGACCTACCTAACCGGACTGCCTGTCCCAGGTAAATGTATTCGTCGACAACTTCAAGAGTAGAGTTCCCAACGGTGAGTGCGGTGGGTACGACATGGACGTTAGACATTATTTTTGTTTTGTCCATATTCATTTTAAGACCCACTTGTTGGGATACTCTATTGAGGTCACCGAGCATTCGTCCTAGATCTTCCAGCGACTCCGCCATGACCACAATGTCGTCGGCAAATCGAAGGTGAGTGATGTATTCGCCATTGATGTTGATGCCAAGTCCTTGCCATTCCAAGAGCTTGAAGGCGTCCTCTAAGGTGGCCGTAAACAGTTTCGGAGAAATGACGTCTCCCTGTCTTACTCCTCTTTTTATGGGGATCACCTTCGTGCACTGCCCCTGTACTCGGACTGACATGGTGGCGTTATTATACAAGCACTTCAACACTTCGATGTACCTATAGTCAATGCGGCATCGCTGGAGAGATCTAAGAACCGCCCAAGTCTCGATCGAATCAAAGGCTTTCTCATAGTCCACAAACGCCAAGCATAGTGGCCGATTATACTCCTCAGTCTTCTGTATAACCTGCCGCAGCGTATGTATGTGGTCTATGGTACTAAAACCTTTCCGGAAACCGGCTTGTTCGGGAGGCTGGAAGTCATCAAGCCTTCGTTCGAGACGATTCGTAATGACTCTCGAAAACAACTTATAAACATGGCTCAGCAGTGTGATGGGCCTATAGTTCTTCAATAAGGTGTTATCACCTTTCTTGAAAAACAGCACTACCACACCCCTGTTCCATGCTTCCGGCGTTTTCCCTTCAAGCAAGACGGACTTAAATAGCCTCTGAAGGACTTTAAGTACCGGCGATCCGCCCGCCTTCAGAAGTTCTGCAGTAATTCCGTCTTCACCCGGCGCTTTGTTGTTTTTTAGTTGTTTGAGAGCCATCCTAATCTCGCACAGGCTGATGTCCGGGATATCTTCAGTGCAGTGTCGGGTTAGCTTGGCTCTTGGGTCTTTTACCAAGTCAACAACAGGTTTAGCTACTGAGGTATATAACTGTCCATAGAACCTCTCTATCTCCCTGAGCACCTCTGACCTATTTGACGTTACGTTTCCGTCCTCCGTCTTCAGCTTCGTCAACTGGCTCTGCCCAATAGACGCGTCTCTTGCGAACACTTTAGAGCCCTTGTTCTGCTCTATGGTCTCCTCAATACGCCTTGCATTGAAGGACCGTAAGTCGTGTCGCAAGGACTTCAATATCTGTCCATTAAGCTGCCTATAGGACTTAGCATCATCGGAGGTTTGGAGCGTCATGGAACGTCGCTCAGCCATGAGGTTTCGGGTGTAGTCAGATAGTTTTTGAGGCCTATTTTTACGGTGGGTCTTAAAATACTTGGACCCGACCGTATGAACAGTCTCTACCAGCCTGTTGTTGATTTCGTCCACTGATGCGCTGCTGTCTAGCAATTCGAAGCGGTTTGACAATTCGAGTTGAAAGTTCTCGGGGTTTTGGATATATGCATGAGTAGGTCGGAGCGTAGACTTCATCAGACGCGATCTTTCCATTTTGACATTAATATTTAATGTGCCTCTGACCATTCGGTGATCACTGCCGGTTTTTACCCTATGAATCACGGAGACATCATTAAATATTTTATTTACTAGTAAATATATGAAAACACAGTAAACTTATGTATGGAAAGCAGTTCCGCTTGCGGTACAGTGATTTTGTGACCTCAAATCGCGTTCTTACACCACGCAATTACCTATTTTGTGATTTTTTATTAATACGTGTTACTCGAGAGACGTCAGGCAGGACAATGAATGACAGAAGCTTCACACTTGTCTGCGGGCATATTCTTAGCCGACATACATTTACGCCGTTACTGCTAATCTAGTTTTATGCATATCAATAGAGTTTCTCTACAGAAAATCCAACAATTTGTTCAATCAAGGATTTAGACCCATCACCTCGTGATTGCCAGTCACACCATACGCCACCAGACCAACGACACAGTTATCATTAGAAACACCCGTCCCGCCAGAGGTGTTACAAAAAAATCGCAAACAATTTTATTTACCCGCTACCGCCTATCACTACACTACCCCAGCTATTTCCAACACCGCAAGTGTTTCATTCCCTCGTCTCGTTCAACATGTTACTCCCGCCGCCGAATATAATTCGATTCGAAACCGTCGGCGTATTCCCTCGTAACTGTAGAACAATGCGAAACGTTCTGTCCCATTCGTTCGTTTACCCAATGTCGAAATGCGAATAATACGAGGTCACATCATTACCCTAGGGTACCGTAAGGTAATACATATATTAGTTATTTGCAATAACTTATTATTATTATATTATTATTTTTATCTGAAGGGCAAGTCAAGAGTCTCCGTAACAAACAAGCGTGTATGAGACGAACTATGGGAGTGGAGGAAGTCAATGAGGTCGGTAAGGAAAGAAGCTGTTAAAGCTCTATATTATTTGCCTACCCCATAAGGAATCTGGCGTAATAATATAGATACACGTTCTTTTATTCTACAAACACAAATATGTTAAAGTCTTAAGCAAATATCTAATGGGACGAGACGGTGACGCGACGCCGAAAGAACGGATGTCATCGCCTGTATAATTCAGTACATTTACAACTATAGGTTAAGGTGGTCACCTTTCCATCAGGTGGCATAGGGGTCAACTGCTGACCAATCCTAAATATAAAAAAGCTACTCACGTACAGTAAGGGTCTCGTCGCCGTACCGCCCTGCTGGATGTAATATGCAAATATGTAATGGCCAGGTGCGATATACAAATCATGTATGCATTTTTTTGAAAAATCTATGTATTAAGTGTTTCTTATCTCTAAAATCTACCGACCCTTCTTGCTGCTACGCCCGATATTTAGATTATATAGATGTGGATAATCAAACAATATACAAGGTGTATCGTATATAACGCAAGATCTCAGACACCCTGATTAGATAATTACTTCACAAATTCAATACGAAAATTAATTTATCAAATTTAAAATTTTAACCCATTTATTGTACGTGTATGTGTGCGTATTGAAAAGTACGTTTTAGAAATGCATTTGAAATCTCCGTATTGCTTTGAATCAAGAATAAATTTAGTTTATATAACACACTAAACGAATACCAGCATTTTTTTCAAATTTAAAAAAATATGTAAGATACATTTAATGTTGAAATCAATTCAGTTATCGATTTAGAACAAATTACTTTCAGGTCTTGCGTTTATTATGTTACACCTTGTATTACATAAAATTGATTTTTGACGAAATAATTCTTTAGATGAAATATCTTAGAAATTAGTATCTACGTTCATTCGCCTGCGAAAGAAGTATACTTGAAATTAAAATCAGTGAGTAATAACATTTAAAACCCCAATAAGTTATTTTCAATACGCATTAACTTTCAGAAATTTTTTCACGGTCAAGCAATTGAACAAATTGCTTTAAGATATTTTAAGTGCTAATAAATCAAAGACATACTTCAATTCAAGTGAAGTTAAACTTGTTATATGAAAGAGTTTTATTTAAGTACCTTAAATGACTGCATTACGTACGAAAATATATTATTATAACTGAAAATGTTGAAAAGCTTGCGCCAAGAGTAAACGATTTTAATCTTACGAAATGTTTTTTAGTTTTATTAAAATCTATCTATCTATCTATAACTTCACGCCAGATCCCTTGCGGGGTAGGCAGAGAGTACAGAGTTCCAACAGGTTCTTTCCTTACATACCTCTCTGGCTTCCTCGACTCCCATAGTTCGCCTCATACACGCTCGCCGGTTACGGAGACTCTTGACTTTTCCATCAGATAAGACTCGGTTTATTTGGTCGTGGTAAGATAGTCTAGGTCTTCCCCGGTACCTGCATCCTTCTACTTTCACATTGTATATCTGTTTTGTCATTCTTTCCTCTGGCATTCTTTCTATATGCCCGAACCAACGGAGCATGCCCTTTCTCATCTTTACACCCATACTATCTTTCATACCTACTCGCTGTCTTACTATGCTGTTGCTAATGCGGTCGGTCAGCTTCACTCCGCACAACTTCCGCAGAGCTCGCATTTCTACCGCATTTATCCTACTTTCATTCTCCTTCTTACATACCCAGCTCTCGCTACCATATAACAGCGTTGGCTCAAGAACTCCGTTATGTATGGGCAGCTGCGCCTTTTGGCTTAAGTGCCGGCTCCCGAGTAGCTTTCCCATCGCACCATTCACTCTGTTTCCTGCACTCACTCTTCTCTCTATGTCAGCGGTGTATTTCCCATCCTTACTGAAGGCGCATCCAAGATATACAAACTCATTCACTTGCTCCAGCACATCGTTACCAACCACAATCCTTACATTCGTTCTGGTTTCTTCCCTTTCAAAAACCATAATCTTGGTTTTGTTCACATTCAAGTGTAAGCCATTGATCATGCAGTCGTCTTTCATAACTGTGACTAGTGTTTGCAGATCAGTGGCTGTTGGCGCTATTAAAACCGCGTCATCTGCATAAAGTAGTGGTTTACCACTAAGTCACCCATTTGTACACCTTCATTCATCGCTTTTAGTCTTTGAAGACTTTTGTCCAGATATATTATAAACAGTCTAGCGGACAACACGCAACCCTGCTTGACGCCGATTTTAACGTCAAACCAGGGTGACCTGTTACCACCCACCCGTACGCATGCCTTGCAGTCCACATAAGTGGACTGGACGGCTCGCAACAGAGTGCCATCTATACCATACTCTGGCAAAATGTCCCAGTCTCTTTCGCACAACTCTGTCAAATGCCTTCTCCAGATCTACAAAACCGCAGAAAACCTTCCGGCCCACTGCCAGATGCTTCTCTACGATGTTGCGGAGTAAGAACACTTGATCCGAACATCCTCTTCCAGACCTGAAACCCCCTTGTGCCTCGCACAACATTCCATCGGACTTCACGCGCATTCTCCGTTCAATAATTTTTAGTTTTATTAAAACGCATACTATAACTATATTTTAATCACCAGAAGACCAAATAAATATTTTTTTTTTTTATTAAAACGTAGACCCACATTAGGATTTATTCCTGTATCGTGGGTGCGTTTACAAACATGAAAATTAACATACACAAATACCAAGACCGGAACAAATAATTGAGAATCACATATCATCATCATAATCATATCTTTATTTGCGAATATGGGTATGTATTACATAAGATCTTCAGTGTTTGAGGTGTTTCACCATATCCAGCTTCATGGCATGCAAATATTTAGTATCTTATAGGCTAAAATTGATAAGCATATAAAATTCTTTAAATATAATATTCACATATCATATATTATTATTTATTCATTCATCATAGTATTATTTAACATATCATTTAGTTATTTATTTAATCTTCTCTTAAACAGTTATTTGTAAATACTGTTTTAATTATTGTCAATATACGATTACGAATACGATTAATCATAAATAATATTGTTTGATAAATTGGTAATAACAATGACGTCATATGTCAATACTAATTATACAACTCTTCTATAACTTATCATTTAAGTAGTCATTCACCGAATAGTAGGTCTTTTCAGCTAATAATTTTTTAACGGTATGTTTAAAAACATGGTTATTACTTAAACATAAAACTGACTTCGGTAGGTTATAATAAATACGAGGGGCCATGCAAAAAATACTTTTATTTAAAAAAGCAGTTTGATTTGGTGGGAAACAAATTTTATAATTATGACGTTTGCTGTTAAGTTTCTTATAATTATTTATGTTATTTCTAACGAATAATATCGTTTCAAAGATATATAGGCAGGGAAGTGTCAGAATGCGTAACTGTTTAAAGAGAGGCTTACAGTACTCAGTCGGTTTCATACGGCACATCGCCCTCACGCACCTTTTTTGAGCCGCGAATGCTGCATCTTTATTGGTTGCGTTGCCCCAAAATAGTATACCATACCTCAAACTGGATGACACATAACCATGGTAAGCCGTTAATATCACTGATTGATCGACTGTTTTAGACAACATATATAAAGCGTATGCGTATTTATTCATTTTTGAGCAAAGAATTTCTATATGGTTCTTCCAATTTAAGTTGCAGTCTATATTCAAACCTAAAAATTTTGTCGTCTGCACTGATTGAACAGTTTGTCCTAAGTAGTTTAAATTAAAGTCAACAATTTTATTAGTTTTATTTTTAAATGTCATTAGAACTGTCTTGACAAGATTAATCTTTAAATTATTTAGTGTTAACCATTGTACTATGTCATGTAAAGTAGTATTAATGTCATTTTTTAAATTTAAATTTGTCTCATTACCTGAGAATATAACAGTAGTGTCATCTGCAAATAGTACTGTGTGATGCTTGGTTATTCCAGGAAGATCGTTAATATAAATAATAAATAGCAGAGGCCCCAGTACACTGCCTTGCGGTACTCCAAAATTAACGTCTCTATATTCTGACAAGTAGTTTAGTTCTTTTTTTAGGTCAGGACATAGTCTAGTTATTTGCGTTGCTTGTTTTCTATTAGTTAAATAGGATTTTATAAGATTTAATACATTTCCTCGAATTCCATATGCATATAATTTATATAATAGGATAGGATTTTCACATAAATTCACATATTCACACAAAGACTTTTCCCGTGCGGGAATCGAACCCGCGACTATTAGACACAGTGGGCGGCGCGACTTAAGCTCTTTACCACTGCGTTTAATCGTCCGTCAATTAAATACAAATTGATCATTTCTACTGCTGAGCCAAGACTTTTTTCACAATTTTAAGTATTGCATGATGACTTGGATGCGTTTCAAATGTATGGGCCAGAGAAGACTGATAACATTTCGGTCTGAAAGGTATGAGGGAGACCTTAACCCAGCAGTGGAACAATAAAGATTAAGGAGAAACAAGTCTGAGCTCATACTTCAGCACTCGGACCCATTGGTGGAGGCAGGTTTTCTGTCAAAAATTTTCCTTACAAATTGTGCTGAAAGACTGCCTATGTAATAAGTTACATAGGCAGTCTTTCAGCACAATTTGTGCTGTTAGCCACCTAAGGGTGGCATTGCAATAATATGGAACTGATCTGATTATAGAGCCTAAAGGTGGCCATAGGAATTCCTCTACTAAACAATATAACCTAAAACCTTAACCATCGCGTTTGGGCTTGTGGGGTTTGTATTGACTAATGCTATAGCCCGCGTGGTTCCCGGCTTAGAATAGGACCAACCCATCTCATCCCATCGGGTGTCGTACAAGGCGACTAAGGGAAAACTAGGGAATGGGCAGCAGCGTTCCCTTAACACTTCGACGATCAATAACTGCGCTCGCCAACCCGCCTGCCAAGCGTGGCGAGTATGGCAAACCCCCAATTATGGAAGAAAGTAAGAAAACCAGGCCCCTAGTCCCCGGCGGTCCTGTTCGTCCTGGCCACGGTAGCAGCCACGGTAACGACAGGACAAGGGGTGCTAAGAATCTCCGGCAGAGATTCGGCTACCACCGAAACCGAAAATTGGCCCTGGTGACATACAACGCACGCACATTGAGGACAGATGAGAAGCTAGTTGAGCTGGAAGAAGAGTTAAACAAGTTGCGGTGGAGTATTGTTCGTTTATCGGAGGTCCGAAGAGAGGGCGAGGACACGATAACCTTAAAATCCGGCAACTTGTTTTACTACCGGGAGGGCGAACAGCAGTCCCAAGGTGGTGTCGGATTTATCTTCCACAAGTCACTCATAAACAACGTCGTGTCCATCACTAGTGTGTCGAGCAGGGTAGCGTACCTGATACTCAGAATATCCAAAAGATATTCGCTGAAGGTCATACAGGTCTACGCACCAACCTCGGCATACTCAGATGATGAGGTCGAAGTTATGTATGAGGATTAGTAGAGCCATACATACTTCCAAAGCACACTTTACAGTAGTTATGGGTGACTTCAATGCGCGACTGGGCAAACGGGGCGATGATGAGTTGAGAGTGGGGCAATTTGGATATGGGCAGCGCAACCCCAGGGGTCAGAGGCTGGCCGAATTTCTGGAGAAGGAGGGACTCTTTATGATGAACTCTTTCTTCCAGAAGCCGTCTCATAGGAAATGGACCTGGATGAGCCCTGATGGTTTCACAAAAAATGAGATAGACTTCATCATGAGCACCAAGCGACAAATATTTAATGATGTCTCCGTGATTCACAGGGTAAAAACCGGCAGTGATCACCGAATGGTCAGAGGCACATTAAATATTATTGTCAAAATGGAAAGATCGCGTCTGATGAAGTCTACGCTCCGACCTTCTAATGCACATATCCAAAACCCCGAGAACATTCAACTCGAATTGTCAAACCGCTTCGAATTGCTAGACAGCAGCGCATCAGTGGACGAAATCAACAACAGGCTGGTAGAGACTGTCCATACGGTCGGGTCCAAGCATTTTAAGCCCCACCGTAAAAATAGGCCTCAAAAGCTATCTGACTACACCCGAAACCTTATGGCTGAGCGACGTACCATGACACTCCAAACCTCCGATGATGCTAAGTCCTATAGGCAGCCAAATGGACAGATATTGAAGTCCTTGCGATACGATTTACGGTCCTTCAATACAAGACGTATTGAGGAGACCATAGAGCAGAACAAGGGCTCCAAAGTGTTCGCAAGAGACGCGTCTATTGGGCAAAGCCAGTTGACGAAGCTGAAGATGGAGGACGGAAACGTAACGTCGAATAGGTCAGAGGTGCTCAGGGAGATAGAGAGGTTCTATGGGCAGTTGTATACCTCAGTAGCTGAACCTGTTGTTGACTTGGTAAAAGACCCAAGAGCCAAGCTAACCCGACACTACACTGAAGATATTCCGGACATCAGCCTGTACGAGATTAGGATGGCTCTCAAACAACTTAAAAACAACAAAGCGCCGGGTGAAGACGGAATTACCGCAGAGCTTCTGAAAGCGGGCGGATCGCCGGTGCTTAAAGTCCTTCAGAGGCTTTTTCAAGAAAGGTGATAACACTTTATTAAAGAACTATAGGCCCATCACACTGCTGAGCCATGTTTACAAGTTGTTTTCGAGAGTCATCACGAATCGTCTCGAACGCAGGCTTGATGATTTCCAGCCTCCTGAACAAGTCGGTTTCCGGAAAGGCTTTAGTACCATAGACCACATACATACGCTGCGGCAGATTATACAGAAGACCGAGGAGTATAATCGGCCACTATGCTTGGCGTTTGTGGACTATGAGAAAGCCTTCGATTCGATCGAGACTTGGGCGGTTCTTAGTTCTCTCCAGCGATGCCGTATTGACTATCGGTACATCGAAGTGTTGAAGTGCTTGTATAATAACGCCACCATGTCAGTCCGAGTACAAGGGCAGTGCACGAAGGCGATCTCCATAAAAAGAGGAGTAAGACAGGGAGACGTCATTTCTCCGAAACTGTTTACGACTACCATAGAGGACGCCTTCAAGCTCTTGGAATGGCGAGGACTTGGCATCAGTATCAATGGCGAATCCATCACTCACCTTCGATTTGCCGACGACATTGTGGTCGTGGCGGAGTCGCTGGAAGATCTAGGACGAATGCTCGGCGACCTCAACAGAGTATCTCAACAAGTGGGTCTTAAAATGAACATGGACAAAACGAAAATAATGTTTAACGTCCATGTCGTACCCACCGCACTCAACGTTAGGAACTCTACTCTTGAAGTTGTCGACGAATACATTTACCTGGGACAGGTAGTCCAGTTAGGTAGGTCCAACTTTGAGAGAGAGGTCAATCGACGAATCCAACTCGGCTGGGCAGCGTTCGGGAAACTGCGCAACATCTTCTTATCCAAAATACCTCAGTGCCTAAAGACTAAAGTTTTTAGTCAATGTGTGTTACCAGTGATGATATATGGATCAAAGACGTGGTCTCTTACTATAGGTCTCATAAAAAAGCTCAGAGTTGCTCAGCGAGCTATGGAGAGAGCTATGCTCGGCGTTTCTCTACGTGATCGAATCAGGAATGAAGAGATTCGTAGAAGAACCAAGGTCACCGACATAGCCCTTAAGATTAGCAAGCTGAAGTAGCAATGGGCGGGCCACATAGCGCGAAGATCGGACGGGCGTTGGGGCAGAAAGATTCTAGAGTGGAAACCACGTATTGGCAAGCGCAGCGTGGGACGACCACCTGCCAGATGGACCGACGATCTTGTGAAAACCGCAGGAAGTCGTTGGATGCAGGTGGCATCGGACCGGTTACGCTGGAAAGCGATTGGGGAGGCCTATGTTCAGCAGTGGACAAGTACAGGCCGAGATGATGATGATGATGATTGTGGGGTAGGGCAGCTGACATTGAGTCTATTTTTATCTTTCAAAAAGGGCTATTAGTGCCATCTATAACTTAGGTAGTCGCGACTTTTTAAGAGAATTGCTTAAAGAAGCCAATATTATGACGGTCCTATGTCAGTATATTTATGAAAACATAATGTACACAAGGAAAAATTTAGATCTATTTAATCAGCTAGGTGATAGGCATTGCTTTAACACGCGACATAGAAATAAATTGGATCAACCGCAATTTCGTCTGTCTAAAATTCACGTCTTTCATGGGGTTCTGTGTTAGATTCTATAATAAAAGTCCACTTGACGTCACTTAACTTAGTGAAAATGAATTCAAATCTTGTAATAAACGTACGCTCTGCTAGCGAGCTTACTATACTCTAGATGATTATTTAAAAGATAAAAATGCTTAACTAGGCGCTGTTCCAGCTCCACTGGAATGTAGATAACATGTTCAGCTATTATTATTTAGTATTCCCTCTATTCCTTCTAGTAGTTAAATAAAATTGATCATTTTTCTTCCTCATTTCTTTATTTGTAAATAAAAGAACCATGTTGCCATTCTCATGAATAGCTAAACTTGGTTAATTTAATTTAGACTCACTGGATACTACCTAGTTCTCCCTTTCCCTATAACAAAATGTAGATGGAAAAATTGTAAGAGACCACGTCTCTGATCCATATATCATCACTGGTAACACACATTGACTAAAAACTTTAGTCTTTAGGCACTGAGGTATTTTGGATGAGAAGATGTTGCGCAGTTTCCCGAACGCTGCCCAGCCGAGTTGGATTCGTCGATTGACCTCTCTCTCAAAGTTGGACCTACCTAACCGGACTACCTGTCCCAGGTAAATGTATTCGTCGACAACTTCAAGAGTAGAGTTCCCAACGGTGAGTGCGGTGGGTACGACATGGACGTTAGACATTATTTTCGTTTTGTCCATGTTCATTTTAAGACCCACTTGTTGAGATACTCTATTGAGGTCACCGAGCATTCGTCCTAGATCTTTCAGCGACTCCGCCACGACCACAATGTCGTCGGCAAATCGAAGGTGAGTGATGTATTCGCCATTGATGTTGATGCCAAGTCCTTGCCATTCCAAGAGCTTGAAGGCGTCCTCTAAGGTGGCCGTAAACAGTTTCGGAGAAATGACGTCTCCCTGCCTTACTCCTCTTTTTATGGGGATCGCCTTCGTGCACTGCCCCTGTACTCGGACTGACATGGTGGCGTTATTATACAAGCACTTCAACACTTCAATGTACCGATAGTCAATGCGGCATCGCTGGAGAGATCTAAGAACCGCCCAAGTCTCGATCGAATCGAAGGCTTTCTCATAGTCCACAAACGCCAAGCATAGTGGCCGATTATACTCCTCGGTCTTCTGTATAATCTGCCGCAGCGTATGTATGTGGTCTATGGTACTAAAGCCTTTCCGGAAACCGGCTTGTTCGGGAGGCTGGAAGTCATCAAGCCTGCGTTCGAGACGATTCGTGATGACTCTCGAAAACAACTTATAAACATGGCTCAGCAGTGTGATGGGCCTATAATTCTTCAGTAAAGTGTTATCACCTTTCTTGAAAAACAGTACCACCACACCCCTGTTCCATGCTTCCGGCGTTTTCTCTTCGAGCAAGACGGAATTAAACAGCCTCTGAAGGACTTTAAGTACCGGCGTTCCGCCCGCTTTCAGAAGCTCTGCGGTAATTCCGTCTTCGCCTGGCGCTTTGTTATTTCTGAGTTGTTTGAGAGCCATCCTAATCTCGTACAGGCTGATGTCCGGGATATCTTCAGTGTAGTGTCGGGTTAGCTTGGCTCTTGGGTCTTTTACCAAGTCAACAACAGGTTCAGCTACTGAGGTGTACAACTGCCCATAGAACCTCTCTATCTCCCTGAGCACCTCTGACCTATTCGACGTTACGTTTCCGTCCTCCGTCTTCAGCTTCGTCAACTGACTTTGCCCAATAGACGCGTCTCTTGCGAACACTTTGGAGCCCTTGTTCTGTGCTATGGTCTCCTCAATACGCCTTGTATTGAAGGACCGTAAATCGTGTCGCAAGGACCTCAGTATCTGTCCATTGAGCTGCCTATAGGACTTAGCATCATCGGAGGTTTGGAGCGTCATGGAACGTCGCTCAGCCATGAGGTTTCGGGTGCAGTTGGATAGTTTTTGAGGTCTATTTTTACGGTGGGGCTTAAAATACTTGGACCCGACCGTATGGACAGTCTCTACCAGCCTGTTGTTGATTTCGTCCACTGATGCGCTGCTGTCTAGCAATTCGAAGCGGTTTGCCAATTCGAGTTGAAAGTTCTCGGGGTTTTGGATATGTGCATTAGAAGGTCGGAGCGTAGACTTCATCAGACGCGATCTTTCCATTTTGACATTAATATTTAATGTGCCTCTGACCATTCGGTGATCACTGCCGGTTTTTACCCTGTGAATCACGGAGACATCATTAAATATTTGTCGCTTGGTGCTCATGATGAAGTCTATCTCATTTTTTGTGGAACCATCAGGGCTCATCCAGGTCCATTTCCTATGAGGCGGCTTCCGGAAGAAAGAGTTCATCATAAAGAGTCCCTCCTTCTCCAGATATTCGGCCAGCCTCTGACCCCTGGGGTTGCGCTGCCCGTATCCAAATTGCCCCACTCTCAATTCATCATCGCCCCGTTTGCCCAGCCGCGCATTGAAGTCACCCATAACCACTGTAAAGTGTGCTTTGGAAGTATGTATGGCTCTACTAATGTCCTCATACATTACTTCGACGTCATCATCTGAGTATGCCGAGGTCGGTGCGTAGACCTGTATGACCTTCAGCGAATATCTTTTGGATATTCTGAGTATCAGGTACGCTACCCTGCTCGACACACTAGTGATGGACACAACGTTGTCTATGAGTGACTTGTGGACGATAAATCCGACACCACCTTGGGACTGCTGTTCGCCCTCCCGGTAGTAAAACAAGTTGCCGGATTTTAAGGTTATCGTGTCCTCGCCCTCTCTTCGGACCTCCGATAAACCAACAATACTCCACCGCAACTTGTTTAACTCTTCTTCCAGCTCAACTAGCTTCTCACCTGTCCTCAATGTGCGTGCGTTGTATGTCACCAGGGCCAATTTTCGGTTTTGGTGGTAGCCGAATCTCTGCCGGAGATTCTTAGCACCCCTTGTCCTGTCGTTACCCCACAATAATATACCGTAAAACATGACACTATAAAAGCAACTGAAGTAGACCAACCGCGCGGTGTCCATATCAGTAAGCTGTCTGATTTTTCTTACGGCATAGGCAGCGGAACTGAGTCGTTTACCTAAAGTCTTAATATGAGGGCCCCATTGCAACTTCGAGTCAAGCGTAATCCTCAAGAAAGCTGTATCATTTATAAACTCAAGTTTCTCGTTATTTAGTATAATATCACATGCAGTACTGTTCACATTTGGTGAAGAAAACCGTATACAATTAGTTTTCTTGTTATTAAGCACTAAATTGTTGCATGTGAACCAATTATGTACTTGAAGAATAGCGTCATTTACCTCGTCTAAGTTATTCACATGCCTACCTACGTTAAAGATCAAAGAGGTATCATCAGCAAACAACACTACCTTCGCCCTGCCCTCAACTGCTCGAGAAGGTAAGAGTCTGAAGTTATCCTGTGACCCAATGGTATTGTGACCGATATAATGGTTATAAACCGGCCCTTTACTGGGACTAAATAGAATCGGTGATATGTAGATGTACACAATATAATCCTTTCACTGCTCTTCATTATTCTTGGAAATATAGAAACACTAAAAAATAGACACTAGATAGTAAAAAATGTTATTAATTTAGGCTCATACTAGTTTCTGCCCGCGACCTTGTCCACTTTAGACAGGACTTTACATTTTTTCGGAATAAAAAGTATTATAAGTATTCTACCCGGATTATAAACTGTTCGTGTGCCAAATTTTATCCAAATCCCTTCAGCCGTTTTGCGTGATTGAGTAACAAATCCAACATACAAAATTTTTCATTTATAATATTAGTAGGAATAAAATAATTTTTCGGATATTACCGCGCTTTATTTTTGATTTTTAAGTTCCCGACGTTTCGAGTGCTTCGCAGCACCCATGGTCACGGGAGGGACTGAGGTATTAGACGTTAGGGAAACTCATGCATTGCCGGCCTTACATTTATAACCACGGGCGTACTAAATATACCTCTGCCTTACCTTAGATAACTTTTCGTAATATATGACGACTGTTTTCATTGTAATAAAAATCAGGTTTCCTCAATACAGACTTGCCTAAAAGGAAGCTTTTAGGATAAAATGGATTACCTGCAATTTGTGGGGGCGTCTTTAGTGTTACATTTGGGTTTTGTTAAGTAGATTTAAGAATTCACTCTTCTCATTATTTTCTGCAGTAATAAATAAAAATACACACTGCCCATACAAGAACAACCCCTAGGAATCAGGGATAGTATCGCTACATTATTATTTTCAGATCAGATCAGGAACAAAATAACAATAAAACACCATGACCATGTTTGGTTAAACTTACGCATTTATACCTACTCGTAACTATAAATGAATAAACAACGTCACGCTTATATCCCCCAAGCGGGGTTGGCAAAGGTGATTGTACACCCTCTTTTCGCCGACTATGTCAGGTCAAGCCGTAGAGGTACTAGAAGCATAGAGGGTGCATTTACAAAATTATATATTTTGCACTGCTTACACTTATGTCAGTGATAAGAAAGGGGACAAACCTATTGTAATCAGTTACACTATTGTATATCTTATTTTCACATTAATTATTACTTGAAAACAAATAAAAAGTCATCGAGGACACAGTCACTAGACGAACAAATATTAACTATAAATATATATTTGCGGGGCGGAAGGTTTTCTGCGGTTTTGTAGATCTGGAGAAGGCATTTGACAGAGTTGTGCGAAAAAGACTTTGGGACATTTTGCCAGATTATGGTATAGATGGCACTCTGATGCGAGCCGTCCAGTCCACTTATGTGGACTGCAAGGCATGCGTACGGGTGGGTGGTAACAGGTCACCCTGGTTTGACGTTAAAATCGGCGTCAAGCAGGGTTGCGTGTTGTCCGCTAGACTGTTTATAATATATCTGGACAAAAGTCTTCAAAGACTGAAAGCGATGAATGAAGGTGTAAAAATGGGTGACTTAGTGGTAAACCATCGACTTCATGCAGATGACGCGGTTTTAATAGCGCCAACAGTGACTGATCTGCAAACACTAGTCACAGTTATGAAAGACGACTGCATGATCAATGGCTTACACTTGAATGTGAAGAAAACCAAGATTATGGTTTTTGAAAGGGAAGAAACCAGAACGAATGTAAGGATTGTGGTTGGTAACGATGTGCTGGAGCAAGTAAATGAGTTTGTATATCTTGGATGCGCCTTCAGTAAGGATGGGAAATACACCGCTGACATAGAGAGAAGAGTGAGTGCAGGGAACAGAGTGAATGGTGCGATGGGAAAGCTACTCGGGAGCCGGCACTTAAGCCATAAGGCGCAGCTGGCCATACATAACGGAGTTCTTGTCCCAACGCTGTTATATGGTAGCGAGAGCTGGGCATGTAAGAAGGAGAATGAAAGTAGGATAAATGCGGTAGAAATGCGAGCTCTGCGGAAGATGTGCGGAGTGAAGCTGACCGACCGCATTAGCAACAGCATAGTAAGACAGCGAGTAGGTATGAAAGATAGTATCGGTGTAAAGATGAGAAAGGGCATGCTCCGTTGGTTCGGGCATATAGAAAGAATGCCAGAGGAAAGAATGACAAAAAAGATATACAATGTGAAAGTGGAAGGATGCAGGTACCGGAGAAGACCTAGACTATCTTACCACGACCAAATAAACCGAGTCTTATCTGATGGAAAAGTCAAGAGTCTCCGTAACCGGCGAGCGTGTATGAGACGAACTATGAGAGTCGAGGAAGCCAGAGAGGTATGTAAGGAAAGAACCTGTTGGAACTCTGTACTCTTTGCCTACCCCGCAAGGGATCTGGCGTGAGGTTATAGATAGATAGATAGATAGATAGACATATATTTGCGTGGAGCCTACGTCAAAATACAAGCCATAATATTTTGTATATAAAGGAAATACCAACAAAGATTTTTCAAATTGGTTGCCTAAATGGTACCAAGTGTCCAGAAAAAGCGTACAGCTGAACTGGGCTTATAATTCCCCTATGCTTTTAAGTCACCTCTATGGGTCAAGCGTAGAAATTAGTTTTAAATTATCAATGACCAGTGATCTTTTTACTGAAGTAGATTTAGTCAACTGCAGCATTTTAACGCGTGGTCGCGTTAGTTAAGGTTTTGCCACATATCCGATGCAGCTCGACGGGAGCGCGACGGTGGCGCAGCTTAGGGAGTAGTAATGTATTGAAATGTACGGGAGACGCCACAAAGCACAGCCCCGCTCGGCGCGACGGTAAACGTCGCGGCCAAACGTAGCCGAACGCTTGCGTCGCGCTCCCGTCGCGCTCCATTGGCTATTTGACCAAAACCTTGGGTTGAGTCAAAATAAGACCACACCAATAATTGTCCTTTTATTTTTAAGCCCGTTTTCAGATTATCACCCTTTTAACCTTAATCTAATATCAGTAAATATTATAAAACAAAGTACCCCGCCGACTCTGTCTGTCTGAACGCGATAAACTCAATAATTACAGAACGGATTGTCATACGGTTTTTCATCAATGTATGGAGTGATTTAAGAGGAAGGTTTTAGTGTATAACTCACCCGTATGAAGCAGGGGTGGGTCGGTACTAAATAATATATCGATGCTTGCGGTGGCTGTCTGACGCAGATAAATACTTTTTCTCCCATATAGTGAAGGGGACTGATGGCTGTTCCAGAATTCCAACCCGTGGACGGTTGCTACCTGTAGGGCCTGGTCCATATAAAATCATATGGGACTTACTTTTTGAAAGTAAAATCATTAGCCGCAAACAATTTAATTGAAACTATTTTTATATATAACGGAGCTTGGGTTTTCTGGAGGGCCGTTTCAATGCTGGTAACGGTGATAGGTGGATTTATCTTCGTTTTCATAGTCGTCTGCAATAGCTGGAGATTAAGTCACATGGAATGCAGTGAGGTTAGCTGCTCCGCGATACGTCCGACCGCTTGCCCCGTTGCCAATCGAATAATAACGCACCGCCATCCGCCATATGACATCGACTATCTGTCATCGGTGATTCGTCATCTGACAGATGTGATCTGTCATCGCTTCACAGCACACACTTGAGCAATCATACAGTATGTCTATGACAAGATTACAAAGTTTACTAAAATGAAAATAGCTGCTTGCCATACAATTAACTGATTTTCAAATAATAGGATACGACATATATTTTATATAAATTAGCTTCAAAAATATACTTATTTAAAAACAAGCTTTAATAGCAAAAACACAAGAAATTGTGCAGTTGCTCAGTTGATAAGTTGTTATGGCTTCCTTCCGGCTCCATCACCAAACCCTGGATACCATCCAGGTCTAAAGTAATATAAATCCAACGAGCCTAAACACGGCTATATTGAGTAGTTGGGTGCTTCCATTGGCTACCTTCCGGCTTCATCATCAGACACTGATGATGATGCTGGTCATAATGAAAATGAAGATGATATCTGGTTGTATAGTACTTATCAATATCAATCTAACAAGCCTAAACACGAGGGGTTACATTGTATGGTTCACATGTTTCTATAGCCACCTTCCAACTCCATCATCAAACCAGCTTCGTGGTACCATATTATTGCGTTGTCGCCGGACTTACACATTTATGCCAAATTTCAGCTCAATCGGATAACCGCAATTGCTTGAAAAATGGACCACAAAATTTGAACCGGAAAGACAGACAGACATACGAACATTGCAAATTAAATAAAAGCTTGTAAAAAGTAATAAAATTAAACCAAAAAGACAATCATGCTGACTTTCTCGTCGAATCCTCTTAGTAGAGGCTGCGTTACGATCCGGTGATAGATACTAAATCATTGTAAATTGAAAATTTGTAAGTTTCCTCCGCAGTGTTTATACAAAATAAATTATTTTAATTCAGATTTAAGTGTGTGTGTGAATGATCTACGCTATTGGCCGCGGGGCCTTTACAGCTTCACCGGTTAGATTTAAATGTGATGGTGACAATGCTTTAATTCTAATTCATTTAAAAAACTGCCTCGTTGGTCTGGTGGCAAAGCGCATCGCTTTGTGATCACGAGGTCCTGGGTTCAAATCCTAGGTCGGACAAATGTAGTTTTTCTAACGAAAAATTCCCAGTATGAATCCGGAGTCTGGAATTGTGCCCGGTATATGGCAATAGGCTCGCCCCCTATTACATGGGACCTAACATCGTCGGCGAAACGTGGGTGTACTCAGTACACCTCTGCCACCCCCTCTGGGGAATATAGGCGTGACGGTGTGTGTATTATTAATTTAAAAAAAAAACTACATTGGCATTATTTCAAAATAGTTTTGCTAGCGTCATTTATTATGCGATAACCCAGAAGCGAGCACGTTTGATATACATATGCGAATATAGTAACACAATTAAAGAACAAGAACATAGGAAATAAAGCTTTTTGTTATTCAAATTAGAATTCGTATTTAAATAATCATTTTTTACATGTGTCTTTATTACATTCGGCCGGCAATATATCCATATAGTTTTGCTAGAGTCGTTTGTTGTAACCCTGAGCGAGCACGTTTGGTATACAAATGGGCGCTTGTACATTACGTGGAGGGCTGCGATATATCGGGCCATCTGTTTCAATGATCGTCTCGCGTGTCTCGTCTGGACGTGGCTGGGTTACAGCTGGCCGCCATACGTAGTTAGTGATACACAGATATCAAGGTCATCGATTAGGAAAGTATATACATTATTTTATTTTAAAATGTTTTCGTTTTCCCTTATTTTGTTTTCTAGATAACAGGGAATATGCGTGTATTTTGTTTTATATTTTTGTACGATAGATTACATCAATATATAACTGCAAAAAAATTTAAGCGTCAAAAACAAAATGTAAAGCGCAAAAAAATATGTTGAAGATAGCAAACAGATAAGAGCATTATAACCGCCCGCCATTTTGGCGCGCTTAGCGTGACGTCAAAGTCTATAATAACAATCAATTAGTGAACAGCTGTAGAAGTATTTTATTCTGTAATTTGTTTTTATTTTGTATTTTGCGACTATTATACAATGGAATAACACTGTGTTGTGCCTAGTTGTAAAAATACAATAAGAAATGCACCCGATAGGTGCAACATAAGGAGAAAGTGGCGTAAAATCAGAAAAAGAGACATGGTATCTCCATCAACTTGTTTATATTGTTGGGAAGATCACTTAAATAATTTAGACAAAAATTTTGTCTTTGTGTAAATCGACGACAAAAAATAACAATAAAACTAACTCAATAGCAAACACCCAACAAATATGCACTTGTTGATATTGGTATTGTAGACTTTGACGTCATATTCGATCTGACCAATAGCGTGGCGTTCCCGCTACTTTGTATTTCCCACTCATTTTTGGTACTTTCAATAATTATATTCTTAATAAAAAAGTAATGTTATTAAACAAATATTGGTATAGACATTATTCCAACGCCATAAAAATTATTCATGATTTCCATAAATAAACTTTTAATACATCTAAACATCAATACTTGGATCAATAAAATGTTTATTTACTACAATATTTCTACGTTAAAAAAAATTAAATATGATCCCGGTTCATATTTGTAGCGCACGTAGGCTACATAATATGTCCTGACTCAACCAACTAAATCAAAACCAAAAATTATGGGATCGAACCTGCGACTACTCAGTCCTCCGAAGCTTTTGTCCATTATGTTAGAAGCGCCCTAAACATCTAAGTACTAGACGTATGTCTAGATGTGTACTTGCAAGTTTAGCTTGAAAGTTATTGTTATTTTTAACTGACTTCTAAAAAGGAGGTTCTCAATTCGACTGTATGTGTTTTTTTCATCTTGTATGTATGTTACGCGATCATTCCGCCAATTGTGAATCGATTTTGATGATTATTTTTGCATTAGGTTCAGTATAGCTCCAAGGTAGTCCCATTTGAATTTCATCGGTATTGGATATAAGTATTGGGTATATAGGTATTTGGTATTGGGTATAAGTCCAAGGGGACTTGGAAGATACACCAGGCAACTCCTTAACGACAAACAATACGAATGCGTAGATTGAGATATAATGGGTATTATGTCAATCCTATAGGTACCCTGCCATAGAACTAATCATAATATTAACCGACTTCAAAAAAGGAGGAGCTCGACAATTCGTATATGTTTTTTATAACGTCTTTATTTATGAACTGATTTTGATGATTTTTTTTGCGGTGGGTTTAGTATAGTTTGCGGTGGTCCCATTTTAATGAAATCGGTATTGAACTTTGGACTTTGAAGATACATAAAGGGACTCCTTAACGGCGAACAGCACGAATGTTTAGATTCCGTTATTATGATTATTATATCAATCCTGCAGGTTACTTGATGTACAACTCAGCAAAATAATATAATATATAAATATTAGTAAATACTTGTCACTTAAAAATGTAACATAAAAATCTTTTAAAAAAAATAACGTCTTATAAAGCAAATAATAAATATTTAAAGTCGGTGTCAAGTAACCGACTGCACTAACCGGTACCGACTTCAAATATTTATTTTTTGCTTTATGAAGTCTTTGTTATTTTTTATTTAAATGATTTTTATTAACTATTTACTTTTCCTGCTATCCGAACTTTGCACAAGCAGGACTCGCCGATATACAATGACTTCATAGTTTCTAATATCGTAATCCCATTCGAAGACCTAAAAAAAAAAAAAAAAATACCTACTAATATTATGAAGAGTAGAGACTTGTTTGTTTGTTTGACGATAAACTCTGAAACTAATTAACCGATTTTAAATCTTTCATTATTAGAAAACTACATTATTCAAAAGTCACATTGACCCAGTAGGTGGCGATGTTGCCTGGTTCGAAGCCGCGAAAAACTGCTAGTATGAAATAAAAGAAATCCGATGGTCACAAGTAAAATATTAGCCACAAAGAACGCTGAGATAATACGAGTATTTTATGTTATAACAACTCTCAACGTCCCTTTCGCTACCAAATCACGTCATACTATCCAAGCTATACGTACATACATACATTATGTCGGAAACAAACATTTTCACAAAACTAACGAAGCTCGCTTCTAAAACCTACTAAAATATTAAAACCATGGGTCAGGGATATGCCGTAAATAGGCAATGTGTTAACTGAAACAATACAATTACAACCTATTCTAAACTTAAAATTCAAAAGTATAAAATGAAAATTCCAAAATCATTTTGATGGCGTATATTACCTTCTGCAAAATAACGTCGTACAAGCATTACGACACATTGTGACGTCACAACCACTCCGGGCGTCGACAATTTCCCGCGCAACACTTTGACAGCGTACCGATGTGTTACCACTTATCAAAACTTCTCTACACTGTTGCCCTCGTTTTAAACTGTGAGAAAAATATGGCAACATTTTAATTTTTTGTTTGGATTGCTGTTTGAAAACGTAACGTGACGTAGATATTTTTTGAAAACTTTTGCCTATTTGCTAGTTTTTGCAGTAGAGTTTATATTCGTTGATGTTTTTAACCGCAGCACTTAAATAAAACATGCCAATCCTGAAACTATCTGATGGACAGATGATGAATTTTCGTCCTAGATTCTAAATAAATTATGTATATATATAATATATAATTAAAGAAACCTTTTTATTTGTAGCAATATTTCTGTGTGCAAGGGAGAACTTGTATTGTATTTAAATATTTTTTCGTCCCCCAAATATATGTTATATTTCCAGTAATAATGTGTTAAAAATTAGAGGTCACTCTCTTGCCGAAAGCATTCGCTATTTTTTGGATTATGAAAGATTTTTGACAACCTTACTACAAAGACACGTTATAAAAATATGTAAAAGATACTCAAAGCAAAGAATACAAATATATATTTATTGTGTTTTTTAGAATTGACGTGATTGTAAAGAATCCACACAGTCAAACATACGCTAACCAAATAGAATCGTAATCAGTAGGCCATGTCTCCAGATTCCCTAAGTATCCAGAGATTACTTATAAATATTTAGGTATCGGCAACCACACGAACGGTTTGTGCCGCGTGGTTCCCGGCTTAGAATAGGACCAACCCATCTCATCCCATCGGGTGTCGTACAAGGCGACTAAGGGAAAACTAGGGAATGGGCAGCAGCGTTCCCTTAACACTTCGACGACCAATAACTGCGCTCGCCAACCCGCCTGCCAAGCGTGGCGAGTATGGCAAACACCCCCAATTATGGAAGAAAGTAGGAAAACCAGGCCCCTAGTCCCCGGCGGTCCTGTTCGTCCTGGCCACGGTAGCAGCCATGGTAACGACAGGACAAGGGGTGCTAAGAATCTCCGGCAGAGATTCGGCTACCACCAAAACCGAAAATTGGCCCTGGTGACATACAACGCACGCACATTGAGGACAGATGAGAAGCTAGTTGAGCTGGAAGAAGAGTTAAACAAGTTGCGGTGGAGTATTGTTGGTTTATCGGAGGTCCGAAGAGAGGGCGAGGACACGATAACCTTAAAATCCGGCAACTTGTTGTACTACCGGGAGGGCGAACAGCAGTCCCAAGGTGGTGTTGGATTTATCGTCCACAAGTCACTCATAAACAACGTTGTGTCCATTACTAGTGTGTCGAGCAGGGTAGCGTACCTGATACTCAGAATATCCAAAAGATATTCGCTGAAGGTCATACAGGTCTACGCACCGACCTCGGCATACTCAGATGATGACGTCGAAGTTATGTATGAGGACATTAGTAGAGCCATACATACTTCCAAAACACACTTTACAGTGGTTATGGGTGACTTCAATGCGCGGCTGGGCAAACGGGGCGATGATGAATTGAGAGTGGGGCAATTTGGATATGGGCAGCGCAACCCCAGGGGTCAGAGGCTGGCCGAATTTCTGGAGAAAGAGGGACTCTTTATGATGAACTCTTTCTTCCAGAAGCCGCCTCATAGGAAATGGACCTGGATGAGCCCTGATGGTTCCACAAAAAATGAGATAGACTTCATCATGAGCACCAAGCGACAAATATTTAATGATGTCTCCGTGATTCATAAGTAAAAACCGGCAGTGATCACCGAATGGTCAGAGGCACATTAAATATTAATGTCAAAATGGAAAGATCGCGTCTGATGAAGTCTACGCTCCAACCTACTCATGCATGTATCCAAAACCCCGAGAACTTTCAACTCGAATTGTCAAACCGCTTCGAATTGCTAGACAGCAGCGCATCAGTGGACGAAATCAACAACAGGCTGGTAGAGACTGGTCATACGGTCGGGTCCAAGTATTTTAAGACCCACCGTAAAAATAGGCCTCAAAAACTATCTGACTACACCCGAAACCTCATGGCTGAGCGACGTTCCATGACGCTCCAAACCTCCGATGATGCTAAGTCCTATAGGCAGCTTAATGGACAGATATTGAAGTCCTTGCGACACGATTTACGGTCCTTCAATGCAAGGCGTATTGAGGAGACCATAGAGCAGAACAAGGGCTCTAAAGTGTTCGCAAGAGACGCGTCTATTGGGCAGAGCCAGTTGACGAAGCTGAAGACGGAGGACGGAAACGTAACGTCAAATAGGTCAGAAGTGCTCAGGGAGATAGAGAGGTTCTATGGGCAGTTGTACACCTCAGTAGCTGAACCTGTTGTTGACTTGGTAAAAGACCCAAGAGCCAAGCTAACCCGACACTGCACTGAAGATATCCCGGACATCAGCCTGTGCGAAATTAGGATGGCTCTCAAACAACTTAAAAACAACAAAGCGCCGGGTGAAGATGGAATTACTGCAGAACTTCTGAAGGCGGGCGGATCGCCGGTACTTAAAGTCCTTCAGAGGCTATTTAATTCCGTCTTGCTTGAAGGGAAAACGCCGGAAGCATGGAACAGGGGTGTGGTGGTGCTGTTTTTCAAGAAAGGTGATAACACCTTATTGAAGAACTATAGGCCCATCACACTGCTGAGCCATGTTTATAAGTTGTTTTCGAGAGTCATTACGAATCGTCTCGAACGAAGGCTTGATGACTTCCAGCCTCCCGAACAAGCCGGTTTCCGGAAAGGTTTTAGTACCGTAGACCACATATATACGCTGCGGCAGGTTATACAGAAGACTGAGGAGTATAATCGGCCACTATGCTTGGCGTTTGTGGACTATGAGAAAGCCTTTGATTCGATCGAGACTTGGGCGGTTCTTAGATCTCTCCAGCGATGCCGCATTGACTATAGGTACATCGAAGTGTTGAAGTGCTTGTATAATAACGCCACCATGTCAGTCCGAGTACAGGGGCAGTGCACGAAGGTGATCCCCATAAAAAGAGGAGTAAGACAGGGAGACGTCATTTCTCCGAAACTGTTTACGACTACCATAGAGGACGCCTTCAAGCTCTTGGAATGGCAAGGACTTGGCATCAACATCAATGGCGAATACATCACTCACCTTCCATTTGCCGACGACATTGTGGTCATGGCGGAGTCGCTGGAAGATCTAGGACGAATGCTCGGTGACCTCAATAGAGTATCCCAACAAGTGGGTCTTAAAATGAATATGGACAAAACAAAAATAATGTTTAATGTCCATGTCGTACCCACCGCACTCACCGTTGGGAACTCTACTCTTGAAGTTGTCGACGAATACATTTACCTGGGACAGGCAGTCCGGTTAGGTAGGTCCAACTTTGAGAGAGAGGTCAATCGACGAATCCAACTCGGCTGGGCAGCGTTCGGGAAACTGCGCAACATCTTCTCATCCAAAATACCTCAGTGCCTAAAGACTAAAGTTTTTAGTCAATGTGTGTTACCAGTGATGACATATGGATCAGAGACGTGGTCTCTTACAATAGGTCTCATAAAAAAGCTCAAAGTTGCTCAGCGAGCTATGGAAAGAGCTATGCTCGGCGTTTCTCTACGTGATCGAATCAGGAATGAGGAGATTCGTAGAAGAACCAAGGTCACCGACATAGCCCTCAGGATTAGCATGCTGAAGTGGCAATGGGCTGGCCACATAGCGCGAAGATCGGACGGGCGTTGGGGCAGAAAGATTCTAGAGTGGAGACCACGTATTGGCAAGCGCAGCGTAGGACGACCGCCTGCCAGATGGACCGACGATCTTGTGAAAATCGCAGGAAATCGTTGGATGCAGGTGGCATCGGACCGGTTACGCTGGAAAGCGATTGGGGAGGCCTATGTTCAGCAGTGGACAAGTATAGGCTGAAATGATGATGATGATGATGAACCACACGAAGTAAGTTATACAGTCAGTTGATACTAATCTCGTCTTTCATTTTCGGGGTAGATAACTCTTATATCTATCAAAAAAACAACCCAATAGGTAATGTCGAAATACGCCCCCGGTAACCTATTTACTACCATCTTCAATTCTAATAAATATTTTGATAGTATCATAGACACAATTACAGAATTTATTAGGCTGCGTTCACATTGGCGAAAGCGCGCTATACGCGCCGGTATTGCAACTGCTATTGTAACACACACTGACATTTTGACTATCTCAAATATCGTACTATATATTTTATTTATCTCAAAAACGCCCTTACGGGATTCAAAACTGTTACAATCGAAATGCAGGCTGCATACTTCTGAGGAGATCCGGCGAGATACAGCGGGCTAGTCTTTTACCTGGTTGATACAGAATTCTACGAGAGATCTAGTGTATGCAGTAGAGCGGCCTTGCCGCTTAAAGCGATTTCCTCCAGGCAACCCTTAGCCAGAGGACAGAGATGAAACATAGGCTTACCTTACTCGCATACGCACAAAACGAGTATCGTGCTAACATATTCAATACGAAATATGCGACGAGCTATGACAATGGAGGACGCGAGATACCTAAGGAAAGACCCTTACATCTTTACTATATAAAAGTGTGGATTGCAACAAATGATTGAGTATAAAACCTCCTGTCGGTGGTATATGTACCATCTGCCTACATCGCAAGAGATCTGTCATGAAAGATGAGATCTGTGTATATTTAAAAACTGGCAATTTTACCGCGTCCTTGCTAATGGAATCGTACCTTTTTGGATGTCGCAAATAGCCACAATCTGACAACAAAGCGGACGGGTAAACAAGTTATATCTGAGAGTCACATCGGTAGCTCCCACCCCGTACCACCCTATATCACGTATCACCCCTTTTATAATTTGTGCCTTTTATGTTTGAGTATGTGAAAGAATATATTTTTATTTATATTGCCTCGTTAATCGAATGCCGCATGGTATGGCGATTATGAGATCCTGAGTTCGCATAGTAAGTCGAACATAGCGTTTTTTTCTTCGGTTTTCTGTTGCCTTTTTCTATCCAAAAAATTCTTAATAGCAGTCCTGACTCTGGGAATGTAATCAAGATAATAGCAATAAGCGAGTATGCTACTATATTATCCTAAAATCAGTGACTATTATATGGGCAATGATAAAAACGACTTCGTGTGGACCTATAAAACACAATATTACTTAAAGTAGGAAGAAAACAGCGATAAAATTTCAATTTTACATTAAGATAAGTAAATAAAACTCTCTCACACAAACCAAGGTATCAGAGAATCCACAACGCGGTTGCAGTGCGGATTTAGGAGGCAGGTTTGTGGGCACCTGCTATTAAATTTGTCAAACCGCCATAAAGGCGGAATCAAAGCCAGCTTACTATACCTTGCAAAGCACGAAGACGCTGGGAAATACAACAAAAGGACAGCCATCTCGGAGTAACCGAGTCAAACGCTGCTTGCGTTTGACTCGTTTACTCCGAGATAAGCGTTAAGCGTTAAGCGTCAACCTTTCATAGTAAACAAGCGCAGCCATTACCACGGCCGCACATTAATTAAAACAAAATAGTTTAATCAAAGCGAATAACTTAGTTTATTATCTAGACAACAAATCTTGAACTCGGCGTAATAAACTTATCCACTCAACGGAACTTGGGCATTGAAGAAATATCGTGCGGAAAACTCAACGGCGTGTGATCTCAATTGAAATACACATACTCGTTGAAAATTTATATGTGTACTAGTGTTGTAACCAGTGTCGATGTTTACATATCCGCGAATACGATTGCGAACATTTGTCACTTTCATTCGCGAATGCGAGTGTCAACTTTTTAAACTTCCCGTTATTTACTAAGCATTCCGTAGGCAACTTACTACATCTTTGTACATACCAAGTTTTGTGTGAAATAAAACGTCCTTTGCTGATTTCGCTTGGTCCATAATAATCATTAGTGGGTATACACAGTACAGCTCTGCCCTACCTACCCCCACTTGGGGAATACAGGGCTGACAGTGTTTATCACCATTATCAACCAAAAGGCGCTCCCATTCACTTTAAAATACCAAAGATTGCCAAATCAACCGATTTTGTGCTGTGTGTTTACTTATTTATTTCATAAAAAAATTTAAAATAAAAAACAATAATCTTTTGCGTTTTTGTCCAACCTCATTCGCAAAACATTGACAACAAAACAAAAGTTGATGTATTTTAAAAAAATCGTGGGGATATTGCGAATGCAAATTTGTTACATCACTAGTGTGTCATTTGATATTAACATCGAATGAATGCGCAGTTTACAGCCCGTTACATTGTACGGTCAGCGCATATTGACAATGTTAAGCGACATTGAACCGGTGTGAAGTTGGCGGCCTAAAGTTAGCGGCCTGTTATACCATATATAATGGTCGCATAACCCGACCAAATAAAATTGTCGCTGGAAAACACATGAAAATGCTGGAAAACACATGAAAGTGGAATCGAGGAACAAAATGGGTCAACCATAATGAAAACAAGCTCGCAGTGGCCTGTGAAAATTTACAGTTTTTGGCGCAAGAGTTCATTGAATGAATTTGGCTACTTTCGATAGCTATTATGACTGATCTATATACCCCATTAATTCTAGGAAATTCTTAAGGAGTAACAGAGAATCACAGATATTCAGCTGGATATATTTATTCCGACTGGCACAACAATAGACTTAACCTACCCTCCACCTATAATTATAAAACCGTTAGTGTGTGAGTGTTCTTAATACACTACAATCCTCCACACTTGAATTCTACTTAACCTTAATACCTTAATTATTTCTTAAGTCTACATTGGCGAACCGGTCGACTCGAACGCAGGATTGTTGGATTTGTATCGGGGACAGGTTCACGGGGTACAGGCTCACTGTTGACTAAAGAAGGAATCGACAAAGTTTGTTCAATCGCTTGCGCCCGATTCGACTCCTGCGCCTGCTCAGACCGAGCCCCCAAAATCACCTGTGTCCGATCATTATGAGTCGGGATATCACCGCTGTTCGTCACAGCGTCCACCGTTTGACCAGCATCAGTATTACCGTCTGAACGATTACACTCAGGGTTAGGTGCGGCTAATGAACTTCTACTGCGGCGTTTCAATTGGTCGATATGACGATGTACTTGGTTGCCACCCTCGCCTATCAATCTATAGTTAGTAGGACATAAACACGTATCTACCGTTCCCGGTACCCATTTTCCCCCCTTTAGATACTGGCGGTACCACACATCTTCCCCAGGCTCTATTTCCCTATTCGCCGCGTTATCTACTTGCAGCTGCTGTTTATGTTTCACGCGCGCCTCCCGGTCCGGCCGCAAAGCGTCTAGTCGCGTACGCAGTTGTCTACCTAACAATAACCTAGCTGGGCTCTCACCTGTCGACGCATATTCTGTATTCCTATAGTACAATAAGAAGTTATTAATCATTGACATGGGATTTTGTTTTGTATAATCAGCTTTTTTAATTACTCTTTTTAAAGATTTTACTGCATTTTCGGCCGCACCATTCGATGACGGATGGTATGGCGGTGAAAACACATGCTCAACAGCATTACTTTTAAGATAAAATCCGAACTCCTGGCTTGTGAAAGGTGGACCGTTATCAGTAACTATCTGTTATGGTAAACCCCATCTACTCCACAATTCATTCAACCTATCAATAGTGGTCGCCGCCGCCGTACTCGGTACAACAAATACTTCTAGCCATTTGGACATGGCGTCGACCACCACCAGATAGGTTTTACCAAATATGGGCCCCATGAAGACCAGATGCAGGCGTGTCCATGGCCGAGAGGGCCAAGGCCAGGGGCGAGGCGCCTGCTGCGGGGGAGCGTCCGCGTGCGCAGCGCACGCGGGACACGCGCGGCTCGCCGCCTCCACCGCCTCGTCCATGCCCGCCCACCACACGTAACTTCGGGCCAAAGCTTTAGACGATACCCATGTGAGGTTCATGTATGATTTGCAAAACTTTATTTCTACATCGTTCTGGTATGAAAACCCTATGGCCCCACATTACACACCCTAGTTCCTCGTATAATTCACGTTTCCTATTAAAATAAGGTTGCATACCTACTATATCACACTCGTTAGGCCAGCCGTCTCGGATAAAATTTAACACCCTACCTAAAATCGGATCACGCAGCGTAAATCTCTTAATTTCATTATAATCCAAAAGCAACGCCTCCTGCGCAAAGTGCAAATGAATTTGTTCCGGAATCGGTAACGAAACCGGTTTCTTATCTCGCACTGGCAGTCGAAACAAGCCGTCCGCACTATTGTTATCTGTGCGCACGTATTCTATATCATAAGTATAGGCCGATAATATGATCGCCCACCGCTGCATACGACTAGCCGTCATTGTTGGGATACCGTTATGCGGACCGAATATAGACACAAGCGGCTTATGGTCTGTCCTAAGCGTAAAACGGCGACCATAAATATACTGATGAAATTTTTTCATACAAAAAATAATGGCCAAGGCTTATCTATGTATTTGGGAATAATTTTTCTACGCCGGCGAGAGAGTGCGCGACACGAAAGCCACTGGGCGCTCGGGCGCACCGCCGCGGCCCGGCTGCGACAGCACCCCGCCCACGCCGACGCCGCTCGCGTCGCACGTCACTATCAGCGGCTTGTCAGGGTCGTAATGACCTCTGAACCCGTTAGGGTTTCTTTTATGTTTCTAAAGGCATCCTCACATTTTAGCGACCAATTCCATTCAACGCTTTTCTGGAGGAGATTGTATAAAGGAACTAATCTCTGACTAAAATTATTTACAAATTTAGCAAAGAAATTAACCAAATCTAAAAATGACCGTAATTCCGTAATGTTGCGCGGTCTCGGTATATTTTTAATTGCTTCAATTTTAGCCGGATCCGCCTAGACTCCGTTTTTTGAAACTATGTACCCCAAATAGGAAACCTCTTGTACAAAAAATACACACTTGGATTTCTTTAATCCTAACCCGTTATCTAGTAAGCGTTGAAATACCTTTTGCAACGCCACAAAATGTTCCGATTTTGTTTTCCCTCCGATAATGACGTCATCAATAGATACCGCCACATTAGGGATACCATGAAGCAAACTCGTCATAATGCGTTGGAATATCCCCGGACTAGAAGACAGCCCGAAAACTAACCTGTTGTAACGGAATAAACCTCGGTGTGTATTAATGACTATATTTTTTTGAATCATCTAATTCAATTTGGTTATACGATTGTGATAAATCTATTTTACTGAAATATTGGGCCCCATTTAACGCAACAAGTACATCCTCAAATCGGGGTAACGGATACCTATCAATTAATAAAACTGGATTCAATGTCGCCTTTTAATCAACACAAACCCTGAGAGCACCGTCGGATTTATTAACGGGAACAAGAGGCGAGGCCCAGTCGGAGCAGTTGACGGGCTCGATGACCCCGGCGCGCAGCATGGCGTCTATCTCAGCGTCCACGCGCTCGCGCAACGCGTACGGCAGCGGCCGTGCGCGGTGGAACACAGGCGCCGCGCCATCGCGCACCCGCAAAGTTGCCTTGCCGCCCGTGAACCGTCCCAGAGTGCCATCAAACAATTGCTTATATCTGTCCAATAAATTATTTACATTATTCTCGGTTTCAGACTCTGGCTTAATAAGGTTACAATTATAAAGTTTTCCAACGGTTATGCTTAATTCCGTCAACCATCGTCGACCGAGTAGGGAAGTAGTCCCTCCTTCAATAACAAATAACTCTAAATGTTTTGAGACATTTTCATACTTGACTAAGGCTGTAATAAAACCCAACGGTTTAATACGAGATCCATCATAGAATTTTAATGATAGGTTATGAGACTGAATCACTTTATCTTGAAAATACTTATTATAGGTATGCTTACTTATACAAGATATCGGTGTGCCGGTATCTACTTCCATGAAAATAACTTTTCCATCAATAGTTACTGGTAAACTCACCGGTTTATAGTCCCTCAAACACAACTGATGCAATTCAATGGAGTCTTCTTCAGTATCCTCGTCTTTGTCACCGGTGACATCTTGCCCATAATGCAGTCTACTGCGGGCGCTGTACCGCGCCGGCGCCGCCGCCCCACTGGTCCCAGGCGCCGTGGTAACTGGGGCCATGCACACGCGTCGCAAGTGCCCCACCCGTTTGCACCGACTGCAAACGTACTCACGGAACTTACAATTTCCGTAAGCGTGACCTGTTGCTCCGCAGCCTTTGCAGTTAACGAGCAATGTGTTCCGCTCGTCTCTCCACTGCACCTCCGCGGGTCCTCGTTGCACATTACTGCCGCCATGTTGTTGGCGCGCTCTGCCCGCGCGCACTGGCCCCGGCCGTATAGCATGCACTCCGATACTCTCCGCCGCTTCCGGTACGACCCGTACCTTTACTGCAGCCGCATCTCGCTCCGCTGCTTCTAACGAGCACGCAATCTAGACAGCGTTACAAAAATTCAAATTTTCGTCTTCCGCAAATAACCATTGACGCATGACGTCACCAGAGAGGCCGCACATAAACTGATCACGTAAATTCTCGTTCAACCCATCATTGAATTTGCAATTCCGCGCCAACCGTTTCAGCTCTGCTACGTAGGTGCCCACGTTCTCCTCCGGTCTCTGTCTCCTCTGCCTAAACCGATACCTTTCCGCTAGCACTGATGGGCTCGGTTGCAAGTGATGACGTAATAACTCCGCCGCCTGATCATACGTCAACTCCGATGGCTTTTTCGGGCTCGCCAAATTGACGAGCAACTCGTAGGCTTCATCCCCCATCACCGACACTAGCGTAGGCAGCTTGAGCTCCTCCTTGATACCATTAACCTTGAAATACATTTCAAGTCGATCCGAATATGATGACCATGCGCCATTCTTGGTATCAAAATCCGATATTTTGCCGATCGACATTGCGTTTATTATTAATGCACGATATTTTGAATTAATTTTATCACTTGTCGCCACTGGGAAATTCTTGAGGAGTAACAGAGAAACACAGATATTCAGCTGGAGATATTTATTCCGACTGGCACAACAATAGACTTAACCTACCCTCCACCTATAATTATAAAACCGTTAGTGTGTGTGTGTGTTCTTAATATACTACAAATTCTAGAGTGGTATTCGAACTACTAAGGTAACCATAGGCGAAAAAAAACCCAGCGACCTATGAAGATTGTCAGTTTTCGGCTCGAACGGACCGCTTAGACGGCGCTAGAGTTCATAAATTTAACCGCATTTGATAGCTGTTATGAATATCTATATACCCTATTAATTCTAGAGTGGTACTCGACCTACTATAGCCACCATAGGCGAAAAAACACCAGCGGCCTATGAAGATAGTCAGTTTTCGGCCCGAAAGGACCCCTTAGAACCGTCTAAGGGGTCCGTTCGGGCCGAAAACTGACTCTGTTTTTTCGCCTATTGTGGCTATAGTAGGTTGAGTACCACTCTGGAATTAATAGGGTATATAGACAGTTATAATAGCTATCAAATGAGGCCAAAGTTATGAACTCTAGCGCCGTCTAAGCGGTCCGTTCGGGCCGAAAACTGACTATCTTCATAGGTCGCTGGTGTTTTTTCGCCTATGGTGGCTATAGTAGGTCGAGTACCAATCTGGAATTAATAGTGTATATAGCCAGTTATAATAGCTATCAAATGAGGCCAAATTTATAAACTCTAGCGCCGTCTAATCGGTCCGTTCGAGCCGAAAACTGACAATCTTCATAGGCCGCTAGGTGTTTTTTCGCCTATGGTTACCTTAGTAGTTCGAATACCACTCTAGAATTAATGGGGTTTATAGATAGTCATAATAGCTATCGAAAGTGACCAATTTCATGAACTCTTGCGCCGTGTAAGGGGTCCGTTTGGGCCAAAAACTGTAAATTTTCACAGGCAACTGCGACTGAATTCTGAAAATCCATGACTTTATTTGGGTTTTCGTTCGAGCTTGTTTTCATTATGGTTGACCCATTTTGTTCCTCGATTCCACTTTAAGGTATGCTAAGAAAGTCGGAATGAGTTTTGGTTAGACAAAAGCAAAAGAATGAAAAATAAAAATTCTGGACTTAGTATCTATAAAAAATTTCTTTTTTCATAATGGTAGCCTAGGTAGGTAGGTAGGTAGCAATAAAAAGCCTTTATGAAAAGCTTTTTCATGTGTTTTCCAACGACAATTTTATTTGGTCGGGTTATAACAGGCCGCTAACTTTAGGCCGCCAACTTCACACCGGTGACATTGACCAGGCGGTGACCTTAAGGTGGTCTCAAACAGCGGCTATAAAGTACATTATGATACACATGATATATTATTGCATACAATAGGTAAATATTCCTTTATGTTCCTTTCCCTTCACTATTGGGAAAAAAGTAAACTGCACGAGAAACATATCGCACTTTCATTTAAATAGTATCACATCTTAAAGTACTAAGGTTTCTTTTTCGTTTTATTTTGATGATACATCATCATTATCATCTCAGCCGTCCACTGCTGTACATAGGCCTCCGCAATCGCTCTCCAGCGCAATCGGTCTTCCTGCGATCTTCACAAGATCGTCGGTCGTCGTTTATTTTCATTGTATTATTTCAATGATTCGAGAAAAAACCTGAGTATCCACATTGCCACACAACTTGGCAATGCTTGGGCACACTGCCGAGCGATTTTGCATATTCTTATACACCCGCTTACATTTTATTTGTAAATTATATACTTATTTTTATTATTCGCAAATGGACATTTGTATTTTTTAAAGTCTCGTATATAGTTTTGCTTCTTTTAAACGTAATTATTATAATGAGATTTTTGTATGAGACGTTCGTAACGCTGTTAAGCAGCGTTCGACTCGGTCGACCTGAGATTGACAACCGATTGTGGCAGTTTCATATTCGAGAGTCTTCGTGCTCCAGATGCACCGCACTGTGTCTGCGTGGTAGAGCACGCGTCGGACACCACCACATAGTACAGTATGTAATGGTGCGGTACGACCGAAGGTCTGAGCATAAAGCATTTGATTGCCGCTATCGTAATCTTGTCAATAACTCGTGCTATCACTTTCTCTTCATTCGGCAAGTTTGTAATGTGAAAGCGATGTAATATCAACTCGAACGTCAATCTGTTCATGTTCAGCCCTCTAATCTCTCTCACGTCGATTGTGACGGAAGGCCTTTGCAGCAATGAGACGAATGAATTATATTCTATGAGCAATAGTCTGTTATTATTACACTATCTTTTAAAGTACTTGCACTGAGCTGTGTACTGGTCTAGTATACATAACTAGGTAGTAACATATTATCAACTTCTTTACATTAATGCAATTAAAATTCTGCATCTGATTCTAGATTCATGTAAGCAATTTGACCCCCAGATGACCCCTGAGAATGATGACTATAAGCATTGATTATAGTCATCATTCTCAGGTTGTTATTATTTTATTATTTTGCTATTTTATCAGACGTATATTTTTTTTTGTAACCCGAGCATAACCAGTTTACATACTGCCACTGCCACTAAACGCGGCAGCGTTAATTGTTCACGTACTCTCTTCACACTTTGGGCATTTCTGAGTGTTTCTCTTTGTGAAAACCTTGTACATCTAATTTTCTTTTACCCGAAATGATATGCGTTTATAAAAATATCCCAAAAGCAAATTTTATATTAGCTTTCCCGTGTTTTGTTCTGAGGCATCGTCCTCACTTATTTTTTTGTATATAATATATTGCTCGACTCAAGCTTAACCACTGGACCACGCCGTTGGAAATAAACTTAAAGCTGCTCCTCAAGTCATACTCGTGAATGGCTGCTGCTGGTGGGGATCGGTCCGTCCTCTATCGTTTGACTGATCAAACCTCTACCATAGTACTGTTGAATTTTGTCTCGTCCGGTATCACACTGGAGCTATAACTAATTATTTTGTACTGCCAGTTCACGAGAGCCGATGGGCAAGAGTGTAAGGAGTGTTGCATCACATGTGGATTGGCAAGCCAGTGATACTCTCTAGAGGTAGCCGATAGGTAGCGGAGAGTTCACTTTTTACGAAAGCAATAAATCACAGTATGTTGGAATGCAGAAGGAGGATGGCTCCTCGGTATCGTCTACTCCCTAACCGGTTCTGCGCGGAGTACCCCAAGTCTTTATTTTATTTATTCATTTATTTTATTATCTTAGGAAAACATACAGTGTAATATTGACATAGAAAAATTAATAACGAATTAGTTAGCAAAACACTATTTACATGTTTCCGCATGTGAATTGCTATAAAGCTTAAGAAAAAAATATTACAAAGAAATAAAAAATTAGATCGTTTTCTTATGACAAGAAACCGAACTAGCGAGAGAACCAAACCAAGAATCAGTCTGAGATTTTTTAAAAGCATGTGGTTTACAACTGAACAAATCAAGTTCAGGAAAGGCAACCAGTTTGTTTAATTCATTAACAGACCTAACAAAAAATGAATTCTGTCTGTAATTAGAAGAACTTTGAGGAATATCCAAGTATATCGGCCGCCTCATTATTCTACTTGGAACTTTAACATTAATTTTAGACAACAAGAGCGGCGAGTCACTCTTATTCTATGCAATTTTTACTAATGTCACTATATCAGCTATTTTTCCTCTTTCGTGCAACGGCAGTGTGTGGTATTTACGGCAACGAGATTCATAATTAGAGTCAAAACTTTGGCGTTTGAACTCCAAGAATTTAAGAAATTGGCGTAGTATAGATTCAAGCCTGTTTACATAAATATTATTTATTTCCGGGTTCCATACTTGAGAGCAATACTCGAGGATGCTACGCACCAAAGAACAATAGAGGATTTTGATCACTTTTATGTTATTAAATTGTGAGCTAGATCTAATAACAAATCCTAATGCTTTGGAGGCTTGTTTAGCTACGTGGTCGATATGTTTCTCATATGTTAATTTAGTATCATGTATGACGTCGAGGTCCCGGATTATATCCACGTTTTGCAGCTCCTGTCCTTGTAAAAAATATTTACTATGGATAAATTTAATTTTGCGGGTACAAGATATGAATAAGCATTTATAAATATTTAAGTCCAATTTATTTGAATAGCAGTAACGTTCAAAGCTGTCTAAATCTTCTTGCAAGAGCCGACAATCGATAGAGCTACTAATTTTTTTGAATATCTTTATATCATCCGCATAAAGAAGAAAGTTTGAGCTGTTGATACAGAGGTTAACGTCATTTATGAATATATTGAAGAGTAAAGGTCCAAGTAATAATCCCTGTGGGACACCAGAAGGGACACTATTCCAGACAGAAGTAAAGCCGTTAATGACTACTACCTTTTCAATGTATGAGGTAAACCACCTGTATAGGTTACCATGGATACCTGCGGAAATCAGCTTTTGCAATAATATTTGATGATCAATGCGTTTAAATGCTTTGCTGTAGTCGGTAAAAATAGCATCAACTTGCCCCCCAGAGTCCATACCTGAAGTTATAATGTCTGTGAAACAGAGTAGATTAGATAGTGTTGGTCGCATTTTTAAAAAACCGTCTTGCGCAGTTATAAATGTTGGAGAAACCGTTTCATAAACTTGAGTATATGTTATTTGTTCAAATATTTTGGCAAAAATACACAATTTAGATATTGGTCTGTAATTTTTGACGTCGTTTCTGCTACCACTTTTATGTATTGGAGAGATGAACGCGGATTACCAGATTTTGGGTGCATTTCCTTCAGAAATAGAGCGCTTAAAGACAATAACGAGAGGTTCAGTTAAACACTCTGCACAGGAAACGATAAATTTGGGTACGATTTTATCAGGTCCCGGGCCTTTAGTCAAATCGAGTTTTTAACAGTTTATAAACTGTATCGGCATTGACCCGAGAACTTTCAACTCGAATTGGCAAACCGCTTCGAATTGCTAGACAGCAGCGCATCAGTGGACGCAATCAACAACAGGCTGGTAGAGACTGTCCATACGGTCGGGTCCAAGTATTTTAAGCCCCACCGTAAAAATAGACCTCAAAAACTATCCAACTACACCCGAAACCTCATGGCTGAGCGACGTTCCATGACGCTCCAAACCTCCGATGATGCTAAGTCCTATAGGCAGCTCAATGGAGAGATACTGAAGTTCTTGCGACACGATTTACGGTCCTTCAATACAAGGCGTATTGAGGAGACCATAGCACAGAACAAGGGCTCCAAAGTGTTCGCAAGAGACGCGTCTATTGGGCAAAGTCAGTTGACGAAGCTGAAGACGGAGGACGGAAACGTAACGTCGAATAGGTCAGAGGTGCTCAGGGAGATAGAGAGGTTCTATGGGCAGTTGTACACCTCAGTAGCTGAACCTGTTGTTGACTTGGTAAAAGACCCAAGAGCCGAGCTAACCCGACACTACACTGAAGATATCCCGGACATCAGCCTGTACGAGATTAGAATGGCTCTCAAACAACTCAAAAATAACAAAGCGCCGGGCGAAGACGGAATTACCGCAGAGCTTCTGAAAGCGGGCGGAACGCCGGTACTTAAAGTCCTTCAGAGGCTGTTTAATTCCGTCTTGCTCGAAGAGAAAACGCCGGAAGCATGGAACAGGGGTGTGGTGGTACTGTTTTTCAAGAAAGGTGATAACACTTTACTGAAAAATTATAGGCCCATCACACTGCTGAGCCATGTTTATAAGTTGTTTTCGAGAGTCATCACGAATCGTCTCGAATGCAGGCTTGATGATTTCCAGCCTCCCGAACAAGCCGGTTTCCGGAAAGGCTTTAGTACCATAGACCACATACATACGCTGCGGCAGATTATACAGAAGACCGAGGAGTATAATCGGCCACTATGCTTGGCGTTTGTGGACTATGAGAAAGCCTTCGATTCGATCGAGACTTGGGCGGTTCTTAGATCTCTCCAGCGATGCCGCATTGACTATCGGTACATTAAAGTGTTGAAGTGCTTGTATAATAACGCCACCATGTCAGTCCGAGTACAGGGGCAGTGCACGAAGGCGATCCCCATAAAAAGAGGAGTAAGGCAGGGAGATGTCATTTCTCCGAAACTGTTTACGGCCACCTTAGAGGACGCCTTCAAACTCTTGGAATGGCAAGGACTTGGTATCAACATCAATGGCGAATACATCACTTACCTTTGATTTGCCGACGACATTGTGGTGGCGGAGTCGCTGGAAGATCTAGGACGAATGCTCGGTGACCTCAACGGAGTATCTCAACAAGTGGGTCTTAAAATGAACATGGACAAAACGAAAATAATGTCTAACGTCCATGTCGTACCCACCGCACTCACCGTTGGGAACTCTACTCTTAAAGTTGTCGACGAATACATTTACCTGGGACAGGTAGTCCGGTTAGGTAGGTCCAACTTTGAGAGAGAGGTCAATCGACGAATCCAACTCGGCTGGGCAGCGTTCGGGAAACTGCGCAACATCTTCTCATCCAAAATACCTCAGTGCCTTAAGACTAAAGTTTTTAGTCAATGTGTGTTACCAGTGATGATATATGGATCAGAGACGTGGTCTCTTACAATAGGTCTCATAAAAAAGCTCAGAGTTGCTCAGCGAGCTATGGAGAGAGCTATGCTCGGCGTTTCTCTACGCGTTCGAATCAGGAATGAGGAGATTCGTAGAAGAACCAAGGTCACCGACATAGCCGTTAAGATTAGCAAGCTGAAGTGGCAATGGGCGGGCCACATAGCGCGTAGATCGGACGGGCGTTGGGGCAGAAAGATTCTAAAGTGGAGACCACGTATTGGCAAGCGCAGCGTGGGACGACCGCCTGCCAGATGGACCGACGATCTTGTGAAAATCGCAGGAAGTCGTTGGGTGTAGGTGGCATCGGACCGGTTACGCTGGACAGCGATTGGGGAGGCCTATGTTCAGCAGTGGACAAGTATAGGCTGAGATGATGATGATGATTGACCTCAATGTCACTAATATAGTTGGATATATTACTAACAATTGATGAGTTATCCAAAGGAGATGGAGCACATTGAGAGGTTGAGGGACCACGTTTATTCGATTTAATACATGACCAAAAAAATCTGGGATTGCTACTAATTGAACTTTACTTTTTATAATATACAGTGCAGATATAGCTCAGTGTTTTAATAATTGTAAATTTCATATGTATGCTGACGATGTCCAAATTTATTTGTCTTTTAAGGCAGGCGAGATACTTTCTGCCGTCCAAAAACTTAATGAGGACTTTAATAAAATAGTTGCCTGGTCTGAACGCAACTGCCCATAGTCTTAAATCCGTCTAAGTCAAAATTTATGGTGATGGGTAGCAAAGCCTCAAGGGAAGCTCGCTGGGCGTGTCGGATTCCTACCAACTAAAAACCCCAGGGTGCCCGACATCAGCACTTTAGAGGGGCTCCGGGATCTCCGTATGGAACGGACCGATGCCCCACCTGTGCCGCGCTCAGCAGAGGCCACCATCGGGGGAAAATGATTGACGACATGCTCCCCTCGCACCGACACGGTGCTCACAGAGACATGGGCCACACCACGCCGCTGTCCTCCTCGCTTAGGGCCCCCGCCCCTTGCATCCGCGACCCCGACTTCCTCCAATGAATCTACGCATCTTAAATAATCATCCATATAATTGTCTTTTAAGATTGCTTCTGCAGCGGCCGGGAATAAGCCTCTATGCTCGTTTTAGCCTTTCTATATTTCAAATAAACGGTCGTCAACGGACTAGATACCGCGCCGAACACCATTGAAGACGTACGGTATTCCAAAAGGGTTTTTAAAAGGTCGTCACGCCAAAGAAACCTTTGATCATCACGATCCTTAACGTTTATTTTTGTTTGTGGAAACATTTCTCGTATGTCCCCGTTCATAGCGAAATGACCTTCCTGAAATGTTATGAGAATCGCAAGAAGAGGCTGTAAGGGGTCTTGCCCCGGAAGTAAAAGAGAATTGAGACTTATTCCTCTACAAGTCACTGCCGCATCATGAAGTACTCTAAGTTCCTCTTTTGGGGATGTACCACTCCAAAATGCGGTAAGTACCACACGACGCTGCCCTTCGTTTCACTATCGCAAAGCTCTGCATAACCTTTAGACAACATGAAGTTCATATTGTTACGATATTCTTTAGCATATCGCGGGTCACGTTTTACGCTCAAAACTAAAACGCGAGTGAGCCAAACTAAAAGGATTAAGAACAGACTTAACATCGGTACGCCAAAGTAGCCCGGTTTCGAACCGACCAGAAGGAAGGCATTTCGGGATAGCTTCCAGAGTGTTAATTGCGCATTGCTCATTTTCAGAGTGGTACTCTTTCCGCGCTATCCCAACTGAATCGATATGGAAATAATCTCTGAGCTGTTTGTCTAGAGTATTTGTAATAAAATCCACCGACAGGTGAAGGGTCAGAGAGTTCAGGGACTCTTTAGACTTTCCTTTTACTGAGCCCAGCCTAGTGACGTTAAAACTGCCACCGGTTGAACAAGTGAACCACGACGCGTGTCCTGTGCCAAAAGGAGGTGCCAATTACTTATACAATTGTTGGTTTCGCGTCTATATAACACAGCGTTTCGACTATATCAGACAGAAGAAAAAAAAAAGTTAAAAAGATATCACCTGACTTGATCGATTGGGAACTAAGTCCTAACTCAGCTACAGAGCGGACGTTTTAAATCTGAAGCCAGTCCGACGTGTGACAACCCTTTATGGTAACGTCTACAAAATTAACCTGACAATTTTTAACAATTCCTCCAAGAGCATTGATCCGCATATGGCCAGATCTACCGACAGCGCTGATTAAGTCCGCTACTATATAGAAAACTAAAATTGTTTCATTGCTACTATCCTCGGCTATTCTCATACAATATCTCCTAAGCTGCCCTACGAAGAACAAGTAGATACATTGGTATCTAATTGATTTGTTATATTTCGGAAATGTCATTTTTCGGATTTGTTATTTTTATATTTTGTCATTATTCTGATTTTTCATTTTTATTGGTAATCATTTTTCTGATTTGATCATTTTATTGTTATTGACATTATTCAACTTTGACATAAGTCGATTAAATCGCGTGTACCTATAAAGGTTTCGCCATATATCCGACGCAGCGCGACGGGAGCGAGACGGTGGCGCGGCTTAGGGAGTTGTAATGTTCTAAAATGTACGGGAGATGCCACACAGAGAATCCCTGCTCGGCGCGACCGCAAACGTCACAACTGAACGTAGCCGAGCGCATCCATCGCGCTCCCGTCGGGCTCCGTCGGCTATTTGACCAAACCTTAAAACATTGAGTTATTATGTACGTATGTACTAGAGAAGACATTTCAAGACTTTTTTTGCAGCAACTTAAGTTGCATACACTCAAGTTCCTTATGTTCCAGTTGCTTCCCGTAACGTGACATGCCTTTTTTATCACTGAGATACTATCTATCTATCTATCTATATCATCACGCCAGCTCCCTCGCGGGGTAGGCAGAGAGTACAGAGTTCCAACAGGTTCTTTCGTTACATACCTCTCTGGCTTCCTCCACTCTCATAGTTCGTCTCATACACACTGTACTGTTTCAATAAATTCAGGAACAATAGATTTTATTATATGAAAACACAAACATCCCCGCTAACCTCGCGGTCATCAAGATTCGCGCCATTTTTACAAGTTTTTATTTAACTTGCAATGTTCGTTTGTCTGTCTGACTGTCTGTCTTTCCGGTTCAAATATTGTGAGAAATTTTTGATGCACTTGCAAGTATCCGATTGAGCTGAAATTTGGCATACGTATCTAAGTTCGGTGACAATACAATAATATGGTACCATGGAGCAGATCTGATGATGGAGTCGAAAGGTGGCTATAGGAACATGTGAATCATAAAACATAACCCCCTCGTATTTAGGCGTGTAAGATTGATACTGACAACTTCTAAGCAACCAGATAGTGTCTAGGGTCTGATGATAAAGCCGAAAGGTAGCTAATGGAACCACCCAACTACTCAATATAACCCCACCGAGTATGGGCTCGTTAGATTTGTTTAGAAGAGTACTTTAGACCCGGCTAGTGTCCAAGGTCTAATGGTGGAGCCGGAAGGAAGCCATAGGAACTTCTCAACTACGCAAGATATTTTCGTTGTGTTTTTGCTGAAAGCTTGCTTGTTTTTGCAAAAAACTTGTTATTAAAAAGGTATTTTTAAAATTAAATTGTTGTATGCATAGCTTCTATAGTACGTCGTACACTTGTAGTACAAAATAACTCAATATTACACACGTGGGGCGTATGTTATACAGCCGTGTGGAACTTTAGAACTATCGCACTCATAGAATGTTGAATACATGCACTTTAAGCGATTAAGATAGGGTGGGCCGCGTCAGGATCACAATCCCTAGTCAGAAAACGAAATGTGAATTTCACAACACAACTACCTACAACCCGCGTTCCACGCTAAAGACAGAGACGGAACGTAAAAGTGAGTCGTCTTTGGCATACAAAACGAGAATTAACTAGTACTTACAAAAAGGTGTCGCATCTGGAAATACGAGATCACAATAAACTTTGATTGGAACCGTTGATCATGTTCTTATTTTAAGAGAAAATGTTCCATTCCTTTTATTTTACAATTGGTGATCCAAATTAGAATATTTCATATAATATTCCAATTTTAAATTAATTTAAGGGTACCTATACACTACCTATAGATTATTGCTTTAGTGCTATTACCTAGACATATCTTATACCGTGCATCTTATGGCTTCTCAGTAAGACGATTTTCTTTATAAAGTGATAAGCATTGTAGAATTACTGAAATAGTATTAAAATATGGATAGGTGTATATGAATTTCAGAATGAAACGAATTTTAAAAGAGCTGGTATGCTATTTTTTTCAATGTTTCTGAAAAGTGAAGTATGTAAGAGACGGAGAATAGCTCAAATCCAAGAGGAAAATTCACGATTTACATAAGTAATCAAGCGCTTTTGATTTTGATGTTCTAAGCCGACAAAAGCAGGCGCACATTCGACAAAACATTTTACAAACTGAAGTTCAGTCTTAGCCTTGTTACGCCTAAGTGTGTATAGAGCTCATTAGTGTTAATAAATCCTCCTTCATTTAAATTGATTCTGTTCTAATTTTAAATTAGCTAGGACCTGGCTGGCTGGAATTAAAAATAAAATGGTTACGTCATGGCCTAATTTATGTAGAAAAAGCAATTTGATATTCTTTATTTAAATTTGCGGAAAATTCTTTTCTTTTTGCGCAATGCCAAAGATATTTTTGACAAATTATTAACAAAATGGTTCGGGTTCTAGATTATACTGATTATCAGAAAATTTACTGTTATAGACTAGACCAAAGCCCTTTTGTACGAATCCTGTTTACTTAATTCCAGTTGCTCTTTTTAAGAAAGAAAAAGACATAAATGTACATATTCAAAAACGCATCTAAACTTTTGTCTTAGTCCAATCTAAGTTTTTAAGTACATAGTTTAATATTCAGTTTTAGAATTAATTTCGACTTTATGCAGTGTAATATCAAGTATAAGTGAATCACAAGAGGCTGTGACTTGTTAACTATGTAGTTCAAAAGTAGTGGGTTTTGAATTTAAGTAAATCAAAAAATATGTCTGGGCAGAGGAATGGGATCATTTTCGCTCGTTGACTAGATATTTTATGTAGACAGTCTTACTTAGGAGACGTTTATTCATAGTCTATTTATAGCAGATCACGCCAGAACCATTGCGGGGTAAGCAGAAAGTATAGGGTTTCGACAGGTCTTTGTCTCACAGACCTCTCTGACTTCTAAATATACGTAAGTAACCAGTATAGTTATTGCCCGCTTAAGGGATTGATACACGCTTTTCTTATTAGTACCTTTATTTCGAAATGAATCGACTCAATTAAAATGATTGATGAAACTTAAATGTATTCTATCAGTCACTAGTTACAATATCTTTGGACATATATATAAAAAATAACTAAAAAAAACAACTGCTAAAATCATAGTAATTGCCCATTAGACATAGTAATTGCCACTTATCTCATACAGTTATTGTCCACCTTACAGATAAGTTAGTAAATCTTAATTTTGTAAATAACTAAAAATTGAGTTCGCTTTTTGCTTTTTGTACGTTAAAATATAACTCTTCACAATCAGAATAAGCATCATCACCCGAGTTAAGTAATTGTGGCAAAAATAGCATAAACACGGCACGACGGACGATTTAGCGCCGTGGTTAAGGGCTTAGCCCGCCCCGCCCACTGTGTCTAATAGTCGCGGGTTCGATTCCCACAATTATTTGTTCCGGTCTGGGTATTTGTGTGTGAATTTTCATGTTTGTAAACGCACCCACGACACAGGAATTAATCCTAGTGTGGGGCAACGTTTAAAAAAAAAAAAAAAAAAAAAATTATATCACCATCATCGAGGACTTTTGTAGCTATCTGGTTTATATCGCAAATGAAAAGATAGATAACAACCAGTGCATTCAATTTTTAACCGACTTCAAAATGGAGGAGGTTCTATGTTCGGTTGTATGTATGGTTTTTTTTTTTATGTATGTTCAGCGATATTTCCGTCAATTGTGGACCGATTTTGATAATTTTTTCATTGCATTGGGTTCAGTATATCTCCAAGGTGGTCCCATATTAATTTTATTGACATTGGACCTTGGACTTAGAAGATACACCAGGGAACTCCTTAACGACAAACAATAGGCATGTGTAAATTGCGATATTATGGGTATTACGTCAATCCTATAGGTACCCTACTATAGAATTCACTGGTCACTTAAAATTGTAAAATAAAAATCTTTTATAAAAAAAGGTAAACCGACTTCAAAAAGCAAAAAAATAAATATTTGAAGTCGTTGCCAAGTAACCGACTGCACCAACCAGCACCGACTTCAAATATTAATTTTTTTGCTTTTTGAAGTCGGTTTACCTTTTTTTATAAAAGATTTTGTTTTCAAAAATAATATGATTGCACACTGCACAAGCATCATAGGATTCACCAGCAGCCGAAAACTTGAATAAAGCAGCTCTAGACTCTTTCGCGTTAGAGTGTTCGATATTATAAACTTTTTTGGATCCTTTCCCAGCTAAAACGAGTCCCGAACTTATGCAAATCTGGAAATTAGTCTCGTCCGCATTAAAATCCTACTCTGTTAGCTCAAAACCTTAACAAATCCTTTTCCTCAAGCATAAGCACGGACCTCATTAAACTATCGCCTTACATCTTTTTCAGAAAAGTTTGAGCTGGCTTTAGTTACTCCTTTAGAAATTCTGATACTTAATTGAGGATACCTTTTTAAAAAAAGCCTTTCACCACCCACTGCCAGGCCAGTTATTAGGTCTTCGATTCTCCATAAGAAACATTTGTATGCTGTCTAAAATTTCTCTATTTTTCGAAAAACCCTTTCGAGCCGAAGTTATCATCTAGATTTCAAGAAGAGCTTCTTCATTAGGCATCAAAATAGGCGATGGACCCAGGCTAGTCTTGTGGCCTGGGTTACGTTTGTAAAGCCTAAGCGTAGATCTAGAAACGCCATATTTCTGAGCTATTAGGCGATCTTAAAATTGTTGCACATTATTTTGAAGTTTAGCAATAGCTTTGCCAAGGTTTGCCTGGAAGTATTTTAATTTAGACACCATTGGCATTCTAAAAGAAACAAATCATTTCAGTTTAAAAATAAAAACACAAGAATTTACAAATATTGACCGGGCAATAGCTGTATCAATTACCATTGGCAATTACTATAAACTGGTATGGCAATTACTAGAATCATTAAAAATTATATACAGCGATTACTCACCCCCTTTTAAAACTTTACGAGAAAAGTAATAGTCAAAAGAATTCGTTATACAGATACTAGAATGACTCTTCTTTCATATAAATTTATCACAAATCACTTATAAACGAAAGAAACTAACGAAAACTGTAAATTGAGACATGTTGTTCTTAATAAATCACAAGACACTTACTTCTTTGATGAGATACACATTTGTTACACTGAAATCAGCCATGGCACTTAAAAAAGACAAATTGTTGCTAGATTTTTAAATTTATAATGCTACTAAATCTTAAAAGGTGAAATCTATCGCAATTAATCTGAACTGGTTGTTTTAGAAGTTTGACAAGAACTGTATGGTGAGCAATGACTATAGGGTTTACCCTATATAATATCCTAATTAATCAAAACCATAACCCGCTCTTGCTAACTCTCCACGTTCAATCCAGTTCAACACATAATGAACAGATAAACAACGCTCGAATAATTCCCGGTATCGTTGGCAGCCATTTTACCTGTTACGTACCTCTAACGAATGCGACGTCATACTGCAGTTCGAAATTTGAAATTATGACTTGCTGGCCAGTTCGAATTTAGTTCTTCATTAACAAACACGAAAGTGTGAAGTTTGTAATCATGAACACAGGTCGGATTTTTGAATTGTCTTTTGCTGGTCAGTTCAAATTTCTTTACAAAACTACTTTACTGCCATTAAAAAGACGCTAGCGTATCGCCATCGACTAAATATGCCATCCTTTGTACACTACAAATTTACTACATATATATAAATGTGGCAGTACGCTTTGTCGATCATGTTACGACGAAGGTTAAGCCCTCTGATGTATATTACTATAAACACTGGTACCCCAAAATAAGGCCAAAACCTTTGATCTATAATAGCCAGAGAAACTTATTACACTATTTTAACGTCATTAAGAAAATGTCACAAATTTTTTTACACAGAAATAATTGTCATTGCTTGTGATCCTGACGGCTTACAAAGATATTCATATTAAGAGTCAGCCCCACGAGCGTGCGATTTGATTTCGTCGCAAAATCAAAGGCTTGAACAAAGACATTGGTTTACCGAGTAAACGAGTGTTCAAAGAACCCCAATGTATGCTAGGAATTGAACTCAACCGCTCCACTGTAGCAAAGTTGAGGCCACAACGAAATCGTCAAAAAACCTTGACACAGCAAGCTAGTTGTATACACTTCCTATGCAGCGGGGACATAAAATAAACTATATTATTACTGTCCACAGAATAACAATATCTGTTCTATCTTCCTTTAATCTAACGCCTAATTAGTTCAACCTAAAAACTGTGAAATTAACACACGCCTTACTAATTAAATACTTAATTAGTTTAGTTCAGTCTCATCCGTCCTCTTATAGTACACCACTAAACTCGTACCACATAAAAAACAAAAGTTCGCAACCAATTTTCCGTGTTTTCACATGCTCGTAACCCGAATATCTGCGGTCTAGTAATATCCGCTTGGAGGCCAAACCAATAAAACTTAGTGGCTAACAAACATTCCATTCAGTTACATCACTCGCTTTTATAACTGGACACAAATATAATAATAATAAATTGGCCTATACTATCATACTGCTGGACAAAGGCCTTCTCTCACAAATCGAGGAGAGAGAAGTTAAGTGAGTGCGGATTGGTCTCTACCAATCCGCACTCACTTAACTTCTCTCTCCTGGACACAAGCTTGCCTCTGCAAGCTTGTGTCTACTTGTTATTGGGCCGCCTATAAGGCTCCGCGCAAATGAACCACCGATTGCAGCCACCAGTAGCTTTCGTGTGCCACCTCCTTTGTTGTCGCGCAAATGATGGTGGTCGGTGGCCGCCAGGAGTGGTCGGTGGCTGCCACAATTTGTAACACTCTTCCTGCTGTACATGTTTTGTGAGCGATTGGCCGCCACCGGTGGCGTACACTAAGCCGGTAACTGTAGACGCAGTTGCGAGTAGCCGTCACTTCCTAAAACGTATGAAAAACCACGTCAACTGCTTGTCGCTGGCCACCGGAGGCTGTGGTTGGTGGCTCGTTCGCGTAGAGTGTAAGGCATCCGATCTGGCTTAACTACCCAGGACCACTGCTTTAACATGCCTTCCGAAGCACGAGTACTAAAAATAGATTGCCACAAACGGTCCTATCTCAAACCGAGTCGAACGTTACTCAACCTTACCGGTCGCTTATAACACAGCAGTCCCACAGGAATGCGAGTACCTTAATCAGTCCTGAAACAGAGTTAACTAAATTTCCCTAAAGGTATCGTAAGGTATAGTAGATAATATCTCTTCTAAAGCCATTATTTATTGATGTCGAAATGTTTACTTTCAATAATTTATTGTCAATATTCCAATTATTGTACAGTCAGTTTTCTATTGAGTTTATTTCAAGATATACGATTAGTAGTTTCAAAGTACTACCTGTACGTAGTAAAATTTCGGAAATCGGTGAATAACCGTGCCTAAAAATTGCTAATCATCATCATCTCAGCCTATACTTGTCCACTGCTGAACATAGGCCTCCCCAATCGCATTCCAGCGTAAGCGGTCCGATGCCACCTGCATCCAACGACTTGCTGCGATTTTCACAAGATCGTCGGTCCATCTAGCAGGCGGTCGACCCACGCTGCGCTTGCCAATACGTCTCCACTCTAGAATATTTCTGCCCCAACGCCTGTCCGATCTACGCGCTATGTGGCCCACCCATTGCCACTTCAGCTTGCTAATCTTAAGGGCTATGTCGGTGACCTTGGTTCTTCTACGAATCTCCTCATTTCTGATTCGATCGCCGAGAGAAACGCCGAGCCTAACTCTCTCCGTGGCTCGCTGAGCAACTTTGAGCTTTTTTATGAGACCTATTGCAATAGACCATGTCTCTGATCTATTTATCATTACTGGTAACACACATTGACTAAAAACTTTAAGTATTTAACTTTAGGTATTTTGGATGAGAAGATGTTGCGCAGGTTTCTGAACGCTGCCAAGCCGAGTTGGATTCGAAAATTGCTAAAAGACTATAATAATACCCGTAATCTAAATGTTGGTATTAAAACTGTTTTCACCTTCCCCTGTTTTCCCTCAGTGCTTACAGTACAGTACCCAATAAAATGTTGACAAAATATAAGCTCAATAAACTCAAACTTAAATCCTTTAGTTTGCATAAAGCCTAACTGGGTAGTTACAAATTGTTATATTTACATTTTTTTTTCAACTTACTAGTCTACCACTGCATCGGAACGCAGCTTCTACTGAGAAGATCCGGCGAGAAACTCAACGGGCTTGTCTTTTTTGTCTAATTCTCCATTCATTTTTTTTTCATCATTTTCTATACAGATACATACATTATTACACGTTATACTATACAAAATGATTTATGCGAACCAGCTCCAGTATGATGCCTTTCGACTTAGAAATAAGACTAATATTTATACACCCACGTTTCGCCGACGAAGTTAGGTCCCATGTAATAAGGGGGGGGGGGGGGGCATTGTCATATACCGGGCACAATTCCAGACTCTGGAATCGTACTGGGAAGTTTTCGTTAGAAATACTACACTTGTCCGACCTAGGATTTGAACCCATGACCTCGTGATCTAGTGGTCTAGAGTCTAGTTGGTCTAGTGGCAAAGCGCACCGCTTTGCCACTATACCAACGAGGTAGTTAATAATAATAAACTAATAATAATAGTTTTAAATATATGTTACAATGAAAAGCTAGAGGATTCTTGGTGGACCAGTCTTCACAAGCAGCACTCGTTCACGAGTACGACTACATGAGCAGCCATCAACTCCCTCGACCATATCAGAGGGAATTAAGTGACCCGCACCAAATAACCACTGCAAGCATTGACTTTTTAGTGAGCATGACCCATCCCAGACCCAGAGTGCAGTCAGAAAAAATCTACACAAGGAGCAGAAAATAATCGAAATATATAGGTATTTTTTTTTCTAAGATATAATCATAACATTGAAAGCAGGGGTATAAGAAAAATCATAACTTATATATCATAACGTTAGATATACCATACTAATACTCGTAATACATACATAGGTATTTTTCTTCGCAAGAAGAATTCTCCCATGAAAAATATAATAAAGAATATTGAGTTCTTAGATTTACGCGAATATTACACATGAAATAAAACTATTTTACGGATTTTATCGCGGTTTTTTTTTTTTTTTTTTTTTTAGTTCCCGACGTTTCGAGTGCTTTGCAGCACCCATGGTCACGGGAGGGACCAAGCATAACACTGCAAAACCTCAAGACACCGTGAGCTCATTCTGCGTAGATCGGACCAACAATAACAAAAATAATTAAGAAGTTGGAGGGTACCCCGGAACAACTATGCCTATTGAACGTCTAACACCTCAGTCCCTCCCGTGACCATGGGTGCTGCAAAGCACTCGAAACGTCGGGAACTAAAAATAATAAAAAAAAAAAACCGCGATAAAATCCGTAAAATAGTTTTATTTCATGTATAATAAAGAATTTTTCTATCTACGTTCTCAAAGATAACTATGTATACAAAGAATCGAACCTCGAGAGAATCAGCGTGAAAGCCTATATTTTGGAGCTCATAAATAATTTCGTCAGAAACAAAATGCGTAGAAGACGCAAAATGGGTATTTTTATTATTTACGTTAATATAAACCGTCTAAATATGAAAGGCACGAGATGACACTGAGGCCGTAAAATTAGGACTCCTCGTTTTAGTAGTCGGGTAATTGGAAATTCTAGGACGGCTGGTTGCCGGGAAGATATTATATTATTAAAATGAGAATATTTTTTATGTGTAAACGGTTTTATTTTCATCACACATTTGCGTGTCTGCCGTTAGAAATAGCGATTAGTTCAAACGGAGTACATTTTTTTGCCATTGTTTATTCGTTTTCAATAAATATATCAAATCAAGAATTATTTGAGAAAGTGAAAACAAAACATTTATAGTACAAAATTTTGTTTAGACTAACGTATAAATAATACAATTTTCGGCATATCTCAATTCCGAATCTTCGTGTATTTTAAGTAAGCTTGCTCGTTTATAGCAAGCTTTAAATTTATCTGTACTAAGATTAGAGATGTCAAGTGGAGTTTTATTATGAAATCTAACACAGTACCCTGTAAGCCTGTAAGTGTGTCTTCATCATAATTTCAGCAGCCCACACCGAACAGCGCACGAACATACTTCCAGTGCTTTACGACTCATATGTTCTACACGGCGATGGTAAAATATGAAAGTGACAATAACGCCCGGCTTCCGGCAAGCTTTTTAGAGTAATGGGTTTTAACGATGAATAAATTGACGGCTTATATGTATGTACAGTGTAAAATGCGGTCTGAGTTATAGCGAATGTCTAATTATGATACTGTTGAGTCCCTATATCCCTAGTTATTGAGGTTATTAATACAGAGTGCGTTATTTAAATTAGAAGAATTAAAGTCAGCTTATTCAAGTGGTTACGTATGTAAAAAATATAGTTTAAAAAATCTAAAAAAAAAGCACCCTTTAATAGCAAGCCGAACTACGAAGGAGAAAATAATAACAAAGTAATTTTATTGTGAAAAAGCGTAGGGTGCTTTTGTACATGCCAACAAAAAAGCACTTACAAACGTCAAAGTTATAACATTTAACATCTACCACCGGATCGGAAACTGTCCCACCGTTGGGCACGAGCCGCCTTTCAAACTAAGAGGATTTAGGCCATAGTCCACCACGCTGGCCCAGTGCGGGTCCGCGAACTTCACACCCCTTCGAGAAACTCTTAGGCATGCAGGTTTCCTCATGATGTTTTTATTCACTGTTAAAGCAAGTGATAGTTAAGTTTTAATACGCTCATACTTTACATGCAACCCGAGACCTCGGACTTTGCAGTTCAACGGTCTTACCACTAGGCACTGCTTCAATTAGGCTATCACTGCACGAGGTGACCATTTATTTTTTTATTTTTATTTATTTTATTTTACATATTAGTACGGATTAACCAATTACACTAATGTGTCTAAAAATTCATAATATTAATATTAATTAAATACAGACTTATTTACGAAATGAACAAATTAATCACAAAGAATATCATAGTAAAAATTAAAGTAATCATAAAATTAAAAATAATAAATAAAAATATATATTTGAGCATACGTCACGCCTTTATCTCACAGTACTGCAAGCAGACTGACAGTATCACGTTCCATTCATCTGCGAACAGATCGCAATGTGGCGTAGCGTCCAGGAGGGCATTGAGCGCAGCCAGTGTACGTGGTACAGGTGACTTAGATCGAGCCACTGTGCGGCTTGACGGAACAGCAAAGAGCCTGTGATGTCTGCCCCGTCGGTAATCGTTGGGAGCATAAAGCCTGCATAACTCGCCACCTAAACCAGAAGCATCTATAAATCCTCTAAGAATTTTACACATCGTTACAAGTTGGTCTCTCTCTCTCTTCTGACCTCCAAAGAGTTGTAACCAAGGGACCCGAGTAAAAATTTTGTTAGGTACATATATGGGTAGTACCCATAAGTGCGTTTATATAAATACCTCAAAAAAGTTTTCTGGATTTTTTCTATTATGAGCGTATACGTACTCTGATACGGATGCCAAACACACGCACTTGATTCAAGTTTACTGCGGACTAAAGCACTAAATATCAATTTGATTACACCGACGCTTTGGAAATCATTAGAGTTGCGAAGTACAAAACCCAGGCGCTGAAAAGATTCTCTGGCCACTATGATGATATGGTCATAGAATGTAAGTTGACGATCAAATGTTACACCTAAATCTTTAATGGTGCTCGATTGCCTCGATATATTAGTGTCATCCAATGTATAGCAAAACTCAATAGGGTGCCGCATTCGTCCGAAAGTCATAACAGAACACTTTATGGGATTAAACTCCATTTTGTTGTCTACACTCCACTGAGAAACCGCATCAATATCACGCTGCAGAATTAAACAGTCCTCCACACTCCTGATCTCAAAAACAACTTCAGGTCATCTGCATAGAGAATACACTTTGCAAACTTAACAACTGAGGGCAGGTCATTGATCATCAAAATAAATAGAAGGGGACCGAGTATTGATCCTTGACTTACTCCGGAACGCGTATGATAGGGCTGAGATTCGTATATACCGTGCCGGACATACTGCTGGCGATCGCGAAGGTAATCTGCTATAAAAATCGGGAGGGCAGGTGTAAAACCCAGAGCGGATAGCTTACCGAGAAGTATGTCATTGTTCACCCTATCAAACGCCTTCCGAAAATCAAAGTATAAGACATCCACTTGGCTCCCATGGTCTAGTCGGGAGGAGATAAAATCGACGACATTTAGCAGGTTCGTATTGACTGACCTCTTCTTTATAAAACCGTGTTGCTCATTACATAAGAAAGGCTCAACTTGTCTGTAAATCGCAGTACGAAGAATTTGCTCGAATATTTTACCTAAAGTGGGGAGAATCGCGATAGGTCTGTATGTTTCAACGCACGTCTTATTTGAGTTTTTAGGTATAGGGGTGACTCTCGATGTTTTCCATTGTGAAGGGTACTGCCCAGTCCGCAGCGCAACATTGAAGAGGTGACAAAGGACCCCCAACAATTTTTTTTTTACATAATTTGAGGATCCATGGTGGGATACAGTCAGGTCCCACCGAGCTACTTGATTTAAGATTTTGTATACCCATATCTACGTCTTTTGGAGTTATTTTGCTTATTGTAACATATCCGCCTGATGAGTAATTACTCCAAGTTTTTAAATTTGTTACGTCTAACTTGGGTGTCTCGTCAAGAAAAACACCAGAGAAAAATTTTGCAAAGGCTTCAGCAGCTCCCAGACCACTCACGACGTTGCCCTTATATTCAACATTTGTTTCGAAACCCCCCTTGGACCGCAAACACGATATGTGGTGCCAGAACTGACGAGGATTTGACCTAATATTCTGTTCAATTTTGGCTACATATGAGTCATAAGCGAGTGATATGCGCGTTTTTAATTTAGTTCTCAAATTAGAGAAAGTCAAGTATGCATCCCGAGAATTCGTTTGTTTCCATTTACGATGTAACTTTAGCTTAAGTTTAGTATCACGAATGATATCATGCGTAAACCAAACAGGGAATCGCGTTCTTATTGCACTGTTACGCTGTTTTTTAGTAACACAGGTATTAAATATGTTGTACATAGTTTCATAAAAGTAATTTGCACTTAGATTGGCGTCTTCAATTTGATAAATTTTGTCCCATGAGACCTGAGAAAGCATCTCATAAAATAAAATACAATTAGTCTTCTTGAAGTTCTAGTCTCTAGTTTTGTCAATAATACAGGGTGCAATGCGATCAGAATTACGATCGACAAGAATTTTTAAGCTAAAATCGAGGGGAGGATGATAGGCATCCGGTGAGACGAGCCCTGCTGTAATTCTGACACCTACATCTCGTGCGTCAATGCTCTCCTGTACCAATATAACATCTAAAATCCCACCATGTACATTTGTAATGCTGTTCCTGTCAGATAAATTACAATATGTCAAAAAATAAGAATAATAATTATTAATACACAAGGAAGCACTATTTAGATTTAAATCACCAAAGATTATAAAAATACCTTTTAAATTATTGATAAAACTCTCGATTTTACAAATTAAACGCATATAATCGTCGTCACTGGCGCTTGGCTTAATATAAACTACACACACATAGATAGTACGTCCTTTCCAGACGAAACTCTCCCAAAAATCCTCGCCACAGTCTGTCTCAAGCTCCTGTCGCCTACGCAACGATATAGGTATGCGCGCGGCTAATAAAACACCTCCACAGGGCGTGCCCCTATCACGCCGTAGTATGGTCCAGCCCACGTACGCAAGTTCTGAGTCTTCTACAGAGTTATCTAAGAAAGTCTCAGTTGTAGCTACAAGGTCATGTTCTAGCGATGAGAGGTTATTCCGCCACATGCGGAGCTTAGTTTTGAGTCCTCGCACATTCTGATAAAACGCTTGAATATGAGTTATTTTGTTGCATAGTTGCGGATTGTTATGAACTAGCTGCATTAAGCTCCGATCGGAATTGCAGTGCATTCTACTAACCGGTTTGGGTATATTGTTATCAGCGCTGACGTCATTAGGTGCGTGCACTTGCCGCAGATCCATTCCGTGTGTGGCTACACAAAGCGCAACGTCTTGAGTGCAGACATAAGAAAGTTCGCCAGTGTTATTTGTCTTTAATTGGCTTGTCCCTTGACCTCCGAAACCAAATCCATTCACAGAATACAACATTGACGGGCCATACATCTGTTTGACACAGCATACCGTATCCGATCTCAGAAACAGTTATGACAAAGGAAGCATAGTCTCTTTCCGTTTTATGAGTAATTTTTTCAATCTTTACATAAACTTCCTGTCCGCATATCCCTTTGACATGAGCTGTCAATTGTTCGATTGTAGTATCTGTGCTTAATCTCCATACATGAAGGCTTTTCTTTTTTTCCGTACCCTGAATTCCAGTTAGGTTTTTATTTTCACCTTTTTTTACGTCCTTAGGTTGAAATACTCTCTTTTTCCTACGAACCAAGGTCCAATCATCCTTTAGTTCCTCTCTTATACTATTGGATTCAGCTGACGGCGAGGATTTATTTGTATTTTTAGGTCGACTTGGGGTGATTACCACGCTCATTGCCGCTAGTTTAGTGGCCTCGCGTGTATTATCTACGAGGCGGGTAGTTGTTATTGATTTGTTAACAACTTGATGCTCACGCGCCACTTCAGCGAAACTGTTTGGAACACTGTTTTGGTCAGTTATCTGAACTTCAGGTTTTGAGACACTAGGAATTATGGAAGTTGAGGACAAATCTTTCTGGTCCAACTTTCCTATGAGTACTTTTATGTTTGCCGTCAATTCTTTTTGAGTAGAGAAACATATGTCTCGAAGATTTTTGATCATATTTTCTTGCATATCTAGACGCTGTAACACGTCTGATATACAACCTCGGAACTGTGCTACACATATGCAATCATGATCAACACGTTGAATGCTTACACTGCTGCTGCTTGGGCTCGACTTATGTGTGGACAAGCTTCTGATAGGTGTATCCTGGTCAATACGTCTAGGCTTAGAACAAATACACTAAGGCACATCCACTCTCGCGTATATTTTTCCGTGAAGGTCTTGAACTCCTCCCGCGTCAGTCCAAGGCACTTAAGATCATACACTTTTTCACACTTTCCTTTAGCACATTTCATGTATAATCCTCTTGGCACTTTGACCCCGCAAGCACGACAGTCCAGGGACATTTTAACTAAATATTATGAATTAATTTCGAAAACGTACGAGACTTAAACGTTCACACAGTTCATTTCCCATGTAGAGACAGCATAAGTGTACTTTAACAAAACAATTTTTCAACGACGATTCTTTTTCATAGGAGTTGAGCAAACCGGGCCACAATTTTAGACTTCAGACAGCTGTTAGGAATTTCTTGATTGAAAAAAAGACGCTATCTCTATACCTACCTTCTCAGATGTCTTCCCGGCAACCAGCCGTCCTAGAATTTCCAATTACCCGATTACTAAAACGAGGAGTGCTAATTTCACGGCTTCAATGTCATCTCGTGCCTTTCATATTTAGACGGTTTGTATTAACCTAAATAATAGAAATGCTCATTTTGCGTCTTCTACGCATTTTGTTTTTGATCAAATTATTTATGAGCTCCAAAATATAGGCTTTCACGCTGATTCCCTCGAGGTTCGATTCTTTGTATAGATAGATATCGAGAACGTAGATAGAAAAAATCTTTATTATATTTTTCATGGGAGAATTCTTTTCGCGAAGAAAAATACCTATGTATGTATTATTAGAATATTATAGTCGTCTGGGGTATGTCCAAGAGCGTGCTCGTCGCGACCCCTGCCAGCCGCTACGGCTGCAATCTTGGACCGAGCAAGTACCGCAGTGTGGGCTAGGGCGTCCCCCCAAGGCGACGCGTACCGGCCCGCCCCCGTCGGTACGAACATAGGCAGAAGCGGCGATGGGGGCCGCCACCCATCACGCCGGGCCCGAACTGGCGAGTCGTGGAGTGCAGAGTGCCGAATGTAAGAGGTGGTATAGAAGATAAGATGCATGAGGTGATTAATGTAATGAAAGAGAGACGCCTGGATGCTCTATGTGTACTAAGCGAAGGGGCAGTGAAGCCTGTGATCTCCCTGACGGCATGATGGCTCTGTGGTCTGGAGTGCCACAGAGCGATCGTGCCAGCATGGGGGTGGGTATCTTGTTGTCCCGTCGCCTGGCCTCTGGAGTGAGAGATTATGGCCTGCATGATGCGAGACTTCTCTGGGTCTGCTTGAAACTGGGTGTCACTAGAGTGTTTTTGGTTGGAGCCTACGCTCCTGTAAGCTCGTCGACACCCCCGGACCATGAGAAGTTTTGGGATAATGTCAGGGAAGTTCTGGATCTGGCTGATGCGAATGAAAAGGTGATTTTGTGTGGCGACCTGAACGGATGGGTGGGATCCAGGCGGCAAACTTGCGACGCTGCTCTGGGTCCTTATGGTGATAAGAGAGTGATGATGCAGGTAAGCTTAATGTAGATGTGTGTTTGGAAAGAGGTCTCCTTGTGTCCAATACAATATTCCAACACAAGGATATTCATATATATACGTGGAGAAGAAATGAACAGAAAAGCATGATAGATTTGATCCTGGTAGATAACCGTCTCCGAAGTAAACTTCAAGATACCCGTGCGTATCGAGGCCCCACTCTTGAATCGGACCACTATCTCGTAATTGCGCAGTTTAGTGGTTTGTTCAGGAAGTGGAGGCACTGGCGAGAGCGTATCCCCTTCGGAGGCCTTGAAAGAATCAAGGTTGAAAAGTTGCAAGATGAGAGCGTGAGGAGAACGTATGAAGACAGAGTCCGGGACAAGCTTTTGACAGCTGGTTCTTCGGACTCAAACATAGATGAATGCTGGAATTGTCTGAAAGAGAGTTCGGTAGAATCAGCGAAAGAAGTATGTGGCTGCTCAAAGAAACATAGCACAGCAAAAGGGGATGCATGGTGGGACACAGAGTTAAAAAGCTCTGTAGAAAGTAAGAAGAAAGCGTGGCAGGACTATGTCTCTTCTTTGAATCTAAATGACAGTATGACGGAGATGAAGAAAGAAATATACCGGCAATGCAAGAATGCCACCAAAACCTTAGTGAAAGAAAAGCGTGAAAGAGCTAGTGTGATTGAGGAGGAGAGGCTGACGAAGAACTTCGAGAATAACATCAAACTCTTTTGGAGCAAGGTGAGAAAGGCTCGAGGTGATTCGTCAGGCTCCAGAATGGAAAAGATAAAATCTAAGGATGGTGACATTCTTGCAGACACACGAGCTGTGCTAAACCGGTGGAGTGAATACTTTGGAGAAATGTATGAGAATGCCCCGGATGCTGGTGCCACAGACGAGCCCAGAGGCGAGTTTGCGGCACCAGAATCCACTATGGAAGAAGTTGAATGGGCGATACGAAGTATGAAAAATGGTAAAGCTGCGGGAATAGACATGATATCTGCCGAGATGATTAAATATGGTGGAACTTGCGTCCGGGACGCTTTTTGGGTCCTCGCAAATCTTTGCTGGAAGACCGGTAGAGTCCCTACAGATTGGCGCCGCGCAGTCATAGTACCCTTGTATAAAGGCAAGGGCTCACAATATGACTGCGCCAATTACAGGGCCATCAGTTTGATCAGCTTGGCAACTAATGTGTATGGTAAAATTATTGAACGGAGAATGCGCGAGAAGTCCGATGGAGTGTTGTGTGAGGCACAGGGAGGTTTCAGGTCTGGAAGAGGATGTTCGGATCAAGTTTTCTCCCTCCGCAACATCGTAAAAAAGCATCTGGCAGTGGGCCGGAAGGTTTTCTGCGGTTTTGTGGACCTGGAGAAGGCGTTTGATAGAGTCGTGCGAAAGAGACTTTGGGACATTTTGCCAGAGTATGGTATAAACGGCACCCTGTTGCGAGCCGTCCAGTCCACCTACGTGGACAGCAATGCATGCGTATGGGTGGGTGGTAACATGTCACCTTGGTTTGACGTTAAAATCGGCGTCAAGCAGGGTTGCGTGTTGTCCGCTAGACTGTTTATAGTGTATCTGGATAAAAGTCTTCAAAGACTGAATGCAATGACTAAAGGGGTAAAAATGGGTGATCTAGTGATAAACCACCTATTGTATGCAGATGACGCGGTTTTGATAGCGCCAACAGCCACTGATCTGCAAACACTAGGCACAGTTATGAGAGACGACTGCATGAACAATGGCTTACATTTGAATGTGAAGAAAACCAAAATTATGGTTTTTGAACGGGAAGAAACCAGAACGAATGCAAGGATTGTGGTTGGTAACGATGTGCTGGAGCAAGTGAATGAGTTTGTATATCTTGGATGCGCCTTCAGTAAGGATGGGAACTACACCGCTGATATAGAGAGAAGAGTGAATGCAGGTAATAGAGTGAATGGTGCGATGGGAAGGCTACTTGGGAGCCGGCACTTAAGCCAAAAGGCGCAGCTGGCTATGCATAACGGAGTGCTTGTCCCAACGCTGTTATATGGCAGTGAGAGTTGGGTATGTAAGAAGGAGAACGAAAGCAGGATAAATGCGGTCCAAATGCGATCTCTGCGGAAGATGTGCGGAGTCACGCTGACTGACCGTATTCGCAACAGCGTAGTAAGAAAGCGAGTAGGTATGAAAGATAGTATCGGTGTAAAGATGAGAAAGGGTATGCTCCGTTGGTTCGGGCATATAGAAAGAATGCCAGAAGAAAGAATGACAAAACAGATATACAATGCGAAAGTGGAAGGATGTAGGTGCCGGGGAAGACCTAGACTATCTTACCATGACCAAATAGACCGTGTCTTAGCTGAAGGGCAAGTCAAGAGTCTCCGTAACCGGCGAGTGTGTATGAGACGAACTATGAGAGTCGAGGAAGCCAGAGAGGTATGTAAGGAAAGATCCTGTTGGAACTCTGTACTCTCTGCCTACCCCGCGAGGGAGCTGGCGTGATGATATAGATAGATAGAATAGTATATGTAACGTTATGATAAATATTACGTTATGTATACTTTTTACACTTCCGATTTAGCGCAGTGGTTAAGAGCTTAAGCCACTCCGCCTACTGTGTCTAATAGTCGCGGGTTCGATTCCCGCACGGGACAAATCTTTGTATGATCCACAATTATTTGTACCGGTCTGAGTATTTGTGCATGTGAATTTTCATGTTTATAAACGCACCCACGATACAGGAATAAATCCTAGTGGGGGCTCCGTTTAAAAAAAAAAATGTTATAATATATCTTCGAATAAATTAGCTATTTTGATTTTATTGAGCCTATTTTATTCGATTTTGTCAACATTTAATTGGGTATTGAAAGCACTGAGATAAAAAAGCGGGGTAGGCAAAGGTGAAAATGTTGTTAACACCAACATTTAGAGTACAGGTATTATTCTAAGTCTATTAGCAATTTTGGGGCACGGTTATTTACCGATTTCCGAAATTTGACCACGTACCTGTACTTTAAACTCTGATTAGAACCGTCGATCATGTTCTTAATTTAAAAGAAAATTTTCCATTCTTTTTATTGTACAATTGGTGTTCCAAATTAGAATATTTCATATAATATTCCAATTTTAAATTAATTTATGGGTTATCTATGCACTACCTATACATTATTGCTTTAGTGCTATTACCGAGACTCACTGACTGAAATATTATTAAAATATGGATAAGTTTATGTGAATTTCGGAATTCAACGAAATTTAAAAGAGCTGGTATGGTTTTTTTCAATGTTTCTGAAAAGTGAAGTATGTAAGAGACGAAGAAGAAATAAACTCCAAGGGGAACATTCACAATTCACTTAAGTGATCAAGCGCTTTTCAATTTGAGGCTTTAAGCCGACAACAGCAGGCGCACATTCTACAAAACATTTTAAAAACTAAAGGTCAGTCTTAGCCTTGCTACGCCTAAGTGTGTATAGAGCTCATTAGTGTTAATAAATATTTCTTCATTTACATTCATTCTCTTCTAATTTTAAATTAGCTATGACCTAGCTGGCAGGCATTAAAAATAGAATGGTTACGTCATGGCCTAATTTATGTAGAAAAAGCAACTTGATATTCTTTATCTAAATCAGCGGATCTTTTTTTCTTTTTACGCAATGCCAAAGATATTTTAACGAATTATTAACAAAATGACGGGAGTTCCAGATAAGTTCCGGATTTTACTAATTATCAGAAAAATGGACCGTAATAGACTAGACCAAAACCTTTTTGTACTAATCCTCTTTACTCAATTCCAGTTGCTCTTTTTAAGAAAGAAAAGAAAAGAGACGCGTAGTTTTTTGGCGGGAAATCGAAGAGTGATATCGTCGATTTTTTTTTAATTTACAAAACTTGTGTTATTTCGAATTATAAGGTGTAATGTTGGTGGAATATTAACCATTATGTATTCCTATATGTGCATGAGTGAAGGTAATCATAACAAAGTGATAAAACGTGATTTTTCGATTTCCCTCAAAACGGCCGTAGTAAATGGTATGTAAAGTATACATCAATTTACTATCCAGGGTGGGGCACTTCTTCAATTTCATAATCATCATCACAATCAATTAATTTAGAAATGAATATTCGTATTACTTGACATTGGCAAAATACACATCGTCGTGATTCCATAAAAATAAAAAAAGATAAAAAATACACGCATAAATCTACATATTAATAAACGCATCTAGACTTTTTTAATTAGTCTAAACTAAGTTTAATATGTACTTATTAGTGTTGTAAAAACGCTCGAGTCGGCGCTTAAAACGCTCGCGTCTTCTACGTGTTTCAACACTCGTGAACGTCGTCTCAGCGCTAAACGCTCGACTCCAGCGCTCAGTTTTACAACACTAGTACTTATACATAGTTAAAAATTTAGTTTTTGAATTACTTTCGACTTTATGAAGTGTAAAAACAAGTATAAGTGAATCACAAGAGACTCTGTCTTGTTAACAATGTAATTCAAAAGTAGCGGGTTTTGAATTTAGTGAATCATAAAATTTGTCTGGGCATAGGAATGGGATCGATTTCGCTCGCTGACTAGATATTTTATGTAGGCAGTCTTACTTAAGAAACGTTTTTTTACAGTCTATTTATAGCATCACGACAGAACCATTGCGGAGTAGGCAGAAAGTATAAAGTTCCAACAGGTCCTTTCCTCACAGACCTCTCTGACTTCTAAATATACGTATATAATATCCTAATTAATCAAAACCATAACCCGCTCTTGCTTACTCTCCACGTTCAATCCGATCAACACAGAATGAACAGTTAAACAACGCTCGAATCAATCCCGGAGTCGCTGGCAGCCATTTTACCTGTTACGTACCTCTGACGAATGTGACATCATACTGCAGTTCGAAATTTGAAATTATGACTTGATGGCCAGTTCGAATTTAGTTCTCCATTAACAAACACGAAAGTGTGAAGTTTGTAATCATGAACACAGGTCGGATATTTAAATTATGTTTTGCTGGTCAGTTCGAATTTCATTACAAAACTATTTTACTGCCATTAGAATAATGTTAGCGTATCGCTTCCGACTTAATATACCATCCTTTTTGCACTCCAAATTTACTTCATAGAGATGAATGTGTCAGCACGCTTTATCGATCACACACTACTATAAACACTGGTATATAAAGCCAAAATCTTTGATCTGGAATAGCCAGAGAAACGCGTTGCACTATTGTGACATTATTAAGAAAATGCTACTTATTTTTTACGCAGAAATTAATGTCTTTGCATATGATCCGAACGGCTTACAAAGATATTCGTATTAGGAGTCTCTCGCACGAGCGTGCGATGTGATTGCGTCGCGCTATCAATAGTTTTAATAAGGACACCGGTTTACCGGCTAAACGAGTGTTCTAAGAACTCCTGTGTATACTAGGGATTCTAAACCGCTCCACTGTGGCAAGGTTGAGCCCACAACGAAGTCGTCAAAAAACTTTGACACGGCAAGCTAGTTGTATACCCTTCCTATCCTAAGAACTGTGAAATTAGCACACGCGTTCCTAATTAAATACTTAATTAGTTTAGTTCAGTGTCACCCCTTCAATTTTGGTACACCACTTAACTCGTACCACATAAAAAACAAAAGGCCGCAACCAATTTTCCGTGTTATATGCGGTCTAGTAATATTCGCATGGAGGCCAAACCAATAAAACTGAGTGGCCAACAAACACTCCTCAACAGCTGTTTTGGGGTTACGGCAACCAATCTGAGTTATAACATATAACTCGCTTTTATAACTGGACACAAATATAATCATAATAAATTGGCCTATACTATCCTACTACTGTAAAAAGGCCTTTTCTAACAAATCAAGGAGAGAGAAATTAAGTGAGTCCAAATTGGTGAAGTCAGGCTTGTGTCCAACCGTTATTGAAACTTATCAAGCCGCCTATAAGGCCACCAGTGGCCGTCGCGCGCCACCTACTTTAGTAACGTACAAACGAAGGTGGTCGGTGGCAACCACGAGTGGTCGGTGGCCGCCACAATTTTTAACACTCTTCCTGCTGTGTTTGCGAGCGATTGGCCGCCACCAGTGGCGTACACTAAGCCGGTAACGGTAAACACTGAATCGTGAATAGCCGCCACTCGCTAAAACTTATGAAAAACCATGTAAACTGCTTGTCGCTGGCCACCGGAGATTATGGTTGGTTGCTCATTTGCATGGAGCCTAAGGCATTCAATCTGTCTTAACTGCCCGGGACCAATGCTTTAACATACCTTCCGAAGCACGAGTACGCTAAAAATAGATTGCCACAAACGCCACTTACAACCATCTCAAACCTACCGAGTTGAACGTTATTCAACCTTGGCGGTCGACTACGAGTACCTTGATCAGAACTTAAACAGAGTTAACTCAATTTCCCTAAAGGTATCCGAATAGTAAATAAATCTCCTGTAGTCGTAAATTGATGTCGAAATGTGCACTTTCTATAATTTATAATCAATATTCCAATTTTAGTAGAGTCAGTTTTCTATTTAATTTATTTAATCTTTGTTCATTTAGGATACTATACGGTTAGTAGTTTCAAAGTACAAATACGTGGTAAAATTTCTGAAATCGGTAAACCATACCTAAAAATTGCTTATAGACTTAGAATAAAACCCGTAATCTGAATCCGCTTTTTTCTCTCAGTGCTTACAGAATCCAATAAAATGTTGACAAAATTCAATAAAATAGGCTCAATAAAATCAAATTCTATAGGTATTTTTTTGTCTAAAATATAATCATAACATTTAAAGCGGTGGTGTATTAAGTATACATAACGTAATATTCTCGTTTCTCCCATCAAAAATATAATAAAGAATTTTGCTATCTTCGTTCTCGATATCTATCTATACAAAGAATCAGACCTAGACGGAATCAGCGCGAAAGCTGATATTTTGGAGCTCATAAATAATTTAATTAGAAACAAAATGCGTAGAAGACGCAAAATAGGTATTTTTATTCTTGAGGTTAATAAAAACCGTGCACGAGATGACATTGAAGCCGTGAAATTGGCACTCCTCGTTTTAGTAGTCGGGTAATTGAAAATTCTAGGACGGCTGGTTGCCGGGAACACAGACAAGACACGCAAAAAAAAGAGAATATCTTTATGAAATTGAAGTTCAGTTTAGAATTTTTAGGTGGAAACGGTTTTATTTAATCACGCATTTGCGTAGCAGACACATTAGAAGCAGCGATTAGTTCAAAAGGAGTACATTTTTTTGCGATTGTTTATTCGTTTTCAATACATATTTATCACCAGATTAAGAATTATTTGAGAAAGTAAGAAAAAAAATATTATAGTACAAAGTTTGTTAGACTAACGTATAAATGCTACAGGTTTCGGTATATCCGAATTAAGAATATTCCTGTATTGTAAGTAAGCTTGCTCGTTTGTTGCAAGTTTTGAATTCATCTCTACTAAGATTAGGGATGTCAAGTAAAGTTTTATTATGAAATCTAACACAGTACCCTGTAAGCCCGTAAGTGAATCATCATCATAATTTTAGCAGCTCACACCGAACAGTGCACAAATATACTTCCAGTGGTTTACAACTACTATGTTCTACACGGCGATGGTAAAATATTAGAGTGTCAACAACGCCCGGCTTCCGACGGGCTTTTCAGATTAATGGGCTTCAACGATGAATAAATTGTCCGCTGAAATGTATGTACAGTGTAAGATACGGTCTGAGTTGTAGCGAGTGTCTAATTATGATACTGTTGAGTCCCTACATCCCTTGAAGAATTGAAGTCAGCTTTTTCAAGCGGTTGCGTATGTAAAAACATATAGTTTAAAAAACCTAAATAAAAACGCCCTTTAATAGCAAGCTATACTAAGAAGAAAATAATAACGAAATAATTTTATTGTGAAAAAGCGTAGGGTGCTTGTGTACAGGTTAACAAAAAAGCACTTAACAACGTCAAAGTATTAAAATATTACATCTACCATCGGATCGGAAACCCACCGTCGGACACAGGCCTCCTCTCAAACTGTTAGGGCTTAGGCCATAGTCCACTACGCTGGCCCAGTGCGGGTTGGGGAACTTCATACTCCTTCGAGAAACTCTTAGGCACGCAGGTTTCCTCACGATGTTTTCCTTCACCGTTAAAGCATGTGATAATTAAGTTTTAATACGCACATGCTTTCGAAAATACAGAGGTGCGTGCCTGGGTTTGAACCCGAGAACTCGGACTTTGCAGTTCAACGCACTAACGACTAGGCAATTACTACTTTAACTAGGCTATCACTGCACGAGGCCTCTACTATGGTCGCAGTAGATTCTGCGCGATACTCAGCAGCAGTCTATTAACTTGCATTTTTTATATTTCCCATGTACTATAACAGAACAACTTTTGAACGACGATTCTTTTTCTCAGGAGTGGAGCAAACCGGGCCTCAGTTTCAGACCCCAGACTGCTATTAGGAATTTCTTGATAAAAAGCACACACACTTTCTCACAATAACTCGCCTGATTAGTCATCATCATCATCATCATCATCTCAGCCTATACTTGTCCACTGCTGAACATAGGCCTCCCCAATCGCTTTCCAGCGTAACCGGTCCGATGCCACCTGCATCCAACGACTTCCCGCGATTTTCACAAGATCGTCGGTCCATCTGGCAGGTGGTTGTCCCACGCTGCGCTTGCTAATACGTAGTCTCCACTCTAGAATCTTTCTGCCCCAACGCCCATCCGATCTTCGCGTTATGTGGCCCGCCCATTGCCACTTCAGCTTGCTAATCTTAAGGGCTATGTCGATGACCTTGGTTCTTCTACGAATCTCCTCATTCCTGATTCGATCACGTAGAGAAACGCCGAGCATAGTTCTCTCCATAGCTCGCTGAGCAACTCTGAGCTTTTTTATCAGACCTATATTAAGAGACCACGTCTCTGATCCATATATCATCACTGGTAACACACATTGACTAAAAACTTTAGTCTTTAGGCACTGAGGTATTTTGGATGAGAAGATGTTGCGCAGTTTCCCGAACGCTGCCCAGCCGAGTTGGATTCGTCGATTGACCTCTCTCTCAAAGTTGGACCTACCTAACCGGACTACCTGTCCCAGGTAAATGTATTCGTCGACAACTTCAAGAGTAGAGTTCCCAACGGTGAGTGCGGTGGGTACGACATGGACGTTAGACATTATTTTCGTTTTGTCCATGTTCATTTTAAGACCCACTTTTTGAGATCCGCCTGATTAGTGGCGACCTGTAAATTAAAAAATAAATAATATATGATTACTATAATTTTAAATATTTTCTATTACACTACAATAATAATATATACAACAATACTATTTATATATATAATAAAACAGTTATAACTTACCTTAGGGTCTGGTCCACTCACGTTTAGGCTTCTCTTCTTCATCTGTCGTATTTGCAGTGTATTTTACAATATGCGGGCTGTAGACCTGACAGAGTAGAAGCTGTCACCATGACTAAATAAAATTGCTGTAAAAAAAACACAATTTTAAAATTACATAATTTAACGACTTTATTAAATTATACTGTACAAACTACTGTCGTAGATAGATAGACTGTAGTGCTAACCTCTTGGTTCCTTAAGTTTATTAGTCCATTCAAAAGTGGTGGTGGAGCGGCGACATATGCGCATCAAGTAATGGCGTCATGGTATTTTATACACTTCACCCATAACTCATAAATATTTTCTTTGTCCGTATAAACTTATCACTAGTTAAGACACAACTATTTTCGGCACTTATTTCCTTACTTATTTGCAAGTCTTGTGTAATCTAATACTTTACCGTTAAGCACATAATACTACAATGGTATTGTATAGTGCATAGTTACGCCACAGCGCAGCGCATCGTGCCTATGAGCGGAGTGAGATCAACAAACATGCGCCGGAATGCCGCGCGGAGAACCGGTTCCGTGCAATCGAAACGATTCTCACTCGCTCAAAGCAACAATTATATATAATTAATTATACCTCATACCGCCTGCGCAGGCACAGAGTACTAAGTATTGTACCATTTTAGTCCTTTTTATTTTATAGTAAATGTTAATTTTTCCACTCATAATATATGTATACAATTTCCTTTTTCCTTTATTTACACATTTATAATACATATTCAGGTGTATGTATGTATTATATCTGTAATGCGCAGCGTCACCATTGAGTGTAAAAATTTTATGTGCAATAAACAGTAAATAGTAATAATAATAATTTATTTATTTAGCATTCAATATAAACTTAATTCTAGCACAATTGATGACACATAATTTATGAGTATAGAGGTACATAATTTCATAATTATTAAATATATTAGTAGTCTAGATTTATACATTAACATTTTTGAGATATATTAGTGAGGTCCATTTATTGTGGCTTTTAATGCACTGCTGGTGCTTAAAATAGGAAAACCCTGAGCTATAAGCACCAGCAACCTTCCAGTGACTCTTAATTTGATCATTATAGCACATATTTAATGTATAGAATTAATTAATATTTGATGCTTGCAATTTATATAATAAAAAAACTATAATTGATAATTGAGATGCTTTTTTGAGTTTTTCTGTATATATAATATTATTAATTAAATTAATTAGAGTATTGTGTTATATATTTAAATCTATTTAAATTTAAAATTACATTTATTGTATAGGATGAAGAAGTTTTTCTGTTTCGTCATAATTAAGTTGCTAAAACCATTTTATTAATGTTTTTTTGCATTGATATTTAGATGTAGACTTGATATCCAGATTCTTATTAATATTATTGTAAAGGAAACTTCCCAAAAAATAGTAAAATTTCCTGCTAAATGAGGTTTTACAATCGTATGGTCTAGATATACTAAATCTACGCGTAGTACGGGAAAAGGAGGCTGGTGGCAACCAATGGACTACACTGTGTTGCTTAGTAATTAAATGCAGGATAAATAGTTGGCGTACTGTCAGAACATTGCAATATTGGTAGAGTTCCTCAGTAGGAAATCGTAGAGGCTTAAATGTGCTCACTTTAATACAGCTCTCTGAGCTCTTTCAAGCTTTATTAGTCGATTTTTAGGAGCATTTCTCCAGATGGAGATGCAGTAGATCAATATAGATTGACATAGTGAGAAGTATACTGTTTTTAGCAATTCTGGTTCAGCTATATGTGTAAGAGTTTTAAAAATAAATATAAGTTTACGCACTCGGGCTGTCAATAAATCAATGTGTGGAGCAAAGTTTAGTTTCTCATCTAGGGTTATCCCAAGATATTTGATGGTAGTGACTTTTGACAACTTCGGACAGTTACATATTTGATGTATATTTCCCCCCAGGAATACGCAGTAAAAAGCAAGGCAGTGTCATCCGCAAAAGCAATCAACTTTCCTTTTTCTAAGTCTAAATTACACATATCATTCACGTATGCCAAATACAAGGTAGGACCAAGAATACTTCCTTGTGGAACACCATGATTTACCAGGAGGTCACTACTTTTACTGTCATCGATCTGGACACATTGAGTAAATGAGGAGGCTTTGGCTGAAAACCAGCGCTGGGGGAGACTCTGTTCCCCTTCAGCACATGCTGAGCCAATTGCCTTTCGGCACAGCTCACACCAAGGCGAATGCTGCAGCAGCAGCCTATTGTAGCTTAATTTTTATTTTGTTTTTTCTTTCTCTGTTTTTTTTTTATTTTTTTCGCAACCTGTCCTACATTTTGTGATTTTCAAATGTGCGCTGTGTTGAATAAATATTTTTCATTTTCATTTTCAGTATACCTAATCGTGGGCTCGAACTCAGAACATGGTCGGCCGCATCTTGCTTTACTAGATTAAAAATCAGAAATTAACACACTTTGAACTATGTAATCCTATGTATGTAATATCCTATGTGTATGTAATCCTACCCTACAAGGGATCTGGCGTGATGATATAAATAGATAGAAATGCTCACATTTCATATCTTCCAAACGATTCCAAATTTTCGACAAAAAGCACACTTTTTCTGACCTTGGATTCGAAGACAAGGCGTGTGTGTGTGTGTGAATGATGTACGCTGTTGGCCGCGAGGCCCTCGCGATCACAGTAATCTCGGCCAAGCTCAACTAGACTAAAGAGCAAAAACATTTCACAACTTCCAAACTATACCTAACATTAAACCGTTTAAATTAAAACTTTATAGACAAATTACTCGTAATCAAGTCTGTCCCTGTAGATACAATTTTGCTCTATTTGTGCCCTATTACCTAACCATCGCTTGGCAACCAATTATGTTCTGAAATCTGAGAAAATGAAACCAGTCACCTGTAATTTCAGGTATTGTAATAATATTATTTAGATCAAGCATTAAGTAATATCAATTATACGTAACTACCAGTGCCCTAACATAACGCAGCTCGTTACGATAAATGCGTGATATCATCATTTAATGGTATTCCAGAAATTCCAGGTTTTTTTTCATAATCGTGAATTTACTGGAAGAGTGGTAACAAGTAAAGGCCGTAACCTACCATCATGGAATTGCTGCTCATTTAGCACAGCCCAGAAATTACGTGTAGGGCATCAAAAGTAAATCCTACGGACGCAAGCAACTTCGGCCCCCAAAACCTCGTTAACCTTTTTTTACGTAACGAAATCCTTATGGATTTACGTCAGCCCGGGGGGAAGCTGGCGAGACACGTTGGACTCGTACCAACTAAAACTCCACGGTGGTCGGCGTCAACACTTCAAGGAGAGGCTCCGGGATCTACGTTGGAAACGCACCAGTGCCTCTCTGTGTCGTGCTCCGCAAAGCCTGCCATCAGGGATTAGCTTGTGGACTCCCCCCCCCCCCTGTGCACCAACGCGGTGCTCACGGTGCGGCGTGAGCCACACCATACCACCATCTTCTTCGAGGTCGCGCATGAAGGACGCTTAGGGTCCCCGTCCCAGCGTCTCGCGCGATACGTCCAACCGCTCGCCCCGTTGCCAATCGAAAGACAGCTCAGCGCCGTCCTCGGTAAATCGTTATCTGACAGCTGTCATCTGTCATCGCTTTGCAACTAAACGCTCAAGCGTGCTATATCAAAAAAAAACACTCAAGCAATTATTAAGGGCATAGAGTATGTCTATAGATCAAAGGTTTGTTGGTCAAATAGCCGACGGAGCGCGCCAGGACCGTGAAAAGCGCTCGTCTACGTTCGTTCGTGACGTTTGCCTTCGTGCCGAGTGGGGTTGTGTGGTGTCTCCCGCACAGTTCAGTTCATTACAACTCCTTAAGCCGCGCCACCGTCGCGCCCCCGTCGCGTTGCATCGGCTATGTGGTGAAACCTAAAAAGGTTACTAAAATGAAAATAACTACTTGATATTCCATTAATTGAGATCTTCAAATAATAGGATACGACAAATACATGAAAGTTCGGGATACTTATGAAGTTCCGCTGACTAACCAGCCCTTAGTCCCATAAATATATGGGAACACAAATGTTTCCTAGTTAGTCATACGCAAAGAAATTGTGATAATAAGACACTAGAAGTCGCATAGCCGCGTGAAATTGTCGCCACACATGTAAGAAAATTATCACAAATTGCTTCAGTACTGGGTGGACCAATGTATGTGGTACAATGGCTAAAGTTGATACTTTGAAACATATCCTGTTACATAGACTCACTAATCATCTATTATTATCTATAGTCAAAATACTATTTTTATCTATGGCCCCTGCGGCAGGTTATCCGGGGTGCCATTGAGCATCTCATCTCATTGCGAAGACAATAAATAAGAATAAGAATCTACTAGACCTCTGTACTGATGATATAGGAAAAAAAATTATAGCTAAACTTATTTTTTCTTTTCTGACTTGGTGTAATGGTTAAAAGCTTAAGCCATTACGCCCACTGGATCGAAAAGTCGCTGGTTTGATTCACGCACGGGACAAATCTTTGTGACCCACAAATATTCGTTTCGATCCGGGTATTTGTGTATGTGAATGTTCATGTTTGTAAACGCACCCACGACACAGGAATAAGTCCTAGTGTTAGGCTCCGTTTTATAAAAAAAAAACAATTGTGGGTGTGTATATTTTTTCAAGTTGTGCATGTATGGCAAAACGGCCACAGTGGTTTTAAACGAAAGCGTGCACTATTTCACTTCTAGTGTTTAATTATTACTATTTCTGTGGTCGTACGCATTGGGGTGGAACCCACATTTCATCCCAAACTCTCGCGGTGCGGAGAATCAATGGAAACTTTCTATGGAGAAAGTTAAGTTTATGAGAGACTGTATCTAATGGGCGAACTGTGTACGAGGTAGGTGTATTTAATTAATAACGACAATTCACTTTTCCTATTATAAATGAGAGAACATTTCTAGGATAGATTGAAATTCTATAGAAAAGGGTTTTTGACGAGTTATACCTCAAATATTCAGACAAAAATAATTTTGTTAAAAAAATAATGTAAGAGGAAGGGATGCATTTTTAGCACTCTATGTATACAAGGTGTAACATAATAAACGCAAGACCTGATAGTAGTTTGTTCTAAATCGATAACTGAATTGATTCCAACTACTATTTTAATGTAGATTGCAAAAAATGCTGTTACCCTTAGTAAGCTATAATTAACTAAATTTATTCTTGACTCAAATCAGTACGGAGATTTCAAATGCATTTCCATAAAGTATTTCTCAATTCGCACACATATGCGAACGTAAGTTTCATTGTTAATTGGGGTATAAAGGTGCGCAAAAAAGGGGTTAAAAGTTTTAATTATGGGATATTGGTTTTCGTATGGAATTTGTAAAGCAATTATCTAGTCGGGGTGTCTGAGGTCTTGCGTTATTTATGATACACCTAGTGTATGTTTCCACCTTAGCGCCTAAACCACTAATCCGATTTTGATGAATGTGAAATGTTCATTTCATTATAATGGTCCGGGTAACATACGCTACATTCTATACAAACAAAATCAGTAAGTCGCATATTACATCCAAAGAAGTGGAGATCTCTGATTATGTTTTTACTTTGCTGTGGATATAAATAAGTTCATTATTGTGTATATACTATAGTATTGAATATTACCCCCTATTACATAGGACCTTACATCGTCGGCGACAAGTGGGTGTACTCAGTACACCTCTGCCACGCCCGCTTGGGGAATATAGGTATGACGGTATTTTTTAAATATAAAATATATCAAGCATCTGAAAAACAATTTGAATATATTTTAGCGTTTATTACATAGTCGGGGATCAGAATTTCTTATTTTTTGTAAACGAAATAAAAGTGTCAAATGTTTTCATAGGCACAGCACAAGTAAGTAACCTTTGTTTTTAATTTCCCTCTCACAACATATGGCCGGTATCGACATGTAACTCATGGATAGATTTGCTTAATGCAGTAAAATTTTGACAGATTTTACATACAAAATATGTCAAAATAGTATCCGTAGTAGGCAAATCTATCCTTAAGTTAGATATTGAAACCGGCCGTAAGTGAACAATTAACAACCATACACAAACATTAAGGATGCACATCATCATCACCATCATCATCACCTCAACCCGTAGTCACCCACTGTTGAGTGTCGGTCTCCTCAAGGATGCACATAAAATAATTTAATTAAACCAATAAACAAAAAGCTTAGCTACAATTAAGATGATATAAAATTTTAATATAAAATTTACAACGTATTATGTCGAAGCTCTTCCAACCCGGGGCTCCTTCCATTACGCTCTGTTACTTGTCCAAATAACGCTGAACCCTGAGGAATACCTCCCTACCCCCATTTATCGATAACGCTATGTCCACGATGTTTCTATATAATGGGACTGGGTACTAAGATAACTTGAACTAAAAAATGGTCAAAAAAAACATGTTGCTTCTCGCACACATAAACGACTCAATTTTTACTTCTTAGCTTAACACAAACTCGAGTTCGAATTTATATGCTGTCATTTTGACACTGCGAATTAACTAAATAAAGATGAACATGACAGCACGATAACTCGACAAATCTCAAATAGTTCGTACTAAGATAACTAAGAGCTTAACACGAACAAATTGACGTTAGCGTAACGCTATTCAGTTGATAAGCTTCTCTTTACGCTACAAGATGAACGCGACAGAACAATTTGACAGAAGGTATTGTTGTTGTCGATAGGAAAATTATTCTTGAGGTTCTAACCCCAAGTGGTTCACGCTAAGGTAACTGAGGGCTTAGCATGAACAGATTGACATTAGCGTGGCCATATCAAGTTAATATGACATCCTTTTGACACTGCAAATTTATTAAATACAGATGAATACGATTATGACAGCGGGATTTCTGTAGAAAGCTACTATAACGTCAAATGGTTCGTGCTAAAGTGAACTGAGTTTTTCAGCGCAAAACTCATACATGATTATGTCTTGTTTTGTCTCGAGTCTTCAAGGCGAGCTCCCACTCAAGCTTCGAACACCCGATCAAGGCTCGCAACACCAGACAGAAGTGTACACCCACATTTTGTCAACAATAGGTGTACTTTTAACACCTACATTGCGCCGACGATGTAAGTTCCAAAAGAATATTATGTGCGACTGGCTCGCAATGGAAGTCATACCTATTTGTCATTTTCCGTGTCCTTCGCTTATTTCTCGCTGTCATTTCCAAAATCCTGTCGAATGGAGTACAACTAGTTAAAATAGGTTTAACCTTTCACTAAGAAAGAGTTTTCATTATTTTAATATTTTATTTCAATATAACGTACCACAAAAACAATTACACACTCTAAAAATATTACACTCCCAAGAAAGCCGTATAAAAATTATAAATTACCACCCAAACTCTACCGTCTCTTGATTCCACTAATTCCAATAGCTGCTCGAGTGAACTTGTTCTACCATTCTACTTCTTCAGCCGAAAGACGTCCACTGCAGGACAAAGGCCTCCCCTAATGACCGCCACAACGACCGGCTTTGTGCTGTACGCATCCAAGTTCTACCCGCGACCTTCACCAGGTCAGCGGTCCATCTTGTAGGGGGTCTACCCACTCCACGTCTTCCGGTACGTGGTCGCCATTCGAGAACCTTTTTGCCCCAACGGCCGTCAGTTCTAAGAGCGATCGCTTGTAGAAATACCATTCTTAACACTTAATAATCCCACAGCCGGTCAACAAAGGCTTCATTACCATTCCGTCCTGTACAAACCAGCGGCTTTGCCGTCACTCTTTGATCATCCGAGCGTCCCAAAACATTCTGGAAGACATTATTCATTGGAACAGATCCGCAGGCATTTCGATGTCGGTTACAAATTAACTTTTGTTGTTAATGAAGATACTTGGATAAATGACAGATTGGTCTAGTAATCTGAGCGTGGACAGCTTAAATAATAACAAGTTATTTAATTCAGGCAATAGAAATTTTCAAAAATATTTTTGTGTAACTTACTGGCCCATAGAATATATACCTTACAGACTAACATACATACAATAATATATTGAACTTATATCTACACTTATAATCTACAAAACATGTAATTTCGGCGACATGTTGCGCTATAAAGGGACGTCTCGTAGTCTTCCACAGAATATCCCTTTGGCCTGAACACCTCGCTCATGAAGTTCTTCAGCTTGGCAGTGGGAACTCACACAACAAAGGAGTTACAAGCCGCATTGTTTTGAGAGTTCAGCTTATCGACCCTCAGAGTATCCAAGGTGTTCTCGTGTAATGTAGCCGAGAGACGCAGAGCAGGGTCGTTGGTGCTGCCGAACGAAGGAAGGAAAGAAGGCTTTGCTCTAAATTTAAAGAAATAGCGGATTGGATTCATATAGAAGATAAACCTTCTTGATCTTTAGATATTTGTACCAGTCTGGGTATTTGTGTATCTATCTTCAGCCAAAAGCCGTCCAATGCAGAACAAAGACCTCCCAGAGATCGCCAGAATTACCGGGTTTGTGCTTTACACCTCAATTTTTTACCCGTGGCCTTTATATTTATGTATGTTAAATAGTAATTTCTAGTGTGAGCCAACGATCCTTTTTACCAAAAAGATCAACAAATAGGGAGTGTGGATGCCTGCTTTGCGAAATTAATATTACTCACCTTAAATTAGTTCATATTTGCTAATACAGTTGCAGTTTAGTTGGCGTGAGAACGCTGTCTTCTAAGAGTAAAAATATTTTTATAACTTGTAGAGCTAACAAGTGGTGACTTAACAAAGTTTTGTTAGTAGGATCAGAATCCAGAAATCCAAATCGATAAATGACCTTATATTATATAAAATCGTTCAATATTATAATGATTGTCCTATATAAATATAACCAAGAATTTATATACTACATTATCAATCAAATACCTCGCGAACCCTAGTGCGAAATAGGTGCGAACAGACCAAAGCTCCCAAAGAGACGTTCGAATAAATTAATTCGTACAAACATTATGTCCCACGTATTTGATCAAGGGACCCCCCTCAGTTAGGGGGGCGTGGGTATAAGTAACGTAGATAGTAAGGGAGGATGCTGTAGTGAGAATTAATGCAGACACGGCAGCCTATTTTCCCGACGTATCACGTTGCCACTTGCTCCAGTTTAAGCGGCTTTAGCGGCCATAAAATTAGCGTTTTCTGACTACTAAACCGCTCACGACTTTGTCCAAATAATAATTAACGATTTTTTTTACAACTAAACTTGACTAATGGCATGAACACGTGTACTCAGTGTGTTTGAAAGACAAAAGTGACACAATACGACTTAAAATATAAATAAATATGTAAACAAACAAATACAGAAAGACCCACAATAAGTTAACCGTGTCTCCTGCCTAGGTCTTCCCCGGTACCTACATCCTTCCACTTTCGCATGGTATATCTGTTTTGTCATTCATTCTTCTGACATTCTTTCTATATGCCCGAACCAACGGAGCATACTCTTTCTCATCTTTACACCGATACTATCTTTCATACCTACTTGCTTTCTTACTACGCTGTTGCGAATACGGTCGTTCAGCTTGGCTTCGCACTTATTTTCTAATCTTCTTTATCTCTCATCTCGTCTCGTCCAATCTCAATTGTCAATCATACACATCATAACACTTTTTGAGTCAAACAATAAGTTATCCTAACATTCACAACTATTCATTTTTATTATCATGACACATAAACATGAATTTATCGTAGTAACGCCTGTTTTTTATATCATTACGATAGATCCCTAGGGATCTTTTTACTTATTTAATATTTAATGTCTGACAATATTTTCAAGTTATATCTCTATAGTAATATTAAGTTTAAATTTTTGTGTTTCGCTATTTTCGTAGCCACATGTAAGTATAGTGTAGATAAATTGTTTGTGTATAAGAAAAATGATATTTTATCTTTTAAGGTGCTCAAAGTAATGGTTTTATACACGACGTTAAAACCTTAACATTGAATCCACACAATATGATTAAAAAATTAGAAAGGAAAAAAGAGAAAGAGGATTAAATAAAAAAAGACAAGTCCGCTAAGTTTCTCCGCTGGATCTTCTCGGTGGAGGCTGCGATCCGATCCGGTGGTAGAATAATAGTTCAATTAGATTTAAAAAAAAATGTAAATTAACCATTTGTAAGCGCCCCCGCAGGGCTTATACAAAATTAATTATTTAAGTTCGTGGTATGTGGGAACATTTGATATCATGTGCCTTTGAAATAAAACTATTTTACGGATTTTATCGCGGTTTTTTTTTTTATTTTTAGTTCCCGACGTTTCGAGTGCTTTGCAGCACCCATGGTCACGGGAGGGACTGAGGTGTTAGACGTCCAATAGGCATAGTTGTTCCGGGGTACCCTCAAACTTCTTAATTATTTTTGTTGTTGTTGGTCCGATCTACGCAGAATGAGCTCACGGTGTCTTGAGGTCTTGCAGTGTTATGCTTGGTTTTGGATTTGATTATATTAATTACCGGATCCCAAGACGATGGAAGCACCCAGCCATCTTCTCTATTGAAATTAGGATGTTTTTTAATTTCAATAGCCTCGCGAACCATCCTTGGTAGGAATCGGTGTTCTTTCACGAGGATTTGTGGTCTATCAAATCTGATGTTATGGCGGGTGCGGTCAAGGACATGTTCACAGACTGCAGACTTCTTTGAGCGACGGTGTTTTAGGTCAGCTATGTGTTCTTTAACCCGAGTTTTTACCGGTCTTTTTGTTTGTCCTATATAAGAGAGACCACATTCACAATCAAGCTTGTAAACTCCTGCATCTTGTAGAGGGATCTGACACTTAACAGATGGTAAAAATTGACTGATCTTCTTCGGCGGCTTAAAAAATGTTTTAATCGAAGCACGCTTCAAGATGTAGCCAATCTTGTCCGTGACTCCTCTCATGTAAGGTAGTACAGCAGGGAGACGCTCAACTGTGGCTGGTTTCACTCGGTCACTGTGACGTTGGCGTGGGACTCGAAGCTTATTGTCGTGCAGGACTTGCTTGACATGTTGAAGCTCGGCAGCCAGATGTTTCTTGTCACAGATCCCTTGTGCTCTCTGAAACAAAGATTTACCCACGGTAGCTAACTGTGTTGGATGGTGGTGAGATTCACCGTTTAAGTACCTATCAGTATGGGTCTTTTTACGATAAACCGTATGGTTTAAGGTGTTGTTGGGGTTACGGATTACTAACACATCTAGGAAAGCTAGGGAATTATTTGCCTCCAACTCCATTGTAAACTGAATTTTAGGGTTAATGGAGTTAAGATGATTTAGGAATACATGAATTTTGTCAGATGGTAATATTGTGAAAGTATCATCTACGTACCGCTTGTAGAAACTTGGCTTTACAGGTGAGGTACGAAGGGCTGTCTCCTCAAAGTCTTCCATGAATATATCGGCAACAATGGGAGATACAGGGGAGCCCATCGCCACGCCATCTACTTGCTTGTAGAACTGCTCCTTCCACAATAAGTAGCCAGATGTAAGGCAGTGTCTCAATAGTTCTAAGTATTCCGCTGGCATGTTGTTCTCCGCTAGTTTCCTTTCTACAATTTCGACACAGTCTTGTACAGGTAGGCATGTGAATAGTGACTGGACATCGAAACTGACCATAGTTTCATTGTCAGTAAGATGTAGATTTTTGATCTCACTAACAAAATGGTATGAATCCTTAACATGTGCTCTGGTGTGTCCTTTGAGTGCTGAGAGCACTTTCGCTACGTGCTGAGCCAATCTGTAGGTTGGTGTGTCGATTTGGTACATACAAAAAGGTCAAGACAGACCCAACCACCAATATATTAAAACAAACGAGTGATTTAATAAAGAAGTACTCCGAAACATTGAATCTGGACGTCAAATCGCTAATACCTTCGTGCGCAAAACCGCCACAGTTGTATGGGCTCCCAAAAATACATAAACCGAATGCTCCCCTACGTCCAATCGTTAGCCAAATCGACACACCAACCTACAGATTGGCTCAGCACGTAGCGAAAGTGCTCTCAGCACTCAAAGGACACACCAGAGCACATGTTAAGGATTCATACCATTTTGTTAGTGAGATCAAAAATCTACATCTTACTGACAATGAAACTATGGTCAGTTTCGATGTCCAGTCACTATTCACATGCCTACCTGTACAAGACTGTGTCGAAATTGTAGAAAGGAAACTAGCGGAGAACAACATGCCAGCGGAATACTTAGAACTATTGAGACACTGCCTTACATCTGGCTACTTATTGTGGAAGGAGCAGTTCTACAAGCAAGTAGATGGCGTGGCGATGGGCTCCCCTGTATCTCCCATTGTTGCCGATATATTCATGGAAGACTTTGAGGAGACAGCCCTTCGTACCTCACCTGTAAAGCCAAGTTTCTACAAGCGGTACGTAGATGATACTTTCACAATATTACCATCTGACAAAATTCATGTATTCCTAAATCATCTTAACTCCATTAACCCTAAAATTCAGTTTACAATGGAGTTGGAGGCAAATAATTCCCTAGCTTTCCTAGATGTGTTAGTAATCCGTAACCCCAACAACACCTTAAACCATACGGTTTATCGTAAAAAGACCCATACTGATAGGTACTTAAACGGTGAATCTCACCACCATCCAACACAGTTAGCTACCGTGGGTAAATCTTTGTTTCAGAGAGCACAAGGGATCTGTGACAAGAAACATCTGGCAGCCGAGCTTCAACATGTCAAGCAAGTCCTGCACGACAATAAGCTTCGAGTCCCACGCCAACGTCACAGTGACCGAGTGAAACCAGCCACAGTTGAGCGTCTCCCTGCTGTACTACCTTACATGAGAGGAGTCACGGACAAGATTGGCTACATCTTGAAGCGTGCTTCGATTAAAACATTTTTTAAGCCGCCGAAGAAGATCAGTCAGTTTTTACCATCTGTTAAGTGTCAGATCCCTCTACAAGATGCAGGAGTTTACAAGCTTGATTGTGAATGTGGTCTCTCTTATATAGGACAAACAAAAAGACCGGTAAAAACTCGGGTTAAAGAACACATAGCTGACCTAAAACACCGTCGCTCAAAGAAGTCTGCAGTCTGTGAACATGTCCTTGACCGCACCCGCCATAACATCAGATTTGATAGACCACAAATCCTCGTGAAAGAACACCGATTCCTACCAAGGATGGTTCGCGAGGCTATTGAAATTAAAAAACATCCTAATTTCAATAGAGAAGATGGCTGGGTGCTTCCATCGTCTTGGGATCCGGTAATTAATATAATCAAATCCAAAACCAAGCATAACACTGCAAGACCTCAAGACACCGTGAGCTCATTCTGCGTAGATCGGACCAACAACAACAAAAATAATTAAGAAGTTTGAGGGTACCCCGGAACAACTATGCCTATTGGACGTCTAACACCTCAGTCCCTCCCGTGACCATGGGTGCTGCAAAGCACTCGAAACGTCGGGAACTAAAAATAAAAAAATAAACCGCGATAAAATCCGTAAAATAGTTTTATTTCATGTGTAATATTCGCGTAAATCTAAGAACTCAATCATGTGCCTTTCTCATATTTCATTAAATAGTTTGAGACCAATGATTCTACGTTGATTTAGTGACCAATAATACGCTAAACGATCACAAGGCCCTGGCTTCAAATGTTAGGTTGGACAAGTTCTAGTTTTTCTAGTGAAAGATTTTCGGTAACGTGTAGAATGATCGTCTACTCAGAGCATTAGTTCACTCAGAAAATAAGTATTATACCCAAGCGGGTTCCATAAAAAATCTTTAATTATTCAGGGCTTTTGTATACGAATAAGCTCAATTAATCCATTTTGAGAGATGAAAAGAAATATGTGCTTCTGTGGATTTTAAGCTATCTGTTTTCCTTTTGATTAGTTTATGAGTTATCTGTTTGTGATGATATAATAAACACCGAACAGAATAACAGTTTAAAATTTCAAAAGAACGATTATACTTATAAAATGTTATGTTATGCTTTGGCTGATTACTAAAATAAAACAATAGCGTGTAGAACTCACGCTCTTTCAGTTCCGTACATGTTCCACGAGACTTCGCTAGGTTAACTTTTCATAGAATTAAAAAAAAGGCAAATTCAAATTTTCGGGATGTGTCTTACCTCTACTGTGAAAGCTTTTTCTGGCCCAATTTTATGATTTTAGGTCAACGGGAAATACCCGTCTCATGATGAGTGAGGTTAAATGGCCATATCTTTTGATTGCATTGATTTAGACACCGCCAAGGGACCGTTTAATTCAAACACTTACTTCATCAACTTGTCACACTCGAACTTCACACTACCATAGAAGGTACTCCCATTATTCTAGGTGTCTGTGACCTCAGCCCTCCTCCCCCAACCCCAACCATTTGCCTCCCACCGTCCTAACTTTCGGGAATGTTTAGGTAACTGACGAATTTCATCCGAGGTCGGGTTTTGTTCCACATTGAATTTTAGATATAGACATACTTTGGAACGTAGACGTATTAATCTGAAGTTTCACCTTTAGACTTCTACCTCGGGATTATGATAAAGAAACGGCGAATTTTAATGAGTTTAAATATTGTTTTGAATCACGTTGTTCTGTAAAATCTAACTTTAGAAATTGAAAAGTTTGCTTTTTGTTTGTTTATATTAAATAATGCAAGAAAATAAAATCGGCCTAGTTTTTGAAGCTGATATTATACAATATGTATTTATGATAGTCTTTATTTACGGTAAAAAAATCATACCTTTGGTTCATAGATCAAAACAGTGATCTAAATTTCTGATCATCTTGGCAATTTTTGGGGATGCCTTGCCCTACAATGACCAGCTTCCTACTACTAATGATTATAATGACACCTGTGAAAAAATTACCTCGATTTGGCACTGTAGCTTTTCTTTTTTTGTAGTTAAAAATAAAGCAGTTTATTGTCAGTTTGGAATTAAGTTTATTTATTTTCCACTCTTACCGCTACTTTTACAGGATATTACCCTAATACAGTAGTGTCGACATCTTATTTTATTATACGTTTTATTTGTAACACAATATATATGTTGTAACTTGTGAATTCACTCAGAGTACAGTTAAATAAGTCTGTTTCGACGGCAACCCGGTTGAGAGTGTGCAGCGCGCGCGTCAGCGGAGCCTGCTGTAACAGGTTGGTGCGCGCGCGCGGCACAGCCACTAGCGGCGGCCGCCGGCGTCGCCACACATACCTATTCGGGACACACAGCTTTATTTTTTCCAACATGTCACCATTTTCAATCTTGCCTCTCAAAATTTTGAACATATATGAGACGAGCGCGAGGCTCCTCCTAACCCTCAATTCGTTGTACCCGACCATACCTAATATAAATAAAGTTGGATACATTAATGGATAAAACGGGTACACCCCGTGCTGTCTCATGTATATATATCTAATAAATTTATTTTGCACTTTTTCCAACATGACAGTGTACTTGGTCTCATGCGGGGCCCGAATAATTGCGTTACTTTCAAGTTGGCTCCTAACCAGTGCATTATATAGGGTTGTAATAGCTTTGATATTTGTTAAGCTTTGAGACATGCGAAGTACAAATCCTAAATTTCTATATGCTCTTTTACAGATTTGTGTGATTTGATCTCGAAATGTTAGCTCGGTGTTGAGAGTTACTCCCAAGTCTCTTACGTTTGTGACTCTCAGCATCGGCGTCCCGTCAATTTTGTAATTCCAGATAACCGAAGCGCGAGAACGAGAGAAAGTGATGGTCACACACTTTGAGATGTTGAAATTTAATCGATTATATTTACACCAACTTGCCACTCTATCTATGTCTTTTTGTAACCTCTCACAGTCATCCCTACTTTTGATAGTGAGAGATAGCTTTAAGTCGTCGGCAAACAGTAAACATTTTGCATCTCTATCAACCTTTGGCAAATCGTTCACCATTATTATGAATTCCAAAGGTCCAAGGTTGCTACCTTGACTTACGCCAGATCGCGTAAAATAAGGTTCCGACACGATTCCTGCATATTCTACGTATTGTTGTCTATCTCTAATATAATTTGCAAAAAAATGCAGCAGATGGGGAGTGAAACCGGTTACTGCTAACTTTGTAAGCAACACGTCATTGTCGACAAGGTCGAATGCTTTTTTGAAATCAAAGTAAGCAGCATCAGTCTGTCCCCCACTGTCCACGGTCGGCACAATGTCCGCCATATAATTGAGAAGATTACTTGTAGTACTCCTGGCCGGTCGGAACCCATGTTGAGCATCTGCGAGTTGCCCGCTGACTTGCGTTAATATGCTTTTATGCAAAGCTGACTCAAATACTTTGGCGGGAGTAGATAATATTGCGACCGGTCTGTATCCCTCCACCTTATCGCTCAGACGTCCTTTTGGGACTGGTACGACCTTAGTTAGCTTCCATCTCTCCGGATATATTGCTTGTTTAAGGCATAAATTGAACATGTGAAGTAACGGTTCAGCCAGGACTGTTCTGCAGCCTTAAATAGGAATGGTGGAATACGATCCGGGCCACACGACTTTTTTGGCCTAAGTTGTTGAAGTGCGCGCTGCACGTCTTTCAACTGTAGTCTGTCCACACAAACTCGGGCTGCACCGTTATCACTACCTGCTTTAGCTACAGCTGCATCCGCGGATAAATGCGCTCGCTCTGGACTGTACACAGACTGGAAAAAACTAGCAAACTCTATAGCACATTGTTCGTTGGATAAAAATTCGCCGTTCTTTAAAATCTTATGTGTATTTCTGCTACCCCGTTTAGACTTAGCATAGTTCCAAAAAGACATAGGATCTTTTAAAAATTTATTTTGAATACGATGCCTGTACTGCTTTTCTGCGAACGCTATCATATTCTTAACCTTTGTCCTACACCGAGCAAACGGTTCGTAAGATGCCTTCGACCCTGTCGATTTATATCGCTTATGAAGAGAAGCTTTGAGTTTAATATGATGGATTATTTCCGAGGTGTACCACTGGGGATACACATACCTCGAACTTAAGCCGATTTTCTTTTTCATTGGTACATAATTATTTATAATAGAATTAATCGTTTCATAAAAATAATTTAAACTTAACTCTAAATCTAATTTATACAACGGAGTCCAATCTACCGCCCCTAACGATACATATAAAGACGTAAGATAGTTAAAAGTTAATTGGTCCACAAAAAAATGTATTACTTACACAAGTAAAAATTAATCACGTAAGTACGATCAATCTGGCATTCAGTCTAAGAGAGACGCCGTTATGTTGAACTGAGAAATCCTAAATATGTTTACATCTTTTTTTTAACGTATAACAGTATCTCTTTCTGGCTGTCAGTTGAACTAATCGTGTAGGTAGCCTGCGTGTAACATGAATCGTTAGAGACAAAAATAAATCACCGAACTATTCCTAAAAGAGCACTGGCTATATATTTTAAGCTACTACAGTAGAGTCTCACTAATCCAGCAGTTCAGTAGTTCGGCACGTTTATTAATCCGGCACTAGTGCTTGACCGAACCTTCGGCTTCTGCCACCTTCGGCAAAAAATACCACATTTGGCCAATGGTTCGGCTTCGGCCAAAACTCCATTTGGCCAGGTTTCTTGCAAGCACGGAAATGGAACGATCTATTACGAATGCGCGAGCGCGCGGCGGAAGACGCGCGGAGAAGAAGTATATTCCCTTTACGAAATGCTTTATTTTATTCATTATGAACCTTTCCATACAATCCAGTAATCCTAACATTCCAATAATCCGTCACCCCCTAGTTTTTAACAGTGCTAAATTAGTGAGACTCTACTATAATAATAAGTGGAACAAAAATAGGTACCTATTTTTGTTCCACTAATTAATATAGTAAGATGATAAATACAAACTGTATTTATAAATAAGCTACGGAAACAGCGTGCATTTTTATTAACTCAATTCGCATTGGGACATATTTTAAGAATATATTCGTTTTTTCCCAAATAACTATTGTTATTTTGCGAACAATATTTAGAATAGAAACAAAGAGTTATTTTTGTCTTTGGTTTGTCCTTCAGGAGACGAAAATAACAGATAACCTCACGTTTTATAAAGAAATGCTAGCCAAACAAGAAGCTTAGGGCGCGGTTATATTGAGTTTATATAACTAGTAGCTATTTAATAGGTTCAGAAGAGCTAAACTGCAATTACAATTACGAGGTCAAAGCGAAATGGTAATATAATACCTATAACAATAGCAACCTATATGCTCCTAGTACTGGGCAAAGACCTTCTCTCTCAAATGAAGGTGAGAGAGATTAGGTAGTACTCCACCACGCGGACACGGATTGGTGGAGGCAGGTTTGTGGCCACCTGCTGTTGGAACTTATCAAACTGCTTATGAAGCTTCCAACGTGGCCTAACGACTACCACATTAAGAGCTTACCGAAGCACGGAGACATTCCAATATGAAAATGCAACAAACGGTCACCCATCTCAGACCGACTGTGTTGAACGTTGTTGAACTTAGTGATAATAGTTAACTATTATCACTTTATTGTATATTCACATTGCTAACAATTGCAATTCCAGCTCATCGACGAGTGTAGTTTCTATTTGCTCGCGGATCAACGTTTGTGTTCTAGCTAACTATCTTCTAATAAGTAGTTTAGCAGTGATATGGTGAGTGTTTTGCTGCTCGAGCAAATGCCGCGCTGAGCTGAGGCCCTTTTGTACCACTGTCACACGAACTACAATAAAATTATACCATAAACTGTACTGCATGATTTTTTGTATTTTAGGAAAATATTTTGTACTTCTGTGAGTCCTATTGTTGGAAATAAACTTCTTATCGATCTATGACTTTTTGCAAATATTTTAGTAGATATAATTCACCAGGGTCTTTATTCGCTATCCCCACGAAGCAAATACGAAATTTGGCATGTCAACAATCACTTCATTTTAAGTTTTATTTTTAGTAAAATTAGATAAAATTTAATAGCTATGGGAACTCGAGCGGACGTGCGAATGAAGCGAGTAGCGATGACAAACTGAGGTAAGCCACGCCTACCATGATGACGTCAAGGCTTTTAGGAATCTTTTCTGTTTGCTTCGAGGCTATGACCTATTAAACATGTGAGGCGACGCGTTACGATTACTGTAGGATACAGAATACCATTATACCGTCGATATATATGTAACGGAGGATTATTACTTTCCTGATCACAAGTCACTCACGATACACAACACAGTTTCTAGGCTTGTGGCTTAGTAATTCTTTCATGGGGCAATGTATACGCTTCTACAACAAATTACCCATAGATATCCGAAACATTGATAGGCATGTAAGCTTAAAAAGGCAATCAAAACCAGACTGTGTAAGAAAGGATATTACAAAATTTCGGATTATCTTGACAATAAAACAGATTGGGTTTGAGCAGCTCCTCAAATATTAAACAAAGCTATAAAATACAATTTTGAAATAAAAATGGTATCAGAAAGGTAAAACAAATTAAGTTAAAAGACCAGCCCGCTGAGTTTCTCGCCGGATCTTCTAAGTGGAGGCCGCATTCCGATCCGGTGATAGATGTAAAAAATGTAATAATTTTGACGTTTGTAAGTGCTTATGTATTCGCCTAAACAAATGAATAATTTTTGACTTTGACTTGAGGTTAACTTTTCCAGCAACGAACAGCAGCGGAGTGACTCACGAATACAGAGTGCTCCCCGTTTTATCAGTTTCCTCCCACCACCTAAGCTCTGTATACATAACTTTGACGTTTGTGTGTCGTTTAAAAACTGTACTTATGTCCCGGACGTGACATATTCTTCTGTGTATGTGAATGATCTATGCTGTTGGCCACGGGGCCTTTACAGCTTCACCGGACAAGATGATATATATGTATTACTAACTTCTGCCCGCGGCCCTCGATCTCTTCCATTATAATGGGTGCTATAGAGCACTAGAAATGTATAAAACATAAAATTCAAAAGTAAACCGCAATAAAATCCGAAATATTTTAATTGTAATTTATAGCCTTACGTCTAGTTTGAATAACTCAGTCGTTCAAACCCTATACCAACCCGTCTGGCCAGCGTGGTATAGTAGGCCGAAACCTCCTAACATGGTAAGGCACCTAAAACAAAGGCCCCCAGTTCCCGGTAGTCCCGCTGTCCGCTGCCACGGTAGCGGTCGCGGTAACAGCGGGGCAGGGGGTGCGAAGAATCTCCGGGCTACGACACAAGGCTACCAAAAACACCTGACCCTGGCTACGTACAATGGACGCTCTCTACGGCTGGACCAACACCTCACTGAACTCGAGGTAGAACTAGGTCGCATAAACTGGCACATATTGGGGTTATCCGAAGTCCGAAGACAGGGCGAGGACACGATAACCCTTGAGTCAGGCCACCTGTTCTACTTTCGTGAAGGTGATCGGCCCTCTCAGGGCGGTGTCGGTTTCCTGGTCAACAAAGCTCTCACTAACAACGTTGTAAAAGTCAGCAGTGTGTCGACACGGGTAGCGTACCTCATAATTAAAATCACCAACAGGTGCACCCTGAAGGTGGTACAGGTATATGCGCCGACCTCGACATACTGCAACGACATAGTCGAAGCCATGTATGAAGACATAGCCAAGGCATTACATGGCACCACCAAGGCTCACTACAACGTTGTTATGGGGGACTTCAATGCCAAAGTGGGAGTACAAGAACGCGGCGAAACAATAATCGGACCCCACGGCGTGGGGCGCCGAAACCACAGGGGGCAGATGCTGGTCAACTTTCTGGAGTCGCAGGGGCTCTTCTTGATGAATTCGTTCTTTAAGAAGAAGCCTCATAGAAAGTGGGGCAAAGCCCCGACACAGTGACGAGGAACGAGATAGACTTCATCATGACTGACAGGAAGTCTATATTTAGAGACGTCTCCGTGATCAACAGGTTTAATACCGGCAGCGATCACCGACTTGTCCGAGGCGCTCTAAATATAAACTTCAGGGCCGAAAGGCGTCGCATGATGAGGGCTACTCTGAGACCTACTGCGCCTCAAATAGCTTTAGGGTTCGAAAAGTTCCAACTGGAGCTTCAAAATCGTTTTGACCTGCTAGAAACCGAAGGCAATGTTGACGAAAAAACCGACACAGTGGTCAAAACGCTACAGGAGGTGTCTCGAAGGGTGTTTCCCAGCAAAAGCGGTAACAGAGAGTCTAAACTCTCGCTCGAGACTCTCGAACTTATGAGGCAGAGACGAGAAATGTCATCCACGCAGGCGTCTTCGCCGGATGGGAGGAACCTCAACCGGAAGATCCGGAAGCTGGTGCGACGTGACCTCCGATGTTCCAACACCCGCGCCATCGCGGCTGCGATTGAACAGAACAGAGGCACCAAAGTCTTCGCTCGCCAGCTAGGTAAATCCCATCTGACGAAACTTAATACTGCGGATGGCAAAACCGTGACCTCCAAGTTCGAGATACTCGAGGAGATTGAGAGTTTCTACAAAGACCTGTACGCATCACGGATGACTAAACCCACGAGACCCAGCGCTGACGACCACAGAGCCCCACTCGCACGCCACAACACGGAAGACATCCCTGATGTCAACCAGGACGAGGTCAGAGTGGCTCTCGAGCAGCTCAAAAACAACAAGTCGCCAGGCGATGACGGAATCACCACTGAGCTCCTAAAAGCAGGCGGGACTCCAATACTGAAAAAGTTAGCGAGCCTCTTTAATTCCGTCATCCACCAGGGCTTAACACCTCAAGCGTGGAGCGGGAGTGCGGTGGTTCTGTTCTTCAAAAAAGGTGACAAAACCTTGCTGAAGAACTACAGACCCATCTCACTCCTGAGCCACGTCTACAAGTTGTTCTCGAGAGTACTCACAAACCGCCTCGCCAGAAGACTTGACGAGTTCCAGCCACCGGAACAAGCTGGGTTTCGAAAAGGCTACAGCACCGTGGACCACATCCATACTGTTCGGCAGATTGTACAGAAGACCGAAGAGTACAATCAGCCGCTGTGTATGGCTTTCGTGGACTACGAGAAAGCCTTCGACTCCATCGAAACCTGGGCGGTTCTGGATGCTCTGCAGCGATGTGGCATCGATTGGCGCTATATCGAGGTGCTGAGATGTCTATATAATACCGCCACAATGACCGTCCAGCTCCAAGACCAAAAGACCAACCCGATCGAGCTGCGTCGAGGTGTAAGACAGGGGGATGTAATATCCCCCAAGCTCTTCACCAATGCACTCGAAGACGTCTTCAAGACGCTGGACTGGACTGGGCGGGGCATTAACATCAACGGCGAATACATCTCACATCTTCGGTTTGCCGATGATATCGTCATCGTGGCAGAGTCACTGGAACAGCTACGCGAAATGCTGCATAGCCTAAATGGAGCCTCTCGAGGTGTCGGTCTCGGCATGAACTTGGATAAAACCAAGATCATGTTTAATGACCATGTCACGCCTGGACCGATCTACGTCGATGGTTCGATGCTCGAAGTTGTTCGGGAGTATGTCTACCTTGGACAAGTTGTCCAATTTGGTAGAAACAACTTCGAGAAAGAAATCAACCGCAGGATCCAATTGGGTTGGGCAGCATTTGGCAAGCTACGTCACGTTTTCTCTTCGCCTATTCCGCAATGCCTGAAGACTAAAGTGTACAACCAATGCGTCCTACCTGTTATGACCTACGGGGCCGAGACGTGGACACTCACAGTGGGACTGGTCCACAAATTTAAAGTCGCACAGCGGGCTATGGAGCGAGCTATGCTCGGCGTCTCTTTGAAGGATAAAATTCGTAACGAGGTAATCCGACAAAGAACCAAAGTTACCGACATAGCTCGCAAACTCAGTAAGCTAAAGTGGCAATGGGCTGGTCACATCTGCAGAAGGACCGACGACCGATGGAGCAAACGTGTCCTAGAGTGGAGACCGCGACTTGGTAAGCGTAAGGTAGGACGGCCCCCAGCTAGATGGACCGACGACCTCAAAAAGGTCGCTGGGACAGACTGGATGCGGAAGGCGGAGGACCGTGTGCAATGGCGCGTGTTAGGAGAGGCCTATGTCCAGCAGTGGACTGCGATAGGCTGATTGATTGATTGATTGATTGATTGGGGAAAGTAGGAGAGACACTCACTTCAAATGTGGGTTCTAGGCGCTCTAGTAGAGTACGTACTGTTATATATATTCTATGTACCCAATACGACACACCAGACACCTTTTCTATTCCGTCAGCATTTCCATCTCAATACATTCGCATCCCACTCAGAAGCCTACAGTCTCATCCCATCCATCCAACTAGGCGGTTGTGTTTAATCAAATCTCTGTGTTCTTTTTTAAAAACCCCTTTCTCTTGAGACTCATAATAGTTGGTGGCAACGGAAAAGGATTGATAAAATCCCCGGTATTACGTCTCTAAGTTTCGCGCGAGTTTTGAGTGCGCGTGAGTGCTGATTCCACAGTGCATAGTGCACCGAGTTCCAGCCAGGCCCACCTGGACGTCAACAGTGACCCGTCTGCAAAAGGCCCATTGCTGCGCACAGATCGTGTTGCAGCCGGTCTTCAAAGCAGCATAGCTTACACCCATTGTCACGCGCGTGATAGTGCTGTGACCGGTGTAATCCGCCCGTCTCGACGACCCGAGGCTTATCAACGCTACACATACGTATGTACTTACCTGCGGCCGATATCCGTGGAAGGAAATGTTCGTCATTATCGTTCTATCATTCCTGTAAGTGATTCAATACTATTACTTTGTTTATTACGAACTCTATTGTATCCTATTGTCTTGATTCTATTGTTGTGTAATAATTATTTCTATAAAATAGCATAATGGCTGAAAGTAGGTCACAAAGCCCTAAACTCGAAAGGTCTGAACTTATTGTACCAGAATTTGTGGAAGACGATGGCCAAGGCCACTGTCCTCCCCCTCTTGGACCTGTTACTAGATCCAGTAAAAAGAAATCACCAGTGATAAAACAAGAGTTAGAACTGAATATCTTATTAAAATTCATAAAGCCCTACGATGGTTGCCGAGAAACACTTAACTCATTTCTAGTAAATTGTAACAATGCCTACGAGTTGGCCTCAGATAATCAGAAAGATATTCTTTTTAAATATATATTGTGTCAATTACAGGGCAAGGCGGAAACTGCCTGCTCTATTAAAGAGTTCACCAATTGGCATCAACTCAAAGAATTCCTCAAGACTCAATTTAGCGAGAGGAAACATTATGCTCATTTAATCACCGATTTGCAGGAATGTAAACAAGAAACAAATGAACCTGTGAGCCAGTATGCTCTAAGAATAGAGACTTGTCTTTCAAAACTCCTCACTGAAATCTCAATATCTCACGGTCATAAGAGTAGAGAAATGATAGGACGTACAGCAGCAATGGAGGAATTAGCCCTCCATCACTTTCAAATGGGCTTGCTTGTCCGTATTTCCAATATCGTCAGGTGTAGGTCGCCTAAATCTCTTAATGAAGCTATAAATACAGCAATTTCTGAGGAGAAAATTCAAAAATCGCTATCCTTACGAAACCCGCCTAGTACACGCCAAGAAAAATCAAATCCTTCAAAATCTTATTTTCCGCGTCGTGATAACGCAAATTCTAATCTTTCTAATCGACCTACTTACAGTAATTCTAGCAGTCGATTTTGCCGATACTGCAAAACCCAAGGCCATACTATCGAAACATGTCGGAAACGCGAATTTAATAACAATAGGTTTAATGTTTCTCATATACCACAATTCCAATCACATCTAAATCAAGATCATTCTAGACCGAAACCCGCTCGCATTAACTATGTGGTTAACGAAAATGATCCTATTGAGCCTGAACCGCAATTGTCTACCAGCGTAGGCGATACCCAATATCATCACGATGAAAATAATTTAAACGAGTAGTGGGTCCACGGAGGTGTCTCGTGGAACCCAAACGACCTTTAGCTATATCCTCAAATGATAATGACATCTTACATCCAGCTCGCCGCCTAGTAACATCCACTGTATCACGAGTTACACAACAGGGTAACCAGCCCCAAATCGGAAGCTCGTATTCTAAATCCACTGTATCACGAGTTACACAACAGGGTAACCAGCCCCAAATCGGAAACTCGTATTCATAGTCCACTGTATCACGAGTTACACAAAAGGGTAACCAGCCCCAAATCGGAAGCTCGTATCCTAAATCCACTGTATCACGAGTTACACAACAGGGTAACCAGCCCCAAATCGGAAGCTCGTCTCCTAAAACCAACGTCTTTGAAATAATAAATAATCCCGCAATAATGCTGTTACCACATGTTCTTGTGGACTCCTCTGTATCAAATATTCCATTATCCTTATTAGTCGATTCAGGATCCTCTGTAAGTCTGTTAAAATATTCTTGTATTGAAAGATATCCTAAGCTTATTACCGAAACGATCCAGCTAAAAGGCATCGATTCATCAGAAGACTCTATCCAAACCCGAGGTCACTTCCAATTAAAATTAAAACTTCCTAAATCCACTATATCTCACAAGTTTCATGTTATCGACAAGATTCATTTACCCTACGACGGCATTATAGGTTCCGATATGCTTAATGCACACAATTGCAGCATAGATTATAACAATAATTCACTTAACCTTAGTAAATCCTCTTTAAAATTACATTTTCTCGACCCTGCATATATAATTCCTCCTAGGACTGAAACTATTATTGAATGTTCCGTCCTCAATCCTGAAATAAAAGAAGGATTAGTTCTGGATCAAAATGTATCTAAAACATTGCTGATTGCAAATTGTCTAGTGCGCGTAAAGGAAAATAATAGAATAAATATTTCTGTAATAAATACATCCGAAGAACCCATTACCTTAAAATCAAATCTTAATCTAAAACTTACCTCAATTGATCCGTTAGAATTTGAAATACGCCCGTCTGATTTTGTAAATCATATAAGTGTTTCGTCTAACAGCCTTGCACGTACAGAAGAAGTCCTGAAACAGCTGCGCGTCTCACACCTCAATGATGAGGAAAGAGAAGTCCTTTTGCAAGTGTGTTCCGATTTCTCTGATATCTTCCATCTTCCCGGCGAACACCTAACCTGTACAAATGTCCTAAAACACGAAATAAAAACAACAACTGATATCCCTATTCACACAAAGTCCTACCGATTTCCAGAAGTCCATAAAACTGACGTTCGCAATCAAATCAATAAAATGCTCGAACAAAACATTATCGAGCCTTCTGATTCCCCTTGGTCCTCACCTATATGGGTAGTCCCCAAAAAGCTCGATGCCTCTAATACGCAAAAATGGCGTGTAGTAATTGACTATAGAAAACTTAACGATGTCACGATTGGTGACACTTATCCTATTCCACAAATCACAGAAATACTAGATCAGCTCGGTAATAGTAAATACTTTTCAACCTTGGATTTGGCGTCAGGTTTCCATCAAATTCCTTTAAATGAGGCTGACAAATCCAAAACGGCATTCAACGTCCCTGAAGGTCATTTTCAATTTTTGCGAATGCCATTTGGGCTTAAAAACGCACCTTCTACCTTTCAAAGGTTAATGAACTCTGCCTTGACTGGTCTTCAAGGAATCCGCTGTTTCGTCTATCTCGATGACGTAGTCTGCTATTCTCACGACCTCCATTCTCATATTCTAAATCTAACGTCAATTTTCCAAAGAATCCGAGACTTCAATCTCAAATTACAACCTGATAAATGTGAATTCCTACGACGAGAAGTCTGTTATCTTGGTCATATAATTACCGAGCAAGGCGTTAAGCCTAATCCGACTAAAATCAAGGCTGTTACCGAATTCCCAATTCCAAAATGTCCTAAGGACGTAAAGTCGTTCCTCGGCCTTGTATCCTACTACCGCCGCTTCATACCCGATTTCTCCAAAATCGCAAAGCCTCTCACCAATCTTTTAAAAAAGGATACTCTATTTAAATGGGAGAATCAACAGCAACTCGCATTTGATACCCTAAAACATAAGTTAACGACTGCTCCGCTCCTTATCTACCCTGATTTCTCCCAGCCTTTTATCCTCACCTGTGATGCCTCAAACTATGCCATAGGTGCCGTACTCTCTCAAGGTCTTGTTGGTAAAGACCAACCTGTAGCCTTTGCATCTAGTTTGCTAAATAAAAGCGAAATTAATTACAGCACAACGGAAAAAGAGTTGCTTGCTATCTTATTCGGATGCAAAACCTTTCGCCCTTACCTCTATGGGCGCAGATTCCAAATAATCACTGATCATCGGCCTTTAAGATGGTTATTCAATCATAGAGATCCCAGTAGTAAGCTCCAACGTTGGCGCTTAAAATTAGAGGAGTATGAATATGACATTGTATACCGTAAAGGTAAATTAAACTCCGCCGCTGACGCTCTTTCCAGATATCCTGTAAATGCTATACATCCTCAAACTAGCGATTCTTCAAATTCTAATAATAATACTAACCTTAATGACCTTCCGCTACAAACATCACGGCTATCGAACTCACCTAATGAAGCGATCAGCGATCTGCAAGAATTATTAGTGTCTCCAACGTCCAGTCTGGATGCTGCCCTTATAAACCCTGAAATCGAAAACGAAGTAATGGATTACCTACGTTCTGTCGACGATAACCGTAGTCCCAATGCAGTATTTGATCCTCAACCTTCGACTAGTAGGCAAAATCCTGATACCTTACCTGCATCTGCGTCCACTTACCCTGGAACTATTCCTCCAGCACCTGCTCCTGATGAAACCTATAATAAATTCCTAAAATCACGTTCAGAATCCTATAATACATCCATCACGGAGCATAACGAAAACCTCCTTAAAGGATTAAATAAACTTATAATAATACCTACCTCAATAGACATGGACGAGTCCATGCCCTATGTACAGGATGTCCTTGATAATTGTCCAAATTCCGATCGAGATGAATTCCTGAAAATAGAAAGATCCTTATACACATTTAATCCTCTTACAATTAAAGATAAAACTTACCTTTTCCTTTTTATTAAAGTCCATCATTTCGATGAGTACTCGTATCCAGATATATTTAGGTCTTTAAAATTTGCACGCGATCAAATAATCATGTCCTATCCCACAATTAATCAAATTGCCATATCCGACTTTAAAAATCCCTTTGACCGACATTCCTTTGTGAAAATTTATAATATGATGGGCTATCTGTTTGATGGTACTAATATATCAATCCATATCTATCATAATAATGTCATATACCCTTCTCCGAATGAAATCCCGAAAATTCTTAAGGAAAATCATGATATCCCTATTGCAGGACATCTAGGCTCAGCAAGAATGTTAAATCGCGTAAAAGAAAGATTTTACTGGTCAGGCATGCGTAGCGATATCGAAAATTATGTAAAGAAATGCACATCATGCCAAACTAATAAAGCTCTGCGTAAAATAAATAGAGCACCGATGATTATAACATCCACCTCGACGTCGCCATTCGAAAGACTATCTCTAGATATTGTAGGCCCTCTACCCGAAGCTGGCACAGCCAAACTTCGCTTCATCCTAACTATGCAGGATGACCTTACCAAATTTTCACTCGCTTACCCGCTTCGCAGCACTACTGCCGAAGAAACAAGTGAATGTCTACTGCATTTTATATCGCTCTTCGGAATCCCTAAACATATACTCACAGATCAAGGTACAAACTTCACTGCCGACCTTTTTAAGAAAACCTGTGAATTTTTAAAAATTAAGCAGCTATGGTGCACTCCTTATCATCCCCAAACGCAAGGAGCGTTGGAAAGGTCACACTCTACGCTTAAAGAATATCTTAAATCCTATGTAAGCGAGAATCAAGATAATTGGCCTCGTTATGTTTATACAGCTATGTTAGCGTATAATACGGCTATTCATTCAACCACACACTACTCGCCTTTCGAATTACTATTCGGGCATAAAGCTCACATCCCTGATTCTGTTTATCATGATTCCTCTAATACTACCTACCCCGAATACGTCAGGATGCTGCAACACCGCATGAAACATGCGCGTGATAAAGCTTTACATTTTATCCATACATCTAAAATGAAATCTAAAACCTATTACGACTCACACACTCGTCCCACCACGTACAAAGTTGGTGACTATGTTTTATTAAAAAATCATCTCAGGCTGCGTAAGGCCTTATCGCCCTTATGGAAGGGCCCATACAAGGTTGTTAAAATACATGGCAACCATACGTTATCATTATTAATAAATCGACGTCACGTTAAGCACCATTATGATGAAATCAAACACGTAGACGTCAACAACACATCTTAACAGAGGTCGTCGCCTTAAGTGAGTAGGATGCACACTTATCATTATTATTGTACCCTTATCAGTTTTAACGCTTAAGGCACAGTCTAGTTCTTAGTTACGATAGGTTATATACCCCGATAGTTCTTAGTGAGGTATTTTAGATAATATAAATAGCGGTATGCGTTATATAATAAGTAATTACGATGTCTCTTTTATCCACAGTGTACTGGCCCAGGGTCACCAAGAATTCGTTCAACAAATCAATGTAAGCTCAGGTCTATACTTTGACCCAATTGGTGAACTTAAAATAAATATGGGTTATTTAGACGTCGTTACTCCTTTTGATATTTCACATATAGAACCCCATATCCAAAATATAAATTCAGTACTAGGTACAATTCGATTTTTATGTCATCAAATTCAGGCGGAAACGTCAAACGACCTAGAATGTCGTAGTATACTGGAACCCTTGACGGTTAGATATCACGATATCATTTCTGAGTACTCTTCTATATCTCACCTGATCGATAATAGGTTCAAAAGAGGGGCGTGGATAGGTGGTATAGGCACCCTGTCCAAAACTATATTTGGAACTCTAGACGAAAACGACGCTGTCAGGTACGACAACGCCATTCAAAGTATCCAAAATAACGAAAGAAGTCTGGGCTCATTAATAAAGGATAATATCTTAATAACAACGTCTACTTTGTCTAAGTTTAACGACACTTTATATAAAATAAAGATTAATGAAGCCAGCCTTAGCGAAGCTATCGACAAGCTCTCCTTAAATTTAAAAAATATATCAATGATTTCTAATGATTTAATCTTAAAAGCAGATATCAATTCCATTTTAAATAGTTTAGAAGCTTCCATACTCACCTTATCATTCCAATTAGAAGACATAACAAATGCTATCATGTTCAGTAGTCAAAACATCCTTCACCCAGCTGTACTGCATCCCACGCAATTATACCGAGAACTCGTCGATAACTACAGATACTTACCTGTAGATCTTAAGTTACCTGTAAGTCTAGAATTAAGCCATGTCTACATTTTAATGAACTTATCTACTGTAGTGTGTTATAGTTTAAATAACAAGATTGTTTTTGTGTTAAGATTGCCTCTAGTATCCCCTAAGGAATATAACTTGTTTCATAACATAGCTTTGCCTATTCCTCACGATAGTAAAAACCCGAATTCTTTCAGTTATATAGTACCTAGCACAAAGTTTATAGCGATGACTAAAGACAAATCCGAATATTGTAACGTCGAATCACTGCAGGAGTGTAGAGTGATAAGCCCGCGTGAGTACATCTGCGACGTTATGACTGTGTTTCCAACAAGTACAAACCCCAGCTGTGAAAGTGAATTATTATCCAATGTTATCAGTGTCTTACCAGTGCAGTGCCGAACGGATTTTATTCACGGTTATCTAGATTTATGGAAACCATTGTCAAACAATAATTGGATTTTTGTACAATCACGAATTAACAAATTGTATATAGAATGTCCTAATATGAATAACTCAGTCGTAAATATAATTGGTACGGGAATTGTCAACGTCCCCCACAATTGTATAGCATACTGTAAAAGTACCAAATTGATACCAAAACTTAATAACTTAAAATTCCAGATAATTCCAATTCACTCTGATTTCAATCTTATTAACGATTCGTGCTGTATTCTAAATAGATTTAAAAATGTAATTAGTAATGAGCCTCCTATTAAATTGGAAAATATCGATTTAGATATTTTTACTACTGTATCTCAAACTAAATTAAAATCAATATCAAACGAAGCTGAAAAAATAATAAACCAACACCAAATAATTAAATATGGGACCCATTACTCCATTATAATGGTTTTAGTAATTGTTGCAATTTTTCTGTTCTGTATTTTTAAAATGTTTTTGTTCATTAAATCACACAACCGGCTATCCTATCGTTTCCCTAAGCGTTCCCGACCAGCTCCAGATCAAACTTCCATTGAACTCGAATCTGCATCCCGGTTAGACTCCAATATACTTCCAGATCAGGTTTCGACCCCTGTTCCGATTTCTTCTGTAAAAATTGATAGATCTCCTTCTAGATTAAAGAATCTCGCATCTCCTAGCATTAGAACCAATATCTGACTCCTCTCACCTTCTTCTCTTCTCCAGCTTCTTCTCTTATGTTTTCTTCCTAAACTTCGAGTTTTACCCCCGAAGTTTAGTCCACCCCAGGGAGGTGTTATATATATTCTATGTACCCAATACGACACACCAGACACCTTTTCTATTCCGTCAGCATTTCCATCTCAATACATTCGCATCCCACTCAGAAGCCTACAGTCTCATCCCATCCATCCAACTAGGCGGTTGTGTTTAATCAAATCTCTGTGTTCTTTTTTAAAAACCCCTTTCTCTTGAGACTCATAATAGTACGTACGTCCGGGATGCTTGGGTCGACCAGGGTCGACTGGCTTGGCACTCGCAACGGCCGCGACGCGCGGGAGAGCGCAAGCTAAATGGTCGCCGGTTTCCTGTTGGTTGCGGCCGATCGTACGATAATCGCGCGCGGGGAGTGGGCCCCGATAGGTACTTGGCCCATAGTACCATCGGTATGGCGTGCGGTGTATATGGCAATGTACATGGCGGTGGTATATAGCGATACAATAGTTAAAAGGGACGCCGCGCGAGGGTTTTAGGTTTTGGCGCGCGACAAATTTAATTTTTTCAAAATTAATTTTGATCAAGGCTGATTCCCACAAAAAAAAAACTAAAATATTCCATTATTTCCCTATGTTGTTCTCTTAGCTTATTTTTAAAACCACGACAAACAACGCTGTAACAAGTATCCGACTCGATACATTTTCTCGAATATTCACATTTGAATGAGCAATCGATTATGGCGAATGATGGATTTATTCCCTAGTCTTGATTTTAGCTCACTTGCTTGGCTTTGAGATAATATTTTGTAAGCGAAGATCCTTTTTAAATTTATCTTTCAGGAAGTACCTTAACAAAATAGGACAAAAAATTTCAGTAAACTTAATTTGGCATAGTTTTTTTTTATTTGAAAGATACTATTTTATAATGAAATGATAATAAGGGTGAGATTGTGTAATGAGAAAATGAGTTAAATAATAACAATCCTAGTACTAGATATAATAGTAATACATCAATCTATGGACTTTCAAAACCAAAAACATAACCTTTGCTGTCCTTTTTTAGCCGGTAAAAATGCGAAAGTATTGTCTTTTGGTTGATATTTATTCATTTACGTCTAAGCTACGGCACGTATTTAGTGAAATTTGGCATTAAATGGAGATCCTTAATGTTGGCAAAAAAGGTCAAAATCCACAAAATCACTCCGGACTATAAATGATACAATTTTAAATTACAGTAATAGACTTCACACCCCAGACAGTTTATCGTTTTAAGTATTGTGACTTTTATCATGCAAATTAGAATGTTTGAATGAACCTTAACAGATGAGATGCCATAACTTAATTCCACCTGTTATACCACCTCAAAGGCATCCTCGAGACGGGTGGACATGATTGTTGCTACGCTTCATGCCAGCCATAGAGGACTTAGTTAATAGACAATTTGGGTTATAAAGCTATTTAATATTCGGTATTTAGTTGTAAAGCTGAGACTAGTTGAGTGTGAAGTCACTACACAGTATCTTAGAGCAAAGTCACTAGGTGAATAATAAACTATGAGGGAAACCAGGGGAATCCATAAAACTCGTCTAGTTATTGAAACGTTCTCCAATGGTGACTACGTACAGAAAAACGTGGCCTATAGACGAGTTTATTTTCTGCAGTCGTTAACGTTAAATAGAAAACTTAAAACCCTATGGGGGTAATAAACATTGTGTAGGGGTAGTATAGTAACACAATGCTTTGTTTTCTTTTTCGAATTTCAAATGACAGATGACCGAAAGAAAGGATTCACCCGCTATCCAACGTTTATTAGTTGGCCAGAAAACGTATGGAGTAACATTCTTAACAAAAAGTCACCTTGCCAGACCAAGCCGCTATCAATAGCAGAAACAAAAAGAGAATGCTTACAAGTTGTCTGGACTCAGAAACCCTCAACAAGATAGACTGATGACTTGATAAAAGTTGCGAGAAAAAGATGGATGCCAAGAGCATAAAATACCAAAAATGAGGAACACACTAGTGGAATATAATCATCTAGGTGATTTGCTGTTAGGTGATCATTTGACACTAATAAGTCGCCGTTAGTGACCCAGGTGATTGGATTGGAATTTTTTTTTTTATTTATCCATCCAGCCGTTAATGCCCCACTGCTGGGTAACGGCCTCCCTGCATTGTCTCTAGTCCATGAAGTGGAATAAAGCGCAGAAAACCGATCGTTATGGCGAACTTTAGGGGACGCTTAGGTCCTTCAGTGGACTGACTTTTTTCAGCTAATAGAGCCATTGTTACCGCTGCTGTTCGTTGCTGGAAAAGTCGGTGCTGGTTGGTGCGGTCGGTTACTTGGCACCGACTTCAAATATTTATTTTTTTGCTTTTTGAAGTCGGTTTACCTTTTTTAAAAAATGATTTTTATTTTACAATTTTAAGTGACCAGTGAATTATTCTATAGTAGGTTGACGTAATACCCATAATATCTCAATTTACACATGCCTATTGTTTGTCGTTAAGGAGTTCCCTGGTGTATCTTCTAAGTCCAAGGTCGAATGTCAATAAAATTAATATGGGACCACCTTGGAGATATAATGAACCCAATGAAAAAAAAAAAATCAAAATCGGTCCACAATTGACGGAAATATCGGTGAACATACATAAAAAAAAAAAAAAAAAGCATACATACAACCGAACATAGAACCTCCTCCTTTTTGAAGTCGGTTAATGAATAATCAACCTCTTCATGTTGAAACCGAGTTCCCGCGCAAGCCTTCCAAAGAACCGGTAAACCCACGCCTTTCATCACGGATTCGAGATGAGAGTGAGATGTCCTATTGATTGAGTTAAAGCTTGTGATGAATACATATATATCCAGATACTGTAAAATAATAATAATTAAATTACTGTAAAATAAGTCGTATTATTTAAAACGGTCTTGTGAAACACAACCATAGCAATATAACGTTAAAAATACTATCGCAACTGCAAAACAAAGCACGCATTCCACACATCGTGATGCAAATGTATTCTTTTTGGAACCATCACGGACATAACCAACGCCGAGCTGCGAACGCTTAAAAAATTGCTAAGCGTTGAACAAAAGGTGCCTAACAATTGCGGTGCTTCGTAGCTAAATGTAACTGAGCAGGGACCTTATTTGCTACAACCAAACGCGGCGCGTTGCTATTGTCTTCGTGAAATTATTGTGTTATAGTATGCTGTATAGTGCGACAAGAATCTTTTGGCTCATGCATGATATTGACAGGGGTCGTTGGTGTAAAATTATAATTTTTTATAAAGATATATTTTAATAGGTAGGTTCGCACTCTGCGACTGTCATTTAGTGACATATCACTTGATGAGAGCGTTAGTTCCGATTTTGACCGTAGGCCAAAAGATACATTAATAGACATAGACACATTAATAGAGGTGCTAGAAGCATAGAGGGAGCATTTACAAGTTTAAATAGTTGCACTGCTTACACTGATGTCATGTCAGTGATAAGAAAGGGGGCAAATCTATCGTAATCAGTTACACTCTTGTACACTTTATTTTTCCAATAATTAGTATTTGAAAACAAATAAAAAGTCATCGAGAACACCGTCACTAGCCTAGACAAACAAATATTAACCTTTGATTAATTTTAGATAACTTTGCGTAGAGCCTACTTCAAAATAACAAGCCATAACATTTTCAATAAAAAGGAAGTAAGACCCTTGTAGAAACAAAGAAATTTGAAATTGGTTACCTAAATGGTACCAAGTGTCCAGAAAAAGTGTATAACTGAACTGGGTTTATCCATCTATCTTTTTAAGTCTTACCTCTATGGATTCATTATTCATACGGATCACGAACAAACAGCAAAAAAATGACCGAGTTTGGTTTAGATGCGTATTTAAACCTACTCGTAGCTAGCAACTGTAGAAATTAGTTAAAATTATGAATGACCTCAAGTCTTTTCAGTGTGGTATTTTCAGCAAAATAGCATTTTAACGCGTCCTCACGTTGGCTATTTTTGGATGAAAGTAATTCGAAATAAGAACACACCTATACTTGTGATCTTATTTTTCGGGCCGTTTTTCGGACTCCCACATTTAATATAACTAGTGGTCGCCCATAGGTCGATATTCGACCTACTCTTTCATCGTTTGCAGGTTATGTTTGACATTCAGTAAGACTATAGACAAATAATATTAAAGACAAACATCAATTTGACGTGTATTGTGTCAAATACGTGGTAGTGTGTGTAATGTTTTATTTATTAATTTAATGTATTTCTATGCATAATTTTAAAAAAATATTAGCATTCCCCACTCCTTCTCTATATAAACTATACGTGTGGGAAATTTCATACTCCTCCGTCCGCGCAATTTTCGTAAAAAGGGGTACAAAGTTTTTGTTTCACGTATTAATATAATGATGCCACTGGAGCACCATTAAACGATCATTTCACGAAATTATCGTAACGCGCCGCGTTACGTTCATAGCGAATAAAGACCCAGACGCGGTCGCGGGATTAACATAACGCTTGCATATGCATGCGAGCGCGTTATGTGAGTTCACACCATGTGGAATAGACTCAACTGTTGATATACGTAATCTGTTAGTGTGCTCATGCATGCAATGTTGCTAGCGAAAAACTACTATAAGTATTTTTTGCTAGAAATTGTAAAATAAATTTAGAATCATCACTCTATTTGTAATTTTTAGGGAAACTGCTACGCTGTGTCATGTTGTAATAAATAAATTAAATGTAAATATTATGATCCAGGCTACCGAGCCGCTCGTAGCTCTATGTGACCGCATTGTTATTACCGATCACCGATTCGAACGCCTCCTTGCTTCGGAAGGCACTTTAAGCAGTTGTTCCCAGTTACCTCTTAATGTGACACGATAAGTCCCAACAGCAGGTTGCCGCAAACCTGCCTCCACCAATCCACACTGGGTCCGCGTGGTGGAGTATGTCCTAATCTCTGTCACCTCGATTTGTGAGATAAGGCCCAGCAGTGGGTAGTATAGGCTGATATTATTATATATCTCGCTGAAATTTTTAAAAGGCTTAAACTTACTTGACCAGTGTGTGATGCCAGTGAAGGCTTACGGCACCGAGACATGGTCACCCACGATGGACCTCATAAAAAGGTGCAAGGATGCTAAAGGATTCTCGGAGTTTCGAGATCGAATCAGAAATGAGGAGATCCGCAGGAGAAACAAAGTCACCGATATAGCTCTCACACATCACACATTGCTCGTAGAACTGATGGCCGTTGGGGCAGAAAGGTTCTCCAGTGGTGACCTTGTACCGGAAGACGTGGAGAGGGCTGGCCCCCCACAAGTAGGAGCGATAACCTGATGAAGGTCGCAGGTAGAAGCTGGATGCGTACAGCATAAAGCCGGTCGTTGGGCGATCTTTGGGGGAGGCCTTTGGCTTTCGACTCATGATAAATAAGGACTTACCATGAAAAGTTTAGCGCTAGCGTGACTAGCGACTTGACATGCCATCCATGTTACACTACGAATTCTTTGATAAACATAATCAAGACAGCACGCTTACTCGCTAGCGTCACGCTAACGTCAAATTTTTCATGCTAAGCTTGCCGTCGCGGCCCAAATTTTTGTGTGGATATATGGATATTTGTGCGTTACTTACACACATCACAGGAATAGTTCCAGGTGTAGGTAGACTTCTTTTTAAATAAATTAAGAAAAGATAGTATGAAATGGACACCTTTCAAAAAGCCAGAGATGGTCACACAGATCCATTTGGAAGGTTATGGGGAGACTCTTGCCGAGCAGTGGGACCAGTCAGGAAAAGACCAGATTATAGGAAACGGTCGTTGGCACTTACAACTATACCATATCTATACGATGACAACTTAGTATGTGAAAGTTAGATATTCGTTCTTAGTTTCCTAATTAAAATTTCAATCAACGTATTCGTATGCAAGGAATAAACATAGATCTAACAAACACGCTCATTAATTTCTAACGATCCCAATTTCTGATCGTACTTCCGCGGTAAAGCATATAAATGTTTTAATTTCTAGTCAAAACACCGTCACACCTATATTCCCCACCGGGGGTGGCAGAGGTACACCTCTGCCACCCCCGGTGAAACGTAGGTGTACTCAGTACACTGAGTACACCCACGTTTCACCATCGATGTTAGGCCCCATGTAATAGGGGGCAAATTTCTAGTCAATACAATTCGTAAACTGAAGTAATAAACTTTTATTGCCGTATTACCTGTAAAAAATATACCAGCAAGGCTATATTGAATTGGAAATTGAGATAATATAACTTCGAACGCAAAATTAATTGTGTTTGAACGCGATAACTGAACTAATCGCTTGAAAATAACGTTGACTGAACGGTGGTGTAGACTATACTTATAATAGCCCACCTAGTTTATAAGTGTTTACAGCCTATTGCTTTGCCCGATAGATATGACTCAAAAATGGTAAGCAACCGTGGTCGCGGTCAAACCTTGGATGGGTGACCACTACTGGTATATAATTGGACTATGTCGCCACAGATAGCGCATTAAGTTATCAGTGTGTTGGCAACACTGCTAAAAACGGTTGTCTACGGTGTCATCAGAAGTAATAAATACGCCCGCATGGCGGCGGAGCGGCGAATTGTCTGTTGGAGTTCGAATAATTAACAGCTGTGCTAATACGTGTGCGCCTTAATGGTTTTTTTTAAAGAAAGTGATTTCTAACATTTCGATAGTTTTATTGAGTGTATATTAAATTATTGTGTGAAAAGTTAACATCAGAAGTGACACCGAGCCTTCGCGTTAGCATGGGAAAGCGAAAGAAGCATAGCAGACGCCCTTCTTCGAGTACCTGCTCCAGCAGCTAGAGCATTAGGACTCCATCTCCTCGGCCCGAAAAGCGCAGAAAGAAAAAACGACGCGTGGCACAACAGGATAAAGTATCACGTAGGTGTGATGCTGGCACAGTGAGTCAAACTAATTCGACTACTTTGAACAACATTATACCGGAATTTAACCCTTTAAATGATGATGTTAGAGCACGGCTTAGTATTATACAATCATACGCAACTACGTTCTCTTCGTCTGACGAAATTACCCGTTATCAGGCGTTAAATAAATTAAAAGGTTCTGCTAAGGTCTGGTATGACTCTTTGTTACGTTCCGATAGTCAATGGCCTATGTGGAAATGGAGCAATTGGCATAACAAATTGACCATGAGTTTTAAAATTCAAAGAAATATGTTCAAATTACTAAAAGCTATAATTGAGAGAAAATCGTCCGAAAATCAATCATTATATGAGTTTTATTTTGACCAGAAATGTAGGATTGACCGCTTGAATTTGAACTTTTCGGATCAAGATATTATTTCGATAATTTTGGGTAACATTGCTGATTGCAATATAGATGGTAATAATTTCACATCCTGTGACCAATTAGCTGGTTTTCTGCATAGTCGAATACATAAGTCAAAGAAATCTTTGAACAACTCTCGGGACGTGCAGTCAAAAATACACCAAACTCAGATTGGTGCACTCGGAACCAATAGTCAAGCATCTCAGAGCATATTATCTCCTCATCAGACTAGTTCATCAAATTCTAATACTTTACGTTGCATACCCGCAACACAAAATAAAAATCCTATTAAATGTTTTTCATGTGGGGGTAATCACAAAAGAAATCAGTGCCAAATTAAAATAGATGCCAAATGTGACTTTTGTGGTAAACCGGGACATCTAGAATCGGTTTGTTACCAAAAACGAAAAGGTAAACCAGAGCTGAAATATGAAAGTTCAGAAACCAATCTTGTTTCTTCGTCGTGATAAATTTGTAATAACTATAAAAATAAACAATACATTTATCCATGATGCTTTTATCGATACTGGTAGTAGTTGCTCGCTTATTTCAGAATCGTTAGTAGATCTATACAGTTTACAATATTATGTTTTGCCGTCTGCCGTTCAATTACAAGGGTTTTCTAGGCAGGTATCAAAAACTGTCACCCGCGCCGTAAAGACAATTTTAGAAATGGATTCAATGAATGTCAATAATGTAGATTTCTATATAATTAATGAGCTGGTAGGATGTGATATTTTGATTGGAAGGAATATAACGGAAAGACCCGATTTAATTTATTAGCGCATAGGAGAAATACTTAAATTTGATTATGCTAATAGCAATGTTGAATTCTGTAACAAAATCAGTGGTGCCGACCTGGACACTGATTCTTGTCAGCTTGAGTTGTTAAATCTGTTAAATAAATTCCCTGAATGTATTGCTGCTAATATAACTGACTTAGGCAAAGTAAATGATTATGAAATGATAATAAACGTGACGGACTCTCGACCAGTCGAATGTAGACCATTTAGATCTTCTCCGAATGATAGGCAAACTATCCGAGAAATCATCGACGAATTACTTGCAAATAAGATTATTCGCAATAGCAAGTCTCCATACGCAAGCCCTGCTCTCCTTGTGAATAAGAAAAATGGGGAAAAATGACTTTGTATTGATTATCGTTCGTTAAATAAAATTACAGTTAAGGACAAATATCCAATGCCCCGAATAGAGGATCTCGTTGACAGGCTTCAAGGTCATACATGTTTTACCAGTTTAGACCTCAAAAGTGGTTACTACCAAATTTTAATGAGTCAGGATCAGGATTCAATAGCAAAAACCGCTTTTATAACCGAAGATGGTCATTATGAGTACCTAAGAATGCCCTTTGGATTAGTAAATGCACCATCATGTTTTCAAAGGATGATGAATAAAGTGTTAGGTAATTTACGGTTCGGTAATGTTATAGTATACCTTGATGACGTGTATTTAGTAACTCAAACTCTAGAGGAGAACCTAAAACTTTTAGAACGTATATTAGAAATTTTTAGCAAACCTGGACTGACTCTTAACTTAAAAAAATGTCACTTTTCAAAACTGAAATTGAATTTCTAGGATACAAAATTAAACCAGGTAGCGTTATGCCCAACGATATTAAGTTAAAGGCGGTAAAAGATTTTCCTACTCCCAAGTCTGTGCATCAGCTACGCCAATTCTTAGGACTAATTAAACTTTCGGAAGTTTATAAAGGACTGCGCCATGCTTTCGGCACCCCTGTCCAAATTATTGAAAAAAGACTCTTCTTGGGTGTGGGATAGTAACCACACAGTATCTTTTCAAACACTAAAAGAAAAGCTGACTTCTGATAATATTTTATCAATATACGACCCATCTAAAGAAAGCATACTCTATACGGATGCTAGTAGAGAAGGTGTAGCCGGCATTCTCATGCAAGTCACTTTCGAAGGCGAGAAACCGGTACACTACTACAGTAGACAAACCACAAGCGATGAAAAGAAATATCACTCATTCGAACTAGAGTTGCTCGCTATTGTTTGCTCTTTACAAAAATTTCGACTATATATGTTAGGTACTTCATTTAAAATAATTACTGACTGCAACGCAGTACGGCATGCACTAACAAAAAAAGATATTATTCCTCGTATCGCACGGTGGGTTCTCTTAACACAAGAATTTTCTTACAAAATATATCACAGAGAGGGCTCACGTATGCAGCATATTGATGCACTAAGTCGCAACCCTATACCGACCGGAGAAAAATCTGAAAAGGAGATAATTCTGTCCATTACCGAAGGAGACTGGTTATTGTCAGTACAATTACAGGATCCGGAATTAGTCACAATAAAAGCAATACTAGAGTCAGGAGAAGCCGATGAGAACCGAAATACTTTCAGTAATTACGAACTTTTAGGCAATAAGGTTTACAGAAGAACAAATCGGGGTCGCAGGTGGGTAGTTCCAAAAAATGTATTCGGCAGGTAATAAAGAGCAATCATAATGATTTAGGTCATTTTTCTTTAGACAAAACCGTAGAACGTATAGAATACAGTTACTGGTTTCCTAGGATAAGACATGTAGTAAAAAAGGAGAGGAGGTCGTAAAGAAGGTGAGCTCTACCCGCTGCCTAAGTACGCGCAACCCTTCCATACATTGCATATGGATCACCTAGGCCCATTTATTGAAACGAAACATAAAAATAAATATGTGCTAGTGATCGTAGATGCGTTCACTAAATTTGTGTTCGTTTCCGCGGTTCGTTCGACGAAGTCAACCGAAGTAATAAAAGAGTTAAAAGATATCTCAAAGATTTTTGGAAACCCTAGGCGTATAATTACGGACACTGGCACAGGGTTTACATCCGGAGAATTTGAAGATTATTGTAAAAGATCTAACATTCGACAACACGTTGTGGCAACTGGTATGCCTAGGTCGAACGGGCAAGCGGAACGATTTAATAAAACTATATTAGATGCTATGAGAACGTTAGGCGCAAACACCTCCGACGACAATTGGGATCAATATACTAAAATATTGCAACAGGGTCTTAACATCACCATACATAAAACTACGAAAGCTGTTCCAAGCGAAGTCTTCTTTGGCTACCGCTTACGGACTGATGGTGATATCTTGACACCAGCACTTGATAGCGGAGACTTAACGGACGTGTCGGATTTGCGTAGAAAAGTTGATTTTAATATTAAATCCAATGCAAATAAACAAAAAGAAAGGTTCGACAGGTCTTGCACTAAGGCTAAAGTCTATAAAAAAGGCGACCTGGTTTTAATTAAAGTTCAAAGTAAAAACAATGATGGTCAGAGTTAAAAGTTAATGCCAATATATAAGGGGCCATTCCAAGTTAAGAACATAGTGGGCAACGATCGGTATGAAGTCACAGATCTAAGAGGCGCTGAAAGGAGCAGCAAGACCTATACGGGAATTGCAGCGGCCGAAAATATGAAACCATGGATCAAAATTCACGACTGGATCTCTGATTAATATTTAGATGATGACACCGTGTTGGCAAGGTATAAACTCAAAAGATCATTTTAGTAAATCTTGGTATGTTCAAAGTATTATTCTCGTGATGTGTATTATGTTCGCGTTTCCCTTCTCCAAACAGTTTAAATCTTGACGAGCCTAGATAAAATCTCTGTTTAAGTGCTGCATTACTTTCAGTCCTAACATCAAGTGAATCTAGTAACGAATTGGCAAAAGTTGCATAAGGAACGAACTTGGTACGCTTAAGTAAGGCGCAATGCTCTTTAAGTGCAAGTCGTCCCCGGGTAACCGGCCAAAATTGGTAGATCAACTCGGTCTCTTAAAAGAGTGAACTCTTTAAGTGCGAGTGGTCTGTAAAACTGTTCACGAACGAAAGGGACTCGTGTGTGCGGCATTTGGTCAAGGATTGGGCAGATGGTATTTGTAGAATACATATTAATCGGGTATTTGTTTCAGCGCTTTTATCTAGACTCGTGAGGCGTCAGGGGCTGACGCCATGCAGAATGGCCGTGTTGGCAACACTGCTAAAAACGGTGTCATCAGAAGTAATAAATACGCCCGCATGGCGGCGGAGCGGCGAATTGTCTGTTGGAGTTCGAATAATTAACAGCTGTGCTAATACGTGTGCGCCTTAATGGTTTTTTTAAAGAAAGTGATTTCTAACATTTCGATTGTTTTATTGAGGGTATATTAAATTATTGTGTGAAAAGTTAACAAGTGGAAGATGTTGCTAATAGACTGCTGTCATTAATCCAAGTCGGAGGGCCCTTGAGCGACTTGAAGATCTCTTAATACTTTACAAATGAAAGAAAAAACTCAGTGGCTAAATTTTGGTTTTAATTTTTTTGTTGAAGAATTAGCCCCTTAGACTATAAATTATAAAGTGTGAACGGGCTAGTAAGGGCAACTACCTTAACCGTTATATTTATCGTATTTACAAAGAAATATGATTGTATTTCTTTGTTTATTTTACTTAGTAGTTACGTTGTTCAAGTTTGTCGAAGCCGCGATGATTTCCTACAAAATATATGGAAAAAGTTGTTTTCGATTCCTAGAACTCCAACCTCAGGTGGTGCAATAGAGGTTGTTGGATTCTCTATGAAACATGATCCACTGGCATCAAAAATGTTTTTTTGTAAATTGCCCATTTTCTTGCTGCTTGTTCATTTTTGTTTAAAATCTTTAAATGCAGCTCTAATGTCTCAGAAAGCTTAGGATAATCCCCTAAGACCGTTTTTTGCAGCTACGACGGTTGAGGTAGCTCCCTACTGCCCTATCCAGAAAAACTCTCTGTACTTAATAAAAACAGCAAACAAAATCAAGCCAACGCTCACAAACACGCTTTAAACATTTCAGCCAAAATCTATTACACCATGAAATATTAATCGATGAATAAATTTCGAAGCACTCGCCCGTTTACATAATGGCCAGTGTTTGGCGTTTGCCATAAATGTTGCCATGTGCGGCCACTAATCGCCGCCGTTTTGCATCGCTAGCGGACTCATAACTCGGCACTTACAATATCGATGCCATGTTTTCCGATGTTTTATTGGCATACTTCAATTTTTAGTTTCTTAATATTGATTTGGAAAGTTGTATACTAAGAATATCTCTATCTATCTATATCATTATGCCATATATCTTATGGTTTTTTTTTTTCTTAAGAAAAATATACCCCCACCCTAGAAATTATTCAAACACAAAATGGCAGACCCAAACAAATATTTGTTTCGGTGGATCGAACCCGCCAACTACTTGATCCAGTGTGCGGAGCGGCTTAAGCTCTTAATCACTGCACCAAGCCATAGAAAGTACAGAGTTCCAACACTATCCTTCCTTACACAACTCTTTGGCTTCCTCAACTCTCATAGTTCGCATCACTAAGAATACCTATTGTAAACAAAAATGTCAATGCGTAGCATATCGTGCCAAACGAGCTCGAAGTAGACTTTCCTTAGTAGACTCTCCTTTTGTAGACTTTTCTGACTGCACTCTGGGGTCTGGGATTAGTCATCCTCACTAAAAAGTCTATGCTTGCAGTGGCTATTTGGTGCGGGTCACTTCCTTCCCTCTAATATGGTCAAAGGAGGTGATGGCTGCTCAAGTAGTTGTACTCGTGACCAGGTGCTTGTGGAGACTGTTCCACCCAGAATCCTCTAGCTTTTCATTACAACATATATTTTAAAATATTATTATTATTACACTCTGCCTACTCTGGGATCTGCGGTGATGTTAAAGATAGATAGATAATTAGTCTTATATCTCAGTTGTAAGGCAACACGCTGGAGCTGGATTGCATAAATGATTTTGTATATGATATACAGAAAATGATAAAAAAAAATTAAGAATTAGACAAAAAAGGCAAGCTCGCTGAGTTTCTCGCGGGATCTTCTCAGTGGAGGCCGCGTCCCAATCTGGTAGTAGATTAGTAAGTTAAAAAAAATATAAATATGACAATTTGTAAACACCCCCGCAGGGTTTATGCAAAATAAACGATTTGAGTTTGAGTTTATTCAAGTACCTATTTGGTAGATAACCAATAAACTTTCACCACCAACTAGGACTGCCTCGTTGGTGTCCAACTTACAGCTTCAGGATCACTATACTAAGTGGCAACCGGAGCCAGCGGCTTAATGTTCCTTTCATCCATCTCAGACCGACCGAACTGAACGCTGAATAACCTTAGTTGTACTAGAATAAACGCAATTTAGCAGGAAAATAAGCACATAGGTTTTTTATTTGGTTCATAAGTAGGTAGGCAAATATAAAAAGATTACTTGGAAATCAATCTTTTATAAAATATCAAACTCTACTTTCAAAAATTATGTTAAATACGTACATCCAATTTTACCCACAATTATAAACAATAAGCCTTTTTGACTAAAACCCAAACGGGGGAAACGATGATGACGAACGACGATGAAGATTCTAAATTATTTGTTGTGAAGAAGTATGTGAAGCTATCGACACTTCTACTGCTCTTAACACTAGCAAAACTGAAAAAACAGCTAACCAAAAAAGGCGGTCTAGGGTTATTTGACCTAGTATTTAATTATGTAAATATAAGCGATATAATCCTAAAAAAATAATGAGCGATACTCTTTAGAACAAAGGAAATTTAAATAATTTTAGATTTTTAACATAATATCATAAACCTTCATTATAAAAATACGTACTTATATTTACGACATAAAAACATTTTTGCTTGGTTACGACTTCCACGTAAAGGTTTTTTCACGAGTCACACACTTAATTAGTTCTAATTTTACAAGTAATTACATAGCAACTACTCGTCTTTATCGATTCACTGATATATTTCTTGAAACAAAACAACCTCTAACATATAGAATGGACAACAATTTTTCAGGAATAAGAAAATAAAGCATGTATGTTCAGTCAAAACATTATGACTTCTTCGTCGAACTTCCACTTCAGACCCATTTTGAAGTATAGGTTCTCACAATATTCCAATCGTCGACATCATATTATAGTGAGTGGTACTCCCATAAAATGTTGTTCGAGTATAACGTACTCGTCACATGGTCTTCCTTTAGTTTGTTATTGATCGGCAGCTAGTGGTATGTTACTGTCTCAGTCATCACTAGAACTAGATTCTGAAGTCTTCAGCTTCGTTTGGCAATGGTACACTTTCATTTTGACTATCCGATTGATTTTCTGGGAAGAATTGCAATTATGGCAATATTTATGTATCACTGACCACCTGAGATATTTTCTACGGAATATTAGACCACAAAATATAAATTTCTTCAAGAACTACGTTTAGATTATTGAACTTACAAACTAAAAATATGTATGTATATGCAACAATATCTGTCAATAACAATAAACTTAATATTATGAACCTACCCAAAACAGCAAGTCCTTTGTTTAGTGAATTGATTAAATGAACCGCCTTTGTTGGTAAATACTATTTTCATTAATTTTTAGATAAACATATTACAATGCAAATGCTTTTATTTTACGAAGAAACGCAATTCATTAAAAGTCACGACATACAAAGTTGAATAAATAAATAGTTACAAAATATTAAGCAATGAAAGATTTATTTAGAGTCAAATGACCCCTACCGCCTTACTAGTGCTAAACAACTTCGGAACTGGAAGACTAAATCTATTTCTTTTCAAACTTTACTGCAAACTATAGGCAATCGGAGAAAAATCTGCAGGTGATAGATCACGTTTTTAGATTTTGCCCATTGCTAATTTAAGGACAAGGTCTGGGCCTGACGTTGACGGCAAACGGACTTAGCCAACCCGAGGCCACCGACCCGTTTTTTTGTCTCTTCTGAATGAATCGGGAAAGTTGTGAATTATTTTTAAATATACTTCCTAAATCTAATGGATGGTCATATTTTTAGATTATAGAGAAATCTTTTTTTTACTGGTTCAATTTCTTTATTTCTTAAAGATCACAATCACTTAAGACGAGAAATTAATTATTATTTCAACATATAAGTTTACAGATGCGTGTAGTAGACGGTATTCCTGAAAACACTTCCAGTTATGCACATAGATCATAATAACTTTGCATTTGTAATGTCCTCGAGCACATACAAGGGACGGCTTACATTACGCCAGGTTCATTTTATGTCATAGTCTTTTTCACAAACTATGGGTACAGTAACGTTTGATCAAATTTCATTGCACACATATCATTTTTAAGAATATATATTTTATCTTATTTTTTTAAACCTTCCTCCTCACTAGGATTTATTGCTGTGCCGTGGGTGCGTTTACAAACATGAAAATTCACATACAAAAATACCCAGACCGAAACAAATAATTGTGGGTGACACAAAGTTTTGCCTCGTGCGGGAATCGAACCCGTGACTATTAGACACAGTGGACGACTGCACTAAATCGTCCGTCAGGAATTTATTTTTTGGATTCATTATTAAAAATAAGAAATCTAAAAACAAACAAGAATAAAAAAAATAATCAAAAATCAACTTTAATTTTCATTTAGATCATATGATGTTTATAAATTTGCGTATTTGTAAAAAAAAAACATAAAACTCTATTACTGAATTATGTAATGGATCGTTTCGCGTTTCAGGGACTGACTCAATAAAATTGTCATAATCGATATATTGTTTTTTTATATGTACAAAATCGATTGCTGATTTCTCTACGAATGTTATTCTATGTATACGATTGAGAGACATAGTATACTCATGGTCAAGATATTATTAAAAAAAATCATAGATGGGCCATTTTGACATAATAAAATATACAGATTCATAGACTTTTAAGTAATTATTTACGGTTTCGACAAATTAAGAGATTTGTTAGAAGATTTTTCTGACCAATTGCTTGATTCATAAATAAATTCTTGTATTTTGTTTTCTTTATGTTCCTAAATTATTTTTATTAATATGGATTCATTCTTCCTTACAAATTATATCAATACGTTTTTAAATCGATTCTATTTCATTCAATTTTATCATCACCTCATTTCTAGAAACGTCAAAATCCATACGTCACCGTACCCATGTCTCGTGAAAAAGACTATAGTTTCTGCACGCGTCTTCGTTTGCGTTGACCTTAGACAGTAACTTTACATTTATCCGGGATAAAAATTATAATTATAACAAGCTCAATATGACGCCTATAGCTCGAGGTGTCTGAGGTCTTGCGTTTTTACCTATACACCTTGTATATTGCTGATAGACACTTTTGAATTAATATGGAGATGGAAACTGCTAATCAGCTACCTCACGTCTTTAGAGAAAGGAGGCGTGAGGGTATGTATGTCTTCCAAACGTGATTTCTTCTACCCAACCGTTAAATATCATAGAAATATATCATTATTAATACATTTCCAATACACCTGCGACCCAAATACACTTTTAGCTATTATAACAATATTAACCAACACTAAAAGCTATTATGATGCGTATACACGTGTATTATTTTATTACACTTATTTTCCAATCTTTAGATATTTTCCCTCAACGTGTCTATCCATTAGCGAATAATGTTGCCACCCGATAAATACAATACGATGAATTGCCACGCTTAAGTGGTTCTAAGGTTGTATTTAGACGGATGGAATTAAAAGAAAACTAAAAAGATAATCTTCCTTTAACAATTCTAACCCCACGCCAGGAATTATTCCTGTGTCGAAGGTGCTTTTAAAGACATGAAACTCACATACACAAACACTCAGACCCAAATAAGTATTTATTGGTCATGTTAAAATTCGTCATACAGGGATCGAACCGGCAACTACTCGATCCAGTGAGCGGAGGTTACGCTATAAACTACTAAATCAAGCTGTATTCTCATATTATATTGTGATATTTTAGGTATTTCTTACTTGTGTATCTTTGGTAAAAAAATTAAGTTAAAATAAAGTCTATATTATTATATAACTCCTACGTTGGTGATACTTACACGTTCTTAAAATGCTAACTGTGTTGTAAATATACTCTTTTCGCCAATATTTTTAGGCTGGTAATGATATGGAACAATATGAAAATTTCACAGCCTAATGCCGGCTTTATCTGATCGAAGAAATCGTTTTTACACCAAAAAGAATCCCGATATCCTAACGAGAATTGTCTCAAACGTAATGAATTATAACACAATTACGGATTGTCTTCCACTCCCCAATCCCTGTAGATCCAGCATAATATACAGAGAGCTCACTGCATATTAATAGCAGCACAAGAACCAAAACTTACGCACACACGATAGGCATGTATTTGCATAACGCACGGACGATGGCTTGCGCCAGTTACTAAAAGCTTAACCAGCCTCTCCACCCACTGGATCGAGCATTGCGGAATTGCGCAATTGCGGGTTGGATTCCCGAACGGGACAATCTGTGTGACCTGCAACCACTTGTTTCGATCTGACTGTTTGTGTATATAATTTTCTTATTTGTAAACGCACCCACTGCAAAGTAATAATAATTTCTACAGTAGGTCTACGTTTATCTTAAAAAAACTGTAACATGACTAAGTTTTGAATGGCTCGCAATACCGATTAGCTCACACGAGCTGCCGTGTTATAGTTACCAAATATAGGACATTCGTCACGACCACTATATTCATTACGGATGAGAGAAACTGTGTGCAAACTGATTGTCCATATTTCACAAAAGTCATCTGAAAATAAACCTGCTCGATGTATACCAAATGTTATTTTCTTCTTCAGTCCTCTCCTATTTCCACAAGTAGTAGACTCTAATTTCCAGCACTCGGTTTTTTCTTTTATCTGGTAATGTAACCACTATTTTGGCATTATAGTGGAACGAGGTTTTGCACATTTTTTCGGTTAAGTTACAATGAACCGGCTGTTTGAAGCTGTACACATCATTTGACCAGGGATACTTGTCACAGAATATTATTAATTATTCCCCGTGTCTTTTGTTGAAAAAAGAAACGTCCTTTTTCCATCATTATGCGTATTAAGTCTTCAGTCATTATTCATTTAGGATTGGTCGGATTCGCCGGGAAGAGCGTGACATTTATGTTATCTGTTTTAATTATTTTCCTTTTGTTTGATGGTGCATTTACATTCTAATTTGGGTGATGAAAGGAGTGCGAAAGAAGTTCTGTAGTTATTGGTACTTGAGAAAAATTAACATAATTAGAACTTCGAGATTTTAAAGGCATTAATATGTGTTTAGAACATTGTCCTATTGAGTTTGACTATCAACTGACATCACATTGAAACTAGTTGCACAGTTTTGTGGGGCTATAATTTATAATTTTAAATTGTTTTGTAAACAAAATTAATAATAAATAATATTCTTACGCCCTAAAACAGGAACCGCTGATGCGGTTAAAACGTTTGTCGAATGTAACCTGAGAGATGGGCATCCACGTCGGGACAAGCCCGCAACATTGGCATGACGACTAGGATGCGATTCAAAGCATTGGCCGGATATGGCTGATAAACAAATCGGAAGGTTGTACGTGCCTTCGATGCAGTGGGACAATATGGTCAAGAAAAAATATGGACAATATTAGACTATTTAAAATAGCTGTCTACAAGAACTTGTACAGTCAATAAATGTAGCCACTTTAAGAATTTATCATAGTAACTAAAAACCTTTTTAAAAAAAAACCGACATCAAAAAGCAAGAAATAAATATTTGAAGTCGGTACCGGTTAGTGCAGTCGGTTACTTGGCACCTACTTCAAATATTTATTTCTTGCTTTTAGAAGTCGTTTTTTTTTTTTAAAATAGATTTTTATTTTACAGTTTTAAGTAACAAGTAAATTATTTACTAATATTTATATACCTATATTATATTATTTTGTTAAGTTGTACTGCAATCAGTTCATAAATAAAGACGTTATAAAAAAAAACAGACGAATTGTCGACCTCCTCCTTTTTTGAAGTCGGTTAATATTCTGATTAGTTCTATGGCAGGGTACCTATGGGATTGACGTAATACCCATAATATCACAATCTACGCAATCGTATTGTTTGTCGTTAAGGAGTTCCCTGGAGTATCTTCCAAATCCAAGGTCCAATACTGATAAAATTGGCCTATAGCCATATCGAAGCTATACTGAACCAAATGCAAAAAGAATTTTCAAAATCGATTCATAATTGGCGGAATTATCGTGTAACATACATACAAAAAAAAAAACATACAGTCGAATTGAGAACCTCCTCCTTTTTAGAAGTCGGTTAAAACTACTTATACAAACGCAGGTCGTTTTATTACATAATTATGATAAAGAACCAATCACTAAATGTTTCATACAATTGGTTTTTACCTCCACAGAATATCAATTAACGATGAAAACAACAAAAATATTTACTTGACCTAATTTCCCGTACCTACAAAAACAAAGCGATTGCATGCCGTTATCGAGTCGATACACTATCCTTATCACACCACAAATTTACTAAATACATATCAAACTGACAGCACGCTTTCTCGATAGCGTTACGCTAACGTCAATGTCTTCATGCTAAGTTCTCTGAGCAGATGTAACATATTTATACGATTTTAGAACTCGCACTAAGCTTATTGAATATATATATATACATATACTACACTAAAAAAAATGGCACTTGCTAACAGCAAAATAATATATCATGAAGAAACTTATATGTTCAAGAGGGTTGAATTCGAAAGACATGTGAAATGGTGTGCATGTAAATGGTGATACAATGGAATGTTTCCCAAGTTCTAGCCGAAATTGTAGGGAGAGGCAGAGGCCGAAATTGTAGAGAGAGATTGTGTCTACAATTTAGAATAAAACCGAGCATATGAGATTGTGACCTACTCACAGATGAGCAAGTAGTCACATCAGTGTAACAATATATAAATTGATTTACCCATAGTCACTTCGGTGTGATTATAAGTAGTCTTATTTACTCGTAGTTAAATCGGTTAAGATATTATCTTTTTGATAAGTTAAGATAAGTACTCGTAAATACGGGACAAAATAAGCTCTATCAAGTTCCTCAGCTCTACATTTAAGAAACAATATTTCAAGTAGGAAATAGAAATTTCCGCAACAGCAGATTAATGATTGCCTGAAGCGACCTGAATTCAGCAGACACGAGCGCTTTCCGCTGTTTCAACACTAAAGTTAGGGATGGACTTATGATATGAAATGGCTTTTAAATGCCTTCTCCTTTATTCCATGGGTTTAGTAACCAATTTTGGGGTATCTACACTCGGAAGTTGCAAAATTTTTGTCATCAAGAAAACAAGATTTTGGTCTGAAGATTTAAAATATCTGCTACCTGTTTTTGTTTAGATGCCAATGTAATAAGAGGCGAGCCTATTGCGCACACAATTGTTGGTGCTTATTCTGCCCCACCACGCGAACCCATTTCGGATTGACGAAAGGGGTTATTCCCAGACATCCAAATTTGTATTCGCACCCTTCCATGACTTATTTTTTCAATTCCCACGACATCCAAGAAATATACTAAATCGTCAACATGAACATGAAAGGATGTTGCGTTTTCGATAGGTAACTGGAGGGAAATAACTGGGTATATTTAGATTAAGTAGCCATTTTTCATACTGTTACGACCCGAACATACTCCGATATCTCGGAAACCCTTCATCGGGGGATGTTGATTCTAAAACGCATTACTCACCCTTAGGTCCACTGTCGACCCGTCAGGAAAGATTTAGAATCCGCGTTTGAGTTCCGAAATGTTTAGAAAGTAAGCAAATATCTACTTACGTACAACTAGGTACGTAATAATAATACTGCTTTGTTAAATGCGCCAGCTATTAATCGATGTACCTGGCATTTCTATCGATGTACTTGGAGGGTTCGCGTTCATACGTTCTTCGGAAGCAACAGCGATTAAATCGGGAACAAGCAATCTAAGAAGAATACACTGGCGAATACCTTAGCCACTTTATAATGACACTACGAGTGCCTCAGCGACTGAGAAGCAGTAATTAGGTACTAGCAAGAGTAGTGCTAGTGTGTGTTTAGTACTTGCGTGTTCTAGTGTTCGACAAACTGTTTTGTGCGTACAACGCCTAATAAAGTACTTCGCATGTTATTCGGCATTTAATTACCTCGCTACGTTACAATATTAATCGAAATGTATCTCTTTACAATAATCGCCGATGGTAACCTGTTTTTGCGTTGGTGCTTGTTTAAATTAATATATGTACATAAACTATATAGGTTATTAAAAATATTCCTCCTAGTAGATTGCTCATCATCACTGATGATTGCTGCTTCATAAAAACATTTTTGTAGCTCACCATACTTTAAAACTTATTCATGGATCTCATGGGAAAGAAAATATACTGTCGTAGAAGTCGCGGGAACAAATGTATAAAAGAATATTTTTCAAAAACAATGGGTATTGTAAAAACAGTGATAGCCTAGTGGTTAGACCGTGCAAAGTCAGAGGTCTCGGGTTCCCAGGCACGCACCTCCGTATTTAGAACACATGTGTGTTTAAAAAAAAATGTTGCATGCTTTAACGGTTAAGGAAAACATCGTGAGAAAACCTGCATGCCTAAGAGTCTCTCGAAGGTGAGTGAAGTTCGCCAACCGGGACTCGGCCAGCGTGGTAGACTATGGCCTAAACCCACGCACCACCCACCACCCACCACCAACCAACCCACTGTTGAGCACAGGCCTCCTCTCAAACTGAGAAGTTTAAGAGGAGGCCCGTAGCCAACAGTGGGACAGTTTCTTAACAGGGCTAATATTATATTAATAATAATAATAATAATATCAGCCTATACTGCCCACTGCTGGGCAAAGGCCTTCTCTCACAAATCGTGGTGAGAGAGATTAGGTCATACTCCACCACGCGGACCCAGTGCGGATTGGTGGAGGCAGGTTTGTGGCCACCTGCTGTGGGAACTTATCAAGCCACCTTTAAGGCTTCCAACTCGGCTTAACGACTACCACATGAAATGGTAACGGGACCACGGTTCCTTCCGAAGCACGGAGATGATCGAATAAGAAAATGCCACAATCAGTCACCCATCTCAGACTGACCTAGTCGAACGCTGCTCAACCTTTGTGTTAACTAAGAACACCGCAATCGCATAGCTCCACTAGCGCCTTCATTGTTGGCAAACCTTGTATAAACCACGTATAGATAATACTAGAAATAATTACTAGCACTAGACCTCTCGGATTCACATTACAATATTATAATATACAATGCGACAAGGATCTTCTGGCCCGTGGATGATATTCATGGGGGGTGTTGATGTAAAATGAGGACTTTTATAAAGAAAATCTATTTCCAAGGAGATATTTCAACAGGTGGATCCGCACGAGTACTAATTAAAATAATAACATGGGAAAATTTCATAGCAAACGGCAACCCTTCAACTGTCATGAAGTCACATTTTACTTGATGACAGCGTTAGTTCCGATTATAGCTGCGGGCCAAAAAATCCTTGTGGGTACATCATCATCGTAATTGGTGGATCCTCCACCTATTACGTAGATGTTAGCGATGAATAATTTAAACTTAGCATGAAAAAATTGACGTTAGCGAGTAAGAATGTTCATGAATTCATGTTCATCATCATCATCATCATCATCTCAGCCTATACTTGTCCACTGCTGAACATAGGCCTCCCCAATCGCTTTCCAGCGTAACCGGTCCGATGCCACCTGCATCCAACGACTTCCTGCGATTTTCACAAGATCGTCGGTCCATCTGGCAGGCGGTCGTCCCACGCTGCGCTTGCCAATACGTGGTCTCCACTCTAGAATCTTTCTGCCCCAACGCCCGTCCGATCTACGCGCTATGTGGCCCGCCCATTGCCACTTCAGCTTGCTAATCTTAACGGCTATGTCGGTGACCTTGGTTCTTCTACGAATCTCCTCATTCCTGATTCGAACGCGTAGAGAAACGCCGAGCATAGCTCTCTCCATAGCTCGCTGAGCAACTCTGAGCTTTTTTATGAGACCTATTGTAAGAGACCACGTCTCTGATCCATATATCATCACTGGTAACACACATTGACTAAAAACTTTAGTCTTAAGGCACTGAGGTATTTTGGATGAGAAGATGTTGCGCAGTTTCCCGAACGCTGCCCAGCCGAGTTGGATTCGTCGATTGACCTCTCTCTCAAAGTTGGACCTACCTAACCGGACTACCTGTCCCAGGTAAATGTATTCGTCGACAACTTCAAGAGTAGAGTTCCTAACGGTGAGTGCGGTGGGTACGACATGGACTTTAGACATTATTTTCGTTTTGTCCATGTTCATTTTAAGACCCACTTGTTGAGATACTCTGTTGAGGTCACCGAGCATTCGTCCTAGATCTTCCAGCGACTCCGCCACGACCACAATGTCGTCGGCAAATCGAAGGTGAGTGATGTATTCGCCATTGATGTTGATGCCAAGTCCTTGCCATTCCAAGAGCTTGAAGGCGTCCTCTAAGGTGGCCGTAAACAGTTTCGGAGAAATGACGTCTCCCTGCCTTACTCCTCTTTTTATGGGGATCGCCTTCGTGCACTGCCCCTGTACTCGGACTGACATGGTGGCGTTATTATACAAGCACTTCAACACTTCAATGTACCGATAGTCAATGCGGCATCGCTGGAGAGATCTAAGAACCGCCCAAGTCTCGATCGAATCGAAGGCTTTCTCATAGTCCACAAACGCCAAGCATAGTGGCCGATTATACTCCTCGGTCTTCTGTATAATCTGCCGCAGCGTATGTATGTGGTCTATGGTACTAAAGCCTTTCCGGAAACCGGCTTGTTCGGGAGGCTGGAAGTCATCAAGCCTGCGTTCGAGACGATTCGTGATGACTCTCGAAAACAACTTATAAACATGGCTCAGCAGTGTGATGGGCCTATAATTCTTCAGTAAAGTGTTATCACCTTTCTTGAAAAAGAGTACCACCACACCCCTGTTCCACGCTTCCGGCGTTTTTCCTTCGAGCAAGACGGAATTAAACAGCCTCTGAAGGACTTTAAGTACCGGCGATCCGCCCGCTTTCAGAAGCTCTGCGGTAATTCCGTCTTCACCCGGCGCTTTGTTGTTTTTAAGGTGTTTGAGAGCCATCCCAATCTCGTACAGGCTGATGTCCGGGATATCTTCAGTGTAGTGTCGGGTTAGCTTGGCTCTTGGATCTTTTACCAAGTTAACAACAGGTTCAGCTACTGAGGTATACAACTGCCCATAGAACCTCTCTATCTCCCTGAGCACTTCTGACCTATTCGACGTTACGTTTCCGTCCTCCGTCTTCAGCTTCGTCAACTGGCTTTGCCCAATAGACACGTCTCTTGCAAACACTTTGGAGCCCTTGTTCTGCTCTATGGTCTCCTCAATACGTCTTGTATTGAAGGACCGTAAATCGTGTCGCAAGGACTTCAATATCTGTCCATTGAGCTGCTTATAGGACTTAGCATCATCGGAGGTTTGGAGTGTTATGGTACGTCGCTCAGCCATAAGGTTTCGGGTGTAGTCAGATAGCTTTTGAGGCCTATTTTTACGGTGGGGCTTAAAATGCTTGGACCCGACCGTATGGACAGTCTCTACCAACCTATTGTTGATTTCGTCCACTGATGCGCTGCTGTCTAGCAATTCGAAGCGGTTTGCCAATTCGAGTTGAAAGTTCTCGGGGTTTTGGATATGTGAATTAGAAGGTCGGAGCGTAGACTTCATCAGACGCGATCTTTCCATTTTGACATTAATATTTTATGTGCCTCTGACCATTCGGTGATCACTGCCGGTTTTTACCCTGTGAATCACGGAGACATCATTAAATATTTGTCGGTTGGTGCTCATGATGAAGTCTATCTCATTTTTTGTAGAACCATCAGGGCTCATCCAGGTCCATTTCCTATGAGGCGGCTTCCGGAAGAAAGAGTTCATCATAAAGAGTCCCTCCTTCTCCAGATATTCGGCCAGCCTCTGACCCCTGGGGTTGCGTTGCCCATATCCAAATTGCCCCACTCTCAATTCATCATCGCTCCGTTTGCCCAGCCGCGCATTGAAGTTACCCATAACCAATGTAAAGTGTGCTTCGGAAGTATGTATGGCTCTACTAATGTCCTCATACATTACTTCGACGTCATCATCTGAGTATGCCGAGGTCGGTGCGTAGACCTGTATGACCTTCAGCGAATATCTTTTGGATATTCTGAGTATCAGGTACGCTACCCTGCTCGACACACTAGTGATGGACACAACGTTGTCTATGAGTGACTTGTGGACGATAAATCCGACACCACCTTGGGACTGCTGTTCGCCCTCCCGGTAGTAAAACAAGTTGCCGGATTTTAAGGTTATCGTGTCCTCGCCCTTTCTTCGGACCTCCGATAAACCAACAATATTCCACCGCAACTTGTTTATCTCTTCCTCCAGCTCAACAAGCTTCTCATCTGTCCTTAACGTGCGTGCGTTGTATGTCACCAGGGCCAATTTTCGGTGTTGGTGGTAGCCGAATCTCTGCCGGAGATTCTTAGCACCCCTTGTCCTGTCGTTACCATGGCTGCTACCGTGGCCAGGACGAACAGGACCGCCGGGGACTAGGGGCCTGGTTTTCTTACATTCTTCCATAATTGGGGGTGTTTGCCATACTCGCCACGCTTGGCAGGCGGGTTGGCGAGCGCAGTTATTGGTCGTCGAAGTGCTAAGGGAACGCTGCTGCCCATTCCCTAGTTTTCCCTTAGTCGCCTTGTACGACACCCGATGGGATGAGATGGGTTGGTCCTATTCTAAGCCGGGAACCACGCGGCAAACACCCCCAATTATGGAAGAATGTTAATTTAGTAAATTTGTAGTATGATAAGGCTAGCATATCAACTCGCTAGCGTAACGCTAACGTCAATCTTTTCGTGCTGAGCCTTCTGAGTGTCTACCACTGAGATTATAATCACTGTGTTTATCTTTACGTCTTTACACGTGTGTCAAGAGGAAAACCCTTATATATTTTTGCTACTATTAATATAATAATAATATAATATTAGCCCTGTTAAGAAACCGTCCCACTGTTGGGCACTGGCCTCCTCTCAAACTGCGAGGGCTTAGACCATAGTCCACCACGCTGGCCCAGTGCGGGTTGGCGAACTTCTCGTACCTTCGAGAAACTCTTAGGCATGCAGGTTTCCTCACGATGTTTTCCTTCACCGTTAAAGCAAGTGATAATTAATTTTTTAAGAGCACATGCTTTCAAAAAGACTACTATTAATAATACAAATTATTCGTCTATATCTCCATATTTTCTCCGTTATAGTGGCAATAATTTAGAAAAGAAGTATCCTTAATATCATTAATCACCTTATCATGGATATAATCGTGTAAAAAATAGTTTTATTAATCTTTTTATTGTTCGAAGAATCCAGAATATTATTACGTTTTCGGGAAATTATTGCGCCTTAGGGCAAATTTTAATTGCACATCTATTACTGGTGATGAATGTTCCTGCTTTATTTCGTTGGAAGATAAGGATTATATTTTTGTTGGCGTTTCTCGTTATAAATCTGAATGAAGTAATAATATGTTGGATAGAAATTAATTTATGCGAAATTGATTTATTTATTTAAGGCAGTCAGCCTTATTGGTCTAGTGGCGAATGGTTCGCTTTGTGATCACGGGGTCCTGGGTTGGGACATTGGACCTAACATTGTGGGTGTACACATTGCACCTCTTCCACCACCGCTCGGGGAATATAGGCGTGACGGTGTTGATTTATTAGAGACAATTAAGAAATCAATAGAAAATTAACTTTTAAAATACGTGACTTCCTTGTTGGTTTCTCTATCGAAAAATTCCCAGCATCAGTCCGGAGTCTGGAATTATACCAGTTACATGGGATCTAAAATTGTTGGCAAAAATTGGGTATATACAGAACATAACTCTGTATATACAGAACATAACGGTGTTTAACTCACACATGGCTTTAGTATTAGGTACCACATTAGAAAGCCGGGCCATCGGCCCAATTTTCCTTCCGAAGAACGGACACGGTCTAAAATGGGTATGCCACAAACGGTCACTTATCTCAAACAAACCAAGCGGAATGTTGCTTTACCTCGGTGATCTCTAAGAACACCACGCTGGACTATGAGCGTCTCAATATAATAACACAATAATAATACCAGAATCAGTACGTCCTTTTAAGCAATAACTAATTATTGGTCTTTAAACGTTCTAAAGTCGAACACTAATTTTATAAAAAAAAATAATACCGTTACAACTATATTCCCCAAACGAAGGTGGCGGAGGTGGATGTAAATCCATACAATATCCATACATATAATAGGGGGCACTAAAAACACCGCTGTTTTACAGCGCTACGAGCAAAGAGTAAGGAGTCCTTCCTTACTGCGAGCGTATAACCTAAAGATTATAATGATTACCATCTTGAACATGACAAACTGAAACCGTGAAGCACATTCGCTACAACTGTGACGTGTTGGCGGCGCGGTGAATGAATCTACTAGGGGTAACCTATCTAACTCCAAAGAAATATCGGCTCATCCCCCTAGCCGGCATCTACAATCTGGTAAAGGAAGTATTTGGATCTCCAGGTATGTAATAGTATTAGTGCAAAGGACAGCACAAAAAATCCCATCAGGTTTAAGTGCGCTTGAGGTCTTCTCAGTTCGAAAATAGCCAACAATAGATAAGATAATATCGTTAACACCAAAGCCATTCCCTCCCGGGCAAAGGCCTCCGCTAAAGATCGCCACAACGACTGGCTTTTTAACTGAAACCTGCAACAAGTAATGATAACCATCATCATCTCAGCCTATACTTGTCCACTGCTGAAAATAGGCCACCCCAATCACTTTCCAGCATAACCGGTCCGATAACACCTGTATCCAGCGACTTCCTGTGATCTTCACAAGATCGTCGGTCTATCTAGCAGCAGTAGTTCATTTACCAATCTCCTTATTCCTGATTCGATCACGTAGAAAAACGCCTAGCATAACCCTTTCCATAGCTCGCTAGATATGATACCCATTAATATTGTTTATTTTTAAGTTACTGTCTACACACTAAGTCCATTTTTTATTTTTTCGCGTTTTATGGCAAGGTGTTTGAAGTGTACCTCTGTTAAATTTTGTTTTGTTCATGTACCCTATTGAATTCCAGTTAGTTGTTTTACTTTATTGTTCTGTGTTTTGTTTTCTTCTCTCACTTTTTGTTAACGTCCATGATATCACCAAACGGCTCAACGGAAGACCATAATTACCAACGATGGTATTGTAACTACTCGTTGCAAAATAACTTTTATTATCTTTCTTCTTTCTTTCCATTCAGAGGCATAAGAGAGCTTGAATAAAGCTGACTCTTATTTTATAACGAAGGCCATAAAAAATTTTATTAAAGAAACAGAATTTTCCCTACCATTTTCTACAATTAAATCACCGGACTAATTAACTCCGAATAAAAAATCCGGAATCGGAAAAAGGTTAACAGATTTAACGTCTCCCTAAGCGGGTAGATTTACGCCCTATACGAATTTAGTTCGACTACCTATTAGGTTGAAAGTACTTCACGATCAACCGAATATAAATGGGCTATTACAATTATTGTGTCACGGATATGAGTTACTGGTGCCTGGGCGGGATTTAAGGTAGACCTTTGGAAACATACTGATAACAGATCTGGGCGCGACTGTGACTTTTATTTGTTTAAGTCAAAATTGAAAATGTTCTGAAGATAATGATGGAAAAAATAGGCGTAAAATTAGTCCATCAAATGCGATACTACACATATGACATGCCTGATTAGTAGATCCTAAAGATTATGTGTATCAATATCATCATCATCTTTGAGCCGAAAAACTTCCACTGCAGAACGTAACTAGACTTCCTCAAAGATTGCTACGATGTCTGGTTATGTCCTGTCTATACCTGAAAGAAAGAAGAAGAAAAGAAAGAAAAAATATTTATTCAGCACAGCATATATATATAAATCAGAAAATATATAAACACTTTTAAAAAAGAAAAACAAAGAAAGACAAGTAAGCTACTGCTGTTACTTGTGATGTTTGCCTCGCTGTGAGCTGTACCGAAAATGAAGCTGCTGGGGCTGATTTTGATCTACACATCTAGCTTTTGCCTGCGACCATCGACAGGTACTCGGTGCATCTTGACAATGTTATTGCATCATTTTAATAATATTTTTGGTGAAATGTTGACGCTATACTAAAGTTAAAAAATAAGATAAACACTGACACGCCTATATTGTGTGCTGAGTGTGTTAATACTAAAGAGATCTTTTTCAATGGAAAAATCACTTTGTCCGACTTTCGGATTCGAACCCAGGACATTCTGAGATTGACAACTTCCTCGTTGGTCTGTCCATCCAAGAGGCAGTCAGTCAGTTCATTTCTATGTTCTGATATGTTAGAAAAAATAACCACTGTCATGCCTATATTCTTTACTTTGTCTGACCTAGTATTCGAACCCAAGACTTCGTGATTGTCATCCGCCCTATGCGACAAGCTTTCGTACCTAAACCTAACCTGTTCATAACCCGAACCTAACTCAAACCAAACCCAAACCTAACCCGAGCCTAATCCGAATCTAATCTAAACGTAACCTGAACCAAACCTAAACCCAACCTGACAATCCACCCTTTCGTTTGCCGAATGTTAGTCTCCGGGTTCGCACGTTATAACCTCCCGTATGTCTTATTTAATATCATATCCAAATCAACTGCAACATTTTGTTATGACCAAAAATGATGTCGGTGGCCTGCTGCTTACACAGTCACTTATTTTTTTAGTACACGTCATAGATTTATTATGTTCTTATTTAATAAAATAATGACGTGTACTAAAAAAAATACTTGGGGTATTTTCTCCAGCACGTAGTCGTACTACTCTAGTACGACTACGTGCTGGAGAAATTTACTTGGATTGTACTCTTACAATCCAAGTAAATTTTTTTTAAACTAAAGTTTGAGTGCATATACTCTAGTTTACTTTGTTTTATCACAAAAATATTTCTTTATGTGTACTGAGATACTGTTTAAATCTCTCTCTCTATCTATATCATCACGCCAGATCCCTTGCGGGGTAGGCAGAGAGTACAGAGTTCCAACAGGCTCTTTTCTTACATACCGCTCTGGCTTCCTCTACTCTCATAGTTCGTCTCATATACGCTCGCCGGTTACGGAGACTCCTGACTTGTCCTTCAGATACAAATCAATCTTCCCCGGTACCTACATCCTTCCTTTCGCATTGTAGTCTCATGTATTTTAATGGGATGCATATAATAATATTCATAAATAAATCAGCAATAGATTATGTACCATTTTAAAACAGTTGATCAATCATAACGATTTCATTGTGTAAGTTCCTAAAACGCAAACCGTTCCAATTGATACAATTAAGAAATAGAGTTATATAAAGTTTTAAGTTTCTTAAATAATTACGCAAATTTATAAACAGTATAGTTTAATGCAAACAAAACAGATTTTTAGTTTATTTTATTTTTATTTTCTGGATTCCCTACTATAAATATTCCACAATAAAAATGCGTAAATTGGACGTTCATGAAACGTCACCGTACCCATGTCTCGTGAAAAAGACTATAATAATAATAATATTAGCCCTTTTAAGAAACTGTCCCAGCCCTATTGGGCACGGGCCTCCTCTCAGACTGAATGGGTTTTAGGCCATAGTCCAGCACGCTGGCCCAGTGCGGGTTGGTGAACTTCACACACCTTTAAGAAACGCTCAGGCATGCAGATATGCTCACGATGTTTTCCTACACCGTTAAAGCAAGTGGTAGTTAATTTCTAATACGCACATGAATTCGAAAAGACAGAGGTGCGTGCGTGGGTTTGAACCCGAGACCTCTGACTTTGCAGTCCAACGGTCTAACCACTAGGCTATCACTGCTTGATATAGATAATAAATATCTTCTATCTACATCATGTTTGGAGTTTCCCTGTGATAGCTTGTAAGAAACGTGAAGATCCGCAGGAGAGCTAAAATTACCGGCATAGCCCTCAGAACTGCCAAAGTGCCATTACACGGGGCACATCGCTCGCAGAAAAAACGGCTGTTGGAGCAGAAAGGTTCTCGAGTTGTAACCATGGACCCGAGGGCGTGGAGTGGGCGAGTCCCCACAAGATGTACTGATGACTTGGTGAAGTGTATGGTTAAATGCATACAGCACGAAGGAGCTTGTCGTGGCCTCTGCACTTGCAGTGGATGCTTTCAATTGTTAATGACATTAGACCAACGAGGCTGTATATGTACATTAATATAGAAAACACCATTACACCATGTATCAATTACCCAAAACATGTAAATATCACAGCCAATATACCATTTCCTCTCCTTTACACCCAAATCCGTAACTAATCCTCAAAGAAACTCTAAATTGCGTCGCAGAAACATTAGGCTATCTGCACGATGCCGCCCAGTCCTTTTTAAATCCTAAATAAATTTGTGGAAGGCATTAACCGGCCGCTGCCTTAGTAACGCACGGTAAGCCAATTCGGCGATCATTAGTTAGACGCACTTAAGTCTCGTTAAAGTTATGCCACTGTAGCCGTCCCTTCTAATGGCATTACGTTGTTTGGGTCAACTTTGCCACGACTAACTTGGATAACTTGGTGTTTAATACAAAAGCCTCCCAACAGTACTATTTTTGTTTTGGAAATGTTTTTAGTTTCGTGTTCTCTGCGGATTGCGTTGGCATTCATGATAGTGCGTTGTTAATTCTGCTTCCGGCTTGTGTGGTGGGTTTTTTGGAATAATTATATTTATCGTGCCTGACTCGTCGATCTAGGGGCACAATTCGGTCGAGGTAACAATCACAAGGTCCGGGGTACGAATCTTAGGTCAAGCTAAGCTACAGTCAGGTGTCTGGAATAGTGACAATGGGCATTACATTGGGACCTAACATCATTGGCGATATGCGGGTGTACAAGGTATATCTATCCTATCCCCGCTTAGTAAATATATAAATAGGAAAAACAGGATAGGAACAAATGATTCAGGTCAACAATAACAGTTATTTGTTGTTACCCGAATCAAAATCAAAATAACACCAACCCAAGCTATAATGAAAACAAAATGCGTATTTGCATTCATACACACGCTTTTCTGGCGATTTCCTGAAACCAACATATAGGTAAACTTCAAAAATCAGGCATCAGGTCACTTTAGAATTGATCTGTCGGGTGTTAGGGTCTTAGTGAAGAGCAAGTTAAGAATCTCCGTATCCGGCGAGCGTTTATAATTCGAATTATGAATGGGAAGACGAGAAGGAACCCGTTGAAACCCTCTTCTTCCTGCTTAGTTTGCAGAAGATGGTCTGGCTCTAGAGTTATGATATAGATCGATACAAGGACTAATTCTGGTGACTTATGTAAGTTAGTATCCCTATAGTTACTGCGCAAGCCGAGGCTTTTTTCCCCTTAAAGCTAAAGTTTGTTGCCCTCTTTACCTGTCTAGCTGTAACTTAGCCGTTGCACGCTCACCCCTTTTCCAGCGAAGCTATAAAAGTCCTCGGCTAACTACATATTCGTTCAGATACACAAAAGACATATCCGTTCTTCTGGCACAGTCATTAAATGCCTCGTTTCTGAGGTTTGCCTATATAAAATTTTCCCTAAAATAAAGGTATATTATAGGGACACATCTTTTATGAAGGTTTTCAATAGGTCGGGCGACAATGAAGGCCGTATTTGCAGGAAAACTCTCGGGTCATAATGTCGACGATTTTTATAGCAAAATACCGTTATTCCCGCCGCACATGATACAGTAAGCTTGTGTAAGTTAATACACCACTCGACCTATGAGCGGGGGCCGCGAAAAACGAGGACAGGTTTAATAAATGTGTGTTGTACAATTAAGGTGTTGCGAATGATAAATAATAAGAGGATGATATTAAGTTTGATTCCTTGGACCGAATAGTAATTATTTTTGTGTAATTGATAAGTTAATTAGAAGATTGTTATCGATTTTCCTGTAGAATGTATGTTTCAGAAGAATAATGAAATCCTACTTATATTATAAACGTGAGAGTTTGTATGTTGAGATGTTTGGATGTTTGTTACACAGTCCCGCATAAACGGCTAAATGGATTTAGGTTAAATTTGGCACACAGATAGATTATTAACTAGATTAACACATATAATACTTTTTATACCGGAAAAATTTTATGTTCCTGTCTAAAGTCAACGCGGACGCAGTCGCGGGCAAAAACTAGTAACTCGTAATTATCTAACGTTATGCTATTTAATAACGTAGACATTCATGATATGTACTTGTGCTGTTTCTGTAATGTTGCCTCAGGAGAGAAATCAAACCACAGTATTCCGTAGCATAGTTTATTTGCGAAATGACATGCGTCACAAACATCACACACATCCATCAATTGCGTCGCGACCATAAAGGTCGCTACACTGTAGTTTTATATTTCCTTATAAATTGGGTCTATACTTCGGCCATAAGAATTCCAGTAGTGCAAAAGTTAGACTGAGCTTCAGAAAGTTTATTATTTTATGAGAAAAGTTAAAAAAACGTATCTCCACCCTAGGATTTATTCCTGTGTCGTGGGTGCATTATCAAACATGAAAATTCACATACACAAATACCTGCGTATTTGTGAATGATGATGGAACATTCATAAGCTCACGTAGAATTAGTCGCAAATAATACTCGCAGTAGAGACGCCTCTTTTGTATATACTCCAGGATTTCCATTTATAAAATCTTTGATGTTTCACTGTTCTCTTGTACCCCATGAATGCAATGTATACAAAAAGAATTGTAATACTCTTATTTTTAATAAGAGTAATCGTAGAGTTTTTTGCCCTTCTTCTCCACAGGAACTCTTTCAAAACGGGTGGTAGTCTTAAGTAATCAATATTTTTTTCTTTTTGACTAGTATTAAGTGCCATTTGGTCAACATGAATAAAAAACTTTTGATTTTGAGTTTTTGATTTACTAGAGAAATCGTGTCATTTTTCGAATTAACACAAAACTAGTCTAGTGTACCAGCACAACAACCACCCATAAATTATTGTCCCAACTACTTCATAATTCCCGCTCATTTAATGGCCGTAGCACAGGGAAGCAATGCCACGCATGAGCGACGCGCGGCTGGACGTTGAGATAAAGGGATTTGCGCTTAATGCCTTGTTGTCCGAGGCCAAGAGTGAATAGGCCGCCTACATTGTGGCCCACCTCGCCGGAATGACGCCCTTAACGTTTTTTAATAAACATTCATATTGTTGCGGTGCTGTTCGGAAATATGGTAGCTTTTAGCATTAGCTAATGATACGTGGGTTATTTTTTTTAATTTGTATATTTTCGGTGTCAGGTGAGATAATAAAGAAACGAAAGAAAAACAATATTGTCCAGTTGAGTGGAGTACAAATATTAGCGAATATAGGTCTTACAGCTGAAGCATTATCCGTACAACTCGACTTCATTCCAGGCACTAAGCTAGGCGCTGAGTTTTGTTTGGACTAGTTACTGAAAAATAAATATCATCAACAGGACGTTGAAGATATTAATTTCTTTAATTTCCATTAATTTAATCACACCAATAATGGGTTAGTCTATTTTTGTAGGCCAAAAAATCAAGCCAAATACTTTCGATAGTCGCTTGGTTACAGTGAGCATAGGCCGCAGGTCCTAATGCAGGTCAACGTTTTTCAATATAAGTAATTAGAGTAGAATTTCTGCTACTTATTCCAAATTGATTTTGTAAGAATGAATATTTCTATCTGCTCAGTATCGTGTCGGAACCCTAAGACCAGAAAATAGCTTTAGCATCTTAGATAAGCACTTAATTAGCAATCGTCTG